>JAQPZY010001256.1:185000-1515000 GCA_029931535.1 Margaritifera margaritifera | reverse complement strand
TTGGTTTTCCGTAAGTTTGTAACCAGGACCCTGCGAGCGTATACTGACATGTAGTATATATTTTTTTATATCGGCATATACTTTACAAATACCTTTATTCACACAAATCTACAACACTTGTTTGTGCGTATGTGTGTGCGTGTGTGTGTGTCTGTGCGATAGAGAGAGAGGAAGATATTAAGGGAGAGTTTTATCCTCACAGGATCCCATCCAACGGAGCATGATGGTGCAGTGCAACGTACAGGATGTACTTCAACAGCCACATCTAGCTGTTCCAATGTCGTAAATATAACGATCAAATACTGTACTACATTCTATGTGTACTACTTGACTCCTACACCATCCTGTTCGATAGCTTACTGTTTTGGTAAGACGTTTTGTATGTAGGCTATATAGTACATTGAAAATTGTACTCCATCCATATTTTGTTTTGCATCCTATCAAGACAAATGCCTGTATACGGGACTGAAAAAGGTTCATTATTTTTATCTTATAAGAAATATAATTTTGGTGCCAATCTGATCAACAGATGTTAATTATGATTATTTATGCCTGACCAGTTAAAGTATATAGAAGCATTATTAGAAATTCAAATAATTATTTTGAGCCATTTCTTGTTTTACATTAACAATTTCTTTTAGTAATTTAACTTATTGCAATAACTGTGCTTAAGAAGTAACAACTGTGCTCGACCATCCCTGACGCAGATTTATTAAAGTAATTTCTGTATTATTGAAATTTACAAAATATAGATTAATGTCTCAATGAAGACAGTTTTCTGCATAGAGAGAAAATGAACACTGCAAAAGCTGTGCTAGTATTAAACCCTGATGATATAACATTTTTTTTTCAAAGCAATAATGGTTTAATTTCTTACGTACTCATTGTTTTTAAGTTTCTGTAGCAATTATACTATTATTGCATACTTGATCTTTTAGAAAATTGTTATTGATTACATCTCCATTGCAATCATGCAATAAGCTTCAAGTTCCACACACAGCATTGTCCTTTTAATTAATTGGGCCACTCAGAAAGAGCTAATTTAACCAAATCATGAAATGTGCAACTACTCATACCATGAGGAAGACATCTGCCAACTTCATAAACTGTACCGTTTTTACATGTGGGATGTAAGAGAGACATACATGATTAGAAATCATCATTGTTAAACTATTTCAGAAATATTATCAAACCTATGAAATGCTGACCTTTGAACACAGGCTTTACCGTTCATTAAGAATCGTATATGAAGAAGCAGATAAAGCATCAGCACATCTGTTACACCCTGATAAGTCCTTTTGATACGCAGAAATGTGTTATTGCTGAAAAAGTATATAAATTATCATGCTCGAACTCCACGTTTTAATGAAGACGTGTATACCATGTTCATCGTCAAGACGTATTTTGCAGTTACCGTTTAAATAAATTTATTGCAGGCATTAATGAAGTATGTCCACCATTCGGTAAGTTTTTTGTTTTAAATTATATTTTTCATTTACGCTTTGCGATTTTTTTTATATGAAACATGTTGTAATTTGTGTTTTTTTCAAAACCCATTAGAAGCATGCAACATATTAATTATGCTGAGTTAGGAATTGTTGTATTTGTCTGTCTGTGTGTTACTTGATATTTTACATGATGTGTCATAGTAACCGGTTCAAGGCATCAGCTCAGATGGTAGAACATCAAGTATGAGTTAGGAAAGTACCAGTTTCAAATCCATATCCGGCCGCGCAGTTTTATGCCTGTAATATATGACTTCCATTCGACCAACGAGCACCAAAAAGTGAGACTGTCTGGAGGTCTACACGATGGATTGACGAAACACATGGACGTGTCTTTAAAAAGCAGAGAGATATTGTCGCCGGAACCGGCAAAGGGCATCGTCTCCGATAACCTAGATGGTTTAGCACAGTCTGGAATTAATGAAGTCCTGGAACCACGGTCTAAACGAGCGTTTTTCTCTCCAGTGATACTGCACTATTTCATTTATACGCTGCATGCATTCTTTGGCTTACTCGCTACTTCCACGCCCATTTCAGTAATGTCACATAACTTGTGAATGAAACATTTACGAAATTTAAACGTGCATCGTATCATCTCGTTACTGGACATTGAGGCCTAACATACATGTAGTTTCCTTTCCAATTCCTTACGTGAATCTTTTCTTGTCTCCTCTATCCATAAAAGATTGATGTGATACAATCGCTTGCAGTGCAATGAATAAAAATTAAGGTAATTAGTTAATTGTATGTGGTATGCATCAATTTTACAATTGCATAAACAAAGAAATGATGACATTTTATCAGTAAATATAATTTGAAAATGTTTAGTATCTCTTAGTACAGAAGCCTTACGCATATACCAGATTTGAAGGATTTTCCAAAACAAACTTAATAACATAGTATACGATACTCTAGACTCAATCGTTTACAGTTACCGTCTACAGTTACTGATGTTATGAATAGCTCCATACTGAGATTGCAACGTACATACTATGAATCAATAACAGAATATACATTATCGTAAAATAATTGTGTATATATATATATATATATATATATATATATATATATATATATATATATATATATACACACACACAAGTGCTCCCTTATTCTTTTTCCATTAATAGACCATTTCTTTCTTGTACAAAACTAAATACAAACGATCAAACATTGTCCATCCAACAAAACCATTGGTTACCATATCTTTTTTTTGTTCTCAGTAGATAGAATCACAACTTTGCTTTTATATGACTATATCTAAATTTTGATATTTAATGAAACGATTTCTTATGTTTTCATAATTTTAATGATAAACGTTTGTCTGAAATTTTGAAGAATATCTGATGCATAACTTTTGAATTTATAACTTGTTTATTTGTAGATCCGTGTGATAATGAATATGAACATACAGTTCTCGAAAACGGAAACGGAGGTAATATTTATTTTAAAGAGAAAGAAAAACAGAGACAAGTAAAAAGTGGATGGTAGATGTAATAATGGTCTCATCACAAATCTCATGGTGATTACCAATGTATGTATTTAGATTCTTTAGTTTGGGCAAGACGCAAAACTTCAGTTTCAGTTATGATTCTAATTAATGTACAAACTGGTATTAAAGCTGCATTTACTCATTAAGCCTATTCTGATAAGCATGTTCTTTGTAGTTTATAACTATTTAAACAGGGTTAGAAATATTTGAACAATGCAGTTCGCATTGCCCTTAGTAACTAAAACTTAGCCACTGGTAAGTAATTAAGGATGGTAACAGCCGTTATCAGAAACTATGGCGTGACGTCACAGTGCACATCGAGGTAGCGATCACGCGTACAAGATAATGGTGGATTTCTGGAAAATGATGTCAATTTAGAGTTGAGACGGAATAAAATTGACCGAAACTGTAAACAATGTTAGTAGAGCCCAAGTAATTTACTGCTACTGAAATGCTTGGAAATGGAGGTGAGGGAGCCATTAACATTCATAACGGAACTTGAGTATATTTCTTAATTTTTTTATTTGTGTTATCTATTTGTAAGTTTCAATATATACACATTTCATATATCATGTTAATGAGTTTAATCCTATGTTAATACAATAATATATTTATCCAACGTTCTGAAAATCTTTCCCCTTCATTTAGAACACCATGCACATAAGTCGTTAAATGTACTTGGTACAACTATTAGTTTCAAAGCAACGTGGTTAATTTCATTATATAATATAGGCAGAACAAATATACTTCTGGTTTCATTATTAAAAAATTTATTTCGATCTATCCCAACCTTTCGATTAAGATTGTCAATTCTGTCTGTCCTCACTCATTTTCTTTTCTAGCTCTACTTTTAACACTAGTTTTCTTTGCTTATTTTAAAAGAAAGGTTGAGATAAACATTATTGTCAACTAACTGAAACAGCACCTTTTCATTGTACTGTGTTTGAAAAAGAGGATCTAGCTTTCTCATAAGTTGCCTGTTTGATTGATGACCCAAAACGACCATCACGTGTTATCGATCTTTTGTACCCGTGTGCAATCCCTAGATATACAGCCTGACGTCATAGCCATAGTTTCTAATTTCGCCCATTATTCCTTGCTTCCCAAAATTGTTGAAAGATTGTCCATTTTTAACCTTGAGCGAGGGATGATTTTGAATGTAATCCTTTTGTGTGTGTAATGCTCTTAAACGATCAGAAAGTCGAACATTAGTTTTAAGTTCAAATTTGTTCTTGTTTCTAGATCGATCAAGCATGTGTACGACCGTGGGAGCTCCCTATTGCGACGACAAGATTGAAGATGGCTGGTACGCAATACATGGTAGCAATGGTTACCAAGGTATCTCCTCAAACTGCCCAGACTATTCCAGTTGCCAGACCAGAAACCCCATATGGTTAAATGGTAATATCTTCAGGCAAAGTGCATGTATTGCTCATTTTAGACATGTGTTTTAAGAAAGAAGTACAGTGCATCACTAAAGTTTCAATAAAATAAACAAAAAAGCAAACAATACAGCTCTTTTTACATGCTATTTAGAGTTATAATATTAAAGATTCAAGATTGCAATCTTTTACATCTACTGGTGATTAATGGAGCCAAATTAAAAGTGATTGTTAAGACGTGAATCAACCATGAGTAATGCCCCGTACCTTTGATTTAGCACAGATGTACTGCAGGTATCCATCCAATATGCACTCAGTCTGATATAGTTGTCTTGATCAAAGTTACAATAGAAATACATTTTACCATAGTCGAGCACAGGACCTCCTAATTCTGATTTCAGAGTGTCCTACTGTATGTGATCTTGTACGACACTCTCTACTTCTGTCTTTCTAGCTGGTTGTTTTGGCTGATTATCTGACTAATAGCTTGAATATTTCATATGATCCTTAAACACAATGTTTTACTTAACTGGAAAACCTTTTATTTTCTTTCGAGGCTCTATACCCGCCATACAAGATGACATTGTGACCAGAAAGGCCTGTGTGAGGGATGAAAGTTCATGCTGTTCACAGAATTTTGACATGAAGATGAAAAACTGTTCCACATACATCGTTTACAATTTGAAGAAAGTACAGTGCTTCCAAAGATATTGTACAGGTATACCAAACATTCACGTGAATACGGGAATGTCTAAAGGGAGATTAAAAGTCTTTTGATGAGAAAAAAAGGGTACATATTGACTGATTTTGGTCCCAAATTCTCAAATTGATGATCTTTATGCTAAATGATAAGAAGGTTGCAGATGTAGATAGAGTAGACATTAATAGGGTAATGTAATGTGTCTCTAAAGTATCGTTTCCTCCTAGAGCTAATAGAAAACTGAAATGATAGATGTGTTTCTAGCATGTATGCAATCTTACTTTAAATGTCGACACACATTGTCCAGTGGCGACAATATATTTTGAGCGCGAAGTCCATTTAGATTCCTTTATTACAGATGTGGTATAATGAGAAGGAAATTATTCCTGCGTTCGGATGATTCTCCTCTATAAAAAGGAATCAATTGCTAAACATATGTGCGAAGTCCATTAGAAACACCGGCATGACTTCCTTGGTGTTGCGCAATACTCATTTTAAACATGGCGTTTTGTTTAATTTGCAGACGAAAAAATTGAATGTCCAGTTCCAACCACAACCACGATTCCAACCACGACATTGTTTAATACAAATTCCACTGGAAACGGTAAGCTATTAATTGTTATCTAAGTTATAATAACGACATGTATTATTTAATTAAGTGTATATCAACTATTTTAGTATTATTTCAATTAGACATATATCATTTCACATATTTTGATTGGTGGTGTTCGATCAAGCAGTAAACATCACCTAGTTACTCAAGCATATTTCTATTTTTTGAATAATTGTTTTGTAAAAAAAAAATTCAAATCAAAATATAAAAGTAGGATGAAGATTATTCTTTCAAAACTCTACACCGTGATTGAATTATACAAATAATTGAGGCCCAGTTTACATTTGACAGTATCTACTAGAAGTAGGTTTATTCTTGATTTTTTTCAGGGCATAGTGCTTGAAAAGCAAAATAGGTTATATATATATATATATATATATATATATATATATATATATATATATATATATATATATATATATATATAATTTTAGCTATCTTTGTAGTTATGTTTGCGTCAGATAGTATTTTATCTCAAAGGTCATTCAAATCTGATATAAAAGTATGTGTCGTCTTTCAGCATTTGCTTCCTCATAATAGAAAGTATCGGCAAATTGTTATATGATCGAACGCTCGTGATTATCGTAATATTTTCTCCTGCATGTATATATATCACTTAATTCTTTTGGATAATTCAGCTTTTCAAAAATTTAGCAAAAGTAATTTAAGCAACATTGGAATAGCAACTCTGCCTAACATATATTTTCTACTTTTTCTATTTTATAAATTTAATTTTCAGGTGTGCCAGGGAGGTATGACTTCGGATACTTTGTGTTCTTTGCAGAACCCATCATGCTTCTAGTACTGTATCGTTGTCAAAGAAACTGAGGACAGACCGAAAACAGCCCGGAGTAGTTACGTGATTTATGGCTGTCATTCGTGTTGTATTTCGAATTTGATATGACAATTTTCAAAGTCACTTGTAATTCCATGTTATTGCTGAATATTTACAATAAAAATGTATCTGCTCCATTTGACTTACAACGTGTGTGTGTGTGTGTGTATATATATATATATATATATATATATATATATATATATATATATATATATATATATATATATATATATATATTGTTATGTATGATGTTTATATAATGTTATAAATATTTTATGAAATTATAAATGTTTCTTCACTTTAATATTTGCTTAAATCTTAATGTTTATCAGGAAAAACATGTTTAACTAGTGTCCTTGAATTAGGTTGTTTTGATCAATATGTTTTCTCAATTTGAAGGTCAAGGTTGATTTTTGTTTACAAGTAAAAATTCCATGAAGATGACACATGTTCTAGAACATTCTGTCAAGTGACCAATCTTTATATATGCCATGTTTGGTGGACATTTATTCAGTTTTGACATTACCATCAGTCTTGTAAAGAGCTATTACAGTTGTGAAAATTCATTCCAAATTCTAAGAGAGGAATTATTTTAAATATTCATTGGATTATAACAGTGCTCACAAACTTTTGGATTTTGGATTTTTAATTGATGATTTTGGAATTTATGTGAACTTATTCAAAGATTTTGGAATACTTCATTTTGACATCAGCACATCAAGATTTCTAGTACATCAGGACTTTGGAGACCATTGGCACATAATAACATTCAAGGACACAGCCGTGAATTCTAAACATTCTATATTTAGGACTTGTGATTAGAACAATCATTCTTATTGGATTATTAGGATTTCAAAACACATTACTGTAAGTGACTTTTTGATTTTTCATTTTAATTATCTAGTAATAAATTGCTTGTTGATTTTTTACTTGATTTGTTGGTTCCACTTTCTTTCTGTTACATTTTTCTTAGACCATAGAGTCGTAACAATATATATATATATATATATATATATATATATATATATATATATATATATATATATATATATATATAAACATTGAGAAGATGTATTCCATTATATATTTAGTGTTTCAATAGTCAATATTATTTTTCTTACATTGAAATCTATTGTAAAACAATGTTTATATTACCTATCAAGCCCAAGTTCCAATACTTCAATAGTGGTCTCAGTTATGGTAGGCACAGGTATTAATTTGTTCTAGCTCAAGTAATTACAAGAAATAAACATTGTATAATACCTAATAGTAAATAGTAATAAAGCATCCTGCAAACAAAGATACATTTTAACCACATGACCTCAAATGAGCATAATATAGTGCTTTCAATGGATTTAACATTATAATATTATAAACATCATCCATAGTTATAGCAATGTTGTCAAGAGCAGGATAGGATAAATTTCGAAGGTCTGTTCAGGAATTTGAGGTAAATTTTCTATTTTTATAGTTGACTGTTCACAAAATAAATCTTGACAGTGCGTGCCTTTTCTTTGTAATCATTTAAAACTCTGAGAGATACAATCAGTTATTCGCGAGATTTCCTTTTTTGCGATCCTTGAATTTGTCCATTATAGTTTTCACCAGTCTTTTGGGTTAAGATGTGAAGACCTGATTGGTCCATCAGCATGCTATAATGATTATATTTAGACTTTCTAATCTCGGCAATAACCAAGTTTCTATTTTGCTTGTAAGGAAACAAGTACCTGGGGTTTTGAGTGCATTTTGCTTGATCAAAAAATTGTCTTCTCTGCTTGAATAGTTTTCTGATTTCATTATGCAGCCTTGGGGATCCTTATTACAATAATAGGTTTGTGTGGGCGACATTTCCTTACTGCATCCTGTATTTTTAACTTGGGCTTGATAGGAAATATAAACACACACACACACACACACACACACACACACACACACACACACACATATATATATATATATATATATATATATATATATATATATATATATATAGAGAGAGAGAGAGAGAGAGAGAGAGAGAGAGAGAGAAAGAGAGGCATTTATATAGTTTTCATTAGTTTCACAATTCAAGGAGATAGACATGAACATTGATTTCAAAAGTGTATAATTCTCTTGATCGCATAACTAGAGTTCTCTGTTTTAGCATGCTAATTTAGGGAAGATAGTTTTTAAAATAGCACATATAGGATAGTAATAGCGAACAGGTCAGTCTGAAATGGATCCAAAACATCAGCAGAGTGCACAAACGTAGGGCTTGACACTTAAATAAGATCAAAGTCTCTGAATACTTAACACAATTTGTTGGCTTGGTTATTAATTAATGAAAATTACTTGACAAGCACAACAGTGTTTTATTTATTTGGAAGGAGAAAGTTTTAATTACAATCTCCCATCAAAATTTAATAGTCAGGATTAGTGGATTGGGCTCCCTCTATACTTAATTCAAGATGCTTCCAAACGAATAAGTAGCAACTGGGCTGTCCGTATATTCCTCCAACTAGTAATTTTTTCCATGTAATGTTTATTTCTATCCATGTATATTCAAGTGGGGCCTAAGGATATCCGGAATATGTTGTTGTTTTTTCCATACATAGCCACGCCACCACAAGCCCTGTCTTTCCTCAATAATTCAGAGTAGTTTGAAAGAGCCATTTCATCATTTAAATTTTCTGCTTAAGCCATGTTTCAGTAAATATTAGTACACCAAACTCCTGCACGTTTCCCTGTCTCAAATCAATGTTAGGTTTAAGACGCTGTACATTAAGGTGCATAATATTAGGAAGATTTCTACTGGTTTCCGGACCGCGGTTAGGTTCTGTCTCTAATAACAATAGAAGGATGTTTAACCAATACATTAATCCAACACTCAAAAATCATATTCTGGTTTAGAAAATGAAAAGCTTACCTTGCAAATATGTGTTAAGGTACATCAGATCTTATGAACAAAATAAACTGACGTTAACAGTTGGAATTACACTGTGGCAGTTGAATAAATATATTTAACCTATTTGCAAATGCAGTAATGTTATCTGGTTATTCCTATCAGTTAGAATGAATTACAATGTATAGCTTTTGCTTGCTAATTTGAGGTCATATGGCTCATATCCATCGTGTAATGACCAAAACGAGCACGTAAACCTTATCAAGAAAAAAAAAAAAAGAAAACAAACCCAATCCCTTATGATGAGATAAACAAAACAATGCTCATGGTTACTGATTATGTGATCCTATTTTACTATGCAATTATGCGACTTAAAATGATACTTTATTTCCTAAACATTGATTGTGAGCACGCGATGTTTACAAACAGACCAAGTTTCAATACTGTTTTGAAAGAAGTTATTTTTTAAAACTCTAACTTGGTTTGAACGTTGAATTTGTTGAAAACATCACTTTTTGATTACAAACATTCAAGAGAAATCTTTTTTGTCAACCTTTTGCAAAATAGTAACATTAAACACCTTTCAAGGATGTAAAATAGGGACATTGTTACATTGCACATACATAATTGTATAATCATAGCATAAAAACGAAACATGAAACATGACAAAACATCCAGTTAAGAGAAAATAAGTCTTCTAATTAAGTCTAATCTATGATACTGAATATGTTTTTTTGTGTTAATGTTTTCAGTTCATTTGTAAACAAAATCAAAACCTCGTCCATATAAACTCTATATGTAGTATTTTCATTTTGTAATTATCTTGAATGAATGTGAGATATTCTTATTGTTCCTACCTAAATGTAAAAAATTTTTTTATAAATATGATGTTATGTCCTTCCTAAATGTAAGACACTTTTTATTAAATATGATATTATGTCCAGGGGGATTTCAAGACATACATTTTCCTGCTTGAAATGTGAACTGATAGTCCGGTAACATAGTTCAGGTGTAAAGGTAGATGTGCCTGATAACTGTAATGTTACGGAAGAAGTGCTTTAAGCAAGTTAAGAATAAATCTGTCACATAAATCTAGTTTGGGGTAATAGTGTTTACTTTTACCGATACTAGTAGAGATACACCCCCTCGACTGTGCTATGATGACTGTCAATGTATGCATGTATCCACATTTTAAATACATATATACGCACAACCCAGTAGGGTGTGAACATGAATTAAATTCTGCATTCAGACGTCTTTAAATTAAGTGATGCGGATGCACGTAATATTTGTCACCTTGAGCCTCCTGACACTAGACTTATAAATAATATGCTAAGTTAACATTTGGCTACCTTTTCATTGTATGTAGATATAAAACCAAAATCTATGAAAATGTTGTCAAACCGAAACTTTTGATCGTAGAATATGTTCATTGTGTACTACAATATACTACTACCCCTCAATGAGTTTTCCTCATTTACATTTATTTGCGCAACTAAAAAAAACTAAAAAAAAATGTTCACAAGAAAGAGTGGCTTTGTATTGTCTTTGAGGACAAGGAAACTAACACCATCCAGAAAAAAACCCCACTTAATATTGGTGAGTGTCAAAGGTCAAAGTTCGGCTAGCAGAGGTGTAGAGCAAATTGTTCAGACACGCTGTTAATCAAAAATGTTAAAGAAGGTTACTGATGAAAGTCTCAATAGTGCCTGGGAAAAGCACATGTAAGTAATTTTTGAAATGAGTAGATCTCTATAGATAAGAACAGGAAGTTTTTTTTCTCCAAATTTATTATTCGTTTAATTAAAAATATTCTGTACATTACAATTCACAAAGCATAATTTTGGACACATTAGGCATGATTAAGTTTGCAGTTCTACTATTACAATCCAATTAGTTATTTAAAACATTCCAAAGGAAACGATAAAACAAATACTCTTAATGTACTCGTTTACAATCGAAACTGAGCTATTACATTTTAGAGAAGCTGCAATTTGTGAAAGTTGGACATATTCTATTGAATCAATATGGTAATCAGGTATCTTTATGCATAACATCTTTATCTTAATCAAATCTGTAAGCCATTTTTAGATATGTATTTAAAAGAATGGAAAGGAGCTTGAAAGAGACTTAGGTTAGAGAAAGATAATGAAAAAATCAGTTCTACAATTGAGGAGCTAAAAGGATGCAAACAACAGCTAAATAGTCGTCAATGGTACATGTAAGGAAGTAACTGGCAAGGTATTAATAGAAATAACTTAACAAAGTTAGACAGACATGTAAGATAATTGTCAATACTAAGTCAGCTAACATATCTAAATGAATATATGATATAATAATATAATTTTTGACACAATTAGAACACGTCTTGTAATTTTAAATAGTATAATATTGTTATCGTCGAGTGTTTAAAAAGTGGGTTTCTTAACTACATGGGGTCGGATTTGCTTTGTATTACTTCAGCATGAAGACCAAAAATCCACGAGTCTATTGGGCAAATTGATATTTTGTTTCTGGCTCACTAGATATTTTTGAAATAAATTCGATAGTATAATGTTTAATAAGTGCGTTTCTTAAACCACAAAGGGAGGTAAGGGTGTGATAAATGGATTTTTGGCTCACTCGATATTTTAAAAATAAATTCTATGGTAGGGTGTATTTAAAAAGACGTTTTTTGAACGCGGGTGCGAATTATTATATGCTCTAGACCAATATTATGGTGCTGTAAAATTTCTACCACTGCAAATCAATAAGCAAAATGGAAAGTCGAATACAAAATATTAAGGTAAGTGCTTAGTTCGGAAACAGTCTGACTGGTAAAGATGGAAGACATCTTACTGTCTGCTGGAAGAAGTTGATGATTACACATTTGTGTGTCTGCATGTTAGAACCATCACATATAGATATTCCACGAGCATGTTAAAACTAAAATCCTCGCAAAGTACGAAGAGCGAAATTGAGGAGACATTCAAAAACAGGATAGAAAGAATGATAGCAGAAAATCGAGAGAAATACTAGGCCGATGTCAACAAGCCAAAACAAGCAAAGAAGCCAGATACAGAAAGCAAATGTGTCTACGATCTCATTGTTTTAAGCGAATGATCACCAAACCAAATTCGTGATATGGATTTCAGAAAATGATCATTACGAATTCCTACATCTGAAATCTTACTGCTATAATGAGCACAAGAATGTTGTTTCGCAACAACTCTTACAAACAAGGTGCAACGGAAACGTTACTAGGCCACTCAGATTATATATATATATATATAATACCCTGGACCTTTCCTAGGAACCAGCAGTACACACTATTACATTAAAATAAATGTTGTGTCCAAGACACACGTTGTTCTTTCAAAGCAAGAGTTGTTGCAGACAAACGTCCTTTCGTACGGAATAAAAACAATATATCCATAGCAGTATCAAGAAAAACAGAAACTTAGGTTTTTGAAAAATAATGAGTTTCTAAAATGCGGCATATGTGAGACAAACAGTGCATTAGAACATAAAAGAGTTAAAGCATGCACAACATGCAAATTTTAACTGACCACGAAACTAGACGGCAGAAAAGTACAAACAAAACCATCACAGTTAAACAACAAAATAGTACGCATGAATCATGTTAAAAGGCAACTACAATGCAGGTAATGTCCAAACTAAATGACATCAGAACAGACAGGAAAATAGGCAACATTGAAACGTTTGAAATCAATTTTCACTACATTTTTAAAAAGCTGAAAAACAAACAAATGTTAAAAACTACAAGCATTATATGCAAGATCTTCAGGAGTTAAAATGGTAATGAAAATAACATAACCGTTTATGGAATCATTACAGCATTTAGATCCCTTTGAAACTGTATTCAAAGAATGTATGGCAGCAACTCACACAGCTGCTTAATAAACGATGTAAATATCTCTAGGACAGAACATTTTCTATGTTTAATTTAAAGTCATCCTTGAAACTTTTAACTGCAAGGAATTGTCACAAAACTAACCAAGAAAATTTCGATATTGGAAGAGTTGTTACATATTTCTTAGTATGTGGACATACAGATATTGAAGATTCATTTTCACAGGGACTTATTTGGTGTGACAAAGATCAAGTATAGATAATGTGCATGCACTTTAAATAGCGTAGCATCTTACATAGAATGATCACACTGAATAGGCTATGCAAAACAATCTATATCATCGACACACATGTTGACACAACTGCGATTGAATCATAGCAACATCATACACAATCAAAAGAATAAAACATTAACTCATACTTTTGTAGTATGCAACATGAATTTCAATACGTTAAGGATTTGTTGCAAAACATTAAAGGTTAAATTTACTGTACAAAAGGTCCCCAGAACAAAAAGGTACTGAAAAAACAAGAATCGAGCTGTGATTTTGCAAGATGAACTCATCTTTGGTGATCTGCCCCCGGCACACCTCGACTGAATCATAACTTCAGTCGGCCGTCTATGACGTCTAAATGTATTTAGCTAAGTCACAAGTTTGTTCTGTAACAATCTTTCCAAAATTAAATAGTTTATCGTGAGATTGGATATAGCGATAGGTATGAGCAATTTAACTTATTTCTTTGATAGACACTGCATTATGGTTCAATATCTTGTACCCTACCACTTTTTACATCGGTATTATGTAAGACACTGTTAAAGCGGTTTCTAGCTATGCGTGGAATATAATCGTTTACAACGTTCTTTCCACCGTACAATTAAAATAATTAAACTTGTGGCATGCAAAACATGATTGACACTATTTTGGGAACATTGTTGCTAGAATGCAAAGTTGGTTTGATCTGCAAAGTCTGTGATGTCCTAATTTCTAGAATATTGTTTACGTTTTGTGACTGCACTTTTAACAGATATTGGCGATGGCTCTAATTTTTAAATGACAATGGAACAATTAGGAACAATACGCAACCAAATGTTAGATATAGGCGATGCTTCAAATAATATATGTTCCTCTTTTTTCTCTTCTGTTTGTTCTGCTTTACATGTTCTCTTCCGTGTGTTAGAGATCATCATCTATTCGTTTTAACTTTTTCAGTTCCATTTGTTGCGAAAGGTCTTTCTCTGCAGTGTCAATTTGTTTGATAGTAAGTTTACCGCTGCCGCAGTTGTAATGTTTATGTCTTATTCAGCAAGGCTTTCTTGTATAATGTTTTTCATTTCAAGCAATTGCACGTTACCTATGCTGCCTTGTTGCATTTCCTCTCTCTGTTAAATCGCTGTTGATGTACTTTATGCTTTTGAGTGTGTTAAACTCATCCATCTCGTTAAGATGTTTGCTTCTGTTCTGTTGAGTTAAATTCTACATGTCTCTCGTTGAGTGAGGGCACTAAGGGTACTCTTTGTCATACTAACTATTTAGGTAGTAAATAAGTAACTAATTGATTCACATTAATAGTTGCAATATTTCACTAACAGAAAGATACAAAATGTCACTAAATGATACCAAAAGCTACTACATGTCACCAAGACGAGTTAAGAAAAGTATAGAATAGTTACAAATGCTCCAGAATCGACCTACCACACCTACTTAATACCGAGAAATAACTTCGAAGAATTACAATCAGAACTAAAGGATAACTACATGACATCACAGGGAGTTACACACAGACACATATGTAATGTTGTTGCCAATTGATTCTGAATCACTTAGCATAAATATAATAACGCAAGTCCAATCCATGTGATGAATTTGATTTGTAATGGAACTTAAAAGCAGAGGAGCAAACAATCCAGTGTTTACTATCCTAGAGATATGTTTTGTCTGCTACAGATAGACACATGCTCTTTATTACTATGAACACACCGTTGACATTCTCTGTGTCAAGGTTTATATTGACCACACATGTTCCTTTCAGATGTTGCTCTGTCATCTTACATCAAGTACACATAGCTTTAATACTATTCATTTTTTTAACCTAAAAATCTTTAGTAGGTTGTTTCTAACAATCCAAACACCATGACTTACGCCCGGTTTAGTACCCAGTTATGTTGTACTTTACTTGCCCGTATTTTGTATACTTCTTAATTTTTATTGAGATTCTAAAATTTTAATGGTTTCTTACAAATCATACGCCAAGATATTTTAAAGACTGCCAAACACATGACTTGAAAGTGTCTGCAGCTAGTCTAAAATATGTCTTATGATAATATTTGAATTCCTATACGTTTTGCTAGATCTTTCGACAATGAAACATAAATTTACAGAAAACACAATCAGATTTAAAACGGGTATAATAGTTGTAATATTATGACAGAAAGTGATTGTCAAAAAGGTACCCATATTGCTTTTTGGCTTGTTAAATAGCTCCACAAACAAGTACAAGTATTTCAAAAAGCACTGCTTTCAATTAATCCATCTTCATTGTATTTTAAACTGAAAAAAGGTATATTATATTTTTAGATTCAAAACGTTTTGAGGCTTTTAAGCTTCAATTTTATAATTTTGATAACAAAATTTGTTTAAACAAAACTGGAAATTTATTGTACTTTATATGAAGACTGAGGCCTTCTTGCTTCAGTGCCATAAATTAATAGCGTTATGACACGTTTTAACCTAGTCCCCGTCTTTTCAAAAAAAAAAAAAAAAAAAAAAAAAAAAAAAAAAAAAAAAAAGAAGAAGATAAAAGGGTGGTAAAAGGATGGAAAAGGAAAAAAGCAAAGGGAATGGAAACAACAAAGAAATTATGTTATATTGTGTTGGCACTCGATTTTGGCGAAATATCCTCATCATAATTGCCGTACCTTTGATTTTAAGTACTGAACCACCGATTCAAAAATGTAATTTGCTGATTGCCATTCTGGATATAGCAGATCATGGATCCGACGGAATTATTTGTCTTCATTTTTAGGCAAAACACTTAATGCAGACATTAGAATAGTTAACATGGGGGTGACAAGTAGGAGCTCTCCCGCTGATTAAGATTAAGGGCATCACAAGGGACTCTGGGCCATAGTAGTGTTGGGGGAAACTAGGTTAAAAACCATTCAGCAGTTCATTTGCAAGATTTTATTATCATAATTAGCTTCAAGCATTCTTTTATATGTTCAATATCTAATGGACTGTTGACATGGACGAACTTGGGTGGACAATATTTTGGAACGCGAGGGTTGAAATATCTTGTCAATTGTCTGTCCAGTTAGATGCAAGCATTTATTTCTGGGCCTGGATTTGAGTAATTTCGAGCAGACATGTGGAAAGTTGAAGTATTTCTATTTGTATTGTCCTTTGCTAAAATCAAAACCAAGGACTAGAGATGAAGGGCTTTTAAATTTTGTGTTTGCAGCAGCAAGTTTTCTTGATGTGGTGGAAGCGTTTGAAATATATAATGAATCAGAACTAATTCTGGCCAAGAAGACTAGTGGATTTAAAGGTTTGCGAAAACGAAATGGCTCGTCATACGCACGCCAACCAAAAAATGGCGCGACATGTAGCAGTTGCAGAGTAATGATTGAAATACGCTTGAATACGCACCCTTGCTTCTTCACGGGCGCAATTCTCTCTTTAATAAGTTTTGTTTGGGTCTCTACCTGGGCCGTGAGGAGATTTTTATGAATAGTGGCGGTATTGTATATTCCAGTAGATCCGTGTTTCCTTTCTGCATAAGTTATAAATTAATGTATTAGTTCTTCCATGTTTCTCCACGCGAAGACTGGGGAATGTTTGCACATCTACAACGTATAAAGTCATGTTTGGGGAGTCATATCGCTCTTGAGAGAGGCACATAGTGTCCAATTCTGGCTGTGCACTTGTTTCTGATGGTATATTCCAAACACATTTATCAATTAATGTACATTTCTGTAATGAATTTAGACTACATTATGTCTGGGTGTTTCTTAACGCAAACTCACCAATAACATTTGAAGTACCACTGACAGCAGGAAGAGCCTGCAAACGGGCGGCTGGGACAGCGTATCTGCAGCTTCAACACTAAGACCCAAGGTTTCAACACTATCTGTCTTGAGGACTGCAGAGGCTGGGTTAAGTGGAGAAGGCCAAACGTCGACACATTTAGTCCTTCCACTTGTTTCGCTGCTATTATCTGGCAATGTGCTACAGGGGTTAGATGATTTGTGGCCATACCGTGTTCTTCCCCCGTCTTCCTGAGTGGATGGCAAAAACAAGTTATAAACAATAACAAACGATAAATGAAATGGATGGTGATCGCTATGTACTAAAATAAGTATGGCCCTTTGCATATAAAAATAAATGGAAACTTAATATAAACACCTGATTAAATCCGCTCGAAACGTAGAGGGTAAGAGGGACAAAATTGCTAATATGCTATCACATAAAATAATAAATTCTCTGGATTGAAGGGGCTTCACTAATGCGCTATAAGACCAACTTATCCCTTGTCTCAAGGGACTAAATTCCTGCACAAAAAGACAAGAGTTAGTTGAGTTATCTCTCCTACATCACCAGCTATTGTAATTAGTTTATAAAGTGAGTTCATTTTCACTAACGTTTGTGGTTTTGTGGTTGATTATTAGCCAGTCAGACACCAGAATCACAAGCCAAATCTGAATTTAGTGTGGGACTTTTTCATAATGTCGGGTTCGGTTCTGAAGTTCATAAAACATGTGAGATTGTGTTTGCTGGAGATTTTGTGTCAGCCAGTCACCAAGAAATTTATGTTTGAATGCCATTTATCACTGGTGAAGAGTAGAAACTCGGCCTCAAATTCAAAATCAGATATTTATGATTTCCAGACCAGGTTACCGGTTCATACAAGGTCTCGGCTCTGAGTAAAACATCTGCTTAAATTTAGCATGTTGACTATTTGTAAACTTCATTGAGATAATTGCATTAAACCTTTTTTTCAAACAAACCGGTTATTTTTGAGCATAACAATGAAATGAACTTTGACTTCATACGATATTTTTAAAAGACTAAGTTAGCTTCTTGTATGAACACGTAACACTTATTCCTGGGTGCTTTCTGTCAAATTTATTAGCAGTTTGTAAAGCAAGAAGACATTTAAAGGTTTTATATTTTTTGTAACGGAGCCCATGTTTGAACGCAGATGAGTATCGTATGTACAAACTTGAAAGGTCATTATATCGGAATGCTTTCTATCAAAGAACCATTTGCGATAAAATGCCCTTTCTCTGCCCTCTCCCCAAGCTGATAAATAGGCTAATATGCTTTTTTCTCTTTCTTTTTCACATTGGATATGCAAGATAAATCAAACTTACAAGACTGACTACAATATACATCAGTTTCGTGAACATGAGTTTGTTTACCTGTTAATACACATACATGGAATATGCATGGATATTTTTTTCTTTGATCACAGAGAATGTTTTTAAATTTAAGATCTCATCTTTATCAACAGTCCTTAGTATTTGCTTAATTAAAAAGTCATGTCAAAGTGTTGGGGATTTTTTGTCTAATTAAAGTTAACATGCCCTTCACTCACTGGTCATTCTATAACGGAAAAATTTCGAAAGTAAAAAAATTTGGTCTACTTGGTCTACTATAAGCCATTTGTTTCTTTTTTATCTAATCTGTTTACAAAGAAACAAATTCAAAATGTACTTCCAGGGGTAAAGTTTCTCCCAGAGTTGTCGTGTCGTCTGTCTTCACGAGTCTTCATTGCGCTTTCCTCACAAGCATTCGCAATCTGTGTAGTGATTTTTAGACACTGCTTTATTTGGTAGGTTACGAACATAAGCTGTAACATGATGGAAAATGATAGTTATGGACACACACACACACATTCTATTTACAATCTTTTTCTTATTTCATTGCGACTGTACATTGTTTTAATAATCTTTCAGTATATTTTGCTCGCTAGTTCCCCATCGCAAGTATCTTCCAAAATGTTTAAACGATCGTTATGCCTTCCAAACAGTATACAGCATGTGGAATATGGGGGAAAAATATTCAACTTAAAAACAAACGCAGTAGCAACTACCATATTAATCAACCTTTTATCATATATTTCATAATGAGATATTGAACTGCATCAGTTGGAAAGTTTGATACAGCAACAGTGGCGATATCACTTTTGAAACCACATTCTTTTCCCATTTGGGAAATATATCTAGCCTTATGTATGTTTTTGAAATGTTGTGCCAAACCAAAGATTGCGAGAGAAAGAGAGAGATGTATGGATAGAAAGAGAGAGAGTATACTGTCTGTCGTTTCAGATTTAATACGATG
Source organism: Margaritifera margaritifera (assembly GCA_029931535.1). NCBI lineage: Eukaryota > Metazoa > Mollusca > Bivalvia > Unionida > Margaritiferidae > Margaritifera > Margaritifera margaritifera. Next base: position 1,495,396 of record JAQPZY010001256.1, on the reverse strand, counting down.
AGTGAAATATGACCTATGAAGAGAGGCAATACAAAGATTGAGAGAGAGAGAGAGGGAGAGAGAGAGAGAGAGAGAATAGAATTTTTGTATATATTTTAGAAACGGTAATACTAGTACATTGAAGTTGTGCATCTTACATGGAGTGTTTGTACTTGTTAAGAAACGAATATTTAACCTATTAGCTCTCTTCCTCTCTTCCTCCCTCCCTCTCTCTCTCTCTCTCTCTCTCTCTCTCTCTCTCTCTCTCTCTCTCTCTCTCTCTCACGGCCTGCAGCTGCGTCAACTATTACTAGCACACAGCCACTTGGATGTTGAAAAGGTGTGAGGCAGTTACAGCTGATGTCGTCAAGTCCATAATCTTTTGAAAACCCAAGGGCCCTTTTAGAGCCCGTCTAGTACTTTCGGAAAAGAGATACTATTGATCGCCAAATGAAACAAAATTAAGTTCTCCTTGTCCCCAGAGTTGCATATTTGTCCCTAGAGAGACCCCCACATTCTAATCATATGCACACATTTTTAACATAGAATTTCCTATCTTTGCCCCGTAGAAACGCACACATGTTAATCCTACAGACATTTCAAACATAGGATTTTCCATCTTGATCCTATAGAGTCCACCACACATTAACCTTATAAGCAATTTTCACGTTACATTTCGCCCATTACGGCGTATTTGATAGTGAATAACTATGTATTGGTCAGTCCAACGATGTGTTGATGGTATAATGTGTGTATATATTACCATCCTTTTCGTTCGTTGGTAATTGTGGTGTTGGTCACTCTAAATGGTGTATTGGAGAGTAGATTACTGGTTATATGTCAGTCAAAACGTGTGTTAAACCTATGGACATTTTTAATACTAACTTTTCCCTTGTCACCACACAGTTTCATCCAAAAGAATTTATAGCAACAAGGACATTTTTAACATAGGAATTCTCATCTTGTCCCCAGACTGCCCCATCATTGTAACCTAAGGACAATTTTTAACATAGCATTTTCCAACTTGTCCCCAGACTGTCACTTCATGTCAAAGATATGCACATTTTTTAACATAGGATTTCCCATCTTGTCCCTAGAGAAACCCCACTTGTTAATCCTATGGACAAATGTTTAATACAGGATTTCATATCTTGACCCTATAAAGTCTCCCACATGTTAATCCTATTGACATTTTTAGCATTATATTTCCTCCGGTCGCTATAAACCCACAATGATAGCAGACTGATGTTAATTTCCCATTGTCCCCCAAGCACCATCCTATACTACGCATGATCCTATTCAATAATCTCGAGCTGCTCCATATCAAAGGAGGAAGGAAGAAATAGCACCATTGAGAATCTCATAATTATATACAAGTATCTTCATCAAATATTATTTCTCAATTGAAAATAAAATGTGGTCAGCATTGCTACCTTCACGATTAAGTGTAATAATATATCCTTTCATCAGAAAGAAATATTGAAACACTTTTATCAGATTACAATGTAAAAATGTATTCAAGTGAAACAACTATTGTTGGGGACTTCGATTGAAGTGGTAGCTTGCCAGATTATAGGAAAACCTGTAACTTCATGATAAATATGTGACAAAAGCACACAATTAACGTTTGAATATATATATATATATATATATATATATATATATATATATATATGTATATATATATTTGACGATGTTTTTTTAACAAATACCGAGACAATAGGGTTGGATTAAGGTGGTAGGCGGCCCTGGAGCAATTTTAAAAAAGCGCCTCCTCCCCCTACTATTTCATTACGTTGCTTGGGGCCTTGGAGCAACAGCTCCATCTGTTCCGCCTTTCATCTGGCCTTGCTCATAGCAGTCAAGAACTGCATGTGACATGGCTTACATTTTTTTGTTATACAGTTGTGCATCGCAGGGACTCATGAATACCTGACCAAATTCATTGTTACGTCCTAAGCAATGAAATTTTGTCAGGGTTCGTGTGTTGCATGCTATTAGGAATAGCGTTCGCTTGTACACACACACACATACATACTCTGCAAAGGTTTCCTCGGATGATAATAACATGGGGAATAATAATAATAATAATAACAATAATAATAGCAATTTCGACTGTACTAAATTTTCTGTTGGCACTGAATTAAATTCAATTTAGTCATCCATTTTGATTTTTTTTCACTTTCACTGTTGAATAGAGGAAAGATGCTAGGAACCCGTCTAACACATGCCATTTTTATTCCGGAAAGCATTTTGGAATATTGCAATTTTGCCAATACACCCTTTCTGTCTAAGCATCTTATTTTCCCCTCCTAAATTTTTATGAAGAGTAACTCTAAATACGGCAATAATCATCAAGCTCTAACATAACGGACCAGGAAAGGATGTCAAGGTCAAATTTATGAAATTTTCAATTAAATGCACTTCGGTTACAAATGATTTGAGATATGAACTGTGATATATATCATTTGTGATTGGTCTGTGAATGGTTTGTCCACGCGTTATCATGAAAAGAGAATCATACGGAGCTTTTACTTGATGTCAAACGAGCTGAAAAATATTGTATTGCACAAGATGCTTACAGTTTGTGGCATTATTTAACGAGTTTCATAAATTTGTATGTTCAATATGCATGAGTTTCTGTTTATCACATGACGAACGATTTTTATGATATGACGTTATAATAACAAATCTTTACCAAGCCTAAGTAGCAAGCATCTAGATTTGTAACATCTCGCATCATGTGAGGCAGAAAACTAGAAATTATTGATTCACAGCACCAAGAAGGAACTAAAACTGAATCAGTATGCAATTACCCATCTTGTGTGTTTTGACAATATTTGTCAATGAAGGCTAGCATATTGGTCTGTTATTTATTTCTTTAGATTTTTTATTTTTTATATAACGTTTTGTAATATAAAAAAATTGAACTTCATATTCTACACGGTTCATGAAGTCATGAAGCTTGAAATTCGATTAAATACTATGCGTTAACAACCTTCGCTACAGCCATTAATGCAGTGTGTAATTGATTGTTAAGCGTTATGACTTCATAAACCCTATCTGAAGTCCTATTCTTAAATGACGCTAATAAAAGTGAATGCGATAAATTGTTTTTAAATCCACTTATGGTGTATCCAAAGGAAAGTTGTCAAAAACACTAGTAAATTTTTTGGCTTTGTATTTAGCACCGTGATCCGAATTGCTTGACAGTTAGATCAGATTACGATAGCTCGGTTAGTCTCTGGCTATGTTATTGATGGTGGGACTCTAGCGCTAAGATCAATCTATTTACATATCCACCAGATTTGACAGATCCTGGAGATATGGCATAAGAGGCTGCTTTGACAGTGTTTTTGCATCGATTTGAACTTTTAAGTACTGAATGCCAAGGAGTCTACCCTTCTCAGCCTTTTATTTTCGAATACTGTCGATTTGTTTACCAGTGCCCACTTCAGCCTCTGTAAATCTCACATAGATAACTTATTGAGATAATCTAGAAGCTGGTTGGAACTAGTAAAACAATGACTTTTGAACAGATGAGCAAGATGTATTTGGTCAACATCGATGCATTAATACAACCTCAAGTGTTAAATCCCTAGCTCTATTAACTCTGCTGAAAATATGTGTGCATTTGAAATTGCTATTAAGTCCCACCATCAGTAAAATAGTAAGAACATAGTGTCAATTTTAGTGCTTCGCTACATTATGAATGCAATTGAAAGTTGTTTTATAATGAAAATACTAATATTACTGCATTTAATACAATCTAAATTTTGGACAAGACTAAAAAGAGTGAATATATTATAGATGTCTTGGAATATATTTCGAGAAATGAAAGCTGAATTCGAGTTACTTGTATACATTTGTCATGAGGGAGCCTATTATATACACACTTTAGACAAACTAAACTTCAGCTAAAAGTATTTTCATTTATCCATGTCTTAAAGTATTTTGATTTGAATACCTGTTTGAGATTGTGCAGTTGCGGATCTGTTTGGTAGCCTAATAGAAGTTTTGATCCAATTCGGAAAAAAGGCACAATATGAAACAGTTATACTTTATATGTACAAACATTACCTATTTTCTGCATATTTTTGTTAAGAAGAGTACCTTCTTAAATAATGCAACCTAACCAGTTATCTTTACTTTTGGACAAGGTTAAAGTACGTGTCCAGCTCATTTCTTTCAAAGTTCAACATTTGCATGTTTCTCTTTAAGTTCACTGGATCATCTTCCTCAGTAGTTAGTTTTCAGTGAATAATGAATTTTCAGGCTGTCTACCATTTCATCGATCATATCTGTGTGTTTGATGGACACATATATGAGGTCAATGAGTGCATGGTATTCGGCATTCAACAATAAAATCAGACAGATACTAAATAAGTTGGGAATGTGTGTGTGTGTGTGTGTGTGTGTGTGTGTGTGAAAGGCGTGATAATGTGTGGGCAAGACCGTACATTCACTGCCTTTAAAATTGCTTCTATAAATTTTAAGCAGAGAAAAGCCAAAAAATAAAAGGCGAATTTAGACAGACGAAACAATAGCAAAAGAAACTGGATCGATGAGAGCTTCGAGACATATGAATGATTTGTGTTACCTAGCTAGGAAATATTTTATTTGGCACATAACCACAACATAGTATTGAAACTGCTTGGAATATATTTCACATTAGAAAAGCTAAATATGGGTTGCTTGTATATAATTGTGATGATGTTACCTATTATATAAGCGCTTTGGACAAATTAAACTGCAGCTAAAGGTATTTTCAGTTATCAATTTCTTAGAATATTTTGATTTGAATCGTTGTATTAGATTGTGTAATTGTGGATCCATTTGGTCCCGAAGAAGAAATTTTGAGGAAATGAAGAAAAGAAGGCACAAAATAGAACTGTTCTGCTTTAAATGTATACAGATTACATATTTTCTGCATAATTTGGTTAAGAAGATCCCATTCCTAAATAAGTTTTGGAACCCTTTATCTGTTTTGTAGTTAGGGGCCGACTTTAAATCGTAGAATTAAACGAGAAATATTTCGTCGAGTGCAATCGAAGACATGTGGTAGTCGTTATGGATTGGTTACGCAAAACTCGTTTACAGATTACCGATTCTAAGAACACTTATGAACTTAGACATCCAATCCTTAAACCATTCTTATTTATACCCGTTTTAGGCATTTTTAGTCAGAGATGTACTCAGAGACTAGGACAAGTGTGGACTAAATTTCTTCAGCTGGTTCAAAGAAATATGAGGCTAAATATTGAATAATTGAATAATTGTATAAGGCCTGTCGGCAGATACAAAGTATGTAGAAATATGAACCGTCAGATCCCCGCCTTCAAGTATTTTGACTTTCAAGCTATATTACCTCGGGCATTTTTTAATCTGCTTGGACCCCTAGAATTAGTTTTGACCGAATGCGTCGAACGGAATCAGCATAATATAAGGCCAAGAAATAGGTGTATACATATGGCCTCTATAAAGAGCACTTATTATGTGCCATTATAGGCATAGCAAAAACATTGTACCTATTTACATTTGAACCCTTTTTCCGAGCTTTGTAGATAAGGGTCAATTCTACACCATAGATTTGGTTGAGACATCATTTGGTTGCCCAACTTCGTCCCTATGCGTTGCTTATAGAAAGTCGCGCCAGAGATGACCGAATATATGAACATTTTTGACCATACAAACACCTGGTAAAGTAATTTTGATTTGAACATCTTTTCGGATATTTTTTAGGGATCTGTTCAAACATTAGATAAAGTTTAGACGAAATTCATTCAACTGATTTTGAAAAATTATAGGCTGAATTTATGATAAAAATCGCAGAAATAGGGTGGTCCTTATGGGTTGATTACGTAAAAAGCGTATAGAGATGACATATTTTATGAACATATTCGCACGCTGCGATCAACCTCCTTAACGCCATTGTGGTTTGAACATTTCCAGAGGACGAATGTTTTGGCATTAAAGACCAATGCGCACTGTTGAATATATATATATATATATATATATATATATATATATATATATATATATATATATATATATATATATATATATATATATATATATATCACATGCATTAAAATTAACATTACTTTTAAAGTGTTGTTATAAAGCACTTTGATATACCAATGCTGTTGGTATATCAAATTGTGATCCGCCCATGGCGCATGAATAATCATATATAAACATGGCTTCATTAGTGGTTATTGCTTCTATACTCTCTTGATCAGTGATGAATTTCCACTTATGAATCATTATCGATATATGAAAATAACGAGAAAAAATATTTATAATCCACGTTTTCTAAATGATTAAACATGGTACACAATTTCATTGAAATCTCCTCTGCTTCCCCTTAATCGTTCTCTCTCTCTCTCTCTCTCTCTCTCTCTCTCTCTCTCTCTCTCTCTCTCTCTCTCTCTCGTGCACAAGGGACACACATACGTGGAAATCTATGAAAGAGAGAGAGAGGGGAAAAAAAAAGAAATTGAGCTGGATGAAAACCTTGAACTTGAACTTATACCAAGTGGCCTACAAGAACCTGGGACGTTGTAATCGTATGCTTACACTTTTCATGGAATTTATCGACAGTGTTCACAATACCAATGATACAAAGTTGGAATAGCCTGTCAAGACTGTACGGTAAATTTCTTGGTTAGGAGGCACACACATACTGTAATCTATTTAATTCTTTGTTTTGTTTTGTAACCAATATTAGTGTTCTACAAACATTATTTAAAAATATGTAAACGTCTGAAGGCTGCTCTCTCTCTCTCTCTCTCTCTCTTTCTCTCAGTCTTTTTCTCACTGTGTTAGTTGGTCAGACAGTAGACTAATCGACCAACAGAGAAACATAGGGATGGATAATTAAAAAAAAAAAACTTGTGCTAAGTCTCCCCGACACCCCACCCCACTCTCTCTGGACCAAGCTAAAAGGCGAAAATCCGTGAAACAAAGCTGATTTTCGCATGTCACGCGACGATGTCTCTGGACCGATGAATGATGGTAAAATGTACAGATAAACCGACCAACGGAAAGGGGAAAGAGAGAGAGAGAGAGTTAGAGAGAGAGAGAGAGAGAGAGAGAGAGAGAGAGAGAGAGAGAGAGAGAGAGAGAGAGAGAGAGAGAGAGAGAGATGGAGGATAAAAACAATATGTTGGTCGGTAGCGATGTTAATTAAAACATAATAATAACTTAGATCAACTGTAAATAAATTTAAATGTTTGAATTACCTCTTATTGCCTCTTCATTTAGCTTAGTCCATATTACACACTCTTTTTAATATACTCGACGGTGACTGAATGACTGCGCGTTAAGTGTTCAAGAAGCTAACCATGCTGTGTTTGTAGTGCTCTACTTTCTTCACTTAAACCATCTTTCATGTTTAAATTATAAGTGTGTCTTATACTTATTTAATCAATATGCATGAAAATATAAGCTAAAATAAGAAAAGAAGCAACTTATCAATTTGCAAAGTGAATTGTGAATAGCCGCAATAAGTACAGAACTATATTTTATAGCGGACACACTGGGCAGGGATGTGAAGAGTTCACTCACTCGGTCAATACACAGTTTCCTGTAGTCAATCTTAACTCCGTTGGAAATGCAAGTATGTGTATTTGTATGTGATATAAATAAAATATATGTATAGTATGTACGCTGTATCTTTAATATACCACTCGTTGTATACATTTATATAGTAGTACATTCTATGCATATTGTATATATATATATATATATATATATATATATATATATATATATATATATATATATATTGCTGATACTTAAGAAAAACGAGGATTCATATCTCACAATAAGGTTTAATCAATTATTATGGACACGAACAGAAAAAATACGATGGCAATGACGATACTGATGTAAATGAATGTAATGCCCTAATACATCGCCTGTTCCAGAAAACAAGTCGCTGAAAAAGTCAATTGTATATGTAATACATAAACTGCACTTATATCGATGTGTTTAGTGCACATTTTAATAATGTCACTTCAATAAGAGTATTTGTATGCCAAGCAATAATACAGGTTACATGACAATATTGTATGACATATTCTATTGTACCTCTGTATATTAGTAGGAAACATATACGGATGCATTAGTCATTAGTGTACTCAGATATCATTAGCTGCTTCCGAGTTATATATATGACATATGTACTGCACTATTTGTATGCACAAAGGTATGTCTTCTTAGATCGTTTGTTTGTTTGTGTGTTAATTATAATCTCAAATTGAGAAGAAACAAAAATTGATGATAATGATGACGATGACGATGATGATGATGATGATGATTTACGGTATTATTTTTAAGCAGGATACAGACTTGTTCTTGGAACACATAAGATCTGAATTATTCAAATTATGCCATTTAATTGAAACTGAAGATTTAATGAAGGTTCTGCTTTGAACTCTAGAATCAAGGTTTTTGAGTCATGGTCATAATTATGGCATGAGGATATTCACGTGCAATTACTGCGTTATATAATTCATCCTACTTTCTCTTTGTGTGAGATACTATTGCACCATTTGTATGCACAACGCTGCGTTTTAAGCTTAGTTGCTTTTTCAATATTTCATGTATTATTTATTATAATCTCAAATTGAGGAACTAAAGATTGATAATGATGATGATGTAAATGATGATGATGGTAATGATGATTTGCAGTATGCAACATACATTATTAAGTAGTGTGCAGTTTTTCCTATAAACTGAGTATGCATGCCTTTTAAATTATGCAAATTATGTCACATTTATTTCATACTGAAGACTTAATGGAGGCCTGCTTTGAACATCTGAACCAATGACTTTAGGACTCGAGTCATAATTATGCCGTTATATAATTCATCATACTTTCTCTTTGCCGTATATTTTACCAACAACATTTATTATTTGTATTTACCAATGCTTGTTTCCTTTTTCAAATCATGGCAGTTTTATTATTGTAATCAAGCTATTCATGATACTTGAACTATTAAACTGTGTAATCTTGTACGGAAGGAAATAGAGATAACGATGAATCCTTGACATTTGTCTCAAATCATTATTACGGCAAATAGAACTGAATGGTCAACTCTCTGAAGTATGAAAGAAAATCACATGCACAATCTTTAGGTACCAGAATGTTTCACGCTTTGAACCAAGTGACTTCTAATGTCATGTCAGTTCGCTTAATACTCTGCTATTAAATCTTCGTTCACTTTTCTTATCTTATTTGAGCTAAATTTCACTCTCTCCTGTTTTGATCTCTGAAAACTTTGAAACTTTTGAGAACGAAAATCATGCTTAAGCTAAAAAGCAAAACCATGATCAGATATAATAGTCAGTGACGTTTAAAATGATGCTATACCCCTCACAAAGTTTAATCATTCTGTGTACAACAGTTATGTATTCAGGTGCACAAAACATATGAGGTTATGAGCTAAATGTTGAATCGTAAACCAAGTCAATAAAATGTGAAATACAGATTACAGCGACCTTCTTTTGTCGTACGAATGCGATACTAATAAAAATGCATAGAATTATCCAGTTGTATGATCCGAGCAAACAATTTTATAGACTGAACTCAAAAACTTTTTTGACTACATCGTTATCATCTGTCCAACTTTTTTGATCAGCAACACTTACAATAGAAAGTAGTTACTATAAGATCCGAAGGTAATCCTGATAGATCCTATTGATAAATAAGAGAAGTAGTTTGAGTCACAAGTTGATGTGAATCAAAGTACAGATGGTTTGTTTATGATAGATGATTGCAGCAACATTGATAGTGCACAAAAAAAAAAAAAAAAAAAAAAAAAATGAGCTAACCAAACTAGCTTTCATTCCTCCTGGTCATTTTGGGGTATAAATGTGTGGGTAATAACACAAAAAGAATGTCACGCTATCGTTCGTGACTTTCGTGACAACAACAGGCTTCTTGTTATGTTTTACACTCCAGACAAAATTGCTACAGAATGTAGATGAAAATGAAAGGAGAAATTGTAGAAACATTTAAGCAGAACAAAACGAACCCATTTTCCACGTGTTACGGAATTATGTATCATCTTTGAAATTATAATATAGCTTCATTTGGTTTATGACCTTTGTATTATAATTTATATATTTTTTCAGTAACCAACGCTATTAGTTGTAAAGTACACGGAATGTCAACATGAGTCATTGCTTCTGTCCAAGGAAATCAATAATTATGTCGGTGAACTTAACACAACTTGGAGATCACGTGGGTAGAGTGTGAGTCATAGCGCGTGGTAAAGGTATTAGTCATGACCTGGTTCCCATGATTCAGTTTAGAGTAAACAACGTGTTGATTTGAAATAAGAATTATAATCGCAATTCGAGTTTGTTTATCTGAAACGCAGTAGATTGAATTGTTTTAGATCGCAGATTGTTTTTTATATTTGTTCTACGCAGTATGGATACTATAGAACTAGATTTAATCCCTGTGTGTGGCATTCTTTACAATTTCTTCAGCTCGTAAAAGTCATAGAGGAATTTGTTTATTGTTTGTGATAGTCAGCTTATGAATTCTTATTTCTAACTAGTACTTTTAGGATTAAGTACTATTATTGAAAGATCTTAACATTATTTAACTCCGTTGGAATTACCGGAAACATTTCAAGCACTTATACGATATTCTACGTTCTCAGGAATTTAAGTAGAATTAATAACATTTGGATTTAGAACTGATTCTTGTTAGCACAGAAGCACATTAGTGTCCTTTTTCTTAATACTTTGGACAACTTCCGGATTAGTGAATTCAATAGAACAATTTAGGATTATTTAAGGAATTTCTACACTGTAAGTTATTTTTAATTCTTTCACTTTGTTTGTTTGCAGTATTTTATATTGTAGGAAAATACATTTGTATTTTTGGAAATTGTGAAAGCTTGCTAGAGTATTTCTTTCTTTTGTTATATATTCAAACCCCTAGTCGTAAACCATGTGTTTATAGTTTCCATGTAGCTATAGAGTACTTGTATCAAAGATACACTTTACCTCTGGCATGGTTTACGTCTCAGTTATAGGGTATGTACCAGTTGTTGCACACAACCAGTTACTGCATGATCATTATTTTTTTCTTAGTTCTATGCAGAATTTTGTAAGCTGCAGATATAAAATGTTCCTTACCTTTAGTGTTAACATTTTACTGTTCGCATTAGAAAATACTGCATATAATCAAGTGTAAGTAACCACTATGTAGTAACTGGTTCCAAGCTGCAACATTGCAGATCCTCAAGAAGTAGTGAAACCTGTTCTCAGAGATGCATCCATCTTGCCAACAAACTATGGTCTCTCAGGTAGTTTCTCATCCGAGGTCATTACATTATATAACACAGTTGAACTGTGCATGGCAAATCTGGTTTTCCAAGACAGACGGCCTTCCAATACAGTGGTTTTTCAAATCAGGTTTTACTGTATAATTTGTAGTAGACAATGACTGAGGTGAAAATTCCTGTATAACTGGTGTCATGTTTGCAAGTCATTGTTTAATTATCTGCACAACATTGTGGGTAACACTGGTACCCTGTTAAACCTTACACAGCTTACCTTCTATATGAAAGAAAAATATTTGAAAGAATAACCCAATACCAGTCTTTATAGTGAGCTCTTTATCATTATATGAACTATTTGTGCTAATTTATACATGCAGATGGACCCACCTAATATGAACTCTTTTTAAACAAACACCCACATGATATTAATTTAAAACATTTCCCCTACACTCTTCTTTATATTTTTCCCGGTTAATATGACTCGCGTACTATGAAAACATACTGTAGTTGAACAAATATATGGTCTGCTGGTCATTAATTAAGTTGTAATATCCCCAGATATTACGAATGAAAAACATTAGTGGCTGCAGCAAGTCAAAAAAGTACCATTTATCTTGTTCTTATTAAGAAAGGCAAGTATCTCATGTGTTCTTTCTGTAGCCCTAAGATGCTTTCTTAAATTACCTAAACAATTTTTACTGAGAATGGCAGGTATCTGAAGTATCCTTTTTGTAATCCTATGGTGCTTTGTTAAATGAACTCAACAATTCTTACTAAGAAAAACAGTTGTCTAAAGTGTTCTTTCTGTAGCCGTTAGGTGCTTTCTTAAATAAACTAAACAATTCTTACTAGGAAAGGCAAGTATCTCAAGTGTTCTTTCAGTAATCCTAAGGTGCTTTGTTACCCGGATACTGCAGTCAATGGTGACGTTGGTTATAGGGACGATACTGGTTAACTCATTGTCAAGGGCCATAATGTTCTGGACCAATGGGCCTATGGAATACGGATTATCTTCAGCGATTTTTAGCCAGGGTGAGAGGAGCGGACGACGCGAGGTAGTTCCGACACCATTTGTCGGGAGCTATGGAATCGAAATCTCGTGATCATCGCATTGATACCACGAGATTAATTTCATCACGTATATATATATATATATATATATATATATATATATATATATATATATATATATATATATATATATATATATATATAAGGTTTTGAACCTAAAACTCAAAGCCACTATTTGTGTGACAATCAATCTAGTACAGCATCATATCTGTTGATGAACAATATATTGATCATAATTCCATACATCAAACATATTTGTTGACAAGTCTATATATCAATCATATCTGTTGAAAAATTCCATACATTAAAAAGATCTTTTGATAGATCCTTATATCAGTCATATATGTTGTTTAAGTTGAATATATTGATCATATCCGTTGACATACGAGATCATTTGTGATTATTTGTCGATATTCCATCCTTTAATGGTATCCATTTAGAAAGGATATCACTTTGTTATATCCGTAGTTAAACTTTGTGCACATGGGTAAGGTGTCAGATTCATTCATCATTCATTTGCATTTTAAATGAACATCTCATTCACACAATTGTGTTAACTGTTTCCACAAGATTTAATCCCATCCAGTTTCATCCTGTTACACTTTCTGTAACACTAAGGTGCTTTGGTAAACAAACCAATTTTTACTAAGAAAGAGAAGTGTCTCAAATGTTCTTTCTGTAACCCTAAGGTGCTTCGTTAAACAAACTGAACAATTCTTACCCAGAAAGGCAAGTATCTCAATTGTTCTTTCTGTAGCCTCAAGGTGCTTTGTTAAATACACTAAACAATTCTCTCACATTTCAAGTTCATGATTTAGTATTAAAGAGAAGATGGAAATAAATCAATTCTCTATAGTTTAAAAAAGAGATGTCATTATGACAGTAGATGAAAACCATATATTTTAACACTGTCATTATATAGGATTTGGTCTTTATCCAAGCAGACTAATGAGATACATTTTATGTGGTATGTGATGTATAAATAATAATATTGTGCAGAAGCCATCTTTATTCTTTCAGTCAGGATGACCTTGACCTTTGATCTTTTGACTCCAAACGTGACCCAAGTGGAAGCGATCCACACAATTTGGTGACTGTAGATGGTATCAATAAGACAGGATACCCCATTTTGAGGTAGAATCGTGTATCTAACTGAACAGTCTGGCTCAATCAGTAAGACAAGAGACCCCTTTTTGTTGAGGAGTCGTGTACCTAACAAAACAACCTGACTCAATCGATAATACAAGAGACTCCGTTTGGTCGAGGAGCCGAGTACCTAACTAAACAACACATGACTCAATCGATAGGACAAGAGACCCTTTCTGTCGAGGAGTCGTGTACTGAGACGTGTACCTGACTGAACAGCAGTGCTCAATCGATAATACAAGATAACCTTTTAGTCGAGTAATCGTGTACCTAACTGAACAACCTGACTCAATCGAATGGACAAGAGATCCTTTAAGTCGAGGAGTCGTGTACCTAACAGAACAATCTGGCTCAATCGACAATACAAGAGACCATTTTAGTCGAGGAGTCATGTACCTAACTGAACAACCTGACTCAAACGATAAGACAAGATACCCTTTTGGTCGAGGAGTCGTGTACTTAACTGAACAACCTGGCTCAATCGATAGGACAAGAGATCCTTTAAGTCGAGAAGTCGTGTACCTAGCTGCACAACCTGGCTGAATTGATAAGACAAGAGACATCTTTTAATCGATTAGTCGTGTACCTAACTGAACAACCTAGCTCAATTGATAAGACAAGACATTATTTTGGTTGAGGAGTTGTGTTCCTAACTGAACAACCTGGCTGAATCGATAAGATGAGAGACCAGTTTGGTCGAGTGCACCTTTTATTTATCTCGAAAGTAAAGAGAAATCTTGAACATTGAGATGAATCTAAAAAACTCTAACTTTGACCTTAATCTATGATGTGGATAGACGTACGGACATAAGAACAGACGGACGCGCACACGGATGCTAAAGTGATCATTCTGTCGAGCTTCCATCATGGCAATTTCTCTCCTAATCCCCAAGTGTTTATTATTATTATTATTATTATTATTATTATTATTATTATTATTATTATTATTATTATTATTATGTGAAACTTCTGACTTTTCATTTGGTGAACAATTCTTCTCACAGAAGAATGAATCCGAAGACATTCCTCCTAGAAATTTAATTAGTTGCAAAGAGTGTACACTGATATTTTATTACAATATCATGAAGGCAATCATGCAACTTAAAATTATTGTAATTCTCAGGTTTGTTATTGATCGAAGAACATTTTTAAAGATAAGACTGATTTACATTTATCTTTATTAATTATGCAAGAATGTTTAAAAATACGAAAGACGTTTCGATAAGTTTAATAAACCTAGAGCAGCGTGTAAAATATTTTGATGAATTAAGTGTTGAATGGGGATACTAAAACTACAACTGCTACAAACCAATAATTTGAAAAGAATGCATTTAAATAAAATTTAAATTGATATATAATAATGACGTTCTACGAGTTTTATTTGTTTGTTTCGTTTGAAAATGTCATAAAAATTTATATCATATTTGCATCTTAATCAATTCAGTATTCCAAACATTGCAACATATTCGCATATTGCGATTGTTTGCGGCATGTTGTACATTTTTACTTCCGTCAATACTGGTGTTTTATAGGTATAAACATATACTCTATCCCACAATTGCACATAGAAAGTTAAATGATAACATTGTCAATATTCACATATTTAATTGGGCAACTTTCATTACAAAATTCATGACATTGTAACTTGAAGATACTGAACAAACTTGTCATATCGCCATTTTGTCCAGTGTATTGGGCACCTGTCGCCTTGTCCTCTACTTATATCTTAGCATTTTAGCACAAGAAGCACAGGACCGGGACACACACACACACACACACACACACACACATATATATATATATTATCCTTACGTTTATAGCGGGGACGGGATATTGAATCACTTGTGTGTCTCTGTGTGTCGGGGGAAAATCTTTAGAACTTTTAGAGCTGTAAAAATGAAATCGAATGAAAGTTGGTAAGATTATTAAGGTGACACAACGAAAAACTGATTAACTTTTCGAGCTTACCGCAACAACTGTTGGGATATTGTATAATGAAGAAAATGCTATAATAATTATGCGATAGTGATAAGATAGTAGAATACTATGCGATGGAATAAGATAGTAGAATACTATGCGATGGAATAAGATAGTATAATACTATGCGATGGGATAAGATCGTAGAATACTCTGCGATGGGACAAAACAATAGAATACTACACGATGGAATAAGATAGTAGAATACTATGTGATGGAATAAGATAGTTGAATACTATGCGATGGGATAAGATAGTAGAATACTATGCGATGGGATAAGATAGTAGACTACTATGCGATGGGATATAGAGTGGACTACTATGCAATGGGAGAAGATAGTAGAATACTACGCGATGGGATAAGATAGCAGAATAATATGCGATAGGATAAGATAGTAGAATGGTATGCGATGGGATAAGATAGTGGAAAACTATGCGATGGGATAAGATTGTACAATACTCAGCTATTGGATAAGATCGTAGAATGCACGACGATGAGATTAGATAGTAAAATACTCTGCGATGGGATAAGATAGTAGAATACTATGCGATGGGATAAGATAGTAGAATACTATGCGATGTGATATACAGTGGGATACTATACGATGGGATAAGATAGTAAAATACAATGCGATGGGATAAGATAGTAGAATACTATGCGATGGGATATAGAGTGAAATATTATCCGATAGGATAAGATAATCGAATACTATGCGATAGGATAAGATAGTAAAATACTCGGCAATGGGATAGGACAGTAGAATACTATGCGATGGGATAAGATAGTAGAATACTATGCGATGGGATAAGATAGTAGAATACTATGCGATGTGATAAGATAGTAGACTACTATGCGATGGGATATACAGTGGAATACTATGCGATGGGATAAGATAGTAGAATACTACACGATGGGATAAGATAGTAGAATAATATGCAATACGATAAGATAGTAGAATACTATGCGATGGGATAAGATGGTAGAATACTATACGATGGGATAAGATAATAGAATACTTTGCGATGGGATAAGATAGTAGAATAATATGCGATGGGATATACAGAGGAATACTATGCGATGGAATATACAGTGGAATACTATACGATGGGATAAGATAGTAAAATACAATGCGATGGGATGAGATAGTAGAATACTATGCGATGGGATATACAGTGGAATACTATGCAATAGGATAAGATAGTAAAATACTATGCGATGGGATAATATAATAGAATACTATGCGATGGGATAAGATAGTAGAATACTATGCGATGGGATATACAGTGGAATACTATGCAATGGGATAAGATAGTAAAATACTATGCGATGGGAGAAGATAGTAGAATACAATGCCATGGGATAAGATAGTAGAATACTGCGCGATGGGATATACAGTGGAATATTATGCGATGGGATAAGATAATAGAATACTATGCGATGGGATAAGACAGTAAAATACTCGGCGATGAGATAGGACAGTAGAATTCTATGCGATGGGATAAGATAGTAGAATACTATGCGATGGGATAAGATAGTAGAACACTATGCGATGTGATAAGCTAGTAGACTACTATGCGATGGGATATACAGTGGAATACTATGCAATGGGATAATATAGTAGAATACTACACGATGGGATAAGATAGTAGAATAATATGCGATACGATAAGATAGTAGAATACTATGCGATGGGATAAGATAGTGGAATTTTATGCGATGGGATACGATTGTAGAATACTCGGCTATTGGATAAGATCGTAGAATACAAATCGATCAGATTAGATAGTAGAATACTCTGCGATGGGATAAGATAGTAGAATACTATGCGATGGGATAAGATAGTAGAATACTATGCGATGGGATAAGATAGTATAATACTATGCGATGGGATAAGATGGTAGAATACTATGCGATGGGATAAAGAGTGGAATACTATGCAATGGGATAAAAAAGCAGAATACAATACTATGAGATTAGATAGGAGAATACTCTGCGATGGGATAAGATAGTAGAATACTTTGCGATGGGATAAGATAGTAGAATACTATGCGATGGGATAAGATAGTATAATACTATGCGATGGGATAAGATGGTAGAATACTATGCAATGGGATATACAATGGAATACAATACGATGGGATAAGATAGTAAAATACAATGCGATGGGATGAGATAGTAGAATACTATGCGATGGGATATACAGTGGAATACTATGCAGTGGATAAGATAGTAGAATACTATGCGACGGGATAATATAGTAGAATACTATGCGATGGGATAATATAGTAGAATACTATGCGATGGGATATACAGTGGAGTACTCGGCGATAGGATAAGATTGTCGAATACTATGAAATGGGATAAGATAGTAGAATACTATGCGATGGGATATACAGAGGAATACTATGCGATGGTATAAGATAGTAGAATATTCTGCGATGGGATAAGATAGTAGAATACTATGCGGTGGGATAAGATAGTAGAATATTATGCAATGGGATATACAGCGGAATACAATGCGATGGGATAAGATAGTCGAATTCTCGACGATGGGATAAGATGGTAGAATACTATGCGATGGGATAAGATAGTAGAATACAATGAGATGGGGTATTCAGTATAATACTATGCGATGGGATAATATAGTAGAATTCTATGAGATGGGATAAGATAGTAGAATACTATGCGATGGGATAAGATAGTAGAATATTATGCAATGGGATATACAGCGGAATACAAATGCGATGGGATAAGATAGTCGAATTCTCGACGATGGGATAAGATGGTAGAATACTATGCGATGGGGTAAGATAGTAGAATACAATGCGATGGGGTATTCAGTATAATACTATGCGATGGGATAATATAGTAGAATTCTATGAGATGGGATAAGATAGTTGAATACTGTGCGATGGGATAAGATAGTAGAATACTATGCGATGGGATAAGATAGTAGAATACTATGCGATGGGATAAGATAGTAGAATACTATGCGATGGGATTTACAGTGGAATAATATGCGTTGGGATAAGATAGTGAATACAATGCGATAGGATAAGATAGTAGAATAATATGCGATAGGATAAGAAAGTAGAATACTATGGCGGAATAATATGAGATGGGATAACATAGTAGAATACGCGGCTATTGGATGAGATCGTAGAATAAAATATGATGAGATATGATAGTATAATTCTCTGCGATGGGATAAGATAATAGAATACTATGCGATGGGATAAGATAGTATAATACTCGGCTATGGGATAAGA
The DNA here is from genome assembly GCA_029931535.1 of Margaritifera margaritifera. Lineage (NCBI taxonomy): Eukaryota > Metazoa > Mollusca > Bivalvia > Unionida > Margaritiferidae > Margaritifera > Margaritifera margaritifera. The sequence continues at coordinate 1,476,648 of JAQPZY010001256.1, read as the reverse complement.
TAGTAGAATCCTCTGCTATGGGATAAGATAGTAGAACACTATGCGATGGGATATACAGTGGAATACTGTGCGATGGGATAAGATATTAGAATACTATGCGATGGGATATACAGTGGAATACTATGCGATGGGATAAGATAGCAGAATTCTCTGCGATGGGATAAGGGAGTTGAATACTATGCGATGGGATAAGATAGTAGAATACTGTGCGATGGGATATACAGCGGGGAATACTATGTAATGGGATAAGATAACAGAAGACTCGGCGATGGGATGACATAGTAGATATAGGATAAGATAGTAGAATACTATACGATTTGATATACAGTTGAATACCATACGAAGGGATAAGATTGTAGAATACTATGCAATGGGATAAGAGAGTAGAATTCTATGCGATGAAATATACAGTGGAATACTATGCGATGGGATAAGATAGTAGAATACTCGGCGATAGGATAAAAGAGTAGAATACTATGCGATGGGATAAGATAGTGGAATACTATGCGATGTGATATGCAGTGGAATACAATGCGATGGGATAAGATAGTAGAATACTATACTACGGGATAAGATTGTAGAATACTATGCGATGGGATAAGATAGTGGAATACTATGCGATGGGATAAGATAGTAGAATACTATGCGATGGGATATACAGTGGAATACTATGCGATGGGATAAGATAGTTTAATACTATGCGATGTGATAAGATTGTAGAATACTATGCGATGGGATATGCAGTGGAATACTATTCGATGGGATAAGATAGTAGAATACTCGGCTATTGGATAAGATAGTAGGATACTATGCTACGGAAATAAGATTGTAGAATACTATGCGATGGGATAAGATAGTGGAATACTATGCGATGGGATATACAGTGGAATACTATGATTTGGGATAAGATAGTAGAATGCTATGCGATGGGATAAGATAGTCGAGTACTATGCGATTGGGTATACAGTTGAATACTATGCGATGGGATAAGATACTAGAATACTATACTACGGGATAAGATTGTAGAATACTATGCGATGGGATAAGATAGTGGAATACTATGCGATGGGATAAGATAGTTTAATACTATGCGGTGGTATATAAAGTGGAATACTATGCGATGGGATAAGATAGTGGAATACTATGCGCTGGGATAAGATAGAATACTGTGCGATGGGATAAGATAGTAGAATACTATTCGATGGGATAAAATAGTAGAATACTATGCAATGGGATATACAGTGGAATACTATGCGATGGGAATAGATAGTAAAATACTCGGCGATGGGATAAGATAGTAGAGTACTATGCGATTGGATAAGATAGTAGAATATTATGCGATGGGATATACATTGGAATACTATGCGATTGGATATACATTGGAATACTATGCGATGGGATAAGATAGTAGAATACTTGGCGATGTGATAAGATAGTAGAATACTATCCGATGGTATACAATATTAGAATACTAAACACAAATTTTGTATTACATTACTTAAATGTTTCAAGGGTAGTGTCACATAATTAGAACATACTTATTTAGGAACGGAAATTAACTGAAAGTTATTGCAAGAACAAGATGCACACTATATAATATTTGAACTATGAAGGAAGACTCGTCTATTTCAGAAACATACAAATTTAAGTCTTAGGTCAGTGTTTCGTACTCTCCTTGGACCACGAGAAAATGACTAAAAGCCAACAATCCATTTTTTTCTACAATTATTGCATCGTTTGACTAAATTTGAGATCGAAATAGGTAATGGTAGAAAGAGGCTACGAAAGTACATACATAATCCATTCATTATAAGAACTTGCGACTATGCGCATAGTGCACATGAAGATGAATGCACACACATACGCACACGAACACACAAGTTATTCAATATCCCGCCCCTGCTATAAGCATATGGGTAGTATATATGTAGTAATGTGTCCCGGTCCTGTGTTAGTTATGCTAAAAAGGCGTGAGAATCACGCGACATGGAAAGAGAGAGGTAGAGACATTTCAGTAGAGTTGTTATAATAATGCAGACATTTTCTGAAAAATGTCAGAGGCCACTTAATATATAGGCTTTTCTTGGGAAACAAAAAACTTGTTTGAGAGAAAGCAACTGTGTCTAGATAATATCGACGTCAGTATCAGTTTAGTAGGCCAATGAGAAGGTCAAATTTCATACTGATATGTAACTGATTCATGAAATCCCAAATGATTTCAATTGATTACCTGAAATTCTAGTATCAATAAAATGATTGAAAAGAAGTAATTGCTTGAAAATCTTAATTACAAGAGAAAGGACAATAATAATAGCAAAGTATCACGAATTTTGTTTCCTGATTGCCGACAACCAAAACAGAAAAATAAAGATTTCTTATAGACTTTCTTTTCTGTAGAAAATCTAGTACAAAGGGGTTGCAACCAACCTTTTGGGTGCCAACATAAAAATGAATAAATTGTCTTCTTCTTCTTCTTCTTCTTAATAATAATAATAATAATAATAATAATAATAATAATAATAATAATAATAATAATAATCAATGTGGTGAAATTATACATAACATTTTTAATGCCTTCTACCTGAGTGAAAATTTATTTTCTGCATGATTTTTTTTAATACGTGAACTAAGACAACAAATATAAAGTGCCTATTTGATGAATTAGTAAAATGTCATGCTTTATCTTCTGATGAGAGAGAGAGAGAGAGAGAGAGAGAGAGAGAGAGAGAGAGAGAGAGAGAGAGAGAGAGAGAGAGGAGCTCAGAAGCTAGGTTTAAAATGGCTGTATACAATCTGAACTCGGCTAGAGTTGATGTCAAACAAAAATTAATATAGAGAGATACTCATTCTGGATTAGAACGATAGCTGTCTAGAGCTTAAGGTGGATGTTTAGACTAGCCACTTATATCATATTGTACCTTAAATAGAGGTAAGCCCTTTCATACCTCTGTCATCATTTTTGCATGAAGACGTCCTCCTTTTCCGCACATCCATTATGTGCATGACGCTCTTTCTCTAAATAAGACAGCCAACGACAGGGGTGGGGGGTGGGGGTGGCTACGTTCTAAGTATATAATTGCTTTCTAAGAGTTCACAGATGAGAGACAGGCAAAAGGGTGTGGACAAGCAGATTAAAAGATAGATAAATAGACAGGCATGCATGCATATAAATAGATAGAATGTTGGTTGTATGTATGTATGTATGTATGTATGGATGGATGGAAGGATGGATGGATGGAAGAATGGGTGGAGACAGATAAAGGTAATAGAAATAATTTTAGATGTTGCAACACATGTATGGCTAACGATAATTTTACAAAAAAATAATGACTTTAAAACCCTATTTGTCTGGGAAATAAATGCATACAAGTGTATGATAGTTGTTTTATAATTTTAATGTTATCATAGAGTGAAGTGTCCTTAATGGATTGTTTTTGTACGAGTACATGTTGAGTTTTTACACCAGTATTGATTATGTACATGATTTTTATACTACGAGTTCATTTTGTGTTGATACACCAAGATTATGTGCATGATTTTTATTGTACGAGTTCATGTTATGTTCAAGAATCAGTATTAATCATGTACACGATATTTTACTGTACGAGTTCATGTTTTGTTGACACACCAGCATTAATTATACACATGACTTTTGTTGCATGAGTTCATGTTGCGTTGATACAAAAGTACTGTTTATATACACGATTTTTATTGTGCGAGCTCATGCTAACTTGATACACCAGTATGGATCATAAAACAACGAATGTCATGGTCTACTATGAATTCCGTCGGTTTTACGCCCAGGCACCGGAACGTTTAGTTACTTATAAATGTTCACATAAAGTGTTTATTGTGGTTGGATGCACGAGTTTTTCATTGGCACATACGTACATGTGTCGAACAAGCAAGGTCACATTTTTAAACGATCGAGTCGTACAAACGAACGGATATCAGTATGTCCGTACCCCTATGAAGATGGAAGCTGGATATTTGTTTAAATCGTCCTGCTGTGGCCAATTTTGACTATATTCTATGGGCTGATAAGGAGCCCTGCGTTACACACGTCCGAATACCACCTCACACGTGCATTCTCCCTAAAAATAGATTGGTCGCATTGCAGAAAAATAAACTGGTTTTACATGTTTGGGATATCAGATGAAAACTCGCTTATATTCATTTAACAAATATGAGTTGTTACATTCTAGTAAGGTATATGAAAACTTGTTCGTTCATACTCTGAGCTCCTTTCTCTTGTCCATTAATGTTTCTTTTCGGTCTTCAGACTTTATGCGTGCTTAGCCAAGCCGAATATCACCGAATGGTTACTTCTGGCCATGTATAGTTTTTTTGTTCAGTGAATTAACTTCTCTGCCTCGCGACCCTATACTGGTACTGCGTAAAAACGTTTGGGAACCACTGCACTATATTCAAGAGATATTTGTTTTTCTCATGAATGTGGTCTAACTCGCCCACACTTCCTCCTTCAGTTGGCATATGTGCACTACAGACCTCTTGGTTTCCTGCTTCTAAACATTAGCTCGTGGGCAAAAATTACAAAAGGAGAGAACCAATCTAGAAATCCCACATAACACTAACGTCATCTAGCAACTGGGAATAATGCTGGGTGTGCTGTCTTGCAACGGTCATATTCAGAGGATTGTAGGTCGTCATGTCATTCTTATGTGTCTGCAGGTTTTGGACAAATTAGCGCATACGATGATTATTTTGCAACGCTTTACGAAAATATTCCATAGTTAGAGGCATATAATTGTTCTGTCTTATTTTTAATCGTGTAATCAAAAGAAAGTCATCTATGAGCAATGCGACCTCATTAATATTAAATTATATGTGACTAATGTATCTTGTATGTCTAATCGATATGTGTACTGTACACTTGGATTAGCTGTTACACTGATCGTATCGTTATTTTGATAAGAAGTAGTACGAACATCAGTAGTAGTAGTTGGTGTAGGTAACAAGTAGACATAATCCAGGGAGCTATGTTTTATTGCTTCAACGGATATTTTTTGTTTATTCATATGTTTGAGCCCGTGCTCTCCTTGCCCTTTAAGTTAGTAAACTTTACAAGCAAATGATATTGAATAGAAATGTAGACAATTCTACCTGGGACGAACTTTGGTGGACACCATTCAATTGTCTGCCCAGTTAGATGAAAGCATTTAAATGCTGGGATTGGCTTTCGGCAAACTTGAGATTGTGCCACATGCATCGCCCTTCGTTAAAATTAAAGCATAAGGTTGGAGATGAAGGACTGCCACACTTAATGTCACTCCATGTATGTTGGCTTGATGAGATAGAAGTGTTTGAAATGGATCGTGAAACCTATGGTCATAAGCCATAAATCGGAACTAATTATGTGTCTTATTTGGAACTTAAGACAAGTTGTCAGGACTTTAGGAACATACTTTAAATCGTAGTTTTGAAATTGATGAAGAGAAAATAAGGATCAATAATCTTTCTTTGACAGCATTACTTCGCCTAACAAATTCCCATTTTCTTTCGTTTCATGACAGCGTTATCAGAACTAATATATAGCATTTAAATTAAAAGTACAAAGAATAAGGAGAAATTTGAAGATTCCTATTGAGAATGAGGCGCCAAATCAATTCCATAGAGTTTCAAAAAATAGACTCAACCACAACGTACAACGAGTTTAAATATTACATCAAGACTTCAATCCTAGTCAAAGTCAAAACCTCTTTGGCTAAATTTCCACTTGAACCTGAGTTATTTGAAGGTTGTAATTTAAAATGACGATAATGTTTCCACCGTTAAGTGAGTGTTGCTTCATACAAAAGAGACCCAAAAGTCTGCTTGCTGCTATTGAACTGGGCGAAGCTGGAACCTCGTGACGGAGTAAATGTTGATGAACATGTACACTGTAGTTGGCTGCTTTGACGAGCTGGCATCAAATCCAGGAGGTCAGATATTTTTTCAATAAGCTGTAGATATAGTGTTTTAGATCTCTGAGAAAACTCTTGTCTTATAAAATGTTTCAGATGACAGAATGTTTGAAATTGCAAATTTTTGAGTGTTATTTATTGTACGATAGTTCTTCAAACTTTTAAGTTTCTTATGACCAGTCGCGTAAACTTGAACGAAGTCAGGAACAGCGTGATCTATCATCTTTTGCACCAGTGTTTCCTAACACTTGTGTTTGTTATTCTTTTATTCTCTAGGAAAGTTGGCTGCCCTCGCCATACGTTTCATGAGATTGACAATATTATTAGTTTTCATAGGTGCACGCAAGAACCACATTTCATGCGTTCTTGGCTTCTTGTCATGGGTTTCTACAGCCAAATTGTAAAGATCATCTTTATTCCAATAATCTTCGGGACGGTGGGATTTGTATACAAGGTTAGTCATCATACGGCATATCTTTGCATTTTGGGGAGTCTAGTACATGTACTTGGGAGACATGGTCTTAGGTTGTGTATATCTTCTTCAGATCTAGAGTTGGTATTGGGTTCAAAATATTCAAGATATTGGAGGACCATATTTTCATCAAAGTTAAAAGAAACATTTTACCAGCACATTTCGCGATGCCTCTCATGGCAAAATACAGAGTTTTATTAAACCACACTGTATTGATAAGGCTCATATTAAGACCACTACCCAGCTGACCTGATTGATACAATGTATTTACTTCTTTAATCAGTGGATCAGATTTCAGAGGTTTGTTTCCTTTTCCGTGACTCCTAATTTGTTTTTGTTTGTCCTTCAGTTCATCCCAAGTTTTGCTAAATTCATGCGATGACACTAGGACGAACCCATAATTGTGTTGTTTCAAGTATCTATCAAAACTGCTGATCATTCTTCGCATGGTTGTTGGCTCATTGCATCATTTTTTTACTTTTAAGAGAAGGTAGAAACTGAAAAAGTTGATTATCTAGTTCATTTGCAAGGTTTTTATGAATGTTACGCTTCTCTTTCTTTGCCAAGCAAAATGATTTGAAAAGTTAAACGTGACTGCTGTTTTGTGTAGTGTTAGAATTTTCACTAACTTTTAAAAAAGGTATTTAAATGGCCTCAGCGACTATTGTAAACCTTGAATCACTAACTTGATCTTCCATTTGTAAAATTTACCTATCTCAGTCAAAATTATGGGAAAAAATACAATGTTTTGAAAAGTGGCGACAACTGTCAATCTCAGATGTCAAAATATTCAATGCTGAGTTATTTCCCTTTATACGTAAAACGATAGTCCCTGATTCAAGATTAATAGAAATCCGTCATATGCGTCGGTGTAGAATAGGACAATTCCACCCGAGGTCAGAATATTGCGTCAGATACGAGGCTTTGTCGAGTGTGTGACGCAAAATATTGATCTCAAGGGTGGAATTTTCCTATTCTACACTGAAGCATAATACATGATTCTTTTTCTCACATTCCTGATTGAAAAGTGAGGGTCGAAGTCAAAATGGCATATTGTGAATACTGATGTAATTTTCAAACAGCAAAACACCCATTAAAAATTTCCTTTCCTTAAAATAGAGAGTAAAAAGTGAAGTTTACACTGAAAAGTTCAGTGTTAATGTTAAATGATGTTTAAACACATTTGTTACGAATCTATGGTCTAAGAAAAATGTAATTGATCAATACCTGAGGAAAAAGTGACCTCATCACAAAACTGACCAATACATGTGTCAGCTAAAGGAATAATATCCTGATCAACATCAATCTCAAGAGCTCTTTTTGCCATAGCTCTAGTAACTGCACAAGCAGGGTACAAATCAGGGATTTCAGTTTCGACAGGATCAACTTTCTGATCCAAACAAGGCTTGTCAGTTACAAGTGGATTAACCACAACCTTATCTCCAGCTAGGTCATTGCCTAGTAATAAATGAACACCCTCTATGGGTAAAGAAGTCACTGCCCCAACAGTCACAGGTCCAGAAACTAAGTCTGATGCCAAATTTACACAATGGAGAGGAACATTTACAAAGCCGCACTCTACTCCCTGAACAAGAACACTTTCGCTTGAAGAAGACTCCTCAGATAAAGGCAAAGTACCTGATAATAAAAGACTCTGAGAAGCTCCAGTGTCCCTTAATATTTTAATTGGGATAGGCTTGGCAGAATCACCAATAAGTGATATAGAACCTTCTGACATGAATGGTTCATAAGCCTCCAAAATAGAATCAGACTGGGGTTTGTTTGACCCAACAAATGTATTGCTTTCAATACAAGACCGTGACCTTGACCTCGTAGAAATAAGAGCATTTGGAAAAGCTCTGTCTTTTCTCTGTTGCTTATTTTTCAACTTGAAGCAATCAGAAATAACGTGCCCTTTCGTTTTACAATAAGTGCACGTAGGAAGAGATAAGGATTTCTGATCAGTCTTATCAGATGTTTGGTTCCTAACAGTTGTGCTGTTGTGAAATTTGGAAGTACTCGAATGAGATTGAAATGGTTTTTTACCAGAAAACTGCTGAGAGGACGACTTATTGCCAAATGAAATTTTGTGAGTCAAGGAATAATCATCAGCCATACGAGCAGCATTTTCCAAAGTTTCCACATTCTGCTCGTCAAGATAGGTTTTAACATCACTATGGATACACCTTTTGAACTCTTCAATTAATACGAGTTGTCGGAGGTTATCATAAGCTTGATCAACTTTCTTGGCTGAGCACCACCTATCAAATAGTTGTTCTTTATCCCTTGCAAATTCGACATGAGTTTGTCCAGTTTCTTTTCTACAATTCCTAAACCTTTGTCGATATGCCTCTGGTACCAACTCATAAGCTTTCAAGATGTACTCCTTAACCACATCATAATCAGTGCTTTGTTGTACTGACAGTGAAATGTAGACTTCACGAGCTTTGCCAATTAGTACACTTTGTAATAACAAAGTCCAATGCTCTCTGGGCCATTTCAAGTTTTCAGCAATTTTCTCGAAATGAAGAAAGTATTTATCTACTTCTTTTTCCTGAAAAGGGGGTACTAACCTAATATATCTAGTAACATCAAAACCTGAACTTGTGTTTAAAGGAGTGGAGTGTGCTCCGTTTGCCAGTTTTAATTCTCTTAATTTAAATTGCATTTCCCTTTCTTCTCTTTGCATCTGCCTCTCTTCTTTCTCTCTCTCCATCTGCATTTGCCTTTCTTCCTTCTGCATTTGTATATGCCTCTCTTCTTTCTCTCTCTCTCTCTGAATCTGAAGCTTTGCCAATTCTAAATCCATCTGGTTCTTTAACTCTAATTCCCTTAATTTCCTGTCAGAACCAGATACAGGCTTTCTCTTCAAACTTAAAGCACTATTTTCAAAAATTCCCTTTCCTACTAAATACTGAATCAAAATAATCTTTATCTCTTGTTTTTTCAATGATACTTTTGCCTCAGATAGACAGTATTTTCTGGCAAGCTCGAGCAACTCATATTTTCTCATGCACTCTAACCCCTCCTGGGTAGGTTCTGAAATGAAATTCTGAACATTAGATGCCATTGTAAATGCTTGTTGGTTTCACACAAAGAAAATTTCTCTATTAAAAATCTTTGCCAAAGAAAAAAAAAAAATTCTCCGAGACAAAATCAATATGAATTTCAAAGATAAATTTAATATCTCTAATATGCTTTAAAGAAATTCAGATCCCGGAACGACGAGCCCCCAATTTCTGTTACGACTCTATGGTCTAAGAAAAATGTAACAGAAAGAAAGTGAAACCAACAAATCAAGTAAAAATCAACAAGCAATTTATTACTAGATAATTAAAATGAAAAATCAAAAAAGTCACTTACAGTAATGTGTTTTGAAATCCTAATAATCCAATAAGAATGATTGTTCTAATCACAAGTCCTAAATATAGAATGTTCCGAATTCACGGCTGTGTCCTTGAATGTTATGATGTGCTAATGGTCTCCAAAGTCCTGATGTACTAGTAATCTTGATGTGCTGATGTCAAAATGAAGTATTCCAAAATCTCTGAATAAGTTCAGTTAAATTCCAAAATCATCAATTAAAATCCAAAATCCAAAAGTTTATGAGCACTGTTATAATCCAATGAATATTTAAAATAATTCCTCTCTTAGAATTTGGAATGAATTTTCACAACTGTAATAGCTCTTTACAAGACTGATGGTAATGTCAAAACTGAATAAATGTCCACCAAACATGGTATATATAAAGATTGGTCACATAACAGAATGTAATAGAATGTGTGTCATCTTAATGGAATTTTACTTGTAAACAAAAATTCAACCTTGACCTTCAAATTGAGAAAACATATTGATCAAAACAACCTAATTCAAGGACACTAGTTAAACATGTTTTTCCTGATAACATTAAGATTTAAGCAAATATTAAAGCGAAGAAACATTTATAATTTCCCAAAATATTTATAATATTATATAAACATCATACATAACACATTTTTGCTTTCAAAGAACAGTGGTCGAAACGGCTATGGTAATGGCAATGCACAGCGTCCGAGTTGTGTACTGTAGATAACTTGCGCAATCATACGAATGTGAACACGTAAAAATATATAGTCCACTCTTAACGATAAGATTAATCAAGACAGACAAAAAATACAGAAACAGTCCTCTATTCAACTTTGATCTAGAATTGACTTACCCTACAGTAACAATTACAGCGACGGCTTTTTCAACTAGAAATTGGACTAAAGAAGCCGTACATGTAGCCACGTCGATCAGAACGAAACAGCCTGTTTGCTGGACACCTAATGTCAACTACTGCTCATTTTAGTACATGAATGTGCTGCAATTGATGTTTATCTTCATTATTGTAAAAGAATGTTCAAGTGATGATGGAAATCGCGAAGTTTTTTTATACTTTGTGTGCACTATGCTCGCAGTAGAAGGTCAAAATATTCCACGAGTCAAGATAAGGTCACGCGTGAGGTAGTATAGAGCTATCCTGCACCTGTGTTCTACACTGGACAAAACGATCATACACATATAGGAATGTGAGAAATAAAGGTAACTTATGAGGTAGGATAGGGATTTTCCGCATTGGCGTTCCGCCCGGAAAATCTATATCCATACTGCTAGGGAATGAGAGAAATATAAAGCTCGAACAGTGGATAGTGTTGATCTGATTCTTTGTTGGAGTCATTTGATATTTACAGTTACAACTGCGGGTTATGGGATTTTGAACACATTAAGGTAAGGAAAGGAAATAACAGAAAAGAATTATTTGTATAGTATTTGTTTTAATTAATTACTACATGGTACAAAGTTAAAATAGGGAAATCAGAGAAATTTTGGCAAATTTTGCCAATACTCACTCCCACAATCACGGTCACGGAATTGTGTGTAGTGAAATGTTTATGCATTATATATGAACGAAAATGTACTCGGGTTTCGTTGCAGCGTATAGTTTTACCCGAGGGTGGTTTATTTTTAGCCGTGGTTATTTCAAAGTACCGAGTTCGGGTTGCCCACTGCTACACGCGCAAAGTGCCTTCAGTGAGAAACCCAATTACCGTGAGTTCTCTGGTAGAAGATATGATTACAGCGTTACTTATAACGCTAGGTTATCTCTGTATAATTACAATATAACGAGTTTTGTCTGGAAGCTGTCCACTTTACGGAAGCAATCTTCAGCTGTAGAGGTATGTAAAATATAAAATTGCATTCTTTCTTGCTATCCGTTTTATGTGATAGAATGTGTATTATGTATTGGATGTTTCAGAATTTATTCTAAATTTGACAGAGAGTCAGACCTATGTCGCATAACGCCATGCTATCAAATATACTATAGTGTGGTTCAAGTTAGCCATTTTTATAACTGAACATACAAATTAAATTAGATGTTGCATGCTTTAATGGATTAGTAATGTTCGAGTTCTTATAATCCAGTGAGATTATTCTTGTCGGACACAGATTCATGTATGAACGTGGTTATTATAATAATTATATCGTACAGTAGTTCTGATGAAATGATTTAATGTATAACGAAGCCAATTCATGTGATCGCATGCGTAATGTATAGCAATCTATTCGTACTTAACCGTGTCTCATGTACTACATGGCTCAGTCATTGTATTTTTAGCTGTTTTTGATAGGGAGTCGTAGAACTCTGTGGGGTTTTGTTTGACCCGGATAATGCGGTCGATGGTGACGTTGGCTCGGATGACAGTACTGGTTTACTCGCAGTGAGGGACCAAAACTTAGGGACCAACGCATTTGTAGGGAATAAGGACGCTCTGGAAGGATCCTACGGAAAACTGGGAGGAGCTGGCCATGCGTGGTGGCTCCTTGACCATTCGACTAGAGCCGTGGAACCGGAAATACGTCGTGATCGTCAACTGGACGCCACGAGATATATATGTTACATTTTTGAATAAATATTGTTCAATATCAATATATGTGTGAAAATATTAATTCAATATTGCTATACGAGTGAAAATCAATTGTACATGCATCGTACATGTCGACGATCCATTCATTGCTTTTATTTTTGTATAAATTTTTTTACATTGATCACCCTTGGTGATAGAATCATACATTATTCATATTAAATTCTATACATTGATCATCCTTGGTGATAGATCTATATATCAATCATATTTGTTTATAAGTTGTATACGTTGATTCTCGTTTGATTATTCGTTGAAGTTGCATGTTCTGATTAGTTCCATTTGGAAACGATATCATTTTCTTGTATCCGTTGTTGAACTCTGTTAAATCAATTGTTGGACTTTATGCGCACGATTATTGTGTCAGATTCATTCATCGTTCAATTATATTACAAATACACATTTCATTCGCGAAATTGTTTTCAGTGTCTTCGCTAAATCCAATTCCACCTGGCTTCATCCAATTACACTCACAATTTGACACAAATGGAAGTACGAGTGATCCAGAAAAAGAACTTTGTAGGAGATATGTTTAGTTTACCCTTCTACACATTCTCTCTAAAACACAAGTACATCAAATACTTTTCTTCTACTTTGAAATTTAATGTTTATCAAAATTCTTTTGAAATTTATTCTAAAATTCTAGGACCTTGTTCATTTGTTTCGAGCAGACTTTATCACCCCACCCTATCCTTTTATCCTTTACTTTGACTTTAAGATACCCCATTGTCGGAGTGTAAGTAAAATCAATGATTTGTTTGCGTTTTATCTGGAGCTTTATTAGTAATTCTTCTGCAATTATTTTTGATTAGCACTTTGGTTGAACTAGCTAATTTGTGTACTGGAAATAATTCAGTCATACTTAGTTGTATTTTCCCTTTTGATAGTTCTTGCAATTAGGACGAAAAGGATCATATTTACATACATACTTTACTGGAGTCAGTCTATACTTCAAAGTGCCACATAGCACCATACATCAGAGTACCAAGTAACACTTACAATCTTTTCATTGAAAACTATTTTTGAATTTATTCTGTTATTTGTCCCACGTGTTGTCAATTTGTTCTCAAAACACATTCATTCAGATTTGTATTTGCCCATGTGTCGTTTCAGAACCCCATGTTAGTTTAGGTATGTCCCCCCCCCCCCCAGGTGACTAGCCACTGTTACGATGGTGTTGTAAGTGGCACGATGGCACTTTTTATTTCTTTTTCATTTATTACTTCTTCTCTACATCCTGTTTCCTTCCTTTTTTCCCTCTGCCAGTCTTACTATCTTCTTTGTCCACGATTAAGGGTGAGCATTCGGCAGAGTTGCAGAGCATTGGTTGGAATAACAGAGCAGACCTCATCCTGATAGACCCTAACCTTCTCGTCACCTCTCTATGTCATCCACCTTTAATCTCTTCACCATGTTAATGGATTCTCTCTTTCTTCTTATGATTGCTGGGGAGGGCAGAGTGAGCAGATAGCTACACACTTTCAGTTATCAACATCTTGACTCAGCTTACACTCTTTCTCATCATACTCTCTCTCTCTCTCTCTCTCTCTCTCTCTCTCTCTCTCTCTCTCTCTCTCTCTCTCTCTCTCTCTCTGGTGCGATACAATAGTTTCAGAGTAACCGCAATATCAAAGTTCATTTGAGATGCAGCAGTTCCAGTAGGTAAGTTGCTTGGAAAAGCACCTAATAATCCTGTCTTTTCCATTCTGTTTCATATATGTTCTTCTCCTCTTCTTCTAACTTTCTTTCTTCCCCATTTCAGGGGCAGTGACAGCCTATTACTGGATGCACTGGTGACGACATATTTACAATAATTTGCAATTGCGAACACATTAAAAAAATTTTTTGGTGGAGCAGGGTACCGGAAGATTACTTATATATATATATATATATATATATATATATATATATATATATATATATATATATATATATATATATATATATATATATATATGCGTGTGTGTGTGTTCCGCAGTCTATCCTGTTTTCCGAACACACCAGAAAGGTAAATAGTGAGTCCGAAAACACTTAATCTTTCGCTTATATCAGATTTGAAAAATAATCACACCAAATTTTGCACGAACTCATTTATATATTTTATGCGAAACTGGTGACCAAAACCAAATATTAAATGAAAATCAAAGACATATATTAGAATTTATGTTCATTTGGGAAAATAATTGAGTCGGCTCAGTTGGTAGTTAAGATCATGTTCATCAATTATAAAACGGTTTCATTTTTTTTATTATTAAATATTGTTTATCTTCTCGTGTCTTAAAATAAAGATTATTATTTCATGATTCATTGCAAGCATTCCCGCTTTATGAAAAGGCAAAGAAACGATGTGAATTGTATCACTTCGGTAAGGTCAGTGGACAATAGATTCCCATATGGCAGTGAAAGCAAAGTGAAACATCAGTGCTGCTGTTCGGATCATAGACCACTCTCCTCTTTCATAAAATTCTCAACTTAAGAGGATCTTCTGCTCAAAATTTTGTCGTACATATCAATGTATATGGTTTAATGGTACATAATCACCATCCTGGCGATGTAGTGCAGAGCTAAAGATAGTGAGCAAAAATGGCAAAGTTAAATACTTGCCCAAAATCCTAGAAAGAGAAATCCCTCCGACCAAAATTAAATATCCACCGTGAAACAAAAGATAAAAGGTAAAGATGTTGCTGCAAAAAAAATATCCCTTAAAAGGCATACAAAACAAAGGCAAAAATAAGTAGAATCCTTACAAACTTTTAGTAGTATCGTTATATGAGGCTGTGGGAGCACATGCCAATTTTACATTATTGCCATGTTGTGTAGGGGTACTAGATCACCCTGAGACCATTTGTACACTTTACACGAATACCATCTCCTGTACGGGTACGAAGACTAGAGACTACTTGTAAATTTTAAATTATTATCATCTGTGTAGTGGTATGAGAAAACCATGGGACCACTACAAATTTAAAAGTATTACCATCCTGAGACCAATTGTAACTTTAAAATAATCATTACCAACTTAAATTATTTCAAAAAATTATTTGGATCTTTTTAGCGCAATAAACAAGGCAAAATATCACACTATAAAATTCTATTGAAATCACTCCCAATATACATACTACTTGCTACACTGGCACACTTGTAAGATTTTAAATTAGTACTAACTTTATTTGCATAATAATTGAAAATAATGACAATGAGAAAGTGACTACGCTAGGTGGTGAAAATATACACGGCCCAACAGAAAATCTAAACATCACGATATCTGGATGTGTGTCATGTCACCCGAACTATAACTGAAAATCAATAAATTACGCCCAAGTAAAACACTAATTGCTGTGTAGGCCATATACAGAAGGAAAAATCACTAATGAAGGCTCAGTGCAGAGGAGACCAACTATCGTCGCCTTGTTTGTCGTTATAGAGCAACAATTACAGGGTGATAAAGTAAGATCCGCAAACAACAATTTCACGCCCGACATGTAGTAGATCATGCTTTGCACACTCTTGACTATTATAAATGTCCAAGACAAAAACACATTGTAAATACCATTGACAACGCATCCATGGAAACTGTTTCAAAAGTTTCATTCAGCATGCTGATTCACAATCTAGTCGGTTACAGGACAGTCCCAGCGTCTAAAACGTTTATCGAAGGGACACTTAAATTCCTAGTACCTATGGTTATGTCCTATATCACGATAGACTATTTAATTGTGCACATAGTTTTTACGCACATTGATAGGTGCAACATATCAAATAATGTCATTTAAAATGTATGCAAATGGTTTTGTCTTACCCTTTGGCGCTTAAAGTATCGAGGTCTTCATTCTCTTTGAGTAATACTCCGAAATTTATATATATATATATATATATATATATATATATATATATATATATATATATATATATATATATATATATATATATATATAGGTGTGTATATAGGTGTGTGTGTGTGTGTAAATACAATAATATATTAAATATATTCAACTTTTATCATAAATTTGTGCAAATTGCCCAGTGTCTAAAGCGTTTGCCCTTGGGGATTTTTATATAAAGGAATTTATGGGGCAGAGGGGTATATTTTCTCTATATATTTGTTTAAAGCAGACCTTTTTCTACACTAAGTGATCGGACTTTGTCTTCACTTCTAATCAGACTTTTAGCTAAGTAAATTATGATTTGCGTTCTTATTTTATGGTTTGTTGCTAAAGTGTAACGCAACTCTTTATGCGTAAGATCCAAGCGAGACCTGCTCCTCCCTGGATTCTTTCTGATTTCCTTGGTTGCTTCTTTTGCGTTCACGTGGAATCTTCGGCTCAGTTGTATCAGCCTATATTTTATTTATTTATTTACTTTACAGTTGTGTAACACGGTTTTCATGCATGAACCCCATACAAGACCAGTTCCTCTCTTCTAGAGTCTTTCTGACTTCTAGGTTGCTTCATGCATTCACGTAGCAACTTTTGATTTTGTATTAACAAAATTTTAAATCTTTCTTTGTCGCGAGGCTTATCTTTATTTTTTATCGTGGAGTGTATTTTGATCTGCTTTTTAGTGGCCTAGTTTATACACCGATGTGATTCTCAATTTATGTAGGAATGTTTTCTCCTGTACCAAGATTCGAACTGCAAACATCTGGCTTTGGGAAACGAGGCTTTTACATTTACTCCACGAATCTTTCATTCTAATACTGGAATTCTTATTTTATAATATCATACTAGGCGACGATATTTGGTTTTCGTTGCAATGACCTATCGTTGGCGATTTCCCTATCGGTCTGATTTTATTGTAGTATCCCCGCGCTTTAAAATCATCATTTATTGTTAGTACAACTATAATAAGGTTGTGCATGACATAGTGCATGTTTAAGACAGTGCCGGAATTAATTTTTCAGTGTGAGAATTTGTTCTTGATTTATTTTGTGTGGGTGAAACCTGTTAGAAAAGACGTAAAATAGCATTGCCGGTCGCATACACTCATTTCTGGTAGACAATATTCGTTTTTGAAGTGTTGCAAATGTATGATCTGTATGTGGCACATGCAGCAATGGGTGTTTTACTTCTGCGTCATTTATTGATTTTAAGTTGGAGTTCTCGTGACCTGGCACACATCCGGATATCATTATGTTTTGATTTTATGTTGGGTCGTATATCCTAGTGTGTTTTTGCTACCAAGAGTTTATAATTTTCAGTGTGGTTATTTTTATTTATTGTGCAAACAAAAACGAAGATCATACTAATATAGAATTATACAAGTAGGCCAGTAGAACAAGTAGTATGTATATTGAGAGAGTGGTACTTAATATTTATCAGTGTGATATTTTTTATCATTTATAGTGCGTGGGCGAGACCCACTAAAAAAATATCGAAGCAATTTGTTTTTATTTTAAGTGTTCTTGGGGTGTTATCATATTCATACACAAGATGGTAATAATTTAATATTTACAAGTGGTCTCTCAGTCTCATATACCATACTACTAATGTTTCTGTCTGAACCACAATCCTTTAAAATATGCAAGGCCTTCACTGCTTGAACACCATTATGGGAATGGAACATGGGCGCCTTACTGACCAACACACATCTTTACTGATCCACACACATCTGTACTGACCAAAATTCAATCTTACGTACCAAGACCCACTCTTACTCACCAACACCCTGTCCTACTATCCAAGTCCCAGTCTTAGTGATCAACAGTCAGTCTTTATTGACCAACATATATCCTTACTGACTAACTCTCAACTTAGTGACTATTTTAAAACTCAAAATGGCTGACAATTTAATTTGCTCACACAAGAGAAAGTATAAAATAAAATGAATGTATGTGTGGGTATGTGTGTGTGTGTGTGTGTGTGTGAGAGAGAGAGAGAGAGAGAGAGAGAGAGAGAGAGAGAGAGAGAGAGAGAGAGAGAGAGAAGAAAGGGTTCAAAGGGTTCAAAAACAAATGAAGGACTATGCTAATATGAGCAGTCACGCAAGTGAAGACGCAAATATGGAATAGACTGGGAAAAATATTTAATAGAGTGTTCACGTGTATTTCAATGACACCGAAGACCTTGTCACAAGAAATTCCCGCAAACAGTAGTGAGCTACTTAGACAAGGCTTTTCTTGAAAAGAACATGTACAAAAGGAGGTTGCTATGTCTGTATAGTGTCGGTGTTAATATCAGTTTGGTAGGACCAGTGAGTCATGTTAAGAAAGAGATTTGCCTGACTTACAAAGCTGGGACATTGGTCACTGGTATACAAATGTATGTTCACGGTCAAACTCCCAACCAATATGTTACTTATTCTTGAAATATCTAATGTTATGAATTTATCAATTAAAAGGTAAGCATCGATAAAATAATAAATAACGAAAAGTATTCGCTCAACATATATAGAGGCATAATCCTCATTGAATAGAGAGGAGAAAAGAAAATAATTTTTGGGATATTACCAACACCACAAAACAAAATATATTTCGTGTAGACTTCATTTCGTGTGATAAATCTAAAACAAAGGGTCCCAACCGACCACTGGGTGCCTAACTAAAAATGATTTTTTATATATATTAAACGGAATTAAATGACAAAATTGTAAAATGAAATTAAAAATTATATGCTGCTTGACAGAAAATTTAAACTTTGAAATTTTTCCGAGCAAAAACTAAAAAGTGCAAATTGCTTATAAAACCTTTGTTTGATGTATTAATAACATTTAATGTATTTTCCAAACCTATCTTTTAAAGAGAGAGAGAGAGAGAGAGAGAGAGAGAGAACAATTTCGTCAATTAGATGCTTATTTATAATGCAACTGAACGATGAATGAATCTGACAACATACTTGTGCGCATGAAGTCCAACAATGGATTTAACAAAATGATGCGCACAGAGTTCAATAACGGATAAAAGAAAATAATATCGTCCCTAAATGGAACTAATCAGAGCATGGAGCTTCAGCGAGTAATCAAACAACAATCAGCGTATGGAACTCATAAACAAAAGGGACTGATACCAGGGATGATCAATGCGTAGCATTTATAAACAAATATGATTGATATATGGATCTATCACCATGGACGATCAATGTATAGAATTTATAAACAAATATGAACAGTGTATGAATCTATCACCAAGGATGATCAAAATATAAAATTTATACACAAATATGAGCAATGTATGGATCATCGACAAGTACGATGGATGTATAGTTGATTTTCACTCGTATAGCGATATTGAATTAAACTTTCACCCATATAGTGATATTGAATATTGATTCAACATGTATCTCGTGGCGTCTAGTCGACGATCACAGTGTATTTCCTGTTCCACAGCTCTAGTCGAATGGTCAAGGAGCCACCACGCATGGCCAGCTCCTCCCAGTTTGCCGAAGGATCCCTCGAGAGCCTCATTATTTCCTTCAGACACGTTGGTCCGAGTAAACCAATACCGTCCTCCGAGCCAACGTCACCATCGACCGCAGCATCCGAGTTACACGAAACCCCATAGAATTCTACGACTCCCTATCAAAAACAGCTAAAAATACAATAAAAAAAAAACTGAGCCGTGTAATACACGAGATACGGTGAAGTACAAATATAATGATATACGTTACGCATGCGCCCACATGAATTGGCTTCCTTACGCACAAAATTATTTCATCAAAACTACTGTACGAGCTTATTATTATAATAACCACGTTCGTACATGAATCTGTGACCGACAAGATTAATATCACTGGATTATAAGAACTCGAAAATTACTCATCCATTAATGCATGCAACATACAATTTAATTCAACTTGTCCGTTCAGCTAAAAAAATAGCTAACTTGAAACAGACTATAGTCTATATGATAGCATGGTGTTACGTGACATAGGTCTTACTCTGTGTAAAATGTAGAATAAATTCTGAAACATCCAATATATAAAACAATCTATCACATAGAAAGGATAGCAAGAAATAATACGTTGTCATTTTCACATACCTTTACAGTTGAAGATTGTTTCCGTAAAGTGGACACCTTCCTAAGTACCCTGCTGATGGTACAAACCACGGCCAGAGAACTCGAGATAATGGGGTTTATCACTGCCGGCATTTTGTGCGTGGGCAGTGGTGAACCGAATTCAGTATTTTGAAATAACCACGGCTAAAAACAACATCACCCTCAGGTAACGATGTACGCGGCAACGAAACCCAAGTACATTTTGTTAATATATAATGTATTGACATTAAGTACACAAAATTCCGTGAGAGAGAGAGAGAGAGAGAGAGAGAGAGAGAGAGAGAGAGAGAGAGAGAGGGCAATTATTTTTTTACAAAGTTGACAATAGATAGACAGACGATTATATGTGTACACAAGCGTATAAATAAATAGCAGGCAGAGACACATACCGATATATTAATTTGTTGCGTGAATGGATGGAGAAACATAAGGTAATTTATTAAAATCGTTTTGGACATTGAAACACGTATAATTTACGCACCCTGTGCAGTATAAGAAGTTTGTCTATGAACTTTCTTTATCTCGAATTGATAAAGAAGCTGCAGAACATGAATTCCTTCTTTCCGAGATCACTACCCAAGAACCACACTTACTATTGTTTTGTTCTCCCTCTCTCTTTCTCTCACTGTCTCCTTTTTTGTTAAAATGGAGAATTCTGTCATATATATGCTATACTATTTTTGCAACGGGGAACTAAACGCATATATTTTCTCGATCCTGAGCATTGTTGTCAAAGAGAAATCATAAATTGGCGATCGATATTCCCTGTTAGAGGTGACCAACATCGATGTAATCAACATTGTACATTCCCAATTAAAAAAACGTTTTGCCATTCACTCAAAAGTGTTCCAATCCTGCGACCTTTACTTTTGATTTTTGACCGGTCATCCAAAATACAGATGTATAATCTCTGATGAAATTATACTCTAGAAAGAGGAGTTTAGGGAATAGTCTAAAAATTAACCATTTAAAACCTGGCTGATCTTAAAATTTGGTGTAGTCACTGCGAAATCCTCAGAAATGTTCCATGTCCACGGGGTTAGCCTTAGGAAGCATTTTCTGATGACAATTCATTGAAAGAAACAGGCACTGTTTTCCTTAATTACTGAAAACAGAGCTTGAAGCTGCACGTACGGACAGACGAATGGAATGACGAATATATGTTATTACTACGTTGCGCATGTTGCGATATTCTACGCGAGTGAGAAAATATTATGATGTTAAATTATGCATAAAAGTAGAAGATACAGTAACTTTCCCAAACTTGCTATACCCTTGATGTTTAACAATTCAGCCGATACTGTATGAACAAAACCCACTGCTTTCTCATCTCCAAGGATGTTCCATATTCCATTGTTAGTTAGTGCGGAAGGTCTCACGAAAACGTAAAATAACATTACCTTCCGAAACTTTAACTCGTTGACAATTGTGACTTTGTCGTTTTGCCTTCTGATTTCAGATCTCTCTGGATATTTCACCAATGGAAACAGAAGATTTAGCCAGATCCCAAAAGTTTAAATATAGACCCCTTAAAAGTGTAACGACTGCCTTTCGGACGTGTCCCTGACCTTTTACTTACAAAGGCTTTCAATTTTCAGTAATAGTATCTCCCCCGCCGCCGGATAATTAGGTGAAAACTTCTTATTACGATTGATTTATAACATAAGTAGATACTGGTTTTGTTTTCAAGCAAGCAAGGAAAACAAATCAACCAAGAGTTAAGGACGCACGAAAATCAGAAGGATGGACATTGTGAGTGCTATATTTAGCACTTTTCAACATTCATTACAGGCGAGACAAAAATAGTTATTCAGCTTAATGCAACCTGCTTTTTATGTCAGTAGCTATTTTGGAGACCCGCAGTCTCTGGCAGCAAAGTAACTATTGTTTTAATCCGTAATCTCTAGCAGCAAAGATAGTAATTTATCCAAGCCTAATTAATATGCTGCTTTCCTGCTCTAATGCAAAGTAACTATTCTTTGAATCCGTAATCTCTAGCAGCAAAGCCTAATTAATATGATGCTTTCTTGTTCTTTATTACGGTACCTGTTCTTTGAATATCTAATCCACAGCAGCAATGTAACTGTTCTTTGATGGCACTACATAGCCATTTTTGTGCTGATGTGCCGTAAAATGCTACTACATACATACGTAACTATTCTTTGAACCCGTAATCTCTAGCAGCAAAGGTAGTAAGTTATTGAAGCCTAATTAATACATGCTTTCCTGCTCTTTATGTCGGTAACTGTTCTTTGAATCCGTAATCTCTGGCAACAAAAGTAGTAAGTTATCCAAGAATATAAAATGCAAGGCTATTATTAATTTCATACAAAATAATGACTTCCCAACCCTACTTGTCTTACGATAAAAGATGCATAAAAGTGTCTGACGAATAACTATTTAATAATATAGGGATAGTATACACTGAAATGTACATAAAGGATTTTTATTGTACGAGTTTTTGATGTATTGAAACACCTGTATTGATTATGTATATGCATTTTCCTCGCAAACGTAAAGGTGAATTCACCTAAGTGCATTACTTTAATTCTAAAATACAAATATGCGAATACACTGCAGTCTTTGTAATTCACTGAAATGTTCATTGGAAATTAATAACATCCACTGTTCGCTATGTTTGAAGTAGTTTTAAACGATGCCCTGAAATTTCTGTTCTTGTATAATTATCTTTTGTTTAGACAGTTATAAGTGGCAAGTGCCCGTAAATAGAAGTAATAACATTCCCAAATGTTAAATTCATAAAACACGACTATATGTGGTTTTACTTGTTAATTCATATTTTGCTAAATTCAAACTGTAGTTCATAAAGATATTAAAATATATTTAAAGGTTTACACCCAATCATGATCATCTCTATATTATATAATAGCCCAAATACTTCTGAACTTGGGTAATATTTCATTTTTATGATAAGGCGAAAATTATTAACATTGAAAAATGCAAAGTAGACGAAGCAGATGTATAATGAATGTAAATCATGTGCCTGGTAGCTGATTGGTTATAGAAGAAAATCTTCTTTGCTAGAAAATTGTCGTGGTTGATGAACCGTTGGTTGAAGACACACAAATATATAAACCTACTTTAACCAGAATAAATTCCAGCCGTCTTTTGCTTTTGTACTGAAAACATCAAATCGACCCGATATGACCTTAATTAGTTGCAACGTGATTTTCAATGATTTAAGATAAGGTAGGTTATGATCATTTTATTGTGAAAAAAATCGCTAACTTTCATAGATACTCGCAATTCTTTAACTATAGTATGCATAGGTTCAGTTCATTAGTTACAACTTTCACTAAACTACCATCCTACCTTTGTTAAGCAATAACTGCAGAACAAGCTTTTAAATATTCAGCATAGGTTATAGACACTTTCTAGAATTTAATGACTGGAATTTTCCGAGTGAAAGCAAATAGATGAATCATACCTTTAGCTGTATCATTCTAAGTAAAAGCCAAGAGGCTGAACTCAATACACACTTAATTTCCTGTTAAGACCTTGATGATGCTTTCTAATCGATACAAGTAACCATTTTCACCAGTCAGCAGTTCTGCGTGAAAAATTAGAAAAAAATATATTAACGATATTCTTAATAGTAAGGATTACAAAAAGATCCAATAACAGCTGATTGACTGAATTAGTGTAGTGATATTTTAAAAAAATAAATTAAAATCACTTTTTAAGTTTACTAAGATGCTGCTTTCTCTTTAGCTTCAATGAAAAAACTCAGACTGCTGTTTTGATAAGGTTTGCTGGCTGGTTTCTTTTGTTACATTCTCACTCACTGGATCCGATAACATATACATGCCAAATCAGCATTCACACTGTATGCATGACACATATATAAGACTTGCCTGTTAATTTTACCTAAGGAATCATACTCTACATTTATTGTACTGATAATGTCCCAATCACTACAATAGAAATGAACAGATTCGTTTTCTACATACGTTTCATTACAAATAAAAATAAGACTGCGTTTATACAGCTGATATAAACTGTTAGTATATATAAGGCTATATGTGCTACATTCTCTGGTATACATCTTATTAAATTCTTTTGGAAGAAAGCAATTAATTGTTACATGTGTGTTCACATATAAGCTTGGACAGTACAATTTGATTACTGAGACGAAGATTTACATCTGCACGTTAGTATCATAATAGGCTTCTAATTAAGCTCTTGTAAATTATTTTCCAGGAAGTCTCTACAGCTGTCTATAGCATGATCCTTCCCGATGTCAGGGCGGTCAACAGAGGGAGAGCGAGGTTGATAGCGATTGGTTGGCTGGATCATTTTGGCGTGAGAGTTGTCAACGCAGATGGCGGAGATGTGTCGTGCACTTTGCGGCAGGCTGAAAAGAAAGGTTTTATTGATACCCTATATCTTATGACTACTGCACTCATTCATTTATATTTTCTCCAACTTTACATAAAAGTGCAAGACTGGTGCATTGGAATATTTATTGTACTTGTGAAAATATGTTGGTAAGGAATTTAAAGAAGAAATGCTATACTGTCATTTTGGGCAATTTCAACTATAGGTCGTGGACCAAAACTTTTAAAGAATACAATTCTCTCTCTCTCTCTCTCTCTCTCTCTCTCTCTCTCTCTCATTTGTTAACTTTGACTGAATCTTTGGACGTGAATTTGCAAAAATGGACATGTCTGCAGGACCAAATTCACCAGCATGGGTGATAAAGCTAAGTTTAAGCTTAAGACATTTGACTGGTGAATCTTAAGTCAGACTTAAATTTCATTCACCCAGATCGCTGGTATCCAGGCTTAAGTTAAGTCCAGACGTTAATTTTGTTGGTGAAATCCTAGCAAGGTCCTTGAAACAAAGTAAATGATCTTCTTGTAGGTCCTGCATGCACGTAAAAGATTGACCTGTATCCAGTTTGTGAGCTACTGGTAGTTAGTTTCTGGCATACCGTCTGAAAACAAAAGAATCTGTATGTAAGCCAAGAAATAACAAAGAAGTAAATTCCAGTAGGGAGAATGTCTTCCTTTAAACACAGCTCTGTACGGTCCAGACTTTGAGCATTAACCTCAGTCAGCTCACACACAAACACATGCACAAGCGCAAATGATTTTCTACCTTCATAGTTGTCTCTGGCCGACCAGTCGAATTTCAACTGTTTGTCATCACAGATCAAGCATGTATCCTCTTCGTGAACTTGTCCGTTGCCCACACACTTGTGATCAATAAAGCAGTAGCCATCCTATATAGTCAAAGGATTAAGATGTATTTTACCTTTTCATAAAAGAGCACAGAATTTGCATAAACATGTAAAAATAAGCAAGAACAAAGTATATGCAGAGACGTTCAAAGATCAGGTGGTGTCGAAATCAAAGTCATACGAACAACATAACTGTTGAAACTAATTTAAGCTGAAAGGCTATATTATTTATTTTTTATTTATATATTTAGCTTTTATTCGATTGCCTATGTGTATGTCTATTACTTTGTTCAAAGTTGTTTCCTTATAAATGAAAAATAAATATGATGATAATAATAATTGTCTATGAGTTTTTGACCATTATATAAATTTCTAGCTGTCAGCAGACAGAGGAGGGATACAAACATTGACTGTGTTTTTCGGTCAAACAAAAGTAACACATATTTTATTAAAATGTCGATATTTTTATATTACTTGAATAGAAACAAAAACAAAAGTAGTCATTTGTAAATTTAACCTAGCATTCCTGAAAACCACCATTTATAAGGGATGTATCCGTATATTTACAGGCGATTAGTGCATAAAATAAACACATATGATGAATAAATTCATCTGTATCGAATGAGTGGCGTTAACGAAACTTAGTTGTGTATAAATTTAAAATTTGTGTGGCCTGCATTTCATTTAGAACTAATTCGTAGACCCAAATTAAAAATATTGACATTGCATAGATAGATAGATAGATAGATAGATAGATAGATAGATAGATAGATAGATAGATAGATTGATAGATAGATAGATATAGCCATATAATAGCACAAAAAAGTAAACACCATCAAAGAGAATGTAAATCTCTCTGAGCCATTTTTGGAAACTTGGCACTCTGAGTTGTAGATGTACAGATCAAAGTCACTCCCGTATCTCTGACCGTCGTTACTAACAGAGATGGTGTAGCCAGTCACGAAGTGATCCGGAGCCTGGGTGTTTGTGGCAAGAGAACGCTTTCTCCTCCTGGTTGGTTGCACGGGACACATAACTTCAAATAAAGTCTCATGCTCGGCGGGAACGTAGAATGTGGTCCCATATTTCCGACTTCCATCTACGGACATCTAATGAAAGAGTCAAATTACTGAGTTGTATTGTGTACCTTATTATAATAGATTGAACTGTAGATGAATCCGGTATAATTGTATTGAAGTTCAAACGATACAAGTCTTTCCAGTCATCACGAAGTGATATCTAATTCTTTACTTTTTTTAATTTTAAAGCCGATTAAAATGACATTAATTGAGTAAACGAGACTAGACGTTCTAGTGCACTTAAAAGTCCGTCTTTCAAGGGACAAAGAAAAATGTGATTTCGGCACTATTTCATCATTTACAATCATTATCTAAATTCCCTCATTATATAGTTTCTGAATTGATATAGAGGGGCATTATATAACCGATAAGTGTTGTGAGCAACGTACAGGTAGAGTAATGACTGAAAAAAGGGATATGCTTAAAAAAAAGAATCAGTGAAGTAGGTCTGTTCATTGCGTTATTAAAAAGAATATATTTTGGGGGAAAACAAATAATGATTTTATTTGGACTTACTATAAAAGGCTTAATCCTACACGTTAAATTCTCTTCTTCAGCAAATATTTCTCCATAAACAAAGGCCTGATTACATTCAACATGACGTTCGTCGCAAAGTCCGTCATCTAAGAGACCAAAGATTTCTGGCGGTTCGCTCAGATCTAATGTACAATCACTAGAACCGTAACCCGAATCACAGATGCAAGTTCCTGTAGAATTAAGCTGTAATTAATCACTAGCAAGGCTATGGTAGAATAATACTAGTTGTTTGATTACAGACTGAAGCATACAATTACGTGAACAGAACAATAAGTCGATATTTTAAAAGACATTTATATGTTCTACTGCTATTTTGTTTTCTTGCATAATTAAAACATTGCTAGGACATCATTTTTTGTATGCGCTGAATAGTAGCGTTATTAATTATGGAAGTGGCTTTGTTAAGTGAATATGTTGAACTGACAGTTCTGTTAGCATACTCCTCAAATACGTAAAGTACTTATTGGCATGCAACTCAACATGTCTATATACCTACTTAAACTGATAAATTTGAAGCACAAGATATAAGGGAAAATGAAAAGTAGATATCTATGTCGTCCATTAAGCGTGTAATCACCGTAAATATTTTGTTATCAGTAAATACCTTTGACACATCGTCCTCTGTTACTGCACATAGATGGGCAAGCCTTCTCCTCTATCTCCACAACAATTCCACTCCATTCCTCGGCCTCACGGAGAGTATTGTTCCTTGATATCTCATTAAGACATTGTTTCCTCATAGATTCTCTAGTCGAGTCGGACCACGCTGTTGTATTCGTCAGCTGATTATAGACAACTTTACCAAGATTTCAATTCATTTCACACCAAACTAATTTTCTAATTTGTGTTACACTCACCTGTCATTTTCTCTATCTATTTAACCCAACCCAATCCTTACAAAAATACAAAAAGAAAGAAAATATTATATTGCATCCAGTACCAGTGGTACCACCCGATATGGATCAACTGTATATGTAAAAAAATTAGTCAAAAACATCAAAACAGCTAGTCTTAGAATTACTTGTTGTATGTACTAGTATTGTTTTTGCTCTAGCAAGCAGTTTGTAAAGCAAACGACATATATTATATGGTAGAACAAAGATCACACCTACATATGAGCGGTACATTTATTTAAATCTCTGAGATATTTACAGATAATACTCACGTGATATCACATCATGGATGGATCAAAGAGAATATAAATAAATAATGGGAAATGGTAGTGACGTCGATTATACTTACAAGTATATCCATGACACAGGTATTAATACTTTCTTCAGAACTTGTGGAGGGTACATTTTTACACAGATCAAATATTGGGGATTCTTTCATGTAATTTTGACAGTAATTCTGAGCCTCTTCCTCCGTCATGTTGATATGTTCTCGCAGCTATAATACGAATAAACGGAGATTTTAGATATTTTCTTAACCATTTAAACCTCTCTCTCTCTCTCTCTCTCTCTGTATACATGTCTGCCTCTCTGCATGTCCACTCAAATATATCTCCAAGTATACAGTCACAGTATCTGTATATGTACACTCAGCATCACCACGATAATTTTACGATAAAATGGTAAACCACTAAGTATGATTAACTATACGCACATGTATGATTCTGACAGCAACTTGACGCTAGAAAGAGGTGAATTTATTGTGTATGTTCCATGAACTAATTATAATAATAAAGTCAGTCTTTGAAAATCAATTCCATCAGCAAAATGCGAAAATGTCTTTACCTGGTTTAAATCTGACCGTCTTGCATGTTGTTGTGGTGATGGGAATCGATCGCTAGTAGGAACTGAACGTCGCTTCCTTTGATTAAGTATTTGACAAGTCTTTTTGCCCACTTTTGCGCCTAAATAGCATACTTGTGTTGTATGTCCCCCACAAGGAATGGTGGTATCAACTGTGGTCCAACTGTTGTCGCCACAAGCACACACATGGGTTACCCATGGTAAGAGGTTGTCTTTCACATTTTTAGTCAGAGCAAAGAGACTTTCATTATTCCACACTCTGCAATTTGATTTTAATGTTTCTGAACGTTCTTCAGTTTATGGTATGATTGATAGTAATGCCAAAATATACTGACTGACATTACAGTATAATCTTAGAGAAAGAGAACAAACAAGGATAAGATATATTACGTTATCAGTCTCTTTGAATTAAATCCAGGAAAAGCACCATGAACCGAGGGGGGGGGGGGGGAGGGGAAAAGCTCAGTCATTTTGCATGACATAATCTTTACTCCAATGACACATGTTGAGCTTCACATGACATTAAAACCGCTTTAAATTATCTCATAATAAACTTGTGTGTCAATTTAACAATTATTAGGTGTGTTATTTGCTTTAGATTCAAAGGCTCTTGCTATAGTGACCACTCACCTGCCGTCTTGTCTTATTCAAAATTGCCCATAAGGATGCCTTTTGGACTATCATCATTAAAATAATTATGAACATTTTTACAGAAAATTAGCTTTATTATAAAATAGCCTTTAATATTATTTTGTTAATGGCAGTAGAAATATTGACGGAATTCGGACACAAATCACGCACTTCAGGTAATGTCATTCTATAATTATAAATATAACATCAGTCGAGTAGCAGCAGCAGCACCAGTGGCAGTAACAGCAGTAGTAGCAATAGCATTTCAATCTTATTATTATTATTATTATTATTATTATTATTATTATTATTATTATTTATAGTAGTAGTAGGAGTATCTGTTTCTTTATATTTATATCTTTCTTCTGTATGTGTTAATATGATTCAGTGATTATTTTTAAACATATAATTTTATCTGTATTTCTCACCAAGTAGGCCATAGAATATATCCATTGAAATTTATCGGATGAAAAACATTATTGCACTGTACAATTATGACCAATTTTATAACATTTATCTTATGTAAGCATACAGTATACGATAATTATACCAGACTGGTTTTGATTATTCCTAAGCTGCCTTTCTTGAGTTTTGGCACTTAAATCACCAGTTCCGTGAGTCCTGAATGTTTCACATTTTACCTGAACATTTCGTATAACACAAAGATGTGTAAAACCTGTACAAAACAATGGACGATTTGAGGAAAAGATTTTGAGATAATATTTTCTATCTTCGCGTGTTAGAATGATATGTATTGAAACTACAGCGATGATCCGTCAAGGTTAATCTGTTCGAATGAAACACTTTGGAAGCTTGTATATATATGAAAGATGTTAAATGATTTCAGTATTGTGCGAGCATTGCATATGTAGATAATACAACTGTAACATTTAGCTTTCAATTGTTAAAACAAATGATATTCTTTTAAGAACATTTCATCTGACGTTTGTAACTATACACGTCATTACATTAGGTTTCATATAGTTGGTAACTATGAAATCGGTCTAAGCATGTGGATCGTTGATAATATTATGACAGATAAATATATAAATTAATAACGTACCGCCATTCATCAATGATTGCAAGTGGCTCTAAATATATGTTCGCGTCACAGTTGTAATTTACATTTTGTGGAAAAGTACCATCCCTGTTTCGAAAATCATCGGTACAATCAGTACTAAGGGCCCCACAGAGTCCTGTTGACTTCATATTTTGATCATGAATAGAAGATGTCACGTCTACATTCACAAATCTTGAGTTATGTGACCAAAATGATACGGTTACGTAGGTGCCATATGGAAAATAGATCTGAAATAAAGAACATAGAATTAATAAACTAGTGCATTAAAATAGTTTTAAAAAGAAAGACTGGCAGAGGAAAATATATGGAGATGCAAAAAAGGGAATGAAAACAGCGTAATAAAGAAAAAGAGAACGTGCACATGCCAATAATATTCATAACAGCAAAAATATGTCATGATCATACATTAGAATTTATATAAAATACATCACAGAATAATGATTTGCATCTGTTACCCAGCTGCTGTTGTTGAAATATATTTGTACTTCTGCACTCTCTTAGGTTGCTTTTATTAGAAGCTTTACAACCATCAGTATCTGAGGAGATTTTCCAAAACTTCCAAACAAATCTGGTCCATTAGGGTTCGATATCTACATTGTCAAGCACCTTTTCTAACAGAATGACCTCAGAGATCGTCTATGACATAATGATGAATGCCTCTAGGCCAAGTTGGCTATGGAAGAAAAAATAGTTCTAGCTCTACGCGCAGTTTTGCCGACGAAAGAAAAATTAAATTAGTAAACACTATATATATATATATATATATATATATATATATATATATATATATATATATATATATATATATAATCAACGCAAATCTCGCCAACCACTACAACCAACTCCACTGGGCGTTCAGTCGAGTCCCTCGAGATGCTACCAGTTGATTCTAACCTGGGGTGGACCAATATAGAACGCACACGTAAGAAACGATACTTGATACTTCAATTGAAAACTCAATGGGAGTTCGTCCTAAATGAATAAGTCTAACCGTCGTATTGCAATCTTATCATAACTACAGCCAGGCATCAGTTTATCAGACGTACGCATTTTTGCGATAATATTTACCCAAGTAAATATTCCGTAACTCTTTACATGTATTATTGGTAATCTTTTTCTTCTTCGTCTTCTTCATCATCTTCTTCTTCTTTTTATTATTATTATTGCTATTATTATTATTATTATTATTATTATTATTATTATTTGACCTCTTGTCCATTATCCCGCTTTACCATGCTCTGGACATACTTCCTTAGTACCTCCATGCATAACTGTACCGGGATTTAATTTTCTTTGCACATTTTGATTATGTCATTGATTTATTGCTGCGCATGGTGTCAGTCCTTTGTTCAAAGCCTGGAATTAGGTCAAAACCCTTTGGTCCTCTGCGTGATACTGACGATAAATACTTTGAATTATTTGTACACAACTTTGTTGGGCTGATGGCAGCATACCATAGATTTGTGGTCTACTCGTTTTAGATAGTTTTTTAATTTTTGTCTTCTTTCTTTCTTCTATTGTTTATCCTTTGTTTGTCTTTTTCCCCGTCATTTAAACATATAGGAGTCAAGAATTTTTCTTGGCTTTTGTGTTTGGTGTTTGTTTTGTGGATGTAAATTGTTTCTTCCCCTGACGAAGAGCTTATCTAGCTCGAAACGTTGGGAAACTGTATTGTATTTGAGCCGTTATCTATTTTTTTGTCATTATATATATATATATATATATATATATATATATATATATATATATATATATATATATATATATATATATATATATCTGTGTGTGTGTGTTGACACCCATCGCATATACATGAAACCTTTCTAAAATAAGACTAAAAAATATGATTATATAGCAAGGCAGTTTACAAGCAGTCACTCTTCATGTGATTATTCAGTGATAGGTTTTGAACAAGTGTCTGGTAAAAATTCATATACGTTGGTAAAAACATCATTTTGAATAAAAAAGTTAATCACGCTGTCTCTAACGTGACTAAATTCTCAGTGAGAATTGTATTGACATTTGGCCGCGAAAGTGTTATGTAGAGTGCGTTTATGTTATGACATTCGATTGTATACGTGACGCCAACATTCAGTGTTCAGATTTATATTCCACTAAGGAAGTCGAATTAGTTAAAACGCTGGGAAGTTTAGAGAGACTTTGTTATTTAGATAGATATCTAGCTAGATGGACGCATGGATGGGTGGATGGAAGGACGGGTCGGTAGGTAGGTATATAGGTATACACTGGGTTTGATTGGAGGTTCAGTCAATGCTAATTGGGAATTACATTCGAAAGTGATTTCATATCCAAACTTTGCAGCAGAAAATACAACTCACCTTGTATGTATTGCCCGTTTTTCGTACATCTAAAGTGGAGTCCATACAGAGACCGTCTTTGTAGCCAATAAAAGGAAGTCCACCACATAAGTCCAAAACAAACACGTCCATTCCGGCCTTAACAGCGACACCGCAATTACATCGCACAGTACTTGACCAGGGTACCTCACATGACCTCCTCTTGACATGTACCTTTAGTTGTTATTTTTTAATCAATAAATGGCAGGAACAAGTTTGCGTTTCGTTGTTCGCATGAATTATTTGTAATTAGTTACAAGTTTTACCCGAATCTTCTCGTAAACGACGTATGTCAACTTTGTCCTTCATGATGACGATAGAGTTTCCGATAAATCTCTTTTTTCGAAACGTATTGAATATTTAAAATCTGAAAGTTCATATATTTTGTTAATTAAATTTCCTCAGAATATCACAAATATTAACAGAATTATACCTATCCGTATAAATTTAATAATAAAAGAACTATGATTTAAAATACAGTGATTATTTTTACTGAAAGAAAACATGTAAAAGATAGTATAAAAAACGAAAAATGGTGTACCGGACGATATAAACCCAATTCTTATTTATTTAAAATACAGTAAACATCGCCACATGAAAATGAAAAAAAAAATAAAAAATAAAAAATCCCATCTTTCTAAATAATTCATGAAGAGAAGTGTAATCCATACATGCCGCACTGGTATTTATTCAACGCCAGTAGGGGAAAAAACACTTGGTCAACTGAATAAAAGTGCTGCAGAGGAGGTAGGAATCAACGGTCACATAACAAACCACTCTCTAAGCAAAACAACAATCTGTACTTTGGCTAAAACTGACGTGCCTACCCATACAATTTAGCAAGAAACTGGCCGTAAAAATGCCTCCTCAATTATCCATTATGATACTAGTTTGAACCAGAATTAAGAGAAAAACGTCAGCCATATACCGTGTTCCTCCAACAAGACAATTTTATGCCCGTCTACATTAAATGGAAATGCCGCCTCCATTAATAAATGCATCAACTTACCCCTTCTTGATGAAAAAGTCTATTCAAGTGAGACAACCCAGAATGTGTACAACACCCAGACGGAAGATCCCAATGGCTGTTTTAGACATCTTTTCAGTGGTACTGTTGTCAATAATTGCAATTATTTCAATTTCAAATTAATTCATAAATAAGTACAAATGCTCACTTTTAATGAACCAAACTGCATCATTGTTAGATATGTTCATTTAACATGAATTCATTGATCCAGAATTATAATGTACATATAATTATAAAGTTCTTTGCTCATTAGAGTGCACAGTACATATCCGTGTACGCTGAGGTCCGAAACACAATTATTTGCTTGGGAGTAAATATTTTTGCTATTTTATTCAATGACATCAAGTGTCCAACATTCAATATCCGATTGTTTGAAATATGTTTTTCACATTAAGAATGAATTAAATATGAACAAACTCGTGCAAGAACTGTTAAACTGTACTTACTGTTTTGAGTTCATTCATTGCCGAGATCTCATTCATAAATTCTCACCGGCATTACGTAGCAGTATGTAATGTCAAAAAGATTTGTACACTATTCTTCATTAAAAATCCTTTCTTTCAAAACGTTTCCTTTTTAATTCTGAGATACAAATTAAAAATGTATTTATTTGTAATCGGGGATATATAATAAATACATTACAGTGTTTGTACTGCTGGATATTGTGGTCTCGCCTGAAGTATATGCGGCTCGCAAGCTCTCCCATTTGTATTTTAGGTGAGACAACAATACCCAACAGTACAGACACTATATTCTATTATTGTTGCATTTATGTGTTATGAATTTATATTGACTTTTTAGGAAAGGATCATGTGCTAGTTGTTAGTTGTACAAGATGTGCCCCTTTTCATATTATATTGTGTCAGATAACTGTACATAAATAAGTTCTGTTCGTGAATTTCCGTTCAATTCTGGCTCCTTTAGTAAACGATTTTATAAACTCTATGACCTTTTGCTTTTTGAACTGCAGTAAGTACAGTGCAAATGTTTCTGGCAATCATTAATTATATTACCATTTCCTATTTCAACTTACATGGTTGAATATAATCTTGTTTATTCACCTTATCAGACATTGTGAGATACTTACCTCTGTTGTAAAGCGTACATGTCGATAGAGTATATATTCTCCTGGAATGTGATTTTGGAAAAACCTGGAAAAGAAAATGACTCAGAGAGAGAGAGAGAGAGAGAAATATTTTTTTATAGTTTCTAAACCAAAAATAGAACCAAAATACGGTATAGAAATGTACTATACAGAAGTATTTAATTGCATAAATTGATGGACATCAATTGTCAACATATTGTTTTGATCGACTAAAGAAGTGTCATAAATTACTACTTTTTTTTACTAATGTTAGCCAGCCTAAATGTGCGGAAAGTCCGCACAAAACAAACCCACCGTCTGACTTAAGAAGAGAAGCTTGAACGTTAGCACATTTACATAGAGTGCTCTTTCGAGTTTTATTTTAGCAAGAAATGGTCATATATTTGAGGTAAAACGTTCAGTAAATATTTTTTTCTGGGGAATGAAAGCCAAAGGAACATATCAAATCCTGGTAATCAAACTCTTTGACGATCATTATGTAATGTAAATCACGAGTCCTTCTTTAAAGAAATTCTAGTTCATGGTATTTCAGCTTCCTTCTCACATATGTCAAACTCAAACGAGATAATGACACAGAAAATTGATCGGGAAAGATGCATCATCTCGTGTTGATATGCGATAGCAGCGAATCACATGAGACGCGTAGCATCGTACGTAAAACTGATGTCACCTACCAACAAACCAACAAGAGAAAATATAGCTTCCCTTTCAACATACTATTATACTGCTTATGCTTTGTTATACAAGACGAAGAGGCATGCATTTAAACAATAATATACACCGAGGCATCGACCACTGGAACAACTTTTTGTTAAAAGGAAAAAAAGCGTTGATGATTAGGATAGGAAATCCACATCGGATTTTGGAAAACTATAAAATGGGGATACGACGTATTAATAAGCGTATACTAGAGTTTAGAATGCATGTTCGTGTAAGGCTCAAACAGCTTGATTTCAAAATATCACACGTATCTGAATTCAGTATTTAGAAAGTACTTCATTAATTTTAAAGTTCATTCTAGTATTTTGTACCTTCCATCGAACGTTTTCATACGTGGATCATTATGTGAATGGCAGATTTTTCCTTTCCAGTCTTTGAACGGGGAATCAACAATCTCAACCTGGAAATGAAATATTCAATGTAGAGAACTGAGAATTTGATAAAGACACATGTACAATAATAATATTATAGATAGCGATATCATTGTAACAGAATCTCCCGCTAGAGTATTGTCATGCACATATGCAAAACTGCTATCAGCGAGGATATATTAAAGTTTGTGACTTAACATATCATTAGAAGGATGAAAAGTCATAACTTTCAAGCTGTAAAATCTCTGCTAATAGTAACAAAACATCTTTTCCTCTTTGATGCATTATTGGCGATTATTTTATAAATGAAATATACATTCTATAATAACTGGATGTCTTTATTTAAGTTATCCGCGAATAATTTCAATAACTCAAATACCATTTAAAATCGATGGACAATATCTACTTTAATAGGTGTATAGCTTTCTTTCGACTTAATATTTATTTCTGCAAAGCACATTTTCTCCCTATCTACGCAGGTATCTATCTATCTATCTACATATGTATATATATATATATATATATATATATATATATATATATATATATATATATTGTTATGTATGATGTTTATATAATATTATAAATATTTGAGGAATTTATAAATGTTTCTTCACTTTAATATTTGCTTAAATCTTAATGTTATCAGGAAAAACATGTTTAACTAGTGTCCTTGAATTAGGTTGTTTTGATCAATATGTTTTCTCAATTTGAAGGTCAAGGTTGAATTTTGTTTACAGTTAGAATTCCATTAAGATGACACACATTCTAGAACATTCTGTCATGTGACCAATCTAGAACATTCTGTCATGTGACCAATCTTTATATATATCATGTTTGGTGGACATTTTTTCAGTTTTGACATTACCATCAGTCTTGTAAAGAGCTATTACAGTTGTGAAAATTCATTCCAAATTCTAAGAGAGGAATTATTTTAAATATTCATTGGATTATAACAGTGCTCATAAACTTTTGGATTTTGGATTTTTAATTGACAATTTTGGAATTTATGTGAACTTATTCAGAGATTTTGGAATACTTCATTTTGACATCAGCACATCAAGATTTCTAGTACATCAGGACTTTGGAGACCATTAGCACATCATAACATTCAAGGACACAGCCGTGAATTCGGAACATTCTATATTTAGGACTTGTGATTAGAACAATCATTCTTATTGGATTATTAGGATTTCAAAACACATTACTGTAAGTGACTTTTTTGATTTTTCATTTTAATTATCTAGTAATAAATTGCTTGTTGATTTTTACTTGATTTGTTGGTTTCACTTTCTTTCTGTTACATTTTTCTTAGACCATAGAGTCGTAACAATATATATATATATATATATATATATATATATATATATATATATATATATATATATATATTGATTGATCGATCGATTAATACACAAATACAATTGTACATTGGAATATTCTGTACATCTACACATACATATATGCATACACACGGATGGATATATATATATATATATATATATATATATATATATGAGCATGTTTGTGTGTTTTTAGAGAGAGAGAGAGAGAGAGAGAGAGAGAGAGAGAGAGAGAGAGAGAAAATGTGACGTCGTGTTTTCACAGAAAAAATGTCATACCGAAAATTTAGGCAAATAGTAATTATCCCAAATTCGTCGTAGAGTGGAACTTCTTTCCGTTTTTAGATAAATGCTAAAAGTCCCCGTCAGTGCATACTCAGCGTCATTCCCTGCAACAATGTTTATGTAATAAGATATATTCCATCGATCACTGAAGATCTGAGTTCCACAGAGGTCCCCAAAGATTGGTCCAGTACACTTGTCTGGGACATAGGCCAAAATTGCAAGGAGGCACCCACGCCGTCCGTCGCAACCGATTGGTACTGTTGAAGTTACAGATGCAATGCCAGGATTTCCGTTGTCTCCTCTAATTATTTTGGACCTTATAACATTAACCTAGAGCATGCCATCAGACTCGTATTAAAAAAGATACATAACATTAAAAAATCCTCTTAAGCTTCCTTTCATGTTATACTCTCTCTGTTTCTTATTGATATTCTATTGATTTACTATCTTCTATCTCATGGTATGTATTTATGTATATGTATGTATGTATATATGTATTCGTATGTGTATGTCTATAAATACTTTAAATATCAGATGTAGTGTTGTGAAGAACTTACTTTGCTCGAGCTACTTCGAGGATCTTATTAAATTAAGCTAGTAAAAGAGCAAATTGTACCTTCAAAAGCTTGAGTGCACAATGTCTGTAGCCGCTGGTTTAATTTTTATAGGAGGACACAATTCTATTTTCTTTTGAAATATTAATAACGTGTAAGTAAACTCATCCTGTATCTTAGAAAAAGCAGCCATGAAATTTGTTCGTACTTTTGCAGTTTAGTTTTTATCTTTCTAAAATAAATGCAAATAGCACAGCAGATATACATGTGTTTATGTACTTAATTCTCATTGTTCCATTTATTCATTCATCCATCAATCAATTCATTTATACAGCCATCTATTCATGCATGGATTCAACTATGTAGTTTATTGATGGAATATATATTTCAGAGATATACACTTACATGGACTCCAGCAAAGAAAGGATCGGATTTTTGGGAGTGCGTTCCAGGAATACCTTGTTTTCCAGACAATGGTAAGACCGCACAACTAATCTTTAAATAGAGAGAAACACAGATAACACTGATGGCACCACTAATACTATTACTGTTGAACTAACAAAATATCCATATCAGGGTTAAGATACAGATGCCCCAACGTTTAGCGGGACAAATTGAAACCAAACTGAAAGAAGTCGTGGAAGTCTTAGTGTCTTCTAACATACAAATTTTAATCAGTTCAGTTTACATCAATAAGAATTTGATCCACTTGTGTCCAAAAGAGTTACATTATAGTTTATGTCATTATCATTATGGTATGTTTAATGTGTGCACTTACACAACAGCGATTCGCATGGTTCTAACAATGATAGCGACGACCGACAATTAATGTTTAAGGTGAACTATTGAGTTTGAAAGGAAAGGTGACTAAACAAAACGTCAACAACGAGTGTTTAAGTAGATGCAAACGATATGTTGCCTCGACATTCCAGCAAAATACTCGGGTAGTAGACATATTAGTATGTAAATTTCTAAATTGAAATGTAACATTTAGAGACAACATATTGTGCTATTTAGCACGTGTATATGAACTACCATTAAATAATCTGAATACTCTTTATACCTACTTCTACACCGAGTGACTGTTTCATGTTATTCATGAAAATCTCTTCTGTGAGTTGAAGGTCATCTAGGTTGTCCTTAGGTTGCTCAGACATGACGTGCAGTGCTTCTGAGCCATTCTTTGTTGCGTACCAGTACACTTGGTAATGAAGACCTGCCTCTGATGGGTCAGTTGACGGCTCAAACTTACAGACAAAATGTACACGACTGTACACGTCCAGGAAACCTTGTTTTACAACCTCTATCGGAGACACCACTGGTTTAGGTGGTACAAAGTTAGGTAAGTCACCTAATTATATAATAATAACATGAGTTATTATAGATGCAGAAAAGAATTGCTTCGACGATGCGAACACACGATTCATGCATGCATACATAATTATATATATATATATATATATATATATATATATATATATATATATATATATATATATATATATATATATATATATATAAACCTTAAAAAATGTAGGCGACTTATCGATGGTCAAAAATATAAATTTTCATGTAGTTTATGCTTGTTCTCAACAATCTATTGAAAATCGATACGGGCTTGCAAGCTACGCGAATTCAACACATTCAAAATGAAATGTAGTCGTTTTATTCCATCACGTGGTATTCTTAATCCGCGCGTAACATGAATTGTTGTCAACAATGACAGATGCAAAAACAAAATTAGGGTCAAAACATCGATCAGAGCAATTCTTTAAGAAGTCAACCTGTTTAAAAACTAGTATAACGTGGCGATTATAAAATGGCCGCTATCAATATATATCCCCCGATTAAAAACTTCCAGAACCGTCCGTCCAGACATCGGTGTTACTGTCACACATGTGGTTTCATCACATATTTTAAGCGAGCTTAAACCTTTAGCGAAAGTTAGTTTGCTCACTAAAATGTTACCCTCGCTATCTCGCTATATATATATATATATATATATATATATATATATATATATATATATATATATATATATATATATATATATATGTGTGTGTGTGTGTGTGTGTGTGTGTGTGTTCGTCAAATTTA
The DNA here is from genome assembly GCA_029931535.1 of Margaritifera margaritifera. Taxonomy (NCBI): domain Eukaryota; kingdom Metazoa; phylum Mollusca; class Bivalvia; order Unionida; family Margaritiferidae; genus Margaritifera; species Margaritifera margaritifera. The sequence goes on along the minus strand of JAQPZY010001256.1, from coordinate 1,436,174 downwards.
CTTGTACCTGACCTAACATTAGTTTTACATATCTTTGCAATATGTTATAGAATTTGACCAATAGTTACCCTTTCATACACCTATTCGTTGTTATCATCAGTAAGAAGCGTGAAACAATATTGTACTAATAAAACACAAGCCATATTATAGAATTACTTGTATTACATTCCAACAATCCTATATGTGGTATGAATGCATCAATTTATATGGGATCTAGCTTGAGAAAGCGTCTTGGCAAAAACGGATTGTACTTTTGTTGTTATTGAGACTGACAAATCAATGTTTATATTTAAACACATGACAAATATTAGAATATGAGTATGGACTAATAGAGATAAAACATTTCAATATATATCGAAATAACAATTTCGGTGAGAGTCCGATGAAACATGCACGGTAATGTAGCTATTTATTTCCTTTGGTCTTCTCTTCTGGAATTAATTCATATTTGTATATTGAACTCTGTATTATATTCACCATGGTCTCTCTATTATTCTCTCTCTCTCTCTCTCTCTCTCTCTCTCTCTCTCTCTCTCTCTCTCTCTCAGAAAGATGGATAGGTAATAAGGTAATAACACTTGCAATGCTGACGGCTTTCAATCACGGTCTCTATAAACATGTTCCTATTCTTTCATCCTTATTGTTTTAATCCTTTTCATTTCGTTTATATTTCAGCAAGGATATTTTTACAGGTTTACGAGACACGTATTTCATTTCCCCACAAGTTGTGAAAATTCTTCGCCATGTCAAACTATAATTCATATACTTTACACAACTTTAAAATCATTCTAAATTTCAATAAGACCTAATCAAGTAACCTTTTTCAGAGATTTTTCGATGAATTTTAAAAAAGCTCTTGCAGTTATTGTATTGTATTTGTTCAATGTATTACGAAGAAATATATTGGTTTTTTAAACAAAGATAGATAACTACCTACAAGCATTATTACAAACATGATACATTGCTTATTGATTTACCTACCCTCCGTGCCAATGCCTGCAAATATAAAAAGAATTAAACTAATTAAAAGCAATAATCGTTTATTTCATAGTAATTTAACACCAATGACTATAACTTCTTTCCTTAACTAAATGCATAATTTACAATAGTCTTAAGAAGTTAAACTTAGTGAAAATTTATTTAAGAAAGAAAAAAATGTTAAAAAAATAAAGTAAACATTTTAAAAGTTGGTAATTTAGCCAGAAGCGCATCTAACCATCAGATATGAAAATTTACAATGTTAGTTTTAATCATACATCAACCTAATATTGACATGAAGACGAGATTGTGAAAGATCCGGAAGAGGTTCTGTAAATTTCAAACATTGCTAGAAACATTTTGAACATTGGAATTTGTAGCAAGCTTACCAAAGCAGTATGCCTCCTGTCTGCTTGCCGTGTTAGTCAAAAAATACACCGAGAATATTCCACAGTTTTTTACTTTTATATTGTAGTTGAGGAAGCAAAATGACTGTGCACCAACTGCACATGCAACCCTGTGTACAGTGCCATCCTGTGCAGTTGGATGAGTACCTGCAATAAGCATAAAATATGGTATATACATTTATTTCATATAGTTTTGTACACAGCATCACCTCATTTCCATTCATCTGTGATGTACAATCTCGATATCTGCAAAAGTTCCTTGGGGAATCTACGAAAAATATAAGCTTTCAAGAATTTATATGGCCATCTACTTATTATGTTGTTGTCCATTGTTTGTTGTTGTTGTTTTTATATTAGATAGGATCTTGTAACTTCTTTTAAACTTGTTCCTTATACTTTTTTATATGTTACTTTATGGCAATAAAACATGTTACAACTAAACTAATATGGTTGCCAATTCGTAGACGTTTTTTAGGTTATTCGCAAGCTAATAATATAGAGCTCAACTATTTGTAGCATATGCACTGCATGTAAATGGTATCACCCTTTTGAGTGTCATGGCCAAATTGTTTACTAGGATTTGAAATAATATACCTGTTAATTGGGCGGAGGATCGTCGGGTATTTGTGGAAAGACGGGCTGGTTTTAGGAAAAATGTGTCCACAACTGATAACTTTTTACATTACATGGATTGGTAAATCATTATATTAATTCAAGTAAAAAATTGTTGTGTGCTTTTGTTGATTTTATTAAAGCGTTTGTTTCTATTATAATGGATATTTTATGGTATAAATTACTTACGTTAGGAATAAGAGGTAAAATATTTAATATTGTATATTCAATGTGTATGAATATGTAAACAAAAGAGTGAAATTCAATAATACCTTTGTGTGTTTTACGGGTGTGCGTATCCATGTTTATTAATGACATTGAACAAAAATTCATAACAGTGGAGTTCAAGGTGCTGACATAGGTATGCTACACTTGTCTATGAGTGTACACACAGAGGAGCTAGCAAAAGGGCCTAAGTGTTCTGAATACATATTGTGACAAGTGGCGCCTTAGAAATAATGCAAACAAAACAAAATTATTAGTTTTCCGTAAGGGAGGAAGAATAGCAGATAATAATTGATTCCCTCTAAAAAGGTTAAGTGTTAGAGGTTGCTAATAAATTTGTGCTTCTTTTGAATTGTTTTTACAACGGGGTATTCTTTCACACTTGCATAACAAACTTCGGGTGCATAAACGTCAAAGATATTATTTGCAATGGATAAAATATTTATATAAGTTTTGGAAATGTGCGCCCAAAGGTATAATGTAAAATATTTGACATACTGATTTCACCCATTCTTAATTATAGTTCAGAAGTATGGGGATTTATTGAAGGAACTGTTGTTGAACGGTTGAACGGTTGGATTGAAATTTTTGTACAAACTTTTCTTGGGATTAAAAAATCTACTAAGATGATTTTGTGTATGGTGAATTGGGGAGGACACCTTATAGATCAATATATATTACCGCATTCTGAAATACTGGACTAAGCTCGTCTCCTCAGATAATAGAAAATATATATCTGCCATAGAAAATTTAATGCTTACTGACATAGAAAACCATCCTGGCCATCGTTAGTACGGAATTTATTATTTAATCTTGGTCTCTGGGTAGTGTGTATAAATCAAGCAGTTGGGAACATAAATATTTTCTTATCTATGGTCAAGCAACGTCTTGCTGACCAGTTTATTAAATAATGGCAATCTAGAATCAAAGAATCTTCAAAAGTTTGATTATATAGAAATTTGTCAACACATATTGGCTATAAGAAGTATCTGGATATAGTAACAGTGACTAACTTTAGAAAATTCCTTTTAAAAAAAGAATGTCTGCTCATACTTTACATATTGAATCAGGAAGATGGAAGAGACCACAATCTACCCCACTGGACCAAAGGGCTTGTTGTTTTTGGAATGTGCTTAAAGATGAGTATCACTTTCTATTAGAATGTCAATGTTATTTACCCGGTAAGAAAGAACTATATAAACTCTTATTTTTGGAAAAGCCCGAGTATTTTGAAATTTATAAAATTACTAAATTTCAGGAAATCTGCCGAGGTTAGAAATCTTCGAAATTATATCCATTGAGTACTAATTGAACTTAATAAAATGATGAATGCTACTTACAATTGCATAAAATTACTTGATGTAATTAATTTGTTATTAATTAGTAGTAGTTATGATATTATTATTATTTTGTTCTTATGTTCACTGTTACTTTCACCTCATCTCATTTTCATTGTTTAATACACGCATTACTCCATTATATATAATGCATAATGTTCTTAGGATACTACAAGAAAAGCATTTTGAATACTGCTTATATATTTATTACACTTTACGTGCCTTCTTTCGAAAGAGCTTGCATTTAAGCTCATGCATGTGCTCGAATAAACACATTCTGGTGTATTTTATAGGTCGCTCCTTAACGTGTTGTATACTTATGTTGTATCATACTCCATATATATATATATATGTATGCAGGTATGTACGTTTATGTGCATGTGTATGTTTATATCTGTTTATATGTATATGTGTATATATTTATATATGCACGCGTTCACAAGTATGTGTATATGTATATAATTGTATATGCATGTGTATATGTATGCATCAATGTATGTATATTTTTTTATGTATGTATGTGTGTGTATAGGTATATGTACAAAACATATATAATGTGTAAGTGTATACATAGATGTATGAACGTGGATGTGTGTATGTATACGTTAGTATATATCTTTAGTATTAATTGAATGTTTTTGTACATGCCATAGATTAGTTCGACTGCATGTATCAAACGTGTACCATCAATTTATGTAACAACCCTTTCAAGTGCACTGGAGCAACCAATCGATCGCGTGTCAGGGATTGGTTAAGATAAATGCAACAAACTCACACGAACAGTGCAAAACTAGATTTTAACTAGCCTCCGCTATCAGGTCTTTGTCGTACCCATGGTTCATTAAGTGTTCAAATGCAAATCAAGACCATGCTGACAGAACGGGACCCTGTGGTGATAAAAGGTGCAAAACCTATCAACAAATGATAGAGACCAACACATTCTCTAGGACATCGACTAGCAAAATATTGAACATACATGGTCCAAACAGACCGTGCAATACAGAGAATGTAATGTATCTTATCACACGTAAGATCTGCGGCCTTCAGAGAAACCGAAAAGTTACACAGAAGAATCAATCTTAACAGACCAGATGTAATGACAAAGAAGCTGGACAGAAGCCCAGTTGCAGAACACTTCTCTTCCCCTGGCCATACTTTCAGTAGTATAGTACTAACTGCAATTGCCCACGACCGCAACTGGAGTTCCGAATCCAGGAAAGAAAACGAATCCTACTGGATACGCCGCCTTAGAACAGTGAAACCATGGCGCTTAAACCAAGAAGACTCCAAGAGGGCATCCACATGCAAATAAAATTATCATCTGTTACAGCCCCAATTTTTTCAATTAAATAATTCATTTATTTTGTTCCTATTTACTCACTCATCTATAATTAATAATACTTTTTGTATTTCTTATTGATATTTATATTATTTTTATGGTCATTACTATCATTACAGAAAAAATTAATTATCCGGGATATAATCTACGGTTACACCACTTTAGATTAGGAATACTGATGACACTATTGCTCCTCCTTTTGTAGGTCAATACAAACAAGGTTGCCATTTTATCATCGGAATTCAAACCACTTAAAGGCGAGATATCTAAAATTTTCAAACAATACTATCATTAGACACAGTCATATACACTTGTGTAAATTCAACGCTTTTTGTGTTTTTTGACTGTCTCTGTTTTGTAATTGCCTTTGACAAAGACTCATCATCGACATGGATGCTCTTCAGGTAAGTACATTATACTTTCAACGTATTTTTGTAAATAAATAATTTGACGTCACTGTTATGTGAATTACGTCATTGTTTATAGGGCGAGATATCAACAACTTCTTTACATCTATATACAACTCTTGTATACAAAAATACATTTGTCAGAATGAGGAAATCATTAAAACTAAAGAAAACAAAATAAAATAAATTGGACAGGTATGAACTCGGTATAGGCCCTGTGTTACGACTCTATGGTCTAAAAAAAATGTAACAGAAAGAAAGTGAAACAACAAATCAAGTAAAAATCAACAAGCAGTTTATTACTAGATAATTAAAATGAAAAATCAAAAAGTCACTTACAGTAATGTGTTTTGAAATCCTAATAATCCAATAAGAATGATTGTTCTAATCACAAGTCCTAAATATAGAATGTGTCCTTGAATGTTATTATGTGCCAATGGTCTCCAAAGTCCTGATGTACTAGAAATCTTGATGTGCTGAAGTCAAAATGAAGTATTCCAAAATCTCTGAATAAGTTCACATAAATTCCAAAATTGTCAATTAAAAATCCAAAATCCAAAAGTTTATGAGCACTGTTATAATCCAATGAATATTTAAAATAATTCCTCTCTTAGAATTTGGAATGAATTTTCACAACTGTAATAGCTCTTTACAAGACTGACGGTAATGTCGAACTGAAAAAATGTCCACCAAACATGATATATATAAAGATTGGTCACATGACAGAATGTTCTAGATTGGTCACATGACAGAATGTTCTAGAATGTGTGTCATCTTAATGGAATTTTTACTTGTAAACAAAAATCAACCTTCACCTTCAAATTGAGAAAACATATTGATCAAAACAACCTAATTCAAGGACACTAGTTATACATGTTTTTCCTAATAAACATAAAGATTTAAGCAAATATTAAAGTGAAGAAACATTTATAATTTCCTAAAATATATATAATATTATAAAAACATCATACATAACACCTGTACATTATGTTATGAAAGTCATTCAATGTATTGATACGGTATATCAAGTGGTCCATACAAAATAAAACAACCAATATAAATTTCTTATGGATATGTTATGAAAACGCATCAGTTTTATTGATACAATGTACAAAGCATACCTTTTTAATTTTTCATGACTCGAGAATAATTATTTAGAAATATTAAGGTCTGTTTGTAGATTGCGTATGAAATAAAGTTAATTTTCTTCCCTAAAATATTTATTATTGGTAAATAATTTATATAAGTGATGGACCTGAACAGCAGTTATGTAGATGTTATTAGAACTTTTAATCAGCTGAGATCTTCTGTGCTTGATATATATATATATATATATATATATATATATATATATATATATATATATATATATATATATATATATATATATATATATATATATTCAATCACTCTGGCATTAAAATAATGAAATATAGGTATTGGTACTTGATATTTAGAGAGCTGAACACTTCTACCTATGAAAGCGAAATATTTAGCGTGATCACCATCTTCATCGTTATCATGAAGAGCAGATCCTGGCCGTATACGGGTAAGCCACGAGTAAATTTGAATCGTATGGCATATTTTCTTATTTACGTGATTGAATACTTGCAGACAGGAATAGATGATGATGATGATAATACAAGGTAGTTGAGGTGCACACAATTGAATGTGCTAAGTTCAGGACTTACCATTCATCCATATTGGAAATTGCGTCCCGCAGATGTACAGGGATGTCGGTTTTTCAGTTGGCATAACTTCATCTCCTGCTCTGTACCAGCCCGGTTTCAGGTAGAAGTCGTGCACGATGACGTCATTCACACGGTAGTTGTAATAACGTTGTCCAGCATTTGGGAGGATCTCATAGTTATGGCATTCATCCTGTGTTGAAACTGCAAATATGTGATTATAAATACACATATATGACAGAATATCCGGCAAAAAAACCTATTTGTTCCTTTAGTAGAAAAGATAGTTGATCGAAAACGGCACACAGAATACGAGCAGATTCGTGCATTCACAAACATGAGGATATTCTTTTAAAACAATATAAATTATTATGTTGTAGTTATTAATAAAGGTACGATGAGAAAAATCTTCAAATATAATCCGCTGGAATTCCAGCCAGATCTTTCGACTCAGTTCTTGTATGATTACAGGTAAACGCTTATATTCTATGTTTTCAAGCATACAAGTGCTGGTTTCTTTATTTCTTTCCGATTGCGCCAAGAGCAACCTCTCACGCATCAACATTTACATTCAGCCTAAATCGGGACAAAAGTAGGTTAAATATGTTATATATTCTTAACATTAGAAATCTGCTACCATTCATTTTACAGTTGTGCAATTAACACGAAGCTCATAACGTTTTATAGTGTGTTCAATTGTAGATTGTTTTCGAGCGATTTTTCTGTCAAAATTCAGTAAAAATACCTAAACAGTCTCTTTAAGGCACGGCTATTAGAATCATACCAAACATAAAGGAATCTGATTACCATATTACATTTTATGTTCATATAATTCAAGTATTTATCCTGACAATTGAAATATTTCTTGAGGCTAATTTAAAAAGACAAGTTCTTTCGATATTACAGTTGTCTGTCAAATATTATTTTATTATAACAATATTAATGACAAATTATCCCATAGTTTGGAAACCTTTGTTATTGACATTGGATTCTATTGAATATGTGCAAAAAAATGAAAGGTAACAAATGAACTACACAGTGAACACACACACACACACACACACACACACACACACATATGTGCAGTGCTTCAAATTTAGACAGAATATTACTCAGGTGATTTGGAAGTATCGTATTTAAGAGATATTTTATCAAATCGCATGCTTCGTATTTACCTTTACTTGGGTGGGTTTGAGAAACCTGAAGAACGAAAGGTAATCAATATATAAGATTGATTTGAAATGCCTGTAAACTAAGAACTCGTTGATGTTGATTGTATCATAAAGACTATTCCACAAAATAGATTTTTGGCGCACATGTTAATTAATATTCAGTTCATCGAAGATGAACCAGAGAAATAGTTAAATAGAGAAGTGTTATATGTCGCAAAGTCCACATATGGTATCCTCTTATAATTGCGTATATGTGTGTATATATATATATATATATATATATATATATATATATATATATATATATATATATATATATATATATATATGTGTGTGTGTGTGTGTGTGTGTGTGTGTGTGAGAGAGAGAGAGAGAGAGAGAGAGAGAGAGAGAGAGAGAGAGAGAGAGAGAGATGATACCTTGTTGAAAAACCAAAATTAAAGCTACTAATGTAAGTACCATCTTGAAGATGTTACTTCCACTGGTGCGGTAATTACTCTAATTGGCCTTGATACATACAAGACTCTCTGTTCCCTCTTAAAATTATATACAAGGTATGTCACAATTAGTTTACTTATATACGAAGAATGAACGGATATGATGTGTTAAGAAAACGTGCAATTTGATTGGTTCGAACTTGAGTTTGTTACATCTAGATAACTGACTATAATCTGCTCTAATATTAGATTCTAATAATCTACTAATATAAGGCGTAGATCCCAAATGTAAACACCATAAAAGTGGCACATACCATATATTATTTATAAAACGAGAAGTTGCAAAATTGACGTGTCATGCTTTTTCAAGAAGGTTGTTAAAATAAAAGGTGTAATAAAAACGAAGGTATTTATTATTGATATTCAAAAGATTGCTTTAAGTATGCAGATAAATTTCATATTAATTCAGAGAGGCCATTTTAAATAAAGGACAGATTTTTATTTCACATGAATATGAATCATAAAACGCTGTGCTAAAATTTAAATTGCATAAGATAGAAACGCACGCACAAACTGGCTGGACCACTTGGTGCATCTTCTTCAACAGTGGCAACAATTTTTGAACGCTATTTCACAAATATCGAAGACCTCAGGTTATTTCATTGGTGAGCATGCAAGAAGCCCTAATAATTTGAAATGTCAGTATAAAATATATTTAAGATATTAATGCGATTTAAGCATTACCCGCGATGAAAGGGAAATTATGTTCCAGAAATATGGTCCCTGTCTTTATTCATCATCCTAAAAATATGCAAAGTTAGTACATTTAATGAAAATTTGCTGATACTATATAACGGTGGAACATACTGCTTATCGCGCGTCACTTGAATAACGATTCCAATATAAATTGCAATGGCAAATATGTACATGATTATCGAAAGAAATGTAATTATACCTTCAAGGTCTTGCAGTTGGCCCTTTGAGTAAGCTTGAAAATAGTTTGTTTTTTCTTAACTGTAATTGCCCGGATCTTTAGAAAAATGTCTTTTTAAAATAATATTTATAAGCCATAGAGAGAAAGAAAACGCAACATTTAAACAGCTATTATTAACTGTTATCTCAGCACTTCGATCATCCGAAACATCGCTCCTAGACCATCAAACCACGTGCCTGAGAAATATCCTAATTTGACCATGGACAAATATTTGCAACCCATCAACGAACCGATAAAAAATAATGGAAGAAGAACTGTTTTTATCGACCATGTAATCTACATCTTTTCTTCAACCGTAATGGCGGATCAATACTTAGTCCTTTTTAACGTGTTTGTCTTAGTTATAACTTCGTCGCTTCTTTCTTCGAATGCTCTTTTCAGCTAACTTTAACTTGTACTGGGATGTACCATTTTTGTTCCGAAAATTGACTTCCCGGGTTAGTGTGGCGACCGTCAGTCAACTAGTGCCTATCAGAAATTCCGTTGGCCTCTGACCAATCTGATCACCCATTTTAACTTACTATTTGTGCATCACATGCGGTCTCTCAATCGGTCTGTCAGAAATCGGTTTGTCACCTATATGGGATGCAATTTATATAACTTTAATATTTGTTGTCCATTTTTCATGAAATTGTAACCACATACTCAAACGTCCTCTATCAATCGCCATTATTTGTTTCCAAGGAGAAAAATCCAAATTTTTAAGAATGAGGTATGTTAATTAGTGGGTGGAGTATTCTCAAATTCGGAGGATCAATTAAGACATGATATTTTCTTTTGAATATATAGATTGACAACGTTTTAACGTTCATTCTATAATAGACCAAAGTGCAACGAAAAGAAAAATGCAATGTGTTTATTGGATACGCTGCTAGAAATGTTCCATGGTATGGCCTATATTTTCTTTTGACGCCTTCTACTTAAACCCTATGCCTGGTGTGAGACATGTGATATTTATATGTGTATGATATCAAACATTTTTAATATGTGATACAAAATAAACATGTGTTAAGCATTTATCCATAAGATAATTTCAGACTGTATTGCAAATAAATATATGAAACTGAATGCAGATTTGTATCTATGCAAACAATTGTGTTCTCTACATTTTCCAAATTTAACGAAGAAATGAATTAAAGATTGAAACTCTTGATGCACGTGTGATAATTTTATAGTTAGAAGAATATTTGTTGATGCTATTGAGATTTGTTTTCAAACAATTACATCTAATGTGATCTTCTTTGAAGAGAAATAATTAATAATATGATATTAGTAAGTGGTGGTCTGTTTTATTTCTTGACGGCCTGCGACTCTTCTGTGGTTAAAATGTTATATTGGTGACTCGGTTCCTAGCGAGTTGGTTTAAAACCCAGATATACTAGACTAGGAAACGCTGAAGTGTAATCTATTATTCCACTATTCTCTCTATACCGGCAGAATCAACATTGTCATTATTAAACTTTTCAAACACTATTCTCACTTAGTTTGCCTTTTTAATGTAACACTTGATATCGATATTATCTAACTATTACCAATATGAACAATGTTACGATTATTTAGAAAAGTCTAAATTGTTTTTATTCAAAATTCCATATCTATTGTATGTTAACAATTTATGTTATAATACACACTGCCCAAAACAGACACAAGTTATAATACACACTGCTCGAAAAACACATGCTATTGTTGACACTGCAAAAACAAACATATGTTATAATACACATTGCTCAAAACTATACCAAAATGCATGAGGATCCTTATTTCTATAAGTACTATAAAACAATTCTTCAACTGGGAATTCATAGAAATAGCTGGTATTCACTAAGATAAAATTATGCTCTTCTGGATAAAATGGAAAACTTTAACGCGACTTTTTAACATGGAACTGAAACAAAGTTACAGTATTTAACGCCGTATATAATCCATTGAGAGATAAAATTCTTTCGAAGCGCACATTATATCTATCAGTATCTCAAGGTTATATCTTTATTATTCCTCGAGTCCAAATATAGGATGTTATATCTCAATCGATATTTACCTTTGTAGTAAATATATCAGTGTCTAGATATTGACAGTGACAGTTTTCTTGATGACGTAATATTATATCAAAATCCGATGGAAAAGTATTAGCGTCAATATTTTAGTAAAGAATCATAATTCACTTGTTAAGTAGCTTTAACGTACTATCGATTTTCAAGTGTTTACGTTGTTTGCGAGTCGATATTCGTGTAGATATCAAGAGGCCATGTCAGAAAAATGGAAAGACGTAAAAATGGATTGTTGTGAAATATTAATAGATTTGGCAGCTAATGAAGACAATAAGCTGAATGTACTTGATTGTGCGTATACATCAACCGTTACTCGTATTTAAGTAATTACATTATTCCCATGGAAACAACGAGATAGTTCAAAAGCCATTGTCCCATATTATGGACTTATCCATGTTAATGGCACCATAACGATGCAAACTTAATGCAACAATACCAATTGGCATAGAAAATGACACATTTAATAATTACATTTTATTAGCATAAACTATGATTAAACAATATATGTGGTAGCCATGGCAACCAGTAATGAACATCCTTTTGGGGAATGTGTTTTCCTTGTGGTACGCGCTCAGTTCAGATTCAATTAAAAATAAAAGCGTAAACATGACAGAAAAAAATCACACAAAGCGTCATCAAAAGGACTTCATAAACAATTCAATATTAGAAGACGTTTGGGTAGCAAATGGATTTTCTGCCAGTAATGCAAGTTCAGAAATTGAGATCTTTAAAACAATTTGAACATTTGAGTTGCACAACCTCTGCAACGTTCACAAATGGGAAGAGAGATGAGGTGAGAAACCAAATTGAATTTGTAATCTTCTCGCAGAAGTAGTAAACAAAAATGGAAGAAACATCTTTAATCTGGCAAATTCTCCAAACTGAATACTGAAATCTTTTTTGATGATAATATTGATACAACTCTAGGTCTAACAAATATGTAGCAGAAAGAAAGTGTAACCAACAATGTAAGTAATATCAACAAGCAATTTATTTTCCTACAATACAAAGTGAAATTCAAGAGATACTTACAATATTGTGAATCAAATTCCAAATAATTCTAAATATCCTAATCACAAGTCCAAAAATATAGAATGTTCCGAATGAGTTCCAATAGTCTGGAATGTCCTGATATGACAATGATATAATCCGGAATGTCTTTGAATGAGTTCACAAAAGTCCAAAGTAAGGCATTAATTCAAAAGTCAATGAGCACGTTAGTAATTCCAATGAATATATAAAGTAAATAATTCCTCTCGAATTATATCTGATTTCAAGGGCACAAACTATAAAATCTGATCTCAAATTTATTCCCACAGCCTGATCTAAAACAGGAATTAATTATTTCTTTACGAAATCCCTATAAGTAAATAAGGCCTTGAATTCAAATGCTTGTAAACATTCAGTTTACAAGTGACCAGAATCTTGGGGTACAACTCACATTCATGGACTAAAGCTAAGCACACATTATAGATTAAATACACATAACACCTCCTCTCATAAAGAAAAAGAAAGAGTATGCAATACAGTTTTCTTTTACATATTTGTCAAATATGCATATGATACTATAATAATAAAAATTACATAGGAAGATGTCTTATAAATGACACTCAGCTGAATTACACAAAATATACACAAAATAAAGCAATATAGCAATTCTATATCAGTGAGAGTGCGTCTGCAATCACGTTATATTTTCCCCTGATGTGTTTAATGTCAATGTTGTATTCTTGCAGCATTAAACTCCACCTCAACAATCTTCGATTTTTATTTTTCTTATTGTTAATGAAAATAAGGGGATTGTGATCACTGAATACAGCAATCGGAGAAAAAGCTGAACACACTTCAAAATGTTGCAAAGCCAATATCAAAGCCAAACATTCCTTTTCAATTGTGGAATAATGTTTCTAGTGCTTGTTTTTTTTTTTTTTTAAAATAGCACACTGGATGATCCACAGTATTTTTATGTTCTTGAATCAATACTCCACCAACCCTGCATCACTTGCATCAACAGTAATTTTAAATAATTGGCTGAAATTTGGTGCTGAAAGAATTAGTGCACTTCTTAGTATGGCCTTTAATTTGTGAAAAGACTCCTGTCATTTGTCAAATCAATTAAACTTGGATTTCTTACTCAACAAATTTGTCAGAGGTTCAGCAATTGTGGAAATATTTGAGCAAAATGTACCATAATATCCACCTATACCTAAGAATCGCATCAGTTGCTTTTTACAACCAGGCACCGGGAATTCAGAGATAGCCTTGACCTTAGCTGCTATAGGTTTAAAGTGACTTTGTCCCACAATATGTCCTAAAAATGTGACACAAGCATTTCAAACCTCACGTTTACATAATTTAACCGTCAGATTTGCATCACTGAGTCGATCGAAGAATTTCCGAATGGTTTCCAAATGATCTTCCCAGGTGTCGTTGTAGATAATGACGTTATCGATGTACAAGTCACAATTATCTAGACCAGATGTTAAAATGTTCATACGATGTTGGAATATTGCCCTAGAACTTTTCATTCCAAAAGGCATCACTTTATACTAATAAAGTCCATCCGGAGTTGCAAATGCCTTATTCTGTTGAATGGTTCATCATATGCAGATGAGCCTTAGGTATCTTAGTTGTTGTGTTTTCCTACCATTTGAGAAGTGGGACAAGATCTACAGTATTTATAAACATCACTTATAAGTTTCGGCCAATAAAAATGGTTCAAGATCTTGTGATAAGTCTTACTGACTCCTAAATGACCAGCCAAGGAAGTTTCATGGGCTAGACTAAGAATGTCCTGTCGATATGACCTCAAAACGACAATTTGATAGCTCACTGACCACTCGTCAACAGCGGGTACCTCAGGTGGTGTCCATTTTCTCATAACGACCCCATTTTTCACAAAGTAACATACTGGAACTTGTGTGGCTTCAGTTTCACCAATAGCCCTCTGAAGCAAACAGGAGATCTCTGGATCTTGTTCATGTAAAACAATAAGTAATTGTCTTGTGTCACCCTGATTAGAATAAAGAATGAGTAATACAAAGAGGATCATTGTGATCAATATCTATTGATTGATCAACACCAGGAGAAAAGGTGACCTCATCAAAAGACTGACCAACAAATGTGTTAGCTAAAGGAATAATTTCCTGATCAACAGCATTCTCAAGAGCTCTTTTTGCTATTGTTCTGGTAAGTGCATAACCAGGATACAAATCAAAGATTTCAATCTCAATAGAATCAACTCTTTGATCCAAACAAGATTTGTCAGTTACAAGTGGATTAACGACGACCTTATCTCACGCTAGGTCATTGCCTAATAAAAATTGATACCTTCTATAGGTAAAGAAGTCACTGCCCCAACAGTCACAGGTCCCGAAACTAAGTCTGATACCAAATTGACACAGTGGAGAGGAACACTTAAAAAGGTTATACCGGATTTAAATTTGGAATTACGCATATGAGACTGAGATGTTGTTTTTTTTTGTCAAAAACCTGCTGAGAGGTAGACTTACTGACAAATGAAACTTTGTGAGTTAAGAAATAATCATCAGCCATGCGAGCAACATTTTCCAAAGTGTCCACTTTTTGCTTATCAAGATAGGTCTTGACATCACTATTGATGCACCTCTTGAACTCTTCAATTAATACGAGGTATCTGAGGTTATTGTAATCTATATCAACCTTCTTTGCTCAGCACCACATATCAAATAGTTATTCATTTTCCCTTGCAAATTGCACAAGGGTTTGTCCAGTTTTTTTCTACAATTCATAAGCCCCTGCCGATATGCCTCAGGTACCAATTCACAACCCTTCAAGATATATTCCTTAACCACATCATAATCAACACTCTGTTGTTCCGACAATGAAGTATAGACTTCACGAACTTTTCCAATAAGTGCACTTTGTAGTAATAAAGTCCAATGCTTTCTTGGTCATTTCCAGTTTTCAGCAATTTTCTCAAAGTGAAGAAAGTTCTTATCTACTTCTTTTTTCTGAAAAGGGGATACTAACCTAATATATCTGGCAACATCAAAACCTGAACTTGTGTGTAAAGGTTGGAGAGAGTGTTCCGCTTGCCAGTTCTAATTCTTTTAATCTATACTGCAGTTCCCTTTCTTCTTTCAATCTTTCTTTCTTTCTTTCTTTCTTTCTTTCTTTCTTTCTTTCTCTATGCATCTGCATTAGTATGTCCCTCTTCTTTGTCGCTCTCTCTCTGCATTTGCCTCTCCTTCATA
The DNA here is from genome assembly GCA_029931535.1 of Margaritifera margaritifera. NCBI lineage: Eukaryota > Metazoa > Mollusca > Bivalvia > Unionida > Margaritiferidae > Margaritifera > Margaritifera margaritifera. The sequence goes on along the minus strand of JAQPZY010001256.1, from coordinate 1,420,295 downwards.
TCCCTCTCCTCTTTCTCTCTCTCTGTATCTGCATATCCGTCATTTCCCTCTCCTCTCTATCTCTCTCTCTGAATTTGCATTTCCTTATATTTTTTCTCTTTCTGAGTTTGTATCATTTCTCTCTAAAGCTGAAGCTTTCTTAATTCCAATTTCATCTGATTTTTTTATATCCGTAATTCTCTTAATTTCCTATCAAAACCAGATACAGAATTCCCAATCAAACCCAAAGCACTATTATACAAAATTTCCTTTCCCACCATATACTGAATCAGAATATTTATTATCTCTTGCTTTGTTAACATGCTTTCGCTTCAGAAAGATCATAATGTCTGGCAAGCTAGAGCAACTCATCCTTATTTATAAACTCTAATCCTACCTGGGTAATTTTTTGAAAGTTCTCAACATTCGATGACATTGTGAATGCATGCTGGTTTCACTAAAGATTTCTCAAATGTGTGAAATAAAAAGTCTTTACCAGGAACAATGCAAATTCTGAAACAAAGTCAATTTAAATTTTAAAGGCAAAGTTTAATATCCCTGAAATGTGTTAAACAAATTCAGATCACGGACTAGTCCCCAATTTATGCCACGACTCTAGGTCTTAAAATATGTAACAGAAAGAAAGTGAAACCAACAATATAAGTAATATCAACAAGCAATGTATTTCCCTACAATAGAAAGTGAAATTCAAGAGATACTTACAATATTGTGAATCAAATTCCATATAATCGTAAATGTCCTAATCACAAGTTCAAAAATATAGAATGTTCCGAATGAGTTCCAATAGTCTTGAATGTCCTGATATAACACAATGATACAATCCAGAATATCTTTGAATGAGTTCACAAAAGTCCAAAGTAATGTATTAATTCAAAAGTCAATGAGCACGTTAGTAATTCCAACGAATATATTAAGTAAATAATTCCTCTTGAATTATATCTGATTTCAAGGGCACAAACTATAAAATCTGATCTCAAATAGATTTCAACAAACTGATCTAAAACAAGAATGATATATTTGTTTACCAAATCCCTATTTATACACATTTTCACTTGACCTATAACATACAGGATGTGAAGCAATAAAATGAAAAATATAAATAGTCTAATGGTAAATAAGAATGGCCTTGAACTCAGATGCTATGTAAACATTCTGTTTACAAGAGACCAGAATCTTGGGGTACAACTTACATTCATTAACCAAAGTTAAGCACACATTATAGATTAAATATACATTGCAATATATATTAAGATATTTTTCTTTTTCTCAGAGCACGCATAAGTAACATAATTCTTGCATCTTGTGGAAGTAGCAAAAAAAAAGTATTGTGCCTTTTGTTCTCAAAACTGTATGCGTTCAGAGCTCTTTCGAATTGTTAAGGGAAGTTTTCCCCAAAAATGTCATTTTATGCCTTTTCTGTTTTTCCTTGATATTCTTGGTATTTCTGGATCCATTCTATAACAAATACGAACACTTTCAAATAGAGACATTAATAGATCAATCAAGCCATTAATAGAAGTTTGTACATTTGTTCTAACTGGTTAAGACTTTAGCTAATTTTTAAGGAATACATTTTATAGTTCCCATGTATCTCACTGCCTTATCAATATTTGGAAATAAATATCAAACATGCCTTAGAGTATATCAATTTGATGAAACTATGATGGACATGTTCAGTTTCGTTTTGTTTTTTGTCAAACTCACATTGGCGGAAGCTTTACAGAGGGGTCACTTTGGGGTCCGTGTGCTTGTCCGTCTGTCGGTACCTCCTTTTATCCGCACGTACATTCACAGACTGGGTTAAGGTCAATGCTAACGTTGTTTAGATGAAGCTCAATGTTAAAGTTTTTAAAGTTTTAGGTAAATAAAGGTGGGTTCCACAAACATGGGTTCTCTTGTTTTCTTTGAAGCAGTGTGTTTACTTTGATGATTTTAACACTAATAAACTTGAATCAGAGAAAGTTAGATAGACAAAGATATTATGATGATTTCCATCCACTGTATTTGCAAAGTGCCTGTGTATTTTTATATTTATTTCAAAACATAAATCAATGATTTTACTCTTTTAAAATTTGGAATAAAATAAATTAATGAGCGAGTAGCTTATCAGAGCCTTAAATTAAATATGAATACCCAAAATATAAAAATGCATATAATACTCCTCATAATTGCATCAGTCAACTTAGTAACATTAGTAGTAGAGTGTGTCGCTCTGGCGGCAAGATGGGAACTCTTATCTTAAACAATGTTAATGGGATTAACATTATGGGGCAGTCTGTGGATAAGATGGGAAATTATATGTTAAAAACTGTCCATAGGATTAACATTATTGGTGTCTCTGGCGGGAAATGTAACATTGTAACATTATGGGTCTGTCTTGACTAAAATGGGAAATGTAATGTTAGAAATGTCCATATGGTCTCTATGGCGACAAGAAAAAAACGTAATGTTAGTATTGTAAAATTAAGAAATTAAATAAATCTTATAACCTTGGGTACATAATGTGTATCACCATGCGTTGGGCATATGTAGTATTTTGAACATAAGATTTACATTTTTACACATCACTTGTTAAGTTGCAATAATCCACTAGATGCAAGATACATCGAAGAATTTGATCTACGGTTACTTACATAATTTCATTCAATCATTATCTTTGTATAACTAAACGTTGCTAAAAGATTAGATACGTCCAGTTCTTTATGATAGTCGCCAAATTGCTTACATCGTGTAGCGCGAGACGCTTTCTGATTGGTTAATTGACATAGCGTCATGCAGGCGTTAAGTCGAATTCCCTTTGCACATTCCTTCCATGTGAATTTGAGAACAATCTAATCACGATCCAAAATGTTCTTATGTATAAAATAATGAACAACGAATTCCGTACGCTTGATATTGAAAAAATGTATTATTCTATAAATAGGAAGTATTATCTAAAGAGTTTAGAAATTACTTCTTATTCTTGTGGAGAAACATTTTGTAAACATGAAAATTATATTATACACATAGCCCAGGGATAAAACAATCACCATATGGAACGCAAAGTGGACCGGAGGGCGAGGATACAACTGCGAAATGCAGAGCACAGTGGAAATCATGGGTAAACGAGAAATGTTGGTCTCTTAAGTGGCGTAATGCCATCCTAAAATTATTTGTCTCTTATTAGTTAAGCAAATCTTGATATTAAAGAGATTTATTTAGATTTTTAAGCTATATTCTGGAATATTGAATCTTTGAAATGGTGAAATGCCAACCCAAATATTTTGCATTTCCAGACCGTAAAATAAGTTCTAATATTAGGTCTCATGAATAATACATTATTGTTTTGTGAACTATTTTGTATCTTGAAGCATTTTATAAATATCATATGCTTTTTTGAATTGAATAAATTAAGTCCATTAACTGCTATGCGTCTTGTTGATATATTTAGTTAAATTGATAAGCTCCAACCCCTGTATCATTGACTAAAGTTTGGTAGTTGACACTTAGTCGTTTTAACTTCATTTGCACGAGAACTAAAGATAAATTTGCTGAAAATTGTCCGCTACATTAGAAACGTCCTTAGATTTGACAATATGATGCTGTCTGGGGACAAAGGAAAACGTAATGTTGACAACGTCCATAGGTTCAACCTGATGGATCTGTCTGGTGACAAGGGAAAGCGTGTTATTTTATAATCAGTGTGTAGTGTTAGATAGTATAAAGGTTATTCCTATTTTATTTATATAGACTAGCAGGAAGGGTGGCCTACAACAAGATGGGAATGGTTGTCTGGGGTCTAAGGGGAAATGTAATGTTTAAAATATCCGTAGCTTTGACATGTGGGGGCTCCCTAAAACAAGCTGGTAAATGTAATATTAAAACTACACCTACTATCCATCCCTTATAAACAAAACTAACTTCCATATCCCCTATAACTTCCCTATTATCCCTATCATACCCTTATAGACAAAACCTAACATCCCACTACCACCATATAATCCCTGTAACACTATAAATGAAGTGCAAGGAGAAAAAATGGGTGGGAATATGCAAACATAAGGATGAAGAGATCAAGAAACACATACTTACCAAATTTCTAGGTATGATTCTGTATTTAGCTTATACAGAATTATTCCTATCCATTTTTGTATAAACCGATAGGAAGATTGACAGTGAAAATTGAAGCAGCTTTGTCAAAAATAAAAAAAAAAAGCACTCCCCTTCTCATTTCGCTAGAGAATAAGAACAATTTCTGTTCCAGTTTGAAAACAGCAGAACTAAATTAACATAGCCTTCTATAGACATTACACAGGATAGAGAGAATAACAAACGCGCACTTAAGGACAGATATTGGCTTATATAGTGTGCGATATGACATATAACGGAATTAACAATACGCCATAGGCTTAACATGTGTGGGCAGTTATGGCCTCTAATGGGAATTTAATATTATGCCTTTAGTCCATAGGTTTAACAAGTGGGGGTCTCAATGGCACTAACGGGTATTTAACATTACGCCTTCAGTCCATAGGTTTAACATGTGGCGGCCCTTTATGGTTATAATGTTTTGTTGTTTGTTATTGTTGTTTCTTTGTTTTCGCTTTTTGTATTTCGTTTGTTTGTTTTTTCTTGGGGGGGGGGGGGGCTCTATGATCTCTAACGGGAAATGTAATTTTAAAAAAGTCCACAGGTTTAACATTATTATGACGTCAAGGGAGTTTAACATTAGACTGCCATTTTTAGGATTTATAGGGAAAAGACGAAATGTAATGTTAAAAATGTCAGAGTGGTTATAGGGACAATTCAAATTTAAACTATCATTTTGAGGATTTATAGGGACTAGGAGAAATGTAATGTTAAAAATGCCTCCTGATCCCCTTACTTCCCTATTTCCCCATAACTTCCAATAAAAAACACTCACAAAGTGACTTCCAGAAAATTTGGAACTACCGCATACACTTAAATGGTTAAATTTAAAGAGTTAAGTCCTTGCAGAGAAAGCGGAAATATGTATTACGGACTTATTGCGGTTTATGTTACTTTAAGTTGAAACGACAGTGACGGACCAAGGCGATAGGCAAGTTTCTTGCCTGTTTTATTGACAAAAGAATATTTAAGAAGCAATTATAAAATGGAAACTTTTCTTTGACAAATTTATCGAAGAATTATTTTTGCTTAACCATGTTGTTTTCTACTCCTACTGATTTCCTATTTCTTAACCGAGGAAAAAAAAAATTTTGTGTGTGCCAAACCTGTCCTGTCTATTTCTCTCTCTTAGGAAAAACAAAGCTTGGTAGTGCAATATATTGTCAAATTTGCAATAGTTTTTACCGTCAGCATACCATAAATTCAAAGAGTTTCAAATCTACTCTTTACAAAGTGTCAGTAAATGGGCAGAACGCGTTGGGATCCATGCAACTTCGAGGAAAGGCTACATGTTGTAACAATGTTTTATAAGACTTTGAAAAGTATCTCTTCTTTCTCTCTCTCTTTCTTTCTCTCTCTCTCTCTCTCTCTCTCTCTCTCTCTCTCTCTCTCTCTCAGTAGCTATCGCTATCGCGATGGAGGTAAATTATACAGAGTTGGAACATGCACTCGTCAGTGATGGCCCTCGCGAAACAGCAATAATGAGTATATACAATTCACCGGACAAATAAATGTGATTTAAAGTTTTGTGTGTTCAGACCAGCAGCAAACGTATCAATATTGAACCTATGTTTCACTTGAAGGGTAGTTAGATTCAAAACATTTTCTGGGGAAAAATCTATGATACTTTACACATTTTCTATTTGCTAACATGCGAACGTTTGCAAGCATTGGCTTACTATTACAATCCAAAATAAAATGTGTGCTACTGCAACAGTAAAAGTCAGTTTCTTCGCTAAATTGAGTCCACTTAGATCTCTTGGAAAAGAGATATTACTCATACTATTGCCAAATTAAACAAAAACAAAAATCACTCCATTAGAAACGTGTGTGTGTTAGAATATCTTATCCACACTTAAAAAAAACAATCAAGGCAAAGAGACATTTACGTTTTTGTTTGTATATTCTCGTGAATACAAATCACAATGAAATTTTAAATCACATCAAAAAAGTCCATTTTGATTCATTTTTACTCTCTTTTTTTCCAAAATGAATATGGTCTTCCTGACTCTTAAATCCTTGGGCACATTTGTCGCAGTAGTATCCGTATCTGAGAAATCCTGTCATGCTAATAATAAAATCAAAATGATTTTGGTGATGATAAACATGAATGTATTTTCGTCTGGTAAATTCGGTCCTCAAAACAGGAGATCTCTACGAACGACTTGAGGGTACAATTTCAGTGTGTAAGGAAGGGCCAGCACATCTTGAATTTTTTGCATTTCAGGAACTCCACACACCGTCTCTTTCGAAATTCCTGCTAGTTCCAAAAGGAGTTCTGCTTCTCTCCGTTGTTGAGGTAAGTATGGTCTTCAAATTATCCTCCATAATCGTTCCACTCTGGTGTATCGTTTTTCTTTGCATGAGTTCGAAACTCGACGATGGCATGGGCTAAACACATTTGATCTTGATAGTTGTTAATCTGGACGATATTTTGTCTAGTACTGGGATATTGATCCACCGATACAACCTTCAATCGTCCGCTGCTTGCTGAAGGATGTGAAACGTGTGTCTTATGAAGGGTGGCTTTTCCTACTGTTATGTCAAACTCATCATTGAATTGTTGGACGTGTTGAATTTTGTCCAAGATTTTGACGAAAGATAATTCTGCAGGTGTAGGAAACTCGATCCACACAGGAGATTTCAAACTGTCCAAACTGTCGCGAGTGATGGATAGACGCAAACGTCTTCATCTTTTACTTGGCACTGTAGTTTGAATTACTCAAACATAGACTTCATTAAGTCAGTAATGAAGACATCTATTTTCGCTGCCGGGACTGGAGACTTGAACTCTTTAAATTTGTGTCGTTCGACATTTTCTGGAAGTCACTTTGTAGGTAGCTTGAATGAGAAAGTAATCTTTAGAGGGCTACAGAACGACTTTCTTTCTTAACTGAGCTTGACTCTCTCGGTCTTGGAGAGGAGGTAGATGGTGTTGGATCAGGACCGATCATGTCTCTTGAAAAATCACTAGGGTGAACTAATGCCAACAATTCTCTCATCGTATGAGGCGACACAGAACGTCATCGTTGCTTGACTTCTGCTTTCTTTTTGGAAAAGTGTGATCGTTTTATGACGGTTGATGATTAAAGTATGATTTGACTAGGTTACCTCTCTCTCCCGATATATAGACCACCCCTCTACCTAAGAGAAAACACTCATTCAGTTTCAGTCTGTAAAGACATAACAGCCACAGTACATCACACTTCTCGTCCACGATTTGCAAAGAGTCATTCGAAAATATACCTCCAGCAAGACTTCTAACTACTCCTCTCGAGATAGAATTCAAGATACTGGTAACCTCCAAAGCAGGAGAAAAGAGAGAAAAATTTAACGATATCTCAACAAGGTCAAGAAAAAGACATTGGTCTTCAGAGTGTGGCAAGAAAATGAACAAAGAGAACAAACAGGAGCGTTCTGAAAAAAACGGAAAAAGCACCCATTTCAGCAAAGAAATTCACAAAGCCGAGAAAAGTAGAGGAAACTGAAGAAGAACCCGTTCAAGTGATGAAATTCAAAAATAAAGGACAGTAAAAAGAAGAAATGGGCTTTTGTGATGTGTTTTGAAATTTCACTGTGATTCGTAATAAATAAAATATATACACACACACCCAAACATGTAAGTGTATCTATGTCTTGATTTCTTTCCTTTTTTATGGAACACACACACACACATTTTATAATGGTAGGATTTAGTTTGTTTGATTTGGCAATCACTTGAGTAGTATCTCGTTTCTAAAAGATCTGGGTGGCCCTGAAAATTATCGTTGGGTTTTGAACAAAAAATTGGACCTGACAAGATCAGTTTCAACTGCCTTCATTCCAAGTCCTGCTCCCGCTGTGGTGGTGATTGTAGTGACTGCTGGCGTCTCTGTAGTGGCCGTCGATGCAGTCATTGAAGGTTTAGAAATCTTGAATTGTGAAGGTCTTTTTCTCTTAGGTTTCGCTAAAAAAGTTTAATACATTTCTCTCACGTGTTTTAACTCCGTCAACATATCCTGTAACACACTGACAGTTTGTTTTCACTCCCTTGTTTCTTCTCATTGTTCAAAGTTTTCCTCTACTCTTGTTCCTTTCTTTGTTCCTCTTCTTGTTGTTGAACAAATGATTGTTCTTCTTTCTCACGTAAGAAAAAGTATCTAAGGCTTCTATTTCTTTTTAAAATGAAGATAGACTGAAAATGATGGAGAAGGAGGTGAAGGTGATACTACCGGTACAAATTCTTGCAATCGCAAAGAGCCGAATTGAGGGCATAATAATACTCGCTACAGCAGCAGTAGTCATGCTATCACTCCGAGTATAAGAAGCATCCACTGCAGGCGCACTCCAAAATAACGTCTTCGCTTCATCAATGTTATACTGATCTTGCACTAGTAATCGTAGGAACGCTGGTGAGTATATATAATGAAAGTGACGTCACGCGTTTGCTGTATTCTGATAGGAAGATAGAAAACACGCACTGAATGATTTATGTTACACGGATTTTGATTGGTAGACAGAGCTATATGGCAGAGAAGAGTGTGCAAAGGGTAACGCTTCGTAAAGAGAGTATTGGTCTATGGATCGGCAGTACAGAGAAGTTTGCGGAGAAGAACAGTGAAGCAGTGTAACATGTTTTAACCATACTTGGCTAACAACCCCAACGCCCCTTTTCAGGTCCACCGAGTTCTCTAGAAAAGGGATACTACTCGATAATTTCCACTCTGTGTGTTGTATGCTTGTGTATATCTATTCACAACTAAAACTTGAACCCCTACCTCATTGTGATAGAATATAAGTATGTTTGTGGGTATAGTGTGTGTATGAACACTCCTATTCTGTTGCTTGTGATAGTGTGTGATTTCATCCCCCTTCTTTTTCATCCTATCCTTTTCGTTTGATAGTACGTGCGGGGTGTTGGATAGTTCATGACTAGGAGATTGTCAGTACGTGTTATTTTTAACATTACAATTCCCCTTTTACCCATATAGTCCCATCATTTTAAAACTATGGATGTTGTTAACATTACATTTCGCCTTGTACCCATACCATCCCATAATGTTAACATTATTGACGTTTTTAACATTACATTTCCTCTAGTACCCACAATGTGTTAAAACTATAGAGTAATGTTAAAGTATCCTTGTACCCACAACCCATACAGTCCCATTTGTCATATTGGAAAAAAAAAAAAAAAAAAACAATTAAAGGATATCTCGTGTTAAATGTTAACATTATCATTCCACTAGTACTCATATAGACCCAAAATTTAAATCTATGGACTAATGTCAAATTCCCCTTGTACCCATACGATCCCAAAATTAGCGGCCTAGTGCTAAATTCGCCGTGTACCTCAAGGGTTCAACCTGGCGTATTGAATTCGTCTTGTACCCATATCATCCCACATTACTACTAACTTTAATGAAGCTGCAGTTAGATTTACATCCTTGTTTACAGAGTTTGTTAAAAGATGTGTGCCTTTAAATTCGTAACAATGCGTCCGAACGATACATTTTTGTATGATAGTACATTGTGTAGAAATAAAAGAGCGCGATCGCACAAAAAGAGAAGAGCAACAAACAATAATAATCTCCGTCTATAGTCACAATATAGAAAACTTATAACTCAGGTAAACAACCAGAAATAAATTGCAAAATACTTTTTTTCTCAAAATACGATAAGATTGTAAACATGAGATATAATCCCAAGGAATATTGGCATCTAATCAGACATTTAATTAAACAAAACAAAATTATAATATCACCACTCGAGTTCACAACAGACGTAATTATAGTAAGAGCATATTCTGATTCGGAAACAGCAGAATACGTAAACATTTTAACTACTGTATTTATATCGGATGATGCCGACGTTTACCTACCTGAAATCTATTACAAGACGAATGAAAAAGTATAAGAACTAACGTTTATAGAATAAGATATTCTAGATATAATGAATCCTATACCCAGTCAAAAGGCTTATGGATTTTTTTTAGACACAGCTTAATAAAAAAATAGGTCAGTAATTTGACGGATCGTTACAATTCACCTTTTTTAAAGCTGCCTTTATAATAGCTTCTTTCCAAATATTTTGATTTTTTTTTCTATTAATGATTTATTGTATAAAATGCACAGAGATTTGGCAACGGCTCGGGAGGCACCTTTTAACTTTCGGTGACATTATTTCCAACCATTTCAACTCAAAAAATCTTCTTTATAAATATCAGTCTGGTTTATCTCCCTCAGAGATCCAACATATTTCAGTTAATAGATACGTGCTATAGTATTTTAACTTTTTTAGATAAACGAGAGGATATGTGCATAGTATTTTGTGATGTTTAAAAGGCTTTTCGTCGCGTTTGGCATAAAGGTTTGCTTTTTAAATTGAAAACATACAGAATGGACTATCGTTTAATTAGCTGGCTAAGCAGTTATCTTTCTGACCGACATCAAAAGTGTTTGTAATACTTCTGAATTAGCTAATAAACTTGTGTTTGCTTTAGTTCTTCAATGATCTGTAACTGGTAAATTATTATTCCTTGTAAATGTGTGTATCTATCTCTCTCTCTCTCTCTCTCTCTCTCTCTCTCTCTCTATATATATATATATATATATATATATATATATATATATATATATATATATATATATATATCTTATAAGTGTCACAATGCTATTGGGTGATGATAGTTCACTATCTTACTCTTCATCTAATACCAGCGATATCAAATATGTGCTAAACTCTGGTCATAAAACTATAGACCAATGGTCGATACAATGGATAGTAAGTTTTAACCCTTCAAAGACCGAGGTTGAGTGTGTTTCCCACAAATTAGACCCAGTTCTTCCCGAGGTTGAGTTTTAAAATGAGTTTCTACGTTTTGTTGAGCATTATAAACACCCTGATTTAACATTCAGTAATTCTGGTAGCTTTTCCAAATGTTATGATAATATCTGTTTACATCCATGTAAAATGCTGAATGTTTTTGACCTCCATTAAATACAATCTAGGTTGGAATTTATCTCTCTTATATACGCCCTATTTTAAGGCATGCTGATACAATATGGGACGATTGTTCTGCACCCAACTTATTAAGACACAAAAGACTCCAACTTGAAGTTGAAAGAATTGTAACTGGACGTGCCCATTGTGCTTCTACTAACAAGATTTACATAGAAACTTGCTGGCCGCCATTATCATAAAGAGGAAAATTTAATGAACTCTGTACCTTTCACAAAATCCCAAAGTATGAACTATTATTCATTTCCTCCCACCATAGCGGTAGAAATAAAATTGTCGTTAGCATTATTTTCAAATTCTCCCTTCAAAATTGATTTGCTCCCTGAAATGCCTGACGTCATTATGAAGAATAGTATCATTATTTACATCCCATTCATACAGGGTAGGATGTAAAAGAACGGGTATAAAACAGAATGTAAACCCCGTATAAATAAAACTAACGTCCTTATCACCTTACCACCCTATAATTCCCCTTATAAATAAAGTAGAAAAAACCAACTCTCGCTCCTGTTATAATGTCCCTACTCTACCGTCCCCTACCCTATTATGTTCAACAGAACTACCATCCTATTCACACAGGTGAGGATGTAACGGAAGGGGATAAAATAGAATTTGATTCCCGTTTAAATAAAACTAACGTCCCTATTCCCATACCACCTATAATCCCCTTATATATAAAGTAGAAAAACCTCCAACCCCTGTATAATGTCCCTACCTATTCTCCCCATCCTTCCTATTTTGAAAAATAAAACTACACACCCCTTAACTATTTTCATAATTCTTATAATTTTACCAGTGTAGTGAAAGAAGACAGAAAAGGAGGCTGTCATATTTATAAGTATTTAGTGGCACTTTATAGAGAAAGTAACATTGAGTTACATTTTGCATGAGTTTATAGTGACAAGGGTAAGTCTTTGTTAGAAATGTTCATAGGTGTTACCTGTTGTAAATCCTATATCAAGTTCAAGGAGAGGAGTTTAAGACACTTTTAGCTATCATACATTTTACAATTCTCACAGTCGTCCAATAATGTTCTTCCATAAGACTAGCAAATGTTTCATTGATCAGTGCCTGAAAATCAGTGGATAATTGTAACACTGTGAAATGAAGGCTGTATAATTGGGGGGGGGGGGGGGTAACAGTGACTACAATTATGGCAGTCTGAATTGCCTATAATCTGGGCCGACCAAGACGTGTGCCGCAAAATACAGTGTTATAGGTCTCAAACCTGGGAGTGAACAATTTACACGCCTCTCATTGTCGATCGTTTTAAAACAAATGACTAAAATTCAGGTCGTAAATTGCTACATTGTTTTGCTTGTTTTTCGATCGACTTTGGTTTCTCCAAAACTCGTGTTTTGCTCTAGATTCAAGACAACAGACTGCAAAATATGACCTATGAACTGTATTTTTTTAGAGCAGAAAAGTTTGTGACAGTTTTTCAAACTAACAAATTTGGGTTATATTAAGGTCAAGATTTTGAAAACGACAAACAGCGGATAGAATCTTTTCTCGTTAGACATCGCAGTGCACAATATTACTGTCGATATTTAAGTGAAGCTTTCTTGTACTGTAACATTTCATCTGTTCCCGTTTCTAAATTCTAGATATACTATGATCAAGGAAATGAGCCCCAGGAAGAAATACATAACTGTTCTACATTTTTTCTTTTTTTTAGGGGGCGAGACGAGGGGTAGAAATGTTTTTTTTTTAAAATATGAAAAATAAAATAATAATGCGTGCTATTTCACGTCATCGTTATGACTACAGTGAATTTTAAATATGATCAATGCAGTGACCTGAAGAAGAGAGATCGAGAGAGACAGAGAGAGCGAGAGAGACATAGATTTTAACATGAGCGGGTAGATGTCGGTGAGAGAGAGAGAAGGGAGAGAGAGAGAGAGAGAGAGAGAGAGAGAGAGAGAGAGAGAGAGAGAAAGAGAAAAGAGGAAACGTTACGCGTCACTTTCAATATATATATATATATATATATATATATATATATAGATATGAGTGTTTCTACAATGTATCATGTCTATCAATTTGTGTGTGTGAAACAGAGAGAGAGAGAGAGAGAGAGAAAGTAAAATATTTGTGCGTCTTATTCCTACTTTAAAAAATCAAATCAGGGCATACAGACACCTACGTCTTTTTTGGGTAGATTTTCCTGTGATTTGCCATGAAATTTCACATTACTTAAAAATCGCATCCATAGGAAATTCGATCTTTTTTGTGGGGGGGGGGGGGAGCGGGTGGAAATCTCACAGGATTGAATTCCATCCATACTAGAATCATTTTAGCGTAGATCTCATATTTTCACAAAAAAATCACATCGAAACATGCCGTTAGGTTTCACATAAAACTGGAAAATGTTTGATCCAATCCTTACGAGATGTTAGTAGCTAGATTTTTGTAAACGTACTGATGAGGAACGTAAGACCACAGCAAACATTTTTCACGTCAAGCTCAGGCGATAGCTTGATCGTCTCTGCAGTAGATTCAGTTGGGGGATACCCATTTTGTAGTTAATGTGAATCGCCCAACTTTTTTCCCAAAAATAATGTTTTGTCTCTACATTCAAGACAGCGGAGTGCAAAAAATGACCTATGATCTGATTTTTTGAGAGCCGCAATATTTTGTGACTGTTTTTTTTTACAAAGTAACGAACCAGTTAATATTTTTGGTAATGTTGAGAATTTTTTTTTTTGTTTAGCGGCAAACATCTGATAGCATCCTCTCTCGCTAGTTTTTGAAGAAGACATGATCGATATGTATGCAGAACCATCTACCTCTGCGGGACAGACAGAGTCAAGATCTCCGAAAAAGTCGTTCTGTAGCTGCTGAAGATTATTTTCAGATGCGAGCGACACAGCAAATGACCTCCAGAAAATGTTAAACGACGACATACACGTACAGACCAGATGTGTTTAGCCCGTACCATCGTAGTGACTTGAACATAAGCCGAAAAGAACGATACAACTGAATGAAAATCCATCAACGAAGAGAAGCAGAAATAAATTGCAGCAAGCCGACATTTCCAAATAGACGGTGTGTAGAATTATTGACATGTAGAAATTGCAGGACTTGTTAGCACTTCGTTGTACTTTGAAAGTATACCTTTCAGGTCGTTCGCGGAGCTCTCGTGTCTTGAGGACCAACTTTAACTACGGAAAATACATTCACCTTACTCACCAAGAAGGTCGATGCCGTTACTTCAGTCAGAGGATTTCTCGGATACGAATACTATTGTGACAAATGTGATCATGGATTTATCAATCGGGAGCAACATATTCATTGTAGAATAAGATGTCGTGGCTGTTTCACGTCCAGACCACGCATTCCCCGATGGACAAATGAGAAAAGAAAAAATGATTCGATGATCAGGCAGATTTATTTTGCCATTGTTACAAACAAACATATTTCTTTATATTTATAACTCTATTCATGGGAAGAAGGACTGACGAATACATTATTATTTACTTAAAAGTGAACTGGGAATCGTATATAAACAGAACACCACCTATTGGAAAAAATGCAAATTATCTTCGTTTTTTCTAAGCATCAATGTATCCTTGTAAAAGTATTTGAATATGAATAATTCTGGGGAGAGTGGTAACTTAAGCAAATCACTCGACACAGTGAGCTACAGAAACTGAACGTACGCCAGGATTCTTGCTTGAAAATAATTTGTAACATAAATTGTTTACTAGTTATATAATTTCTTCACAGAGTGTATGCATTTTGTTACAAAAATGAGTAAGACGTATGCCCACACAGGTAATAAAATATGTAAAGTTAACATGAATCGACTTTCAAAATCTGTATGCTAGATAAAGTCATAAGAAACGTGTATTCTTTTTGTTTGTAATTCTCGTCACAAATATATTCATTGAAAGAATGGATAGAAGCATTATTGTTTTCATAAAAGTACATGGGGGAATCCTATTAAACAGAACGCCACCTGTTGTAAAAATGTAAATTACCGCCTTTTTTTTAACATCAGCTTATCATTGTAACAATAGTTTAATAAAAATATTTATTTTCTAGAAATTCGGTATCCTACGATAACGTTGTCTAAATATATTTAAGAACATCGAATGATATAAAGGGAAATATTCAAAATCTTTTTAGAGTATTCAGAAACGTTTCATTCATAATTATGTTCCTGAGTAAATAGTGGTTCTTTGCGTTTCACTTAACTCTGTACAAAGGTTATATTTTGTGGGATGCGTTACAAGTAGTGGATCTACTGAGAGTAATGAACCACACATAAATTTGAATATAGTACCATATTTTTTCCACTGATTTTTCACGAAATTGTGTGCTACTGCAGCAGCAAAAGGTAGTTTCTTCACTAATTGTCTTACTGAAACAGTAAAAGTTACTATTTTTCACTAAATTGTGTGCTAATGCAACAGTAAAAGACAGTTTCTTCACTACATTGTGTACTG
Source organism: Margaritifera margaritifera (assembly GCA_029931535.1). Lineage (NCBI taxonomy): Eukaryota > Metazoa > Mollusca > Bivalvia > Unionida > Margaritiferidae > Margaritifera > Margaritifera margaritifera. The sequence continues at coordinate 1,404,717 of JAQPZY010001256.1, read as the reverse complement.
CTACAATAATGAAAGTTAGTTTCTTCACTAAATAGTGTACTATTGCATCAACAGAAGTTTGTTTTCACTATTTTGTGTGCTACTGCAACAATAAAAGTTAGTTTCTTGCCCAGTTTTGTGTGCTAAGGGACACTCTGTAGACCGATGTCCTTTTTCTTGGCAATTTAACTTATATCTTTAGATTTTTTTAAAAAAAATTTCTCCTGTCTTCGAAGTTCGAACTTTGACGAATATAACCTTTTCGTTAGTCACTTTGAGAAAGGAGGATGCAACCATAACGTTTGAGTTCAGCTTGGTGTTCTGAGATTTCATAAATTACATAAGGCATCTTATACATTTTATATTTTAATTTTTCTTTCATGACGTAACCAATGTACATGTAAAAAATATAGTTCAAAATGTAACCAATGTATATTTTACAACAAATAAACAACAAAAAAGCATGTTTTCTTCCTTTGTGCAATAACATATTGACATAAAAAAACACAATTCATGCTACAACCAATATACATGTCAAAATCACAGTTCATGTAGACCATAATGACATTTCATAAAACATAGTTAATGGTACAAAACTGTACATTTAAAAAATACAAGTTCATGCTACAACTAATGTACATTTCAAAACAATGTAAGTTCATGTTACCAATTCTCATGTCATGAAACACAATTCATGATGCAACATATTGTTACGTCGTGAAAACAATAGTTAATGTACAACATACTCATATTTTGTAAAACAAAGCTCATCCTTTTTCTTTCATTATAGAACTAATTCACATTTGAAGAGAAAACAATTCACGCTTTTTCTTTCATGGTTGCATAAAAAGAGTTCATGTTTTCTTTCTTTCATCAGTCACACACAATGTCTTTGGCATAATCAGTCACTTTTTTCAGGTGTCGAATTCAAGATTTATCCAGTCACGAATATCCTTCAAGTGATAAATGTGTTGGTGTATCCAGCTAGTTATACACACCTGTTGGTAAGCACTTTTAACATAATGAGTTTTTCGCCCACAAATCAAGTTTTGACTGTCATGTCTTTGCATGTAATGTTCATAAATTTGCCACAAAGAATCTTCAGGTAAACGAAATCCAAGAAATGCAGTCACTAATACATACACACCATGTCGTCCAAAATTCAAATGAATCGTCTGGTCTTGTGGAATCGTTTCTTTTAAAAGTACTTGGTAATCCACTTAATTTTGAATGCTGTCATTGACTTCCTTCCATGGAATATGGTGTGCCACCGATGACAGAAGTCGTGGCATTAAAAGACTTAAAATGTCTTCGCAGTTTATCAGTGTCTGACCATTTGAACATTTTCAATGTAATCAGTCGTATTATAACATTCAGGAACCGATGATTAAAAATGTGATGCCACTACGATGATTAAAAATGTGATGCCACTACGATGATTAAAAATGTGATGCCACTACGGATGCAAGTGTTTTTTGTGTTTCACTTGAATGTATACAAACTCTCTGTAAATGCGTTATTTTAGCTCAGGAGGTAGATTCTGAATGTGCTATTCAAAACTATCCATTCAAGGGAACGCCGAGTGCAGCATCACTCTGGCTGCATGAAGTGACATCACATTCGTCTTCATTTAACGTTTGGTAGGATCCATCATATATTTCTGTGTGGAATTCACCTTTCTATGTCAGTGTCTGTACTCACAATGATCTTTCTTTTTTGGAACTTTATTTATATTGGAGATCGGTGTGTCCGTAAGGTATTTTCTTGTGATCAGGAAGTTGTACTCGTTTGTCGTAGACGATTTTATACATTTTGTTCCAAAGGTCGACTAACGATTTCACATGAAAGACTTGATCTTGACCGGACTTCACAGCTTTCTTTTAAAATGTCAAAGTTCACCACTTGACTGCAATGACAGTGTAATGTTAGTTCTTTCACTTTGCAATTGGTATTGTTACGACTCTATGGTCTAAGAAAAATGTAACAGAAAGAAAGTGAAACCAACAAATCAAGTAAAAATCAACAAGCAATTTATTACTAGATAATTAAAATGAAAAAATCAAAAAGTCACTTACAGTAATGTGTTTTGAAATCCTAATAATCCAATAAGAATGATTGTTCTAATCACAAGTCCTAAATATGGAATGTTCCGAATTCACGGCTGTGTCCTTGAATGTTATGATGTGCTAATGGTCTCCAAAGTCCTGATGTACTAGAAATCTTGATGTGCTGATGTCAAAATGAAGTATTCCAAAATATCTGAATAAGTTCACTTAAATTCCAAAATCATCAATTAAAAATCCAAAATCCAAAAGTTTATGAGCACTGTTATAATCCAATGAATATTTAAAATAATTCCTCTCTTAGAATTTGGAATGAATTTTCACAACTGTAATAGCTCTTTACAAGACTGATGGTAATGTCAAAACTGAAAAAATGTCTACCAAACATGGTATATATAAAGATTGGTCACATGACAGAATGTTCTAGAATGTGTGTCATCTTAATGGAATTTTACTTGTAAACAAAAATTCAACCTTGACCTTCAAATTGAGAAAACATATTGATCAAAACAACCTAATTCAAGGACACTAGTCAAACATGTTTTTCCTGATAACATTAAGATTCAAGCAAATATTAAAGCGAAGAAACATTTATAATTTCCCAAAATATTTATAATATTATATAAACATCATACATAACACCTCCCGTCATAAAGAAAAAGAAAGATTTATATAATAAAGCTTTCTTTTGAATATACATCTAATACTACAATAACCAAAATTACATAAGAACATGTTTTATGATACTGGACTTAATTACATCAAGCAATATTACATTTCTAGGCACGTGAGAGTGCATCTGCAATCACATTGTCTTTTCCCCTGATGTGTTTGATGTCAATGTTATATTCCTGCAATATCAAACTCCATCTCAACAATCTCCGATTTTTATCTTTCATTTTGTTGATGAAAGTAAGGGGATTGTGATCACTGTACACAATAATTGGAGAAAGAACTGAGGTGACATACACTTCAAAATGCTGTAAAGCCAATATCAAAGCCAAACATTCCTTCTCAATTGTGGAATAATTTTTCTGGTGCTTGTTTAGTTTTTTAGAAAAATAACACACAGGGTGATCCACACCACTTTTGTCTTCCTGAATCAATACTCCACCAACCCCTACATCACTTGCATCAACAGATAATTTAAATGATTGGCTAAAATTTGGTGCAGAAAGAACTGGTGCATTCTTAAGCATGACCTTTAACTTGTCAAAAGATTCCTGACACTTGTCAGACCAATACAATTTGGCTTTCTTACTCAATAAACTTGTCAAAGGTTCAGCAATTTTGGAAAAATTGGAACAAAATTTCCGATAATATCCAGCCATACCTAGAAATCGCATCAGTTGCTTTTTACAAATTGGAACTTGAAATTCAGAGATAGCTTTGACCTTAGCTTCTATAGGTTTAACTTGACCTTGTCCCACAATATGTCCTAAAAATGTGACACAAACAAGCATGGCAAAACTCACTTTTGCTCAAATTAATTGTCAGATTCGCATCACTGAGTCGATCGAAGAATTTTCGAATGGTTTCCAAATGATCTTCCCAGGTGTTGTTGTAGATAATGACGTCATCGATATAAGCGTCACAATTATCAAGACCAAATGTTATCATGTTCATCAGACGTTGAAACGTTGCAGGCGAATTTTTCATTCCAAACGGCATGACTTTATATTGATAAAGTTCATCTGGAGTTGCAAATGCTGAAATTTCTTTTGCCCTTTCCGTCAGTGGAATTTGCCAGAATCCTTTTAAAAGGTCAAACTTGGTGACATATTCCGCATTTCCAATTTTATCAATGCAATCGTCCATTCTTGGGATTGGAAATGAATCAGTTTTGGTGACACTGTTGACTTTTCTATAGTCAGTACACATACGGAATGTATTATCTGGCTTGGGAACAAGAATACATGGTGAACTCCAGTTACTTTTACTTGGTTCTATGAAATCATTCTCCAGTAAATACTGAATTTCTTTCTTCAGATAGTTCTGTTTGAGAGGATTCATCCTATAAGGATGCTGTTTCACAGGCGCAGAATCTACAATGTCAACGTCATGATAAATTTTACTTGTTCGTGTTGGAACATCAGGAAACAAGTGCTCATAGTCATGTAATAGCTGTTTTAGTTCATTTCTTTCCTGTTGTTGTAGATGTGAAAGTTTCTGGTCTAGGTTGTTCAATATTTCTGAATTCCGAAGATTGGTCATACCAGAGTCACTATAGTCTGATCGTATTCCATCGTTGATATCTTCACTGTGTGGGACAGGTACAACTAAATTAACTAAATAATTAGCTGAGCTATCTCTGTCAAAATATTCCTTTAACATATTTATATGACAAAGTTGTTTTTGTTTCCGTCTCCCAGGAGTGTTAATGATATAATTTAAGTCATTTACTTTCTTTGCAACGGTATAAGGACCAAAAAATTTAGCCTGAAGAGGATTCTGAGGTATGTTAAAGAGAGCCAGAACTTTGTCACCAGGTTTAAAACTCCTTTCCTGTGAATTTCTGTCACACCTTAATTTCATTTTTGACTGGGTAGTGTGAAGATTAGTTCTTGCTACTTCACAGGCCTTTGACAACTTGTATTTGAAATCAGAGACATAATCAAGAAGATTAATCTTTGAGTCTTCATTTGAAAGAAGTTTCTCTTTCAATAATTTCAGTGGTCCACGGACAGTATGACCAAAAACTAGTTCAAAGGGACTAAAACCCAACGACTCTTGAACTGATTCCCTAACAGCAAACAACAACAAATGAACACCCTCATCCCAATCCTTTTCTGTATCAAAGCAATATGATCGAATCATATTCTTCAAAGTTTGATGAAATCTTTCCAAAGCACCTTGACTTTCAGGGTGATAGGCAGAAGATTTAAACTGTTGGATGCCTAATTCATGCATAACTTGTTGGAAAATTCCAGACATAAAATTTGACCCTTGATCCGACTGGACAGATTTGGGAAGGCCAACAAGTGTAAAAAACTTCACCAAAGCTTTCACAATAGTTTTAGTTTTTATATTTCTCAGAGGAATTGCCTCTGGAAATCTTGTAGATGCACACATGATGGTCAACAAGTATTGGTTGCCTGACTTGGTTTTAGGTAAAGGACCAACACAGTCTACTATTATTCTACTAAATGGTTCATCAAATGCAGGAATAGGTTGCAGATGAGCCTTAGGTATCTTCTGATTGGGTTTTCCTACCATTTGACAAGTGTGACAAGATCTGCAGTATTTAGAAACATCACTTTTGAGTTTCGGCCAATACAAATGATTCAAGATCTTGTGATAAGTCTTACGGACTCCTAAATGACCAGCCAAAGGAGTTTCATGGGCTAAATTAAGAATTTCCTGTCGATATGACTTAGGAACAACAATTTGATAGCTCACTGACCACTCGTCACCAGCGGGTACATCAGGTGGTCTCCATTTCCTCATAAGGACCCCATTTTTCACAAAGTAACACACTGGAACTTGTGTGGCTTCAGTTTCACTAATAGCCTTCTGAAACAAACAAGATATCTCGGGATCTTGCTCCTGTTCAACGACAAGGGATTGTCGTTTGTCATCCTGATTAGAACAAAGAGAATGAGTTGCCAAAAGAGGATCACAGTGATCAATACCATTTGATTGATCAATACCTGAGGAAAAAGTGACCTCATCAAAAGACTGACCAATACATGTGTCAGCTAAAGGAATAATATCCTGATCAACATCAATCTCAAGAGCTCTTTTTGCCATAGCTCTAGTAACTGCACAAGCAGGGTACAAATCAGGGATTTCAGTTTCGACAGGATCAGCTTTCTGATCCAAACAAGGCTTGTCAGTTACAAGTGGATTAACCACAACCTTATCTCCAGCTAGGTCATTGCCTAGTAATAAATGAACACCCTCTATGGGTAAAGAAGTCACTGCCCCAACAGTCACAGGTCCAGAAACTAAGTCTGATGCCAAATTTACACAATGGAGAGGAACATTTACAAAGCCGCACTCTACTCCCTGAACAAGAACACTTTCACTTGAAGAAGACTCCTCAGACAAAGGCAAAGTACCTGATAATAAAAGACTCTGAGAAGCTCCAGTGTCCCTTAATATTTTAATTGGGATAGGCTTGGCAGAATCACCAATAAGTGATATAGAACCTTCTGACATGAATGGTTCATAAGCCTCCAAAATAGAATCAGACTGGGGTTTGTTTGACCCAACAAATGTATTGCTTTCAATACAAGACCGTGACCTTGACCTCGTAGAAATAAGAGCATTTGGAAAAGCTCTGTCTTTTCTCTGTTGCTTATTTTTCAACTTGAAGCAATCAGAAATAACGTGCCCTTTCGTTTTACAATAAGTGCACGTAGGAAGAGATAAGGATTTCTGATAAGTCTTATCAGATGTTTGATTCCTAACGGTTGTGCTGTTGTGAAATTTGGAAGTACTCGAATGAGATTGAAATGGTTTTTTACCAGAAAACTGCTGAGAGGACGATTTATTACCAAATGAAATTTTGTGAGTCAAGGAATAATCATCAGCCATACGAGCAGCATTTTCCAAAGTTTCCACATTCTGCTCGTCAAGATAGGTTTTAACATCACTATGGATGCACCTCTTGAACTCTTCAATTAATACGAGCTGTCTGAGGTTATCATAAGCTTGATCAACTTTCTTGGCTGAGCACCACCTATCAAATAGTTGTTCTTTATCCCTTGCAAATTCGACATGAGTTTGTCCAGTTTCTTTTCCACAATTCCTAAACCTTTGTCGATATGCCTCTGGTACCAACTCATAAGCTTTCAAGATGTACTCCTTAACCACATCATAATCAGTGCTTTGTTGTACTGACAGTGAAATGTAGACTTCACGAGCTTTGCCAATTAGTACACTTTGTAATAACAAAGTCCAATGCTCTCTGGGCCATTTCAAGTTTTCAGCTATTTTCTCGAAATGAAGAAAGTATTTATCTACTTCTTTTTCCTGAAAAGGGGGTACTAACCTAATATATCTAGTAACATCAAAACCTGAACTTGTGTTTAAAGGAGTGGAGTGTGCTCTGTTTGCCAGTTTTAATTCTCTTAATTTAAATTGCATTTCCCTTTCTTCTCTATGCATCGGCATTTGTATTTGTCTCTCTTCTTTCTGCATTTGTATCTGTCTATCTTCTTTCTCTCTCTCCATCTGCATTTGCCTCTCTTCTTTCTCTCTCTCCATCTTTATCTGCCTCTCTTCTTTCTGCATTTGTATCTGCCTCTCTTCCTTCTCTCTCTCTCTCCATCTGTATCTGCCTCTCTTCTTTCTGCATTTGTATATGCCTCTCTTCCTTCTCTCTCTCTCTCTCTGAATCTGAAGCTTTGCCAATTCTAAATCAATCTGGTTTTTTAACTCTAATTCCCTTAATTTTCTGTCAGAACCAGATACAGGCTTTCTCTTCAAACTTAAAGCACTGCTATCAAAAATCCCCTTTCCTACTAAATACTGAATCAAAATAATCTTTATCTCCTGTTTTGTCAATGATACTTTTGCCTCAGATAGACTGTATTTTCTGGCAAGCTCGAGCAACTCATCCTTTCTCATGCACTCTAACCCCTCCTGGGTAGGTTTTGAAATGAAATTCTGAACATTAGATGCCATTGTAAATGCTTGTTGGTTTCGCACAAAAAAATTTCTCTATTTAAAAATCTTTGCCAAAGACAAAAAAAATTCTCTGAGACAAAATCAATATGAATTTCAAAGATAAATTTGATATCTCTAATATGCTTTAAAGAAATTCAGATCCCAGAAGACGAGCCCTCAATTTCTGTTACGACTCTATGGTCTAAGAAAAATGTAACAGAAAGAAAGTGAAACCAACAAATCAAGTAAAAATCAACAAGCAATTTATTACTAGATAATTAAAATGAAAAAATCAAAAAGTCATTTACAGTAATATGTTTTGAAATCCTAATAATCCAATAAGAATGATTGTTCTAATCACAAGTCCTAAATATGGAATGTTCCGAATTCACGGCTGTGTCCTTGAATGTTATGATGTGCTAATGGTCTCCAAAGTCCTGATGTACTAGAAATCTTGATGTGCTGATGTCAAAATGAAGTATTCCAAAATATCTGAATAAGTTCACTTAAATTCCAAAATCATCAATTAAAAATCCAAAATCCAAAAGTTTATGAGCACTGTTATAATCCAATGAATATTTAAAATAATTCCTCTCTTAGAATTTGGAATGAATTTTCACAACTGTAATAGCTCTTTACAAGACTGATGGTAATGTCAAAACTGAAAAAATGTCTACCAAACATGGTATATATAAAGATTGGTCACATGACAGAATGTTCTAGAATGTGTGTCATCTTAATGGAATTTTACTTGTAAACAAAAATTCAACCTTGACCTTCAAATTGAGAAAACATATTGATCAAAACAACCTAATTCAAGGACACTAGTCAAACATGTTTTTCCTGATAACATTAAGATTCAAGCAAATATTAAAGCGAAGAAACATTTATAATTTCCCAAAATATTTATAATATTATATAAACATCATACATACAGTATGAAGTTGTCTTAGTTTGTCTCTGTACTGATAGCCGTAATTGTTAGATTCACCGCTGGCAAAACTCAAAATAGTCTCTTCCGGATGTTCGTCGGTCTAAGCTCTTAAATGTAAATGCAACTGTCAGTGTCCAAATATAGAACTCTGTCTCCTAAAGTTTCCAAAATGTAGTATAATTTTAAACGGGCGTTGGCTATAACGTACGCCGCAATGATGACATTGCCAAACTCGAGGGATGGTGCAAACTCAGGGATTTCTTAGTATTTCACCAAAATCTTCACGTATGATTTCCACGTGTTTAATCAGTTTTTCTTTATCGTCGATGAGTTGAAAGTATCATCTTGCATCTACAAAGTATTCCGACTTTGAATACAGTGGGCGTTGAGCTAGTTTTCCCCACAAACAATTCATCATGACACTTTTGCAAACGATCGTCTTCCTTCGTTTTTCTCCACGTGTTCCAAAGTGATGCTTTCTAAGGATCGGTATCGTTCTTTGAATTTGTCTTGATCTTCTGGAGGCAGACACCAAGAAGGATTGCCACTAGATTCTTCCTTCAATTTCAGAAATTCATTGATGTAGCCTGGACAAATCCCTTCACTGAAATCGTCGTCATCTTGTTGGCATTGCTCCGTTGCAGGAAAGTGCCAAATTTCGTACCCTTTTAACAGTTGGCATCAACGATCGTGAGCATAAAACAATTTAGCACTCATCCACGTTCCTGCGCGTTCTTGGTCTTTGTTACAACATGTTTGGTCTTGATTACACGTTTCAGCACATATACGGCGTAAACGAAACATCAATTTTCCGTGACAATGATGTGATAAAACAGGATGGTACAAGTTTGTCGATGGTAACACTTGACATTTGATCAAACCTTGGTACCGATGAATGTATTCTTCTTCGATGCATTCTGTCCGCATTTCAGGGTACCCAGTGGGGAATCAAGCATATTTGCACACCCAGGATGCAAGGAACACATATCGATGTATTTGATTTCTTCTCATTGAGATTCGTTCACGTCGGGGTTGAAACGTTGATCGTAGTCGTGTTCCCACATTTCTATCACTTGGCATCATTGACTTTCCAAATTCTGGCGTCTTTGGTATGTCTGGTTGTACAACTCTTCCATGATGGTAAACTCTGAGAAAGGATTTTTCAGGTCTCGTTGAAGAAAACAAGTAGAGCATCCTTAAACTAAACATTCTTTAAATTCGTATGTGACTCGTGGATTTTCTAAATCCCAACCATCCACAGAATATGATCCAGTCTTCTTTTCTCCACCACCGTTTCTAGAATGTTGTGTACTCTTGTTTTGAATCTCATACAGGTAATGTAGCCTGCTCAAAGCTTTGGCTGAGTATCGACGACTGACCGATTACCTCCACCTTGGTGGTATGATGGCTAGTGTGTTCTTGGGCATGAACTTCTTTTGGTACACTAATCCAAATGCTTTAGCAATATAGAAGCTTCCTTCAGTGGATCGATACCTCTGTGATCCATAAATAATTATCGAAATGTTTCACAACAATGTCGTACAATTTCACATCAGATTGGTAATATTTTAATATTTCTTCTTGAGAGTCAAAAGGGTTTGATAAGTGGAGTTGGTACCAGGCGTAGAAGGCTTCTCGTAAATCGTGAACGTCTGGCAAATGTAGAAGCACGTCGTGTTGATTGTCTTCAGTATTAAAATAGTGTGGACAATAACCTTCAGCAATTCTGTCATTCCAAACGTTTTAGGCATTCTAGCCTAAGGCGTAGCTAAATAATTCATAGAATCTTTACATTGTACGTGTCCCACTTTCATGTAAATTAATTTAGCTCCGTTCATGACGACCGATGGAAATTCAGTGCATTGTTCTTAAAAATGTTTAAAAAGAAGTTGTCCGTCATAGTCAGAGAAATTGTGCGCCATAACTGTAGCATTATGATGACAGTTCCCATAACGATGGATTTCCGTTTCGCTCCAAGACTAGTCGGTGGAATCTAAAATCCGTCCTGCAAATTTAGTAAGAGCACGAGAGCGACGAAATATCTTTTCTCGTCTTCCTGGAATTACGCTACAATATGGACAGTGATGAAAAAAAGGTTCTTGAAGGGTCTTATCGCAAGTGCAATGTACTGCAAAAAAATTAAGGATGTAAATTCCAGTCTCTTGTCAACATTCAAAGTAAAAAAAAGATAAAATCCACACGATAGTCCTGTTTTTTGTGGGGTTTTTTTCGTTTGTTTTTCTTGTTCTGGTCATCATTTAATAATTCCTCAAGTTCATTGTCATATTTTGGAATGTAACATTGATCTTGACTCTGTCTATTCCATAGAGGTAGATGGTATTGGATAGAGATCGATCATGTCTTCTTCAAAAATCACTGACATGAACTTGTCCTAATACTTCTCTGGTCGTATTTGATGACAAAGAACCTCATCATCGCTTAGCCTCTGGATTCTCGTTAAAATGGTGTGATTTTTTCATGATGATTGTTGATTCAAGCACGACTTGACTCTGTTACCTCTCTATATATATAGAGCCTCTCTCTCTCTCTCTCTCTCTCTCTCTCTCTCTCTCTCTCTCTCTCTCTCTCTCTCTGTTTGTGTACGACAAAATCTCTAAGTTATTTGTTTTACCAATTTCAAAACTTGAACCGATAAATATTACAATGTAACTGTCGCTTAGCGAGAGAAAATTCTGTCTGAATATTAACTTTATACATGCTCGCTAAAATCGTTAGTTTTTAAAATAAAACACTAAATTTTGGGGCTCTGAAAAATCTGTTCATAGGTAATATTTTGCACTCCTTTGTTTTGAATGTTGAACCTAAACACCAGTTTTGGAAAAAATATTGGGCAAATCCCAAGGGCTAGAAAATGGGTACCCCCAATACCCTTTCCAATTGAGCCTACTGCAGAGACAATCCAGCTATCGCCAGAGCTTGACGTGAAAAATGTTTGCTCTGGTCTTACATTAGTCGCCAGTACGTTTAAAAAAAAATAGCTACCGACATAACACAAGAATTGGATGAATGAAACATTTTCCAGTCTTATGTAAAACAGAACGGCGTGTTTGAATGTGATTTTTTTAAATATTAGATCTATGCTAAAAGGAGTTTATAATAGATGGAATTCAATCTTGTGAGATTTTACAGCAAACAAAATAGGATTTCCTATAGATCATTATGTAATATGAAATTTCATTGTAATTCACAGGAAAGTACACAACAAAAACGTAAATTCCTGTATGTCTTGATTTGATTTTTTAAAGTAGGATTAAGATATTCATACACACTGACAGTTTATTTCTCTCTCTCTCTCTCTCAAACACACACACACACACACACACCTAGTTACAGACATTGCATGTCGTAGAAACACTCATGCATATATATATATATATATATATATATATATATATATATATATATATATATATATATATATATAATGTGACGCACGTTTCCACTTCTCTCTCTCCACCCCTCTATCAATCTCTCTTTCTCTCAGAGATCATGAAATTAATAATAATAATAATAATAATAATAATAATAATAATAATGTCAGTAGCCTGTTGAGTAAGGTTGGCTCCTCTCTATCTCTCTCTCTTCAATCTTTAGGTGTTTATTCATAGGGTCCCTTTTGTGGATCATACTTAAATTTTACTGTAGTCATAATGATTGTCATAATGATTACGTGAAATATAAGGCTATGTTACTTTATTTTTACCATTTTTTTAAAAACTTGCACACCCAAAAGATGTAGAAACTCTGTGTGTTTCTTCATAGGGTACATTTTATAAATCATATAAAATCGAGAGATTAGTTTTTTAAAAAACGGGATTTTTTAAAAAATGTACAGAGGTGTTTCGTCATAGAGTTCCTTTCATTGATCATACTTAAAATTTACTGCAGTCATAATGATTACGTGAAATGGAATGCTATGGCACTTTATTTTCCCCATTTTTAAAAAACCTGCACACCCAAACAAATAAAAATAAAATGCACTACGTTTGTGTGCTTCTTCTTTGGACACATTTCATTAATCATAATATATCTAGAGTTTAGTTTCAAAGCCGGAACAAAAAAAATGTCACAGTGCAAGAAATCTTCACTTGGGTATCGACAGCAATAATTTGCACTGCAGTGTGTCACGAGAAAAGATTATATCCAATGTTTGTCGTTTTCAAAAACTCCACCTATGTTTGTGTATGTGATAAATCGTAGCTTCATACATCCGTAAATTTGTCACAAATTATGCTGCTCTGAAGAACAAAAACAAAAATCCAGTTCATTTGTCATATTTTACACTCTGTTGTCTTGAATCTAGAGCAAAACACATGTTTTAGGGTAAACGGTGAACTTGGAAGAATCCTACTTAAATATTTAAGAGTTAAGTAAGTTAAAATATTGGTCTAAAATTAAAAATTCTCAAATAGTAAGTGAAATGAGTAGTTCATATAAGCAGTTATATATTGAAAATGAATCAAATAACAGTATGAATTGGGTTACATTCTTAAAAGATCCCTTAAGCAGATTTGGTTTTGGTGAAGTGTGGATGTTTCCTGATTCTGTAAATTGCTCCACGTTTATTCCATTTTTTAAACAAAGATTTAAAGATGCTTTTCTGTCAGAAGGAAGAATAAATTACAAAATTCTGACAAACTGTCTTTATATAAACATATAAAAACTGACTTCGGCCTAGAAGTTTACTTCAAATTCTTGTGCAACCATAAACATGGATAGCTTTTACAAAACTCCGAGCGTCTTCCCATAATATGAGAATTCAAACTCGGAGATATGGAAGCAATAGAATCGATAGAAGTGAAAGATATAGTATGCTATGTGACAACTATGATATTGAAAACGAATATCATTTTATTTTAGTATGTCATGTGTATACTCACTTCCGTATACTTGAACTATTAACTTCTAGCAATAAGAATGTAACATGTTCACTAGCTAAATTTGTTTATAAAGGGTTTAAAATAAGAGATAGATTAATATTTTTACATAATTTATTATAAAGATTGTCTACATTTGTCCGTCCTATCCTTTCCAGCTCTTGACGAATACCTTTTTGAGTTCATGTTTAACGTTGTATATATAGCATTTGATAACCACACAATATTTATAATATGTAATTTATAAGCATGTAAATGCTTATGATAATAAACTATTGAATTGAATTGGTAAAAAAAGGTCGATCGAAATTAATCGAGGCCATTGATTAAACGTAAAGTAGCAATTTACAACCTGAATTTTAGTCATTTGTTTTTAAACCATCGACAGAGAGAGAAAGCCGTGTAAATTGTTTGCTCCTTAGTTTGAGGTTTGTAACATTGTATTTTTGGCACACGTCGTGGCCAGACCAAAGTATAAGCAATTCAGACTGCCAGAATTGTAGTCACTATCACACACACTCATAATCATACAGCGTTAATTTGACAATATTACAATATAACACTGGTTTTCAGACACTGATCAATGAAACATTTGCAGAGTCTTATGCAAGAACATCTCTGGACGCCTGTGAGAATTGTAAACGTTTAAAAGTTCTTAAACTCTCCCCTTCTCCACTTAAATTTCATGCAGGATTTACAAAAGATAAACCTTTGGACATTTCTAAGTTAGGCTTTACCCTTGTCATTATAAACACATAAAAGTGTAACCCGATGTTAATTTCTCCTTGTTCTATAATGCTACTAAATAATTAACAACAGTAGCAGCCTCCTTTTTTATTTTCTTTGACTCCACTGTTAAAGTTATAAGAATTATGAAATTAGTAAGGGGCTGGTAGTTTTGTTTTTAAAAAATATGAGGGCAGAGGAGAGTAGGGTCGGGATATTATCGAGGGGCCAGAGATTTTTTAATTTATTTATAATGGGGATTATAGGGGATTGGGACGTTAATTTTATTTATGCGATAATAAAATTTTGTGTATACCCCTTCTTTTACATGCTATGCTGTGTGAATAGGATGGTAGTTAGGTGGGGCGTTACTTTATTTATAAGGCATTTGAATTCTAGTATATTACTTCTTTTATTTCCTACCCTGGGTGGGCAGTATATGACTGAATGTTGGCCACTCAGAATAGTACGTTTATGGATGGTTTAAACATTACATTTTTTTGTTATGGGCAAAAAGAACCCACACATGATAAACCTGAAGACGTTCGAGCTTAGGTCATCAACACAGACGAAAGTCATCGTTTAGGAACCCGTTTGATAGCCATTTATTTTTCCAATGACCACAACGTGGAATATTTTGATTCTTATGGATTACCTCCTCTGGCTGACGGCATCATCGACTTTATTCGAAGAAATGCAGTATCCACTCTATTGAATTATGTGCGATTATAAGGAACTGATTATATGGTGTGTGACAGATATTGTATATATTTTCTTCATCATTGGATATTCCTCAGAACGTTTACTAACTTGTTTAGAAGTGAATTGTCTAGAAATGATATAATAGAGAAGTGGTTTTGTGAACATCATGGTTATCTATTTTCTTTAGCTCAGGAACGTAGTGTGCACCAATGGCAAATTGATCCTGTACTAAATCACTGGAAATCTAGTCTTACTTTACAATGTTGTCAACCTTGTTATTATGATCATGTTTAATATTTAGTATTTGTACATGAAAAGGAATGGATTAGCCCTAATCATCTTTCTTTATTTAAGTGGGCGGGGTTTTTTTTTTCTTTTTTAATTTTTAAAAAAGAAATGTTAATTTTGAAGAAGAAAATTGGTGTTGGCTTGTTTTTGTGTGCCTTTTTTACCTTCTCCCTCTCTCAATTTCTGTCTCTCTCTCTCTCTGTCCATTTTGATAAACATATGACGTAATAGTAATATTCATTACAGTTAGAGGGCAGATACTCACATTTCCGCCAAAATAGATTGTTAAACTGTTACACAAACAGACCGAGCCATCCCGTGAAAGTAAAAGATCTTTGAACCAGTTTGGCCGGCTAATGTTAAATTCCCCTTATGCTCCGTACATTTTTTACCCTGGTTAACGTGGGCGTCTCGTTATACTCTATTGTGCCATCCTATACTACTGATGTGATCAATGTATAGAACTTATTAACCGATATGATTCATGTATGGATCTATGAGCAAATATGATCACAATGTATGGAGTTATCAGCAACTATGATTGATGTTAAATCCATCAACAGATATGATCAATGTATTGAATCTGACAACAAGTATGATCAATGTATTGAATCAACCAAAAGATATGACTGATAAATTAAAATTGTAAACATGAGGTCAATGTATGGTTCATCAACAAGATGATGGACATGTGACTGATTTACACCCATATAGCGACATTGAATACGATTGATTTTTACACATATAGTGACATTGAATTTTAAGCTGAAAATGGAATATACCATGGTGTTTATTTTGTGACAATTATGCGATGATCACCAGATATTTTTTATTTCACAGCTGCAATCAAATGGAGAAGGAACGACCTCGCATTATCTGCTACTCGCAGCCTGCCGAAGGATTTTGAGGACCTCCCTATCCCGCAGACCTGTTTGTCTAGAGCCTTTTGCCCCTAACTGTGGGCAAACTTGTCCCGTCCTTCGAATCAATGTTATGATTTACCGCAGTATCCCGGTTGCACAAAACACCAGATTTCGATAACTCTGCGTAAACAGCTAACAATCAAACGGCTGAGACGTGTAATACATGATACACGTACAAGTACGAATACAACGATCTCCATTACGCATGCACGCACGTGAATAAACTAAGTACGCATTAAATTCTTTCATAAGGACGACTGTACGATATTATTATTATTATTATTGTATATGAATCTATCTACATCATGATAGTGAATTCGTCTGTAAAAAGTAAACTTATAAACATGCTGACGATATTATTTTTATTTGTCAGAGAGTCGAAATAATTCTCCAAATATATGTTAACTTTTGTCAGCGACTCTTGAAAAAGTTTCTTTTCTTCTAAATAAATGTGTAATATTTCTAACTTAACTGCATACTTGAAATCAAGTGCTTTATGGACATTCAAAGAGAAGAACATAGCACATTAAATTGATTGTAACCCCAGTCAACTGAGTTTTAGATTTATTATCAGCGTTCGAACAGTGCTTCTAGTTACGTAATTTAAGATGAGGTACAAAAATAACAGTCAGCGTTGTGTTTCAAGCACTTTTCAGCATGAAGAATCTATTTTCCGAATCTCTCACGTTGATAGGTTGTTCTGTATTGTGCATTATGTACCTTATAATAGCAAGCCAAGAAGATATTTCAATCTTTTTGAAGACGCATCGTTTCTAAACTCAAGAAATCGTGCTGGATTCAGTTAAATACAATAGTTGACCACACATTCACTATGGATATTGCTCTTTACTTATACATCTTCAGTATATTGTATTTATTGGGCCTAAAACATTATCATCTATGTAATTGCGGATTACTCTCTCTCTCTCTTATAATCTCACCAATAGAACATGTGTCTACGGAAATTATTTTTTCAACACTTGTATCTGGTCTTGTAATGGCAAGACATAGGTATCCCAGAGATTTTATAAATTTTTTATTTTTTTAAAAAATTTGTATTAAACTCACATATCTACAACATAAGTTGCTCTGTTCAACTGAAACTTGCCAATTCTTTATGTCTAACTTTTGCACTTTTGTATGCTAGGATCTCCCTTCTCTCCTGTATAAACATAAATCGTCATTACCATCAAGCCGTGTTCCGCTTAACCATGGTGTTTATATTAGAATCCTTTTAATATTAAGCAGACACATTGTTAATCTCAAATGCAACACAAGACGTGCAAACAAGAAAATACCATTTTTTCTTGAAATGTAGAAGAGAAATACATGGGATTGTGGAAGTGATTGCTAGATTGAGCATGTTGGTCCACAGACTACAAATCATTTCATTTAGTCAAATTTATTTCGTAAAGAATAATAGCCTTGAAACTGAAAAGTTTACACATTCATTATAATCGCGGACGAAACAGTTGAAAAAGTAAACACTCGGTCAGCAACTTTGATAAAACAACTCTATCTCTCTCTCTCTCTCTCGCCCGCTCTCTCTCTCTCTCTCGCCCGCTCTCTCGCTCGCTCTCTCAGTCTCTCTCTTAGTTTTAGTAAATAGTTAAACAAGCACTGTCCTTTACCCTGGTTGCGCCAGCATATGTTGACTATTTCGTTTTCTTTAGTATTACTTTTCATAAAAAGAATAAGATAGTATTTAACAAACGTTCAAATTGCCACGCATTAGCATCAGATCCTTTTATTGATTGAAGTCATAAAGATCTACCTCGAGGGAAGTACAGAGGATACAACGTGCACCTACAACCCCCTTAAACTGGTTTGTGACAGAAATATGGAACCTGGCTGGTACAAGATGATTGGTTTAAATGGACCACTTCATATGCCGGAGGATTATATCAGTGTATCAAACTGTGGTACAAATTGTCAGGAACCTTGGATTTGAATATATCTAGCTCATTTGCCTTTGGCGAGTAAATCCTGTTTATTCAATGTGTTTTAGAATGTATCAGGAAGAAAGAAAGGGCTTTATTTAATATCACGAAATCGAGCTTTGCGGTTGATTTTCCCTCAGCAATAAGGGAAGGTTTATTTCATACCATTTATTGATCGACTTTCTGCTTGACTGGTTGATCGATCGATCGATTTATTGATTCGTTATTTGTTCGTTAGTTTCAGTTAACACGCATTTCTTATCTGTCACAGAAAATAATTTGTAAAAGAGCATTAAATATGGTTAAATGTCCAATATTAATGCTAAAATACACATCAAAGCACATATTTTTGTAATATTAGAATTGTGTATGTTAAACCATACCTCTAAAGGCGTTTTAATATAAACAAATTACTGAATTATGACAATATTAAACCCAATAAGCAAGTTTAAGAAAAACTAAGCAAGTTTATTTAATATGAATCTTTATATGCAGTTAGATTTATATCTGGCATGTATTTAAATGAGTACATTTCATCTAGAGTCTTCCTGATTATTGTATTTTTTATATTTATTTTTTAAATCTAACGATCTATATTAATATTTGTTTATGCATACTATAATGTCTATGTGCTAATAAACTGTACAAACAAAAGATCATGAATATAAATGCAAGAAAATTAAACTCCAGATTCACAGGATACTAGTATTACGTTTGAAGAATAACAATAACTTGATCAGGGAAAGTAGAAAGGTCTCGTACCAGTGGTGGTGAGAGTATGCATAAACAAAAGTACGCCATCAATAACACAATAAAAGTACCCGTTCTATCGATCGATAAGTAACTGTATTTGCAAGAGAAACTTTATTTGGCTCATTGAAACAGCGTGAACGATCATGTTCGGTTACTACTGGGAGATAATGTTTAAGTGATTGGTTAAGCAGGCTGATGCATATTCATGAGAAACGAGGATATCTCAACCACAGAGCCACGGGTGAAAAGGAGCGTAGCGGATTGTCGCCCATGGCTTGCAATGATGTATGAGTAATAATTACAGCACTAAGGCCAGACCTACGTGCACTCCTATGAACGGCAAGAATACCGAGTAAGGTCCCTGATATTTGAGGTTACTGGAAGTGTTCTGATCCCAGAAGAGAAGACCAAGCAGAAATACCACTCTTAAAGACTGTGGAAGATATTACTAATACTACTACTAATAATACAAAGAAAATCAATTCATTTTATAGCAAGTTGTTACATAGTCTCTGCACCATTTTATTATTAGTAGTAGTAATAGTAATTAATTTATTAGTTGGTTCTTGCATAGTCCTTGAACAATTTCTTTATTATTATTATTATTATTATTATTATTATTCATGATCGCATCCAACAGAGGACAATGAGTCATGGATGATGTCGATGTGGTGCTCACCGTAATCATACCGTAAACACCAATGTATCGATTCCCTTGTGATTGAACTTAACATTGACAATTGAGAACAAACTTTTCATAACAGTCGATAACAAACGTTGAATGTCAACATGAACATTTGTGATTCTTGCCCTATGTCTGTGTCCGCAGATGAGGTTGCTAGCTCAAATATTTTCAAGTAGCAACAGTTAGCGCAGAGTGATTGTGAAAATGCATGTGCAAGCACTTATCATAGTCATGATACAGAGCCCGCGAGCTTTGATTGGTATCCAGAAGAAGCAAGCTTGTACGCTGAGGTTTACAGGAGTCGTCCTGAGGATGAATTCATTAATAAGATACTACTTGATCTTCATAATGATGAGGACAAACTGAGGAGCTTAGGCAGTTCTTTTGTGAGACTGTGAAGGGTACAAAAGATTTCCCTCGTGGGCATACTCGTAGTGGAGTTTCGGTAGCAACCAAATTGGCGAAGGATTTTCGTGGTCTTATATCATACTTGGAGGTTGAAGATCTATACATTATTAGTTACATGATTACTTCATCGAAAGGTGCTATGAGTCAATCACATAATTCGCGAAAGTTAAGTCAGACTCAGAGTCAAAACAGGACACCAAGTTCACCCACACGGTATGAGTCGTTGTCAGCGGTTTTGGCTGGGAATAGAGTCGATTATAGATGATAGATTTACAAACCTGAACCAGTCTATCAATACAATGTCATTAGGTATAGAGAAAGTAGAAGTAAAGATAAGCAGCTGTCAAGTTCAAATTTGTAGCTTGCAGCATCCCGTTTTTGTGAACAGTGTAAAACGTTCAACCATTTTGGATAAAAATGCTGTTCAAAATGAGTCAGATAGGTTACGGCCTATTTCCTTAAGTACACTAGCAAGTGCTCTTGTGGTTCAAGTGAACCAAGAGGTTCTGGTGTACATGTGAACCAAAATCCAAATATGTCTCAGGGTTCATCTCTGTGTACAGCCGAGCCGTACTTAACTGATATCAATATAAATAACGGTTCTCCTGTACCTAACATTGATCAAACTATAAGGTGATGCCAAAGACTTACTGCAATGCAGTCACTGATCAAGATAACTTTCGAACATATCATAATGTAGATGTAGAAGGGGTTGTTACTCCAAAAAGAGTGTCAGACATTGTCAAGGGCTCCGGTAGTGATAGGCCAAACATTCCTGTCCATAGTTCAGGTAGAAACGGTGTTGTTGGTTCAGCTAGTATTCCCGTAAGAATCACGAATTCAAAAGATGAAATGGTCAAAAGACAGCTATACATGTATGATAATATCAATGGTAAGAACCATTTTAATAATGTTGATCTTGTGGGTGATGATGCTGATGATGTAGAAGATGATGATACTGATGGTTTCATTGGAGTTTCTAGAATACGATCCAAAAGGTTCTATGTTGGAACCATTGATCCATCAGTAGATGAGAAAACAATTCACAAGTTTCTTGTGAAACCTGGCTTCGAACCCACTTTCATAAGAATTATGAAAAGTAAAACACCGGGTTCCTTATCTGCAAGAATAAATGTGAATAGCTCTTCAGATCTGAGGAAATTCTCGGTTAAGTCATCTTGGCCCAAAACGGTTATTATAGACGTTGGTTAACAAATAAACAATGGAACAATGATGTTGATTACAGGCAAGAATCAGCTGAATAAGAAATCATGCAGTTTTTCTTTTTACTAGTCATTTGGTGGGTTCTGTCCAGCTTAAAGATGGTTGGGTTGAAGCTTAATATTCTCGCATGGAATGCCAGATGTATTATGTCGAGTGCCCTTTATCTTAGTCAGTTACTATCAATATAACAAATAGATATATGTGGCATTTCTGAACATTGGCTTTTTCAAGAACAATTCAGGTTCTTGGAGTCTATAGACGCCAACTATAGGTCCACTGCCACTATTGACCAGGATACGGTATGGCTCTTGCGTACGATTCGTGAAAAAGGGGGCGTATCTATTCTTTGCCATATCAAGTAAAATAATGACATCGCTCATTTAGAGATTGACGATGATCGCATTGTTGGTATTAGATTGAGACTAGATTACAATACTTTTGTCTTTTTCATCCAAGTTTATTTACCATGCCATGGCCACCCTATTGAATTATACTCTGAGTACATTGAAAAACTGCACGGTATTTACAATATGTACACAGAGTATGGCTCCGTTATTCTTATGGGTGATTTTAACTCCAATCCCAGGATGCATTTATCTGGCACAAGAAATAATTTGCTCTATTCCCTCTTCGTTTGCAACGATTTAATCTCATTGAGCAATGCTAACTTTTGTAAAGGGCCCCGCTATTCATATGTTTCTTATTCTGGTGTGAGTATGGCTCTAATTGATCACATCGTTATTGACAAGTCAAAAGTGAATTTGGTCAAAGAGGCTAGGATCGTTGATGATGATGCACTAAATTTTTCTAACCACGGACCTATACTTTGATTATTTGATTTTCAATTTTATACTATGAGTGATTCGAACTTCAATCGTTTAAAGTTCAGTTGGGGGAAAGTTGACTCTAGGATACGACAGGAATATGCGGGTGCATTAGACAGTCACATAGAGCCTCTTAAGTGCTTTATTCCGGCAAACGGGGAGCAGATAGACTTACTAAATCGTTAATGCTCTAACTATGGCAAGCTAAAAAAAAAAAAATTAAAAACTAAAAAAAAAAATTCCGGTTTCAAAATTCAAACCTTTTTTAAAACCATTCTGGAATTTTGAGTTAAAGGTTTTGCACAAAACAATGGTCAAAAGAAGGCAGGAGTGGATACAACAAGGTAAATCTAGCTGTCAAAACGATATATTCTTCATTTGTTATAAAGATGTCGAGTCAGCTTTTCTAAGACGTCACAGAAAATGTGTTTCAGATCATCAAAAGCATGAAAATGAAAACATTGATAAGTACGCTGAGGTTGATCAAAACCTATTTTGGAAAACTGTAATTGCACGCCGACAGAAAAGTAGAAAACCGCTTGAAATGAAATTTAATGATAGTATTTTTCGGGATTCTGCAGATATAGTTGCTCGGTGGGCAACACATTTTGAGACTTTGTATGCCCCACCGAATTTAGATAATAGATATAAGAAGTTTCATGAGAAAGTTAGTGAATCTGTTAAGATGTGGAAAGAAACCATTGTAACTGGTGAGTTCGATCCCATAACACTTGAAGAAATAGCATCTGTGCTGTCAGATGTTCAGTCTGAAAATGCCGGCGGGTTTGACGACATAAATTATGAACACCTTAAGTGTCGTGGTACCACGATCAGGTTAGTCTTGGTTACGCTCTACAACTCAATTTTGACATTTGGTCATATCCCGGACAAATTAAAAGAACGTCTGATAATTACCGTTCTTAAGGGAGGAATTAAGAAAAAAAGAGATCCCAAGAGTTATAGGGCGATAACTCTTCTTCCAGTTATTAGTAACGTTTTCGAAAAGATTTTATTAAAAAGGTTGCATACTGATTTAAAATTCACTAAGTCTTCGATTAACTTACTCCAATGGGGCTTTCAGAAGGGACTAGGTTGCAATATGACTTCTTTTTTGGTCCAATAACTAATTGGTTATACTAATGAAATCCAAAGGAAATTATACGCAGCTTTTCTTGATACTGAAAAAGCTTTTGACAATGTATGGCATGACGGATTATTTTATAAATTATTTCAGATCGGTTTTAATCACAGAATATGGATGGTGATTTTCAATCTATACACAAATATATGCAGCAGAGTTATCCTGTCAAGAAGAATTTCTAACAGATTTCCGGTGTTGAAAGGCACACGGAAAGGTGTGTTAAAAATCTTTAATTCAAAGTATACGGAAACATACCAAACCAAATTTCTCTGTGACTGAAGTGATCTATTCTCTGGCAAATATGGTGTAAAACAAGTGGACAGTCTAATCCGCTTTTATTTTTTATATATATTAAAGACTTCATAATTATATCTTTACTAACCACACAAGCTCTGCTGTGTGCATTTGACATCGTTTAGCTCTCAAAGAATGAAAATGTCAGCAATAATCGTTACACAAATTTGCCTTATTCTGTCTCAAATTGAAATTAGGTGTAAATCTAAGGTTAATTTATTTAATTCAATAAGAGACTAAGCCACCAATCTTTTAAATGCTGTGAAACTGTGTCTTTTTATTGTTATATTGGCATAATTTGATGAATAACACTAAAAAAAAGCCTCCTGCAAAATAAAGAGCACTATTCTATTGAACAATTCCTGTGAGATATATCATAAACGTTTTGATACTTTCGTAATGCCTGTACTTCTGTACGGCTATGAAATATGGGGAGTATTTGCCTCATTTAAAGACTCGTGTCGTTTTAAGCATCTACAGTTAAACGTTGTTGAAGATATTCTACGTACACACTGTAAAACATCAGATGATGCATACAAAACTGTACTTGGTCGACTGCCACTAAAAACTGAAATCTTGACTGAATATATCAAACTTCGGCTACATACCCTTTCTGTACAAAGCCACGGAAGTTCACAATCTTTGGATAAAAGATATAAAACTATTATTACATCATTTGGGTGTTTCCTACGTCACCAGTAATTTTACTTTGCTGAATCCTAACAATGAAGTAATTAAACGCTGAATATCTGATATTACCACTCAGGAAAACAATTGGCACAAAACGATTATCAAGAGCTCCTTATGATTATTAGCTCTGGAGTTCATTGATTAGACTTCCGCATATTTAAAAGTATGATCTGTGTGAAAGGCATCTGGATATACATAAAGCTATTTCACTGCAATTTATGAGGTTATATTCAATAAATGTTATATTTTGTGTTATGTGTTAGAAATAATCTAAGATTTAAGCCCGTTTCAGTTCAGATTTATGAAGTTCGTTGAATAATTTCAATATTTTGTTAGGAAAGACTTTAACTGCTTCGACTCATTTAATTAATTTCTATTTAAAATGAGAACCCATGTAAAATCCTTTATTTTTTGGTCAGCCAAAAAAGCAAACATAACCTTATTCAATAATCTAGGGCTGCTCCACATGAAAGGACGAAGAAAGAAATAGTACCATTGTGAATGTGATAATCTTATAAAAGTAACTTCATAAACAATTATTTATAATTGAATCTAAAATGTCACTTTCAAGATTAAGTGTAATAATACGTCTTAAGATTCAAACTTGATTGTAGAGACATGTCGCATTCTTTTTTATCATATTACAATGTAAATTTGATAATAAATATATGTCGTTACCCTTGTATCAGATTACAATGGAAAATGTATTCAAGTGGAACAAATATTCCTTGGGACATCGACTGAGGTGGTAGTTTGCCAAATTATAGGAAGCTTGAAAGCTCATTCTAAAAATGTGACACTCAAACGAAGATTAAATTTTGCAATATTTATATAGTTGAGAATGCTTTTTCCAACTAATTAATGGGACAGTAGGATTGCTAGGAAGGGAGCTTACTCCTGAGATCTTGAACGTTTCATCTGTGAGTTTTCTCTTAGCTGTCATGAACTGCGTGTGACACGGATTACATTCAGCTGCTTGTTTTCTTGCATCAGTTGTGTTTCGAAGGGACTCAGAGATTCATCCTGACGTCTTCGGCAATGAAATTTTGTCAGGGTTCGTGTGTCGCATGCAATTGGCAAGAGCGTTTGATTGCACCCCCCACCCCACCCCCGTCTCCCAACCCTAGGCGTGAGACGACCCTTTAATCGAGTACATTACCTATATCAGCAACGAGATATAAGAATGAGTTTCAACTCTACGTGGAAAACTTGAACAGCCAACCTACTCAAAAAGATTCCAATACACATGATTGTGCCCTTTTGGTGAGACATTTTTAGTTTTTTCACATTGTGTCGAAATACTTTAAGCTGAGAAAGTCATGTATAGTGCCGAAACTTTTAAAAATATTTTGTATGCAAAACGTTTCCTGGATGGTGAATAAATAAATAAATAAATAAATTTAATAATAATAATAATAATAATAATAATTATAATAATAATTATTATTATTATTATTATTACTATTAATATTAGTATCCTATTTATAGCAATTTTTACTCTTTTTCATTGACTTTTCACACTCAGTTCAATTCAATCGTCCAGTTTGATTTGTCCACTTTCACCCTTGAGTGGAGAGAATATATTAGGAACCCGTCAAAAATATGTTTATTTCCAAGTATTCTGGAGAAAGCACGAAAGCAATTTTTGATTATTGCGATTTTGCCGATACATCCTGTTCTTCTATACTTACTACTGTTTTTTTTTTTTTTTTTTTTTTTTTTTTTTAGTTCTTCCAGGTATTATTATTGCTATGGTCATTACCCGCCCTACGGAAACAATGAAATTCGGGATATAATCTGCAGTTACACGAATTTACAGACGGCGATATGGCTCATCCCTTTGTAGGTCAAAACCAATTAAATCACAGCATCAGCAGTCAGTCGAGTTGAAGCCAACTAGACGACACATCAGATATTTTCAAGATGTAATTCCCGTAGAAATAGCTATGCAAGCTTTTGTAATTTCAACGCTTTTTGTGTTTATTGTTTGTCTTGGTCTCTGTTTTGTGTTTGCCTTTGAAAAAGACTCAATGAGGGTCGAAAGCCCTAAGCATAGATGAAAATTAGTTTTGCACTGTTCGTTGTCAGTTTATTGTGTTTATATATATATATATATATATATATATATATATATATATATATGTGTGTGTGTGTGTGTGTGTGTGTGTGTGTGTGTGAACACAATTTATTATTCAGCTACAAACGATTTGACAAGAGGAGATAAATCCGCCCTTGTTTCTGCCAAAGCCGACAAGTTCTGTATGACATTTGACCTGAACCTTCTAATCTATCGTAAATCAACGTATTAAACAGTCCATGCCAACACTACTGGATAATGTGAGATTGTATGCAGTCTAAATGTGTTATTCTCCAAAGCCCGTGCAGTGCAGAGGCAAAATGTCCTGTTTGCAAACGATTGTAAAAACCGTCGCCCTTAAAGGAGACAAAATCAAGTTAAACAACAATAAACGATAGTAAACGAAGTAAACCAAAACGTCGGTGATCGCTATGTATTTAAAAAATTATTACATTTAAAAGTGTGTCCGACTAGTCAAGAGTAGAAACTCAATCTCAAATTCAAGCTCAGAGTTTTATGATCTCCAGATCAGGTTCTGCATTTATAAAACTTCTCAGCTCTGATTAAAACCTAATGCTTAAATTCCGCATGTTCATTATTTGTAAAATGCATTGCGATACTGAAATATAAATTAACTTTAGAAGACATTTTGTTTTAAATTGGCAAAGTTCGTTTGTTGTGTACACACTTAACACTTATGCCACGATGCTTTCTGTCGAACTTGGTTAAATTCTGCTTAAGTTTTGGAAAAAGAAAACATTTTAAGTGTCTGATCATACTTTTAGTATTGGCGGTTATATTTGATTACAAATCTGCATACGCTTTAAAGCCTGTGATATTGGTTCATTTATGCCCCTACCACCTTGTTGCGATAAAGGCCCTTTTTTCCCTTCCCAACAACATTGTTCAATTGGTTATCATGCTTCTTTTCTTTCTTTCTTCCTAAAACGTTTGATATGCAAGGTAAACAAAACTTACACGACTGACTACAAAATACTTAGTTTCGTGCATGTAAGTTGCTTTATCTGTAAATATACATGCATGGGATATCCAAGTGCTATGATATAATTTTATTTAATTTTAGAGAATGCTTTTAAGTATAGGCTCGCGTCTTATCAACAATCTTTGGTTTTCGCTTGATTACTCCAAATATGATAGGGCAAAACATCTGTTCACTCTGGATGTTTATTTGGGATATTTAAAGACCCTTTTAAAGTTTCAGGCATTCTCTAATGCAAGTTAACATACTCTTCAATGACTGGTCATGATATAAAGGAAAGATTTCGAAAAATGTTATTACTTGGGCTACAATAAGCCATTTGTATATTTTTAATATGTTATACAAAGAAATTAATTCAGACTGTATGTTACAAAGCTTATGTGTATCTCAGAGTTGTCGTGTTATCTATTTTCACTAGCATCCTTTTTGCATTACCTAACAAACATTCACAATCTTTGCCCTTTTGATATTTTCTTTTTTGTGGTTGCAGTAAATACTGTGTCTTGTTTGGAGCTTAAGAAAAGTTGTCAGGACTTCAGGAACATACTTGTAATCCTAGCTTTTAAATTGATAAAAAGAAAATAGAGATAAAAAAGATCTTTCTTTGCATACATCACTTCGCCTAACAAATCTACTAAACCCTCATACCAACTCGCTTAAAATGTCCATCATCCCCTTTCGGGAAGGATTTACAAACGCAGGAGGAAGCCTGCACTATCATTCATAAGGAAGTAAACAACGATGAAGTTTTAAGGGTAAAATATACCGCTTACGACGGAGGCGTACCACACCAAAGCTTCAAAAATAAATAACTGCGTAACAAGATGTTGGCAAAGAGAAATTAGGTTATATTTTCCGTTCACCTAGGTAAATGACGCAAAATTTACTCTAAGTAACATATGATTGAGAGAGAGAGAGAGAGAGAGAGAGAGAGAGAGAGAGCATCCCTATTAATTATAACAACAGTTCAAATGGCGTTGCTGTATAATTTGGATTTATTAGCATAAACTTCTGTTACACGTGTAAAATGTATAATGGGCTTCTGATTTTCATTCATAATTTTTCAAAGCAAGACGAAAGACATATTACACAATGTATTGCAGTTGCAAAAAATTGTAAAATGTAGACACTGCTTCATTGCATTAAACAGTGTTTCTCTTGTGAAAATTGGCTATTTTTAGCGAATTCCCATTTTCTTTCTTTTAATCAAAATGTGAAAATGGCATCAGGCAGCACTCTTCAAAGAACAATTCGGCGTACACTTAAAGTTTCCAAAATTGCAAAATGAGAATCAATAGGTTTACGGTAAATTCCGCTTTTAAATTACCACAGCTGATGCAATGATGATAAGCAATAGTTTTACGGTAATTGCCCGCTTTCAAATTACACACCAGCACAATGATTTGAGGTTATGTAGTCCACTTTCAAATCAACACACCAACACAATGATTTGAGATTGTTATCCCGACTTCCTCTTCCTCTTCATGCTTGTAGTTGTGTTGAAAATAAAGCACACACCATTGTCATAAGAACTATTATAAATTATTTTAATTATAATTAGAAAGAATAAGGAGAAAGTTGAAGATTCAGAATAAGAATGAGGCGCCGAATCAATTCCATAACATTTCAAAAAATATACTAAAACACAAGGTGCAACGAGTTTAAATATTACATCCTGACTTCAATGAGAGCCAGAGTCAAAACACTTTGGCTGAATTTACGCGTGATCTTGAGTTATTTGAAATTGGTAATTTATACTGACTGTAATGTTTCCACCGTTTAAGTGTTGCCACATACAAAAGAGACTCATCAGTCTGCTTGTTGATATTGGACTGGGCGAAGCTGGGACCTTGTAATGGAGTACATGTTGATGTACGTGTACGCTGTAGTTGACTGCTTGACGAGCTGGCATCAATTGTCAAAACTTTTCGGGAAATCCAGAAGGGCTGAGATTATTTGGAAAAGCTGTAGATGAAGTGTTTTGGATCTCTGAGAAAGCCCTTGTCTTAGAGGATGTTTCAGATGACAGAATGTTTGAAATTACATATATTTAGTGGGTTTTTTTGTGCATTAGGTCTTCAAACTTTGAAGTTTCTTATGGCCAGTCGCATTACACTTCGAGGGAGTCAGGAACAGCGTATTTGTTTATTATACGGGAAATTCGCTACCATCGGCATGTGTTTCATGAAATCGCCATATGTATTAGCTCTCACAAGTACACGCAAGAACTACCTTTCATACGTTCACGGATTTGTGTCATTGGTTACTACAACAAAATAATAAGGATCGTCTTTATTGCAATAATCTTCAGGATGGTGGGATTCGTATAGGAGACAAGTCATCTCAAGGCATCTCCTTGCATTTTTTGGGTCTGATACATGTACGTGGGGAAAATTGGTATTACGTAGTTTATATCTTTTCCAGTTCTAGTCTTGGTATTGCTTTCAAAATATTCAAGACATTGCAGTGCCGTGTTCATCAAAGTTGAAAGAAACATCGCCCCCAGCACATTTCGTGATGCTCACATTTCTTACCTTTCGTACCAAAGCACACAGAATTATTAAACCACAATGTATTGATAAGGCTCGAATCAGTATCATTACCCAGCTGACCTGATTGACACAATATATTTACTTCTTCATTAGTCAGTTGCTCAGCTTTCAGAAGATTGTTTCCTTTTCCGTAAGTCTTAGATTATTTTTGTTTGGCCTTCAGTTCATCCCAGGTTCTGCTAAATTCAGGTGATGTCACTATGACGAATCCATAATTATGTTGTTTCAAGTATATGTCACAGCTGCTGATTATGTCTAGCATGGTTGTCGGCTCCTATTCATGATTTTCTTTACTTCGTAACATAACAAGGAAAGGAAATAACAGAAAAGAAAAGTTGTTTGTACAACATTTGTATTAAATAATCTCAATATGGTGCAAAGTTAATATTGGGAAATTAGAGAAATTATGGTACATTCTGCTCTTTCTCACTCCCACAATCACAACTTAAGACAATGTGAAGTATGGGTGATCTAGGAGATAGCAGTTGAGTGTACTTTTTACACACTCCTTCTAAAACATAAGTACATCAAATAATTTTCATCAAAATTCTTTTGAAATTGATTCTAAAACTCATTTGTTTTGCGCAGACGTTATCACCCCACCCATTTTACCTTTTCTTTGACTTTAAGATAACCCATTGTCGGAGTTTAAGTAAATTGCATGATTGTTTTTGGTGACCTGTTGTAATTTTGTTTTATCTAGAGCTTTATTATTAATTCTTCTCCAATTATTTTTGATTAAACGTTTGGTTGAACTAGCTAAATTGTGCACTGGAAATGATTACCCCCCCCCCCCCCCCCCCATCCCTGTAAGAATTAATGCACTTAGAACAAGAAGGATCAGTTTGAGATTTATACTTTACTAGATTCAGTCGATCTTTCAAAGTACCACATAGCACCATACATATAGAGTACCAAGTAACAATTCAGGTCTTTTCATTGATACATATTATTGAACTTATTCTGGTATTTGTCCCACTTGTTGTAAATTTGTTCTCAAAACACATTCTTTCAGACTTATATTTGCCTGTGTGTCGTATAAGAAACCAATGTTAAATTAGGGATGTCCCTTCGGGCAACCAACCATTGTTACAGTTGTATTGTAAGTGGCATGATGGCGTTCTACCGACTTTTCCATTTATTCATTCTTCTCCTGTATCCTTCCTTCTTCCCTTCTGTCAGTCTTACTGTCCTTTTTCCAGGATATGGGTGAGCATTCGGCAGGTTTGCAGACCAGTGGTTGTAGTAGCAGAGCAGATTCCACCCTATTAGACCCCAACCGTCTCGTCAACTCTCGATGTCATTCATATCGTGTGGAGGGTTCTTATTCAAGAGTGAGCAAACAACTGGTATCTTGACTTAACTCTCTCTCTCTCTCTCTCTCTCTCTCTCTCTCTCTCTCTCTCTCTCTCTCTCTCTCTCTCATGCGATGCAATACTTCCACAGTAATAGCTGTAGCCAAGTTGCTTGGAAAATAATTCTGTCTTTTCATTCTGTTTCATAACTCTCTAACTTCTCCTATTTTAGGGGCGTTGACAGCCTATTACAAGGTGCATTGATGACCACATATTTAGATTAATCAGCAACTGCTAACACCTTCAAACACATTTGAAGTTTTGTGTTGTGCAAGGTACCGGTATATCACTGTATATATATATATATATATATATATATATATATATATATATATATATATATATATATATATATATATATATATATATATATATATATATGTGTGTGTGTGCATGGTCGAGATGGTATAGGGGTTGGTGCTTACAAGCAAGACCGTAACCCGCGGATCTGGGTTCGAATCTCCATAGAGTACGAAATTAAAATTCTCTAACCTGGATGATAATATTATTTATTCGTATATATATGTGTGTGTGTGTTTGTGTGTGTGTGTACGAGTGTGTTTGCCTGAGTGCGTGTGTGTGTTCCTTCATCTGTCCTTTTTTCCAGACACATCAAAAAGCTAAATAGTGAGTCCGAAGATAATTCAGTCTCTCCATCGAATAAAAGGCACACGTCATAAGTCCCATTAACCATATTTTGTACGAGCTCATTTACATGCTTTACTGGAAACTGATGACGAACAACAAAAATTAAATGTCAGAGACATAAAGCAGAATATATGTTCATTTTGGAAATATAGGAATCATCTCAATTCGTAGTTAGAATCATACACATGAATTATAGAACGGTTTCGTTATTTATTTTTTAATGATTCTTATCTTCTCATTACTTAAAATAAATGGTATTATTTAATTATTCATTCCACGCATTCGTTCATTTTGAAAAGGCAAAGAAACGATTCGAATCGCATCGCTTTGGTAACGTCAATGGACGATAGATTCCTATATGTCAGTCAAAACCAAGTGAAGCATCTCCGAGCTACTTTAGAATCTTAGCCCAGTCCCCTCTTTCGATCAATGTTCAAATTAAGTGTATCTTCTGCTCAAAACTTTGTCATAAATATAAATGTATAGGTGTAATTGTACATGAGCACGATCATGTCGATGTATTGCACAGCAAATGATCCTAAAACTGGAAAGTTAAATGCTGCCCCAAATCACAGACAGACAAACCCCTCCAACTAAAATTAAATATCAACAATGAGCAAAAATATAAAAGATAAATATATTACAAAATAAAAAAGAAAAAAAGAAAAAGAAACTAAAGCGCATACAAAAAAGGCAAACATAAGTAGAATCCTTATAAGGTTGAAATTGTAGCAGTATCGTATATGAGTCTGCGACAGAACATGTCAGTTTTATATTATCACCATGTCGTGTAGAGGTACGAGATCACACTGAAACCACTTGTAAATCTTAAATGAGTACCATCTCGTGTACGGATACGAAAACCACTTGTGAATTTGAAATTATTGTCATCTCGTGTACTAGTATGAGAAAACCCTAAGACCACTAACAACAGTTTAAATTATTGCCATCTCGGTTAGGGATTCGAAAACATTCTGAGAGCAATTGGAAATTTTAAATAAATATTACCATCTCGTGCAGGGATACGACAATGCCCCCGGACCACCTAAATTTAAAATAATCATGATTTAGCACAATAAATAAAAATACAAAATACTAGTTTCACAGTATTAAATTCTAATTATCGTACTTTCAATAAACACCCTACATGCTGTGCTGCACCACTTGTACAATTTAAATTAGACCTTTATTTGCACAATAAATGGAAAAATAATCCCACTGAAAAGTTATCTACTCAATGTGCTTGAAAGTGAACTAAGACAGACAGCCCAACTTCAAATCAAAACATAACGATATCTGGATGTGTATCAGGTCAGGTAAACTCCAACAGAAAGTCAATAAATGAAGCAACAGTGGAACACATATTGCTATGTGAGCCACACGCAGAGCATACATTTAAACGAGCTTAATAACGAATATTTTCTGCCAGAACTGAGTGTGTAGCGACCTGACCAACACTGACTATATCACACTGCGAAATTAATTCCAGGGTCCGTATTCACGAAACTCCTCAAGTTGAGTGAGAAACTCAACTCAAAATAACTGAGTTTGTCCCTCATGTGAGTGTGCACTCAATTTATGATTCACGAACACCGGTCTCTTCAAATTTGAGTGCACTCAGCAAAGTGCGACGTAATACTCAAATTATTAAGTGCGTAAGCGGTCGACTACCGCGATCTCCAGTTTTGAAAGTGCAAAAGATACTAGTCGCTAAGGACGCTCTCGCACACTTCCGTAAACAATTTTATCGTCTGTATCAGTTTCGTCTGCATTGTGTGTGTTGTAAACCATGAATGACAGTGAAGGAAAGAAAAAAAGATGTGCAAATTGGAGTGAAAAAGAGAAAGTTGTTTTGGTAGAGAGTGTCTTGAAAAGAGAGGGTGTATTGTTTGGAAAATTGAAAGGTTGCGGTGGTGAGGGGGGAGTGAGCGTAAAAGACAAAGAGAAGGCCTGGGAAGAGGTGACTGATGCTTTCGTGAATACGGACCCAGGAATGTCTTATATACACTCTATGTCACGCAAAACCTTATGATAGTTCTACTAACAATAAAGATGGGGTTTTGATTGCAGGGATACTACAACACAGACAGACGGACAATCGCTAACAAAAGCTTAGTGCAGTGAAGTCCAAACATCCTCGCTTGTTATGTTATTATATAGTAGCAATTACAGTTATATTAAGTAAGCTGCACAACATGCTTGAATTTATAAATGTCCAAGACAAAAAATCAAATGGATAAAAAATAAATAAATAAACAAGTGCTAATATCTTTTGTAGCGCATCGTTGGAAAGCATTTCAACAGTTTCGTACAGCATGCAGATACAAAATGTATTTGGTTAATAGATAAAGCCACCGTCTAAATTATTTATCAAAGAAATACTTAAATCATTCGTACCAATTCCTATGTCAGATATCAGGACAGACTCTTTAATTGTGTATGGATTATTGGTCTATACTGCTTTCTGAAACCTATCAAATAAAGTCATTTAAGGTGCATGCAAAGTAGTTATTCGTACTCCCTATCGAAGTCGTCATTGTCTTTGAGAGATACTAAGTCATTTTTATTTATTTAAATATCAATATTTATTTCATTACTAATTGTTAAGTTGTGTGAACAAGAATAATATAGTTAACTTATGTCATAAATGTTTGAAAAATGCCTACTTCAGTATCTAAAGCGTCTGCCCCTGGGGGATAGTTGTATGTAAACTTCAACACTTACCACCCATTTTCTCCATACATTTTTCCTTACTAACATTGTAGTTATTACTTTATAATAACATACAAAGCAACAATATTTGGTTTTAGCTGCACTGAGTTTTCATTAGCGGTTGCCCTGTTCGTCTGTCTGTGTTGTAGTATCCCTGCATTTTAAAACCCACCTTTACTTATGAAGTCAAATTTAAGGTCAGTATCCCAATGTCATGCTCCAAAATAACCAGCTTGTTTCAAAACATGTTTAATGTAATTCTCTCAATGCAATTTACAAAAAGATCAGTGTGTACAATCTGAGCAGTGAAAAATTTTAGTCAGAGTTGAGAAGTTGCATGAAAGGGTGAAATGTATTGGAGATCATAAAATTGTGTGGTTCAACTTGACACCTAGTATCTACTCTCAACCAGTCAGAACTGACCTTTTAGATGTAAAATCATTTGATTGGTTGGGACAAAATCCCGAGCTCAAGATCAGCCTCAATTATTTGATAATCTCCAGAACTGGCGTCGACATTGTTTAAATAGTCTCAAACTTAACTTGGGCTCAGCTAAAAAGTCTGACATATGATTGGCTTATGTCGAATCATTTAAAAGGCAGATGTAGGAATTTTAATATGAGTAAAAGTGTGATTAGTCTTCATAATCTCGGGTTTGCAGTGGTGCTAGTAAGCCGGTACGGTCAGATACGCCATACCGATAAGACATTTATTTCCGGTACGACCGTACAGGAAAGACGGGATCGGGGAGGGGGGGGGAGGCGGGGGCGGTACGGTACCGCTAAGAGTTAAAATCTACTTGCACCACTGGGGCTTGAAAAGTGACCAAACTGAAGATAACTTAAAAACTAAGGATGTTTATCCACGGTTGCCACCACGGGATGTTACAAACACGATAGCAAATGAAGGTTATCAACAAGGAAGATACAAAATGTTTATAGTCATTGGTCAACAGACACCTTTCCTTTCTTTGGGTGACAGTGTTTTTCCAGAGGATTATTATATTTGCTTTAGGACTGTATACGTTTGCCAGCTGACAGATAGAAGGTCTGAAATATAGGAGGGAATTGTGAATATCACCAGCACAAACATAACACAATTGCTTCCGCGAAAATAAAATCAATTGTACATAACTGTTGTAAATTACTTCGCAGACGAGGAAACACCAGCATACAGGCTAGCTGGCGCGGTTTGTATCTAAAGAATTTCTCTCGTTTATGGCTGCTGATCAGTAAAAATATAATTTTTTACTGGCTATTGTATTCCATAACTGAGCGTACATTCTTTGACCTATTCTTCAGTCAGGCAGAAATATATATTGTTATATAGATGCTTACCCAGACAAACTGAGATTACTATCCCCACTAAGTTAAAAGCCTAAAACTGAACTCAGATGTTTAAACTGTTTCAGCAATAATGGTAGAAAATCAGAGAGTACCATTCCTTTAAAATTGAAATAAAAATCCTTTAATTTACATTTCATTTTTAAGGACAGTTTTACATAATTAAAACATGTTTAGTTTGGAATGGAAATTGACTAAAACGTCTCGCTAGACAAGAATGCTTTTGATCCATAATTTGAACTGAAAAGGAAAAAAAAACGTTTGTTTTCAGCAAATATTTTAGGAAATAATTTAGGCTACGGTAGTAATTCCTACCCACCGTAATTGATAGAAAATTTAAAACACGATTCATTGCTTTTACAATAGCTGTGTACTGTATTGATTACATTTAGGATACAAATGGTGTGTGTGTGTGTGTGTGTGTGTGTGTTATGCCGAGAGAGGAAGCGGCACAAAAGAAAATGATTAACTTATTATTATTATTATTTATTTTTTTTTTACCAAAAATTTACGAATATGAGCACGTAAAAACGCAGACATGAAACTGGGAAAAATATACATTTAAAAGAGTGTGTATGAGTATTTCAATGAGACACCGAAGACCTCGACATAAACATTTTATGCAAACGATAGTGGGATACTTAGACACGGCTTTCTTTTTTGTTGGAAAGAACATGTATACAAGAAGATTGGTATGTCTGGATAATGTCAATGTTAGTATCAGTTTAGCAGGTCCAATGAGTCAAGTTACACAAGTGATTAACGGGTCTAGCAAGGCGGGCACCTTAGGTACTCAAATATAAATTGATTTGTTTTCACCGTCAAAATACCAGTGATATCAATTTATTGATTAAAATTTAAGCATCGATAAAATAATAAATAACGAAAAACATTCGCTCAACATATATAGAAGCACACTCC
This sequence comes from Margaritifera margaritifera, assembly GCA_029931535.1. Lineage (NCBI taxonomy): Eukaryota > Metazoa > Mollusca > Bivalvia > Unionida > Margaritiferidae > Margaritifera > Margaritifera margaritifera. Next base: position 1,368,024 of record JAQPZY010001256.1, on the reverse strand, counting down.
TCATCAAACAGTGAGGACAATAGAAAAGAATTTCTGACGAATTATCCACACCAATAAAGACAACTAGATTTCTTGTAGACTGTCTCTCGTGTGAAAAATATATAACAAAGGATTACAGCTGACCATTGGGGTGCCTACGTAAAACATTTATTGTTTTTCTTCTTTATATAAAACGGGATGAAATAATAAAAACATAAAATAAAATTTTGCCTTATATGCTGCTTGACGGCAAATTTATGCTTTGGCATTATTTAAATGGATGAACTAAAAAGAATCCAAAGTGCGTATATGACCTTCGTGTGATGAGTTAATAAAATGTCATGCATTTTGCAAACTTAGTTTCTTACGAGAGCGAGAGAGAGAGAGAGAGAGAGAGAGAGAGAGAGAGAGAGAGAGCGAGAGAGAGAGAGTTAGTTATCTTTTTTAAGAGTTAACAATAGAGAAACAGGCGATTGCGTGTGTAAACAAGCGGATAGACAGACAGCAGACATACAGACATACAAACAGACAGATAGATAGATAGATAGACAAATGTGTCGTAAGTATAGATGGATAGAGACACATACAGCCAATTTTTTGAAATCGTTTTTTGACGTTGAAACACATTTCCACACTCTGTGCATTATAAGAAGATTGTCTATGAAGTCCTATCTCTGAGTGATAAAGAATTAACTGCAGAACATAAATTCCTTCCTTTTTTAGATCACTATCCAGAAACTAGACATGCTCTTTCAATCTCTCTCTCTCTCTCTCTCTCTCTCTCTCTCTCTCTCGTTTGCTAAAACGAAACATTTGGCTGTAAATGCACTATACTACTCTGCTACAGTGAACTAAATTCATATTTTGTTCCATCCCGGATATTGTTACCAAGCAAAGCGAAATCATAAATTTGGCGCTAGATATTTCTCTTATGTCATAAGTATAATTTAGAAAGATAATCATCTGAGATGACCGATATCGAAGTAGTCAAAGTTAAAAACTCACTCAAAAGTGTTACAATTCTGTCATTCTCATTTTTGACTTTTAACCCGCCATCCCAAACACCTGTTTATAATCCTAGAGACATAACATTTTGTAATATTTTAAAAATAGAATCAGTTGACACTTGAATGATCTTAAAATCTGGTCTAGTCATTGTGAAATCTTCAGAAATGTTCCATGTCCACGGTTAGCCCTAGGAAACATTATTTGATGACAATTCATTGAAAGAAACATGCGCTGGTGTCTTTAAAAACTGAAATGACGACTATGTGACCACTACGTTGCGGATGTTGCGATATTCAACGCGAGTGAGAAAAAATATGATGCTAATTTATGCAGTACTTGCAAACAAATTCTTTGAAGACATTTAACAATTCAACCTACATGATATGACCAAGACCTACTGCTCTGACATCTCTAAGAATGTTCCATATTCCATAATATTAATTGTTGTATACGGTTTCACGACAACCATGAAAATATGAGATAAAGTTACCTTCCGAAACTTGAACTGATTGATAATTGTAACTTTGACCATTTTGCCTTTTGACTTCAAGTCTCTCAGGATATTTCAGCCATGGAAAAAGAAGATTCAGCCAGATCTCAAAACTTTATGTATAGATCCCTTAAAATGTGAAATACTGCCTTACATACCTGAGCTTCATCGTTTTAATTTTTAAAGCTTTGATTTTTCATTATTAATATCCGCACCACTCCCATCCCCACGCCCGAAAACGTGGAGGAAACATGTTATTAAGACTGATTTATAACATCAGGAGATCCTGTTTTTTAAGCAAATAAGTAAAAAAGTCAACAAACAGTTGACGAAAGACGAAGATCGGAAGGGTGGACATTGTGAGTGCTGTATCTTTAGAGGCAAGGAGAAAAAAGCTATTCTCCAGAATGCAGCCTAATTAAGACAACGCTTTCGCGCTCTTTATGTCGGTAACTATTCTTTGAACCTGCAATCTCTAGCAGCAAAGTGACTGTTCATAAAAAAATAATGATTTCCGAACCGTATTTGTCTCACGATAAGTAATGCATATAGATATGTGACGAATAATTGTTCTAAAATAGGATACTTATACAGGGAAATGTACGTAAGTGATTTTTATTGTACGATGTTTTGATGTTTAGAAACACCTGTATTGATTACGTATATGATTTTTCTTTATCTTTTGTTTGGACAGTCACAAGTGGCAAATGCCAGTAAATAAAAGAAATAACATTCTTAGGTGTTAAATTCAGAAAACACAAATATATGTGTTTGTACTTGTTAATTTATCTTTTGTTACATTCAAAATATGTTTCACAAAGATACTTAAAAAAACGATTTTTTTAAAAAGATATTAAAAATCGATATATATATGTGTGTGTGTGTGTGTGTGTGTGTGTGTGTGTGTGTGTGTGTGTGTGTGTGCTCACCCAACTGTGATCACTTCTGTACTATATAATTGTGGAAATATATCAAATACTTCTGAGCTTGGGTAACAGTTTATTGTTATGATAAGATGAAAATTAGTAAAATTGAGGCATGTAAATAGGCGAAGTAGATGTGTAATGACTGTAAACCACGTACATGGTAGTTGAGTGGGTGAAGAAGAAAAACATCTGTACGTAAAATGGTCATGGTTGACGAAAGGTTGGTTAAAGATACAAACATATACAGACCTACTTGATCCGGAAGAAAGTCCAGTCGTCTTTTGCTTTTATACTGAAGACATCAAACCGATATGACCTTAATTAGTTACAACTTGATTTTCAAGTATTTAAGTTAAGGTAGAATATGAACATAGTATTGTGAAAAAGAGATGTTTAACTTTTATAAATACTCGTAATTCTTTTACAATAGCATGAGTCGATCCAGTTCATTAGTTACAATCGTGCCTCAACGAAGACCATAATATTTTTGTTAATCAATAAGTGGGAAATAAAACTGCAAATATTCATCATAAGTAATAGACACTTACTGGAATGAAATGACGGGAAATCTCGTGTATACATCTGATCTAAAATATTAGTATATTGCGGACTATATAGAAATTATTAAATGCACTTAGAAGAAAACAATTATATGTTACACCTTTTGTCGACATATTAAATTGAATAATACAATCTTATTACTGAGACGACACTTTACATCTGCACTTCAGTATAACATTAGGCTTCAATGTTAGCTCTTGCAAATTATTTTAAAGGAAATCTCTGCAGTTGTCTATATTATTTTCATTTCTGATATCAGGGTGGACAACAGAATGAGGGCGAGGTTGATAGAGATTGGTTGGCTGGATCCTTTCGGCATGAGAGTTGTTAAAGCCGGTGGTGGAGAAGTGGCAGGCTCATTTCGGCAAGCTGAAAAACAAAAGTTGTATTTGTACCCTATATGTTATCACAACTGCAATAAATCATTAATATTTTCTCCAACTTACACGACAGTTCAAGCCTTGTGCATTCGATTAATTGTACTTTTGAAAATATGTTCGTTAAAATTTTAAGATGAAATTCTATACGGTAATTCTGAACAATTTCAACAATAGGTTGCGGACCAAAATTTATTTGTCTCATATTTGTATGTTATCATCCCACGCATAGGTGAGAAGGTTCTCAAAACTGAATTTAAGCTTAAGACATTTGATTGGTTAGTTTTAAAGCAGACTTATTTTTCACACACTCAAATTGCTGGGTTCTGTGATTAAGTTAAGTCCAGAGTGTAGTAATGTTGGTGAAATCCATTTTAGATTTTCAAAACAAAGTAAGTCACCTTCTTGTCAGACGTAACACTTTGGCCTGTGTCCAGTTTGTGAGTTACCGGTAGTTGGTTTCTGGCAAACCGTCTGAAAACAACAGAGCTTTTTTAAGCCTAGCTAGAATTTCCGAAGCAGTAATTTCAAGTCTGAAGAATGTCTCCCTTTGAAACTCATCTCTCAACATTCCAGACTTTGAACATTAACATACTTCAGCGCACGCACGCACACACATACATGCGCGCATGCAACTGATTTTCTACCTTCATGGTTGTCTCTGGCCGACCAGTCGAATTTCAACTGTTTGTCATCACAGATCAAGCATTCATCCTCTTGGTGAACTTGTCCGTTGCCCACACACTTATGATCAATAAAACAGTAGCCATCCTATATAGTCAAAGAATTAAGATGTATTTTATCTTTTAATAATAGGATATCAGAAGTTATATCAAAATAAAGCAATAAGAAAGTATAGGCAATGTTGTTTCAAACATTAAGTATTATCGAAATTAGTATAATACGAACAACATAAATGTTGAAACTAACTTAAACTGCAAGGCTATATTTTTCTTAAAATGTATATATTTGCCTATTATCAGACTGCCTGTGTGTAGGTCTACTACTTTGTAAAAATGTATCTCCTCAAAAATGAAAAATAAATATAATGACAATAATACCCGTCTATTATATCAATGGCAACAATTTAGTCATTCGTAAATTTAACTTATTATTTCAAAAAATTCCCCTTGAAAAAAATGTAGCCGTATATTTACAGGCGATTAGGGCAGAAAAGGAACACATATCATGAAAAAACATTCATCCCTATGAAATATTTGGCGTTTAAGAAAAAGAATGTGTCTAAATGTATGATTGTTTGAACCTGCATTTCACTTAGAACCTATTCTTTGACCCAAATTAACTTTGACTTTTCTTAGATAGATAGATAGATAGGTGTTGCCATAAAATAGCACAAAAAAGTAATCACCATCAAAGAAAATAGAAATCTCTCTGAGCCGTTTTGAGAAAGTTGGCACTCTGAGTTGTACATGTACAGTTCAAAGTCCCTCCCGTATCTTTGACCGTCGTTACTAACTGAGATGGTATAGCCAATCACAAAACGATCTGGGGCCTGGGTGTATGTGGCAAAAGAGTGTTTTTTCCTCCTGATTTGTTGCACGGGGCAAATAACTTCAAATAAAGTCTCGTGCTCGGCGGGAACGTAGAATGTGGTCTCATATTTCTGAATTCCATCGACAGACATCTAATGAAAGAGACAAATTATTGAGTTGCATTCCGCACATTATTATAATCGATGTTATTCCACCAAACTAATGATGAAATTCAAAACACACAAATCTTTCCAGTCATCAAGAGGTGATATTTAAGTCTTTACTTTTGTTAAAAATTCAATGACAATGTCAGTAACTAAATAAAATAGAATTTCTAGGATAATTAAAAAACCCGTCTTTCATGGGAATACTACGAGTTCGGTTTTATTGCATAATTTACAATAATTATCGGAATTTATATAAAACGTCATTATATAATTAGTGAGCTTTTTGTGGAGCATACAGGGATTGTAAAACATTGAACAAAGAGATACGTTTGAAAGAAAAAGAATCAGTGATGTAGGTCTCTGATGTGCGTTATTAAAAAATAATGTACTATTGGGGAAGAAAAACTTTGATTTTTTAAAAAAAAATTGATTTTACTATTGCTTACTATAAATGGCTTAATCCTGCACGTTAACTTCTCTGATTCAGCAAATATTTCTCCATAAACAAAGGCCTGGTTACATTCAACAAGGCGTTCATCGCAAAGTCCGCCATCTAAGAGACCAAATATTTCTGGTGGTTCGCTCAAATCCAAGGAACAATCACTAGAACCGTAACCCGAATCACAGATGCAAGTTCCTGTAGAATTAAGTTGTAATTAATCACTAGCAAGACTATGGTAGAATAGTAATAGTTCTTGGATTACATATTGATGCTTAAAATTACGTGAATAGCACATTAAGTCTATTTTGACGAAGGGCGTTATATATGTTCTTATACTATTTTGTTTATTTATTTAATTTAAAAAATGCTAAGACATCCATTTTTGTATGCATTGATCAGTGGCGTTGTTAATTATAGAAGTGACTTTGTTAAGTGCATATGTTAAATTGACAGTTCTGTTAAAGTACTCCTCAATTGCGTATTGTATGTATTGACATGCAACTAAACATGACTATATACCTACTTGAACTGATAATATTGAAGGGGAAGAAAAAAGTGGAGGATTGAAAAGTAAATGTTTATGCTGCCCCTTACGCGTGGGATCCCTAAATATGTTGCTATCAGTAATTACCATTTACACATTGTCCTCTGTTGCTGCACATAGATGGACAAGCCTTTTCCTCTATCTCCGCAACAATTGCACTTGCTTCCTCGGCCTCACGGAAGGTATTGTTCCTTGATATTTCATTAAGACATTGTTCCCTCATAGATTCTCTAGCAGAGTCGGACCACACTGTTGTTTTCGTCAGCTAATTAGAGACAACTTTAATAGGATTTCAGTACATTTTACATCGACATATGTTTTGATTTTGTGTTACACTGATCTGCCGTTTTTTCCATTTATTTACAAGGTAAGTGCATGGAACGCAACCCAGCCCTTACAAAAACTACAGTTAGGAAGAAAATATTATACTGCATCCAGTACCAGTAGTCCTACGCGATATGTATCCACTGTATATATGACAAACTAAACAAATACAATAAAACCGACAGACTTAGAATTACTTGTTGTATGTACTGTTTTACTCTAGCAGGCAGTTTGAAAAGCAAACGACTGATATAGTAGAACAAAAATTACGTGTAGACATAAGCGGGAAATTTATTTCAATTTCTGAGATATTTACAGATAAGACTCATGTGAAATCACAGGCAGGGATCAAAAAGAAAATAAATAAAGAACGGGACATGGTATCGACGTTAATAGTACTTACAAGTATATCCGTGGCACAGGTATTAATATTTTCCTCAGATCTCGTGGAGGGCACGTTTGTACACAGATCAAAAATTGGGGATTCTTTCATGTAATTCTGACAGTAATTTTGAGCTTCCTCCTCCGTCATATTGATCTGTTCTGACAGCTATAATGGGAGTAAACGGAGATATGACAATTTTTCTTAACTATTTAAATCTCTCTCTCTCCTCTCTCTCTCTCTCTCTCTCTCTCTCTCTCTCTCTCTCTCTCTCTCTCTCTCTCTCTCTCTCTCTCTTTGTATACCGGTACGCCATTCCGCGTGTCCACTCAAATATATCTCCAAGTATAGCGTTAAAGTATCTGTAATATATACACTCGGTATAACCATGACAATTTCACGACAAAATGACCAAAATTGCACAACACTAATTATCATAAACTGAATAGACTATTATGTATGATTCTGACACAGATTTGATACAATAAAAAAGAGGTGATTTTAGTGTGTATATTCCATGAACAAATTTTAATATTTAAGACTGTATTTGAAAGTCAATTTCATCAAGAAAATTCGAACATTTTCTTTACCTGATTAAAAAACGAACGTCTTGCACGTTGTTGTGGCGATGGGAATCGATCTCTTGTAGGAACTGAACGTCGCTTCCTTTGATTCAGTATTTCACAAGTCTTTGTGCCCACTTTTTTGCCATAATGACATGATTGTGTTGTATGTCCCCCACAAGGAATGTTGGTATTAACTGTGCTTCCAGTGTTGTTGTTACAAGCACACACGTAGGTTACCCACGGTATCAGGTTGTCTTTCACATCTTTAGACAGGGCAAAGAGACTTTCATTATTCCACACTCTGCAATTTGATTTTAAATTTTCTGAACATTCATAAATTTATGGTATGTTTGGTAGCAATGTCAAAATATACTGACTGACTTTACACAGTATAATCTTAGGGAACGAGATGAATGAATGGCTTTATTATACATTTTATAATGAGATATTGAAATCAATAAGGAGGCGCCGTCAAAATCATGCCTAAAAGCGAACTTTAAGCAAAAAAAAGTGGGCTTCAAGTATTAACTTTTTTTAAAAATTACTTTTCCGCATAAAATCATGCAAATCATTAGTGACTAAACTTACATGAACTGTTGCTATTCGATATTTGTCACCCATACAGTATCGTTTGCCTTTTAGACTCTACGACAAACGGACATATTGTTCGGAAAAACGCCTGGTTAAGTATAGAAATACAATTGTTTAATTAGCGATTTTAACTTTCAACATTGAAGAGTGTTGATTGCAAACCGAAATTAAGTAACAATCGAAATGTATGTGCAGAGTCTGTTACCGAACTAGATTGCAAATTTGCCAAGGTCATACATTGTTGTAGTAATGCAGACTGGAGAAAACATCCGTGTAAATCGACGGTTTTGCCTTAAAAACTATATAATAAAAAGAAAATCTAAGTTTTTTTAGTAGATATAAAGAAATAATTCACTCTTGCAAATATAAACGTGTTTAAGGGTGCAGATCATTGATAATTTCATGTGAAATTGACATTGACAGTAAACTGTGATGCCTTTGCCTTGGTTGATGTCAGGACATGACATTTCACACTAGTAGATGGTAAATATGAAACAGGTTTGATAATGTCATGTGATATAGACATATATATATATATATATATATATATATATATATATATATACATATATATATATTTATATATATAGAAAGATAGATTAACAGCTTACCGCCATTCATCAATGATTGCACGTGGCTCTAACATTCTGTTCGTGTCACAGTTTCCATTAACGTTCTGTGGGAGAGTACCATCCCTTTTCCGAAAATCATCGGTACAAATTCCACTAAGGGCCCCACAGAGTCCTGTTGATCTCATATCTTGATCGTGAATAGAAGGTATCACGTGTACATTCAAAAATCTAGGATCATGTGACTGAAATGATACTACTACGTAGGTGCCATATGGAAAATAGATCTGAAAAAAACCCAAAGAATTAATAAACTGCAGCATTAAAATCGTTTTAGAAAGACAGACTGGCAAAGGCAGAGGCTTCCATTGCTTGTCAAATCTGCAGAAAATATTACAGTAGTTAAGAAGAAATATCACAAGCATGTACGAGTTAGTAACATATTATAGCAGAATGTAATATTTATAAAACTAAAGACATATTAAGCTAAACAGTAAATACTATTAACTTTTAGCATGATGTATATTTATTTTTCCTTTCTTCTTAAGAGAGCCTCGACGAAGAATAGCCTTTAACTAAATGAATCACTCTCTACTAAAATGTACTATTATTATTATTATTATTATTACACCCTTGATATAAGAGTTGGTTATCAATATGAACTTTGATTAATTTATTCTTTACTTCTTTCATAAGGAGATTTACAGACACATATATGACAAACAAGACAAAAACAGCAACAACAACAAAAAGGACAAGCAAACAAAGAGTCACATGTAAATAATGTACAAATATACAAAGGTTAGCTGGACTGATTTGTACAGTAAAAGGAGATAAACAATCGTATATGAGCGACAATTAGAGAATTATGAAGTAAATATGAAGAAGATATATGCAAATGAACAGATGAACCCCAAACATTAGTTTATACACATGTATATGAACAAGGATTATATACATGCGCGTATTTACGTTATATGTAATATAGGTGCTTCACTGGAATGATTGGTCCAAAGTATTAATTTTATCCGATAACTGCAAGTGCCTAGTGTTAGGTTCACTCATGATCAGCACATGACCTATACTAGCTAAGTCATTCGTGATGAGTGTTACAATTAAGGTAAGAACAAATATATTCTCGATATCAGAACAATGAACTGGAATGAACTAATGGGAGATCGGTGAAGCTGAGTTTCATCAAGGGGAGTTTCATGGGTAAGCCCGAGTCGTTTCAGCAGCTGGAACTCATCACTACTTTGGCTGAGCTCCACGTGGAGGGCTAAGCCAAACTGATCGTATATCTACTAGTGAAAATCATCGGCGACCTGCCTCGTTCAAAAAGCAAGATGTAACAACATGTTGAAGTAGATCTGTATACTGGTTGCCGTATTTTTGACAGATAGAGACACGGTGACTTGGTTTTCGGACCCACAGAGACGCTATGAACTTAGTTTAAGCTCGTAATTGTTCTTTGCAATGGAACAAAGAGGGATTCATTTCTGTATGAAAAAGTCGAAATGAAGAGAAATCATATCACTACTTATTTTTTATAGCTACGCAACCTGTTCATGTTCGTGAATAGCTTTGTTATCTATTCACTTCCAATCTATTTGTTTGGGAAGCATGTCTGTTTCGTGGAATTTATGAGGAAATCAGTTATGGCATACTTTTCAAGTGCGCACCAAATATCGGGAGTATAACCAGTTTGTACAAAATATGTGCCATCAAAAAACAAAAAGACGCATGCGAAATATCTGTTTGGAGGTGGCACGATGTAACAGGATGAAGCCGGGTTTGGATTGGACTAGCGAAAACGCTGAAGGCAATAATGTAACTGAATGATGAATGAATCTGACACGATACTCATGCGCATAAAGTACAACAATGCATTTAACAGAATGATGCTCACAAAGTTCAACAACTGATAGATGGAAATGATATAGTTCCTAAATGGAACTAATCAGAACATGTCACTTCAAGGAGTAATCAAACAAGAATCAACGTATGTAACTGATGAACAGATATGATTGATATATGGATCTATCACCATGGACGATGAATGTATAGAAGTCATACACAAATATGAACAATGTATGATTCTATCACCAAGGGTGATCAAAGTAAGGAATTTACACACAAATATGAACAATGTATGTTTCAGCACCAAGTAGGATGCGTGTATTATGGATTTTCGTTCAAATAGTGATATTGAATTATTGATTTACGCTCATATAGCGATACTGAATTATTGATTTTACTCATATAGTGATATTGAATAATATTAATTCAAAAATGGTACATATGTATCTCGTGGCGTCCCGTTGACGATCACGATGTATTTCAGATTCCATAGCTCTCGTCGAATGGTCAAGGAGCCACCACGAATGGCCGGCCCATCCCAGTCTGCCGAAGGATCCCTCAAGAGCCTCCTTATTCGATACAGACCCACTAGTCACGAAGATTTGGTCCCTCGCGCGACTAAACAAATACCTTCCTCCGAGCCATCGACCCCAACATACGGGTGACATAAAATCCCTCAGAGTTCAACGACTCCCCATCACCAAATACAGCTCTACAGCTGAAGATTACTCCCGTAAATTGGACAGCTTCCTGACAAAACTCGTTGTGTTGTGATTATATTTCGAGAATTCACTCTATAAGTACCCTGGCTGTGGTGGAAATGCACAGCCAGAGAACTCGAGATAATCTGGTTTCTCACTGCAGGCAATTTGCTCTTGCAGCATAGGGATGAAGTGAACTCAGTATTTTGAAATATCTAAAGCCGAAAAATGTACCGCCCTCCGTTAACCCTGTACGTGGCAACGAAACCCGAGTACATTTTCGTATATATATATATATCGACATAAAGTACACACATTTCCGTGACACAATTTGGGAGGCTATAAAGTTTTTTTGTCGAGAAAGAGGAGTTTATATCAGTAGTAGCATAGACTCTCACGTATACGAGAGAGTCTGTTCTCTGTATCTCTTGCTTTTGTTCTTTCTATCTTTTTGCTTTTTCCACTCTAATAATAGATAGATAGATAGAGAGATAGATAGATGGGTGAATGGTGAATGGATGGATGTATGTATGTATGTATGTATGTATGTATGTATGTATGTATGTATGTATGTATGTATGTATGTATGGATGGATGGATGGATGGATGGATGGATGGATGAATAGATGGATAGATGGTCGGGTTTTTATGTGCGTAGGAATGTAGGTATACCTATACACACTGGGTTTGGTTTGATATTCAAGTAATGTTAATCGCCAATTGTATTGAAACATTATCTCATACTCAGACTTTGTACAAGAAAAACAACAACAAAAGAACTAAACTCACCGTGTATGTATCACCCGTCTTTCGTACATCCAAAGTAGAGTCCACACAGAGACTGTCTTTGTAGCCGATGAAAGGAAGTGTACCACATACGTCCAAAACAAAGACGTCCATTCCAGCCTTAACAGCGACACCGCAATTACATCGTACAGTACTTGATTGATGACATGCCCTCGTCTTGATTTGTACCTTTAGTCGTTGTGTTTAATTAATAAATGGAAGACATAAGTTTGCAGTTCGTTGTTCGTATGAATTATTTATAAATGCAATCACAATTTTTAATTGAAATTCATGGAGAACAATATATCGCAAATTTTTCGTTAATGATGACAATAAACTTTCCGATAAATCTCTTTATCCGAAACATATTTTGTTTAAGTATCACAAACGTTTTTCAAAAGAAAAACGCAAAAAGCATGTAAAAGATAGCACGAACATAAGAAAACAGGAAAAGATATAGAGCAGAACTTACGAAACATCATGTTTTTAATACTATTTTGATATTTCGAATTAATATATAAAATGTAATATTTGGATATGCATTTTTCTACTTTATATCGGGTGTTTAGAAACACCATTATCATGTAACTAAATTAACGCTGTGTGAGTATATACATACATGAAGTATAAGAAGATATGATTAAATTTTCAAATGGGTGTCTCACATAGAGTAAGTTTTCCTGTATGTGAAATTTGCTGTACTGGTTTTACACATTTCCATACCATATAGTGTTAGATACCTGTACATTTTGTTCGTGGTATTTGCGTTCAATACTGACTCGCTTAGTAAAAGACTTAATAACTCTAGGACCTTTTGCTTTTTCAACTGCAGTAAGCATAATGCAGTAATTTCTGATAATCATTAAGTATATTTCCATCTCCTATTTCAACTTAAATGGTTGAATATAGATCTTGTGAATTCACCTTGCGGAACATTTGTACGGTACATACCTCTGTTGTAAAGTTTAGATGTCGGTAAAGTATATATTCTCCATCAACGTGGTTTTCGAATAACCTGGAAAGGAATATGAATGAGAGATAGAAAAATAAAGAGAGATAAATATTCTTAATATATTCTCCTAAAAACAGACATTGGACCAAAAGATCGTGTACATATACACTACAAAGAAATATTAAGACGTATACATTGTTGATCCTCAATTGCCACCGTATTGATTTTGATCGACGAAAGAGGTGTCATAAAATACGCTCTACTTCCAAAGGTTAGCCAGTCTAAATGTGCGACAAGTCCGCAGAAGCATACCCACCTTCTAAGCTTAAAACAGAAGCTTAAACGTTGCACCTGAGTATAGAATGCTCGTTTAGAGCATTATTTGCATAAGAAAAGGTCATATTAGTATGGAGATTAATAGCTTAATAAATATTTCTTCCTCTGGAATGAAAGCCCAAAAGAACATATAAAATCATGGTAATAAAACGATTTGACAATCACCATGTATTGTAAATCCCGAATTCTTCTTTAAGCTTCATTTTCACGTATGTCTCACTTAAGCGAAATAAATACATTAGAAAATTGATCAGGAAAGCTCATGATCTGGATTGGGCATGTGATAACAGCGGACCACACGAGACGCATAGCATCGAGCGTGGTCCACTGATGTCGCATTCCAACATAATATTGTACTGGTTCTGCTTTGATTATATATCGGACGAAAATATATATATTTAACCTAAACTGGCACAGACGAATCGAACGGTGCAATGCCATATTTGTAAAACGTAATATAGCATAACGGATACGAATATGCCGTTCTATTCCAGAAAGTTTTGTTGATGCCCTTACTTTATAGTAATGTTGTTATTTATAAGCTTTGAACTTTAATCTTTTTTTACAGAGATTTCACTGGATTTAGATGCAGACGACCTGCAAAACAAGAACAAGCTTAGAATTTTCATGTGATAAGTAGGACGCTTTTCAACGCTGTCGAAATAAATGTTGGAGGTTTCTTTCAAAATTATTTGAATCATTTTTGTTACAGTCAAATACAAATGTTTAAGTGGCGTCAGAAAAAGGTAGTTTCACTTTTTCTGACTTCTATAATACGGAGTACACAAATTTGGGAATATGACGTTTTAATAGGCTCAAGAATCTTGATGTGTAAATATCACCTCCATCAAAAATTCAGGATTCAAAGTGACATTCATTACATTTACATTCTACGATTGTTGTACCTTCCATCGAACGTTCTCATATGTGGATCATTATATGAATAGCAGATTTTTCCTGGAAAGACTGTAAAAGCTGAATCAACAATCTCAACCTGCAAAATAAATATACAAAGAAGAGGTGTGACGCAAAAAAGAGACGTGAGAATTTGATAAATACATAGGTATCATATTAAGATTATAGTGGTATTGTTGGAACAGAGACAACAATGAATACATTGTCATGCGCAATTGCAAGTCGGATCTCACTGACAATATGTTAGAGTTTACGACATACAATATCATTGGAGCGACGAAATCTCATATTTTTCTAACTGAAACATCTCTGCTAATAATAACCAAACAATATATTCTCCCCTTTGATGCATTAATGGCGATTCCTTTATAAATGACACATCCAGTAGATAATGACTGGCTGTCATTATTTAAATTATTCGTGAATAATTTCAATAATTTAAATACCATTTCAAAGTGACGGGCCATATCTACATTAATAGATGCATATTTAATTTTATTTTGGTGTACAATTTATATCTTAAAAACACATCTTTCTATCTATTTATTTATTGATCAATCAATTTATACGCAACAAAGAAATATTTTGATATCTGCTAATTTACATACATACTCACATACACACAGATATATATATATATATATATATATATATATATATATATATATATATGCGTGTGTTTGTGTGTGTGTGAGAGAGAGAGAGATAGAGAGAGAGAGAGAAAAGTAAAGAGATGGGGTAGGGACGTTGACTTTTCACAGAATCGTTAAAGAAAAAATGTCTGACCGAGAATTTAGGCAAGTAGTAATTATCCCATATTCGTGCTGGATTTGGTGGAATGTGTCCTTCCGTTCTTAGATAAATGTCAAACTTCCCCCTCAGTGCGTAAGCAGCGTCGTTCCCTGCAACTATGTTTATGTAAAAAGAGTTATTCCATTGAGCACTGAAGATGCTGGTCCCACAGTATCCTTCAAATGATGGTCCATTACATTTGTCCTTGTCTGGGACATAGGCCAAAATTGCACGGGAACACCCATGCGGTCCATCGCAACCTAGTGGTATTGTTGATGTTATAGATGCTTTGCCGGGATTTCCGTTGTCTCCTCTAGTTATTCTGGACGTTATAACCGTAATCTAGAACATGACATCAGACCCAATTTAAAAGATACATAACTTTATTGAAAAAAACTGTTAAGACTCCTTTCCTGTTATACTTTCTGTCTTTTATTATTGATATTCTATTGATTTATTATCTTCTATCTCATGGTATGTATGTATGTATGTATGTATGTATGTATGTATGTAAGTATGTATGTATGTATGTATGTATGTATGTATGTATGTATGTATGTATGTATGTATGTATGTATGTATGTATGTATCCTTATGTGTATGTCTGTAAATAATTTAAATATCAGATGTAGTTATGTGAAAATCTTACTATGCTGGAACTACTACGCGGATATAGTTAAAATAAGCTTGTACAAGAACATAGTGTGCCTCCTAAACCTGATTGCACAATGCATGTAACCTTTAGGTTCATTTTGGTATAGGAATAAAACAAAATTCTATTTTCTATTGAATATTAATAAATGTCTCAGTAAACTCGTCCTATATCTTAGAAAGAAGCAACCATCATATTGTTTCGTACATTTGCAGTTGGATTTTTATCTTTTGAAAAGGCATAACAGATAGACATGTGTTTATGTAGTTCATTCTGATCCTTCCATTTGGTCATCCATCCATAAATTATTCTTTCATACAGCCGTCTGTTCATGTATGGATTCAACCATGTTTATTTCAGACGTGCACACTTACATGGACTCCAGCAAAGAAAGGATCGGATCTTTGGGAGAGCCTTCCAGGCATACCTTGTTTTCCAGACAGTGGTAAGACCGCACAACTGATCTTTAAATAGAGAGAATAGCACAAATAACATTGACGGCTATACTACTAATATTGCTGATTCAAACTACCAAAATACCCATTTCAGAGTTAAGATACAGATGTCCCAGAGTTTAGCATCGACATCGAAACATCAAAGTGAGCGTCAAAACATTTACAAAATTCAAAGAAGTTGTGGAAGTCTTAGCTTCTGCTTACATACAAACTTTAAGCAGTCGGTTCATATCAAGAAGAATTTGATCAACTTATGTTCAAAAGGGTAACATTAAATTGTACGCCATTATTATTATGGTATGATTAATAAGTGCACGTACTCAACTGCGATGCGCATGTTTTTAACAATGATAGCGACGACCGACAATTATTGTTTCAGATGAACGTTTGAGATTGAAAGGAAAGGTCACTAAACAGAGCGACAACGACAGCAAGAGTTAAAGCAAATGCAAACGATATGTCGCTTCGACAATACAGACATTTAGAGAGAACATATGATGGAATATTTAGCAAGTATATATTATTTTCCATCACATTATCAAAATAGTTCTAGCCGAATCTAGCGCAGAAAAGTCATACTTCTACACCAAGTGATTGTTTCATGTTATTTATGAAAAGCTCTTCTGTGAGTTGAAGGTCATCAAGGTTGTCTCTAGGTTGTTCGTCCATGACGTGCATTACTTCTGAACCGTCCTTCGTTGCGTACCAGAACACTTGGTAATGAAGACCTGCCTCTGAGGGGTCGGTTGACGGCTCAAACTTACAGACGAAATGTACACGACTGTACACGTCCACAGCTTGTTTTACAACCTCTATCGGAGACACCACTGGTTTAGGTGGTACAAAGGTAGGTAACTCACCTAATGATATAATAGAACAACAGTTTTTATAGATGCAAAAATGAAATTCGTCGTTGTCATTAGTTATAACTGTGAAACAATTTTGTATCAATGCAAACACAAGCAATTGTATATAAGTACTCGTACATTCCTGCAATAATGTTTGAGACATGAATTAATCGATTTATGTGGGATCTAGCTTGCGAAAGTGTCTTGACAAAAATTGATTATACTTGTGTTGCTACTAAGACTGACACATCAAAATTTAGATTTAAACACATGTCAAATACTAGGATATGCACATGGACTGACACAATTAATACGTTCAAAGATATACCGAAATAAAACGTTTGGGGCGAGACCTATGAAACTTGCACGGAAAACTACTTGTCTTTTTTCCTTTTGTCTGCTGTTCTGGAATACTATATCATATATTTGTACATTGAACTCATAAATATGGATAGGTAATAAGATATTCAGTGCTGACGACTTTCAATCACCGTCTGCATAATTATGCTATACTGTCCTCCTAATTGTCATTTGTTTTATATTTCAGCACGGATGCTTGTACAGGTGCATGAGACACGTATTTCATTTTTCTATTTTTCGCGGTGTCAAGTTATTATTCATATAATTTTAAAATACTGTAAAGTAATTCTAAAGTTCTATATGACCTACTCAATAACCCTTTAGCAAAGATTTTTCAATGTATTACAGAACTATTTATTGATTTTAAAAAAAATAATGATTGCCTACCAACATTATTACAAACCGGATACATTGCTATTGATTTACCTACCCTCCGTGCCAATGCCTGCAAATATGAAAAGAAAGCTTCAGCATTAAACTAAAAAAGCAATAATTGTTTATTTCATAGTAATTCGACACCAATGACTACAAGTTCTTTCAATGCAAAATTTACAACAGTCTTAACATTTTAAAGTTAGTGATCATTTATGAAAAAAGAACGTAATGTGAAAAGAAAGTAAACATTTAGAAAGGTGGTAATTTAGAAAATCTTGTATCTAGCCATTTGATAATACATTTTATACTGCTAGTTTTTGTCACATCGATATAAAATAGACACGAAAACTAACTTGTGAAAGATTCGAAATAGGGTCTGTACATTTCAAACATTACTAGAAACATTTTGAATTTAATGCAACCTTACCAAAGCAGTATGCCTCCTGTCTGCTTGCCGTGTTAGTCAAAAAATACACCGAGAATGTTCCACAGTTTTTTACTTTTATGTCATATTCGATGGAGCAAAAGGACTGTGCATTAACTGCACATGCAACTCTGTCTACAGTACCATCATGTGCAGTTGGATGAGCACCTGAAATATGCATAAAATATCATCGATAAATTTATTACAGATGTTTATTGTGCACAATGTCACTGCATCTCGATTCAGGAGTGAAGTACAGTCTCAATGTCTGTAAATGTTACCTGCTACTTGTAGAAAATACACTACACTTATGTGGTATGTATACTTACATGTGTAAAATATATTGACAAGCTTTATATATAAAAGTGTGTACGGTATTGAATCTCCTGCAAACAAATTGTATAACTGAACGCTGAATGGGGTAGGGGAGTATCTGCAAGTAATGATTATATATATATATATATATATATATATATATATATATATATATATATATATATATATATATATATATGTATGTATATAACTCTCGGATACAATTACCTGAAATCATGAAATGTTGGTATAAGGCACATGATATTTAGAAAGCGGATCACTTCAAGCTATGAAAGCGAAATATTTAACGTTTTTATTAATTTGATCATCGTCTTCATCATTATCATGTAGAGCAAATGTTGATGTTTGTATCGCATGCCATATGTTTCTTATCTATCTGATTGAATACTTGGACATGGACATATATCATGGTGATGATGATGATGCAATTTAGTTGAGATACACACATTTCACTTGACCGACGCCATTTTCAAAGTGTTAAAATCACTAGTTACCATTCATCCATATTGGGAATTGCGTCCCACAGATATACAGCGATGTCGGTTTTTCAGTTGGCATAATTTCGTTTTCCGCCCTGTACCAGCCCGGTTTCAGGAAGAAGTCATGCACGATGACTTCAGTGACACGGTAGTTGTAGTAGCGCTGCCCAGCATTTGGGATGGTCGCATTGGTTCGACATTCATCCTGTGTTGAAACTAAAAATATATGATTATTATTATTACGTAAAAACGCAATAAAATTCGCCAAGAAAACTGCTTTGCTCTTTTGGGAGAAAATACAATTTATAGAAAACGGCATAATTGTGTATTCACAAAAAAGTGGGTTTTTTCCTTTTATTTTTTCAATATATCAATTAATATATTTTACTTATTAAACAAACGATTAAAAAATCGCATTTTAAAAATTTAAATTGATAAATATAGTCTGCTTGGAATTCAAGTCACACCTTTGCACCCAATTTTTGTATGATTACAGGTAAACGCTGACGGCGTTTATTTTCAGTGTTGCACGTGCTGGTTTGTTTAGTTCTTTCAGTCTGCGCCAAGAGCAACCGCTCACCCACCAAGATTTATATTCAGCCTAAGTCGGGACAAAAGTAGGTTCAATTTGTCATATATTCTTAACATGAGAAGTTTGCTAACATTCATTTTACGATTCTGTAATTACAACAAAGCTCAAAAAGTTTAAGATGTTTTCAACGGTTATATCAACACTAATAAAAAATATGTAAACCGTCTCTTTAAGGCACCGCTATCAGAATCTCACCGATCATAAAGGAAAACGATTAGTATATTAGACATTTATGTACATATAATTTAAATAATTTTTCAAACAATTTAAATATTTCTTGATTCTAGGAAGAAGACAAGTTCGGTTTATTTCGAACGATATTACAGCTCTTCGCCAAATTATACAAGATTCATGTATAATTTGAAACATTACAATATTACTGACAAAATATCCCATAGTTTGGAAATCATTGTTCATAACACTGTATTCTCTTGAATATATACAAAAACCGAACAGTAACAAATAAATGACACCGTGACCAGACACATACGCACTATTAGAAGTGTTTATTTACAGACAGAAAATCACTCCAAATAATACAGGTATCTTATTTAAGATATATTTTGTCAAATCACATGTTTTTTAGTTTTCCATTACTTAAGGGGTGTTAGGAGCCTGATCATCAAAACGTAATCGTGAGATATGACTGATCTGAAATGTCCATAACCACTCTTCCACAATATAAATTTTAGCCACACATGTTCATTAATCGACAGTTCATGTAATTCATGTAGTGATGTGTAAGTGAGAGAGAGAGAGGGAGAGAGAGAGAGAGGACGATACCTTGTCCAAACAGCAAAATGAAAACTACAAACGTAAGTACCATCTTGTAGATTTCACTTCCAGTGCTGCGAGAATTAAACCAATTGGTCTATATATATATATATATATATATATATATATATATATATATATATACACACACTATTTGTTTCTTCTTAAAGTTTAAGACAAGTTATGACAATGATTTTGTTAATAAACGAAGAATGAACGGATATGGTGTATTAAGACGACATGCAATTTGATTGGTTCGGGTTTAAGTTTGTTGCATATAGCTAGCTAGAATTGACTCCAATCCAATAATACTGTGCGTAGGTCACAAATGTAAAGATAGTAAAAGTGTCACATACAATATATCATGCTTAAAACGACAAGTTGCAAAACTGAAGGATCATCCTGTTTCGAGGAGTTTGCCTAACTTAAAAAGTACAACAAATTTATGTCGATGACCGGAGAAAGATAAATAAATTATTGACATCCGAAACAGTAATGTAAGCATGTAGTTTAATTTCATATTACTTCAAAAAGAGGATTTTTGTTTTAATAAAGACAAGACTTTATATTTGACATAAGAAAGAAACATAAAACGCCAAGTTGAAATATAACAATACATTTTTACATTTATCTCGCCATAAAGGTGCAAAAATACTAATTGGTACTGACATTTACACATTAAAGAATTACATTTCATTGGGGTAAACCATGAACACACTTTGTGGTTGCCATGGAAATGAATATACGTTTGTGAAGGGTCTTTCCTTGTGATACGTGGTCAGTTCAAATTCAATAAAAAATAAAAAAGACACAACAAAGTTATGAAGCCATGGAGAATGACAGATAAAAACAAAGACACCGGTTATTGCCATCTTGAACAGTAATTTAAGCACGCAGGTAAAATTCATTTTAATTTAAAGAGGTTTCTTTGTTTCTTTTTTAAAAAAGTAAAACATAAGCAAGAAACATAAAACGTGGAATTGAACTATAAAAATACAGTTGGCATTCATCGTCTGATGCTCACAATCTCAATTATGAACTCCTTAAAAGTTTGAAACACCACAGACACACATTAATGTTGGTTTGAAACTTTGCAACATTCAATACGGAGAAAAAGAAACGAAAAGCTTATAACAAAGTCAAATGCCTTCGTTTGCTCATACATTTTAGAAGAATGGCATGAATAGACCCAACTATATTTGTCTGACAAATAACCTAAATATAAGTGCAATTATTTTGGTGCTCAAGAACATAATTTTACCTAGAGATTAGCATAAGAGCAGCTTGTTATCAGTTTTTCTTATTCTTTCATTCCTCTTTTCCCTCTCTCAGATCAAACTAATTATCTTGAACGTCTGTGCATTTCTACATACCACTCCAAGCATGCATTAGGTTTTCAACTTTTTTCCTATAGAACGTAGAATAAATAGTGTAACATATATACGCACGCACGTAGGGGCAAGATCACTTGGTGCATCTTTTTCTACTGTGGCAACAAATACTGAACACTCTTTCACAAACAGTAAAGACTATTTTTATTGATTAGCATGTAAGTGTTCTTAATATTTTTAAATGTTGTGAATTGAAAATATTTTTAAGATATTGCGGTTTAAGCATTACTCGCATTGAAAGTGAAACTATCTTCCAGAAACATGGTTCGTAATTTCTTTGAAACATCTAGAAAATGTGCAAAGTAGTTACAGTTAATGAAAATCTGCTGGCATTATATAACGGCAGAACAGATTGCTTATCCTGCGTCTCTTGAAAACAATTTTTTAAAAATGTTTCTCTGGCAAATTTGTACAAGATTATCTACGACAACACTAACTATGCGTTCAAGGTCTGAAGTTGACCCTCTGTGTAGGCTTTAAAATATTTCGCCTTTTATTAATCCTAATTGCCTGTACTTTTGAAAATATGTATTTGTTTATAAAAAAAAAGGACCAGCCATAGGGAGAAAATATAGACGCAACATTTTAATAGCCAATATTAACTGGTTTATCCGCACGTTCATCATCCAAACATCGCTCCGACACTAGAAAACCACGTACCTGAGAAATGTTCTTATTTGTGCAAGGAAAATTATATGCTAACCCGTCAATGAATTAACAAAACAATAAATCAAAGAAAAATTGTTTTTACCGACCAATTTATCTACTTCTGTTTCTTCTTTGTTTTGTGGTAGCCATTCTGGCAAATTAATATTTAGTTCTTCTTTATGTTTTGAGTTATAAGTTAAGATAAGAATTCTTTATTTCAGACTGCAATGGTAAAGCATCTAAATTAAAATATAAATGTATTTGAAACATAAGAAAATAAAACAAAATCTTAGGTGTCTTATGTACAAATAAAGTGACACATATGAAACTACTGAATGCGTCTGTCATTGTTAAAAGCAAATTATGTAAAAGCATTTAAAGAGTGATATTTTGACTCTCTATAATCCGTGAAATATTTAAAGAAACAATTCTTACTATTAGACATTCTTGTCATCATTGAAAAAGCATACTTTCTCATCATTTCTTCAAAACCAAATACGTCATAATTTACAAATATGGTAGATGCACTGTTCAATCTTTGAAGGTTAATAGTAAACGAAGACTATTTTATAACGAATAACTTATTTTCTTTGTATGCATTCATTAGATTTTATCCAAAGATGTGCGCAATACATTGTGGACCAATAAGATTTGAATAATCTAAGTTTGATATTCAAGGAACGATATCTAAATTTACGTTAAAGCGTAATTGTTCGAGTACAACAAAATCTGTAATGTCTCATCATATCTCCAACAACTGATTTTGGGGATTTTCAATATGACCGAAATAAGTATAACTGTTGACATATGCGAGAGTATGATCCTTAAGAAGTACAGAAGGAGGTGATGGTGATTTGAAAGATATTGACTGAAAAACCATCCATATCAATTAATGTGCACTATATATGATATCTTTCTCAAATGCGTAATATTCACATATGTTTAATAATTTCCTAAAACCTGCGATACAGGGACTTATAAATGACATATCATCAGCAAAACGTACATTGTTAAGAAATAAGTGAGATAAGCCGCAACAGTTTAATAGCTGTTATTAACAAGAATCTCCACTATTATTAACTGTTATCTCAGCACGTTCATCACACAAACAAAACCAGCCACAAGCGTGCCTTTGAGAATAACCTTATTAGTCCATGGACAAATATTTTCTAATCCATCAATGAACCGACAAACAATAATAAAAACCGATTTATCTACATTGTCTTCTTCTTTTGTGTTAGCCTTAATTGTGGGTTAATTCTTACTTTTATGTGTTTTGAGTTTTAATCAACTTCATCTTTGTTTTTCTCTGAATATTTTTCACGTAATTTTAATTTTAATTTAGCTGTACCATTTACTTTCCAAAAATTTACTTCTCTGCCTAGCACGGCGAATTTCAGTCAACAACTGCACGTTAAAGATTATAATGACTACCTAACGAATCGAATCACCAATTTGGTGTTGAGCTAACATTTTTGCTCCAGTCAGGAGCCTGTGGGTCACCAATGTATGTTGTACCATATGCAATTTAAAGTGTATATATCACTTCAACATCTCTTGTCCAGTTTTCATGAAATGTTAACCACATACTTAAAAGTCCCTTGTTAATCGTCATTATTTGTTTACAAGGAGAGAAAAAAAAAACGAATGAGCTATGTTAATTAGTTGAATAAATGGGCTGACAGTCGTTTGTTAGTGCTTATTTCGAATAAAATTCATGATACAATTTTAAAGAGTTCTACGTTTGCGAACATTCGCCAGCTAATCCTTGAATATATTAAATAAAATACCCCACATGAAATGATCAACAATTTTACATTCTCTCGATAATAGACCAAAATGCGATGAACAATAATTCAACGATATTTGATTTCTTCTTATTAATGTGTGGTTGTTAATGGCCACAACACAGTAATAAAATTACTGTTAAGACATTGGAAGGACATTTTGGAGCTAAAATAATATTAACATTCAAACCCTTCGTGAATTTTGGTTTGAATGAAAATTCTCCAATAATTATACAGTGTTTATCACTGTTTAAAAGACTTTCGGAATTGAACTTTCACTGACAACGCGCATATTTCTCATTACCCAGTTAGTAATAAAATCACCGTTGCCATGGAAACAATAAGGAATTGGAAGGCCATTCAGTAGCTAAACACTATTCACATTAAACCTTTCAATATTTCAGATTTGAATGGAAGCAGTGCTTTTGACATGATCTCGCGGTACTTGTTAGACACAATATTAGAAGCAGTCTAGAAATGGGTGAACATAAAATCGAGGATATACAGGTCCAGGATGCCATGATTGGTTTTAAACAATGTGAATAAACGTTATGTAAAATTATCTTTTCAAGGCTGATCATATCAATAACTGAAATAAGATGCAGAAAAGGTTCTACGGATGCATTGTCATTTTTTTTTTTTTTTTGCAAGATTGGTTTGGGAAACCTAATAATGGAGGTAGCAATTTATTCCTTTGTTGCAGAATAGAAGAAGCAAGTTTTAAATACAATTAGCTTTACAAAATGTCGTTGCTCATATGGTTTTCTCAACACAGAAGCATACATTGTTATATACTGTGTGATATAGGTTTAGTCCTAAACATTCTAAAATTGTACGATATTGAATTTTCAATATTGTGGTATTTCCTTAGGTTTATTATAGGAATCGAATTTGTAATGTGAGCCCTATAGAGAACAACAGTCTTACAGTGGTTCTACCTGTACATTGACAATTAGGTTACTATCTGTGCACTATTCTGGTTGCATTTGTGGATAACAAGCAAAATGAATACCTTTTGTCTTTCCCTGAATTTCAGTAGGATTTTAAGCACACTATCAGATATGATAACTGTTGCCAGTAACGGGGTGGGGTTGAAGGACTAGAAATGTGTGGATTAGTTTGGATTTCAGAATATTGGATGGGGTGATTGGCCGATATCCATGCAACCAAATATTCTTAATGTAGACAGTTTGCCATTTATAGAGTAATCAATGTTACTAATGTGATATTTCTTAGCTATATATTAAAACATTATGCTTCAGATTTTTTCACTTAGGCCTCTAATGCCATGCTTAATGCCGATGACTTCTCGTGATTTTGTGTCCCACCAGTTTTATTCAGGGAATTTTTCGGAACTTCATTTTTTGTATTCGCGTTGGATTATGCCTACCGTGCGCGAATTCATGCAAGTATTACATATAAATCTCCTTATTTGAAGTAATGTGTACATTATAGATGGTCATATTGACCTTTTATTCGTTTATTGAATACTTTTACAAGAATACTAACATATTTCAATGTCAAAGACGAAAAAGATAAATGCTGATAACAAATTAAGTTTCTCTTGGTTGGACTGATTTATATAAAAAATATTTAATATTCTGAAATGAAGTTCAAATACTTAAATGTTGCACGTAACGCATCATTGCTAATGTTGGTACACATGGAATTCCGATATGTTTTGACATTCAATAATGTAATCTTTGACAAGCAGAACTATTCGTACTGTTTATTTATGTAGTCTACTACAAGATATAGGTCTGACAAGTAAATCAGTGGTCGGTATAGAACTCGTAGTACTAATTACACAAACATATTAGAAGCAGCCTAGAAATGGTGAATATAAAATAGAGGGTACACGGGTTTGGTAGCTCATGATTGGTTAATAATGATAAATAACAATGAAGTGAAATTAACTTGTGCAAGCTGATCCTATCATTGATTGCAATGAGATGTAGAAAAGCTTCTACTCATGGTTTTCACTAGCTTAGTTTAGGAACCCCAATAATGAAAGCAGCAGTTTATTTCTTAGGTGAAGAATAGGAAACACAACTTTCCAGCATATGTAGGTTTAAAAAAGGATCCGTTTCATGTTTTTCTCGACATCGAAGCATACATCAAGGATGGTTATACGCTGTGAGATGTATGTTTCGTCCTGAGCATTCAGAAACTGTAAGATACTGAATTTTGAATGATATGGTGTTTACTTAAGTTTATTATAGAAATTGATGTATTGAACCGTGTGACCTTAAGTGCTGAATAAACAAATCAGTTAAAAGATCACAGTGGCACATGTCAGCCCATCCAGAATTATTTTGAGGTTGGCAAAGCAACGTTTAAAATTCTCACTGTCCCAGAGTCGCTATCAGAACCTCACCCTTCTACTATTAACTAACAAATCTGTGCTTCATGAGAAAGGTGAATCAAATATGAAAACAATTATCTTAACAAAAGGCATGTTTACAATCGGGGAAAAGCGATTCTCATTTTCAATAGTTAGCTCTTCGTGAGTGAATGTAATACCATTGTTTCACAAGAACTAAACAAGCCAAGCTGGACGATCTTGGTGGATGTTGTTGGTTATTTAACTGGTTATAGGCTGCAAAGATGCAATGCAACTTTAACAAAACCAAGTGTATCTTGGTGGCCTTGGTTGTAGATGCGTGTCACTGTCTCTTGGAGACAGAGCCAAGTCCATTTTAATGTGTGCGCCTCAAAATGTTGTTTCATACAATTTTAGACAAACATGTTGGTAGCTACTTGAGTATGCACATTTATTATGAAAGTTACTCAAAATAGGAAATCTCATCCTAGCACGTGTTAAATGTCCCCTAAATTCGCAAACATTTACATCTGGAAAATATTCAGTAGAGAAAAATCTCAAGAGTGGTCATATACAAATTCTGTGGATTAGCAATTTATCAAGCTTTGCGTTTTCTTCTTTGCTGAACATCGTATCATATCAGCAGAGTGTCTTTTCATGATTTGACACGGTGTAAATTCTTGATATTTGCAATTTCTTTTACATCTCAGTATTTCATTTCTGCATGGTAACTTTATCACCATAATTGTGATTTCTTTCTGAAAAGAGAACACAACATCATATCTCTAACATCTGATATGATTTCGATTGTAAGCTTTCATGTACCCTATTTGGCAGTGTCACAGGAACTCACGATAGGTTTTTCATGCACTGTGTTAAGTTTTTGCACAATAACTCTTTTATCAACTTTTTAAAACATATTTGATATTAGGCTTTAGATCAGGAGGCACTGGAAAATTTGCATAGTGATTTAGATTTTTTATTTTTTACTTTTTTATAAGCATATCTGAGCTCTTCATACTTCAATGTCACAAAATAACTTCGAATTTCATCCGCAGCATACAAAACTGTTAATCAATATAAGTTTACATTTAAAAAGAAAAAAAAACTTGTTGAATGGTGACTAAAAGCGTACTTGCTTATTATTTGACAGAGTTATGCCCATGTGTTTGTTTATTCTGGATTTTATTGCATCTCTGCACCCCCCCCCCCTCTCTCTCTCTCTCTAAATTAATTTCGTGAAAACATTTTTGAGACGGATTTTATCTACCAAAACAAAATAAATCCTCCACTAGTTGAATGGAAAAATTCATTTTATCACATCTCAAAGTTATTTGTAGTTGCACAGTATTTCGTTTCTTCATATAACTTTTACCAGGTTCTTGATTCTGTTCAAGTTAGTGTATCCCTTTGTAGATGTAAATATACATTTCATATTACAACGTGAGCCAATGTTACCTCTGTTGCGTACTCGAGTACCTACTACTGTTACTAATTACTAATTATTTTCGCTGTGTCTTCCTCGACACTGTCGCATGCATAACAATGATACCTGATATTAGCGCCCATCCCGAAGATTAAGAGTCGAATCTTTCATTTAAAGTTCCAATAATTTTGTTTAATTTGCACATGTAGGTCCATTTCACAGGCACTAAATATTTTCTGTCTTAAACTTGCTGATTATAGTACTTTTGTCTGTTCTACAGTACTCACACTGAGCAAATGACCACTCACTACAATAATTGCTAAGCCTCCGACGAAAATCTTAATTTTTGGCGTTAATTTTTGTTTCAGTCTTTGACTTTTTTTTCTTCCAAATAATAGGACATAATATTTACATGAAGTGCATCCACACTTGACAAACGCATATCACAATGCCTTGTTGTTATTTTCTAACTTTTTGGTCGATATAAAAAATGTATGCCTAAGATAATCTTGATACACAAATCTGTTTTATCTAGTTTTATGACTAGTGACTCGCCTATAGCTCAAATTTCTAATCGATGAATCTTTAATCGGCGAATTGCATTATAACCCAAATATACGAAAAAATAAAAAATAAAAAATAAAAATAAAAACAGTATTAACTATTGCTCAACTATTCAAGCTATACTGGGTACAAACAAAACTTATCATGAGAATTATTGTTGAACTCTCACCTTGCTTTGGTTTACTCTCGTGATGTCTGCTGTAATTATGAAGAATAGCATAATCTTTTAGAAGATCTAAAGTGTAGCTACTTTAATTATTTTACATTCAGTGATCAAGCATGTATTCAATTCTTCGCTGTTCACAACTATAATAGAATGCTAAAATATCTTTACTAGTACAAAGAACAAAAATGGTAATGTAAAAAGGTGTTCTCCGCTTTACAAAATATGGTACTCATTTCGATTGAATTGCTTTCTTTTCTTCAGATGAACTGCTGTCCATTACATAAGTTCTGATATGGAACAGAATGTAAGTTCGAAAAGTTTACGCCCTTTGTAATCGGTTCGTTGGGACTTGCTTTTAATTATAGTATCAATTCAACGTTACATCTTAGGTATTCTTAAACAGTCCATATATAGGATTTTATATTTCAATCAATATTTACCATGGTAGTAAATATGTCAGTGTCTTCATGTCGATACTATCAATTTTTTTAAAGACAACTTTAAAATGCCTTACATCAAAACGTATCAGTCATAATTTATACAAGTGGACATATCTTAGTGTTCAGATGTTTGCAGACTGAAACTTGCGCTGACGTCAAAGGTGTCAAAACATTGTAATCGAATGGGTTTGTGTATGGAAGCTTTTACAGTTGTATTCTATCCTCCAATACATATATATATATATATATATATATATATATATATATATATATATATATATATATATATATATATATATTCGTTAAGACACCGTAATGATATGATTGGAAGACAATTAATAAAAACATTTTGCAAAAATGTACACCCGGGTTAAGAAAAAAGTGAGTAGTTAGAGAATTAGAGGCGGAATGGGAAACAATAACTTCGGGCAGACGAGGTAGCGTGTACATATCCATAAAATCTGATATATGCATCAATCCAATAACAATAATATTCTAGTCTTTCATTTCCAGATCCAGTGATTACGTTAAGTTTACACATAAGATCTATTTCTCAGGTGCTATTATAATGTCTTCCCAAAGCTGCTGATTATAGTACCCCTGTTTGTTCTTTACCACTAAGATCGAGCAACTTATCTCTCACTACCTAACTGTATTCAACCCTTGAATCGCTAGTTATCAGTCCTTGCCTTTCAGTAATAGAATCAGATGTTTAAATTAAGTTTTTTCTACTTTTCTAACTGTAGGTTCCTATAACTTTTCCTTCCTCGGTGACTTGACTCCGGAAAGACAACTTCATACGAACATGGATTCAGTGCACTTTTGTCTATTTTACTACATGGTAGTGACTGACATATATATTACTTTTGCACTCTGAGATTGATTTTGCTTTCACACAGTGTTTAAGATCGAGACGGTGCATTCTTCTATAAAAAGGAAATTATAAATATATTCACGATTTTATCTATGTGTGACAGAGAATCGAAAGAATTCTCTAAAATTATGCTAACTCTTGTATATGAGTGTACGTTAAGTTTCTTTTTATGTGTACTATTTATAACTTAACTGAATATTTCAAATGAAATATAACTTTGGAATATTCAAATAGAGGAATAATAATTTCATCTTAACTCCAGTCAATTGAGTTTAAGATTTATTATCAAAATCAAAAACAGCGCCTATAAGTGTTTATTTTAAGATGAAGTACAAAGCTGAAAGCCACGTGTGTGTTTCAAGGATTTTTCAAGATAAAGGATTTATTTTCCGAATCTTTCATGCTGATACCTTGTTCTGTGTTGTGCATTTTAAACCACACACTAATAGACCGAGAAGAGATAACAATCTATTAAAGACGCATACTTTTAAACTCACGAAAGTGTGCTGTATTCAAAATAATATAATAGTTACGACACATTAACCATGGATACACCTCTTTACTTATACACCATAGCTCTATTGTACACAAGTACTTCTGAAGGTATGTATCTGTAAGTCTTCATTGAGAACAGAGTATCAAAATTTGGAATTTCACTTTATAGTTCTAAAAGTTATAAGCTATATAATTGTGGATTATTCTCTCTCTCTCTCTCTCTCTCTCTCTCTCAGTGGGCAAAGTTTTAGTAAATGATTTAAGTAACTACTATCCTTTGCCATAGTGGTACAGAGTATGTTTACTTTTTTATTAGTATCGTTCCTCATATAGAAAATAGGATTTTTGTACTTAACATACATCTTTCATTATTACGCAGCAGCATCAGATCCTTGCATTGATGGAAATTATAAGGAACTTCATCGAGGGAATTACAGAGGAACCACGTGCACGTACAACCCTCTTAAGCCTGTTTGTGACAGAAATATTGAAGCTGGTTGGTACAAGGTGATGGGTTTAAATGGACCACTTCAAATGCCGGAGGTGCATGTCCGTGTATCAAACTGTGGTACAAATTTTCCAATTTGGA
The DNA here is from genome assembly GCA_029931535.1 of Margaritifera margaritifera. Classification (NCBI taxonomy): domain Eukaryota; kingdom Metazoa; phylum Mollusca; class Bivalvia; order Unionida; family Margaritiferidae; genus Margaritifera; species Margaritifera margaritifera. The sequence continues at coordinate 1,337,265 of JAQPZY010001256.1, read as the reverse complement.
TGAACGGTGAGTAAGGAACGGTTGTCAAGAAACTATTGAATTTAATGCTTTCAGTTCATTTGCCTTTGGCAAGTAAATCCTGTTTATTCAATGTGTTTTTAGAATTTATCATGCAGAAATAAAAGGGCTTTATTTAATATCATGAAATCGAGTTTTGCGGTTCATTTTCCTTTAGCGATACCAGAAGGTTTTATTGCGTCCACTTTGATGATTGACTGCTTGTTTCATTGAATTTCGATCGATCGACTGATTGGCTAATTTTATAGTTGTAAGTTTATTTCAATTATCACGCATTTCTCATCTATCACGCAAAATAATGTTAAAAAACGCACTAAATAAATTTAGATAGCCGATATAAATGCTTAATACACACAAATATAAAGTTATACGCACATACTTGGTAATATTAGATAGAAATATGTATTCAAAGTATACTTCTTAAAGCACTTTAATATAAACAAATTTACAGAATGAATGACAATCACAAACCCAATCAACCTGTAACAAAAACTGCACACATTTATTTACTTCATATGTAATTATATTTATATTTGTAATATATTCAAATGTGTACATTCATCAAGACTTCTCCTGATCAATGCATATTAATGTTTTTATTTACTATTTTATTTATGATTGATTTGCTTAAATTTAGAACATAACAATTTTTACACCTCAACAAAGGGATAAACAATTACACATTTATTTTGCTTAATTTCCTATTCCATTTGTTAACGCGCTTTCTTTTTAGCTACTCTGTCTCTCTGCTTATTTTTTATGCTGTCCTACTTCTCTTTTTCATACTTTTTGTGTACTTTTGTTAAGAAATGTTTGTCAAACGACACGTATTTTCTCGTCCTACCACACTTGCATGTAAACCTTTCATCATCATTGGCTTTCAATATAAAATTATAATGCATCGAATATCCACAATCAGTTTTATGCTTGTATGCGCATTGTTCACTCCTTCTGTAAGCAGTTTTGCGTTTTTCTTTCCCTTTTTTCCCTGTCTTTTGCAACTATTGGATTTCACATTTTTCATTTATTTGCCTAATTAAATTTACAATAATCGAATTAGCATGATCAAGCAGACAGGCGAGTAGGTGGGTTGGATAATTTTATTAATAGCCGAAAAAGGTGAACCAGGGTGTTTTTAAAAATTATAGATATATATATATATATATATATATATATATATATATATATATATATATATATATATATATATATATATATATGGTGGATAATAGGCTGTTGTTGTTGCTATGGGTTTAACGCCAATTTTAGCACATGACTGGCTATACATGGTGGTCAGTATATCTGGTGGAGGAAGAACCCGGAAAAAAACCCGGGAAGAACCTCCAACAAAAGGAAAGCTACTGGCAAGCTTTCCCACATACTCACGTTGGACAAGCCCGAAACTCAAACCCATGCGGACAGAGGTGAGATGTCAGTGGTCTGTAAAGTCTTGCGCCTATGACCACTCGGCCACTCGGGGCCCCGGTGGATAGTAGGATCAATGAACCAGGAGTTTTTCAAACAAAAATATTTGTTTGGATATCAGTGACTTAAATTCACAATAGACGAAGTAGTGCAAAAGACGTGTGATGGTGTTTATTCAAAAGTGTGCTCTAGTGGGTAAGTGAGTATGTGGGTGGGGGTAAATTACTAATAACCGGAAAATGGGAAAGGCGATGATCCAGGAAATACACGGTCTTAACTTCTTTCCTAAAATACGGCATGCTATGTAGTCTCAGAGAAATACATTTGTTTCATACAATTTTCGACAAAGATCAATGAGATACTTTATCTTGGTCCCCATTTGAAGTGAATGAAATTGTTTTTTCGATGTGTATACAGCCTCAGTTAAATTTACAATTATGCAATCATTCTCGTGTATTGCATTTGAACTTACTTGCACATGATCTGAATTCCTGTCTCTTGTCCATTGATTTTCAGTTCTATCCTCAAACTTCATGCCAGTTCGGCTAAGATAATTACCGCTTAATGCTTAATCACGAAAAACATAGCCCTAATTTCGTCAGAGGATATGTTATATTGTTTTTTTTAAAATTCAACTATCGATAATATTATTTGTATGTACATATTAGCATTTATATGCCAGTGCCCTAATTGTATTTGATGTTAATAAACTATACAAACAAAAGATAATGAACAAAACGCAAGAAAATTAGAAAACATTTATCTCCAAGTTCACATGGTACTAGTATTAAACTTGAAGCATGACGCTATTGAGGAAATAGTAGTAATATCAAGAAAAGACGAAATTGATGATGATGATGATGATAATATTATTAATACTAATATTAATATTAATAATCACCTAACATACATCGTAAACATAGCTGTACCAGGGACCATCACATTGCACGCAAGAAACAAAAAACGAAAACAAAGTACAGTAATCTGACCATGGACATTAGAAAGGTCTAAAAACACAGAGATCTTGCCAGTGCTGATGAGAGCGCTACGAGTTATAATTGTAAGAAAAAGATACGTCCTGAAAACGCATGGAACAGTACTAAAGTCAGACCTACAGGTACTCCTGTGAACAGGAAGAATATAGACAAAGGTCCTTGAGATGTCTGCTGGAAGTGGTTCGATCCCTAACCCAAAAAGTCTGTGGAAGAGAATAATAATAATAATAATAATAATAATAATAATAATAATAATAATAATTCTATAGAAAGTTCTTGCATTGTCTTTGCACGATTTCGTTTTTATTATTCAGGATCGCATCCAACAGAAGATAATGGGACAGTTGAACAGGTTGGCTGTCTTGCTACCGCCCATTCACAATGTTCATCCACAATCAAGATTATGGTTAAAAATTGCTCCACATTCTATATATACCATTTAGTACCAACATCAAAATGTGATGAGGCCTATTGTTTTGGTAAGAACCATTTCCTTCAATTGAATATAATCTTTCTATATTTAACAAAATACAGTAAAAGTAAAATATCCACTGTACTCCAAATGAACACAGAATTCAATCTATCATCTTGTTAATATGCTCCCAAATTTGTATATTGTATTTTTATTACGTCAAATTTGAATAGGTTGGATTAAATCAATTAGCATCTATATTAAACAACAACCTTAAAATAAATAATCTATGGATTTTTAACATTTTGTATGCCACTTAGATTGTTCATTGCTAATAATCTAAAGGTTATTTTTAGTACGCATTCAGATTGAGTAACTTCCTAAATATGGGGTTGGTCATCAGAAATACAACATAGGCGGATTTTCATAATACAAAACCTACGTACTTTTCTTAGACACTGATGCAACCTGTATTTGATGTAGAATAATTTCAACTGAGCCTTTTGAATTTCAAGAGATATTGTTTTTACAATTGTTGATGGATACATGTGATATTTTAATACGAGGCTGTCTTGACATCTCAATAAGATACATAAGAAAACTTTAGTCATGGCAAACTTTTGGGTATCGCGTGTCATGATCTAGTTTTCAACTGAAATTGTAAAGTGTTGAAGTTATCTCTACAAAGCGTTAGTGATAATAGCACATATGTGAAGAAACAAGCACATTTATTATAAATTATTGACAATATTTAAAGGCACATGAAGATTTATTCATATCTTGAAATAAAATGATTTGACAAAAACTGAATAAGTAAATATTGATGCATGTACTCTTTCTGAAACAATCTCCAATTATTTGTAATTTGCCACCAGAGTTTTGCTCTTTTCATTGAATTGCAATTTACAGGCCTTGATGAACCTTGTCCACCATTTGGTATGTATTTTTTAAAACTTAACGTGTCTTTATGATAATACTACTACTAATGATAATAACTATGATAAATACAATCATCACATATAATTAAGTTGCATACTCATCTAAATTATATAATAATAATAATAATAATAATAATAATAATAATAATAATAATAATAATACAATTAAATCAACACTTCTAATTAAATTGTATACCTGTTTAATTTCGTTACATATCTGTTGTTCTTTTCCTTTTCAAATGTTTAACTAAATAATTTTTCTACAACATTTCGTACACTACCTCAAGTATCCTTTATTTTGTAGCATCTTTTTGTGGTGGAGAGCAAGAGTTTCTTTTATAATACTGTAACTAAGTGATTATGTTAAACGGCAATCGCATCTAATGCTTTCTAAATTATGTTTTGCAAGCATGTGTACTCTTGGTTGTGTTGCACAAGTTATGTAGATGTCTCTTTGAATAAAATGTCTTCTTTTATCAAAACCCTTAATTCCGCCTATACTTCCGACCATATTGGGATGCGTTCAAACTTTTTGAAAAATACTCTAGTAGAGCTAATGAACATTTTCAGCACAGGTGGTCTTAATATATTTAAATCTGAGAAGTGGAAGACTACATTAACCTCTCTTCAAAGTGTAAAATGTTTTCTCTTGTACACCTGGTAGTCAATAGAACCTAAACAACATGCAAATGTAGGAAGCACAACCTTTTGGACAAAACATTTTCATCTAATTGTATTTCTTCAAAATTAATATATCATGCCTCCTATCATCTTCATTTGCTTTTTTTATTTTTTAAAATACAATCCATCTTTACATACAGTAGCAAAATAGTTAAGATAACGCAATGTAAAAAAGAAAAGTATATAGCCATTTGATTTGATGTAAGCAAGTGGCAATTCATGAAAAGCTTAGCATCAGCACTAATGAAACATTTACTTTTGGTTAGTTACAAAAACAAATCACAATGTGTAAAAAACTGGGAAAAATATAAACGCTTCTCATATGGAAGGGTATACATACAAACAGTTCAGCTAGAAAGCATCGTTATTTTATTATTTTCTAGACCCGTGTGATGAGTATGAACACAGAGTACTTGACAATCTCAACGGAGGTAATTATACAGATTTAAAAATCTTTTATCTATTTTCCCTCAACACTATTATGAATATATGGTTTGCACACCAATATATTTATATAAACGCTTCGGACGGCAGTAATGTTTTAAACTATATATATATTCGTAAAAACAATTCAAAAAACCGAATGAGTGATACGAGAAGTATTATACGTTGTACTACTGAATCGGTGTAGTAGAGTAAAAAGAAAATCAATCAAAACAAAATTAATAATAACATTTTCATCATAGCGTTTTTTTTTCAGAGCTCAAATATTGTCAGCAAAAATACGTATGCACATTTAACCCATTTGGTTATTTTGTTCTTATCACCTTTATCAATCATGAACAAAATCTTTTTAATGGCATTTAGTTTTTAGAGGATCTATCTGATATTAATTTTTACATATTTGGTATCTCTATTGCCAGATCGTTCAAGTCTTTGCCAAATGGTAGAAAATTCTACATCAGATCAGGAACTTGAGGAGGGTTGGCAGGCTTTACATAGTATCAATGGTTTCCAAATCGTCTCAACATACTGCCCAGATTATTCAAGCTGCGGAACAAGAAAACCGATATGGATCAATGGTAGCATATATTTAGCAATCCTTTGAAACACTCTTATAATTGCATCACTTTAAACATATTTTGTTCGTATTACCCCTTCCTAACTATCCTTTCCATCATTTTTAAATTCATCATCAAAAATATTTAAAGCATCTTAGTAAATTTGTTATTCGTAGTAGTAGGAGGAGAAAGAGAAGTAATAGTAGCAGGGGAAGAGGAGTAGTAGTAGAGGAGTAATATTAATGAAAACACTTTCAAAACCTAAAGTATGAAATAATCATATAAATTCAAATTAAGGGTTGGTTCCATAATAAAGGATATTTATGTGGCCCATATTCTCACTTACCATTATAGTGCAAACCCTTTAATGGCTAATTTGTACACAACAATTGTTGCATTAGGTTTCAATATTTCACAAGGAGTTTTGACTTGAAAAATACTCGAAAAGAATGCATGTATACCGTATGTTTTTGTGTTTCAATAAGTATGTGTACAGAGAGATTTCCAGCTAAAAGGGATTGCTATATTTTGTTATTTACTCTATAGTTGTTGTTGTTTGTTCTTGCTCGCCACAATATCGGTTCAATTAATGCAAATGATTCCTTTCTAAGAGAGAGAGAGAGAGAGAGAGAGAGAGAGAGAGAGAGAGAGAGAGAGAGAGAACACTCAACAAAAGTTGAATAAAGAAGATAGGAATTACATTCCATCACGGTGTATATGTACTTAACGTCATCATACTACATTGATTTTAAAGGTTCGATACCGACAGTAAAAGACAATATAGTGACCAGAGCTGCATGTGTAAGGGATGAATCGTCCTGTTGTACTAAAACGTTTGACGTAGAGGTGAAGAACTGTTCCACATACATCACTTACAATTTGAAAAGAACAGAGTCTGATCAAAGATACTGCACCGGTAATAATGCTTAGTGTGAAAGACTGGTAGAGCAAGTGAGAATAAATATTTATGGCCTAGATTAGCTGCCTCGATTTCCTTGATATAGAATGATGAGAATGCCATGAAGTAATCACTTAGACTTAAATTATATTACTGATATCTGTTCGTTTTTTGTTTTCTTCTCTTTACTCAAGTCTAATTATAAAAGATGTCGGTCTAAATTTGCTTGTATTTGGTGTTTGAAAATATCCATAGGTTATAAAAGAACATAGAAAGATATAGATTCACAGTAATGAAAATCAATTGACTACAGTCTGCATATTCATGTATAGAGATTATTTTACTTACGTATAGCTAAATGTGTGTATCTAATAACAGATGACAAGATTGAGTGCAAAGATGTCATTACTGCAGTTCCAGCTACGACCTTAGCGAATGAAAATTCCACAGAGAAAGCACTGAATCCTCGCGGTAAGCTTTTACAGCGTCAAAATATTAATAGCAAATACTTTTTCAGCTATATATAAAATCTGTATTCAAAGATTTTATATATTTTACATACATATCAGCCATTTACTATTTACATATGTGATAAAGAAGCATAGATTTGGATGAAAGATTTACAAAGTGCATTTTCAATCGATTGTGACCTGCTTTAAAAAGGGATGTTTTCTTTAAGTCTTTCGAATATAAATTTATTGCTTTTTTTTGGTATTTCAGAAGACACCGTTTGTCAAAAGAATGCTTATCTTTCTACAATATTTAGATCAAAACAGGGTACAATCAAACGTTATTGTGACATTGAGAGAAAGTATTCTAGAATTTAGACATGTATAATTTGACGCAAATATATTTTTTTCAATGAAGATATATCATTAACATGTTACATTAATATTAGTCTTTGTCTTTATTTATCTTTCTTTCTTTCTGTCTTTCTACCAATAACTTTCTTCCTGGAAAAGCGCCCAAACATTTTCATCGCTCTATGATAATAATAATAATAATAATAATAATAATAATAAATAACTTGCATCGAAATTATTCCATCACTTTCCCTCGGTACAAAGGATAATAATGGATGGGTCATAAATCTTACGTTTGGGTTCAAAAGACTAAAGGTGATGGAATTCTAATTAAATGGTTTTCATGTAAATATTTTCACAATAAATTATAATATTTTGGTGCCCCGAAGTTATATTCCAATCTATTAGATAATATCAGAGATTGCATTTAAATATACGTCTACATGTATGGCCTCTTGCAATTGTACATTTCTGTCGCTCTCTTTCACACTTAGGAATTTGTGCAAGCACCTCAAAATATATCAACAAATTATTTCAGGCATGGCGAACAAATATTACAGTGGGCGCTTCCTGTTGTATATGGAATCCATGACAATAATAGCTGCATATATCTTCCAGAGAAATGGAGGATGAGTAACAGTATATTACTGGCACAACCAATTGAATATGGTATAGTACGTGAAATCTGCATGCAATTTCAGTCTATGCCAGCAAAAAAAATTCACTGTGTTTATCATAACATTTAATATTATTTTCCGAAGAAGAACAAGTTCTATTCCTGAAAATGAGATTTAAAAACAGGAGACCTTTAATGTGAGTGTTAATTCCATGGATGATGAGTCTTTACATTTTTATTTTTATTTTAAATTTATGCATTATTTTTTTGTAGGAAATACCAGAAAATTTTGTTAGAATGAGTAGCATTTAGTCAATAATTGAAGAAAATTAAACCAATGAATGCAAAGTTTTAGGTTTTCGGACGAAGATTGTTACAAGTTCTTGTATGAATAAAATAATTCAAAAACCTTTATGGTATTGTCTTGATATATATCCGAAAATGAATAAATACAACTCTTTCGAAGAGAGCCTATGCATACTACAACAATGACACCGAATGGTTAATGGACACTGCAATAACATTCATACTTGACTTTATCGCATGACTACTGTGTATTTATTTTCATAATCTCATCTAATATTATTTTCATACAATTCACGTATAATAACAATGCATGACGTTACAATTTAAACAAAACAAAAGAACAAAAACAACAACAAAATGTTATCTCTTATTTGTCCTCATTTTGTTTGTACTTATTTTATTTATTTATTTATTTATTTATTTATTTATTTATTTATTTATTTATTAACAATATTTTATACAAAACTCAAATTGGGTTGATAGGAAACTGCGGAACGCCTGACCATATTTTCTCTCTTGAACTCAATGAACAAAAAAAAAAAAGAAAAAAAAAAAAGACTTTTCTGTGAGTTACGTAGTCTTGTTATTGAAGGGAAAGTGTTCAAATCATTCATTCCAAGTATATGGAAATATATCGAACCAAATTTCTCTGGGGCTTAAGTTATCCATTCTCGGAGAAATGTGGAGTAAAACAATTGGACATTCTAACCCACTGTATTTATTTCCTAGAGTAAAGACTTCTTTAATAGCCGTAAATTCTCAGATTGTGTTACCATAATTTTAGGTTTACTAACTATACAAGCTCTTGCTGTATGCAGATAACAGTTTAGCTGTCAAACAGTGAAAATTCTTGCAACAATCTTTAAATAGCCTTGCCAGATTCTGTTCCAAATTGATATTAGGTGTAAATCTAAGGTTGGTGTATTTAATTCACTAAGAAACTAAGCCACAATACCATTAAACGCATCAATGGATGTTTGGAAACCGTGTCTTCATAGTTTTACACTAGCATAAATTTTAAGAATAACGGGTCTTTTCATTTTTCCATGGATAATTTAATTAATAACACTCAAAATGCCTAATGTAAAGTCAAGCGTATCATTCTATTGAACAGTTCCTGTGAATTAACACTTTGATACTATCGTAGTGCCTGTACTTATATACGGCTCTGAACTATAGGGACTATTTTTCCTGATTTCAAGACTCGTACCATTTGAACTTTTCATCTTTTCATTTTCTCTTAGCCGCCATGAACTGAATGTGACATGGGTTATATTCCGTTACTTGTTTTGTTGCATCAGTTGTGTATCGAAGGGAATCAGAAATACCAGACCAAATTCATCGTTACGTCCTAAAAGAAGTTTTGAAATTTCGCCCGAGTTCGTTTGCCTGTACACCATATTAAGAAAGGCGTTCGCTTCCAAATCGCCCCCCCACCCCCACCCCACCCCCACACAAAAAAAAACAACGTAGGCTATGAATCACTTTTTAATTAAAAACACTACCTCTGTCAGGAATGATATATATGAAAGACTTCCTACTCTACATACAGAACTTGAACTGCCGACTTTCTCAAAACGATTCCAATGCATATGCGTTTGCTCTATTAGCGAGACATCTTTTAGTTTTCTCACATTGTGTGCAAAGACTACAAGTTGAGAAAATCATGTATAATGTTGCAATTTTGAAAATATTGTGTCCACAAAAAGTTTTCTGAAAGGAGAATAACATGTGAAGCATTAATAATAATAATAATATTATTATTATTATTATTATTATTATTATTATTATTATAATCCAATTTACAGCAATTTTGAATGCATTGAATTCACCGTTAGAATTTAGTTCGATTCAATTCAATCATTCAATTTGATTTTTCCACTTTCACCCTTAAATGAAGGAAAGATTTTAGGAACCCATCTCACTTTCTTCACCTAAACTTTTACAAAGAATAACTCTAAATTGGCAATAGTCAACCATCTCCATTATTAGGGGCATATGAAATGGATATCTTGGTCAAATTTATGATATTTTCAATTACATGCACTTATATATGATGTTGGTCACATGTGCGATAGGTACGATAAATCCGTTCTTTGATTTATGTTATACATTTTTGTTGGGCTGACGGCAGAGCAAATTAGATACGTTGTTTACAAACAATTTGACATATGAACTGCGATATATATCATATGTGACTGGTTTGTAGCATGTGACTGGTTTGGACATGTGTTGTCATAAATAAACATTCTTACTGGAGTATTTGCTTGATATGAAATTTTTCATACCAGTTGAGTGATATTATATGCCACAAGATGAATATAATTTGTGGCATATTGTATTGTTCAATGACTTTCATATTTGGTATTTTCATTTATATTAAATCTGATGTTAAATGAGCCTGAGTTTCGGATTCTGTTAAGCTGATGAGTGCTTGGTCTGCTGCGTTCAACAATCAAATCAGACATATTAAATAAGTTGAGAATGTGTGTGTGTGTGTGCGTGTGCAAGGCGTGATATTGTGAGAAGAAGACCGAACATTCACTATCTTTGAAATTGCTTCGTTAAAATTTTAAACAGAGAATAACCATAAAAGAAAATGGCAAATTTAGACAGAAGAAAAAATAGCAAAATGATCTGGATCGATGACAGCTTCGAGACATATGCAAAAATTTTTGTAAGCTGCAGATATAAAATGTTTCTTTACCTTTTATGTTACCTTTTTACTGTTCTCATTAAAACAAATACTACACAGAATCAAGAGTAAGTAACCACTGTGCAGTAATTGGTTCCATGATGCAACAGTGCAGATCCTTTAGAAGTTGTGAAACCTGTTATCGGATATGCACTCCTCATGCTAAAAAGGCAGATGGTCTCTCATCAGAGGTCATTACATTATATAGCACAGTTGATCTGTATATGAAAAATATGGTCTTCCAATACTGGTTTTTTAATCAGATTTTACTGTATAATTTGTAGCAGATGATGGCTGACATGAAAATTCTTGAACTGGTGTAATTTCTGCAAGTCATTGTGTTTAATTTTCTGTACTACATAGTGGGTAAACTGGTACCATGTTAAACATCATATAGCTTGCATTCTATATCAACGAAACATATTTCAAAGAATAACCCATTACTAGTCTTTCTAGTGAGCTCTTTATCACTATATGAATTATTTTTGCTACTTTACTCATGCAGATGGACCCTCTTAATTTGAACATTGTTCAAACAAAACGTCACATAAAATGAATTAACAAATGTTCCCCTACAATCTACTTTATATTTCCCTGGTTAATATAAATCACACACTATGAAAACGTGCTTAAGTTGAACAAATTCCTGGTCTGCTTGTCATTAACTTGGTTGTAATATCCCAGATATTACAAATAAAAAGCATGAGTGGTTGCAGTGAGCCTTTGTAAAAAAGGTGCTATTTGGCTTCTTCTTTCCAAGAAAGGCAAGTATCTCAGGTGTTCTTTCTGTAGTCCTTAGGTGCTTCGCTAAATAAACTAAGCAATTCTTAAGAAAAAAGGCACGTATCTCAAATATTTTTTCTGTAGCTCTAAGGTGCTTTGTTAAATAAATTAAACAATTCTTACAAAGAAAGGCAGGAGTTCTTTTTGTAACCTTTAGGTGCTTCCGTAAATAAATTATGCAATTCTTACCAAGGAAGACCAGTATCTCGAGTGTTCATTATGTAGTCCTAAAGTGCGTTGTTAAAAAACTAAGCAATTCTTTCTAAGCAAGGCAAGTATTTCAAGTGTTCTTTCTGTATCTCTAAGTTGCTTTGTTAAACAAACTAAACAATTCTTACTAAGAAAGGCACATATCTCAAGTGTTTTTATGTAGCACTAAGGTTTTTTGTTCAATAAACTAAATAGTTATCTCACAGTTTAAGTTCATAATTTAATCAAAAAACTTAAAATAGAAGATAGAATAAAAAACCAAATTCTCAGTTATTTAAAAAAGAGATGTCCTTATGATAGTAGATGAAAACAGAACATTTTAACACAATCATTATATATAATTTGGGTCTTTATCCAAGCAGACTGTTGACATAAATTGTCACACTGTCATTATATAGGATTTTGTCTTTATCTAAGGAGACTATTGACAAAAATTTTAACACAGTCATTATTTTATAGGATTTTGGTCTTATCCAAGCAGATTATTTACATAAATTGTAACACAGTCGTTATTATATCGGATTTAGGTCTTTATCCAAAGAGACTATTGAAATAAATTGTAACACTGTCATTATACAGAATTTCATCTTTATCTAAGGAGACTATTGACTACTTAAATTGTAACACAGTCATTATATAGGATTTTGGTCTTTATCCAAGCAGACTATTGACTACTTAAATTGTAATAGTCATTATATAGAATTTTGGTCTTTATCCAAGCAGACTATTGACTACTTAAATTGTAATAGTCATTATATAGAATTTTGGTCTTTATCCAAGCAGACTATTGACATAAATTGTAATAGTCATTATATAGAATTTTTGTCTTTATCCAAGCAGACTACTGACATAAATTGTAACAGTCATTATATAGAATTTCATCTTTATCTAAGGAGACTATTAACATAAATTGTAACAGTCATTATATAGGATTTTGGTCTTTATCCAAGCAGACTACTGACATAAATTGTAACAGTCATTATATAGGATTTTGGTCTTTATCCAAGCAGACTATTGACATAAATTGTAACAGTCATTATATAGAATTTCATCTTCATCTAAGGAGACTATTGTAACACTGTCATTATATAGGATTTTGGTCTTTATCCAAGCAGACTACTGAAATAAATTTTATTGATGTGATGACAGACAGCAAATTGAAGTAAACATGTATGTACATAAAAGTTAATACAATTTTTCTTTTCTTATGTGTTAAAGGTCCTAAGCATATTATCGTTTTGTAAAGTATTAAAGCACTTAATAAACAGTTTCATTGAAAGTTTGATTTTGTACAATTATCTTTTTTTGCATAAAAGAAACTTATAGTTCTTGATTAAAATCCAATTATATCTTGTGATAAGATGACATCTGCTTGTATTGTTTTCTTGCAGCTATCTCATAATAAAATCTACCAGCACAAAAAACATAAATAATATGAAATATTTTTCTTGGTTCCCAAACATTTTTGTATAAAGAAGGTTGATATACATATATATATATATATATATATATATATATATATATTTATTTGTGCATGCATGTGTGTGCTTACAGTGTTTAAATCTTGCCCCATTTGCATTTTCTACCAATAAGGTATATGTTAAGCCCTCACCAAATATAAGGACTATATAGTTTTGATTTTACAGTTAGAGTAATCCTTCTTTTTAGAAGAATTCTGTTCAAATATACTGCTTGAAATTCTGTTTATTCTATTCTAGTATTGAAACAGATTTATTAGGATTAAATATACCGATTATGCAGAAAAACACTCTTTCTTTAAACAAAGACTCTTTTATAAAGTTTAAGTTAATTTTATACACCTTCTGACTCTCAGAGAGAAAAGAATAATATTGAGACAATCATTCTAAAATAACAAACTATTTTATTGTGGAGCCTTTTCAATCTAACAAGTTCCAACAAATTAAAAGCATGCAAAAATTGGAAGAAATATCAATATATATTCAGAGTATTGCATTCTAAAACTTACTAGCTGTAAATCTGAGAATTAAAAAAGTAGCTATAATGTCTTCATGAAGTCATAATATCAAACATTTCCAAAATACATTTTTGTTTTGAAGATGTGAAATTTCAAACTTAAAAGTCAATAAAAGAGACCAAAGTTATTGTATCATTAAACACAGTTATGTAATATTGAAAACTGTAAATCTTAGCAAATGTTTAAGAACAGAACTTACTATTTTACCGGATTCATGAAGTCCTGAAGTTTGAAAATGAATTACACACTATGTATGAACAGCCATAGTGAAGCAAAGGCTGAACATGCATAGATTGTGATCAAATTTCAAGCTTCATGGCTTCATGAATCTTGTAAAATATCAAGTTCAATCCATATATAGTAATTACGAACAGTTATAGGAGGTGTGGTGTCTCAGTGGTTAGCATGTTGGATTCACAACCAAAAAGGTGCAGGTTTGAATCCTACCAGAGGATCAACCTGGGTCAGCTACCATGGTGTGTCCTTGTGCAAGGCATTTTATTCCACTAGCCTTGGCAGTAAATAACTTACTTGTGTTGCTGTCCAGTAAAACACCAAATCAACAACAATAACAAACAGTTATACAAGTATCGAATCTCAAGAAATAAATAACAGAACTACAGTTTAACCATTGTTTACAAATGTTAAAAAAAAACACTCAAGAAAGGCACATGAATACATGCAGTGTTCCTTTCTGGTGATGTGAACTTAGTCTAATAACTTCTAGTTTTCTATATCACAGGATGAGAGCCTAACCAATCAAAATGTGTGTTACAAGGCTTGATAAAAATTGGTTATTATTCTTGGATGACAGTTATACGACTGATAATCCTAAATATTAAATATCCTGCCAATCTCTGTATTATAATATCAGATCCCAATTGTTTTTCCTTCTTCATTGTCTCAAAGCATCTCATCTTTTTTTTTCAAATAGCTTGTACATCGATTCCAAAATCTGTTATTTTTGTAAGTGTATATCTCTATACAAGGCACATAATTAGGTCAAAATTAGCTGAAACCAATATAATTAGGTCAAAAACAGCTCATAAAAATATAATTAGATGAGAAATAACTCAAACCACATAATTATGTCAGAAATAGCTCAGACCAATATAATTAGGTCAGAACTAGCTCAAACCAATTTAATTAGATCAGAAATAGCTCAAACCAATATAATTAGGTCAGAAATAAACCTTGACAAATTATCAAAAGAGATACAACATCCCCTGTTTAAAATCCTTGCAAATGCTATTTTATAACAGCTACAAATCCTATCAGAGCAGTCAAACAAATCCTGTCAGAGCAGCCACAAATCATACTACAGAGCCACAAATCCTATTCCAGAGCAGCCACAAATCCTATTCCAGAGACAAATATATTACAGGGTAGTCAGAAATCCTGTCACATTGGAGCTACAAATTCTATTTCAGAGCCAGATAGCATTGATATAACTATGGATTTCATTAAATTGGCATTATACATTTATATTATTGCTTCTTAATTAATTTCATTTCATTTTAGTTCTTGGATAATAAAATTCAACTATAATATGGTTTCATATCATTAAATACTGTATTTTTATGGGTTGTTTTATTTATACAACATACCTCATTATGACACAGACTTGCTTACAAGATAACTCAGTATAAGATAGACTCACTTACATAACACCATACACTTGTACGGTTTCACTAAGTCATATTATTATGTGGAGTTACTGTATGTAGGTACTATTCACCTGTAGTAAGCATATTTTGAGTTTTACTCTGACATTATATACTAATTATTACTGTCCTCTAACCTGACTCAAGTCTTTGCAATAACCAACTGTATCACAATATTGCCATTTTCCTCTAAACTGTATCAAGTCTTTTCAATATCCAACTGTATGACAATATTGACATTTTCTTCTTACCTGACTCAAGTCTTTGCAATAACTAATTGTATGACAATATTGACATTTTCCTCTAACCTGATTTCAAGTCTTTGCAATAACTAATTGTATGACAATATTGACATTTTCCTCTAACCTGACTCAAGTCTTTGCAATTTCCAATTGTATGACAATATTGACATTTTCCTCTAACCTGAATCAAGTCTTTGCAATATCCAATTGTATGACAATATTGAGATTTTCCTCTAACCTGAATCAAGTCTTTGCAATATCCAACTGTATGACAATATTGACATTTTCCTCTAACCTGAATCAAGTCTTTGCAATATCCAATTGTTTGACAATATTGACATTTTCCTCTAACCTGAATCAAGTCTTTGCAATAACCAAATATATTACACGTAATAACCAAATATATGACAATATTGACATTCTCCTCTAACCTGACTCAAGTCTTTGCAACAACCAAATATATGACGATATTGACAATTTGAGGCAGATTACATTCATTACACAGAACTAACTATCAAACTGTGATCAATGCAAACTGAAGAGTCAGATATGGGAGATAATTTTTGGTAATTCATAGAATGCATATCATCTAGCTAGAGAATTTAAATAGACATTTTAAAATGTAATTGTTAAAAATAATTGATTGTTGTGTCAAATACAGTTTTAATAGTATGGTGAAGAAAGCAACCAGTCAAAAAATAAAAAGTATCAAAATTCTGTATAATTAGATGATACACATTCTCCTGTACTACATGCATGTGGAGATTAAATACTTCTTTGTATATTGGAACCAAAGAAAACCCAGTTCTGACCCCTCTGTCATAAAAATGCACTCAACTCCAAATTTATTGAAAAATATTCTGACCAATTAGCATGCTGGATTCATTGATTTAAAATAAAGTTTTAAAGTTTGAAGTAACATTTGTTACTCAAACTGTTTTATTTTTGAGTTTTCTGATAGTGGGGTCTGATTTTTTTCCCTTCACTTTCACTTCTTTGTATGAGAAATGCTGACACAGTAAATTATTGACAAACTAGATTAAAGGCACAGCAGCACATAAATATAGCATTCATAATAAATAATATATATTATTTTTGAGTAAAGTTTTCTGATAGTGGGGCCTGATTTTTTTTCCCCTTCACTTTCACTTCTTTTATATATATATAAACTATGTGAATAAATAAGACCATACAAATCTGCTTTAGATATATTATTATATTGTATTAATTAATGTGTATAATACCAAATTATGAATGAACATATAGGAATTATATGGTTTTAGTTGCAAAAATAATTAGTTGGGACTACTTCTTAAAACATCTTCCTTCTAAATGGTTAAATAATCCAGTAAATTTTAGAACAAAATAGGTCACAGTGATCCAAGTAAAATTTTTATATAAAATTCTTTTTTGCAGTAAATGAACAAAAAGTTACATATCTAATGGAATTTGCTTTTAATTATAAGATGGTAAAATGAAGGAACAAGTGGTTATTTCAGAATTTGCATTTTCCTCTAAAAAATTAGGTCCGCATGACCTGTTTTCATCATGTACAAACAAGACTTTTGTTTTATTTTAATTATAATTTACTAGGGTCCTTGATGATAAGCTCCATACAAGTATTTACTATTGAACAAAAGAAGAAAGTACAAAGAACCATGAATGGCACATTATACACCCACTCAGCGTTTAACAGTACACAGTTATTGTTCAGAAACCATTTTCATTCTTTCAGTCCGAGTAACGTTGACCATTGACCTATTGACTTAAAAAATGACCTAAGTGCAAGCTGTCCACAAAGTTTACTGACTGTAGATTGTGGAAAACTCTAGTTATTGCATAGAAGCCATTTTTCTTATTTCAGTCACAGTGACTTTGACCTAGTGACCTTTTGACTTCAAAAGAGATAGGATTCTTTCTTATTCAACATGCAAGTAATCCATAAAGTTTGGTAACTGTAGATGATGGTGAACTTGAGCTATTATGCAGAAACCATTTGTCTTCTTTCAGTCACAGTGACCTTGACCTTTGGCCTTTTGATCCTGGTATCAATAGGATTCATCCTTAAATACAAGCCAATCAACATAGTTTGGTAACTCTAGATGGTGGACAACTCAAGTTATTGTGCAGAAACAAAATTGATAACACACAGATGGATGGACAGACAGGAAACATCATAAAATAATATTCTCTGCCTTATGGTGGGTGTATAAAAATGAAACAAAAGCCATATGTGGCACAAAAGTCATCATAAAGTATGCATCCAACTGAAGCAATAATCACTTTTATGATCAGTGTTATTGTTCTATGAACATTCATGGACAACAAAAGCAGACCCTTCTTAAGTTGGAAACCATCTTTGGTGGTTGTAACTTCCTCTATTAAAGTTACATTATACAGACTGAATTATTAAGCCCAATAAGTTGTATTTCCAATAAAAAAAAGTAACCAAGTTTCAATGCAAGTAAAGAATATTTGGCATGTTAATATCAGCAGAATATATCCATAGAAAGAAATGTGCAATTACAAATTGTTAATCATAAACATGTATATATTATATTTGAAATTAAAATATAAACAAAACCCAAAAAACAGGTATGTATACCCTACACCTCAATTCAAAAACATTTTAAAAGAAGCAAACATACAATAACTCTGCAATTACACAGCAAAAAATAAATGTTTGATTTTAAAACTTTTTGGCAATAAGTGAGTAACGTGAATGGTGAATTATACACCTGCCCATTGTTTAATAGTTCTCTATGTAGGCACTTAACACACTAAGCATTTATTTTCTTATTAGACTTAACATGACAGTGACCTTTAGACCAAAGCTGTAGGTTTCTTATTCCTGAAGTGCAAGAAATCCACAAAGATTGGTCAAGGAACATACTCTAGAACAGAAGTCATTCTGAAAAACCCATTTTGTTTTGACACAATGTCCTTAATCTTTGACCTTTTGAACCCAAAAGCAACAGACCTCTTCCATACCTTAAGTGCAAGCCTTCAACAAACCTTTGTCCAGATATGTGGTCAAAAAATAAGTTACTGCACAAAACTATTTTTCTTTTCTCAGTCATAGTAACCTTGCCAAACATATAAGTCATCCACTAACTCTGGTTAAGTTACATGGTCGATAACTGAAACTTCTGTGTGGAAACCATTTTTCTTCTTTCAGTGTATGACCTTGACCTTTTGGCTTTTGACTCCCAAATTCAAAAGTCTTCCTCCTTACCACAAGTGTAAACTATCCACAACATTTGATCCCAGTCTGTGATAGAAAACTAATGCTATTGTGTGGAAACCATTTTACTTTTTTCAATCACATTAAAATTGACCTCTGAACTTGTAACCCCCAAATCAATAGTCTTCTTCCCTACCCCAAGTGCAAGCCATCCACGAACTTTAGTCTAGGTCTGTGAAGCAGAACTAATGACATTGTGAAGAAACCATTTTGATTCTTTCAGTCACAGTGATCTTAACCTTTGACCTTTTTATCCCATAATTAATAAGCTTCTTCCTTACCCCAAGTGAAAGTCATCTGGAAAGTTTGGCAACTGTAGATTGTGTAGAACTAGAGTTATTGTGCAGAAACCATGCTATTTCTTCTTTTACATTTATTGTGCAGAAACCATTTTATTTCTTTCAGTCAGTGACCTTGTACTTTGAACCCCAAATCAACACTCCAAGTACTAGTAATCCACAATGTTTAGTAGCTGGAGATGAAGGACAACTCGAGTTATTGTGAAGAAAGCATTCTTCTGTCAGTCACAGTGACCTTGATGTATAATCTTTGACCGCAAATACAAGTTATCAACAAAGTCTTGTAACTGTAGATGCTGGGCAATTCGTGTTATTGGGCAGAAACAAAATTGGTAACATATATGATAATATTTTCAAAATATCTTTTTTTTATAATGATACAGTAATAAATGCCATTAATTAATAATACACTATTCATTACCACTGATATTGATGCCTTAATTAACAAATTGAAGCTTTAAAGACAATTATAAATAATAAAAACATCTTACAGAGTAAAAGAATTTAGAGATGGTTATTTATATGCACTTTTTTGTTTTTGTTTTAAAAAAACACAATAGTATACCAGCATGATTACAGACTTCACAATCACTGAAAATCCCTGTCTACTTTTCTTTCTACACTCATGGATATATTTCATTAAAAACATTCTCTGGAATTATCAAAATTTAAGTTTGTATTCTAGAAGGAAGCTAATCATGACATAGCACTCTAACCTATGGTTTACTTAAGAACTGAGAAAACTCTAACAACTAATCTGTAATGAGTACCATTACAGTGCCAAATGAATCCCTCAGAATCTTTATGTCATCCAGTGAACCTACTTGCCCAACTGTCATGTATTCTTGGTCGAACAGGGGATAAAGTTCATCAGAAACTGATGGGAAAAGCTAAAAATCTTACATGAATTAGATAATCTGATATACCAACTTTCACTCCAAATTTGGTATCAACAAATCCAGTATTTCCAGGTGAGCTGATATGAAAAAAATTATAGCAATATATGGGGTGCACATACTGATTGAAATAAGACAGGTGTATCACTATATACGCCTTTATCAAATACAAAATGGGGGTTGGGGAAAGAAAACATAACAATTATTGGAAACATGAATGATGGACAGATGCCATAAAAACTACAACTTTTATACACCGGAAAAACAAATCAAATTTTGAGCTACAAGAGCTGGTTTCAGTCTCACAGGTACACAACCATATTTAATTGTCAGCATGTATGTCCAGCATTTTTCCGACCATTTCTTCCCAGGATTTTCCAAGTTCCAGATTGGCTGGCACCAATGAGTACTGTTTCTTCATTCTATCACAGTATGCTATGGCATTATCAAATTGCTGACCAAAGCCCAGCTTTGACACAGCAGTCCGTATCTTGTTGTACATGTTATTCTGTTGGTCCACCTGCCGCAGATTGGTCAAGTGAGAAGATGGAAACAGTTGCTTGTAGATGGACAACAGCACAATCAGAGTGGCTGCCAACTGGATAATGGCCTGAACAGCACTTTCACCTGAATAAATAAAATGACACTGATATTGACAAAATTCTGTGTATCTGTTTTCCTCAGCAGTTGTTGAGTTTACAAATATGGTAAACTTACTTCAGTGATCGTCTACATACAAAAACAACCTTTACACCAAAACAATATTCCATTAGTCCAATTTATACATGAATTAATATATATTTATTTGTATATAATGACTACCTGTCAATAAAATCAACTTCAAGATGATTCTCTGGGTGGTTTTTAATGCCTTAAAAATGGTCTCCTGGGTGGTTTTTGACTGTATTCCTCTTGACTGTTTTTGACTGTATTCCTCTTTCTTTTTTGCATAAATGAAACACATTTATGTGTCTCATAGCACTTCATGTGAGAAATTAAATCACAATTATATGTTAGACAACTTACCCACACCTAAAACAATGTCAGTACAATTATGTCAATATGCCTGTGCCTAAAACAATGTCAGTACAATTATCTGTTAGACAACATGCCCATGCCTACAACAATATCAGTACAATTATCTATTAGACATGCCCACATCTACAACAATGTCAGTACAATTATATGTTAGACATGCATAAAAACAATGTCAGTACAACTATCTGTTAGACACCATGCCCATGCCTACAACAATGTCAGTACAACTATCTGTTAGACAACATGCCCATGCCTACAACAATGTCAGTACAACTATCTGTTAGACAACATGCCCATGCCTACAACAATGTCAGTACAACTATCTGTTAGACATGCCTAAAATAATGTCAGTACAATTATCTGTTAGACAACATGCCCATGCCTACAACAATGTCAGTACAACTATCTGTTAGACATGCCTAAAATAATGTCAGTACAATTATGTTAGACACCATGCCCATGCCTGCAACAATGTCAGTACAATTATCTATTAGACATGCCCACATCTACAACAATGTCAGTACAATTATCTGTTAGACACCATGCCCATGCCAAAAATTATGTCAGTACAATTATCTGTTAGACACCATACCCATGCCAAAAATTATGTCAGTACAATTATCTGTTAGACACCATGCCCATGCCTAACACAATGTATTTACAATTATATGTCAGACAACATGCCCATGCCTAAACTTTTTATATGGAACAGAAACTCTGGTTTTTGACTGTATTCCTTTTTCTTTTTTGCATAAATTAAACACATTTATGTGTCTCATAGCACTTCATGTGTGAAAAATAATTACAATTATATGTTAGACACCATGCCCATGCTTAAAACAATGTCAGTACAATTATTTGTTAGACACCATGCCCATGCTTAAAACAATATCAGTAAATTATCTTTTAAACACCATGCCCATGGTTACAACAATGTCAGTACAATTATCTGTTAGACACATGCCAATACCTAAAATAATTTCAGTACAATTATCTGTTAGACCCATGCCCATGCCTAAAGTGATCTCAGTAAAAAAGCCTTAAAGTCACTAGAAAATGAAATACAGGTTACATTGAGATCTTCATTGGGCAGGGGTGTTTAACTTATAAAATTGAACACCCTAAATAAAAGCAAAGCAGAAAGTGCTTAACTGAAAGATTCATATGTCTATTTTGTTGATTGTTTTTACAGATGTTGTTTGTAGGACTTGAACAATACAGTGACAATGCATGACATTTCTTGAACTCCAGTGGACCAAGTGAATCAGTTTCAGCAATCTCTAGTTCAAGTAAATACAAATGGTGTTTGTTTTCTCTATTAGATGGATAGATACAATTAACTGGAGAAGAGCATGATAGACAGATGGATGGACACAATTAACTGAAGAAGAGTGTGATGGACAAATGGGTGGACACAATTAACTGGAGAAGAGCATGATAGACAGATGGATGGACACAATTAACTGAAGAAGAGTGTGATGGACAAATGGGTGGACACAATTAACTGGAGAAGAGCATGATGGACAGATGGGTGGACACAATTAACTGGAGAAGAGTGTGATGGACAAATGGGTGGACACAATTAACTGGAGAAGAGTGTGATGGACAAATGGGTGGACACAATTAACTGGAGAAGAGTGTGATGTACAAATGGGTGGACACAATTAACTGGAGAAGAGTGTGAGAAATCTGACATCACAAAGATTCAAATATACATTGTCAATATACATTCTGCAGCAATAGAAAAATGGATTGGTTGGATATAGCTATGATATCATAGTCATGACTCAGACAGAGAATGATAGTTACAGTCAGATGTTTGTACCCTGATTTTATTGACAAGGTTTTTAAATGCTTTTGCCATCTGATGATTTTTCATGATTATTTCAAATAACAATAATATAAATTATTTCACATTAATTTTATAACATATATGTGATTTCTAAATGAAAATATTAGGTATTTAAACATTTTAATGATTACCTTAGATCTAACTTATCCCCCCTTTAAAGGCCACCTTTCTGATAAGGCCGCTTTCCTGCTGCAAAAGGGGTGGTCTTATAAGAGGAAGACTACTGTACACATAACCCTGCCACCCTGGGTTAGATCCGAATGATAAGTCAGTGACCATGTTATGCATTGCATGAAAGATTCATAGGCTGGTAGATGGAAGCAGTGACCTGCATATAGTAAGACATCTCCTCTTGCTTAAGTGAAAAGGGGAAGGGGGTTAAAAAGGTTTAAATCTAGCAATCAAAGCTACATACTTACCCACTAACTTTAGACCACCTGTGTACAGAATGTGTGTGTGTGGGGGGGAATACAAATGCTTAAATCTACCAAATCAAAACTTCATTCTTGCCCACTGAATTCATATCAACTGTGTATAGAAGATGCAGACACAAAACTACATGCTTACCCATTGACTTCAGACCAGCTGTGTACAGAAGATGCAGACACAGATTCTTGTCAACCCCTAGAATTTCCTCCAAGTCTGCATCAAACTCCCAATGACCATCCTAAAGCATAGAGTTAGTGTAAATGACATGGCTTGTACAGGCCAGTGCAGAAAGTACTCCTTTAATTTCTGCATGTACCATACAGTTACCCTGCTGAACTTAAACTGCTATAATATACAATGTAAAGTCAGTAATATGTCAAGTTTACCGCTGATAAAACACATTTATTCCTATTTCAAACTGCACTGGTCAGAAGGGGTCTTCTGCGATTCTAGCAATAAAGGTTGCTTGTAACCCAAGTCAGTGAAGTGTGAAATATGGGTCACAGTGACCTACTTTTATGATGAGGGTTGAGCGCTCATCAAGATGCATCCTTGCACCAAGTCTCATGATTGCAAGAATATTATAGCAATATTTTACAGGTGGTAAAAAAATGTGGTCATCAGCTAAATGTAAAAATGTAACCTAAGCCAGTAAAATGTAAAATGTAGATCACAGTAACCTTCTCTTGTCATAAGGGTGTGGTACTAACAGAGATACATACAATCATCTGGTCTGATTATTCTAGCATGAACAATGCTTGAGAACTAAACTTAAAAGACATAATTAAACCCAAGTCAGTGAAGTGTGAAATATGGGTTACAGTAAACTACTTTTGTGATGAGGGTGTAGTACTAATCCAGATGCATCCCCTCACCAAATTTCATGATTCCATGTATAACAATAATACACTGTGCAAAAGCCTATACAGTCATGAACTAAATGCAAAAACTTAACCTAGTCCAGTAAAATGTGAACTGTAGGTCACAGTGACCTTCTTTCATTATATGGACATGATACTAATAGATACGAATACAATCATCTAGTCTGATTATTCTAGCATAAACAGAGTTTGTGAAAGAAAGTTAAAACACAACATTTAAGCAAAGACAGTGAAGTGTGAACTATGGGTCACACTGACCTAGTTTTGTGATGAAGGTGTTGTACTTGTCAAGATCCATCCCCTCACCAAGTTTCATTATTCCAGGTATAACATTATGTATACAGGGTTCTAAATGTAAAAACTTAACTAAGAATGTACAAATAATGTATCAGTATGTCCAAAATTAGCCCCCTCAGTCCCCTACCCAGGGGGTAGGTCCTATTAAACCCACTCCAAACTGTATGCTAAGACATAAAAAGAAAGAATGGTTGAGGTATAGTGTGGCTGTACATAAGTATATGATTGTATGCATGTGGATGCCAATGCCAAGGCCAAGGGTAGTACATTAGCTCACCTATACTTTGTAGAAATGAGCTATAAAGTCCAAATCCCAAAAATTCAAAAATGTATACACATTTTTAAAAATTCTACAATGTATACAAATTTTAAAAAATTCTACAATGTATACAAATTTTAAAAAATTCTACAATGTATACACATTTTTAAAAATTCTACAATGTATACACATTTTTAAAAATTCTACAATGTATACAAATTTTAAACAATTCTACAAAGTATACATATTTTTTAAAACTCTACAATGGCATGAAAATCTTTTTAAGTCATGTACTTATGCATAAAAGCATTTATGCCATAAGGCAAAAAAAATTTGTAATTGTCTGAAAATGTAATCATGTTTACAAATATTCTAACCAAATTCATTTCTCTACCTAAAATGGTTTTTGCTTAATTGTGCTAACAAGGTTTTTGTCAAAAATATCTATAAAAAATGTGCAAAAATATAAAGTTGTTAAGTGGCATAAAAATAAAATAACGTCATCTACATATTAATACGAATATATACAATTTATTTGTCTACTTCAAGTGATATTTGCCTAATCATGCTTACACGTTTTTTGTCAAAACAGTTATAACAGTGTAAACATACAAGTCAAAAGAACATAATCAGGTCTTGGGACTCAATCAAGTTATCTAAATATCCCATTTGGTCTGGTTTGGAGCAATCATCTTTGAACTATTTTTTTCACAAGAAAATATGAGAGACATGGGGAAAGATGGACAGATGATGGATGGACATCAAAATAACAATGTCCACCCTCTCCTGGAAGAGACATCATTCTTTGCATCAGTAGCTGGAGGTTGATTTGGCACCAAAGTAACCAAGAAACTGCTTCTCAAATGCCTCATTATCCTTGTACCTCAACCATATTACAGTAGGGTTTTTTTGTAAATGAGATTCATTTCAAGCTCTTTTTCCACCTACTTTTATGTCTGAAATTCTAATTTGAAATATTTGTTACTGGGTTTTCATATATTTTCATTTTCTAATTTTTAATATTTGTTACTGGGTTTTCATATATTTTCATTTTCTAATTTTTAATATTTGTTACTGGGTTTTCATATATTTTCATTTTCTAATTTTTAATATTTGTTACTGGGTTTTCATATATTTTCATTTTCTAATTTTTAATATTTGTTACTGGGTTTTCATATATTTTCATTTTCTAATTTTTAATATTTGTTACTGGGTTTTCATATATTTTCATTTTCTAATTTTTAATATTTGTTACTGGGTTTTCATATATTTTCATTTTCTAATTTTTAATATTTGTTACTGGGTTTTCATATATTTTCATTTTCTAATTTTTAATATTTGTTACTGGGTTTTCATATATTTTCATTTTCTTATTTTTAATATTTGTTACTGGGTTTTCATATATTGTCATTTTCTAATTTTTAATATTTTTTATATTTTCATAATAATTATTATTAGCAGTTTGGATTTTTTGTATCACATCCAAAAGTGCAAAAATAAGCAAAAAGTGGACAATAAAAAATAACTGGCCCTGAAATCACACACTTGCCTAACATTTAACTTGACAGTTGACCACTTCAATAAGCAGGTTTATGCAGTAATGTAAGACACAACCGATTGAAACTATCTTCCAAACTTTATAGCATGTTCATTTTACCTATTTTACTATATCCTGATAAAAATTCATTCTAAAGATAAAGGCACAATGAACATGCATAGTTTCTTGCTCATAATCAAAGTCATTCAAGATCTTCAGAATATAAACCCATTTACAAAATTTTTTTATTGAAACTGGATGAGAAATATAGTCTCTAGATCTAGAGAGGTAACAACCTCAACTGATCAGATGCATGGCATCTCATTATTATGCAAAGATATTATTTATTACAGAACCTGTCAACATCAATGATGATATAAAACTTATAGACCAGGGTGGAGCAAAAACAGATTGGAATTAAGTATCCAGATTAGTAACAAGTTAGTCAATCAGATACAGATTACCTCATTAACATGCACAGATCTATCTCAGAATCAAACTCATACAACTACATGTATTTAACAACTTTGATCAAAACCTGCACAGAAATATAGTTGCTAGAGTGTTGACAAGCTCAGCCAATCAGATGTAAGGTCAATAATGTGTGAATTTTACTCATAATCATAGTCATCCAAGATCTTAATGACATAGGCCTATTTAGCAAGTTTGATCAAAATCTTATCAAAAAAACAGTCTCTAGAACAGTAAAAAAAAACTCAGCCAATCACACACAACATCACCTCATAAATATGTATATGTCTCACCCTTAATAAAAATTATACAACATCCTGATGAGATTAACCTATTTACCAAGGTTTATTAAAATCAGGTCAGAAATATAGTCTCTCAAGTGGCAAAAAGCACAGCCAATAATATTCAAAATCACCTGATTAATATGCACAGATCTTGTTTATAATAAAACATTATATATATTGATGATATAAGCCTATTTTCCACGTTTGACAAAAATATGATCAGAAATAGAGCCACTAAAGTGTTGACAAGATCAGCCAACCAGATTCAAAACCACCTCACTATTATACATGGATCTTGCTCATAATTGTTCTCATCCAAGATCTTAATTATCTAAGCCAATTTACACTGTTTGATCAAAACTGGATCAGAATTATAGGTTCCAGAGTGGCAACAACTTCAGCCAATCAGATGCAATATCACAGATTTATATGCATGGATTATGCTCATTATTGAACTCATCTGAGAATCTGTGGATATAAGCCCATATTCCGAGTGTGATTGAAATCGAATCAGAAATACGGACTCTAGAGTGGTAACAAGCAATTGCTGACATATGGACATTGGACGCAGGGCCACGCCATAAGCTCACTTGGATTTACAACCAGGTAAATTAAAAAATGACCACTTATACAATCAATCCCTCTTAAAAGTTCCAACATAATATGGACATGATGATTTATAGAGTCTGTTACCTCTTTCTGTAACTTCATAATGCAGTCAACAATATTGGCTGGAGGTCCCCTGATAGGCCTAACTGCAATACATTCCACATTGACACCAATGCCATAGCGACCTAGGTCAGTCGTAACAACCTGCCCAAGCGTACCTCCTGTAATTCACAACCAGTCAAAAAGTGACCATCTATCAAACTACTATTGCTAAATAAAAGAGTGACAGTCGGGTAATATAAATACTCAAAGTACACTGAAAATAAAAAAAGATACATAAGGATCTTTAGATATATTGACCTTAAGACATTCCCTTTCAATAGGGTCCTGCCTCTAGCTAAGTGTGTCCCATATAAGAAGTTAGATCAACAAGAGGTCCAAAAGGGGTCTTAATTCACTCACCTCCCTGACATCTGCTAAATAGCCAAATGCATGATCAGCTGACAAAGAAATCTAGGTCAGTAGGATGCTTTCTGCAAATATTTCGTCCAATGAAATGACTGTCTCGAGGTTTATCAAGTTTTTCTATCTTCATCCATATTTGATGACATGTCAGGATCATTTTTCTCATACTGAAAGTTGGTCAAATTCTGTTCATCAGTTGTTTCAGCTAGATGAAGTTGTATAAATGTTTCTCTATTTGTAGTGGTGGATTGGCAACATTTGTACAGATTTGAAAGCCCTTTATGCCAGAATGTTTTCTATAAAGTTCTGCCAAATTCTGTTTTGGAGTTTTTCAAAAGAAGTTTAAATGTTTTTTTTTTTCTATTTTAAGCAACAGGGATCAGACTTGATGGCAGATTGGCATAATTTGTATAAAACTGGAATATATCTATGCCAGGCTGTTTTCTTTCAAATTTGGTCCAACTCTGTTAAGTGGTTTTTGGCAAGAAGTTATTTAAAGTTTTTGTTTTTCTATTTTTAGTTTGATGGTGGATCAGCATCAGTTGCACAAAACTGAAAGTCCTTTACACCAGGATGCTTTGTGTCAAGTGTGGTAAAATTCAGTTAAGAATTCTCTGAGAATAAATCATTTAAATGATTTTTCTACTTATACTAATGGTGACCATATATGATGATGGATCAGCATCATTTGTATAAATTTTAAAGGTCTTCATGCCAGGATGCTTTCTGTTAAGTATGGTCAGA
The DNA here is from genome assembly GCA_029931535.1 of Margaritifera margaritifera. Classification (NCBI taxonomy): domain Eukaryota; kingdom Metazoa; phylum Mollusca; class Bivalvia; order Unionida; family Margaritiferidae; genus Margaritifera; species Margaritifera margaritifera. Next base: position 1,308,277 of record JAQPZY010001256.1, on the reverse strand, counting down.
TTCTATTCAACAGTTTTGGAGTAGTCATTTCAGGTTTTTAAAAAATTTATAGTATTATGCATATTTGATCAGCATCAACTGTATAAATTTGAAAGCCCTCTATGCCAGGATACTTTCTGTCAAATAGGAATTATATTCTGTTCAATGGTTTTGGAGCAAAGTTGTTTAAATGTTTTCTAGTTTAGTAACAGTGTATATATTTGATGGCAATTTGGAAGACCTCTATGCCAGGATACTTTCTGTCAAATTTTATTGAGCAGTACTTGAGAAGTTGTGAAAGGTTTTCTTATTTTTAGTAACAGTGGCCATATTTGATAGCAGTTCTGCATCTTTTATATAAATCTGAATGATCTTCATGCCAAAATGCTTTCTATCAACTTTCTTCAAAATCTATTAAGCAGTTTTGGAGAGGAAGTCATTTAAAGGGTTTTCTATTATTGGAAACAGTGGCAATATTTGATGGTGGATCGACATCATTTGTAAATACTTCAAAGGTCTTCATACCAGGATGCTTTCTGTCAAGTTTGGTTAAATTTGGTTCAACACTTCTGCAGAAGATGTCATTTAAAGGTTTGAACTATTATTAGTAATGGTGGTCATATTTGATGGTGGATTGACATCAATGGTATAAATTTGTAAGACCTACATGCCAGAATGCTCATTGCCAAATTTGGTCAGAACTGGTCTGGAAACGTTTGAGATCAAGTTTAAAATTGCACTTTTTGATGGATACATGCTGCACAATGGACACATCTCTAACACCATAAGCTAACTTGGCCTTACAACCAAGTGAGCTAAAAATTGCTACAGGAAACTAAAAATACCATGTGGAAACCACAATCACATTATTAGTTCCAGAAAACTTGACCATGGAGCTTTTCATCTTCAAATTCACAGAAAGTTGCTTCTTCCCAAGTGTGGCTTACCTATTAAGTTTGCATACCTGCCAACCCTTCAAACAGTGGAGGCAAGTGTGTATGCCAGACTTATGATGAACAGATGGATGGACAGACAAGGGTAACACTATATGCTCCAACCACTGTCATGGTGGGGCATAAAAATAAACAAAGTTTTGGTCTTTATAATCCATTATAAAACAATATCAGAATTCAGTTAGCATACACTTTCCACAAATAATTTAGTCATGAATTGCTCCTAAATGTCACAATTTGTTGGATAATGGAATACAGCATTATCTTGTAGACACAGACTTTGCAATAGTTATGAGAGGGTTTGAAGGTGATACAAGTTTCATTAGTGTTAATCTCTGCACTCATCTGACACTGGATGGTTCTGTTGTTCAAACTTCTCCAAAGATCCTGTTGACATTTTCTGAGCAATGAAAATTATCTTTATACACCTGTGTTGCTGTGAGGGAGTGTCAAACATGCAGTGGCCACACTAATCATGTCAAATCTTGCCATTCCTCATCATGGTTCCTGACAACTGCATTTCAACATTTTGCCTTTAAAAAAGGAATCAAACTTCACACTGTTCCTAACCATTCCAACAAACAAGATTAACAATCTATAAACAAAGATGACTTCAACAGTCTCATGCAAGCCAAAGTATAACAGATATTGTTTCTTGAACATGCATCTCTGACTTGTCTAGCTTCCAATGAATTGGGTTGTTCCACTTTGTATACTTTACCTGTACAAATTAGCAAAATGGGCTCTCCTACAGCAGTGCTCAAAGGACTCTCAACACAAAACACACAATATGTCAATCAATTAAGTAATATGTGGGATGGTGGTTGTTTATATCTTACTGCCTTTATCTTTTAATCATTTCTGTGACAATTACCTGTATAAACTATAGAGGGGTGATAGGATTCTATGAGCATTAAGTGTGAAGATATGTGAATCATGACTGTTGACCATTTATACAGACTACAGGTAACAGTCATATTTCATAGTGTTCAAAAAAGTTCTCTCTCTCTCCCTCTCTCATGTTTTTAAAATTAGACTTATTGGAAATCATCTTTTTATAAACATGATCATGTTGGCGGGTTTGACAGTAAAAAATGATGCTTTTCATGTGACAAATCATGACATTACAGGTATGACTGATGAGTATAGATAGGAAACTTGATTTATCATGTGAAATAGAAATCATTGGTTTGGTTCTAGCGGTCTTATCCTTTGACCATTTGACCATAAAATGATGAGACCAAAGAACACCTTGTGTTCTAATAACCCTGACCTTGACCTTTTATCTTCGAACCTGTAAAAAGAGTGGAAACACTTCCCAAGTAAAGTCCTGCCCATTATGTTAATCTGAAGGAAACTGCTTTGACAGTGCAAAAATCAAAATCACAATTTTGGGTTCTATTGACCTTGACCTTTGACTACCCACTCTATTTAGCAGAAATCCAAATTTGGTTGAATGATACTGATCCGGAAAAAAAACTCCAAAAGAATAATTACGATGACCATGTTCACCTTTTTGAATACCAGGTAATTACATAACTGTCATAAAAAATCTCACCATGCATTTATTGATTAAATAAATGCAGTATCAGAATTATGTAAATGTAATCTTCCATTGTGTAAATTAAACTTGCTACATTTCCAAATATTACCTTGCAAACTTTTTAAAGGTTATGTCAGGAAATGGTACCAGTTTCTTTAATAGACAAATGTGATGAACTTAATCTTCGATTTGATTGCTTAGCTCCAAGAAAAGTAACCACAATATTTGAAACTGAAAAAAGACAGTTGAATCTTTTAGGCAAAAAGGTCTCTCTGAAAAAAATGAAGAAAGTTACATTTTTAAATGTAAAAAAAAATCAACATCGATGGTAAACTCTGGAAATTGTAACAATAACAAGAACTTTACAAATAATCGAAGTAGATTTCCTTCAAAATCTGAAAGTAAGCTGTGACTTATGTTAATCATTTAATTTGGTAATTTGTTCTTTAGCTTATTTTGGAGGAAGGCCTATTTTGGGGGATTAGCATATTTTCAAGTTATAATATAAACAGAGCATTTTTTATTTAAAAAAAAGTGATTTCCAGTGTACATATTATCAATGATTTAGATCACAGGAACGTAATTGATAAAACCATACTTTATTATTTAGCTATTCTGAATAATATGGTCATTTAATCTAACTGTTGACTGGGTCTGTGCAGTTTGTTTGGAGTAATCAGTAAAACAAACAACATAGATCCTATTACACTGGCATATTATGCAACAGCAGATTTGGGTCTATACAGGGTCTATACAGGGTCTATACAGTTTGCAGTTGGATCCAACTTACAAGTGAGTATATATACGGATTTAGAAAATGATAGCATCGTTTTCCTGCGTGTAGGAAATGATGGTAAAAATTCTGGCTCTTTCTTGGATAGAAAATTGGTAGGTATATAATAAAGATATATATTTGTCTCTTCTGAACTTATTTCTGAGGCTGGCTTATAATCAACAGTGAAACACTTTTGGGATTGCATGGCTGATTTTCAAGTTAATCTTACTTTTGAGGCCAGCTTATTTCCACATTTTTAGGGTATATTATGACACTATATGAAATGTGTGATTTCAGTGTACATGTATTATGTGATGGCAGGATTCATAAAGAGGATTTCAGTGTACATGTATTATATGATGGCAGGATTCATAAAGAGGATTTCAGTGTACATGTATTATATGATGGCAGGATTCATAAAGAGGATTCCGTAAGCAAGCATAACATAATTTATATGAATTATACTTTTTCAAACTGAGTTTCCTCCCCTACATTTCTAAAAATGGTCATAGCCAATAAAATGTTGTTATTTGCTCTAATCATAGAGTTATTCTTACCTTCAATCAAAGAGCTTTCTTCCACTACAACAGGTTCATGTTTCATCCCAGCTAAGAATCTCGAACGTATTCTTTCAAAGTCCCCCTCTATGCTATTTTTCATTCTATCTGTTGGAACAGAGAATGCTCTCCATGACACTGTTGACAATGTTTTCATGGATTGTGGTGGCATTAATTCTTCTGTCTCAAGATGCATTACATCTGGTAGTGGACGTTGTCGCCATTTTGGTATAGGAGGAGGAGATATGTTTACAGCCAAGGGTGGTGCTGGTGGTGGAGGAGCTCTCTGAACAGCTGATATGTTGAGGCTAGATTGGGATGGGAGTGGATAAAACTCTTCCAAATCAGCAGAGAGTAGTGATGGTCGTTGTCGTCGTTCTTGTCTAGAAGGAGCAGTCATTGCTCTAGTCATGGGCTTATCATAATATTTTGGTGCAGGTGGGGATGCCATAGAGTCTCTGCCAGCAAATAATGGTGGTGGTGGTTGTATTGTTGGTAGTTGTGGAGGTGACAGATGAAGTTCTTCAGGCTCGTCTGCAAAAGAAATAGGGGTTTGGGGGGTAAATGGGGCTGCTGATGAGAGTATCACAAATGGATCTAATCTGGTTGGTGATAGTAACCTGCAGTGTAGGGGAAGGGGAGGAGGTTCATTATAATAGCCAGGCAGTGGTGGAGAAGACTTGCTAGTAGAAGAACCTGAGGTTTTAGAGGCAGGTTGCCATTTTGGGGGTGGTGCTGAAGCAGTTTCAGGTGAAGGAGGTGCTGCAAATACAACAGATGAAGAAGAGCAAAATAGGGAAAGTACAGGATCTCTAGATTCATCAGTCCTGCCATCTGCCTGTCTATCTGGAGCTCTGTAACTCCTTTCCAAGGATTCATCTGTTCTTTCCTTTTCTTCTTGTTTAAAAGCTATCTCTCTTGCCATGGAAGAATCAGTACCCTTCTCATGCTTAAACAGGTGCCTTTCTTCCCGAAGTAGCCCAATATTAATTCCTGAGGTTACAGATCCTGTCAATTCAATCCCCTTCTTTGTGTGTGGTCCTTCATGATCTAGACTGACTGAAGATACCATTTGGTGTGTAGTAAATGTTGCCATTCTAGATGGCAATGGCGGAGGTTCTATGCTGTATTTAGTTTCACCATTTGATAAAATCAGATCTCCAGATGTTGAGTCACTCTGGACTAAAACAGATGATTTCTGTGCTGCAACAGCAACCATGAATACAATATTAAGATTTTTCATTAAAAAAGGATAAAATCATATAAACAAATTTAATAGCGCTCAGTGTCTTACCTGCATCTGTATGCTTGTCAGTATAACTAATGTTTCTGACTTTCAAAAAATTTAAAACAAAGCCTTAACATTGCTTATAATGATACCAATGCCAAAAAAATGCCCACCAGTACATCTCACCATACTTACACAGGTGGGACATTAATATGTACATAAATCAGACATCAATCACTGAAATACTTGCATCACAAGAATGATAATTTCATCCTTGGCATAGCCTTCTCTTGCCTTGATGACTCCAAACAACCAAAACCTCAAACAAACAAAAAAATATAGATTGCTACACTTAAAGTTTTTTTAATTTCTACACTATCTCTTCCTAGTAGTAGTATTTAAGAAATGCACTAAAACTACTTGAATCTGAAGACCACAGGAAAATTTCTCATAAATATCTGAAGATCTGGTATCCAATGAACTCTTTTTTAAAACTCTGAAATCATAACCTTTGTAATTCCATAAGTTTCTCTCAGTGTTTAATGAATAAACATCAAAATATTTCTAAATGTGTTGAAATTAAAGGGATTTATGGCTTCAAAACTTTAAATTTAAGGGTTATTTTTTAAAAAGTATTCATTATATTAGAGTGCTATCTCTTCATAATGCTGTTCATGGGAGCCATAAAACTGGCCCCCAGTTTAAATTATGCCACCTAACACTGGGGTATTTGCAACAAGGATGTATCATAATAGAGCAAAAATACTATAAATAGTGTATTTAATGATAGCTAGCATTAATGTTGAAAAAGCTTGAAGGCTTTGCCATATTCAATTCATGGTTTGGTTTTGAGAGAAAGAAACATTAAAAAAGAAAAAAATAGTGGCAAGGGGAAGGAGAAGCAGGTCAGGTAATCTATTTGAAGCAAGAATATTTATTTTTCATGGCTTTTTATGTCTTGTAATTGTTGTGCATAACAGGATTTCTAGGACTAAGGAAATTCCTATATCATGAATAATCAGTTCAAACACAGAATTTCCTCTCAAAATGTAGTATTTTTTTTTTTTTTTGGGGTGGGGAATAAAACTAATTTTTATTATGTAATAATACTTACCTATTACTTTTAGGTAATCAGATATCCTGAAATCACTATACATGCATTTACCAAACATGTCCAGCGCATCAAAGGTTTTGACCGGCACATAATCTGAGCAACTGGATATAATTCATACAATATCTCAAATATCATTACATCAAATTGTCTTTGATTTGTTTATATATTAAACTGTCAAATAACACCTTAAAAAAGTAAAATTTGAAGGTCATTAGGTCCAGTTTACACATTGTTTCTTTGTGGGATAATCAATAGCAGTGTCACCGACTAAGCTTGTTTGGTTATTATGTTTACCCAATTATTTAAACACTCTACAGCTACAAAGTACGAGACAAAAGAGGTGCGAAAGCTTATCACAGGATCTTATCAAAAACCCTATAATTCAAGGACTGTCCCAGAGTCTATACTATAGACCTTACATCAGTCTCACATATCATATTTTTAAACTATATTGTATCATGGTTTGTTGGGACATAATACCCTTTAGAATAAAATACCCTTTAAAATAAAATATGTGAAGCTCAATAACAGGCCTGAATGAAGAAAGAAAGATACTAGCAGTAACAACAAACTTGTATTATCCTCCAAGATTTATTTGGGGACTTGATCATCCAACTTTACCTGAAAAGCCTCTCAAATTAGGTGTTAGGAACCAACCATTTAATTTTCGGGGGGGGGGGGGACTGGGATTTTCATTAAAGCAGGAATGTTTATTATTGTTTTACCTCGAAATAATTTTTTTTTTTTCAACTAATATAATGGATATAATAGGTTCCTTTTTGGCCATAAATCAGAGCAAGAATATTTTTTCAAGCTATTCATGAGCCAGACATTTTTTTTTTCAAATATATTCCAGGCCTCCCAACTTCCAATTAAATTGGTGGTCCCTTACATATTTTCGAGGTAGTAAGTCTTTTTGTTGTAAATTAATATTTAATTTGTAAAAACAATAGGGTGGAATAAATACTTTAGTATTCTGTTTTCAACAAAAAACAGATTTTTTATAAATAATTATTCTGAGAGGAAACCAATGAATTATGGAAGGACAATACTATTACTACAGCAGCAGCAAATCCAGAACTGAAAATGACACATTTTACGGTACATTTAATAATTAGGTATATCAAATTGTGTCTGTTCTGTAGTATTTTATTTTAGATATCCTTGGAATGTTTTCACAATAAATTTCACAAATATATGGCCACAAAAGTTTTTTGAGGTGAACAAATGTCCAAGCAAGAGCCATTATAATTTCACAATCCCTGTAGGTATTGTATTACTGTTGTTGAACAGAACATTTCACAAAGTACATGCAACTTAAATCTTGTCACATACATAATTTTATGCTTATGGTATGATGGAGCTTACATAAAGTGGTTTCCTTGTTACCTTCAAAACATGACTGACAGAAAATAGAAGCTATTTTTTTTAGCACACAACTAACTAAGCCTAGAATGATGATCAGTGCTATCAAACTGATTCAGGCATTGGTGGATACATGTATTTATGCTATATTACCACTTTACTGTGGCACTGGTACCAAATGGGCCATTGAACTGTTGGACATGGATTGTGCCACTTATACCTGATGGGCCATTAAATTGTTGGATGTGGATTTTGTGGAAATTCAAATCTAATCAGGTCATATACATATTAATACAATAAATATAATCTGTATGCCTCAAGTGGTTCTTTAAAATCTTCCTAACAAGGTTTTCAGAACAGCAAAACAGTACAAATACAAAAACTCAAAAATGGATAAACAAAATACAACAAGAGTCCCTCAAAGGGGCTGAAGCTCTACTGTCTGAAAAGAGTTTCCACAAATTCAAGATAAGACAATTTCTTCCTTTTAACTGCTGAGTGCTGAAACTATAGCTGATATTCTTCATTGAAAAGAAGATTTTCAAATCACCTGCCATGGTGGACATAATGGATGTCAAATTGGCAACATTTTCATTTATGACCAAGCAGACATCATTAGAAGTCTTTTGGTTAAAACCCCATGTCAATATGACCATCCATTCAGGGGGAGTAGTGACAGCAAGAGTTTCAAGACAGCCATCGTGGTAGCCATATTAGATGCATGATAGGCACCATTTTCATTTAGGACCAAGTAGGTATTATAAGAAGTCTACTGGTGAAAGCCCCATATTGATATAGCCATTCATTTAAGATAACAATATTTTCAAGATGGCTACTAGACACCATAAGAAGTCTTCAGATGAAAACCCCATGTCAAAATGGCTTTCCATTTAAGAGGAGTAACAATAGCATGATTTTTAAGATAGCTGCCATGGTGGCCATATTGGATATCATATCTGAACCATTTCCATTTAGGACCAACTCAACATCATAAGAAGGCTTTTGGTGGAAGCACAATGTCGATATGACCAGCTATCTAGGAAAAAGTAGCGCTAATAAGATTTTCAAGATGGCCATTGTAGCAGCCATATTGTAGGTCAGATCAGCACCAGTTTCATTTTGGACCACACCACATGTTGATATGACCATCCATTCAAAATGAGTAGCAATAACAAGATTCTCAAGATGGCCACTGGGGTAGCCATATTGAATGTGCAAGCAGCACCATTTTCATTTAGGACCAACAAGATGTCATAAGAAGTGTTCTGGTGAAAACCCTGTGTCAATCTGACTTCATTCAAGAGGAGCAGTGATAACAAGATTTTCAAGATGGCTGCTATGGTGGCTATATTAGATATCAGATCAGCATCATTTTCATTTAGGGTCAACAAGACATCGTAAAGAGTCTTTTAGTAAAAGCCCTATGTTGATATGACCATCCATTCAGGAGGAGCTGCATTAACAAGCTTTTCAAGATGGCCACTGTGTCGACCATATTGGATATGCAAGCAGAAACATTTTCATTTAGGACCACCTAGACATCATAAGTAGTCTTCCGGTGACAACCAGATGTCAGTATGAATTTCCATTCAGGAGGAGTAGCAATAACAAGATTTTTAAGATGGCCATCATGGTGGCCATATTGGATGTCACATCTGCACCATTTTCATTTAGGGCCCCAAGACATTAAAAGAAGTCTTTTAGTGAAACCTCCATGTTTATTTGACCATCCATTCATAAGGAGTAGCAATAACATGATTTTCAAGATGGCCATATTGGATGTCTTAGCGGCACCATTTTCATTTAGGACCAACTAGACCATGGGATGAATGCGTGTGCATGTGTAAACTTTCATTGCAAATCATCCAAGTAGTTTAGGTGGAATAGCAATAACAATCTTGTACTAACAGACAGATAGATGATGGATGACAGACCATCCTGTAAGCTCTTCTGGTCTATTACCAGTTGAGCTGAAAAATTTGCTGTAATATCCTGAGAATCTAATCACATCATCTAAACACTCAGAAAAATATGCTAGACAAATTTATTTGTGTCTATGTTAAGCGGTTTTTGCACAGTCTTGCAAACAAGCTGCTCAGAACAGCTCTATGGACATTGAGAAGGTTGGACATACATGACTAAATCAAGCTGCTTCCTATGCAAGCATTTGGCAGGGGTGGGTGGGTGGCAGTTTCCTTGTTGAGTCCATGCTCCAACTAACAATTTGAACCAAATGCTGAAAAAACTGTCTGTGGCACCATCACCATTTATACTGGAAAAGTGACTGCTATGTCTCTCTCTTCCACTAAGATGGCATCAACAAAACAAGATTCATGTGGACGGTCATCACAAGTTTTGTAATTATGGCATTTTTTTTATAGAACCCTTCCAAATGGAATTTTACATAATATTCAATATGCTTCACTCTAGATTAGACATTTTCAAAATAATTTATCGATTTATAAAATCCTGATTTTCAAAATACATTCCATAGCTTCTTGGACTGAAACAAGCTTTTACAAAGGGAGAGCGTTCAAATCATGCTTGAATTACACCAACAGCATCCTTTTATCTCTCAAAATAAATATCAGTAAAGTGAGCTCCATGAAGACCAAAATCATTAGGGACAAAAGTAAAGGTCTGGTTTTTAAAATTTCTGGGTTTAGTGATTTATTTTATTAGATGGGAAATTTGAAACCAGAAAACTATGCATGTTTTAAGTTGATTCAGTTTATTGAGATTTCGATCTTGAGAGGTTTTGAAGCTTATTCTGCTTGTCTAAGCTACTCAAACCCAGTATGGACCTTTCCATTCTTGATTATAACATATAGACATGCAAACAATGTCGACTTCTATTACAAATGAATCAGTATCATATATAAAATATCCAATCTTCTCTCAAAATATATAAAATGTTCAATCTTCTCTCAAAGTATATAAAGTGTCCAAACTTCTTAAAGTATATAAATGTTCAATCTTCTCTCAAAAAATATTAAATGTCCTTTCTTCTCTGAGAGTATATAGTGTCCAATCTTCTCAGAGTATATAAAATGTCCAATCTTCTCTCAAAGTATATAAAGTGTCTAATCTTCTCTCAAAGTATATAAAATGTCCAATCTTCTCTCAAAGTATATAAAGTGTCCAATCTTCTCTCAAAGTATATAAAATGTTCAATCTTATCTCTTATCTCAAAGTATATAAAGTGTCCAATCTTCTCAAAGTATAAAAAAAATCCAATCTTGTCCCAAAGTATATAAAGTGTCCAATCTTCTCTCAAAGTATATAAAATGTTTAATCTTCTCTCAAAGTATATAAAGTGTCCAATCTTCTCTCAAAGTATATAAAGTGTCCAATCTTCTCTCAAAATATATAAAGTGTCCAATCTTCTCTCAAAGCATATAAAGTGTCCAATCTTCTCTCAAAGTATAGAAAGTGTCTAATCTTCTCTCAAAGTATATAAAGATTTCAATCTTCCCTAAAAATATATAAAATGTCCAATCTTCTCTCTAAGTATATAGTGTCCAATCTTCTATCAAATCTACAGTGCCCAATCTTCTCTCAAAATATAAAATTTATGTCCATTTTGCTCTCTAAATATATAAAATGTCCGATCTTTTCTCAAAGTATATAAAGTGTCCAATCCATTTTCAAAGTATATAGTGTCCAGTCTTTTCTCAAAGTATATAAAGTGTTCAATTCTCTCTAAAAATATATAAAATATCCAATCTTCTCTCAAAATATATAAAATTATAGCAAACAGATTTTATTTCCAAGTGAAATGTTTTCTCAATAATTGTGAAAGCATAAGGTCATTGTGTGGCATATCATAAAGGACTGCTTCACTGAAATTATCATAATTACAATATTAAGAAATTACTAAATTTATTAATCGGTTTGCTGTACCTCATTATGTTGTGCCACTAACTTTAGACTAAAACATGTTTGCCTCTTTATCCAGTGTTAAATTTGTTGTAAAACTGATTTTTTATCTGTTAGTTTGTTTTGTCTTTGTTGTCACCCCAATATTACATAACATTTTATAGGATTTAATAAGTAACATAATACAACTTTCTATCAAATTTGCATCAGATAAAGTATCAATAATCGAAAAGAGCACTAATTTTTTTTTTCTTTTTAAGACCAATGAGTAATAGCTGAAATAGCAAGGAATGTAAAATACATATAAAAATATAGTTATACTTGTGAATAAGTCCTAACAAAAGCTCACATATATAGGCATTGCCGCAATTTGTAAAAAAAGTTGTAATAAAACCTTACGTATAAAGATATTGTGATACTTTCTAAAAACAATGCACTAGTAAACACTGAAAAATAAAGATATTGTCATACTTTGTAAAAATAACATCCCAATAAAAACTTACATATAAAGATATTGTGATACTTTGTAAAAACAACATAATAATAATCACGAGTCCATTGAAGGGACTGATGCTCTACTCACCAACAAGAATTTCCAGGAATTCAAGATAAGACCATTTCTTGCTTTAAATGTTGAGTGTTTAAATCATCTCTGATATTCTTCAGCAATAACAAGATTTCAAATTAGCTGCTGTGGATGTCAGATCTGCACCATTTTCATTTAGGACCAACAAGACATAATTTAGGACCAACAATACATAAGAAGTATTATAGTGGAAACACCATGTTGATATGACTTTCCATTTTGGAGAAGCAACAATAACTAGATTTTCAAGATGGCTGCCATGGTGGCCATACTGGATATCATATTGGCACCATTTCCCTTTAGGATCAACTTGACATAAGTTGTTTTTTGGTAAAAGAATTATATCGATATGACCAGCCATCTAGAAAAAGTAGCCCCATTCATTTATGACCAACTAGACATCATGAGAAGTCCTTCTGTAAAAAACCCATGCTGATATGAACATTCATTCAGGAGTAGTGATAAGAAGATCTTCAACATGGCCACTGTGGCAGCAATACTGGATGTCTGAGCAGCACCATGTTCATTTTGAATCAACAGGACATCATAAAAAGACATTTAGTAAAAACCCCATATTGATATGACCATCCATTTAGGAGGAGCAGCAATAACAAGATTTTCAAGATGGCTTCTGTAGTGGCCATATTGGATGTACAAGCAGCACTCATTTAGGACCAACTAGACATCATAAGAAGTCTTATGTTGAAAAACTCCATGGAAATATTACATTTCATTCAGAGGAGTAGCAGTAAAAAGATTTCAAGAAGGCCATATTGGAGATCAGATCAGCAACATTTTCATTTAGGACCAACTAGACATCATATATCTGTTTGTGAAAATCCCATGTTGATATGACAATCCATTCAGGAGGAGAAGTGATAGCAAGATTTTCAATATGACCACTGTGGTGGCCATATTTGATGTCCTAGTAGCACCATATTTACTTCGGACCAACTAGACAATGGAATGAATGTGTGTGCAAAGTTTCATGGCAGTTCTCCAAGTAGTTTCTTCGGAGTAATAACAAACTTGCGCTAATGGATGGATGAATGATGGACAACATCCCATCCCATAAGCTCTCCTGGTTTATGACTAGTAGAACTAAAAATTTCACATTAAGATATGGTTATACTTTGTAAAAGCAAAGTACTAATAACCTTACATACAAAGATAGTTTGATTATTTGTAACAAGAGTACCATGAATGGGACATTATACACCTGCCTTTATGTTTAAGTCTTTTATGTAGATAACTGAAATTTTAGGCAGAAACCATTTTTCCTCTTTCAGTCAGACATTGACCATTGACCTTTTGACCTAAATTTAACATGTTTCTTCCTTACCACAAGTACAAGCCATCCACAAAATTTGGTTGATTGTGTGATGAAGAACTGATGCTAATGTGCAAATAACATTTTTTATTCTTTCAGTCATTGTGAGCTTGACTGTCCACCTTTTGATCCCAAGATCAATAAGCTTTTTTTATTCTCCAAGTGCAACTGATCCACAAAGTTTGGTAACCAAAGACAATGGAAAACTCAAGTTATTGTGTGTAAACCATTATTTTCTTCTCTCAGAGTGATCTTGCCCTTTGAGCTTTTGAGCTTGTTATCAATAAGATTCTTCCTTACCCCAAGTGCAAGCCATTGACAAAGTTTGGTAACTGTAGATGGATGAGAACTTGAGGTTTGTGAGGAAACCATTTTTATACCTTCAGTTACAGCAACCCTGACCTTTTTACCCTGAAGTTTGGTAACCAAAAACGATGGAAAACTCAAGTTACTGTGTGTAAAAACCATTTTTTCTTTCAGATTTACCTTGACCTTTGACTTTTGAGCCTGAAATGGATAGGGTTCTTCAGTACCCCAAATGCAAGCCATCCACAAAGTTTGGCAACTGTAGATGTGGGACAACTCGAGTTATTGTGTGGAAACCAAATTGGCAATAAATGGATCACATCATAACATAATACACTCCACATTATGGAGGGAATATAAAAACAGTCATACTAAAAACTTACATATAAAGATATTGTGATACTTTGTAAAAACAAAGTCCTAATACAAAAGATTACATATAAGGTTAGTGATACTTTGAAAAAACAAAATCCTAACAAAAACTTACATAATGCTATATGGCACAATATAGGCTGCTGCTTCACAAGTATTTTGTGTCAAGTACTGTATGTTACCTATGTATGAGATGAGTTTTATGAACTTCATTTAGAATATGCCTTACATTTACATGTACACAAATTCTAAAACTTGGTATTAATCAGAAATAAGCACAATTAAATAATTATGTGGGTACTGACATAATAGTCTATGTATGGGCATTCCACTTTGACTTGACTTGTGTGTGTGTTTGTAATAGAGTGGGTAATGTAGTCATGTGGAGTTTACTGAGCACTAAAATTATTTGCTGACCTTCTATCATGTCATAGGTGTGTTTTTTTCTGCTCATTCTCCTCCTGGTAAGTATACCTGTTTGCAGTCCTTCTTCTGGGACAGGAATGGCTTTCTTCATCTAGTCAGTGATAAAATTATAATGCCAGAAAATGTATTTCTTATGCATCAAATGAAAGTATGTTATGTGCTTAAACTATTTTAGTTACAGTGGTTTATATGTATTATTTTAGGGGGTAAAAAATTACGAATACTAGAGATGATGGAACATCGAAGAGAATTTTTAGCAGGTTTTGTCTATGTGTCTGTGTTGAATGATCATCAAATGTTTAGAACCTTGATCAGAGTATTATCATGCAATCTAAACCTAATAATGTTTCTCATACCTATATTTGTTCTTATATATATATATATATATATATAATTTTGTGTGTGTGTGCATATGTATGTCTATGCATTTGAGGTTTATGGTGAGATTTCATGACTTGTTGGATATTAAGTGGGTGAAGTGAAATATTGAGCATTGTTACATCTGATAGTGTAATATTATGTTGATTTCTGAAGCAAGCATGATTTGATTCAATATTTAGTGCAATGTGGAACAAACCCAGACAAACTGTTACTATGCTGTTAATTTGCTGAAAGATACTAAAATAAAGATGGATACATGACTTCACAGATCCAAATGGCTGAAAAGATTTTATTACAGAGCAATGAAATAAAAGTAATGGAAGGCTTGATACTTGACAACCAATTGCAATAAATGGAATAAATACTTCAGATTATCGAAAATTTCCAGACTTTAATTATTATATTTGCAAATACAAAGTAACAAGTAAATAATAATTTCTTTACAATAATCACATATAGTAACAATAGCTTGTATGCAAATATAATATCTGCATATATATACACTATACAGTCCTACCCACTTATATTGACATCACTTATGTTGACAAACCGCATATATTGACAAAAGAGCAAAGTCCTGGTCCCCTGGTCTATTGTTACTACCAAATTTGTCATGCTTATGTCTATGTCAAGATAAAAAATAAATGTATATGTCGACAGAAGCCCTAGGTCCCAGCTTGAACAAATCCTTTGTTTTCTGATCATTTATGTTGACAAGTTGCCAGTTCCGACCCATACTTTGTTCTACAATTATCTGATGTTGCTGCCAGGCTTTAATGTTGCCGTTTGATTAACAAACAGGCATTTGTTTGGTCCTCCAAAGCTAGCCTTTTGCAGTGACTTCAATAATGCATGCATCCTTCATCAAAGCAAGCTGACTACAATCATCAAAAAAACAATGCACCCTTCATCAAAGGAAGTCATCATCAAACTTGAATAAAAGCAATGGAATCTAATCGATTGATGCATTTTCCAAAGTGATCGGTGATTGAAACACATTTATTGTGCCGTGAAAGTTTACAGGAAGAAAAGTAACTTTATCTATGCTTACGATGGCTACCAATGCCAGCATAAAACACAAACTCTACTTGTGCTTAATTAAGACTTTTTAACACAAATATTATTGAATGTTTTGTGATCAGAGAGAATTCATAACTTGTTGACAGGTTTCATTTCCCCATGAATAGATTAATCACCTTGGTAGCCTCAGTAAGATGATTACATTTGTTGCCTTAGGCAGACCAAAATCTAGGCCAATTTAAATACATGTAGCATGTAAATAGCAACTATAGAGCCATGTGCTCCTGGTAACATTGAATATCGTAGTGAATTGTTTAGTCACAGGTTCTGGTTGACAATGGGATATAGATCAAACGAGGACTACCCTTTTTATATTTGTGCTTTCTAACAAGATGTGACCAATACATGAATCTTCTAACATGCGACTTGTACTCGAATTCATGGATTTTTCATATACATATACTTAACGCATGATGGATTTTATTACACAAAGGTAACAAAACTTTACATTGTCAATATACAAGTGTATTCTACACTGGTTTTGTCTTCATTTACTCAAAATTTCATTGTTTATTTTCTCAAAGTATATATCCTATCCTACTCACTGGCGACAGGTCACCCCTTAAAGACAAATTCCACTTGTATGCAGGTCAAAGACAAATTTGCTTTTAAAGCCGCCCCCCTCCCCCACACTTATCTCGACATCCGTTTATGCTTATGTCGACAATATTGTCTCTGGCCTGAGGAAGCAGACATAAAGGGGTAGGACTGTATACACACTAACCTATATATCAACATAATTTCTTTACACACTCAAAGTTCTCTATGCTATATTAGATCTGATGTTAAGTCAAAAAGCTTAACTTATCGCCAGAAAATATTATGTATTGCAATCAATAGTTCTTTCAAAGGCTAAGTACTATGGAAGATCTTGTACTGATAATTATTGTGTAAAATAACATAGTTAATAATTTAACCAGATTTTAATATTTTTATTTTATTTGGGCATTATTTAACCATTGGTCATGCATATATTTTGCTTCCTGCTTAAAATCTGGATGTACTTTATGTTAGTTGTTAGTAGTATCTACCTCTTGTTCAATTACGCTGTCTGAGTATGATCTGGTATGGTCCACTGGAGAAAAAGAAATCATTGTATAGCATTCTACATAATGTATTCTTAGGCAGTATTATTCATAATTTCTGCTGGTACAAATGCAATACCATTTCTTCTAACTCGTCTTACTACAATGTTGTGTGCCATTGTACACAATATTTTCTTTAAAAAATATTTCTTATCTTTAAAATAATAATTTATAATAAATATGACAATGAACATACTGTAAGTGGTGCAGGAGGTTGTGCAATAATAAGTTGTGACCTAAGTTTATTCACTGAGCTACCCAACAAATGTGTCTGAAAATAAAATCAATTATTTGCACAAATATTCTGCAATTCATTTCATAGATATAGCATTCAAGTCACAAAATAGGGTGAATAAATTGATGAAAATGCAGGTGATTATTTTGTGTTATATATGAAAGTTACATATTTGGAAGCATTGATTGGATATGGATATATTTGGACTGTTTACTGTTATTCCAAAGTTTGCCTGACCTAAGAGCTGGGGTGGGGTGGGCAGGGTCATTGTGTAATTAACACCTCTTAGACTGCTGAGTCTTTGAGTTGCAAGTAAGGAATAATGTCTTTACTTGTGGATTTAAATCAAAGGGACATTACTGCCATTTATTTTGATATAACAAAGCATTGATAATTATGATAGTCAGACAACTGAGATGCTTGCTTGTGTAAGCAAACCTTTTGGATGTGGTGTAAGGGCAGATAGATCATGAGTCTGTTCTGGAGCACTTACTCGTAAAGATTTAGTAAAGTGAGGGTGAAACAACTATGATAAAACACTGATAACATCTTTGGGTAGACATCTGTTGTGAATATAATCTGCTCATATTGTTGGTGGAATATAAATTTCTGAGATTTGTGCAATCAAATACTGAACTTATGAATACATTTGGACTTTTAATTCACCTAGACTTGTATACATTAAAACCTTTCACATTCATCACTGACTGCTATATTACTTTATACCTTGAAATACATCAGAACTACCATGCATTAATATCATACACATATTTTACAAATGTGTTTCCATAAATAATGTAAACTTTGATTATATTTTCAAAGAAACTTAAAAATTGAAATTTGACAGAAACATTTAGTTTGAATATATATATATATATATATATATATATATATATATATATATATATATATATATATATATATATATATATATATATATATATATATATATATATACAGTATCAGTGTCTTGAGCTTAGCAGAGACTTGAATAAAACAGATAGTGTAGTGAAGCCTTCAACTTACTAAAACCCTGACAAGTTTTAAATTTGTTTACTTACCTGCTACTTCTGGCATTTTACTTTCTAAAGTTATGTCACTGTATGTTGTATCTGATGATGACCAGCAAAGGATTGGAATACTGTTTCTCGATTTCTAGAAAAAAAAACAGAATTACAATTGTCATTATCATTATCATAATCGTCATTACGATTATCATCATCACCATCTTTTTCATCACAATCATCAAACACAACAACAACAGCAACAGTGACTTTATATTTTAGATAGTTTGGAACAGATCTTCATTATGAACCTTCTATTTTTTACTTATTTACATGAATACACGAACAATTTAAAACATTTAACCTCTCTTTCTCTCCTTCTCATAACATCCATATTGTGCATTAATTTGCAGTTTGCATTTATACTTATATGAGTAAGCAAAAACACCAAGTTCAGATTAAATTAAATATATGCAGTATTAAGAAATCACAGGATAAAACATGAAAATTCTGTGAATTTTTGTCACCTGCCTACCGTGGTGAGGTCACCAAAAGTATTCAATGATTTATCCACTGCCTACCATGGTGAGGTCACCAAAAGTATACAATGATTTATCTGCTGCTTACCATGGTGGGGTCACCAAAAGTATACAATGATTTGTTCCCAGCCTACTGTGATGAGGTCACCAAAAGTATACAATGATTTATTCACTGCCTACCATGGTGAGGTCACCAAAAGTACACAATGATTTATTCACTGCCTACCATGGTGAGGTCTCCAAAAGTATAAAATGATTTATCCACTGCCTACTGTGGTGGGGTCACCAAAAGTATACAATGATTTGTTGCCAGCCTGCTGTGGTGAGGTCACCAAAAGTATACAATGATTTATCTGCTGCCTTCCGTGGTGGGGTCACCAAAAGTATACAATGATTTGTTCCCAGCCTGCTGTGGCGAGGTCACCAAAAGTATACAATGATTTGTTCCCAGGATACTGTGGTGAGGTCACCAAAAGTATACAATGATTTGTCCCCAGCCTACTGTGGTGAGGTCACCAAAAGTATACAATTTGTTCAGCTTACTGTGGTGAGGTCACCAAAAGTATACAATGATTTATCCGCTGCCTTCCGTGGTGGGGTCACCAAAAGTATACAATGATTTGTTCCCAGCCTACCGTGGTGAGGTCACCAAAAGTATACAATGATGAAAACTGAATGTGATCTCTGTGACAGAGCTGTAGAGTTACTGGACACATATAGAAAGTAACCAAGTTTCATGGCTCTATGTCAAAGACATGTAAGCTGAAAATTAAATGTTTAAATCTTTTTTACTCTTTATTTCCTAACAAAGAATAGATTGAAAAATTCACACAGAATTTTGAAAGAAAATATTTAACCAATTACCTTTCATGATTTTGATAGAACTGCATGTGTGTCAAACAATATCAAATCTATGAGTAAAATTATTTCCTCTTATGATTAAATATTTGAGTTATGTCCCTTTACATAGTGGCTTCCTTTTCAAGGTCAAAAGGCTCATAGAGCTAAATATAGAAAAGTGTCTATTATTAGAAGTACAAACTATTCTTAGTAACAGAGAGCAGACTGTATGCCACATGTCTAAGAGGGATTCATACCTCATAGTGCTTAACATTGTAGATAAAACCTTGACTGTGATATACAAGAATCCATCAAATTGAGAAATAGCATTGGACGATGGTTCATCCTGGTATCTCACAGAGTTTTAAAGATAAAAAGCAGAAACAAAATATAACTTAAAATATTAAACTGGAACCATGATTTTGAAAATAGGGCCCTAAGAGTGGAATGCAAAACCTCTTCTAATGACAACATACAAGCATATCAAGTTTCATCCTTTTATCTTAAACAGCTTTTAAGCTATAGAGATGATAGGTAAATTGACTGAAACATAAATAATGACCTGTGACCTTGACCCTAAAGATAGGAACACAAATCCTCTAGTAATGGTGTCAGGGTGTCAAGCTGATTTTATAGGATTGCAGGATATTTTTCCCTCAAATATAGGAAAAATAAAAGAATTCTGGATACAAATATTGGAACTTTACATGATTTATGGCATATTTTTATGACCTTCTTGTACTGGACTAGTATCTGAGGCTCAGTGATTAGCATACTGGACTAGTATCTGAGGCTCAGTGATTAGCATACTGGACTAGTATCTGAGGCTCAGTGATTAGCATACTGGACTAGTATCTGAGGCTCAGTGATTAGCATACTGGACTAGTATCTGAGGCTCAGTGATTAGCATACTGGACTAGCATCTGAGGCTCAGTGATTAGCATACTGGACTAGCATCTGAGGCTCAGTGATTAGCATACTGGACTAGCATCTGAGGCTCAGTGATTAGCATACTGGACTAGTATCTGAGGCTCAGTGATTAGCATACTGGACTAGCATCTGAAAGGGTGCAGGCTTCAAACCTACCAAGCCCTGGACAGTTACCATAGCAGATCTGGTTCTATACAGTTTGAAGTTGGATCCGACTTCTACATGGGTATATATGGTATTCAAATTAATTTCTATTAAAATAAGAATTTCCAATCTTTCTAAGACATTCTGATTACATATTACGAGACTAAGTAAACATATCAACACTGTATCCATTATAATTATACACTTTTCTCAAATTTCAATAATACAAATGAAAAGGTTTGAACATTCTCAATGAAAAAGTACACAAAATACAGTATTTCCTGGAACCTAACAATTTTTTTGTAAAGGACAAAACAATTTAAAATTTTCAACTCTTGTAACTTCATTAGGAAATTTTCATTCTGTTTTCAGGGTTATCAAATGAATGATTGAATTCAAACAATATATCACTATGTTGAGAAGGAAGTCCAGACACCTTTTACTTGAAATCTTCTCAACTGGCAAATTCTTGGAATGATACAGTTGTCACTCACTATAATGCCCCTCAGTATACTGCTGCCCTTTTTATGACATGTGTATAGCTATGGATTCCTTTGCATTGTTTGAATTCCTGCACGATTTATTTCCTAAATTTTAGTTTTGGTGAATGAGAACCAATTATTATGTGATTTTACATTATAAAATACTCTATTTTTGTGTTCTTATGCACTATTATGACTTGTTAGAATATTATTCAGTATAAGGATTCCTTGCTTATAACACGGGTCACTTTTATGGTTCACATTAAAAGCAATATATGGATGAAGCACTTTATTTGACTCATATTTTCAGAGCCTGTATTACTGAAACGATACTTTCAAGTTCACTGATTGTAATTTGACCTTAAAGATCCATCTGAATATTATTAAGAGATATTTTTTGAAAAATGAATATAAGCTAATGAATTGCCAAAACTTACCATTTTATTCAGTATATTAAATATAGCACATGTACTAAAGTTCTACTTACTGTGCCATTATTTCATATAATTTGCATCTCTATGTGGAAATTGCCCAAAAATGTTACCAATCAAATAAGAATCTAACAGACAACTAAAACTTATGATATCTTTTTCTTCTACAAGAGAAAACTTCATACAATATGATGGACTGAGCTTTCACATTGTAGTAGAATGCTTGACTGAGCCTTCAGATGGTAACAGTTTGACTGAGCCTTCAGATGGTATCAATATGTTTAGATGGTAACAGTATGTTTGACTGAGCCTTCAGCTGGTAACAGTATGTTTGACTGAGCCCTCTGTTGGTAACAGTATATTTCTTTCTGACTACATGACAACTGTGCATATTTATCAATGAGATTTAATTTATAATCCACCTGGCTCAATATGATGTTTAAGCACTACTTATTAAAATTGTCCATTGCAGTTTGTGATTCTTTAAAGTCCTTAAAGTTGTCCATAGCACTTGATAATGTGTCAAATGGCTTGATGACCAAGACCAGTTCAGAATGCATTTGATTATGTGGCTCTATCTGCGTGAGTGTTCTCACAATGATCAAGTGCTATCATTTTAAATATGCAAGGAACATCTGGAAATACATTAATCAACTGCGCCTTCATACATACACCATGGACTGTATTTACAGCATGAGCAATACACTGAAAAATTTAAACTAAATGCTTAAAATTAAATTGTTGTGCATAATTGGTATGCATATACAAAATTTCTTTATGCTTTTTTAGTCAAATAGTCTGTGTAAAATATGCAAATATGCTGCTTATATAAAGATCTGTGCCAAATTTGGTACAATTCTGTTGAGTGGTTCTTGAAGTCATTCAAAGGATTTTCTAATTTTAATAATGCTACCCAATGTTAATGGTACATCAGCAAAAGCCCTTCATGCCTGAATATTTTTTCTTTGGTCAAATTCTGATGAGCAATTTCTGAAACAAGAGTCATTTGAAGGGACTGATGCTCTACTGACCAATCAGGAATTTCTTCTTTTTAACTGCTGAGTTTTGAAACCATCTCATATTTTTTTAGCAATAACAAGAGTTTCAAATTAGCTTTACTGGATGTAAGATCAGCACCATTTTAATTTTCATAGACATCATTACAAGTCTTTTGGTGAAAATCTCATGTGCATATGACCGTCCATTCAGGAAGAGTAGCAATAACAAGATTTGCAAAATGGCCACCATGGTGGCCATACTGGATATCAGGTCAGCGTCATTTTTATTTTGACCCAACTAGACACCACAAGAAGTCTTCTGGTGACAACCCCATGCTGATAAAACTTTTCATTTATTACAAGTAGTAATAACAAGATTATCAAGATGGCTCCCATGGTGGCTATACTGAATTTCAGATCTTCATTTAGAACCAACTAGACATCAAAAGAAGTCTTTTCTGGGAACCCAATGTTGATATGACCATCAATCTAGAAGCAATAAAATGTCAAGATGGCCTCTGTGGCAGGCATATTGCAGGTCAAATTCACGCCATTTTCATTTGGGACCAACCAGACATTATATGTCATAAGAAGTCTTCCAGTGAAAACCCCCATCTCAATATATGAATTTTTGTTCAAGAGGAGTAGCATTAAGATTATCAAGATGGCTGCTGTGGTGGCCATATTGTATGTCAGATTGGCACCATTTGTTTTTGGACCAACCAGACATCAAACGAAGTCTTTTAGTTAAAACCCTATATTGATATTACCATCCCTTCAGGAGAAATTGCATTTACAAGATTTTCAATATGGTTGCTGTGATGGCCATAACTGATGTCCAAGTAGCACCATAATCACTTAGGACCAACTAGACATCATAAGAAGTCTTTTACATAAACCCATGATGATTTGACTTTCCATTCATGAGGTGTAGTGATAAGATTTTCAAGATAGCTGCTGTGGCAGCTTCATTGGATGCCAGATTGCCAAAATATTCGTTTAGGACCAAACACACATGATACAAAGTCTTTTAGTGAAAACCCTATGCTGATCTGACCATCCATTCTGGAGGAGTCGTAATAACAGGACTTTCAAGATGGCTACTGTGACAACCATACTGGATGTCCAAGTGGCACCATTTTTATTCAAGACCAACAAGACCATGGAATGAATATGTGTAAAGTTTCATAGCAATTCTCCAAATAGCTTAAGAGGAGTAGTGATAACAAATTTGTGCAGACGGACAACAGACGATGAATGAATGACACATGCCAGACAACAGGCTATCCCATAAGCTCTAAAAAAAGAAAGGATAATGCATCTGTGGTGTTAATTTGAGTTGCTCACTGGTATTTCAAACAAGAATTGTCCCTGACCTTTTTAATGTGACTCTGATTGGCAACTGTGTATTCAGTTGTTGTGGACAGTGGGCAGTCTGTGAAACTTGGAAGTCCTTACAGTTGTCATAGCACTTGATAATGTGTGGTTCTTCAAGCTCTTTATTCACAGCATTAATACCAATAATAAAGGTATTCTTCTAAGTTATATATAATGGTTTAATGGAACAACCAATACAAATTTGGCTTAAACCCAACAAACCTTGGTAGACTTAAACTGAGGAAATCAAACTTAGGAGAATGGGTAAGCAGGGCCATAACTCCTCTAAATGACAACACAGAATGCTGAATCAAACTTGTCAGAGTTCTCATCAATATAAAGCTGCATACCAAATTTGGTTGAAATCAAACCATTCCAGTATCTTGCGTGACCAAATTGTTGATGGATGGATGATCACACACATGATTAAAATAGGGCTTCGATGACTCTGTCAAGGTGGATTAATAACTAGAATTCATTTTGTACTGATAGTTAAGAAAATAAATCAGCAACTAATACTAACTTGTCGAATAGCTTTCTGGGTTTGTTTTCTCCATTCTTCATCTTTTCTTCTCTCTTCCTCCTCCATTTGTTGTCTCTTTACCTTCTCCTGCTCACTCCTCCATTCCTCTTCATCCCTTCTTCTAATCTCTTCTTCCATCCCTCTTGTTCTCTCTTCCATTCCCATCCTTCTTGGTCTCTCTTCCCCTTTCGTCATCCTCTCCTCTTCCCAGTGAGCCTTAAACTTAACAAACAGTGATAGTATGTTTTAGGTCTAACATCAAAAGGGTTTCTTTGCGGACAAAGTCAATAGCTTTTGCATATTTATCTGTATACAACATACAATGAACTGCAAACAGCATATATCAAGATTTACCATTATATAATGTACCCACAGATCAGGGTCTACGCATTTTGTTTTGTTTTTGTTATTTCATGCACACAACATACACCCCAACCTGCCAGTGCATTATACCATGGCAAATCTAGATCTAAGGTGTATTCTGAAGTTGGGTGTGTATCATACACAGGTAAATACACTAGATCTGTTAGTGAGTGCTTACCACCCCACTCCACTCCTGCAATAAGAGTAAATTCAGATGACTCTGCCTATGTGGTGCAAATGAAGAGACCTCTGTTCAATACAAAGGACAAAATTCAAAAGCCAAATGGTGGCCACAACTTGATCAAATCTTAATGGAAATGGGATGAAAATTGTAATATAAATCCATTAACCAAAATTACTTTAAATTACTGAGGGACTTCAAAAGCCACTGAACAGAAACAAAGATAGTAATGAAAGGGAATATTTTCATGTTTAACATGAGCCATAACCCAATCAAAATTTTTTTTTTTTTTTTTGGAGGGGGGGGGGGGCGAAGCAAAATCAAATTTGAACTTTTATACAGCCTGAGACTAACTTGTTCTCAAATCATTCCAGTATCTTGCATGACCAAATTGTTGATGGATGGATGGTCACACACGATTAATATTGGGCTCCAACGACTGTGTCAAAGTGGCCCTAATAACTAGAATTCATTTTGCAATGACTGTTAAGAAAATAAATCAGCAACTAATACTAACTAGTTGAAAAGATTTCTCTTCATATTCTGATCTCACCTCTTCCTCCTGTTCCCTCCTCCTCTGTTCCTCCTCCTGCCCCCTCCTCCGTTTATCTTCATCCCTTCTTTGTCCATCTTCCACTTCCTGCCACATCCTCTCCTCTTCCCTCTGAGCCTCCAACATAACAAACAGTGATAGTATGTTTTAAGTCTAACATCAAAAGGGTTTCTTTGCTGACAAAGTCAATAGTTTTAGCATATTTATCTGTATACACATACAATGAACTGCAAACAGCATATATCAAGATTTACCATTATATAATGTACCCACAGATCAGGGTCTACACATTTTGTTTTGTTTTTGTTATTTCATGTACACAGCATACACCCCTACCTACCAGTGCATTATACCATGGCACATCTAGATCTAAGGTGTTTTCTAGATCTGTAAGTGAGTGGTTACCACCCCACTCCACTCCTGCAAGAAGTGTAAATTCAATTTTTGAAACAAGGTCAAGGCCTGTATAATGAGCCCATGATCAAAGCATTGCTATAAAGTATTTGACCTTGACACCATAGATGCCCCTGCCTATGTGGTGCAAATGAAGAGACTTCTGTTCAATACAAAGGACTAAAATTCAAAAGCCAAATGGTGGCCACAACTTGATCAAATCTTAATGGAAATGGGATGAAAATTGTAATATAAATCCATTAACCAAAATTAACTTAAATTACTGACAGACTTCAAAAGCTACTGAACAGAAACAAAGATAATAATGAAAGGGAATATTTTCAGGTCAAACAAGAACCATAACCCAATCAAAATTATTTTTGGGAGAAAAAGCAAAATCAAAATTGACCAAGATCTTCCTTTTATACAGCCTCAGACTAACTTGTTTTCAAACCATAAAGTTCTCCAAAACCTATGGAGCAAACATGAAATTTGTCATGTATTGTTGCTCTGAATATATGGATGTACATGACATATGGAAACGATTCACACTACAGTGACCTAGTTTTTAGCTACTCTCCTTGAAATGCATCTACATGACAATTTTAATGATTGTAGGTTATATAGGGTCCAAGATATTGACAGTGTAATGAACACATCAATGAATGAACACATGATAAATACATCTACGAATTAACATTTGAACTAACAGGCAAATTCAATGCTATATCCCCTCTCAACTTTGTTGGTGAGGATATAATGACAGTCATCTATACTTGGATCTACAAATTGGAATCAATTACAGCTTGATATAAAGCAATCCAATAGTCATACCATAGTCCAAGCAGGCTCTTACCTACTTAAACACCTAGTATCTCTCACCAAATATTTCTTTAATTTTTCCTTTGTTACTTTAATGCTATTCATATCACATAATCAATATGACCCAGTGATGTTTATATAAACACCTTATATGCCATTAAAGTGAAATATATGTGAGATATTGAACCAAGAATTTCTATACCTTGCACATGAATGTTGTAAGAATCATGAAGGTCTTAAAGGAGATTAGCTAATAATTAGTTAAATGGTTTGTGATCGTTGCAAATAAAGTATTATTATTATTATTAAAAATTTTACAATGGGATTGAATTGTGAAGCAATTTGATTTACGAACTTCAACAGTATACTATGAATTAATTTTGAATCAAGAAAGAACCCATTTTCACAGATTTAGTGGTTGTTGCAACAGACTCATAAAATAAATCAAGATTCTTTGATAAGTCAGAGATCTGAAGTAGATAGTCCTACATCACTTAAAACTTTTAAATCAAAAATGTAAAATCTTGTATCCCTACATAAGAACATTTCTAGAACAATCAAACCTTTTTTAAAAAGAAAATACACTCAAGGTCCCTGGACTATAGTGATATTTTATAGAGCTGTGTTACAAATATATCTTTTAAGGAAA
Source organism: Margaritifera margaritifera (assembly GCA_029931535.1). Classification (NCBI taxonomy): domain Eukaryota; kingdom Metazoa; phylum Mollusca; class Bivalvia; order Unionida; family Margaritiferidae; genus Margaritifera; species Margaritifera margaritifera. The sequence goes on along the minus strand of JAQPZY010001256.1, from coordinate 1,280,854 downwards.
CAGATTCTTGACCACTTAAAAATTGAAAAATAAAAAATTTCAAATCATTTATCTCTACACAAGAACACTTCTGGACCACTCATATTTCTACCAACAAAAAAAATACACCTCACGCAGCCAGGTTCCTGGAAAATGAGTGATATTTAAGAGCTGGTCTACTCATATCTTTCTTTAAAAAAAGCAAAATAAACTGAAGTTACAAGATTGATTTTGCATTGAGCAGAGTGCAAATTAATATATGAATTTATTCACAACAAAAATAATGGATCAAAGCTATATTATGATAAATTTAACAGGTTTTTGAGAGGTGAAAGGAATATTTCATGAATTTAATATAAAAGCAACAATCTGAGTATTATTTACAAGTTTGGATGGTATAAAAGTGTGATCAAAGCTAGTTGTGTTACAAAATAGAAATCAAGAGAATAAATATGTTGACTGTTGATTTCAAAATGTCTTACAATCTTTTAGAAAAGATGAAGATTTCCATGTTACATTCAATGATGATAACATTAAGATAAGCATCATAAATCCTGAAAGTAAGATTGTAAAAACAGTATGGTTTAAAGAAGGAATAAATTACATATTTGATGTGAGTACATACAGAAATTTGTGTTTGGTTAGATTTACAGTACTAGTCGAAGATCTTGTAAAGTATACAAAGTCAATCTACAATGCTTCAATGAAAACGGAGAGAAAAAAACAAAGTTCAATTTAAAACAGCACACAGTGACTTAATATAGAGTAGCTCTTTCAGAATCAACCATTGGAATGACAAAATCTGACATTAATCTGAAATCATTCATACATCTTAAAGGGTTGAAGAAATGTTGCAAATTACTGAAAATAAAAGTTCCATTTGTGGATGTAGATTGAATTGATAAAATGGTTAACTGAATAATTTACCTACATATTACACAAGCAAACTAGAAAACTATTTCCCTACAGCAGGGTCTGTCAGTCACGTTGATGACCATTATCAGACAGAAATTGTTGACATGCAAGCATATGAAGAAAAATAATGATGGATACAAATATATCTTAAGAGTGATACTTGTTTTCTCAAAATACACAGGGACTAAGAAAGTTAAAAAGGAAAAAGGAGATGACAGATATGATGCTTTCCAAGAAATCTTGAAAGAGAGAAAGTCTGAAAAGATGCAGTTTGATGAAGGAAAAGAGCTTTACAACAAAAATGTAAGAATTTCTGGTACTGTTGAATACTGGACAATATTGTCAGCTGATGAAATAAGTTCTATGGCAGATACAGATGGACAAACAGGATGAACATACTTCTTTCTACAAAAATCAATTTATTACTGAAACAAGAGTTTTGAGTTCACAGATCGTAATTTGACCTTAAATGTCCATCTAAAAATTAATAAGAGATATTTTTGGAAAAATGAATATAAGCTAATGAATTACTAAAACTTACCATTTTATTCCATATATTAAATATAGCCCATGTACTCAAGTTCCACTTACTGTGCCATTATTTCATATAATTTGCATCTCTATATGGAACTTGCCCAAAAGTGTTACCAATCCAATATGAATCTAACAGACAACTAAAACCTATGACATCATTTTCTTCTACAAGAGAAAACTTCATACAATATGATAGACTGAGCTTTCAGATTGTAGCAGAATGCTTGACTGAGCCTTCAGATGGTAACAGTTTGACTGAGCCTTCAGATGGTAACAGTATGTTTGACTGAGCCTTTAGATGGTAACAGTATGTTTGACTGAGCCTTCAGCTGGTAACAGTATGCTTGACTGAGCCTTTGGATGGTAACAGCATGTTTGACTGAGCCTTCAGATGGTAACATTATGTTTGACTGAGCCCTCTGTTGGTAACAGTATGTTTCTTTCTGACTACATGACAAATGTGCATATTTATCAATGAGATTTAATTTGTAATACCACAACATTTCTTAAATAACACATAGTTACCATTATAGTTGATATTTAAAATATACACAGTTTCAAAGAAAACCATAATCTCTAACCAGGGTGTGATTAATGATTACATACTGTATACACTCATGTATAAGCCGCGTCCAAAAGCAAACAACATAGACCCTGATCTGCCGGCGCTTAATGCACCAGCAGATTAGTGTCTGTGTTGTTTGTTCTACTGATTAGTCCTTACAAACTGCATAGACCCAGATCTGCCGGCGCACTATGCGACGGCAGATCTGGGTCTATGCAGTTTACAGTTGGTATCCGATTTTATGCGAGAATATAAGGTAGCTCTCTTCTATAAAGATTTTAGTAGTATACAGTAAACACTGATGGCATTTAATTATCATGCAGACAATTAATTCAGATTAAAGTGATCTTGAAACTGAAATGTCTGCCCTGTGACAGGGCATAAGAAACATAAAACAATAAAACAACAAAAAAAAATACATTCTTTTCTACATCAAAATAGATGTTTTGAAATGAATTAATAAAAAATAAATTAATGAGTGTTTCTTTTTTTTTAAAAAATTGTTGTTCTTAAAATCTGCTTCAGAAGCTTTTATCATTGTCCATCCCTATCTGGAATCCAAGCATAAATTGTTCAGAATCTATGTAGCCCATCTGGAATGGATAACAAGTTCAGTAAAATTGATCAACTTCTACACAATCATATTTCATCTCCCAACAGACTTTTTTGTACAAACTTGAGAGCCATTCATGCAAGATGCTTTCTGTCAACAGAGCTTTAGATACAAATTTAATAAAATTAGGCAATTTTACTCCCTGGTTTGGAAGTTACTTCATTTTTTTAAATCAAATGGGGTATTTTGTGAACATAGCAAAAACACAAAACATGAGCTATTGGACTGAGTCTTTATTATCAAGATGTTAATCAATGTGTCAAATGGCTTAATGACCAAAACCAGTTCAGAATGCATTTGATTATGTGGCTCTATCTGAGTGAGTGTTCTCACAATGATCAAGTGCTATCATATTTAATATGCAAGGAACATCTGGAAATACATTAATTGACTGCGCCTTCATACATACACCATGGATTGTATTTACAGCACGAGCAATACACTGAAAAATTTAAACTAAATGCTTAAAATTAAATTGTTGTGCATAATTGGTACGCATATAGAAAATTTCTTTATGCTTTTTTAGTCAAATAGTCTGTGTAAAATATGCAAATATGCTGCTTATATAAAGATATGTGCCAAATTTGGTACAATTCTGTTGAGTGGTTCTTGAAGTCATTCAAAGGATTTTCTAGTTTTAATAATGCTACCCAATGTTAATGGTACATCAGCAAAAACCCTTCATGCCTGAATATTTTTTCTCAAATTTGGTCAAATTCTGATGAGCAATTTCTGAAACAAGAGTCCTTTGAAGGGACTGATGCTCTACTGACCAATCAGGAATTTCTTCTTTTTAATGCTGAGATTTGAAACCATCTGATATTGTTTAGCAATAACAAGAGTTTCAAATTAGCTATATTGGATGTAAGATCAGCACCATTTTCATAGACATCATTACAAGTCTTTTGGTGAAAATCCCATGTGCATATGACCGTCCATTCAAGACAAGTAGCAATAACAAGATTTGCAAAATGGCCACCATGGTGGCCATACAGGATTTCAGGTCAGCATCATTTTTATTTTGACCCAACTAGACACCATAAGAAGCCTTCTGGTGACCACCCAATGCTGATAAAACTTTTCATTTAGTACAAGTAGTGATAACAAGATTATCAAGATGGCTGTCATGGTGGCTATACTGGATTTCAGATCAGCACAATCTTCATTTAGAACCAACTAGACATCAAAAGAAGTCTTTTGTGGAAACCCACTGTTGATATGACCATCAATCTAGAAGCAATCAAATAATTTTCAAGATGGCTTCTGTGGCAGGTATATTGCAGGTCAAATTCATGCCATTTTCATTTGGGACCAACCAGACATCATTAGTCATAAGAATTCTTCCAATTAAAACCCCCATGTCAATATATGAATTTCTGTTCAAGAGAAGTAGCAATAAGATTATCAAGATGGCTGCTGTGGTGGCCATATTGTATGATAGATTGGCACCATTTTCATTTAGGACCAACCAGACATCACACGAAGTCTTTTAGTGAAAACCCTATATTGATATTTCCATCCATTCAGGAGAAATTGCATTTACAAGATTTTCAATATGGTTGCTGTGACGGCCATAACTGATGCCCAAGTGGCACCATATTCACTTAGGACCAACTAGACATCATAAGAAGTCTTCTACATAAACCCCATGATGATTTGACTTCCATTCATGAGGTGTCATGATAAGATTTGCAAGATAGCTGCTGTGGCAGCTACATTGGCTGCCAAATTGCCAAAATATTTGTTTAGGACCAAACACACATGATACAAAGTCTTTTAGTGAAAACCCTATGCTTATATGACCATCCATTCAGGAGGAGTCGTAATAACAAGATTTCCAATATGGCCACTGTGACAACCATACTGGATGTCCGAGAGGTACCATTTTTATTCAAGACCAACTAGACCATGGGATGAAAATGTGTAAAGTTTCATAGCAATTCTCCAAATAGTTTAAGACGAGTAGTTATAACAAACTTGGGCAAACGGACAGAGGGACAATAGACAACGAATGAATGACACATGCTAGACAACAAGCTGCCCCATAAGCTCTACAAAGAGAAAAGATAATACATCTGTGGTGTTAATTTGAGCTGCTGACTTGTATTTCAAACAAGAATAGTCCCTGCCCTTTTTAATGTGACCTTGATTGGCTACTGTGTATTAAGCATTGAGTATCAAATACCATGGCATAAGAGTCCTTACAACTGTCCATAGCAGTGGACAGTGGGCAGTCTGTGAAACTTGGAAGTCCTTACAGTTGTCATAGCACTTGATAATGTGTGGTTCTTTAAAGCTTTTTATTCACAGCATTAATAGCAATAATTAAGGTATTCTACTAAATTATATATAATGGTTTAATGGAACACCAATACAATCCTTTATATAGAGTGACAGTTAAAAGTCAACTTCCAAGAATGTAAAGATGAACATTCCAAACCAAAGTAAGAATGATGGGCAATGTGGGGGCCATAACTCCTGTAAATGATGACAAGGAACACTGAAAATCAAACTCTCTCAAGATCCCATCAATATAAAGGTACATGGCAAATTTGGCTTAAACCCAACAAACCTTGGCAAGACTTAAACTGCAGAAATCAAACTTAGAAGAACAGGTAAGCAGGGCCATAACTCCTCTAAATGATGACACAGAATGCTGAATCAAACTTGTCAGAGTTCTAATCAATATAAAGCTGCATACCAAATTTGGTTGAAATCAAATCATTCCAGTATCTTGCATGACCAAAATTGTTGATGGATGGATGGTCACACACGATTAATATTGGGCTCCGATGACTCTGTCAAAGTGGCCCTAATAACTAGAATTCATTTTGCAATGAGTGTTAAGAAAATAAATCAGCAACTAATACTAACTGGTTGAAAAGCTTTCTTTTCACATTTTTTTCTCTGTTCCTCCTCCTGTTTTTTTCTCACTTCCTCCTCCTGCATCCCCCTCCATTCCTCTTCAATTCTTCTTTGTCTCTCTTCCACTTCCTGCCTCATCCTCTCCTCTTCCATCTGAGCCTCCAACTTAACAAACAGTGATAGTATGTTTTAGGTCTAACATCAAAAGGGTTTCTTTGCGGACAAAGTCAATAGTTTTAGCATATTTATCTGTATACAACATGCAATGAACTGCAAACAACATATATCAAGATTTACCATTATATAATGTACCCACAGATCAGGGTCTACACATTTTGTTTTGTTTTTGTTATTTCATGCACACAGCATACACCCCTACCTACCAGTGCATTATACCATAGCACATCTAGATCTAAGGTGTTTTCTGAAGTTGGGTGTGTATCATACACAGGTAAATACACTAGATCTATTAGTGAGTGCTTACCAACCCACTCCACTCCTGCAAGAAGTGTAAATTCAATTTTTGAAACAAGGTCAAGGCCTGTATAATGAGCCCATGATCAAAGCATTGCTATAAAGTATTTGACCTTGACACCATAGATGCCCCTGCCTATGTGGTGCAAATGAAGAGACCTCTGTTCAATACAAAAGACTAAAATTCAAAAGCCAAATGGTGGCCACAACTTGATCAAATCGTAATGGAAATGGGATGAAAATTGTAATATAAATCCTTTAGCCAAAATTACTTTAAATTACTGAGGGACTTCAAAAGCTACTGGACAGAAACAAAGATAATAATGAAAGGGAATATTTTCAGGTCAAACAGGAACCATAACCCAATCAAATTATTTTTGGGAGAAAAAGCAAAATCAAATTTGACCAAGATCTTCCTTTTATACAGCCTCAGACTAACTTGTTTTCAAACCATAAAGTTCTCCAAAACCTATGGAGTAAACATGAAATTTGTCATGTATTGTTGAACTGAATATATGGATGTACATGACATATGGAAATGATTCACACTACAGTGACCTAGTTTTTAGCTACTCTCCTTGAAATGCATCTACATGACAATTTTAATGATTGTAGGTTATATAGGGTCCAAGATATTGACAGTGTAATGAACACATCAATGAATGAACACAAGATATTGACAGTGTAATGAACACATCATTAAACGAACACAAGATATTGACAATGTAATGAACACATCAATGAATGAACACATGATAAATACATCTACGAATTAACATTTGAACTAACAGGCAAATTCAATGTTATATCCCCTCTCAACTTTGTTGGTGAGGGATATAATGACAGTCATCTATTCTTGGATCTACAAATTGGAATCAATTACAGCTTGATATAAAGCAATCCAATAGTCATACCATAGTCCAAGCAGGTCTTACCTACTTAAACACCTAGTATCTCTCACCAAATATTTCTTTAATATTTCCTTTGTTACCTAAATGCTATGCATATCACATAATCAATATGACGCAGTGATGTTTATATAAACACCTTATATGCCACTAAAGTGAAATATATGTGAGATATTGAACCAAGAATTTCTATACCTTGCACATGAATGTTGTAAGAATCATGAAGGCCTTAAAATAGATTAGCTAATAATTAGTTAAATGATTTGTGACCTTTGCAAATAAAGTATTGTTATTATTATTATTATTATTATTACAAATTTTGTAAAATTAATTCTATGGGAGACAAAGATGAGCCAACATGCCCGACCTGTTGGCTCATCTTTGTCTCCCATAGAATTAATTTCATAAGCTGACAACCAACACAGGGACCTACTTTTGTGATGAGGGTGTAGTACTCACCAAGATACATTTCCTCACCAAGTTTCATGATTCGAGGTATAACACTATGTATACAGGGTGCAAAACAAAAAGCTAAACACAAAACTTAACCAAGAATGTACAAATAGTTTGACATATGTGCAAAGTTACCATCCTTAAAAGGGGGGCAGGTGCTATGAAACCCACACCAAACTGTTGCTTTGGACCAAAGAAAAAAGACTGGTTGAAATGCGGTGAGGCAGAAGATATTTATATGCTTTTTTATGTGGATGCTAACACTGACACAAACATCAAGGGTAGTAAAACAGCTCTCCTCAACTTTGTAGAGGTGAGCTCAAAATGTGTTCATTGCTGATTTTTTTCTCCTATGCATCAGTCAATTTATCAATGCACTAATTAAGTTTCCTTCATTTTTCTATATTTTTGATGAATTAAAAGTGCATTAGCTTTAAGTTTATATGCACCAAGACTATCTTACATATGTTGGTCACTCACTTGGACACAAAGACTATCTTACATATGTTGGTCACTCACTTGGACACAACATACTGAAAACTCAGCAAACGTTATGTTGCAATTTTATGTGACTTTAGGCATTGTAAAGAGTTGTCGAGTTGTCTCAAGAAACGTTTGATCACAGATTAAAGAAAACTGCAATTATCATTTTTTTTTAATTTTCATCACTAAAATTGGTTCATCGTATAAGCAACATAAAATATAAGTAACTGATGCTTAGTACCCTATTACATCAATATAGAATCCTTTCCAAGTTCACTCAAATTTTGTACTGGATAAAACGAAGTTGCAATTTAAAGTTTTTGATGTTGTCAGCTCAAGTTTTATTCCCATGCTTTAGCATTGGATAGTGTGACATTGTGAAAACCTCTTTCTGCCCAGCCAGTTGTCCAATACTACATCTCCTAAACTGTTGGGTGGAAGTTCATTAAACTTTTCAGTGATATTGCCCTTGGGGCAAATGTATGCAGTCATAACAGAAAGATGCATCCTATATGTGATGGATTTTGCATTATAATCCATGGGCCACTGCCTGGGAGTTGGGGTGAGGTAGGTGGGATCAAGAAGGAACGGGGTGTGTGTGTTTGCAATATGCAATAACAATAGGTCTTCAATATGCAATAACAATAGGTCTTAAATATGCAATAACAATAAGGCCAGGGAACATAATTGAAGAACTGCATAAATGTGCAACCTTTGCATCAATGTCAAAAGGTTAAGCAAACATGTTACAGAATGAATTGTTTCAGTTTCATAATGATTCATCCTAAGTATGAACAAAATCCATCAAGGGGTTTAACTCAAATTTTCTATGACTGACTTTGATTCCAAGATCAAAGAGACATAATAAATTGCTCTAGCTTCATAATTATTCATTGTAAGTATGAACAAAATCCATCAAGGGGTTTAACTCAAATTTTCTATGACTGACTTTGATTCCAAGATCAAAGAGACATAATAAATTGCTCTAGCTTCATAATTATTCATTGTAAGTATGAACAAAATCCATCAAGGGGTTTAACTCAAATTTTCTATGACTGACTTTGATTCCAAGATCAAAGAGACATAATAAATTGCTCTAGCTTCATAATTATTCATTGTAAGTATGAACAAAATCCATCAAGGGGTTTAACTCAAATTTTCTATGACTGACTTTGATTCCAAGATCAAAGAGACATAATAAATTGCTCTAGCTTCATAATTATTCATTGTAAGTATGAACAAAATCCATCAAGGGGTTTAACTCAAATTTTCTATGACTGACTTTGATTCCAAGATCAAAGAGACATAATAAATTGCTCTAGCTTCATAATTATTCATTGTAAGTATGAACAAAATCCATCAAGGGGGTTAACTCAAATTTTCTATGACTGACTTTGATTCCAAGATCAAAGAGACATAATAAATTGCTCTAGCTTCATAATTATTCATTGTAAGTATGAACAAAATCCATCAAGGGGTTTAACTCAAATTTTCTATGACTGACTTTGATTCCAAGATCAAAGAGACATAATAAATTGCTCTAGCTTCATAATTATTCATTGAACAAAATCCATCAGGAGTATAGGAAATATAAGCAAATAAAAAATCTGAACCAAAATCTTAACACAAAAATTATATGACTTTGACCTTGACCTCAAGTTGAAAGGGGCAAGTATGCATGTCACAGAATGAATGATCTTAATTTAATAATGATTCATGTCAAGTATCATGACAATCTATCTAAGTGTTTAGGAGATACATGCTAATGAAAAAACAATTTTTTTTAAGAAACTTATCCTTCGCCTAAAATAATTATCCATTAACATTAATGTCTGGAATATAAGCTTGCTACCTCCCGAATTCAGCCCTCCAGAAAGATGAAAAACGTCTTTTTCCATTTATATCATATAGACAAAGGCAATAACCTCTGCCCATTACCTCCCCTTGATGCAACCAGGTGTAGCTAGTTTTAAGCTAAGCAATGGATCAATGAGTGTGCTCACATGGCGGGGAGGTGGGAGGGTGTTAAAGTAACGTGATCAGGTAAGTATTTTCAGAGAAACATAATTTACTTTAAATAAATTTGCCTTCTCCTTCAAATAGATTCCCTGATCTCATTAATGTTAGGAGAATAGGTAATAGGAGGAATGAATGCTGAGCATCCTATCTATATCCAGAGCATCCTTTGAAGGAAGCAAGGCTGGATTCCCTATATAAAACATAACCAGCTCCCATAACTTGGACACATCACAGCTGACAGTCATATAGCTTGTGACAATTATAACTGGTTAAGAGGAGAGTTACTGAACTCTTCTTACTGGCAAAATTTGTGGGCGAGTCCAGCAAAAGCACTAGGAATGCCCAAAGCTTTGCTGAAGTTAGCAAGGTCTGGTGGATAACTGGAACATAGCCACTGGACCCATCAGATTCAATTCTTGTCTCTGCGAAGCTATGTCCTGGAGACAGAAACTTGAGAAGGTTGACTGCGCGTGCCAGCCAACAGCTTTCTATTATGTCTCATGTTGCAACATTGCCTTCAATAGCGAGGTTCGCAGAGACTGCTCTAATTTCATTGGCTGAAATTTCATGAAGCGACTATGATCTCTTGAAACTTCCGAGTACACTGAGCATATGACCCACTTCAGCCACGATGCTAGGGCTTCAGGGGTAATGTCTTCTTTCCTAACTCTGACCGGGAGGAAGAGTTGTTTTCTTGTTCCCTGAAGTACCTGTGTGTGTTTCAGGTAATGTTTGAGAGCGCAGGCAAGGACGCTTCTCTTTACGTATCTATCGAAGAGAGGGAGTGTATGATGACTCTCTCATTGTCCACTGAAGGCAGCCTATTCTTGGCAACAAGCCTGGTTGCATCATGAAGACCATGGTTACCATCCGATCTGAACACAAGATAGTTCGGGTCCACTGAAAGTGCATGTAGCTCACTCACCCTGCATGCCGAAGCTAAAGCTATCAGAAAACATGTTTTGTATGATATTAGCTTCATCGGGGCCCTGGCTAAAGGCTCAAATTTGTATTAATTGAGCCATATCAGGACCATGAGAGATTCTATTCTGGAAACAGGGTGAGGGAGTTTGGTCTATTCAAGTCAACATTGGCTAGAAGGTCTGATAGATCTTTATCATGACCAATATCTTGTCTGCCATCAAGCTGGAATGTGTCAGATATCATGGAACAGTAGCCTTTGATGGTAATCGGGACCAACGTTTTCTCCTCATAAAGCCAGAGAAATAATTCAACCAGTTGTGGGATTGAGGCACTCAAAGGGATGATGTTATTGTCTTTGCACAAGTCCATTAATATACGCCACTTTCCCTCATAGGTCTTAAAAATGGAGGGCCTTCAAGCTCGTGAGATTCTCTCCATGATTGAAGGTTTGAATTCTTTCCTTCACAGGGCACTGCTGACAAAAGTCAGGCACGAAGGAGGAGTTGGTCCAGACAGTAATGGAATACCTGTGACCATTGCTGTTTGAGAAGATCTGGCTTCAAAAGAATCATTCTGGGTAGCAAATCAAGTAGATCATTGACCAGGGCTTGTCTCATCTGGGAGGGGCGATCAGAATCAGTTTACAATTCTGACCCCTCAATGTCTGAATTATTTTTGGTACTAAGACTGTGGGTGGTTAGGCAAAGGCCCACAGACCGTCCCAACTGATTGAAAGTGCATCCATGGCCCAAGATGCTGGGTCTGGGATGGGGAGTTGAAGGTGGGCAGTTTGTGGTTCCACAATGTCACAAAAGGTCGATCAATGGTCACCCCCAAAGTGCGTAAATCCGATGAAAAACCAATTGGTGAATGGACCATTTGTATGAATTGTCTGACCTTTTCTTGACAGAGAATCATTGAGTCTGCCGGGAATGTGTCTGCTTTGTACAGTGATGTGTTGTTGGGAGCACCAACACAGAAACTGCCAAACCAGAATGCACAGGTCGAGTGATTTGGTTCCCCCTTGCATGAGGAGGTAGGTCACCAACACCAAGTTGTCTGTTATAATTAAGACAAATTTCCCCCAAAGTTGGTCTTTCCAGAAAATGAAAGACATTGATTATATAGGCTTCATTTCGAGAATGTTGATCTGAAGAGACATATCCTCTGGTCCCGATGTGGGCAGTCTTGAAGGTTGGCAACAGGTGGGCTCCCCAACCATATGTACTGGCATCCACACATACTGTAACTTCCAGTTGGGACTTTCACAGAGGAATCCCTGTCATAAGCCAACAGTAGTTGTGCCACTGACTCAGGAAGGATATTATCTCGCCCGTGATTCTGACCTTTTGATCGAGTAGATTGCACAGGGGCGCCATTGAGCTAGCAATGTTATTTGTAAAGGGCACATGAAAAGATAGCCCAATGGAATCAGACCCGCTGCCACATTGAATAATCTGGAAAACAGAGATGATGTAAAAGGGATAGGAGATCATCCCTGCCCTTGAAAATAATAGAACTTACCAGATGTTTCTGGAGGACGTCATCCAGATATGCTGCCATTGCTGTTGGTGTAGTCGACCAGAACAGGGCGATGACACTGTTAATAATCTTGGTGAAAATTCATGGACTGATGTCTAGGCTGAATGGGAGAGCTCGAAATTGATAAACAGTTCAGCGGTAAGCAAATAAAAGGAACTTCCATGCCGCCGAATGAGGCTGATGACAAAGTTGTCCTTTCTGATGGAAAGTTGGATCAATCGAGCTGTCTCCATCTTGAACTTTGGCATGGATATATATTGATTGAGCTAGCTCAGATCAAAAATTGGCTTTTTTACACGGAAGAGCCTTGAATAGAACCCCAGAGGCTGTGCTTTGCAAGCAATCGCCCACTTGTAAATTAGTGACCAGATCTCCTGCTGCATGATTTCAGCCTTCTTTGGCTGTGATGGGACTTCTGTAACTAGCGAAGAGGATGAAAGGGGAGGGTTGTTGGATCTGAAGTCCCTCCAAAATGACTTGGATCGCGCAATCATTTTGCAGAAATAGAGCGATCCAACAAGAATTGAAGTACAGGAGTCTGGTGCCTACCAAAGCAGTTGGAGGGGGGGGGGGGGCAAGTCAACGACGGGAGTTAGGAGGTTCGGGTTGTGTGAGAAACCTTGTTTCTTGTCCCCCCCTCCCCCCGGATAAGCCTGCCTCCTGAACTGAGTGGGCTGCTGCCTCCTGATATTGGATTGGGGTTGTGACTGGTTCTGTGTTTGCCCAGAGAATGATCACTAGTCTCTTTGATGTCGATCGTCTCTCCTTTGGGTTTAGTCTGATATGATTGGGTTTATATGGTTGTGGAGGCTGAGCTTCAAGTTGGAGAGTCAGTTCTTGGGCTGCCTGTCTCCTCATCTCCTCTATCTTGCCTCTGAAGAACAGGGGTGACCGTAAAGGTGTTGTTCTCAATGTCAGGGCGTGATGCGGTTTGAGAGCTGCTGTACGCAAACAAGCATCTCGTCGCATTAGGTCAAGATTAGCAGAGGCAGTCAGGGCATTTGCCATGGAATGGTGTGCTGCTCTGTTAATGAAACTGGCAAATTGGGCTGTGGACTCCCATGCATGGTTTTTATCCGATTTCTAGTTGAAAATCACAAAAAATGCAAGATTTGACATCGAAGAAGTGGCGACAATGTTCTGAAACAGCTTTGATGTTGAATGGAAAACATTTGTGTCCACTTTATAGAAAATAGGGGAAGTTATATTGATGACCGCAAAATTCTTCTCAACGGCCAGGAAGCTCCATTGGAAGACCAGATGAATGTGTTGTGTACCAGTGGAAAGAAAAGGCCATTGGTACCTGACTTTCTGAAAAGAAAGCCTAAGAATTGCCCAGATTGCTTGAGAGGAGGTCAGTGATTTCTTTGATTTTTACATACTGTGGTAGAAGACGAAAGGAATGACAATCCTCCTCTTCTTCTAAGTCCACAGAGGCCTTGACCTTATAGGCCTGCATGGTGATTGGTGGGGGGGAGCAAAAGGCAAAAAAACACAGGCTCCTATTGTTTAACATAAAAAAATCGCTATAAAAATTGGTAAATGAAAGCTAGAGATATCGCTCATTTTATCTTTGAAAAATATGTTTAGTGGTTTGGACTTTTGGAGTTGACATCTTTCAATTCCTAAATTCATTCCTATTGTTGATATTTCATTTTTTTAGTACTTTCCACTCTTTCTATGGGACATAAGGGTTTTTTCAACCTATGCACCAACCCCAATTTCCTTTTGATGGGAACAGGTTGTTTGCCCACAAGTCAGTTTACCCCTAGATATTTTATCACTAGTCATTTTGCTGCCGTTCCCCCCTCCCCTTAGGGTTTTGTTGATTAGTGAGTAAATGCCTTTTACACATAATAAGGAATGAATGCTTCTTGTTAGATGAGGTTGCTGGGGACAGTGGAAAACAGATTAGAATTTAATTCAACCACAGGCATGCATCTCTGATTAAATCATACATAGTTTAGGTAATTAAAAACAAAATCACAGATATAATATGGAAAGGTCATGCTATCTACTATTTATATTTACAATTATGTATAACCGATTTGAAATAATAAAGCCCTGATATACAATTTTGGGGGCAAAAAGACTTGTGGGCAAAATGACTTAGGATATGAATGGGATTGTGGGCACAATATGAAAGGGATTGTGGGCACAATGACTTGGGATATGAAAGGGATTGCGGGCAAAACAACCTGCACTTTCTTTTGACAAACAAAACACATAGCTCTATGTTTATTGATTTGCCATACTACTCATATATAGCACTTATGGCTATCACATTTGAATATATGCTTCCCATCACAGAGTACCAGATCAACTTTTTGAACTGTCATCCATTCAAACATCATGAGGTGGTTACAATCACAAATCAGTCTGAGTGCTTAGGATAACATAAACAACCTAGCCAGAATTCTTATGCAAATGATGCAACATGGAGTACAATCCCAGGAAGATCAAGTGTCAAATATATTTATTGGAATAAAAATTAAATATATCAATCAGTAAATAAATGTTTTGCAATGAGAATTCAAGCAATTTTCAAGGACTACTGAGCATTTTCAAGCAGTACAATTTAGAACAGATCTCATTTTCAAGCACTTTTCAACGTAACCGTAAAAGTTCAAACACTTTCGACATTGTGTGAACCATGTATCTCAAATGGTTCAGGAGGTTTTAACTGGAGAAAATTGTGACAAATGAATTCATGGACATAATTTGTAATAAAAACGACCACTACCAAGGAGTAATGTATAAACTGGCTGCTTCAACACTTTTGCTACACCCTTGCAACCATGATAATTGCTTGTGTTAGCTCAATAACAAATGGCAAGGAAATCAAATTATTTTTCTAAAGTTAAAAAAAAAATTGCATCAATTAATTTATGAAATAGTGTCAGAAGTTAATAATTAACTGTGTTTGAGAATTACAGGTAGGATACTAATGGTTTTGAAGATGCAGTGAGCAGACAGACTATGGATAGATGGATGGTGAGCCATTTCTTAATTAAATCAAATATTTGTTTATTAATTCATATTGATTATGCTCACTAATGTTTATTTACCTGTTACTTCACTGAACTTTAGTGTACAACAAAACTTAATTTAATTTAAAATTAGCAAAACTATGATTATATTTATCACATGATTAAACAATAACAATTTCATTTCAGGCAAAAGTTTTACAAATACAACACAATGTTAAAACAATTTTCATGCAGATTCTGCAAACCATCTACTATGTCTAAACTGACCAAGCTAATACTTCAAATTTTAAACCAGATAATTATCGATTAGGACCAATAAAGGTCAGCTTCTCGTTTGTGTACAGTCAACTTCTTACAGTCAAAGTCAACTGCATACCATATTTATCCATGACACCCAACTCTGATTTGTGCAAATTGCATTGACATCGATCTTTAATTTGATAATGCACCAATGGAGCAGAGTTTATGCTGTTGTTTGAAGTTGCAAATAGAACAAAACAAAGTAGAACCAGTCAACCAGTCATTTATGAGATGGCAGATTAGGGTCCATGTTCTTCGCATGATGCACCATCACATCTCTTTAAAAATGTCATGCAGCTGCTTTGCATGGTATATATGCTATATTTAAAACAAGTATTATATTCCTTCTAGTTGCATTTAAGGCATGATCCTGACACTTGGTGTTAATGGAAGAAAAAAAGCTTTTTTATTTATGTCACAGTGGTAATGTTTAATTCAGAATGGTTGTTTCAAGAGAAAATATAAATTTGTGACAACAGAATGATGTCAAGGTCAAAGTTAAAGAGGACAAGCCTACAAGTGTATTCAGATTTTGTAAAATGTTTGTTCATAACAATAACATTATGTATGCGATGGATGATGACATATATCAGAACCTTTGCATGATAAGCTCATTTTCTCCATGCTGTATCATGTGGATATGCAAGCTGGGAAATAATGCAATATGGCTCTAAATATGGAAATGTGTAAAGTCATTACCAACCTAAATATAAGAAAAATAGACTCATCTGTTAGACTTTGACATTGCCATCATTTCATTATTGATTATTATTTATGGCAAGATGTAGGATTCTGTATATGAGAATAACAACATCTATTAATGATCTCTGCAAGCTTTGCTATAATAAAATTGCAAATTATCTCTTATGGCAATTTTTGGGTACATTTATCAACAAACTTAGAAAATAAAACCTTGCTCACAATTTCAAAAACAATAATAATAAGAAAATTTATTACAAAATTATGTCGAAACGAAATAATGAAGAATTATATCTAGCAACATTGCCTAGAAATTAAAAATGTTCAAAAATGTTATTAGATCAGAAGTGTGAAATCCTTCCAATATGAAAATAACCTGCTACATGTAACACAGGAACAGCTATCACTTACTTTGTGTTCTGGACTGGTTTCTGAACTGTAAAAGACTGCTCGCTTTGGGACTGGTGAAGGCATTTTTCTATCTTCCTCGATATACAGTTTTTCACTTAACTAGACATAAATACAGAAAAATATGATTTTAATAAACATCAATACAATGAATTAACATTCAGTACTAAATAACATTCAGTACTAATTAACATTTAGTACAAATTAACAAGTGGAACATAGTTTATTCATTTTCCTTACCAACAGCATTAATTTTGCACAGAAACCATTTTTCCTCCTTCAGTCACAGTGACATTGACCTTTGACTTTGGATCTGAATACTGATAGGGTTCTTCCTTATTCCAAGTGCAAGTCATCCAAAAAGTTTCATAACCATAGATGAATGAAAACTCAAGTTATTGTGCAGAACCTTTTTTCTTCTTTCAATCACAGTGACCTTGACTCTTTACCTTTTGAACCCAAATCTGATAGACCTCTTCCATACCCCAAGTGCAAATCATGCACAAAGCTAGGTAACTGTTTATGATGGACAGCTTGAATTAGTGTGCAGATATCATTTGTTTCTTTGAAGTATGGATCCCAATTTTTTTTATACAAAAGGCAAAAAAAAAACAGGATCCTATTGTTTAACATTAAAAAAATTGCTATAAAAATTGGTAAATGAAAGCTAGAGATATCACTCATTTTATCTTTGAAAAATATGTTTAGTGGCTTGGACTTTGGAGCTGACATCATTAAATTCCTTAATTCATTCCTAGTGTTTATATTTCATTCTTTTAGTGCTTTCCATTCTTTCTATGGGACATAAGGATTTTTTCAACAAAACTTACGAAAATCCTATAATTGTTTTGATTCCAACTTTATTCTAAATACTGGTACAGAATGTTAAAAGTTGTGGATTCTTAGCTGAGATTGAATTCCATGCTAAAAAACAATAGACCCTGATGTTTTTTCCAGGGAATATCATTCATTCCATGGTACATCAGTCTACATACATGTATATACCAGACTAACCGACTAACATCTTTGTACTAGCTCATCTTAAGAACACATTTTCCATTGTCATGACATGACTTTACTGTGTTATCTATCAAATAAAGTCATATCATCCTTTTTTGATATGAAATCATATAATGACACCTCATCATGTCACAAAATATCATGACCTCATTTAAATGAAAGGCATAATGTCCAAGATATCCAAATGCCTTGGCAAATGACAAATTGAAATTATTTAACAAGTTTTGTAAATTAAATTTAAAATGAGCAAAGAAAAGATTCTATTTATTATGTAATAAAACAATATTTTTTGTGTTGCAAGATTCTATACTAATAAATAAATGATCTTACATGAGTACTCATTTTAAATTAAATTTATGAAACAAGTTGAATAATTTTTTTTGTAAGCCTTGTCATGTAGTTGATTTTCATGATATCTGTTGTATTATATTCCTGGATGAGGATGAGCCTACAAGTGTATTCAGATTTTGTAAAATGTTTGTTCATAACAATAACATTATGTATGCGATGGATGATGACATATATCAGAACCTTTGAATGATAAGCTCATTTTCTCCATGCTGTATCATGTGAATATGCAAGCTTGGAAATAATGCAATATGGCTCTAAATATGGAAATGTGTAAAATCATTACCAACCAAAATATTAGAAAAAAAGACTTCATTTGTTAGACTTTGACATTGCCATCATTTCATTATTGATTATTATTTATGGCAAGATGTAGGATTTTGTATATGAGAATAGCAACATCTATTAATGATCTCAGCAAGCTTTACAATGACAAAATTACAAATTATCTCTTATGGCAATTTTTGGATACATTTATCATCAAACTTAGAAAATAAAACCTTGCTCACAATTTCAAAAACAATAAAAATAAGAAAATTCGTTTCAAAATTATGTCGAAACAAAATAATGAAGAATTATATCTAGCAACATTGCCTAGAAATTAAAAATATTCAAAAATGTTGTTAGATCAGAAGTGTGAAATCCATCCAATATGAAAATAACCTGCTACATCAAACACAGGAACAGCCATCACTTAATATGTGTTCTGGCTTGGTTTCCGAACTATGTGGGACTGCTTCAATTCTTCTTAGACGAGGTTGCTGGGGGCAGTGGAAAACAGATTAAAATTTAATTCAACCACAGGCATCTCTGATTAAATCATACATAGTTCAGATAATTAAAAACAAAATCACAGATAGAACATGGAAATATCATGCTATCTACTATTTACATTTACAATTATTTATAACCGATTTGAAATAATAAAGCCCTGATATACAATTTTGGAGGCAAAAAGACTTGTGGGCAAAATGACTTAGGATATTAATGGGATTGTGGGCACAATATAAAATGGATTGTGGGCACAATGACTTGGGATATGAATGGGATTGTGGGCAAAACAACCTGCACTTTCTTTTGACAAACAAAACACATAGCTTTATGTTTATTGATTTGCCATTCTACTCATATATAGCACTTATAGCTATCACATTTGAAAATATACTTCCCATCACAGAGTACCAGATCAACTTTTTGAACTGTCATCCATTCAAACATCATGAGGTGGTTACAATCACAAATGAGTCTGAGTACTTTGGTAAACATAAGCAGCCTAGCCAGAAGTCGTATGCAAATGACACAACATGGAGTACAATCACAGGTAGATCAAGTTTCATATATATTTATTAGAAAAATAATTAAAAATATTTCAATCAGTAAATAAATACTTTGCAATGAAATGCATTTTGGAATTCAAGCACTTTTCAAGGACTACTGAGCATTTTCAAGCAGTATGTTTTAGACCAGACCTCATATTCTATCACTTTTCAAGGTAACTGCTAAAATTCAAACACTTTCAACATTGTGTGAACCATGTATTTCAAATGGTTCAGGAGGTTTTAACTGGAGAAAATTGTGACAAATGAATTGATGGACACAATTTGTAATAAAGATGCTTACCACACTCCATTTTTATGCAGGACAAAAATGCCAAGACATGATATAAAAGCGTAACAAAGTTTGTAAAGATCTCTCAAAGGGTTTAGGGATTATTAAGTAAACACAAGTGTGATGGAAATATGGATGGATTCAATCTAATATCGGACGGACTCCATTTTGTACAGTACAGACTGTAAATCATTATACAAAAAGCATACCAAGTTTCATGAAGATATTTCAAAGGGTTCAAGTGTTTTTAAGAAAACAAAAGTGAGATAGATGGCTGGATGGACAAACTGATTTCTGTATACCCCCCCCCAAAAAAAAAAATGTGTTAACCATTTAATTGGATCCATGATTACAATTTCATTATTGTTATAAAACAGACAGCATTATATTGAGGGTCTGTACAGTGAGGTACCATTCTATAATCATAAGTAAAATAATTTTAAAAATAATTGTCAATAATTATCTATTTTGTATCAATGAATCTATTAATAGTGATTATGTAAACGACACATTGGTTACAGTGTATAACTATATGAATTGATAGAGGCTGACATTATACTGAGGTATGCTATGTAAAATAAAGGTGGCCAGTGACAATAAAACAAAACAAAAAGCTGACCATGTCCTACACGTTGAACCTACCCCAAACTTTAATAATGAGGGTATTTATTCACTTAGAGAAGACATACATTTTACAAGACCTCCATCAACTTTTCAATGGGACAACTATGGATGCTCATACATCTAAAGAAAGTCACTGATGCATAAAATATAGGTCAAAGTGACCTACTTTTGGCAGAATTGTTTTTTACCCAAGTTTATGTTCACATTAAGTTGCATGATACAGTGGCAAATTTGAAACTGACCGAAATAAAAGGATGAAATATAGGTAATAGTGACCTACTCTTAGTGGAAAGGTGTTGAACCCACAGAGACACATTAACATATCTGTTTCTATGACTCTGTGGCCAATAGTGACCATGAAACTTACCAAAATGAAAAACTTGAACAAAGCCAATGAAGCATGAAATCTGAGTCAAACTGGATCTATTTTTTAACATTTAGCATTTTACCCAAGATAAGAAACTACAGTAAACAAAAACGTAACCAAATTCATGGAAGGGTGAAATGTGGGTCACACTGACTTACTTTTGGTAATATGGTATTACATACATATCCACATACCATGTAACATGACTCTGTGTCCAACTGTACTTGAGAAACAAACCACATTACTGAAGTATAAACAAAGCAAAACATTTTAACATCATGGTTAAACTCAAGATTAATGTGATATGACTGAAAAGCTGGAAAAAACTCTCAGCCCATGGGGTGATCCATGAACCAGGACAACAAAAGATAAAGATAAGTCGCTACTGAAACTACATTTCAAATCTGAAGAGGGTGGGATAAAATGGTTATGAAAAAAAAACAATTCAACACTGTGGGTAATATAGGGTGTGGATTAAGGCTTTCATGTTTACATGTCTAAATGGGATAGTTTTGTGTTTGCACTGTAAATGTTAAAAAAAACTGGCTTCCATTTAAATGATAAATAAAGCACATGACAAAATGACATAAATTTGTATCCCAGTCTTATTTAAAACGGCTGAAAGTGAGCATGGCAAATGATCTCCAGTTTGCAAGTATTTCACAATTGTTGATGCCAGCAGCAAACAGGAAGATAATCTATGCTCTACAGAGGTTTCCTATACAAAGAGCTGCACTGGTATGATCACCAACCACTTGAAATACATACACAAGTCTCTTAAAAGCCAGCATGTAGTCTCTAGCAAAAAAGGGCCAACCAAACAACCAATTAATGCTTTGAGTTGCCAGTGTTATGTCTAAAGTGAAGTGGCAGTGAAAAACCAACAATCATGAATGCGTGTGTTCTCTGACAAGTCGGTAAAATTCTGGGGGAAAGATTTGAAAGTTTCTTTGCTGAATTAAACCCCTTGTACAAAGTCCCAAGAAAAACAATTTCCGATATATTTATGTCTGCTAAGCAATTATATACTACTGAAAAATTTTGACATGACCCCACTGCTTGGTGCTTGAGCCAAGCAGTTGACAATACTGGTGGGGAGTGCCTCGTGTATTATTTTTATGCTAACTGACTTTGATATATCCAAACTGTTCATGAATACTGAAAGAGAAATATAAGAAAATGTCTATAATTGTTTCCTTGTAAAATCTAGGTGACTGAATTTGCATGTTTCTGCATTCTGTTTATGAGGTAACACTGTGGTCTCCTTATCTTTTTTTAACAGTGTAATCATGGAATACACATTTTGCAACTTTTGGTCTACATGTACAACTGATGTTTAAAGAAATGTAAGTACCAAGACAGATTCACTTCAGCTGGATATGGAAGTTTAGGTTTGATTCTTGCTTTAATCTTTATAACATTATTGTCATTATGGAATCATTAGAGCATTAGAGCAATGAGTCAGTCTGTATTCTGAAATACACCTCATTTTACTGAAGTGTCTTGATATGTGTAGCGGTTGTTGTTCTGTCAAAATTAGAGCAGAAACGTAGATAAACAGATAAATAGTGTTATTACATAATCTAAATTATTGTAGAAAATCCTTTTTTTCAGATTTAATTAAGAAAACTTTACTTTTCCTATCAATACTCTTAATGAAAATAATTCTCATCTGCCACAAAGTGACAGTTATGGTATGCACGTGGATTAATCACATTTAAACGGAATTATTTCATGTTCCAGCAGTCATGTTAATGTTAAATTTTTTTTTTAAACATGACAGCCTTAGTGTGGATGAATGTACAGACACAAACACAGATGCCAAAGTGATTGCTACATTGAGCTTTGGCCAAGGTGAGCTCGACAAAAGCATCCATGCTCTTTTCTTCATTTTTCTGCAATATCCTTCGGGTTGTCTCTTCAACAGCTTACCTGTTATGTGGCATATTGGATAGGGCAGATTTGGTGTGTATTTTATTAAATTAGGAGTCACTACTAATTGTCAACACTAACCATGACTGGACTTTGAGCTTTAAGTGTAATTCCATCATCATCTCCAAATAAACCAAACCCCATATCTTCATAGGAATCCTCTTCTTCTGCACAATTTACAGCCTTTCAAAATCAAATGAAGAAAAAGATACAATTTAACATGACAAAAAATTGGGCCACCTTTTAGATAGAGAGGTAAGAAAGTTAATTCTCATTTCTCTGTGATTACATATAATGCACATTTGCCTGTGATCAACAAGGATAAAAATATCATCATCAGATACTGTGGCTATACAATATTAGTTCTACACATCAACTCAAGTAAAAACCAGACCCTGATCTGACAGCAAATATTAGTCTATGTCATTTATAGCTGGGTGTGCATGGTACAGTGCTACCTCGTTTTAACACTGTTCCTAGAAGCCTTAAAAATACTACACATTATAGCTGAGGGAGATTAATAAGAAGGGATGTTTCAAACAAGACTGTGTCCTGATAGCACATTAAAACACAATTTACAAACAGAATTTAATTTTATGAAAAAAAAATCACTTTATAAATTGGATTTCATGAGCCAATAATTGAAACAAGAGGCCTAAGCGAGAATGATATCACTCATCTGGGTAGTTGACATAAATCTGTTTGTGAATGCAAATTCACACATAGACTGAAACAGTGCAGGGGAAGGAAAATTTTGGAGTACATTGTTTCTACGTAGTCTATTAATGTTGGTGTCATTTATCTTCTGCCCTAGATCATATATACAAGATCACTTTCTCAGCATAAAAAGAACAAGTCATCTATACAACCAGCATTGTTCCCTGAATCTCTCCCTGCCCCTGGGGATTAAAAGACCAAGTTTCATGCTTGTAAGTTTCAACATATGGATCTTAATTTGCTTACAACTCTTTCTATCCTTTTGGGCCTTTCATAAATGAGACCGTCATAACTGTTCCCTCTTTCATACAATAGGACACATTTATAACAACCCTCAAAATTATTTCATTGTATCCATAATTCATTATATCCCTATAATACTGCATATATAGTACTTCAACGGGTATTGTTATGTATATTTAATCTATGATGTGTGTTTCAATCTTGTCCATGAAGGCAAGCTGCACTTTAGGTTCTGGTCACTAGTAAACAGAATGTTTATTTAGCCTTTGAGTTCAAGGCCTTTCTTATTAACAATTAGACTGGGGTGTTTCCCATTTTATTGCATCATATCCTATTGATATAGGTAAAGTGAAAATTTTTATAGATAGGGATTTGGTAAACACATATTTCATTCCTGTTTTAGATCAGTCTGTGGGAATCCATTTGTGATCAGATTGTACACTGTGCCATTGAAATCAGATATATTTCGAGAGGAATTATTTATATAATATATATTCATTGGAATTGCTAAAGTGCTTATCGACTTTCGAATTAATATATTACTTTGGACTTTTGTGAAGTCATTCAAAGATATTCTGGATTGTATCATTGTGTTATATCATGACATTCAAGATTATTGGAAGTCATTCAGAACATTCTATAGTTTTGGACTTGTGATTAGGACATTTATGATTATTTGGAATTTGATTCACAATATTGTAAGTATCTCCTGAATTTCATTTTGTATTGTAGGGAAATAAATTGCTTGTTGATATTGTTATGTATGATGTTTATATAATATTACATATATTTCAGGAAATTATAAATGTTTCTTGACTTTAATATTTGCTCAAACATTAATGTTATGTATCAGGTTTACATGTTTAGCTATTATCCTTATATTAGGTTGTTTACTTAGTTTTTGAGTTCAAGGACGATTTTGATAAACAAGTTGTTGATCTAATTTGATGTCAGGGTTGATTTTGTCTACAGATAAAACTAGAAGAGTCATTACAGTTGTGGAAAATCATTCCAAATTCATAGAGGAATTATTAAAAATATTCACTGGATTATAAAAGTGCTCATAGATTTTTGGATTTTGGATTTTGAATTGATGATTTGGGGATTTATGAGAACTTGTTCAAATATATTCTGGAGCATTTCATTTTGGCACATCAGCACATTAAAGACTACTGGCACATCATTACATTAAAGACTATTGGCACAACAGCACATTGAAGAGTACTGAAATCATTAGGAACATTCTATATTTAATACTTGCGAATAGGACACTTAGGATTATTTGATTATTAGGATTTTTATTCACGTTACTGTAAGTGTCTTTTGATTTTCATTTTAATTATCTAGAAAAAAATTGCTTGTTGATTTTTACTTGATTTGTTGGTTTCACATTTTTTCTGTTACATTTTTCTTTGAGCATAAAGTCGTAACAGAAATTGGGGCTCGTCCGGGATAGATCATAATTTCTTTAGAGCATGTTAGAGATATTCAAGTTATCTTTGAAATTCATATTGATTTTGTCTTGGAATTTTTGTGGTCTTTGGCAAAGATTTTAATTTGCGGGATTTTTTGTGCGAAACCAACAAGCATTCACAATGTCACCTAATATTCAAAATTTCATTTCAAATCCTGCTCAGGAGAGGTTAAAGTCTATGAGAAAGAATGAGTTGCTCGAACTTGCCAGAAAATATAGTCTGTCTGAGGTGAAAGCATCATTAAAAAAACAGGACATAACAATTATTTTAATTCAATACTTTGTAAGAAAGGCAATTTTGGATAGTACTGCTTTAAGTTTGATTTGAAAGCCTGTATCTGGTTCTGACAGAAAATTAAAGGAATTAGTGTTAAAGAACCAGATGGATTTAGAATTAGCAAAGTTTCAGATTCAGAGAGAAAGAGAGAGAGAGAGATGGAAAGAGGAGAGAGATACAGAAATAAAAAGAAATGCTGAAGAAGCAGATGCAGCTGCAGAGACAATAGAAAGAGAGACATCTATGCAGATGCAGAGAGAGGAGAAGGAGATAGAGGTGCAGATGTTGATGCAGAGAGAGGAGAGAGAGACATATGCAGAGAGAAAAAAGGGAAATGCAATTTAAGTTAAGAGAATTAGAACTGGCAAGCAGAGCACACTCCTCCCCCTTTTACACACAAGTTCAGGTTTTGATGTTACCAGATATATTAGGTTAATACCCTCTTTTCAGGAAAAAGAGGTAGATAAATACTTTCTTCACTTTGAGAAAATTGCTGAAAACTTGAAATGGCCAAGATAGCATTGGACTTTGTTATTACAAAGTTTACTTATTGGCAAAGCTCATGAAGTCTACACTTCACTGTCAGTACAAAGCACTGATTATGATGTGGTTAAGGAGTACATCTTGAAGGCTTATGAGTTGGTACCTTAGGCATATCGACAAAAGTTCAGGAATTGTAGAAAAGAAACTGGACAAACTTATGTCGAATTTGCAAGGGAAAAAGAATAACTATTTGATAGGTGGTGCTCAGCCAAGAAGGTTGATCAAGATTATGATAACCTCAGACAGCTCATATTAATTGAAGAGTTCAAGAGGTGCATCCAAATTTGATGTTAAGACCTATCTTGACTAGCAGAAAGTGGAAACTTTGGAAAAGGCTGCTTGTATGGCTGATGATTATTCCTTGACACAAAAGTTCATTTGGCAATAAGTCTTCCTCTCAGCCATTTTCTGGTAAAAACCCATTTCAATTTCAAACGAGTACTTCCAAATTTCAAAACAGCACAACTATTAGCAATCAAACATCTGATAAGACTGATCAGAAATCCTTATCTCTTCCTACATGCACCTTCTGTAAAAAGAAAGGGCATGTCATTTCTGATTGCTTTAGCTTGAAAAATAAGCAACAGAATAAAGACAGAACCGGGAATAGTCTGAAGCTGAGAGTTCAGAATCTTTCTAATGTTCCCAAGCAAAAGTTTGAACAGATTCAACTATGCATGATTGTTACTGGTATTTTTACAAGATCCATTTCCAATGATACACAAAATCTACATAAAAAACTACATAACACTGTTTTCTTTTTAAACACATATACTGTACTACAATCTGTATGTGTAATTCTAATTTTTAAGTCAGGCTAGTGTCACAAATTTGGATACAGCAAACAGCCTAAACTGGCTTGATCAGGCAAGAATGTATTACAATATGGTTTAACCACCACAAATTTAGTTTCACCAGCAATGCCTCAGCACAGCCAGTTAAATCACTATCAACACCCTCCAATGCTCAAACAGATGGATGTTATCCCCATTCTAACACATTTTTGACTGGAATTTTGTGTTTGCAAAACATATATCCTCATGCTTCCCCAATTTGAGCTCTATCCAAAAGTTTGAACCTTTTGGATAGTTCCATGAGGGTAAGCACTGTCCCAGAGACAAATATCAGTTGCATATGTGCATTTGTCCTTTCGTACCCAGTAAGTATGTACATGGTTATAGGGTGGGAATCTCAATAGTTTCCAAGTTAATACCCATGAGCGAAGTCACAAGGCTTAGCGATGGTCCTCAGGGTGAATGTCAATTGTATGTATAAACTTGTCTTTTCATGCTCAGTAACTATATACATACAGTTATATGATGGGAATCCCAACAGTTTCCAAGTTATGACCCAGGAGCTAAGACCATAGGGATAATGATCGCCTCAGGGTCAATGCAATGCTAGGTGTATACATAAATTTGTCTTCTCACGCTCAGTAAGCTGTGTATCTCTCTCTCTCTCTCTCTCTCTCTCTCTGGAATTTGTCATATATACTTGATATCTCCAACAGGACTGGTGTTTTGACCAATATTAAAATAGACAAATCATATTTTCCTAACAATGTAGATATAGAATTTTTGGTACTTAGTGTACACTGTTGTCTTAAAAAATGTACCAATCTTAGGGACAAGTTGCCTTGGATGTTTTTGTGATCTTCATCACTCTGTATGGGCATTCTTGCAAAATGTCTGTTATTTAGTTTAACAGGCTGTCACCAATTGTTAATCAGGAAATTTTAAAGAATTGTGAGACCAATGGGACTCTGGGACTCTCATGGCACCAGAGTGAGAGCCCAGTTTAATTAATATATGTAGCCCTAAAATGGACTGTTGTTACTGTAACAGATGGTACTTTCCAATCCTTAGGTCTTGGGTTGCTCACTTTTCTGTCGTCAGCCTCTCATATTTCAGCTCCAGTAAGTCATGGTGCTAATGGTTTACTGCCTGGGGCTCTGCTACCTTGGTTAGACTGGCTATGAAGTATTCTCTGCATGTTTTGCTGTAATACTGCTTCAGGATGTGGACTCAAAAGCACCATTGGGTTTGGGACAGCAAGCTTATTCTAAGCGACTTCCAGCTAATGTACTTTACTACACTGATGAAGTGACTTGCCATCTGGATGTTTGATGCAGCCTCCTAGAAGCACAAGATCTCCATTTGAAGAGTTTCTGGGTCCCTTTCATTGCAGTTCAAGGTACCCTTGTCACTCTTTTCATCAAATTCTTCTTCATTATCAGAGCAATACCTGTGCTGTTGATTTGTCTGTGCTGACACAGACTGTGTGGTGACCTTGGGAACAGTCTGCCAGTGTCACAATGGGTCAAGCAATTTTCAACTCATCACTGGGCTGGTGACTGGAGGTGGGTGCCTTCTGGTTAACTGGTTTTTCTAGGCATGGCGAAAAGTGTTCCATGGCATGATGCAGTTTTGCCTCATTCTTCCTCTTTGATCTTCATGTTGTACCTTGTTCATGCTGACTAACACATCCCTGCCATATTTTCTTTGGCTTCATCGATGTTAGACTACCACACCAATAGTAAGGTGGTTCTTTTTCAACCTGTCCTCATACTCCAACTGTCTGCTTATGTCCTACCTAAAGCCTACAGGGTCCGTAGTGCAAATAATGGAATCACAGCGGTAGCTGGTATCCTGCTGGATACATTGCCTCCTGTAGCTGTGGTTCACTCCATTGCTAGTATGCTCTGCTTGCTGTGTTCACTGTGACTAAACCTGGGAACTATCCCTGCTTTATATATAGTTTCCTGCCTCAACCAGGTTTGGGAGAAGACCATTGATTTAATGGGTAAAGAGGGATTCTCAACAAAGAGTTAAGTCACTTTTAAAATTACAAAGGAAAGAAAAAAATTGAAATAATCCCTGTACAAATTAAGATATATGCTGATAGCTCTGGCTTTATACAAATGCACAGGAAACACTGGGAATAGCAAATTTGATTCACAGCAGACTCCTCTACTTAAATAGCTCTGTTCCAAAATCAGTTTCCAACTACAATGATGTAGCTTACAGCAAACTACTCTATCCTGTCATTAAAATCAGTATGCAAGCATCTGGCTGTAACTTTCTTTCTCTGTTTATTCCATTTTTCCATTGCTGCAGAATGTTTTCTTTTTCTCTGGTGATGTTGTTTATTCAAGACTTTCTGACATCATATTTTCCCAACAATGATCTTAGAACCCTTGCCCTTTTTGTTCAGTTGAATTACTTTCACTCTTTCTTCTAAAGTGATAATTTTCTCATCCTTGTTGACAACAATTGACACTTTTCACAACAACTTATGCTTTAGTTAGTGACTTTAGGGAAACATGCTCATGGTTGCAAAGATGCATTGAGCAGACAGACTATGGACAGATATATTGTGAGCCATAACTTAATTTTTAAAAATATCTGTTGATTAATTCATATTGATTATGCTCACTGATGTTCATTAAGCTGTTATATCATTTAAATTTAGTGCACAACAAAACTTATGAAAATCCTGTAATTATTTGGATTCTTACTTGATTCTAAATACCAGTACAGAATTTTGAATGTTTTGGATTCTAACTTGATTCTAAATACCAGTACAAAATTTTAAAAGCTTTGGATTCTAACTTGATTCTAAATACCAGTACAAAATTTTAAAAGCTTTGGATTCTAACTTGATTCTAAATACTGGTACAGAATTTTAAAAGTTTTGGATTCTAACTTGATTCTAAATACTGGTACAGAATTTTAAATGTTTTGGGTTCTAACCTGATTCTAAATACCGGTACAGAATTTTAAAAGTTTTGGATTCTAACTTGATTCTAAATACTGGTACAGAATTTTAAATGTTTTGGATTCTAACTTGATTCTAAATACTGGTACAGAATATTAAATGTTTTGGATTCTCAGCCAAACAGACTCATTTCTTTGTACTTGGTCATCCTACATTTATACATTTTTCATTTTTATGACATGGACTATACTGTGTTAATTATATAGGTTAATAAAATCATATACTGAATTAGAGTAAATCATATAATGACACCTCATGATGTCACAAATGATGTAGAAAAGGCATAATGTTCACAGTATACAAATGCAAAAGATTGAAATTATTTAACAAGTTGTGAAAATTTAATTTAAAATTAGCACAAATACGATTATTTGTATCACATGATAAAACAATAATGATTTTTTAATGCAAGATTCTGTACAAATACAGCACTTTGTCAAACCAATATCTATTCTAATACTGCAAACCATCTAGTATGTCTAAAGTTTTATAAAGTTAACACGTCTAGTTTTAAACCAGACAATAATTGACTAGGATTAAGAATATGTTCTGCTTCTCATTTGTGTACAGTCAACTTGTTACAGTCTAAATTAGCAGTCTGCCTAAAATAATTAAAAGCATATCATTTTTATTCATGACACCCAACTCTGAGCTGTGCAAACTGCATAGACCTCGATCTTCTACCCGATAATGCACCGTGGAGCAGAATCTATGCAGTTCATTTGAAATTGTAATCAGAATGAACAGCGTAGAACCAGTCTACCAGTGATTTAATTGAGATCGAAGATCAGAGTCCATGTTGTTTGCATGTTGCACCATCAGATCTCTTTAAAAATGTCATGTCATTGCTTTTCATGATATGAATGCTATACATTATTATATTCCTACTACTGTCTATACTCGCGTATAAGCCAGGTCCAAATGCAAAGAACATAGACCCTGATCTGCCGTTGCATAATCCGCTGGCAGATTGGGTCTATGTTGTTTGTTCTACTGATTAGTCCTTATAAACTGCATAGAACAGATCTGCTGGTGCATTATGCTATGGCAGATCTGGGTCTATGCAGTTTGCAGTTGGTATCAGATGATACACAAGTATATACGGTAGTTGAATTTGAGCATGGTTGCAATACTTGGTGTCAACAGCAGGAAAAGGCCTTTTTTAAATCTGCGATAATATTTGATTCAGAATGATTGCTTCAAGAGACAAAAATTAATTTGTGACTACAAAATGATGGCAAAGTCAAAATTTAAGTGAATAAGTCTAAAAGTGTATTCAGTTTTTGTAAAACAAAGTTTGTTCTTATTTATTCAATGCATGATAAAATATATTAAGACTTTTACATGGTTAGTTCATTCTGTCCATGTGGTATCATGTCGCTATGCAAGCTGGTAAACACTGCAAAATGACTCTAAATATGGAAGGTTGTAAAATCAATACAAACCTAAATATACAATATATTCACAAAACTACATATGTGTTTTGTTCTGAGTCACCGGAAAGAACGAGTTTGACAGTTTGTAGGGATATGTCATGGCCATCAGGCTGAGACATATTTATAAGACATATCAAACGAGTTCTTTTCCCTGGCTTAGAATAAAACATGAATGCAGTTTTGTATTTATTACATACCCCCCTCTTTTACACTCTCATTATACCAGTAATTTTAGCTTTACAGTATGAATGCAATTCAAAACAAAAATTCAAAGTTTGAGTCACTGTCTCAAAAAATATCAACATGTGGACATCAAAGGAGACAGCCAAGTAGTTCCA
Organism: Margaritifera margaritifera; assembly: GCA_029931535.1. Taxonomy (NCBI): domain Eukaryota; kingdom Metazoa; phylum Mollusca; class Bivalvia; order Unionida; family Margaritiferidae; genus Margaritifera; species Margaritifera margaritifera. The sequence continues at coordinate 1,249,479 of JAQPZY010001256.1, read as the reverse complement.
ATCTGGGGGTGTGGTATGAAAATACAGATTGAACAGCTGTATCAAATGCCAGATTGAACAGCTGTACCAAATGCCAGATTGAAAAGCTGTATCAAATGACAGATCAAGTATGTATACTAAATAAATGGCTATTGAATATTAAATATTATTTATAGCAAGAGGCAGGATTTTGTATACGAGAATGGCAACATGTATTATTGAACTCGATTTTCTGTCCCATAATGCACAAATGGAGCAGAGTTTATGCTGTTGTTTGAAATTGCAAATAGAACAAACAAAGCAGAACCAGTCAACCAGTGATTTATGAGATGGCAGATCAGGGTCCATGTTCTTCGCATGATGCACCATCACATCTCTTTAAAAATGTCATGCAGTTGCTTTGCATGATATATATGCTATATTTAAAACAATTATTATATTCCTTCTAGTTGCATTTAAAACATTATCCTGACACTTGGTGTTAATGGAAGGAAAAAAGCCTTTTTTTATTTATGTCACAGTGGTAATATTCAATTCAGAATGGTTGTTTCAAGATGAAAGTTTAATTTGTGACAACAGAATGATGGCAAGGTCAACTTTAAAGAGGATGAGCCTACAAGTGTATTCGGATTCTGTAAAATGTTTGTTCATAATGATAATATTTTGTATGCGATGGATGATGACATATATCAGAAGCTTTGCATGATAAGCTCATTTTATCCATGTTGTATCATATGGATATGCAAGCTGGTAAATACTGCCATATGACTCTAAATATGGAAATGTGTAAAATCAATACAGAACTAAATATATAAAATAGACTGATTTGTTAGACTTTTACATTGCCATCATTTCATTATTGATAATTATTTATGGCAAGATATAGGATTTTGTATATGAGAATGGCAACATCTATTAATGATCTCTGCAAGCTTTGCAATAATAAAATTGCAAATTATCTCTTATGGCAATTTTTGGGTATATTTATCATCAAACTTAGAAAATAAAACCTTGCTCAAAATTTCAAAAACAATAAAAATAAGAAAATTCAAAACAAAATTATGTAGTAACAAAATTATAAAGAATTATAACTAGCGATCAGAAGTGTGAAATCCTTCCAATATGAAAATAACCTGCTACATCAAACACAGGAACAGCCATCACTTACTGTGCATTCTGGACTGGTTTCTGAACTGTAAAAGACTGATTGAATTGGGACTGGTGAAGGCATTTTTCTATCTTCCTCGCTAAATGGTCCTTCACTTACCTAGACATACATACAGAAAAATATGATTATAATAAACATGAATACAATGAATTAACATTCAGTATTAATTAACATTTAGTACTAATTAACATTTAAAACATAGTGGATTCATTTTCCTGACCAATATCATTAATTTTCCACTGAAATTTTCTTTTTATAACAAATCTGGACTATTCAATTTTGGTTTTATTAAAAAGTAGTTTTAAAGTCCTAAATTTAGAATTGTACAGTATGCAAACTGCTACATAAGAAAATCCATTAATAACTCTGGGTAAGGGTTTGGTTCTACATAAATATACTAGGGATATAATGATATATTGATATAATAATAATAATAATAATAATAATAATACCGGTAATGTGGACTTTGTACAGCGCCTAATCTTTAGAAGCTCTAAGTGCTTTACAATATTAGATAACACATAAAAACATGTATAAAGACATGATTACAAAAACAAACACCATGAAATTAGAAAACAAAAACACGCTGAAAATAATTAAGGTAAGGAAACATTATTAAATCTTTAAGTCTGTTCTTGCAGTCGAAATAGGTGAGTTTTAAGAGTGCTCTTGAATGAGATCACAGTGTCTATGTGTCTAAGTTCAGTGGGCAATTCATTCCACATAGCTGGGCCCTGGTATGCAAAAGAACATTGTCCGTATGACTTCATTTTGATAGTGGGAATAATGAGAATATGTGTTGGAAGAGGAACATAAGTATCTTGCTGGGGTGTACACATGAGTGAGGTCAGATAGGTATTTTGGACTGGTGCCAGTCAACGAAATGTTGCATAGAGAACAAATTTTGTGTTTGATTCTAGATCAAATGAGTAGCCAGTGTAAGGTACAGAACAGGGCGAATGTGTGCTTGGTTCGTGGTACTCTAAGGATGATCCAAGCAGCTGTGTTTTAAACTTTTTGAAGTTTTTGTAGCAGATACTGAGACAAACCAGATAGAAGTGAATTACAGTAGTCCAGTCTTGAAAGTACTAAGGAACACACAAGTGTTTCAGTGGCATCAACTGAGAGAAAATTGCGAATGGAGCTGATGTGTCTCAGCTCCAGATATGCAGCCTTGCATATGTTATATGTTCACAACATGTTGGTGCAATGAGAGAGTACTGTCGAGAGTAACACCTACGCATTGGTATGCTACCATATCACAATTCGTATCAGTACAATTCTTCCATACTGGTATTTTATCCCTAACTGTAAATTAGTTACACTGGTAGTGGAATTAGCTTTATGTATTCAAAACCTAATATGAAAGTAAGAACTTTTGCCGTAACCAGTCAAATGCTTGTCTTAGTATGACTGACAAATCAATCATCATTGAATCTAGATCTTATGACCAATACGCAGGCAAAGATTTATCTCTGGAATCACTTTGGTTTTAAATGTAACCAGAATGGTGAAATTGATCAATCACTTGCAGTATGCCATAGATGTTTTGAAAGTGTAAAGTATTCCAGAGGGACTACTAATCTCATGACACACAAGTGTCAACACCATCTATCAGTCAATATTGGCCCCAGTCACCTGGTGTGGCTGAATCACTCTCAAAATATCATTGTGTATGTCAAATCCAGTCTTTTAACTGACAGTTAACAGTATATGAAGCCCATCAATCTTTGTTCATTTGTTAATTTCAAGTGATTTTTTAAAAATTACTTATCATTTATCTGCATACTCTCTTTTCTTACCTGACCATAAGCAAGATCCTTCTCTTTTTTTTTTTCAAAAATAAGGAGAAACACAGTTGGTAGAACACGTTGTTTATCATAATAAAACTTACAGGCTCACCAAATCTAGTTGACAGTTCGTGTTAGTACATGGTTTTCAAAATGGTAGCATTGGCAGCAATATGTACTGATACATATTGCTATACAATCATCTGTATCGCAACATACTGGAATATGATTTCAGCTGGCAATACTCACCTCTAACATATACTGAAAGACTTCATTAAAACAACCAGTTTAAATACTGGGATAATACACTGCTTGCAGTGTGCAAATGTTTAATGGAAACCAAAGAAAGAGTTTGAGTCTCTGAGTTCAAAGTCTTTTTCAAGTGCTCCAGCAAACAGCTGAACATAGCAAACTGTGCATAATTATTGTTCTTACATGTTCAATTACATTGTATATAAATTGTATACCTAATACCTAAAAATAATAAGAAAACAAAAGTACCATAAACAGTACATTATACGCCCACCCCTGTGTTTAATACTCCTCTATGATGATAACTTACATGTCTGTGCAGAAACTATTTTTCTTCTTTCAGTAACAGTGACCTTGCCCTTGACCTTTTTACCCCATAATCAATAGGCTTCTTCCTTATTCCTGGTGCAAGCCAACCACACAATTTTGTTTAGGTATGTGATGTAGAACTAATGTTACTACACAGAAACCATTTTTCTTCCTGCAGTCACAGTGATGTTGACCTCTGGCCTGTTTACCTGAATACTGATAGGGGTTCTTCCTTACTCCAAGTGTAAGTCATCCACAAAGTTTCCTAACCATAGATGATGGAAAACTCACGTCACTGTGCAGAAACCATTTTTCTTCTTTCAATCAGTGACCTTGACCCTTTACCTTTTGACCCCAAATTTGATACATCTCTTCCATACTCCAAGTGCAAGTCATACACAAAGCTTGGTAACTGCTGATTATGGACAACTTGAGTTATTGTGCAGAAAGCAAAGTTTGTAGTAAATTATGTTTCACCCCCTTGTAAGTGATGTATAAGTGATTTATATTACTCACTTAAAAGGGCTCATAAGTGACTTACTACTTTTCCTATTGATCACTTATAAGTGACTTGTATGTAAAGTGTTAGGAATTTATATGTAAATTAGGCATTTCACTTATACATCAATATGCAAATTAGGTATTTCACTTATAAATGAAGTATACTTCACTTATACATATACTTCAATTATAAGTAAAATGTGAGCCATTCACTTACTACACTTACATGTCACTTATAAGTGGCATATAGGTCAATTAGGCATTTCACTTATAAGTGAAGTATACTTCACTTATAAGTGAAATGTAAGTCATTCACTTACTACACTTGCAAGTAAGATAAAAGCGAATTCCTGCTAAATTCAATGAATTTGTGCTTTGAAAAACTGATCCCTCTCCTCCCCCCTCCCCACAAGAAATTGTGTCCTTATATAAAGTCATCAGTTTGATAGAATGTATACATGTAAATGGCTACCTAAAAGTTCTGACCTTATAAAAATCTTATACATTTCCATTTAGATAACAATTTGTGAAATGATTTCCAACACATTAGCCTGCTGCTTTGAGCCACCACATTTGAAATAGCGTGCTCACTATCAAATTGCTAGCTTAAAGAACACAAATAAGTGATGGCTGATGTGCAAGCATATACAAAATATAACAATGGATACAAACACATCTTAAGAATGACAGATATTTGGTCAAAATATGCATGGAATGAAAAAGAAAAACAAAAAAGGGGATGATATAAATGATGCTTTCAGAGACATTTTAAAGAAAGAAAACCTGAAAAGATACATTTTTATGAGTAAAAGGAGCTTTATAATAAAAAGAATTTCTGGTACAGTTGAATCCTGGATAACAATGTCAGCTGATAAAATAAATTATGTGGCAGACAAAGATGATCAAACAAGTTGAATATACTTCTTTTCATCAGAATCAATGGTCGGACTGATGAAGTTATGGATTACAGTGACCTACTTTTGTTATGAGGGTGTAGTACTTGTCAAGATGCATCACCACACCAAGCTTCATAATTCCAGGTGTAACAATATATATAAAAGGCACACAAAACCTGAGCTAAACACAAAAACATATCCAAGAATGTACAAATAATGCCATGTATGTACAAAGTTAGTGACCTTCCAAGGTGGTACATACTATGAAGCCCACTTCAAACTATTTCCAAGAACCCAGGATAAAAAGCCTGGTTGAGAAGCAGTGAGGCTATAAATATGGATATGCTTTAATATACGCAGATGCTGATACTGACACAGCTCTCTTATGCTTTGTAAAGGTGAGATAAAAATGTGTTCACCATGGTTTTTTCCCCTTTATGCTATCCAAAGTATCACTGCACTAATACAGTTTGTTATATATTTCCTTTATTTTTCTATATTTTTTATGAAATCCAGTGTATTAATTATATGTTCAGATGCACCAAGGCTATTTTATTTATATTAGGCACGCACATGGATACAACATATAAAAAAGCAGTATAAGTTATGTTGCATTTTCTGTAAATAGATGCATTTGAATGAAATGACAAGTGATCTTTCCTAAACCAGCAAAATCACCTGTGTGCTTTGTTATCCTATGCAAAAGTCAAGATGCTGAACTCTATAAACCTTGTTATTTTCTATTGAGGCTTTAATGCTGCTTTCTACTGAATGCATGAAGCATTCTTCAATTGTTAACAACTTTCCAGGAAAAATCAGAGAAAAAATTATAAATTATCTTTTTGGGGACTGCAATAGGATGTAATAATTATTATAGCTGATTTGCTCAATTAGTTTTGTGATACCACAAAATCATGGCAAGTTTAAGTTTTACTGGATCAGAGTATTCCATGATACTTTGGTTATTGTAAAAAGTTTGTCCATTATATAGCTGCTAAATGAAAAGTCTGATCACATCTTAAGGAATGCTATGTCTTGCTTTCCCATTCAGGTGGGCTTGACAAAAAGTATAGGGATTTGCGATGTCAAGCCATTGCAGGTGCTTAAGTTCCACATTACTGTAAGATACACTCAGACCTAGATCGACAAAATAGACTCCTCCACATGATCTTTGACCTCACCATCATTCTGTGTTAAATTAATTCATATTACGTAAACATACAATTGTCTGTCTTACTGATTTCGTGTTCATTCTTTCTGCTCTTATTTCAAACATCTCTTTATCAACTCCAAGGGTTCTCACCTGCATCTATAAAAAGAGAAAGCATAGAATTCTCAATATATGTACTGTAACAGCCACTTATCACTGGTAATGTATAAACTGGTGGCTTCAACACTTCTCATATGCCATTGCAACCATGTTTATTGCTGGTGTCAGCTCTATCACAAATCACAAAGGAAATCAAATTTTTCAGGGATTCTGAACAGGATTTTGAACAGAATTGTGAAAAACTTTTCATCTAAAGTTAAATAAAAATGCACCAATTAAGTTATGAAGTAGTGTTCAAGTTAATAATTAACTGCGCTTGATAATTACCGGAAGCATGCACATGGTTGTGAAGATGCAGTGAGCAGACAGACTATGAATAGATAGATTGTGAGCCGTTTCTTATTTAAATAAAATATCTGTTGATTAATTCATATTGATCATGCTCCCTGATGTTCATTTAGCTGTTACATCACTGAACTTTATTGCACAACAACACTAATGAAAATCCTATAATTATTTGGATTCTAACTTTGTTCTAAACACCAGTAAGTTACAGAAGTTTAAATTTTTGGGATTCTTAGCTGCAATTGAAATTTCTGTTGAAAAAGAATATGCTCCTGATGTTTTTTGCACTGGAAGACCATTCATTACATGGCATGTCAGTCTACGTAAATGCAGATACCAGCCTAACAGACTAATTTTTGTGTACTAGCTAATCCTACATGTATATGTTTTCCATTTTTATGACATGACTCTACTGTGTTATCTATTTAAGTTAATAAAATCATATATTCTTTTATACTAAATCATAGAATGACACCTCATGATGTCATGAATGATAAAGGAAAGGCATAATGTCCAAAGAATACAAATACCTTGGCATGTTAAAGATTTAAATTATTTAACAAGTTTTGTAAATTTAATTTAAAATTAGCAAAACTATGATTATATTTATCACATGATTAAACAATGATTTTTTCAGGTAAAAGTTTTTACAAATACAACACAATGTCAAACCAATATACTAATTCTGCAAACTATTATCTTTGCCAAAGTTAACACTTCAAATTTTAAACCAGGCAATAATTTATTAGGACCAATAAAGATCTGCTTCTTGTTTGTGTACAGTCAACCTGTTACAGTCAAAATCAGCAGTCTGCCTAAAATAATTAAAAGCATACCATTTTTATTCATGACACCCAACTCTGAGCTGTGCAAACTGCATTGACCTCAATCTTCTATCTGATAATGTACCAATGGAGCAGAGTTTATGCTGTTGTTTGTAGTTGCAAATAGAACAGAGTAAAACCAGTCTACCAGTCATTTATGAGATGGCAGATCAGGGTCCATGTTCTTGGCATGCTGCACCATCATATCTCTTTAAAAATGTCATGCAGTTGCTTTGCATGACATTTATGATATATTTAAAACAAGTATTATATTCCTTCTAGTTGCATTTGAGGCATGATCCTGAAACTTGGTGTTAATGGAAGGGAAAAAGGCTTTTTTTATTTATGTCACAGTGGTAATATTCAATTCAGATTGGTTGAAAAGACATACATTATACAAGACTCCATTAAGGACCAACCATGGATGCTCATACATATAAGTAAAGTCACTGATACATGAAATATAGGTCAAAGTGACCTACTTTTGGCAAAATGGTGTTTTATTCAAGTGTATATTTGCCCTAGGTTGCAAGACACTGTGACCAAAAATGGACTTGAAGCTGACAGAAGTCAAAGAAACATGACATACAGGTCATAGCAACCTTTTAGTGGAAAAATGTACCAACAAGACGCATCAACATAACAATTTTGATGACTCTTTGGCCGATAGTAAACAGGAAACTGACCTAACCTTAAAGTCAATGAAGCATGAAATCTGGGTCAAACTGATGTACCTTTAACAATTTGATATTTACCCAACAGGATGTATCAACAAACGAAGTTCCATGATCCCTAACCAACAGTACATATGAAGTGAGGTAAACTAACAACTTAACAAAACTCAGGGAAACATGAAATGTAGGTTACACTGACCTATCTTTGGTAAATTGGTGTTGTACACATCAAGATGTAACCACATAATAAGTAACATGACTGTGTGGAATACTGTTCTTGACAAACTGACTGCATTACTAAAGTATAAGCAAGTAAAAGAACTTTAACATGACGATCAATCTCAAGTTGAATGTGCTATCACTATGAAATGAAGGTAACATCCTCACACCATGGGATGATCCATGAATTATGATGATGACAGATAAAGACAAGTGCCTACTGAAGCTATATTCCAAATCTGAAGAGGGTGAGAAATAAAACAAAAAAAAATAAACACTGAGGTTAATCTAGGATGTAGATGGATGTATGGACATGTGAACTACCACACGGATGCAGGAGTGATTACTATGCTGAACTTTGGCCAAGGCAGGCTTGACAATAAGGTCCCTGCTCCATTCTTCATTTTGTTCCAATCTTCATTAAGTCATCTCTTCAACAGGTTAAACTGTTTGTGGCATATTGCATGGGGCAGGTTTGCCATGTATATTTATTTATTTAGGAGCCAGTCTTAATTGTTAACACTAACCATGAATAAGCTTACATCACACATCTCATATTCTTCTGATTGGACCTCTTCACTTCACATGGCTGATCACTTCACCAACCATATACCGGAGAGATACAGCAATGTGGATGAAGTGCGCCTCATGTTTAACTGCTACAATGTGCCTATGTCATTGAAGATGGCCACATGTGAAAGGAGGCAAGGAAGCCAGTCAGTAACATCCTATCACATAATGGATGAAAAAACAGGGCAAAGGTACCTATTAAGTGACTCCTGTCAAATGTAAAGATGAAGAAGGAACTTAGCTGCTACCTGGCTGATAAGATACTGGATAAGGCACACAAGCAAATGAGAAGCACATGGTGGTGGCATCGGAGTATCAGAGGGGGGCAAGTCACAGGGATATGAGCCATCTTTAAAGTGATCAAGAAGAAGCCAATATAAAGCTGCTGCTGCATGCCACTGATGCAACACATAAGGGGCTTCCAGTATCAGTATTCACTCACCAGATATTGATGTCTTTGTGTTGTATCCGAAGGTATCCAGAATTATGCAAGGACACCATTGTAACCGAAACTGGTCAGAGGCTTCATGTCATCCCACCAATGTATGTGCTCCATTTGGCGAAGTGTGACTGCAACAAGACAAGATGCCAAACAGCAAGGTGCACCTGTCGGAAAGCAAGGTTCAGCTGCACTGACATGTGACTGTTCCGACATTGGGGATGCGTGTGACAACATGGACCAAGCGAACCCAGTGTATAAGGATCAGGAGGAGGGAGAAGATGACGACATGTTCCTGTGAGCTCTTTAGTGAACTTGCAAATGTGTGCATTGCTTGTGTGGTAGCAGTACACTCGTAAATAGTAAGCCCACAGCAAATCGACGTTTCCCTATAACACTGTAACATCTACCAACAAAAGACTTAGGTGTAGATTGGTCTATATTTAAAGAAAATCAATACACAAAGTTTATATGATGAGTGATAGCAATACTTAGAATAATTTCTTGCCAGACTGTTCCATTTCTTCGACTCAGGTTAATATATTGGAGAAGTCATAAGAACTCGATCTTTGTTTTACATGGAAGTGAGCATGTTGTTTTTCATAAACTCATCTTTTTAAAGGAATAGTCAATGCCTGTGATCACTCTGATTGCTGTATTTTAATTCTGCATGCATATTGGCATATTTAAGGTATAAAATGGTCCACTTAATACACTTACAACTGTATTTATCTTTTTGTCCAAAATGGTTTCAGACCGATATTTTGGATTTATTTTTCAATAATTCACAACCGACACCAGAGCAGATTCCCAGATTGCCAACAAGTATTTGATTTTTATTTGGGGTTCCCTTAAGACATCTAGACTAGTGGCATGCTTTCATCCAAAAATTCGTACAGGACTTGACCATGTTTCCTGACGATATATATATATATATATATATATATATATATATATATATATATATATATATGCTTACTTCAACTTTGTAGAGGTGAACTAAAAATTAAACAACTTAATAGTAATAAGTCAAATATTAGCAAAATTCAAGGGCTTTTAAAGGACTGTCAAAGCAAATTTAAGGACTTTTGAAGTTTTTTCCCCCACAGTTTCTAATTCTCAAGGGTTTTTCAAGACCAGACATCAAATTCAATGTTTTCGAAGACCTATGCAAACTGTGGATGTACACTGCAACAGGTGTGAAATTACCTTGGGGCTTCTGTAAACAGTATAATGTAACCCATGCCTTACAGTTTCCTCCTTCAACCAGATTTGGGAGTAGTGAATTTGATTTCATGGGTAATGAGGGATTCCCAACAAATACTGAAGTCATTTTTAAAAGGACAGAGGAAAGAAAACATGGAATAATAACTATACAAATTAAGATATTTGCTGAAACAGCAATAAGAAATGCCCAAAAGCTATGATCTTTAATTCTCCATTTGATTCATAAGATTCATTGAGTGTCTTCGGCCACCTGCAGCAAAATCTCTAATAGAACACATTGCAGTAATGTCCTCAGCTGAAGTCAAAGGCACATGGGGTGGAAAATATCTTGAATTCATTGAGGAAGATTGTGGTACCAATGTAACTTTCGGTATTAAAAACATCTTTGCCTTTTGCACTAGTAAATGGTGCTTAGTCATATGGCAAATTTTCAGTCCATCTTTTCTGTGAGCATTTTAGTGCTGGATATTTTTAGCAACAATTCAAAGAATCACTTTTCACTAGGCTCCATATATGGAAGTGACACCAACTTCAGTATGGATCTGCAACATGAAATGGATCATCATGATGCCCTGAAAGCATTCAGGACATCAGCAGCTTTAGAAACTGTTGTTCCAAGAATGTCTGTGACAGACATGCTGTTAAGGGCAGAAGCTGTTTCAAAAATTGACACCAAAAATATGCAGTCAAAGAGGAATATAAATTATATAATCATGACCAGTTTCTTGGAAAATATGTGACTGAGAGAGACCTACAACATGTAATACCAACCATAAGAATGATTTTATGATGAGGAACACTACTAATACATGAAGATCAAGTACCATAGAATATGTATTAAGTCAAATCTGCACTTTTGACTGAGTGTATCTTGGACATAAAAAATTGCAAATTGGAATCTATTTCATCAAAAGATACATGTGTTAATAGGGCTTGTTTTCTCTTACTAAGCATGACATACCAAGTCTTCACAATACTGATGTGCCAAAGGTTCTAAAACAACATGTGGATGCTGGAGAGAGTGTTACATGTTCAAAATTTAAGTCTCAGAAGATTGATGTAACTGCAAAAGAGAAAAAGAAGAAAAAAGAAGAAAAAGCAGAAGAAGCTTGAAAATTCAACAAGCATGACACATCAGGGATAAACATTTTTCAAGTTGTTCGTACACTTGAGTGCAGAAAGGGAACATTTCAAAGTCAAACGGTGAATACTCTGATTTGGTTTCACTGTTGCAAGGTTTAATACTGACGAAAACATTGAAACTTCATCTAAGGCTGATCTCCACAAGCAATAGAAGGAAGCAGGCTCAGTTCAGCACAAAGAAAGGAATGAAGCAAGCTTAATTCTACTGGAAAAGAAGAAAGACCCTGTGCATATCTCCCAAAGTACAGTCACAATCATAGCAGAGTTTGCTGAGGTACAATTTAAAGCATCTGGCAGATCTGGGGTTAAATATCTGCACTACATAGAAAAAGGAGTTTTGAGATGGTTGCTGAAAGAACTCCCATTTGCCTCAGATGTTATACATGAAGTGAAACAGTCTTTCATCCCAGATGACCTAAAATATATGACCAGGGTGAAAAGAAGCAGACAAAACAAAAACCAACATCTACCACTTACAAGATGATGGTGAGATTATCAGTACAGAAAATATTAGCAAACAAGCCATCATTAAAGCCATGAAGGGAAAAAACTGATCAGCAGTTTTCTGACTGATCATGTGAGAGAATTGTGTATCAGGAAAGACATTGTTCTAGGTATTGACAATGAGTTTCATCTTAGTCCATGTACATACTCCTAAGCATTACAAGCAGATACCATGTAAACAGTTTGCTATTATGGTACAGTCCCAGTTTGCATCAGACAAAGGATATGTACTTTTCAGAAGTTGAACATCAGGCAAAAGAAAGGTGAGTCAGAGTTAGCTCAGGCAGATCAACATTGTTATATTGCAACTGGACTTAAAGAAGGAGAAAATGTTGTCAGTTATGTATCATCGGGGGACATTAATATTATTCCCATACAGATTCGAGTGGTTTCATTATATCTGTCACAAAAGGATTATGGCAGTTTCAAGAATGTTGTGTATATCATCATCAGAAAGTCTGGAAGTGCTGGCAATCTTTATATCTACAACATCACAGGAATTGTCAGGACTATTAAAATGATATAATAAAGACAAAATAGCAGTTGCTCTATCTTTCAGTCTCAGCTTGGGTGGTTGTGACTTCATTCTCAAAATTTTTGAGACCTCATACAAAAAGTGGCTGAAAGGAATAATTGAAAACAAAACTTTTAGGAGAAATCTTTTCAAGATCGACTCAAGACAAGACTCTGGGCATCTCAGTGTAACAATTGACCCGGGGCTTTTCATAAAAAAACTCTACTGCACTAGCAAGCATGATGCTGGAAGACTGAGAAGAAGTAAGACAATTAAGCCTCAAGTTACTGCATTACACAACATTAGTCTGCAATATTTATTAATGGCAGGAGTGTCAGATGCAGAACACTCTAATTTTAGGAAGATGGAGGTCTACAAGTTGGTGATGTTGCGGAAGGCCCACATCTTCACTATGACAATACTGAAGACCTTCTCAGAATTCCAGAAGATCTCAAGAAAGCACTGACTTCAGACAGAATGTGATGGCATAGAAAAAGAGAACTAAATGAAACACCAGGAAAAGAGAGAAAACCAAGGAATTGGATGCCGATCACATTCTCTCCAAGTTCAATAAGTTTCGATAGATGAGGTAAAACCAAGAACTACATACAGATCTATCCAATAAATTGTTGATGTATGATCTTGAAAATTATACATACTTTCAATGATCGCACTACTCAAAATTTAGTGTTTGAATACTTTGGTGCAAAAAGTATTTTTTTACTGAATTCAATTATAGTTGACTTTTGTTCATGGACTGAGGAACAATTACCCCAGAAGTTTTATTTTGGTTTTGGTTAACAGGCAAAAGGACATTTTATTGTAGTTGGTAGTTGGTTCATTTTCCTTTAATACTTGTCTATTCATATTTATGTTGCAGAATGTTAAACAACTAAAAACAGACAGAATAATTATGTTGATTTAGTATTGGAATTTTTTCAAATACAAAATGTGCAAAATGCATTTTTATTTTTTTAAATGACAAAAGAATCTACTCGTTAAAATATAATGCCCTGAATAAGGAAACTCTCATGAAAATACATTCCTATCTGTTTTGATTGAAAAATTTGACCATTTAAATCATTACTAACTTTAAATTTCTTTCTGAGAATAGTAAATACAGTTGGTTTACACATGGAAGCATGAAAATATACATCATACAAGCCTGCTTTAAGTAGAAAGGTGTTATAACCACTACAGGCACATTGACAAATCAATTTCCATGACTCTGTGGAAAAGAGTAACCAATACACGCACCAAAAGTGAAAAGTCAATGAAGCATGCATCAAATTGAGCTAATTCTGGCAATTAGAATAGAAAGGAAAATTCCTCACCCCATGGGATGACCCATGAACCAGTAGCTACTGAAGCTATATTCCAAATCTGAAGTGGGTGGGATAAAATTGTATTCAAATAAAAGATAAGAAAATACTTTAACACTGAGGTTAATCTAGAGTGTAGATGGATGTATGGATTTGCACAGAGAATCCAAGTGATCACTATGTCAATCTTCTGCTAACTCTAGCTTGACAAAAGTATCCCTACTCTATTCCTTATATTTTGCATGGTTGCTTCAACAAGTCAAACTGTTTTGTGGTATACCATGCATAGGGCAGATATGTATTTTATTCCATTAGGGGTCATCTTTAATTATCAACACTAACCATCCTGATCGCTTGATTTTCATATCCGTCTAATTCATCTTCATCTTCATCTAAGTCCTCTTCCTGTCAAAATAGAGGGGAAAACATGACAAACAAGAGGACCAATGAATGGCACATTATACACCCACCCTATTCTTATTACTCTATGCAGATAGTTAACATACTAAATTAAATGTCCAGAAACCATTATTTTCTTATTACTCACCATGACCTTTGGCCTTTAGACCCAGAATATGTTTCTTTATTACCCGGTGTGCATGTCATTCAAAAAGTTTGCTCAAGGAATTAACTCCAGAACAAAAGTTATCTGCAAAACACATTTGTCTTTGATCCACAATGACACTGACCTCTGACCCCAAAATCAATAGGGCTCTTCCATACATTAAGTGCAAATCCTCCACAAAGTTTGATCAAGGTACATGGTCTAGAACTAAAGTTATGTAAAAATCATTTTTCTTCTTTCATTCAGTGAATCTTGACCTTTGACATTTTGAACCAAAATTGATAGGCTTCTTCTTTACCCCATGTACAAGCCATCCATAAAGTTTGGTAACTGTAGATGGTGAAGAACTCAAGTTTTTGTGCAGAAACCATTTTTGTCTTTTAGTGATAGTGATTTTGACTTTTGACCTTTTGGCCCCAAAATTGACATTGTTCTTCTTTACACCAAGTGCAAGCCATCAATACAGTCTGGTAACTTTAGACTGTGGACAACTCAAGTGATTATGCAGAAACAAAACTTAACAGACAGATGGATGTACAGACAGATGGATGGACAACATAAAAAATGGGAGCACAAAGATTTGTCGATATGTGCATCTTTAGATGATGCCAGTTATATGTACCATGTTTCACAGCAACCCATAAAAAAAACTGCAAAACAATTAAGCTGCATTTACAAGATCCTGTCTAATACTGAACTAAACTCCTTCACAATGGGCCATGACAACAATTACAGAAGCATGGTGATTTGTCAATATATGAATCTCCAGATGATGACCATAATATTTACCAAGTTTCACAGCAATCCATAAAATAATGCAGCACTAGCTGTATTGTGTGCTGGATGGAAAGACAGATGGACAGACAGACACAAGGATTACTACAAACCCCTGCCTCTACATAATTAACATAATTTATTACTAATTGAAAAATCAGGAGATTATCTTCCAACCACCTGCATAGAAAATGCAGAAAAATTACTTATTTCCCACATAAATGAAAGTCTCAAATCTACCTCACAACACAACTTGTACAATTCAGGCTTCCAATTTGTAACCAAAAAGTTAACAGAAGAGTCACGTAGGGAATGCAACTCTTGGTATTGCAGAAATTGTGTACTGGGTGTGCATCATATATGTACTTAATATGATACCCTGTCTATCCAATAGGTATTTTTAATGGGAATAGTTTGGATTGTCTACGTTTGATTCAAAATGGAAAACCTAAATATGTACTTACTGGAAGCTTTAGTCTTTGATGGAAAAGCTAAAAATATTACAAAGTTTATGAAGTATTGGCAGACAGACATATTCAACTGGAAAAAGTTATTGGACTCTCATCTGATGGAACAAGTGTCATGACAGAGAGACATACAGGAGTGGGGGTGCATTTGTGTGAAGACAGTCCTTCCTTTCCTCATACACATTCATTGTGCAGCTCATCGTGTAGTGCTTGCATATCAACATGCACGTAAAGTTATAAAAACAATTGCAGATTAAAAGCACGTACCCAACCAGGTATACAAGTTTATCAGTATTTGGTGACAAGAAATCAGTGTGCAAAGGAACTACATAATATTTTCCACGATGATGATTTTGTAAGTCTTAAGCAGTGTTGTTTTGTGAGATGGCTGTCTCTTGAAGAGCTGTTGAATCTCTGAAACAAACATGGCCACAGTTGTTCTGAAACTTGGAGGAGAACCCCAGTGACAGGACAATACCACTGCTGAAGGACTTGTGCGAAAAGTATAAACGTTTTCCTTCACTGCAATCACAAACATGATAGTTGACACTTTGGCAGTCATAAACAGATGGAATCTAGGTTTTCAAAAGGAGTCTGTCCAGTTGAGTATTATAAAGAAAACGGTCAGTTTGACAATCCTTGAACTTGTGTTTTTGTTATTTAGGACAAGTTAAGATTAGAAAAATATATGCTAACTAACACATAGATTGAGAAACAACTGACAACAGGCCACTGCATAAGCTCTTCTGACCTTTGACCAGTGGCCAGCTGACCAATCTAATTACACAGCTTAGTATCTAAAAAAATGTTATCACAGGTGGGTTTGTCAAGCAGTCTGTCAGAAGTCCAGTATGTCACCTGTACAAGTGGGATCAACCTTGGTATTTATTACAAATTTGCATCAACCTTGAAATTTATTGCAAATTAGCTCAACCTTGATATTTATTACAAATTAGCATCAAATTTGATATTACAAATTAGCATCAACCTTAACATGTATTACAAATCAGCATCAAACTTGATATTTATTACAAATTAGCATCAACCTTGATATTTATTACAACTTAGCATCAAATTTGATATTAAGAATTAGCATCAACCTTAACATTTATTACAAATTAGCATCAACCTTGATATTTATTACAAATTAGCATCAACCTTGATATTTACTACATATTTGAACCCATCAGTATAGATATTGATTACAAATCAGCTTTGAATGTGATATTTTAATTTTATTAAAAATACGAGTGTTTACATGATGCCAATGACAATGTTTGAAAGAATGCTATCCCATGCTGCATGGCTGATATTACAGAGATGCTGTCAGGATTTTATCTTAAGGGAGGCTCTCCCCCCTTGTCACCAAAAACAAGTTGAGAACAGAAAAAAATGGAAAAAAATGAAAAGGGGTGGGGCATATCACCACACGTCAGTATTTACCCAACACTTAAATATCTGTATCTCTTCTTGCTCCACTCTGTTTGGCCTCTACTGAAATCAAAGTCCCCTCACAAGATTATCCCTTTAGTTGTATAAGCATTAAAGTTAAAATGCTGATTTCCAATGTAAAAAGAGTTACTTTTCCCATAATTTGCACCTTTACTTTCTTCATGCTGCCATTAACTTTGCACATTTGTGACAGCACTGATTTGAAGTTGAAAAGAATCAGTAATTTGCTGCACAGCCACTGATTATAATTTCACCTTCCAGGCATGGACCAAAGTCTGCTCCTGCGAGGAAAGACCCTCAGTTGCAGAACCCATATAGTACACACATTTTTCTGTTACAAATAATTAGCATGATTTCCAAGCATTCTTTTATATTAACCTACATCTGCATACTTTGTAATGGGCAGAGATATTTTCATAAAACAAGTATCCTAACTATTTAATTTTTTTAAGATAATTATTTATTCAGTTTATCTTAACAGTTAAATAAAAATTATATACTGAACAGAGTGCATGACTGTGAACTAATTTGCAGGAGTTCTCACACATCACTGCTTTCCAAGTGTGCAAATTTGTACCATTTTTGTATAATTTGCACACTCACTTGCCCTGGTAGCATCAGTGATATTAATGTACGACTTTATTCAAATTCCATATTCAATCACTGCGTTTTCTTCTCAAGCTTATCTTCTTATATCAAGTAAGGGGCTTATAATAAGATATACAATTTATTAAACAATAATTTAATCTTACATAATTGATCTGTTGTTTGATACAGATGTTCAGTCCATATTTCTGTAATGCACACCTGGACTGGACCTATGTAAATATTCTCACTGATGTCAATGTATCATCATTCTTAGATGCCCCAAATAAAAATTTATATGGAAAGCATGAAAGAAAGGAGGTATGTAATACATTAAAACTCATCCCTTCTGCCATCTTGGAACAAAATGCAAAGTTTTTTCTCCATCTTTACTGATAACAAGAATTGCATATATCGTATTATTTCCTGATAACTTGAAACAGAATGAATAAGAAGAAAATATGACAGAAATAATAGATACCATATATTACTCGTATATAAGCTGGGTCCAAATGCAAACAATACAGACCTTGATCTGCTGTCGCATAATGCGCCGGCAAATCTGGGTCTATACTCAGGGTCTATGTTCTTTGTTCTACTGATTAGTCCTTACAAACTGCATAGACCCAGATCTGCTGGCACATTATGCGCTGGCAGATCTGGGTCTATGCAGTTTGCAGCTGGTATCAGCTTATACATGAATATACAGTAGGTAGATCAATAGATTTATTTTTACATTAAAATACCTCTCTCTCAGTGATGGTTAGGCCTGACTATCTCTGTGGTGGCATAAAAAAAGAACATGAATTGAGCTTTCACAACATACTGCAGCTACCCTGCAGTGTGCTGTTTTATTTCAATGAGTGCATTTCTCTTTACGTTTTTATTCTTAATTATGTCAGTAGAGATAATCGTATGAAGATGCGCTAATTATCTAGAAATTATGTCATAACTTCTACATGTATCAACAACTGTCCAAATCCTCACAAACTCATGGATCTGAGAAAGAACATTAACTCAATGTTATCCATGGAGTAAATGCATCTGCTACACATACTTTATCACTGAAATGCATACATTTATTGAACCATCCATGTCTGATTATTTCTAATCACTTTCATCATAATAAGGTCCTTGATACTTCCTGTTCTGTCTGATTATTCCTAATCACTTTCATCATAAGTAAGTCCTTGATACTTCCTGTTCTGTCTGATTATTCCTAATCACTTTCATCATAAGTAAGTCCTTGATACTTCCTGTTCTGTCTGATTATTCCTAATCACTTTCATCATAATTAAGTCCTTGATACTTCCTGTTCTGCCTGATTATTCCTAATCACTTTCATAATAATTAAGTCCTTGACACATCCTGTTCTGTCTGATTATTTCTAATCACTTTCATCATAATAAGGTCCTTGATACTTCCTGTTCTGTCTGATTATTCCTAATCACTTTCATCATAAGTAAGTCCTTGATACTTCATGTTCTGTCTGATTATTCCTAATCACTTTCATCATAAGTAAGTCCTTGATACTTCCTGTTCTGTCTGATTATTCCTAATCACTTTCATCATAATTAAGTCCTTGATACTTCCTGTTCTGCCTGATTATTCCTAATCACTTTCATCATAATTAAGTCCTTGACACATCCTGTTCTGTCTGATTATTCCTAATCACTTTCATCATAAGTAAGTCCTTGATACTTCCTGTTCTGTCTGATTATTCCTAATCACTTTCATCATAATAAGGTCCTTGATACTTCCTGTTCTGTCTGATTATTCCTAATCACTTTCATCATAAGTAAGTCCTTGATACTTCCTGTTCTGTCTGATTATTCCTAATCACTTTCATCATAAGTAAGTCCTTGATACTTCCTGTTCTGTCCGATTATTCCTAATCACTTTCATCATAAGTAAGTCCTTGATACTTCATGTTCTGTCTGATTATTCCTAATCACTTTCATCATAAGTAAGTCCTTGATACTTCCTGTTCTGTCTGATTATTCCTAATCACTTTCATCATAATTAAGTCCTTGATACTTCCTGTTCTGCCTGATTATTCCTAATCACTTTCATCATAATTAAGTCCTTGACACATCCTGTTCTGTCTGATTATTCCTAATCACTTTCATCATAAGTAAGTCCTTGATACTTCCTGTTCTGTCTGATTATTCCTAATCACTTTCATCATAATAAGGTCCTTGATACTTCCTGTTCTGTCTGATTATTCCTAATCACTTATATCATAATTAAGTCCTTGATACTTCCTTTTCTGTCTGATTTATCCTAATCACTTTCATCATAATAAAGTTCTTGATACTTCCTGTTCTGTCCGATTATTCCTAATCACTTTCATCATAAGTAAGTCCTTGATACTTCATGTTCTGTCTGATTATTCCTAATCACTTTCATCATAATTAAGTCTTTGATACTTATTGTTCTGCCTGATTATTCATATCATAATTGAGTCTTTGATACATCCTGTTCTGTCTGATTATTCATATCATAATTAAGTCTTTGATACATCCTGTTCTGTCTGATTATTCAAATCATAATTAAGTCTTTGATACTTCCTGTTCTGTCTGATTATTCATATCATAATTAAGTCCTTGATACATCCTGTTCTGTCTGATTATTCATATCATAATTAAGTCCTTAATACATCCTGTTCTGTCTGATTATTCATATCATAA
Source organism: Margaritifera margaritifera (assembly GCA_029931535.1). Taxonomy (NCBI): domain Eukaryota; kingdom Metazoa; phylum Mollusca; class Bivalvia; order Unionida; family Margaritiferidae; genus Margaritifera; species Margaritifera margaritifera. Next base: position 1,229,000 of record JAQPZY010001256.1, on the reverse strand, counting down.
TTAAGTCTTTGATACATCCTGTTCTGTCTGATTATTCATATCATAATTAAGTCCTTGATACATCCTGTTCTGTCTGATTATTCAAATCATAATTAAGTCTTTGATACTTCCTGTTCTGTCTGATTATTCATATCATAATTAAGTCTTTGATACATCCTGTTCTGTCTGATTATTCATATCATAATTAAGTCTTTGATACATCCTGTTCTGTCTGATTATTCAAATTATAATTACGTCTTTGATACATCCTGTTCTGTCTGATTATTCAAGTCATAATTATGTCTTTGATACATCCTGTTCTGCCTGATTATTCACATCATAATTAAGTCCTTGATACATCCTGTTCTGTCTGATTATTCATATTATAATTAAGGCTTTGATCCATCCTGTTCTGTCTGATTATTCATATCATAATTAAGTCTTTGATACATCCTGTTCTGTCTGATTATTCAAATCATAATTAAGTCCTTGATACATCCTGTTCTGTTTGATTATTCAAATCATAATTAAGTCCTTGATACATCCTGTTCTGTCTGATTATTCAAATTATAATTAGGTCTTTGATACATCCTGTTCTGTTTGATTATTCAAATCATAATTAAGTCCTTGATACATCCTGTTCTGTCTGATTATTCATATCATAATTAAGTCCTTGATACATCCTGTTCTGTCTGATTATTCAACTCATAATTAAGTCTTTGATACATCCTGTTCTGTTTGATTATTCAAATCATAATTAAGTCCTTGATACATCCTGTTCTGTTTGATTATTCAAATTATAATTAAGTCCTTGATACATCCTGTTCTGTCTGATTATTCATATCATAATTAAGTCCTTGATACATCCTGTTCTGTTTGATTATTCATATCATAATTAAGTCCTTGATACATCCTGCTCTGTTTGATTATTCAAATAATAATTAAGTCCTTGATACATCCTGTTCTGTCTGATTATTCATATTATAATTAAGGCTTTGATACATCCTGTTCTGTTTGATTATTCAAATCATAATTAAGTCCTTGATACATTCTGTTCTGTCTGATTATTCAAATTATAATTAAGTCTTTGATACATCCTGTTCTGTTTGATTATTCATATCATAATTAAGTCTTTCATACATCCTGTTCTGTTTGATTATTCAAATCATAATTAAGTCCTTGATACATCCTGTTCTGTCTGATTATTCATATCATAATTAAGTCCTTGATACATCCTGTTCTGTCTGATTATTCAAATCATAATTAAGTCCTTGATACATCCTGTTCTGTCTGATTATTCATATTATAATTAAGTCTTTGATACATCCTGTTCTGTCTGATTATTCATATCATAATTAAGTCCTTGATACATCCTGTTCTGTTTGATTATTCATATCATAATTAAGTCCTTGATACATCCTGTTCTGTCTGAGTATTCATATCATAATTAAGTCCTTGATACATCCTGTTCTGTCTGATTATTCAAATCATAATTAAGTCCTTGATACATCCTGTTCTGTCTGATTATTCATATCATAATTAAGTCCTTGATACATCCTGTTCTGTCTGATTATTCAAATCATAATTAAGTCCTTGATACATCCTGTTCTGTTTGATTATTCAAATCATAATTAAGTCCTTAATACATCCTGTTCTGTCTGATTATTCATATCATAATTAAGTCCTTAATACATCCTGTTCTGTTTGATTATTCATATCATAATTAAGTCTTTGATACATCCTGTTCTGTCTGATTATTCATATTATAATTAAGTCTTTGATACATCCTGTTCTGTCTGATTATTCATATCATAATTAAGTCTTTGATACATCCTGTTCTGTCTGATTATTCATATCATAATTAAGTTCTTGATACATCCTGTTCTGTCTGATTATTCCTAATCACTTTCATCATAATTAAGTCCTTGATACTTCCTGTTCTGTCTGAGTCATCCTAATTACTTTCATCATAATAAGGTCCTTTATACTTCCTGTTCTGTCTGATTATTCCTAATCACTTTCATCATAAGTAAATCCTTGATACTTCCTGTTCTGTCTGATTATTCCTAATCACTTTCATCATAATTAAGTCCTTGATACTTCCTGTTCTGCCTGATTATTCCTAATCACTTTCATCATAATTAAGTCCTTGACACATCCTGTTCTGTCTGATTATTCCTAATCACTTTCATCATAAGTAAGTCCTTGATACTTCCTGTTCTGTCTGATTATTCCTAATCACTTTCATCATAATAAGGTCCTTGATACTTCCTATTCTGTCTGATTATTCCTAATCACTTTCATCATAAGTAAGTCCTTGATACTTCCTGTTCTGTCTGATTATTCCTAATCACTTTCATCATAAGTAAGTCCTTGATACTTCCTGTTCTGTCTGATTATTCCTAATCACTTTCATCATAAGTAAGTCCTTGATACTTCCTGTTCTGTTTGATTATTCATATCATAATTAAGTCTTTGATCCATCCTGTTCTGTCTGATTATTCAAATCATAATTAAGTCCTTGATACATCCTGTTCTGTCTGATTATTCAAATTATAATTAAGTCTTTGATACATCCTGTTCTGTCTGATTATTCATATCATAATTAAGTCTTTGATCCATTCTGTTCTGTCTGATTATTCAAATCATAATTAAGTCCTTGATACATCCTGTTCTGTCTGATTATTCATATCATAATTAAGTCTTTGATACATCCTGTTCTGTCTGATTATTCATATCATAATTAAGTCTTTGATACATCCTGTTCTGTCTGATTATTCATATTATAATTAAGTCTTTGATACATCCTGTTCTGTCTGATTATTCCTAATCACTTTCATCATAATTAAGTCCTTGATACTTCCTGTTCTGTCTGAGTTATCCTAATTACTTTCATCATAATAAGGTCCTTTATACTTCCTGTTCTGTCTGATTATTCCTAATCACTTTCATCATAAGTAAATCCTTGATACTTCCTGTTCTGTCTGATTATTCCTAATCACTTTCATCATAATTAAGTCCTTGATACTTCCTGTTCTGTCTGAGTTATCCTAATTACTTTCATCATAATAAGGTCCTTTATACTTCCTGTTCTGTCTGATTATTCCTAATCACTTTCATCATAAGTAAATCCTTGATACTTCCTGTTCTGTCTGATTATTCCTAATCACTTTCATCATAATTAAGTCCTTGACACTTCCTGTTCTGTCTGATTATTCCTAATCACTTTCATCATAATTAAGTCCTTGACACATCCTGTTCTGTCTGATTATTCCTAATCACTTTCATCATAAGTAAGTCCTTGATACTTCCTGTTCTGTCTGATTATTCCTAATCACTTTCATCATAATAAGGTCCTTGATACTTCCTATTCTGTCTGATTATTCCTAATCACTTTCATCATAAGTAAGTCCTTGATACTTCCTGTTCTGTCTGATTATTCCTAATCACTTTCATCATAAGTAAGTCCTTGATACTTCCTGTTCTGTCTGATTATTCCTAATCACTTTCATCATAAGTAAGTCCTTGATACTTCCTGTTCTGTTTGATTATTCATATCATAATTAAGTCTTTGATCCATCCTGTTCTGTCTGATTATTCAAATCATAATTAAGTCCTTGATACATCCTGTTCTGTCTGATTATTCATATCATAATTAAGTCTTTGATACATCCTGTTCTGTCTGATTATTCATATCATAATTAAGTCTTTGATACATCCTGTTCTGTCTGATTATTCATATCATAATTAAGTCTTTGATGACCTCTTCCATTTGATTATTCCTAATCACTTTCATCATAATTAACTCCTTGATACTTCCTGTTCTGTTTGATTATTCCTGATCACCTTTGTCTAAATCTACAAGGATCAAGCATTTTAATGTCAATGAAAGAAACCTTGTCCTTGTCACTGTGATCAGCTGTCCTTTAAACAATCTTTAAAGCATTTGCAGATGCCTGACATTAGACCAATCCAATATTACACTCAAAATATCCCCGTCCCACCACAACTTTGTTTCTGTAATTACAGTCCTCGCTTTCTCATGATAACACTGTTCTGAGGATTCATAAAAGTGTACAATGTTATAGGCAAAGACAGCCCTATACTGGCATACATTATACATAGTACAATCTTCCCTCATTATAAGAAAATTTAATAGGAGCCATAAAAGAGTGCAATGTTATAGGCAAAGACAGCCCTATACTGACATACATTACGCATAGTACAATCTTTCCTCATTATAACAAAATTTAATAGGAGCCATAAAAGAGTGCAATGTTATAGGCAAAGACAGTCCTATACTGGCATACATTATACATAGTACAATCTTCCCTCATTATAACACAGTTCAGGTAAGCCATAAAAGAGTGCAATGTTGAAGATAAGGCAGTAGTATACTGAGGTACATTATACATATTACAGTCCTCCCTCATTACAACACTGTACATAGAAAACATACAAGTACCATGATATAGGCAAGGCAGCCTTATAATGGGGTACATTATACATAGTACAGTGGTCCCTCATTATAACACTGTTCAAGGGAACCATTAAAATGTACCATGTTATAGGCAAGGCAGCCTTATGCTGGGGTACATTACATGGAAAATTAAAGTCAATCAGTATAATGCAATCCATGTCCATACCCATTATGTTATATCAGAGACTGTGTAATACTGAGGGACCACTTAATTTGATGCAGAATTCTTTGTTTCAAATACTCAACAGGCTTCAATGATTCATCCTCCAACCTCAAACATTTTGGATGGGCATATACACGAAGTACTCAAATCTCTGTAAAGTTTTCCTCTATAGTATAAGTATGGTCAATGGTCCATTATTGGTCATCTGACTTGAAGGCATATTTGGAATGATATACATGTAAAGATTTTGCTGAAACAAGACTTCCTCTGCAAGTCAACCTTTCTGTAAAAGCGTCAAACAGAAAGATGGATCATTGCTTCCTTTGCAAACTTGTTATTTTCTTGTATCAAGTAAGGGGAGGTGGTGGGGGTGAGGAGGGGAAGGGGATAATGAGCCCACAGTGTTATAAGGAAGTTTCTAAGTTACTTGTGTGTGAGTTAATAAGAGAGTGGTGTAACGTAGACAGATCAAATAACAATGTGATGCTAATAACAGCATTTTCCCCATGATAGTCTCAGGGGAACCACAATGTAAATTCTTTGAAAATTAGTAGGTGGACCTATCACTGGTAAAAATATTTTTATATTAAATTTATTAGCATTTTGAAAAAGGATGGAATGAGCTTATCAACAAGGAAGGTCTTTTATGGAATAATTACAGCAAGCAGGTTGAGTTCTCTGATACTGGCAACAAGTTACTAGTAATGAGAAATGAAAAGTACAAGTTTGAGGGCATTCTTAGTAACATTCAATATATACTCACGTATAAACTGCAAACTGCATAGACCCAGATCTGGTGGCACATTATGCACCGGCAGATCTGGGTCTATGCAGCTTGTAAGGACTAATCAGTAGAAAAACATAGATGTTGATCTGCCAGCACATTATATAGATCAGGGTCTATGTTGTTTGCATTTTTACCCGGCTTATACGCGAGTATATAATGGTAAGTGTTCAATATACACATTAGGGTCTCTCGAGATTACTCCCAATTTGAGTCTCCCAATATGAGTATCCCATGCTTCCAATTTGAGTCTTCACTTAATAAAATGTACCCAAGCCAACTGTTAACAGTGCCAATCTTTCTCTGATTGCACTGCAAGTTTTTACAACACAAAATAAACACTTCATGCATGACTAAGATGTGGGTAAAATGAGGACTTTAAAGTAGAGCAAACCAGAAAATCTGAAGAAATCCAGACCCTGTAGCCAGGATGGGTCACTTGTGGTTTGGTGATTAATCAAAATAAATAAAGATTGGTCAGAATAGTCACGCAGCCAAGCATTATGATTATAATTGGTCAGAATAGTCAAACAACCAAGCATTTTATTATGATTGGTCAGAATAATCAAACAGCCATGCATTTGATTATAATTGGTCAGAATAGTCAAACAGCCAAGCATTTTATTATGATTGGTCAGAATAATCAAACAGCCATGCATTTGATTAAAATAGGTCATTATAGTCAAACAGCCAAGCATCTGATTATGATTGGTCAGAATAGTAAAACAGACAAGTATATGATTAGCATTGGTCAGAATAATCAAACAGTCAAACTGCCAAGCATTTGATTCTGATTGATCAGAACAGTCAAACAGCCAAGTGTTTGATTATGATTTCTCATTATCAAATTTAAACAATTAAATTTTTTTTTTTTCTTCACAATTTGACTTTTTGGGTCAAAATCTTCCATGTCAAGTAAAACATGTGATTTAATATAACCGTCTGATGCTTAGTACAGCCCAAGCACCAACATGGCAGATGAAAAATGCACTAGTACACTGTTCAACTTTATGGGATGCAAGAAACTTCACCTTTACCAAGTATACAAAAATTACATTTGTCATTAAACTATATAGAAAATATTTGCAAACAACTAAAATCAATGGTTGATATAAGTTATGATTAACCAATAATCGATTTTTAACTTTCAACTGATTCTCCAACAGAGTGGGTCACCACATACTCCCAAATATGACGGAACTGAGGATTGAACCCTGGACTGCAGAGGTGCAAAAGAGCACTATTACCACTTTGACATACAGGCCTCGATGCCCTTCAGAAGGTCAAAGTTCCAAATAAGAACTGACAGTCAGAAATTGTAATGATTAAGAAAATCTAAAAGTCTGGTAATATCTTACATCATTGTTACACAAAACCTTCTCAGTCACCAAGTCTGTTTCCTTCCTGGAGGAGTAGGAGTAGGGGGAGTCTGTTTCCAAGCCGAAGATGTAGGAGGAGGAGGAGGATAGTTTTTTTGGAATCTCCATGGCCTCTCTTTCAATCAGGTGATTCATTGCTAACAGCTCATTTTCATCCACTTCTTTGTCCTGTAAGAAAAAAAAACTACAGTATTGCAGCCGGCCAAGGTTCATATCTGCCATACCAACAGATAATGGTCTATGCTGCAGGTTTCTTCTACTCATTATATCATGCAAACAGCGAAAAGACAGATCACACCATGTGCTGACAGATCATATTCTATGCTGCATGTTTCTTCCACTCATTATATCATACCAATAGCGAAAAGACAGAACACACCATGTGCTGACAGATCATATTCTATGCTGCATGTTTCTTCCACTCATTATATCGTACAAACAGCGAAAAGACAGATCACACCATGTGCTGACAGATCATATTCTATGCTGCATGTTTCTTCTACTCTTCTTATATCATGCAAACAGTGAAAAGCCAGATCTGAAATCACACCATGTGCTGATAGATCACGTTCTATGCTACATGCAGGAATAAGAATGACAAATTTCAGAATTCCCTTAAGTGCCAATGAATTCCTCTGATACTCTATATCAGACTCAGAAAATCCCTCAATTTTGATCATTCTGGACAGTTGGGAACTGTTTTCAATCATTAGCTGGAAGTAAAATACCCTGAAATCATGTTTGTTCTACTCATTATATCATGCAGACAGCATAGACCCAGATCTACCAGCCCACTATGTAATAACAGAACTGGGTTATCACTGTTTGGTGTTGGGTGTATGCTGTACATGGCTCAACATAGTGCTACATTCATACATTGCAAACCATGCTTGATCATTATTCTTGAATACTAGTGTTCTGTCAATCACACAAAATTTAATGAGCATACAATTTTAGTGTGCACAAATTTTAGTGAGTATAAAATTTGTGTACACAAACTTTTAGTGAGTTTATCAGGGTTAGCAAATGTTTTAAAAAATAATGCTCAAATAAATTGTGTGATAACAATATATGGTACATAATTTATACACCATATTACCTACCCAATTTACTTTTTTAATACAAACTTGATTTGTGTGTTGTAAGACATGTATGCCCCCACTGCTGACATACAAACCAAAAAACCAGATCTGCCAACCTTAAAAAGACCTTTTCAAGGTGTAATGAAATATCATGTACTGCTATTGTCGACTTGGAAATTTTCAATTTGAAAAGTTCAGAAGTGTGATCTGATGTAGTGAAAGCAACATTATATAAGTACACTCAGACCTTAATGACCTCCAATTCAGTTTCAGAAAATGCAGTTCTAAACCCCATGAATGTTAATTGCTTCTTGAAAGATCTCTCAACTCGATGCAATCTTTGTTGTTTTTTTTTTAACTTCACGTGGTGGCAGCAAACATTTCTCCTGCAGTAAGCATTACCCAAATCGACACTACATGATGTCAAATAAACATAATTGTTGCTTGTCAAATAAATGTAATTGTTGCCTGTTCAATAAATGTAATTGTTGTCTGTCCAATAAATATAATTGTTGCCTGTCAAATAAAAATGTAATTGTTGCCTGTCAAATAAATATAATTGTTGCCTGTCAAATAAAAATATAATTGTTGCCTGTCAAATAAACATAATTGTTGCCTGTCAAATAAAAATATAATTGTTGCCTGTCAAATAAAAATGTAATTGTTGCCTGTCAAATAAATATAATTGTTGCCTGTCAAAATAAAAATGTAATTGTTGCCTGTCAAATAAAAATGTAATTGTTGCCTGTCAAATAAAAATATAATTGTTTCCTGTCCAATAAATGTAATTGTTTCCTGTCCAATAAATGTAATTGTTTCCTGTCCAATAAATGTAATTGTTTCCTGTCCAATAAATGTAATTGTTGCCTATCCAATAAATGTAATTGTTGCCTTTCCTGCTTTTTGTATTCATGTCAAAGTATTTGAATATTCCTTTTTTTAATTCTGTACTGACTTTTCGAACTTTTTAAGAGGCTAATTGTCCCTTTCATCTTCAATGTGTTTTCATTTGTTGAACGACATTTCTAGATAATCTTATAATGTAAAAACACAAGCTTGATTACATTTTGCATGAAAAACATGTAGAGATTAAAGCATCTGAGGTACTACTGTAAAGCTAATCGTTTTCCTGACCAATTCCACCAAATCTAATATGAAAACCTAAATATGGACCTAACCTGGACAATAAAATATCTGGATTTGACCACAAGGATCATATTTTCAGACTTTTATTATTCCATAAGTCTGTAATTTAAGAGTTCTTTCAGTAAGACTAATGGTCGAATCATAAGAGTCTGAAAAGTTTAAGTCCCAAAATATTAAAAATGTAGAAAAAAGAAAGGTTTATTCCTATAACTGCTTGAAAATCTAATCAGGCCATCTACATATGTATACAAACATGCATACCAAATATCATTTATCTTAAATGGATTTTGTTTTATCAGGCTAACAAGGTTTTTTTTTTTCAGAAAAATATCCAGAAAGTTCAAATTTTTTTAGAAAATGTAATTGTTGTAATTGCCTAAAATCTAAGCAGGTCATATCAATAAAAATATGACTACTCAATTTCATTTGTCTACTTCAAGTGGTTTTTATCATGCTAACAAGGTTTTGAGTTCAAACTAGTATAAAAGCATTGACTGGTCAGTGAATTATCCAATCATATACAATTATTGACTTTATGATGAAGTTATTACAAGGATTTATCAACCCCAGAAAAGTGGTATTAACTGAGGTCAAAGGTCAAGGTGAATATCACCTTTCTGGGTTTGATAAGTTATTGTATTAGCTGAAATTAAAGATCAGTAATTGTTTTATTATCTGACTTTTATTTTGCTAAGTTTTCAGTTTTTATTAAGCATAAAAACACTCCATGATGTTTTAAGAGTATATAATGTAATGGTTCAACAAGAAGCAAAGTTTAAGTTCATTATAAAATACTAATATGAACTTAAATAATTCAGATCATAGTTACAAAATGAAAGATTATGATTTTCAGTGTCAAAATTTTCATTTCACATAAATGACACATGTAAGTGAAGTGTTAAGTGTACTCACTCACAACGGCATATTTTAAATGAAGCACTTGCATTTTGTCATCAGTACAATGAGTGTCTGATGTCACATTGCTTCAGACATGAGAGGCACAGTGATGTCAAATACTCAGTCTGAGTCCATGGACTCTTATATCACCCTTGTGTGTGCATGTGTGGGTGTGTTAGCACAAGCAGCTTTTCGAGACTTAACCAATCAAAAGACAGCAAAATGAGAAGTCATATAATTCTATACAATAACTGACCTTTGTGGATGTGAATATTTAGCTTTTTGGGGGAGTAAAACTAATTTTTAATATGTAATACTTACCTGTCACTATTATTAGGCTTTACCTTTCTGCAATGGAAATACCTCATCCATGATAGATGCACCAACTCCCTGTTCTAGAGATTTCTTGGATCGACATATTACATAATTAAAACTAGTTTTTCTCCCCCAAAACTACATTTCAATCTCAGTAATAACTTACCTGTCACTATTATTATCTAGTTGTCAGTAAGAAGAGTGGCTGATGGACTGGAATGAGTAAAACATGGAAAAATTACTTATGTTGTAGCCAAAGCAGTCAACTGCTGTTTATGCAGCAGTAGTCTGGGTCGCTGTTTGTGCAGTGACTATTGGACCCAGAGAGAATATACCTTGGCTCTAGTATGCTAACGACCAAAGGTAAAAAGGTAAAAAGGTTGTGTGTGAGCACCAAATGCAGCCTTCATAATATTGTCTAAAGATGTGTGATTGAAATATGCCCAGGAAGTAGCGATAGCCCTGACTTCATGGGTTTTTATCCTCATGAATGATAAGTCTATTTCTATGAGAGATGCATAAGCTCTCTTCATGGTGAGTGAAATCCACTGATAGTGGATGCTGAAGTATCAGCTGAGCCCCTTAAGGGGAGAAAAGTCTTTTCCTACCCTTCCTTCCCCTTTTAGCAGTTGCTAAATAGAATCAAAGTGCCCTAACTGGGCAAAGAAGACTATCTCGATCATTCCCAGCACAGATACGACTGAGACTGCGGATTTCAATTGGGGATGGAAATACTGATGGACGTTGGTTATTTACATGGAAACCTGGCCGACACAACAAGGAAACCGAATAATAATTCACACTGAGATGTAAACATCCCTCCTCAATTGATAAAGGATGTAGTTCGCTTCTTCTCCGAGCTAATGCAATGGCCGGAAGGGAAATGGTTTTGAGCTTGATTTTCAAAAGAAGCCTCACTCAGAGGTTCACAAAGTGTTTTGTCACTACCCACAAAAAAACACGAAAAGTTTCATCTTGGTGTCAATGAACGAGAAACCGGTCTCTGTAGTTCTAAGTACTTAATAAGATCTGATAAGTGAGAATCTGAACCAGTGGATTGGCCCTTGGAACATTTAAGTGTGTTCAAAAGGGCAGCCCTACAATCTTCGATTGTAGAGGTTGAACAAGACCTCTCCTCAAAGAGGAAAAGAAGAAAATCTGTTACTGCAGCAAGAGAGAGTCAGCAAGGATTAAAGCATTTCCTAGTGCACAAATCACAGAAAATTATCCACTTTGCATTGTAGACCCTATATGTAGAATGTCTTGCACAATGCAGTTGGTAACTTTGCACAAAATTTTGTTTTCGCAGATGGATCACTTGAGATGAGCCAAGCATGAAAGTGGATAATCTGAGGATTGGTGTGAAGTAAAGTACCTCTGTGATGTGAGAGAAGATCAATAGGTCGAGGAGATCATTGAACCATGACCTTTAAGGCAATCAGGATGATACATGCTGTGGATGACCTGATCTTGTGCAGTACTTGTGGAATAAACATGATTGATCCCAGTTCAGGCTGAAGGTGTCCACTGCCCAGGCTGCTTGGTCTGGGACTGGGGAATCATAACATTGGAGCTTGTTGTTGAGTTTTATTGCAAACAGCTCCACTAGAGGTGTCTCCCATAGAATGAATAGAGACTCTGCAACTGCTTTATGTAGAGACCATTATGTTAGGACTACCTTCAATTGTGTCTGTTCTGAACCGACTGTTGGCAAGAATGTTTCTCTTTCCTTGAATATGACAAACTCTGAGTGTATTCCCTTCTGACTCTGACCAATGTAGAAGGTTCCAGACATTCACACAGAAAGAAGGAGCTCGAGTACCTCCTTGTCATCTGAGGTATGCAACCACTGACATGTTGTCTGAGGAGACCATGATGCAATGCTCTTTGACATGTTCCATGCACTCTTTTAGGGTGAGGAACACAGCTTTCATTTCTAAATTGTTCATGTGGAGGAGACTGTTGTCCTATGACCAATGGCCATGAAGAAGTACTCCTTCTGGCTTTTAATGAGCCCCATTCTGAATCTGATGTGTCAGTGTACAGATAGGAGTAAGGTTCTGGGGCATGCAGGGAAACTCCCCTCAGAAACTTGTCTTGATAGTACCACCACTAGAGGTGGTACTAACATGTCGGCCCCAGAGAAATTTGATCTGACAGTGCATCCCTGTGGGGTTTCCAAACTGCCAACAGGAGAAACTAAAGAGGACGTTAATGAAGTCTCCCTAGGGATACCAGATCCACCATGGAATTCAAGGTTCCCAGAAGAGACAGATACAGGCGAGCCGACAACGAAGTCTTGGTCTGTAACGTCCTTAAATGTTCCATGATTTTGTGTATCCTCTCTGGGGGAACATGAACCCGGCCCAGAGAGATAAGGAAATTCATTCTTATGTACACAAAATCCTGAGAGCAAATGAGATCGGATTTCTCTAGGTTTGGAATCAGTCCTAACTGAGTCACTACGGACCATCAGCGGGTCATGTGACTTAATAGGGACTGTTTGTTCCTGTTGTGAAGCAGCCAGTCATTGAAATACTGGATTAGCAGAATTCCCAAGTGCCTCATGTGCACAGCTATTACTCCCATGATTCTGGTAAAGACCTGGGGCACTGAGATTAGATCAAATGGCATAGCTTGGAATTGAAATACTTCCTGTACAAGCAAGAACCAGAAATAAATTTTGTGTAGAGGAAAATTCAGGACTTGGAAGTAAGCATCCCGAAAATCAATGGAAACTGCCCTGCCCAGTTGGCCGGTTGATAGCGTTCTGAACTGAAGTTGCAGTTTCCATCTTGAAAGTTTCCTCTAGCAGAAATTTGTTTAGGGGGAAAGATATATAATAAGCCTCAGTTTTCAGCCCTAAAATGGTGACCAAAAACATCCTGGAGTAGAATGCTGGCGACTGGATGTTCTGAGCCCTCTCTACTGTGCCATTCTAATGAAGGGTGTGCACTTCTTCCTTTAATTTTAATATGTATAATTAATGGACGAGGATGGGTATCCTTGAGAGAGGAGGAAGTTCTGTGAAGCATAGACATAAACACTCCTTCATTATAGAGAGGACCCACCAATCTTCCATGATGGTCAACCAGGCCTCGAAAAAGAGGATCAATCGACTACCTACATGTATTAAAGGAATAGGTATGCACTGGAGGAGAGGTGACATGTCCCTAGGGACAGCCTCCTTTCCCCCCTTGCCTCTTTAGGAAAGGGGGAGGCAAAAGTAGACTTCTTTGCCTTGTCCTTGTCTCTCCACTTACTTCATCTCGTTTGTGGAGCGGACTTATAGGGGGCTGGCTACTTTGTAGTTGTGGTTACATACGTTTCTGATGGAATTGTGGCTGGCCCATGGCTTGATCAGGTTGTGTGTGGATACTGGCTGGTTTTAACAGGGCCAGCAACCAACACAAGGGACCTACGTTGTTGGTTCCTAAAATCCTGAGAAGCAGTAGTGGGAATGAGACCGCCAAATAAGGTCTCAGAATCCAGGGGTGCAGCTCTTAGAAGATTTTTGCTGTGTTCTAGCAAAACCTGTGAAGAATCCAAAGCTACATCTTAATGGAGGTGTTAAAGCTCCGCTGACAACGCTGTTGATGTAGACAATGTGTGTCTTGAAGTATTAGCCTCAGCCTCTAACAATCATTGCAAGGCAATGGATGCAATGGCATAAGTCCAATCATTGGAAAAACCAGATTGCATATAGAACTGCAGCCAACTGGCTGATCACTTCACCTACCATATACTAGAGAGATACAGCAATGTGGATGAAGTGCGCCTCATATTTAATTGCTACAATGTGCCTATGTCATTGAAGATGGCCACATGTGACAGGAGGCAAGGAATCCAGTTAGTAACATCCTATCACATAATGGATGAAAAAACAGGGCAAAGGTACCTATTAAGTGACTCCTGTCAAATGTAAAGATGAAGAAGGAACTTAGCTGCTACCTGGCTGATAAGATACTGGATAAGGCACACAAGCAAATGAGAAACACATGGTGGTGGCATGGGAGTATCAGAGGGGGGCAAGTCACAGGGATATGAGCCATCTTTAAAGTGATCAAGAAGAAGCCAATATAAAGCTGCTGCTGCATGCCACTGATGCAACAGCATAAGGGGCTGCCAGTATCAGTATTCACTCACCAGATACTGATGTCTTTGTGCTCTATCCGAAGGTATCCAGAATTAATGCAAGGACACCATTGTAACCGAAACTGGTCAGAGGCTTCATGTCATCCCACCAAAATATGTGCTCCATTTGGTGAAGTGTGACTGCAACAAGACAAGATGCCAAACAGCAAGGTGCACCTGTTGGAAAGCAAGGTTCAGCTGCACTGACATGTGACTGTTCCGACATTGGGGATGAGTGTGACAACATGGACCAAGTGAACCCAGTGTATAAGGATCAGGAGGAGGGAGAAGATGATGACATGTTCCTGTGAGCTCTTTAGTGTACTTGCAAATGTGTGCATTGCTTGTGTGGTAGCAGTACACTCGTAAATATTCAGCCCGCAGCAAATCTACGTTTCCCTATAACACTGTAACAGCTACCAACAAAAGACTTAGGATTAGATTGGTCTATATTTAAAACAATCAATACACAAAGTTTATATGACAAGTGATAACAATACTTAGAATAATTTCTTGCCAGACTGTTTAATTTCTCAAACTCAGGTTAATATATTGGAGAAGTCATAAGAACTCGATCTTTGTTTTACATGGAAGTGACCATGTTGTTTTTCATAAACTCATCTTTTTAAAGGAATAGTCAATGCCCGTGATCACTTTGATTGCTGTATTTTCATTCTGCATGCATATTGGCATATTTAAGGTATAAAATGGTCCACTTAATACACTTACAACTGTATTTATCTCTTTTGGATTTATTTTTCAATGATTAACAACCGATACCAGAGCAGATTCCCAGATTGCCAACAAGTATTTGATTGTTATTTGGGGTTCCCTTAAGACATCTAGACTAGTGGCATGCTTTCATCCAAATATATATGTTTTTATTTGCACAGATGCTGATTCCTGGAGTAGTACAACAGCTTACTTCAACTTTGTAGAGGTGAACTAAAAATTAAACAACTTAATAGTAATAAGTCAAATATTAGCAAAATTCAAGGGCTTTTAAAGGACTGTCAAAGCAAATTTAAGGACTTTTGAAGTTTTTTTCCAACTTTTTCTAATTCTCAAAGGTTTTTCAAGACCAGCCATCAAATTCAATGTTTTCCAAGACCTATGCAAACTATGGATGTACACTCAAACAGGTGTGAAATTACCTTGGGACTTCGGTAAACAGTATAATGTAACCTCTACCAGAAATCTACCCCTGCTATACAGTTTCCTCCTTCAACCAGATTTGGGAGTAGTCAATTTGATTTCATGGGTAATGAGGGATTCCCAACAAATACTTAAGTCATTTTTAAAAGGACAGAGGAAAGAAAACATGGAATAATAACTATACAAATTAAGATATTTGCTGAAACAGCAATAAGAAATGCCCAAAAGCTATGATCTTTAATTCTCCATTTGAGTCATAAGATTCGTTGAGTGTCTTCAGCCACCTGCAGCAAAATCTCTAATAGAACACATTGCAGTAATGTCCTCAGCTGATCTCAAAGGCACATGGGGAGGAAACTATCTTGAATTCATTGAGGCTGATTGTGGTAGCAATGTAACTTTTATACTTTCCATATTCAAAACATCATTGCCAGTTGCACTTGTAAATGGTGCTGAGTCATATGGCAAATTTTCAGTCCATCTTCTCTGTTAGCATTTTAGTGCTGAATATTTTCAGCAGCAATTCAAAGAATCACTTTTCACTAGGCTCCATATATGGAAGTGACACCAACTTCAGTATGGATCTGCAACATGAAATGGATCATCATGATGCCCTGAAAGCATTCAGGACATCAGCAGCTTTAGAAACTGTTGTTCCAAGAATGTCTGTGACAGACATGCTGTTAAGGGCAGAAGCTGTTTCAAAAATTGACACCAAAAATATGCAGTCAAAGAGGAATATAAATTATATAATCATGACCAGTTTCTTGGAAAATATGTGACTGAGAGAGACCTACAACATGTAAATACCAACCATAAGAATGATTCTATGATGAGGAACACTACTAATACATGAAGATCAAGTACCATAGAATATGTATTAAGTCAAATCTGCACTTTTGACTGAGTGTATCTTGGACATAAAACATTGCAAATTGGAATCTATTTCATCAAAAGATACTTGTGTTAACAGGGTTTGTTTTCTCTTACTGAGCATGACATACCAAGTCTTCACAATACTGATGTGCCAAAGGTTTCAAAAGAACATGTGGATGCTGGAGAGAGTGTTACATGTTCAAAATTTAAGTCTCAGAAGATTGATGTAACTGCAAAAGAGAAAAAAAGAAGAAAAAAGAAAGAAAAAGCTGCAGAAGCTTGAAAATTCAACAAGCATGACACATCAGGGATAAACATTTTTCAAGTTGTTCGTACACTTGAGTGCACAAAGGGAAACATTTCAAAGTCAAAAGGTGAACAGACTGCTTTGGTTTCACTGTTGACAAAGTTTAATACTGACGAAAACATTGAAACTTCATCTAAGGCTGATCTACACAAGCAAAAGAAGGAAGCAGGCTCAGTTCAGCACAAAGAAAGGAATGAAGCAAGCTTAATTCTACTGGAAAAGAAGAAAGACCCTGTGCATATCTCCCAAAGAACAGTCACAATCATAGCAGAGTTTCCTGAGGTACAATTTAAAGCATCTGGCAGATCTGGGGTTAAATATCTGCACTACATAGAAAACGGAGTTTTGAGATGGTTGCTGAAAGAACTCCCATTTGCCTCAGATGTTATACATGAAGTGAAACAGTCTTTCATCCCAGATGACCTAAAATATATGACCAGGGTGAAAAGAAGCAGACAAAACAAAAACCAACATCTACCACTTACAAGATGATGGTGAGATTATCAGTACAGAAAATATTAGCAAACAAGCCATCATTAAAGCCATGAAGGGAAAAAACTGATCAGCAGTTTTCTGACTGATCATGTGAGAGAATTTTGTATCAGGAAAGACATTGTTCTAGGTATTGACAATGAGTTTCATCTTAGTCCATGTACATACTCCTAAGCATTACAAGCAGATACCATATAAACAGTTTGCTATTCCAGTACAATCCCAGTTTGCATCAGACAAAGGATATGTACATTTTCAGAAGTTGAACATCAGGCAAAAGAAAGGTGAGTCAGAGTTAGTTCAGGCAGATCAACATTGTTATACTGCAACTGGACTTAAAGAAGGAGAAAATGTTGTCAGTTATGTATCATCAGTTATGTATCATCAGTTATGTATCATCGGGGGACATTAATATTATTCCCATACAGATTATACCTGTTTCATTATATCTGCCACAAAAGGATTATGGCAGTTTCAAGAATGTTGTGTATATCATCATCAGAAAGTCTGGAAGTGCTGGCAATCTTGATATCTACAACATAACAGGAATTGTCAGGACTATTAAAATGATATAATTAAGACAAAATAGCAGTTGCTCTATCTTTCAGTCTTAGCTTGGGTGGTAATGACTTCATTCTCAAATTTTATGTGACCTCATACAAAAAGCATGATGCTGAAAGACTGAGAAAAAGTAAGATAATTAACCCTTAAGTCACTACATTACACAACATTAGTCTACAATATTTATTAATGGCAGGACAGTCAGATGCAGAACTCCCAAATTGTATGGAAGGTGGTGGTCTAAAAGTTGGTGATGTTATGGAAGTCCCACATGTTATTCCCATGCAGATTCGAGTGGTTTCATTATATCTGCCACAAAAGGATTATGGCAGTTTCAAGAATGTTGTGTATATCATCATCAGAAAGTCTGGAAGTGCTGGCAATTTTGATATCTACAACATCACAGGAATTGTCTGGACTATTAAAATGATATAATGAAGACAAAATAGCAGTTGCTCTATCTTTCAGTCTTAGCTTGGGTGGTAATGACTTTATTCTCAAATTTTACGGGACCTCATACAAAAAGTGGCTGAAAGGAATAATTGAAAACAAAACTTTTAGGAGAAATCTTTTCAAGATCGACTCAAGACGAGGCTCTGGGCATCTCAGTGTAACAATTGACCTGGGGCTTTACATAAGTCTGTTGAAAAACCTCTACTGCACTAGCAAGCATGATGCTGGAAGACTGAGAAGACAATTAAGCCTCAAGTTACTGCATTATACAACATTAGTCTGCAATATTTATTAATGGCAGGGGTGTCAGATGCAGAACTCTCTAATTTTAGGGAAGGTGGAGGTCTAAAAGTTGGTGATGTTGTGGAAGGCCCAAATCTTCACTATGACAATACTGAAGACCTTCTCAGAATTCCAGAAGATCTCAAGAAAGCACTGACTAGAGCCAAAATGTGATGGCATAGAAAGAAAGAACTAAATGAAACACCAGGAAAAGAAAGAAAACCAAGGAAATGGACGCCGATCACATCCTCTCCAAGTTCAATAAGTGTCGATAGATGAGGTAAAACCAGGAACTACATACAGATCTATCCAATAAATTGTTGATGTATGATCTTGAAAATTATACATACTTTCAATGATTGCAGTGCTCAAAATTTAGTGTTTGAATACTTTGGTGCAAAAAGTATTTATTTACTGAATTCAATTATAGTTGACTTTTGTTCATGGACTGAGGAACAATTACCCCAGAAGTTTTATTTTGGTTTCGGTTAACAGACAAAAGGACATTTTATTGTAGTTGGTAGTTGGTTCATTTTCCTTTAATACTCGTCTATTCATATCATCTTCATCTAAGTCCTCTTCCTGTCAAAATAGAGCGGAAAACATGACAAACAAGAGGACCAATGAATGGCACATTATACACCCACCCTATTCTTATTACTCTATGCAGATAATTAACATACTATATTTAATGTCCAGAAACCATTATTTTCTTATTACTCACCATGACCTTTGGCATTTAGACCCAGAATATGTTTCTTTATTACCTGGTTTGCATGTCATTCAAAAAGTTTGCTCAAGGAATTAACTCTAGAACAAAAATTATCTGCAAAACACAATTGTTTTTGATCCAAAATGACATTGACCTCTGACCCCAAAATCAATAAGGTTCTTCCATACATTAAGTGCGAATCCTCCACAAATTGTGATCAAGGTACATGTTCAAGAACTAAAGTTATGTAAAAATCATTTTTCTTTTTTCATTCAGTGATCTTGACTTTTGACATTTTGAACCAAAATTGATAGGCTTCTTCTTTACCCCATGTACAAGCCATCCATAAAGTTTGGTAACTGTAGATGGTGAAGAACTCAAGTTATTGTGCAGAAACCATTTTGTCTTTTAGTGATAGTGATCTTGACCTTTGACCTTTTGGCCCCAAAATTGACATTGTTCTTCTTTACACCAAGTGCAAGCCATCAATAAAGTCTGGTAACTGTAGACTGTGGACAACTCAAGTGATTATGCAGAAACAAAACTGTTAACAGACAGATGGAGGTACGGACAGATGGATGGACAACATAAAAAATGGGAGAACAAAGATTTGTCAATATGTGCATCTTTAGATGATGCCAGTTATATGTACCATGTTTCACAGCAACCCATAAAAAAACTGCAAAACAATTCAGTTGCATTCACAAGATCCTCACTAATACTGAACTCAACTCCTTCACAATGGGCCATAACAAAAATTACAGAAGCATGGTGATTTGTCAATATATGAATCTCCAGATGATGACCATAATATTTACACAGCAATCCACAAAAAGATGCAGCACTAGTTGTATTGTGTGCTGGATGGAAAGACAGATGGACAGACATACACAAGGATTACTACATACCCCCTGCCTCTACATAATTAACATAATTTATTACTAATTGAAAAATCAGGAGATTATCTTCCAACCACCTGCATAGAAAATGCAGAAAAAAATACTTATTTCCCACATAAATGAAAGTCTCAAATCTACTTCACAACACAACTTGTACAATTCAGGCTTCAAATTTGTAACCGAAAAGTTAACAGAAGAGTCACGTAGGGAATGCAACTCTTGGTATTGCAGAAATTGTGTACTGGGTGTGCATCATTTATGTACTTAATATGATACCCTGTCTATCCAATAGGTATTTTTAATGGGAATAGTTTGGATTGTCTATGTTTGGTTCAAAATAGAAAACCTAAATATGTGCTTACTGGAAGCTTTACAGTCTTTGATGGAAAAGCTAAAAATATTACAAAGTTTATGAAGTATTGGCAGACAGACATATATATTCAACTGGAAAAAGTTATTGGACTCTCATCTGATGGAACAAGTGTCATGACAGAGAGACATACAGGAGTGGGGTGCATTTTTGTGAAGACAGTCCTTTCCTCATACACATTCATTGTGCAGCTCATCGTGTTGTGCTTGCATATCAACATGCATCTAAAGTTATAAAAACAATTGCAGATTAAAAGTACGTACCCAACCAGGTGTACAAGTTTATCAGTATTTGGTGACAAGAAATCAGTGTGCAAAGGAACTACATAATATTTTCCGCAATTATGATTTTGTAAGTCTTAAGCAGTGTTGTTTTGTGAGATGGCTGTCTCTTGGAAGAGCTGTTGAATCTCTGAAACAAACATGGCCACAGTTGTTCTCAAACTTGGAGAAGAACCCCAGTGACAGGACAATACCACTGCTGAAGGACTTGTGCGAAAAGTATAAACGTTTTCCTTCACTGCAATCACAAACATGATAGTTGACATTTTGGCAGTCATAAACAGATGGAATCTAGGTTTTCAAAATGAGTCTGTCCAGTTGAGTATTATAAATTCAATGGTTAGTTTGACAATCCTTGAACTTGTGATTTTGTTATTTAGGACAAGTCAAGATTACAAACATATATGCTAACTCACAAATAGATTGAGACACAACTGACAACAGGCCACTGCATAAACTCTTCTGACCTTTGACCAGTTGGCAGCTGACCAATCTAATCACACAGCTTAGTATCTAACATTTCTTTTTATCATATGTGGGTTTATCAAGCAGTCTGTCAGAAGCCCAGTATGTCACCTGTACATTCACCTGTACACTGATATCTAAATTTTCTTAAAAATACGAATGTTTATATGATGCTAATGACAATGTTTGAACGAATGCTATCCCATGCTGCATGGCTGATATTAAAGAGATGCTGTCAGGATTTTATCTTAAGGGAGGCTCTCCCCCCCCCCCACCCTTGTCACCAAAAACAAGTGAAGAACAGAAACAAAAATAAAAAAAAATGAAAAGGGGTGGGGCATATAACCACACTTCATTATTTACCCAACACTTAAATATCTGTCACTCTTCTTGTTTCACTCTGTTTGGCCTCAACTGAAATCAAAGTCCCCTCATAAGATTATCCCTTTAGTTGTATAAGCATTAAAGTTCAAATGCTGATTTTCGATGTAAAAAGAATATTGTTCCCCATAATTGCACCTTTACTTTCTTCATGTTGCCATTAACTTTGCACGTTTTTGACAGCACTGACTTGAAGTTGAAAAGAATCAGTAATTTACTGCCCAGACACTGATTATAATCTCACCTTCCAGGCATGGACCAAAGTCTGCTCATGTGAGGAAAGGGCCACAGTTGCAGAACTCATATAGTATGCACATTTTTCTGTTACAAATAATTAGCATGATTTCCAAGCATTCTTTTATATTAACCTACATCTGCATACTTTGTAATGGGCAGAGGTGTTTTCATCAAACAAGTATCCTTACTATTTAATGTTTTTTAAGATAATTATTTATTCAGTTTATCTTAACAGTTTTTTAAAAAAATGTATACTGAAAAGAGTGCATGACTGTGAACTAATTTGCAGGAGTTCTCACACATCACTGCTTTCCAAGTGTGCACATTTGTACAATTTTTGTGTAATTTGCACACTCACATGCCCTGGCAGCATCAGTGATATTAATGTACGACTTTATTCAAATTCCATATTCAATCACTGTGTTTTCTTCTCAAGCTTATCTTCTTCTATCAAGTAAGGGGCTTATAATATGATATACAATTTATTAAACAATAATTTAATCTTACATAATTGATCTGTTGTTTGATACAGATGTTCAATCCATATTTCTGTAATGAACACCTGGACTGGAACTATGTAAATAGTCTCACTGATGTCATTGTATCATCATTCTTAGATGCCCCAAATAAAAATTTTATAAATCCAGATTTACCTTGAAATCCATTAGTACAGAAGGGCTACAAATATTTGGAAAGCACGAAAGAAAGGGTGTGTGTAATACATTAAAACTCATCCCTTCTGCCATCTTGGAACAAAATGTGAAGTTTTTTCTCTATCTTTACTGATAACAAGAATTGCATATATCGTATTATGTCCTGATAACTTGAAACAGAATGAATAAGAAGAAAATATGACAGAAATAATAGATACCATACATTACTCGTGTATAAGCTAGGTCCAAATGAAAACAACACAGATCTTGATCTGCCATCGCATAATGCACCGGCAGATCTGGGTCAATGCAGTTTGCTCAGGGTCTATGTTCTTTGTTCTACTGATTAGTCCTTACAAACTGCATAGACCCAGATCTGCTGGCGCATTATGCGCTGGCAGATCTTGATCAATGCAGTTTGCAGCTGGTATCAGCTTATACATGAATATATACAGTAGATAGATCAATAGATTTATTTTTACATTAAAATACCTCGCCCTCAGTAATGGTTAGGCCTGACTCTATCTCTGTGGTGGGATAAAAAAAAAGAACATGAATTGAGCTTTCACAACATACTGCAGCTACCCTGCAGTGTGTTGTTTTATTTCAATGAGTGCATTTCTCTTTACATTTTTATTCTTAATTATCTCAGAAGAGATAATCGTATGAAGATGCACTAATTATCTATAAATTTTGTCATAACTTCTACATGTATAAAACAACTGTCCAAATCCTCACAAACTCATGGATCTCAGAAATAACATTAAGTCAATGTTGTCCATCGAGTAAATGCATCTGATACACATACTTTATCACTGAAATGCATACATTTATTGAACCATCCATGACATGTACAAGTAATAAAATAAGTGTCCTTTATTATTTCCCATTATTTGTCATCTATTATGCATGCACAAATTCAGTGCCTGGTTTCTCCTCACAAAGCTTTATAAAAAGGATGAATCCATAGCAAGTCATGTCTGCATTAAAAATAAATGTGTTGATAAGTTGAATCCATAGCAAGTCATGTCTGCATTTAAAATAAATGTGTTGACTAGTTGAATCCATAGTAAGTCATGTCTCCATTTAAAATAAATGCGTTGACAAGTTGATGCTGATCACTACTCTGCAAACTTAATATGAAAGGTACTAAATGCTAAGAAAATGCATAAGTAGTTTTAACTTCATAATCTGTGGGGATTTTCTATACTCATGATGAGAACTGGCAAGGTGCCAGTATATTCCAGCCAGTTTTATCCACTTTTGTCCAGTTTTATCCAGTCACAAAGGTGGCTTTTTAATACAGGCTTCACAGTATGTTTAGACACTAAAAAAGTAAATATCCAGTTAAGTTTTAAAATAGATATATGTGATAATTAGAATGTCAGTTTATCTGTCTGCATTATTTGTAAACTTTCAATTTACTCTACTTGCTTGGAGGCTGTTTAAAGACCACCAGCTGGCATTATGTCCTGTCTGAGTTTTCGTTTTGTGGCATTCATTCTAATGTAACATTTAGGTCCAAATATTTCTTTCAGTTTTCAGTGCAACTCTAATGAAAATAAAGCAGAACAAAAACCAGAAACCACAAACATAATTCGGTTTCAAGTAGATTTTGCTTTACTGAGGTTGTCGTCTTGACAGCTCCCAGAACATGAAGATAATGTTAGCATCATCAAAATCCACAAGTTAATCAAAGGATCTGTCTTTGCACCTTCAGATAAATTATCCTTTTAAACTTGGTAAGAATGTCTTTCACATCTCTCTAAGCCACTGCGAGGGTAAGTAGGTTAATTTATATGGAAAAGTAGTTCAGACTGAGTCATACTTGCATTATTACCCTCTCACCCTTTATGTAAAGGAAAAAATCATGAACTTAAAGCAGGTAAACTTTCTTATTGTTTTCTTACAGTGGCAACATTTGATGGAGGGTTGCTATAATTTTTGAAAACTGAAAAGGCCATCTTTCTTGCCAGAATGCTTTCTATGGAGGGAGGAGTTTAATGAGCCGACTGTATTGCAAGGAAGTTTCTAAGTTAACTGGGTATGAATCAGTGAGAAGTGGTATAATGTCGACAAGTCAAATCAAATCTGATCAAATTCTGTTCAGCAGTTGTTGCAACAAAGTCATTTAA
Organism: Margaritifera margaritifera; assembly: GCA_029931535.1. Lineage (NCBI taxonomy): Eukaryota > Metazoa > Mollusca > Bivalvia > Unionida > Margaritiferidae > Margaritifera > Margaritifera margaritifera. The sequence continues at coordinate 1,204,382 of JAQPZY010001256.1, read as the reverse complement.
AGGTTTGTCTATTTTTAGTAACAGCATCATATTTGATTACGGATTCGCATCATTTGTATAAACCTGAAAGGTCTTTGTGCCAGAATGCATTGTCAAATTTGGTAGGATTCTGTTCAGCAGTTCTGAAAAACAGTTGTTTAAAGGTTTTCTATTTTGAGCAATGGCTGTCATATTTGATTGTTGGTCAGCACCGATGTCCTTAGAAAATGTTTCTAATTAAAATTTAGTAGCAACTGCCATACTTGATGGAAGATTGGCTTCATTCCTATAAAATTATAAAGGTCTTTATGCCAGGATGCTCCCTGCCAAGTTTGGTTGAAACTGAGGTTGTGTTTTTTTTTAAAAGAAATTGAATACATGTATAGCAACTGTTGACAGACAATGCATGATAGATGATGAATGAAACACACAGGAAACAGGACCATACCATGAGTTCACTTGGCCTTAATTCAATAATCAAATATTCAGCGTAAAAGAAGATGAAATATGCTGTTTTGTTTTAATTTCCTCTATATAAATGCATGGTAAACTAATAGGGAAAATCATAATAAAGAAGGAATTCATTTGTGTTTACCATATACTGGTATAAAGTTTGTGTATTTTCTGTTCTGTCTGATTATTCATAATCTCTTTCATCATAATTAAGTCTTTGATACATCCTGTTCCGTTTTTTATTATTCCTAATCACTTTCATCATAATTAAGTCCTTGATACATCCTGTTCTGTTTGATTATTCATATCATAATTAAGTCCTTGATACATCCTGTTCTGTTTGATTATTCATATCATAATTAAGTCCTTGATACATCCTGTTCCGTTTTGTATTATTCCTAATCACTTTCATCATAATTAAGTCTTTGATACTTCCTGTTCTGTCTGATTATCCCTAATCACTTTCATCATAATTAAGTCCTTGATACTTCCAGTTCTGTCTGATTATTCCTAATCACTTATATCATAATTAAGTCCTTGATACTTCTTGTTCTGTCTGATTATTTCTAATCACTTTCATCATAATAAGGTCCTTGATACTTCCTGTTCTGTCTGATTATTCCTAATAACTTTCATCATAAGTATGTCCTTGATACTTCCTGTTCTGTCTGATTATTCCTAATCACTTTCATCATAATTAAGTCCTTGACACATCCTGTTCTGTCTGATTATTCCTAATCGCTTTCATCATAAGTAAGTCCTTGATACTTCCTGTTCTGTCTGATTATTCCTAATCACTTTCATCATAATAAGGTCCTTGATACTTCCTGTTCTGTCTGATTATTCCTAATCACTTTCATCATAAGTAAGTCCTTGATACTTCCTGTTCTGTCTGATTATTCCTAATCACTTTCATCATAAGTAAGTCCTTGATACTTCCTGTTCTGTCTGATTATTCCTAATCACTTTCATCATAAGTAAGTCCTTGATACATCCTGTTCTGTCTGATTATTCAAATCATAATTAAGTCCTTGATACATCCTGTTCTGTCTGATTATTCAAATTATAATTAAGTCTTTGATACATCCTGTTCTGTCTGATTATTCATATCATAATTAAGTCTTTGATACATCCTGTTCTGTCTGATTATTCATATCATAATTAAGTCCTTAATACATCCTGTTCTGTCTGATTATTCATATCATAATTAAGTCTTTCATACATCCTGTTCTGTCTGATTATTCATATCATAATTAAGTCTTTGATACATCCTGTTCTGTCTGATTATTCATATCATAATTAAGTCCTTGATACATCCTGTTCTGTCTGATTATTCATATCATAATTAAGTCCTTAATACATCCTGTTCTGTCTGATTATTCATATCATAATTAAGTCTTTCATACATCCTGTTCTGTCCGATTATTCATATCATAATTAAGTCTTTGATGACCTCTTCCATTTGATTATTCCTAATCACTTTCATGATAATTAACTCCTTGATACTTCCTGTTCTGTTTGATTATTCCTGATCACCTTTGTCTAAATCTACAAGGATCAAGCATTTTAATGTCAATGAAAGAAACCTTGTCCTCGTCACTGTGATCAGCTGTCCTTTAAACAATCTTTAAAGCATTTGCAGATGCCTGACATTAGACCAATCCAATATTACACTCAAAATATCCCCGTCCCACCACAACTTTGTTTCTGTAATTACAGTCCTCGCTTTCTCATGATAACACTGTTCTGAGGATTCATAAAAGTGTACAATGTTATAGGCAAAGACAGCCCTATACTGGCATACATTATACATAGTACAATCTTCCCTCATTATAACAAAATTTAATAGGAGCCATAAAAGAGTGCAATGTTATAGGCAAAGACAGCCCTATACTGACATACATTACACATAGTACAATCTTCCCTCATTATAACAAAATTTAATAGGAGCCATAAAAGAGTGCAATGTTATAGGCAAAGACAGTCCTATACTGGCATACATTATACATAGTACAATCTTCCCTCATTATAACACAGTTCAGGGGAGCCATAAAAGAGTGCAATGTTAAAGATAAGGCAGTAGTATACTGAGGTACATTATACATAATACAGTCCTCCCTCATTACAACACTGTACATAGAAAACATACAAGTACCATGACATAGGCAAGGCAGCCTTATAATGGGGTACATTATACATAATACAGTGGTCCCTCATTATAACACTGTTCAAGGGAACCATTAAAATGTACCATGTTATAGGCAAGGCAACCTTATGCTGGGGTACATTACATGGAAAATTAAAGTCAATCAGTATAATGCAATCCATGTCCATACCCATTATGTTATATCAGAGACTGTGTAATACTGAGGGACCACTTAATTTGATGCAGGATTCTTTGTTTCAAATACTCAACAGGCTTCAATGATTCATCCTCCAACCTCAAACATTTTGGATGGGCATATACACGAAGTACTCAAATCTCTGTAAGGTTTTCCTCTATAGTATAAGTATGGTCAATGGTCCATTATTGGTCATCTGACTTGAAGGCATATTTGGAATTATATACATGTAAAGATTTCGCTGAAACAAGACTTCCTCTACAAGTCAACCTTTCTGTAAAAGCATCAAACAGAAAGATGGATCATTGCTTCCTTTGCAAACTTGTTATTTTCTTGTATCAAGTAAGGGGAGGTGGTGGGGGAGATGAGGAGGGGAAGGGGATAATGAGCCCACAGTGTTATATGGAAGTTTCTAAGTTACTTGTGTGTGAGTTAATAAGAGAGTGGTGTAACGTAGACAGATCAAATAACAATGTGATGCTAATAACAGCATTTTCCCTATGATAGTCTCTGGGGAACCACAATGTAAATTCTTTGAAACTTAGGAGGTGGACCTATCACTGGTAAAGACATTTTTATATTAAATTTATTAGCATTTTGAAAAAGTATGGAATGAGCTTATCAGCAAGGAAGGTCTTTTATGGAATAATTACAGCAAGCAGGTTGAGTTCTCTGATACTGGCAACAAGTTACTAGTAATGAGAAATGAAAAGTACAAGTTTGAGGGCATTCTACATACAATATATTCTCGCGTATAAACTGCAAACTGCATAGACCCAGATCTGCTGGCGCATTATGCACCGGCAGATCTGGGTCTATGCAGCTTGTAAGGACTAATCAGTAGAACAACATAGACGCTGATCTGCCAGCACATTATATAAATCAGGGTCAATGTTGTTTGTATTAAGACCCCGCTTATATGCGAGTATATATGGTAAGTGTTCAATATACACATTAGGGTCTCTCGAGATTACTCCCAATTTGAGTCTCCCAATTTGAGTATCCCATGCTCCCAATTTGAGTCTACACTGAATAAAATGTACCCAAGCCAACTGTTAACAGTACCAATCTTTCTCTGATTGCACTGCAAGTTTTTACAACACAAAATAAACACTTCATGCATGACTCAGATGTGGGTAAATTGAGGACTCTAAAGTAGAGGAAACCAGAAAATCTGACGAAATCCAGACCCTGTAGGAAGGATGGGTAACTTGTGGTGTGGTGATTAACCAAAATAAATAAAGATTGGTCAGTTTAGTCACGCAGCCAAGCATTATGATTATAATTGGTCAGAATAGTCAAACAACCAAGCATTTTATTATGATTGGTCAGAATAATCAAACAGCCATGCATTTGATTAAAATAGGTCATTATAGTCAAACAGCCAAGCATCTGATTATCATTGGTCAGAACAGTCAAACAGACAAGTATATGATTAGCATTGGTCAGAATAATCAAACAGTCAAACTGCCAAGCATTTGATTCTGATTGGTCAGAATAGTCAAACAGCCAAGTGTTTTATTATGATTTTTCATTATCAAATATAAACAATTAAATTTTCTTTTTTTTCTTCACAATTTGACTTTTTGGGTCAAAATCTTCCATGACAAGTAAAACATGTGATTTAATATAACCGTCTGATGCTTAGTACAACCCAAGCGCCAACATGGCAAATGAAAAATGCACTAGTACACTGTTCAACTTTATGGGATACAAGAAACTTCACCTTTACCAAGTATACAAAAATTACATTTGTCCTTAAAATATATAAAAAATATTTCCAAACAACTAAAATCAATGGTTGATGTAAGTTATGATCAAACCAATAATCGATTTTTAACTTTCAACTGATTCTCCAACACTGTGGGCCACCACATACTCCCAAATATAACAGAACTGAGGATTGAACCCTGGACTGCAGAGGTTCAAAAAAGCTTGTAACTATTACCGCTTTTATGTACAGGCCTCCATGCCCTTCAGAAGATCAAAGTTCTAAGTAAGAACTGACAGTCAGAAACTGCAATGATTAAGAAAATCTAAAAGCCTGGTGATATCTTACATCATATTTACACAAAACCTTCTTAGTCTACAAGTTTTTTTACCGTGCAGGAGGAGGAGGTGGAGGAGGAGGTGGTGGAGGAGGAGGAGGAGTATCCCATGCTTTGAAGAATATCCCTGGCCTCTCTTTCAATCAGGTCATTCATTACTAACAGCTCATTTTCATCCACTTCTTTGTCCTGTAAGAAAAATAAAACTACAGTATTGCAGACAGCCAAGATATATATCTGTTATACCAACAGATCATGTTTTATGCTGCATGTTTCTTCCACTCATTATATCATGCAAACAGCGAAAAGACAGATCACACCATGTGCTGACAGATCATATTCTATGCTGCATGTTTCTTCCACTCATTATATCATGCAAACAGTGAAAAGACAGATCACACCATGTGCTGACAGATCATATTCTATGCTGCATGTTTCTTCCACTCATTATATCATACAAACAGTGAAAAGACAGATCACACAATGTGCTGACAGATCATATTCTATTAGTTGTAAGTAAAATACCATGAAATCATGTTTGTTCTACTCATTATATCATGCAGACAGCACAGACCCAGATCTACCAACCCACTATGAAATAACAGAACTGGGTTATCACTGTTTGGTGTTGGGTGTATGCTATACATGGCTCAATATAGTGCTACATTCATACATTGCAAACATATGCTTGATCATTATTCTTGAATACTCATTTTCAATCACACAAAATTTAATGAGCATACAATTTTAGTGTGCACAAAATTTTAGTGAGATTATCGAGGAAGCAAATTTATTTTAAAATTATGCTCACAAAAATTGTGTGATAACAATATATGGTACATAATTTATACACCATATTACCTACACGATTTACTTTTTTAATACAAACTTGATTTGTGTTTTGTAAGACAAGTATGCCCCCACTGCTGACATACAAACTAAAAAGTCAGATCTGCCAACCTTAAAAAGACCTTTTCAAGGTGTAATGAAATATCATGTACTGCTACTGTCGACTTGGAAATCTTGCATTTGAAAAGTTCAGAAGTGTGATTTTGATGTAGTGAAAGCAACATTATATAAGTACACTCAGACCTTAATGACCCCCAATTCAGTTTCAGAAAATGCAGTTCCAAACCCCATGAATGTCAATTGCTTCTTGCAAGATCTCTCAACTCGATGCAATCTTTGTTTTTTTTTTAACCTCACGTGGTGGCAGTTAACATCTCTCCTGCAGTAAGCATTACCCAAATCGACACCACATGCTGTCCAATAAATATAATTGTTGCCTGTCCAATAAATGTAATTGTTGCATTTCCTGCTTTTTTTGTATTCATGTCAAAGTATTTGAATATTCCCTTTTATAATTCTGTGCTGACTATTGGAACTTTTTAAGAGGCTGATTGTCCCTTTCGTCTTCAATATGTTTTCACTTGTTGAACAACATTTCTAGATAAACTTATAATGTAAATGCACAAGCTTGATTACGCAGTTCGCTTCTTCTCCGAGCTAATGCAATGGCCAGAAAGAAAATGGTTTTGAGCTTGATTTATAAAAGAACCCTCACTCAGAGGTTCACAAAGTGTTTTGTCACTACCCACAAAAAAACACGAAAAGTTTCATCTTGGTGTCAATGAACGAGAAACCAGTTTCTGTAGTTCTATGTACTTAATAAGATCTGATAAGTGAGAATCTGAACCAGTGGATTTGCCTTTGGACAATTTAAGTGTGTTCAAAAGGGCAGCCCTATTGTCTTTGATTGTAGAGGTTGAACAAGACCTCTCCTCAAAGAGGAAGAGAAGAAAATCTGCTACTGCAGCAAGAGAGGGTCAGCAAGGATTAAAGCATTTCCAAGTGCACCAATCACAGAAGATTATCCACTTTGCATTGTAGACCCTAGATGTAGAATTTTTTTTACAATGCAGTTGGTAATTTTGCTCAAAATTTTGTTTTTGCAGATGAATCACTTGAGATGAGCTGAGCATGAAAGCGGATAATCTGAGGATTGGTGTGAAGTAAAGTACCTCTGTGCTGTGAGAGAAGATCAATAGGTCGAGGAGGTCATTGAACCATGACCTTTTATGCTACAGAGGTGCAATCAGGATGATACATGCTGTGGATGTCCTGATCTTGCGCAGTACTTGTGGAATCAACCTGAAGGGTGGAAATGCATAATTGAAAAATTGATCCCAGTTCAGGCTGAAGGCGTCCACTGCCCATGCTTCTTGGTCTGGGACTGGGGAGTCATAAATTTGAAGCGTGTCGTTGTGTTTTATTGCAAACAGCTCCACTAGAGGTGACTCCCATAGAATGAATAGATACTCTGCAACTGCTTTATGCAGAGACCATTCTGTTAGGACTACCTTCAATTGTGTCTGTTCTGAACCGACTGTTGGCAAGAATGTTTTTCTTCCCTGGAATACGACAAACTCTGAGTGTATTCCCTTCTGACTCTGACCAATGTAGAAGGTTCCAGACATTTACGCAGAGAGAAGGAGCTCAAGTACCACCTTGTCACCTGAGGTATGCAACCACTGACATATTGTCTGAGGAGACCATGATGCAATGCTCTTTGACATGTTCCATGCACTCTTTTAGGGTGAGGAACACAGCTTTCATTTCTAAATTGTTCATGTGGAGGAGACTGTTGTCTTGTGACCAATGGCCATGGAGAAGTATTCCTTCTGGCTGTAAATGAGCCCCCATCCTGAATCTGATGTGTCAGTGTACAGATAGGAGTAAGGTTCTGGGGCATGCAGGGAAACTCCCCTCAGAAACTTGTCTTGATAGTACCACCACTAGAGGTGGTACTAACATGTTGGCCCCAGAGAAATTTGATCTGACAGTGCATCCCTGTGGGGTTTCCAAACCACCAACAGGAGAAACTGAAGAGGACGTGAATGAAGTCTCCCTAGGGATACCAGATCCGCCATGGAATTCAAGGTTCCCAGAAGAGACAGATACAGGTGAGCCGACAACGAAGTCTTCGTATGTAACGTCCTTAAAAGTTCCATGATTTTGTGTATCCTCTCTGGGGGAACATGAACCCGACCCAGAGAGATAAGGAAATTCATTCCTATGTACACAAAATCCTGAGAGGGAATGAGATCAGATTTCTCTAGGTTTAAAATCAGTCCTAACTGAGTCACTACGGACCATCAGCGGGTCATGTGACTTAATAGGGACTGTTTGTTCCTGTTGTGAAGCAGACAGTCATCGAAATACTGGATTAGCAGAATTCCCAAGTGCACAGCTATTACTCCCATGATTCTGGTGAAGAACTGGGGCACTGAGATTAGATCAAATGGCATGGCTTGGAATTGAAATACTTCCTGTACAAGCAAGATCCAGAAATAAATTTTGTGCAGAGGAAAATTCAGGACGTGGAAGTACGCATCCTGAAAATCGATGGAAACTGCCCTACCCAGTTGCCTGGTTGATAGCGTTCTGAACTGAAGTTGCAGTTTCCATCTTGAAAGTTTCCTCCAGCAGAAATTTGTTTAGGAGAGTAGAATGCTGATGACTGAATGTTCTGAACCCTCTCTACTGTGCCATTCTAATGAAGGGTGTGCGTTTCTTCCTTTAATTTTAATATGTGTGATTAATGGAAGACGATGGGTATCCTTGAGAGAGGAGGAAATTCTGTGCAGCATAGACATAAACCATCCTTAATTATAGAAAGGACCCACCAATCTTCCATGATGTTCAACCAGGCCTCGAAAAAGAGGGCCAATCGACCACCTACATGTATTAAAGGAATAGGTATGCACTGGAGGAGAGGTGACATGTCCCTAGGGACAGACTCCTTTTCCCCCCCTTGCCTCTTTAGGAAAGGGGGAGACAAAAGTAGACTTCTTTGCCTTGTCCTTGCCTCTCCATTTACTTCATCTCGTTTGTGGAGCGGACTTATAGGGGGGCTGGCTACTTTGTTGTTGTGGTTGCATAAGTTTCTGATGGAATTGTGGCTGGCCCATGGCTTGATCAGGTTGTGTGTGGATACTGGCTGGTTTTATCAGGGCCAGCAACCTACACAAGGGACCTACATTGTTGGTCCCTAAAATCCAGAGAAGCAATAGTGGGAATGAGACTGCCAAATAAGGTCTCAGAATCCAGGGGTGCAGCCCTCAGAAGATTTTTGCTGTGTTCTAGCAAAACCTTCGAAGAATCCAAAGCTACATCTCAATGGAGGTGAAAAAGCTCTGCTGACAAAGCTATTGATGTAGACAATGTGTGTCTTGAAGTCTTAGCCTCAGCCTCTAACAATCATTGCAAGGCAATGGGTGATAGGCAATGGGTGATAATGATTCTTCCTTCTGTAAACTGAAGGAAACTGCTAAAAACAGGTCAGCATGTGAAGTAATGGTCACCAATGAATTGGCCTTTGACTCTAAAGCCGCTAAGGATTTAACCGAGAGGCGAGAGAAGGAACCTGCTGAAATGCCCACTTGTGAAGCTTCAGCATCCAAGTGTGGGGGGTTTCACTGGCAGATGAATGAACCTTATAGGTTTATATGGTCGAGGCTGATATTAAGGGTCACAATGTAGCAAGGGGGACTGACCACCTTTTATTTTGCCTCGACAATTCTTGACCTTTGCTCAGCCATTGCACATCTTCTCTGACCATGGCAGTGTGAGGAAGTAGCAGCAAGTCTGGTCAGGGCATTGGCCCTGACAGTGTTTCTAAGCAAGAAAGAATCTTAGTGTCACCTGAACACTTGGACTTAGGACACATGTCAGGGTGAAGAAGGCCGTAGTCTTTGTTGACAGCAATGTTAAATGACCAAGTCTGCTCCTCCTCAACCACTTGTGTAGCATTGTGAGAGGGATTTGGAGATCCTCAGTGATAAGTGACCAGTCAATGACATGTCACTTACAGTCAATGGCGGTCTAGACTTGAGGAAACTTCCATCAGAACTAGAAGAGCAACAATGTCATCTAACCCTTGGCCTGTAACATCCTTCATAGTTCCATGATTTTGTGTATCCTCTTGGGATCATGAACCCGGCCCAGAGAGGTAAGAAAATCTACTCACTTGACATTGGGTACTGTGGAAATCTTGCCCCTTCCCCAAAGTGCAAGGAGTCTCCATATTAGGGCTCAGTTCAACCCCCACCGGGGTTATTACCATGCTTGATCTTGGGATGGTGCTTCTCCACCCTCCTATCATTGGGGCAGTGCACTCAGACCCAGCAAGCTGATTACCCTTTATAATGATAGAAGCTGCCTTCTGTTTAGAAGATGCACTATCTTGTCTGAGAGGGGTGCTGCTCTTCCCTTTCTTCGGGGGGGGGGGGGGGTGCACATGATCCTTTTAGAAATATATGCTGCTACCTCACAGGTAGTAACAATATTTCTCTCCTGGAATATCCTGTCTCTCCCTGTTTTATTAGGGAAGATGCAGTCAATTCCAGCTAAGTTTTGCACAATTTAAGATCTAATTGATCCCAAAGGAGAAGAAGAACGTGCTTCCTTCCTCTTCTTATATGTGTGTCGACTTTTCGCAAGGTCCCAAATGTCGTCCAACTAGAGACAACAAATGGAACATCTGTCTATTCATCTACATTTTGTGCACGATATACAAGTTGAGTTAGTATCCCGTGGGCTCTTTCTTACATCCACACTTACCAACCATTTGAGACATCTGTAAATAAAGTTCTGAAAACAAAAAACTTTAATATGATAAAATATAACAGATGAATTATAATAACAACAAGAGTTGCATCAGCTGCGTGCTACTCTTTACTACTGATTGGTATTGACAAACAAGAATATCAGAATTTGATTGTTTTTTTTTCCATTTTATGAATTATAAACACAAGAACTCATTGCTGGTTTTATGGTAAGTTTATAAAACAATACTGAAACATTTGGGGTGCCTGGAATCTCTACTAATAACCAACTATTATGAGATTCCATGTTGTGACCACGCTATTGCACTAATAAAAATAATCACAATAATATTGGGACCCATCAATTGTAAACACTGTTGTGCAAACTATGAATGGATAATTTTTTGAGAACCCATACTAATGATTACATATTCCTACTGCAATGTCTCTTGTTCTTACATAGGAGGAGTGAGGGTAGATGGCTCATGTGTGACAAGACACGAATTTAAAATTATCAATGTTATCTAATCAAATAATAAATTTTTGATAGATACAGATAGAGGATCATTTCACTACAAAGAAATATGAATCTCAAGCCCTGATAATTAGCAAAACCATCACTTGCAGAAATTTTTTCTCGTCATAGTGTTTCTTTCCATGTGTTGACTCAATGGTCATCCGAAAAAGAAATGAGAATATGCTATAGCACACAGGCTGATGGCGTAGATCAGACTGGGTCGATCCACGTGTTCTAAGAAATCTCTAGAACAGAGTTGGTGCATCTAGCACAGATGAGGTATTTCCATTGACGAAAGGTAAAGCTTAATAACAGTGACAGGTGAGTTACTAATGACATTAAATTGAAGTTTTATGAACAAGTTAACCTCATACTGACCAAAATGTAATGATGGGTTCACGGGTTTATAAAACTTCATATTTACCAAAACAAAAGTCTATACTTTTTTTATTACATCATTTCATTTGTTTTTGCAAAGTAAAAGAATACAATTTTAGCGGTATCGTACCACAAATATGATGCTACAAGATGGTGTTACAATGTCACATACTAGTCAATAATGGCATGACCATGTGATATAAAGATCTATCATATAACATCCTATGAAAATGAGAGCTTTCACAGTAATCTATCACATACCATCCAATGACAATGGTAGCTTTCACAGTAATCATATGGTATGAAGATCTATCTCATAACATCCAATGAAAATGATTGCTTTCACTGTAATCTTATGATAACAGATCTTGGTATACACTGTTTGCAGCTGAGTGCATGTCCTATACAGATAAATATTGTGCTATGCACTAATATTTCAACACACAATTTAGCTCCATATTTTGGCAGGAAAATTTACATTTTCATTGTACAGTTTACCTCGTCTCTCTTCTCTATGGCGACAAAGCTGGTAAACTGGGTCACAATGGAGTACTCCTTGCTCAGCTCTATAATCATATTCTTAGTCTTGGACTTCAGTATCTGAAAATTTGAAAATGGAACAACCAGGTGTTATCATGCATTTACCAGGTGTTATCATGCATTTACCAGGTGATATCATGTATTTACCAGGTGTTATTATGCATTTACCATTTATTATTATGCATTTACCACGTGTTATCATTCATTTACCAGCTTCTGTAATTGTTTTTATCACTAATATTTCACGACAACTTCAATTTACAACTTCAATATGACATTGTTTTAAAAACTACATGATTTACTATCTATGACAGAGAATCAATCTATTTTTTGAGAAACAAAAAAAAATCTTCCTGTATTAATAAACGTAAATTCAAATTCCTACAAAACTAGATTTGTGTTTATAAAACATAATATCATCCCACTGCAGACCATAAAGTCTACATCCATAAAGTTACAAAAGAAAAATTTGAAAAATTGCTATAATGGCATGAAAATCTAATCAAGTCATCTACAAATATGCCTACCATACTTCATTTATCTACCTCATGTGATTTTTTTCCATAAATAAAGTCTAAGATCATAAAGTTTAAAAATGTGTACAAGCAATTGACACATGACTATAATGGCCTAAAATTCCAAACAGGTCATCTACATATGCAGACATGAGACTGGAGCATGTACAAAATAAATCTGAAAATTGGAAGGGTTGTACTGGAATCCTCTACCAGTGGAGGTCTGAGAAGGCAGGACTGCCACCCCAACCCCAACACACAGGGAGGGATGGGGGGAAGGACACAGTAAACATATTTTTCAGGTAATTTAAATGATCTAAACTAACTGTCCTGCAAGTATGAACTTTGACTTTTTGGAACAAGAGTCCCTTGAAAAGACTGATGCTCTTCTGGCTGAAAAGAATTTCCAGGAATCCAAGTTAAGACCACTTCTTCCTTTAAACCAGGGGTCTCCAAACTATGGCCCATGGGCCAGATCCAGCCCGCGGCTTCAATTTGTCCGGCCCGCAAAGTGTTGTACTTTTTCAAAATGATTTTGCATATATTTAAACTTTTCACAGTTGCTTCGGCCTGCAAACCCCCTTCAAAAATCTAACATGGCTCTCGTCTTATAAAGTTTGGAGACCCCTGCTTTAAACTACTGACTGCTGAAACTATCTCTGATATTCTTGAGTGATAACATGATTTTCAAACTGGCCACATGGTGACCATATTGGATGTACTTGGAACCCTTCTCAGTTAGAAGTAATTAGAGATCATTAATAGTCATTTGGTGAAAACCTATGTCAATCTAATCATCCATTCAGAAGCAGTAGTAATAACAAGATTTTCAACATGGTCATGGTGGCAGCAATATCAGATGTAAAACTGACACCATTTTCATTTAGGACCAGTAGCATAAAGTTTTTTTTAGTGAAAACTCCGTATCAATATCACCATTCATTCAAGAGGAGTAGTGATAAGATTTTCAAGAAGGCTGGTATGGCAGTCATATTGGCTGTCAGATCTGCAACATTTTTTTTTAGGATCAACTAGACATCATAAGATTTGACTTTCCATTTAGAAGTAGCAATAAAAAGATTTCAAGATGGGTACCATGGTGGCCATATTTGATGCCATGACCACCATTTTCATTTAGGACCAACCAGAAGTCTTTTGGTGAAAACCCCATACTGATATGACCATCCATCCAAGAGAAGCCATAACAAAATTTTCAAGATGGCCAGCATAGTAGCCGTATTGGATGTCAGATTAGCACCATTGTAATTTAAGACCATCTAGACATCATAAGAAGTCTTCTGGTGAAAACCCCATGCTGATATGGCTTTTTGTTCAGAAGAACTAGCAATAACAAGATTTTAACATGGCTGCCATGGTAGCCATATTGGATGGAGCTTTTCCAGTCTATGACCAGTAGAGCTAAAAACTGTGTGAGTATTTGGCTGTCCTGCTCCATCCATTCCCATGTCCATACATTTAGTACCTCAGTCATTATCTCTGACATTTTCTTTTCCCCTTTCAACTATTCTGTTTGCTGCCATATTATTGCTGTTTCATATGTCAGAAGAAGAAAACCAACTAATTCCAACTACCTGCTGGCACAGACTGATTCTGCAAAATATTCAGCTGAGATATTAAGCCATTTACTGGCTGCATTATTAGCAACCCAGCAGCACACACTCATGAAATAGGATGACCTTCTCTCAATTTTCAGATTGAATTTATGCAAATCTCAGAACCCCTCCTGATCAGATAACAAGTGAAATCTGCCAAAAAACAGAAAAGTCTCATGCCTCCATATGGATACAGATATGCAAACAAAATTTAATTTGCCTATGCTGAATAATTTTGGCACAATCTTGCTAAGAAACTTCTCAATGCTGATAGATGTTAAGTATGGATGGAAGTATGGACATACAACACTATTAGATGTAAGTACGGATGGTTGTATGGACACACAACACTAACTGATGTAAGTACAGATGGATCTATGGACATACAATACTGATAGATGTAAGCACAGATGGATGTACAACACTGATAGATGTGAGTACAGATGGACATATGGACGTACAGCACTGACAGATGTAAGTACGAATGGACATATGGATGTACAACACTGATAGATGTGAGTACAGATGGACATATGGACGTACAATACTGACAGATGTAAGTACGAATGGAAATATGGATGTACAACACTGATAGATGTGAGTACAGATGGACATATGGACGTACAACACTGACAGATGTAAGTATGGATGGACATATGGATGTACAAAATGACCATCCTGCAAGCTATAGGGGCATAAAGAAACTTACAAATTTAATCAAAGATAATTAAACTCATTAACAGTGGCATCTGCTCTATAGACTAAACTGCACTATAAATCAGTTGCTAATTAACTAATTTTCAGGGTATCTGGCACTGGGCAATAATTGCAAAGTTTTGGGGTATTAAATTATTGTCTATCAATTAGGACAAGATGTACTCTGAATCAGTCATTATTGATTGAATTGGTAAATATTATTAGCAGAAAAGGAAAAATGCTGAATTAAAGTAAAAACTTATTAATGCTAATCAATAATGGGTAAAAATCTTAGTTTGGATTAGTTTAAGTTCCTGTAATCCCAAGCTGATGATACACATACGTTTGATTGGACAGATTTAAAACCAGATGAATAACTTCTACTTTGTAAATAACTTATCATATTCACTGTAACATCTGCACTGTGCTCTTAAATATTATTATTTGTGTACATTTTGCGAGCTTGAAGCTCATTATAATAGGGATACACCAATGATATCAACAATCTCCCCATCGCCAGTATGTACATACTAAAAGAGTTAGTTCCCTTTTACTGTCTTGGCTCTTGTCTCAACTTTGGAGGTGTATTGTCTCTCCAAATAGGTCATGCTGAGTATAGCATATATTTCATTCATTTTTAAGATTAGTTGAACCCCATTAAGTTAAGTTTCAATGATACAACAGACATGTGCAATGAAAATTAGGATGTTCTAGGTAGGTTTCATTAGCTCCTTTCCTCCAGCAAGGCATGCCAAAATAAAAAAGTGTGCACAGAGTAAAAGAAATTTTTTGCAAGTTTGACCATGAAGCAGGGTGTATGCTTATAAAGGCATGTGCAGCTGTTACATAAAATATAGTAGTGTGATTTTTGAAGACTTGCATGAATTTCACATGAAATGAACATGACTGTATTCTTCTTTTTTTCATACATTGAAGTCCTATATAAAAAAGATCAAAGCATCAAATCTTTGAGCAAGAAAAGTAATACAATGACCTTAACAGTAGGTCTTTAACTTGTTTTGATGTCACGACATAATATTACAATAGTTTCATAGCAAAAATATGACACAGGAATTTCAGCTGTCATATCAGCCAAGATATAAGATGAAATATTTACAGGATAAAAGTCTTGTATTAACATCCTCAAATCCTCAAACACATCCCTATTCTAACATCCTCAAATCTTCAAACACATCCCTATTCTAACACAATTTTTCAGAAAATTTAGTCAAAAAATAGCTGAAAATGCAATTCTCCATGGCATCATGTCACGTGTAGATTTATGATTTCTCAATGTAGTCAAAATTCCCAGCAGTATATTGTGGATTTTACTGTCACAAATTTTGACATTTGACCAAACCTTTTACACTCGCAGGTGTGATCAATCAAAAACCTACTTCCTGATCAGCCCTGTCAAGGGAGAGAAGTCCATCCTCCCAGTCCCTGATAATAGCTCTGGCAGTCAGGCTATGCAAAATCTGAAAACAGAGTAATAATGTTGATAAACTGTGATGTATATATAGAATAGCATTTTATGGCACCTCAGCACAGTAGTGGCTATATGGTGCCAACTAAAGGTAAAGTTGCAAAATGTAAAAATGAAGAATTGCACACAAACTTTAGGAAGATAAACCTCCTCAAATAAATGTAAACATTTAACAAGATAAAATATCAAATGCAAAGATGATAAATTTCTGTAAAAAGTAAAAGATAAAAGTAACAACACATGTAAAATCCTTGTATGGTGGCATACAGTAAATGTATTTATTTTCATGTGAATAATTTTTCATGGTTTTACAGATATTTTCAATGGTACTTAAATTCACTGATTGTGGAGGGGGTCCTTCTTTAGTAAAAAAGGATCACTGTTTGCTCTTTAAATTCACTGTTGGTAATAACTACAAAATCTGCCAAAATTGGTCCCCAAAAATGTGTGAAATTGCCGCCAGACCAGCAGTCCAATGCCATCTAATTTCAATGCAGACTGGAGCAAAATATGTGTAGCCAGTCCATCCGGCCAGTTGGATATTTAGGTATATAGAGTACATTTAATATACAATTGTATATTTTATGATATTAAAAGAAATAACAGAAACAAAAAAAAGAAGAATATAACGGTGAATTGTTTCTTATGACCACTCGCGAATCTGTGTGAGATTAGAAGATAAATAACTTATGTGTAATCTGTGTTCAATAGATGCTTGAAACTCAAGTTAAAAAATCTTCTTCATTTATTTGATCTCAGATGACACATACTACTTCCAATTCCCAACATCAACATGTGAAGGTGTTTGGATGCCTCGAAGCCACCACTAAAAACCCAAATACAGCCAAGGAAAAAATAACTAGTTAAAAGGAATACGACACTATAAAAAAAACAATGTTTTAAAAATGGTTGTGTTACAGAATTCACTTGGAATATAGAAACAGGATGCATTTGATCCAGTTCTAGGCCTACAATACAAGACATGGACCTGATATTTATGACAGAGGTGAGTCAATGTCTTACTGCCATCCCAAATGGTGCTGTGTAGTGTGTTCCCTGTTTGATTGTCCAGGGAAATAGAGGACAAATTTTCAAGAATATCTCACATACTTGGCAGCCCATCAGATTAAGGCTCACTTGTGTACACAACAAACTGTTGATTGATTACCTTATTGTTGTAATCTGGAGACTTTAGGTCAAATGCAGAATGTTTTCTGAGGTGTTATAAGTAATAAAGGGATCAATGGTTGTCCATGATGGCTATTGAGTCTATGATTAAAATCGGCCATCCTTTAGTGGAAGTGAGATTAAAACGAAAGTCCAACCAAAAAATTATTTCAGTGGAAACACTTGAGTAAGCATTTTTATTTTTTTTATTTTTTAATTGCTATTGCATTGTTCAAGATGTTTCAAGTTCAAGTTTAATGAATAATAATTGAGTTGTCCCTTGCTCACACTTACACTGGTGTAATGCAACTCTGGTTAAACATTTTAAGCAGCACCTATGAACAACATCAAAAGTTTAAAGAGAAACTGTATAAAGCAAGACACTCTTCAGATGCTAATGAATATCATCACTGATGATCCAATGAGTAAAAAGGACATTCGTAGAGCAATTGGACAATGGTTGACATCAGGACCTGGAGGAAAACATTAATTTACGTGAAATATTTTTAGATCTGAATAAACACATAAATCAATTTAATGTGATTTTGTTTATTTCTTTTCATATTTAAAATACAGCAATTGCAACATTGTGAGAAATAATAGTAAAAAAATGGGGCCCTTTTGGGCACATGGAATTGGAGTCAGGGCTTGTGGAATCTGACTCAGGGCTTGTAAAAATCACCAGCCCTGGGCCTGTGTCTGAAAACATTTTTCTTTGAGCACTGCATAAAATGGTGAAAATCAAATTTGAACCAGGCCTTCTTAACATAAAATATCATACCAAATTTGATTTGAATCCATCAAGTCCTTCAAAAGTTACTGAGTGGAAAATAAAGTTTCAAAACATGATGGGATCTGACAGGACATGATTGATGGACATGGATAGAACTACATGCCCCCTCCATAGATATGGTGGACACATACAAATTTTAATGTAATTATTGGACTCTATGATAATAACGATGTTATAAAAGGTATACTGAGAGACTCCAAGTACATGGCTCTAATTTTTTATTTTAATGACTGATGATGTGAAGTACTTGATTTCTTCTGGGTGACTAGTTAATCCATGTAATTTTTCCCTGGTTATAAGCATAAATGTGTTCACGGAACACAGATTCCCCACCACAGTGCCTGAAAACTGACCATTTTGCCCATCTACTGTCATGGTGGGGCATAACAGACTGATGGACAATGCTGACACTATTTTTGCCTTACCACTGTTATTGTGGGGCATAAAAAACAAAATTTCACAAACAAATTACACTGGTCACTCCAGGTTTGTTATAAACAAGAGCCTCTCGAAGGGACTGATGCTCATCTGGCTGAAAAGAACTTAAGACCATTTCTTCCTTTTAACTGTTGAGTGTTGAAAAAATATCTGATATTCTTCAGCAATAACAAGATTTTCAAATTAGCTGCTCTAAATGTCATATTGGCACCATTTTCGTTTAGGACCAACAAGACATCAGTTAGGACTGACAAGACATCATAAGTCTTCTCGTGGAAACCCCATGTTGATATGCCTTTCTGCTGTGGAGAAGTAGCAATAACAAGATTTTCAAAATGGCTGCCAAGGTGGTCATATTGGACATTACATTGGCACCATTTCCATTTAGGACCAACTAGACTTCATAAAAAGTCTTTTGGTGAAAGCACAATATTGATATGACCAGCCATCTAGGAGAAGAATCCACCACAAGATTTCCAGATGGCCATTGTTGCAGCCATATTGGAAGTCAGATTGCACCATTTTCATAAGAAGTCATTTAGTAAAAGCCCCATGCTGATATGACCATCCATTCATGAAGAGTAGCAATAACAAGATTTTCAATATGGCCACTGTGGCAGCCGTATTGAACATAAGATTGGCACCATTTTCATTTAGGACCAACTAGATATAAAAAGTTTTCTTTTGAAAAAATTATGTCAATATGATTTTACATTCAGGTTGAATAGCGATAACAAGACTTTCAAAATGGATTCTGTGTAATATGAGCATCCATTCAACAGGAGTAGCAATAACAAAATTTTAAAGATGACTGCTGTGTTGACCATACTGAACGTCAGTTCAGCACCATTTTCATTCAGGACCAACTAGACACCAAAAGAAGTCTTCTGGTGAAGACCCCATGTCAATATGACTTTCCATTCAAGAAGAGTAGTGATAGCAAGATTTTCAAGATGGCTGTGAATGGAAGTCATATTGGAAGTCAGATCGGCACCATTTTCGTTTAGGACCTACGAGACATCATAAAAAGTCTGTAAGTAAAACCCCATGTTGATATGGCCATCTATATGATCCATATATATATATATATATATATATATATATATATATATATGTATTTATTTTTATGTTTCAATACCTTGCCCTCAGTGATGCTTAGGTCAGAGGTTGACACAACAGTTGAAACTTCGTGTCCATCTATCTCTGCCTTGAGGGTGGCCTGAAAAGATAAATAAAAACAGCAAGAAATGGCACCGTCAGGACACATAGAAAATTGACTGCATGTTAAATGTAGAGTATATTAACCAATAATTTATATAACAGTCCTCATGATCCATACTCATATCAAACTTTGAGAATGTCCAGGTACAAGTGTTGGAAAAACAGATATCAACCAAACAAAATGACTGCATGTTAAATGCAGGACAAAATGACCTATTTTTCATATGATGGTCCTGTGAATCCATGCATGTATCAAGATTTGATAATGTCCAGGAAATAGCATTTAAGTATAAGACTTAAAGCAATATAACAAAATCAATCCTGCATGCTAAATTTCATTGTGACCTACTTTTTACATCGCATAGTTGGAGGAATTAGAGAATTAGAAGTAATAATTTGTCAATAGCTCTATGAACATGCCTCATGTTATTTTATCTATCATTCACATCATGCTTTCTTGTCAGTAAAAATTCTCTGAACAAAGATAATTATTCATTCTTCTCAACGTTTCAACAGTAAACTATGTTATAATATATGCTATATAACTTCCAAAATTTTTATTTCGAAATGATAACATTTTCAACACATTGTTGGCTATAACATGCTAATGAAATAAGAGCTATGCCTGTCCCATGGACACACAGAGACAGACAACCCAGGCTTGCCTGGGTGAATACTGAACATGTAACACATTGGATTATGAATTTGATGCTCTACCAACTAAGCTACCACAGCTCCTGTTGTGCACTCAGATTTATATACAAAGTACAAAGTAGACTGGTATCTAGGCATATTATTGTCACAAAGGTGAAAAATACTAGGTAAACAGAAGAAAATCAACCATTATCAAATTAACTTTAACCTCATCATAATAATCTACCATATATACTTGCATATAAGCTGGATCCATTATGCGACAGCAGATCTGGGTCCATGCAGTTTGCAGTTGGTATTGGCTCTACGCGAGTATATACGGTATTCTTTAAAAAATTGAAATAAAATCATCTCAACCTACTCCTGTCAGATTTAAAAAGTATGAAACTTCATTTTGTGCAACTATTTATGCTTTTGGAATGACTCAACTATTTATGCTTTTGGAATGACTCAAATTCCTATCATTTTCAATTAATGACTTGTTAGTATATGAACGAGATGGCTAGACCAAAGAGCTAATTCAATTTATAATATGTAATTTTGAATAAACTGCAATTTTTACAATGATTTCGTCTACTTCTAAGCTATGTCAGTAATATTGTGATTTAATTCATCCTTCATTCATTTCATTTTTTCATTTCTCCCTTAACAGGGCTGGTCGTAGGGGCACCACTGATGACTTTGTGACAATCTCTCTCTATTTTGCCCTGTTCTCCACTGCTCTTTGGGACTTTGCAAAGTCCATGCCTGTCCACTCTTTGATATTATCTTCCCATCTCTTCTTCTGTCTGCCTCTTTTTCTCTCTCCTTGTCTTTGACAGGCCAGATAAGCATGAGACATGACCATACCATCTTCTTCATATGGTCCAATTGCACCTTGGATTCTAATGCGCACCTCCTCATTAGAGATGTGGTCTAAGTATGAGATTTTCACATGCATACAGAAATATGGACATGACGAGAAAGCGCATAAGCTTGATCTTGGACCCAATCATGATGTTGCTGTCCTTCCAAATAGGCTTCAGCCTAGCCAGTGCAGTTGTTGTCTGCACAATCCTGGAAAGAACCTCAGGTTTTGAACCTTCATCAAAGGCGATAGCACCTAGGTACTTGAAGCTTGCCATTGTGCCCAGCTTCTGTCCATTCACTCTTTTTTCCTTTCCAGAACTACTGAACAATCAGTCTCATCAGTCACCCAAGCAAGGTTATGCTTTAGATCATCCTCAACAGACTGAAACCCCAAGCAGAGCACATTATTGCTGATGAACAGGCAGGTTTCAGAGCAGGATGTAGCATTATAGAACAGATCTTCAATCTTCTAATCCTCTCTGAAAAGTATCTGCAGCATCAACAGGACCTCTATCATGTCTTCATTAACTTCAAGAAGGCTTTCAACAAGGTATGTATTGCAGCCTTGTGTGCCGCCATGTGGATATACAGCATAAATGCAAAACTAATCAGCACCATCGAAAACCTGTATGACAAGGCCACTAGTGGAGTTCTCGTCAATGGCAACAAAGGAGATTGGTTCAGAACCACAGTCTGAGTCAGACAGTGATGCCTTCTCTCACCAACTTTCTTCAACATCTACCTTGAAAGGATCATGTCCGACGCCTTGGAAGACCATGAGGGCAGTGTCAGTGTTGGAGGCAGAACAATCACCAACCTGCACTTCGCTGATGATATCGATGGCTTAGCAGGAGATGAACAAGAATTGGAAACCTTAGTGAACCATCTCAACCAAGCATCATGAAGGTATGGGATGGAGAACAGCACTAAAAAGACCAAGCTAATGACAAACAACCCGAGTGGTATCCAAACTATCCTACAGGACCTTAAAGGTTAAAAGGTTATGGTTAGGGTACAAATGTCCCATATTGGCAAATGGACAGATTTTATAGTTGCCCCAACCAGACATTAAATCCAAAGATCCAGATCCAGGATATGTATAACAACTCACCATTGTACAGTTTGGCACAAATCCATAGATAACTTGTCTGGAACCACTGAAAATGGCATTGATGTTCTGTGGGGCCTGTACTGGGGCAGCAACATCAGAATCATATTGTTCCCAATGGACAGATATGGAAGTTAGTCCAATATGTCCAGCCTTTGATATCTGACTCTTCACCTGTAAGTTATGCAGTCAGATATTATTTGGATATAAATATCAGATAATGAAACATGTGCAACATCAAACAAATATAAAGAACCCTAACTGAGTCCCTTATTCCCCTTATTCACAGGATTGCATGATGTAACAAAATTAAGAAAAGTAGCAAATATGGTAAAATAAGAAATTTTCTGTTCCCATTAAATTTTTTTTATTTCTGCAGAATCAAAAAATTTATTTCTCTATTACCCAGACATCATTTGTACGACTTTTAAAAAAATGGAGCAAGCTCAATTCTCCATCATTATAATGGTGTTCATGTGAGCAATAATGACTGCCTAATTATAATAAAGTACAGCACTCCTTCATTATAATGGTGTCTAATGAAGCCATCGTGTATACTGCCATATAATGAACTACAGTGCTCCCTCATTATAATGCTGTCCATGTGAGTAAGAGTATACTGCCTTATAATGAAGTACAGTATTCCCTCATTATAATGCTGTCCATGGAAGTCACAGAGTATACTGCCTTATAATGAACTACAGTACTTGCTCATTATAATGCTGTATATGGAAGCCACAGAGTGTACTGCCTTACAATGAAGTAAAGTACTCCCTCATTATAATGCTGTCCATGGAAGTCACAGAGTATACTGCCTTATAATGAACTACAGTATTCCCTCATTATAATGCTGTCCATGGAAGTCACAGAGTATACTCCCTTATAATGAACTACAGTACTTGCTCATTATGCTGTATATGGAAGCTACAGAGTGTACTGCCTTACAACGAAGTAAAGTACTCCCTCATTATAATACTGTCCATGGAAGTCACAGAGTATACTGCCTTATAATGAACTACAGTACATGCTCATTATAATGCTGTATATAGAAGCCACAGAGTATACTGCCTTACAACGAAGTAAAGTACTCCCTCATTATAATGCCAGCCATGAAAACCATAGAGTATAATGCCTTTTAACAAAGTACAGTACTCCATCCTTATAATGATATCCATGGAATGCATATAGTATACAGCCTTATAATGAAATACAGTACTCCCTCATTATAATGTTGTCAGTAGAATCCATAGGGTATACTGAATTATAATGAACTACAGAACTCACTCATGATAATGCTGTATATGGCAACCAAAATGAATATCCATGATAATGAAGTACAGTACTCCCTCATTGTAATGCTGTCCATGGAAGCCAGAGTATACTGCCTTATAATGAACTACAGTACTCCCTCACTGTAATTCTGTCCATGGAAGCCATAGAGTATACTGTCTTTTACTGAACCACAGTACTCACTCATTACAATGCTGTCCATGGAAACCAGAGTATACTGCCTTATAATGAACAACAGTACTCCCTCATTGTAATGCTGTCTGTGGCAGCCAAAGAGTATACTGTCTTATAATGAAGTACAGTACTCCATCATTATAATACTCTCCATGGTAGACATAGAATATATATTTTAGCAAGGGAGTGCTGTATGAATCCTAAAAAGTTTCTTTCCACAAATCACAAACTTTTTACTTTGTCCTAGTGTACAGTATACAATTAAAAAGGTATCAAACCAGTCACAAATTTTTTTATTTTTGTTGGCTTTCATTCAAAAGAGTGAACAAGAGATCAGGAGAGAGAGAAAGAGAGAGTCTGTCAAGCAAACTGAAACAAAAGGAAAGAATAAGAACTGGAATAAAGGCAGACTGAGAAAGGAATTAACAGACAGATTTAAAGAAACATTGACAGACACAATCAAAAAGATAAAGCAAACAATATCAGTATGCAGAGGAAATGTTCACAGAGCTTGTTTGTTCATATCACTTCTCACCTTGCTCTCCCACTTGGATTTGGACTTGGGATCAAAGAACTCAAATGCTCCACCTCCCATTCTGGCCAAAGCTCTCAGCAAATGTCGATTGGCTGTAGAGCTGATAATACAAAATGAAGCCTTAACCCAACACCTCTACTTATACAATCTGAGTTAGCATGATGATAATAAATAGCCAATATAACATGCACTGATAAACAGTCTTCAAATAAACCCAAACTGAACATTCTAGAGCTTATGTTTGCGCCTACCTCATTTTTTAAAACATGCATAGATAAATAAAATTTTCAAACATTCAGCACTTCTGGGTGTTACCAAAACCTGGGTCGCCCTGCTCACTTTTGCTTTTATTGCTTTGTAATGGAAACACAAACCAGAGCCAAGGAAATAAAATGAAGTAACACGAAAATAAGACATCTAAAACTCTGGGGTGACAGACGGTGCTGTAAGCATTTCCATGGGTTTATCAATCAAAGGAACAACAAAATTCATTAATTTTTTTCCTCATTACATGTTGTGTAAAAAACTGTCACTGATGTAAATATCAAGACCCTTCAATTTCTGGACACTGTATTTTCAAAGTTAGTAATAAATTTCAACAGTACATACAAATTCTGGACATCAAATGTGTTTTTAAAGCCAATGTTTTAATTGCACTTAAAAACGATGACTGCACTATGCATAATTATCATAAAAGTTTATTGGAGAACTAATTCTACCTTGAATTTATTTTACTTCTCAACTTTGTCATATTTAATGATTATTATCAGTGTGTAATACTGGCAATAGGTTTGGGATCAAGATCATGGTATATCATTCTTGGTAACAGGTGTGGGATCAAGATCATGATATGTAATGCTTGGTAACAGGTGGAATCAAGATCATTATATGTAATGCTTGGTAACAGGTGTGGGATCAAGATCATGGTATGTAATCCTTGGTAACAGGTGTGGGATCAAGATCATGATATGTAATGCTTGGTAACAGGTGCGTGATCAAGATCATGGTATGTAATCCTTGGTAACAGGTGTGGGATGATCAAGATCATGATATGTAATGCTTGGTAACAGGTGTGGGATCAAGATCATGGTATGTAATGCTTGGTAACAAGTGTGAGATCAAGATCATGATATGTAATGCTTGGTAACAGGTGTGGGATCAAGATCATGGTATGTAATCCTTGGTAACAGGTATGGGATCAAGATCATGATATGTAATGCTTGGTAACAGGTGTGGGATCAAGACCATGATATGTAATGCTTGGTAGCAGGTGTGGGATCAAGATCATGGTATGTAATGCTTGGTAACAGGTGTGGGATCAAGATCATGGTATGTAATGCTTGGCAACAGGTGTGGGATCAAGATCATGATATGTAATGCTTGGTAACAGGTTTGGGATCAAGACCATAATGTGTAATGCTTTACAGTAGGTTTGGGATCAAGATTATGGTATATAATGCTTGGCAACAGGTTTGGGATCAAGATTATGGTATATAATGCTTGGCAACAGGTTTGGGATCAAGATTATGGTATGTAATGCTTGGCAACAGGTTTGGGATCAAGATTATGGTATGTAATGCTTGGCAACAGGTTTGGGATCAAGATTATGGTATGTAATGCTTGGTAACAGGTGTGGGATCAAGATTATGGTATATAATGCTTGGCAACAGGTGTGGGATCAAGATCATGATATGTAATGCTTGGTAACAGGTTTGGGATCAAGATTATGATATGTAATGCTTGGCAACAGTTTTGGGATCAAGATTATGGTATATAATGCTTGGCAACAGGTTTGGGATCAAGATTATGGTATATAATGCTTGGCAACAGGTTTGGGATCAAGATTATGGTATGTAATGCTTGGTAACAGGTTTGGGATCAAGATTATGGTATATAATGCTTGGCAACAGGTTTGGGATCAAGATTATGGTATATAATGCTTGGCAACAGGTTTGGGATCAAGATTATGGTAAGTAATGCTTGGCAACAGGTTTGGGATCAAAATTATGGTATATAATGCTTGGCAACAGGTTTGGGATCAAGATTATGTTATGTAATGCTTGGTAACAGGTGTGGGATCAAGATCATGATATGTAATGCTTGGTAACAGGTTTGGGATCAAGATTATGGTAAGTAATGCTTGGCAACAGGTTTGGGATCAAGATTATGGTATATAATGCTTGGCAACAGGTTTGGGATCAAGATTATGGTATATAATGCTTGGCAACAGGTTTGGGATCAAGATTATGGTATGTAATGCTTGGTAACAGGTTTGGGATCAAGATTATGGTATATAATGCTTGGCAACAGGTTTGGGATCAAGATTATGGTATATAATGCTTGGCAACAGGTTTGGGATCAAGATTATGGTAAGTAATGCTTGGCAACAGGTTTGGGATCAAAATTATGGTATATAATGCTTGGCAACAGGTTTGGGATCAAGATTATGGTATGTAATGCTTGGTAACAGGTGTGGGATCAAGATCATGATATGTAATGCTTGGTAACAGGTTTGGGATCAAGATTATGGTAAGTAATGCTTGGCAACAGGTTTGGGATCAAGATCATGATGTCTAATGCTTGGCAATAGGTTTGGGATCAAGATCATGATCTCTAATGCTTCACAATAGGTTTGGGATTAAGATCATGGTATGTAATGCTTGGCAACAGGTTTGGGATCAAGATCATGATGTCTAATACTTGGCAACAGGTTTGGGATCAAGATTATGGTAAGTAATGCTTGGCAACAGGTTTGGGATCAAGATTATGGTAAGTAATGATTGGCAACAGGTTTGGGATCAAGATTATAGTATGTAGTGCGTGGCAATATACTGGAGATCAAGTTCATGCCAAATTCCTCCTAAATACTGTTTATAATGCAAAAATAACATTTGGTTGTCAAAACTGCTCATTTCCATTAGATAGGGACATTGTAATTTGTATGAGTGCAAAAAAAGGCCTTCAACTTTACAATACTATGGAAAAGTCTACAAACGCAAATATGCACTGTGAACTATGGACCGAGTAAAATGAACAGATAATGTTCAGATGGTCATAATGGAACAAGCCAGACTTTCATTAAATATCCACATTTGTTTGGCATGATAATTTTTACAACTGTTCACAAACATTTAATCCTTAAGATTGTTAATTTTAATCCAAGAGTTGATGGACCAACACAAAAATATCAGTAAAAATATTATTCAAACTTTTCAAGTAATACTATAGCAAATGTTTTGAGTAGAACATGAGTTCAAAAACTCTTAATAGCAAGTGCATTGTGGGAACAGTGTTTCCAAGTATAAACAACTTGAAAGGCATCACAAGTCTTTGAAATAAGGTGACCTGTCAATCACTGGATTGACACTTTGTATATTTGGCAATGGTCTGTTACTTTAAGGAAGTCAACTCGAGTTGCAATATACAAGTATCAGAGCTTCCCCTTTTAACATATAATATATCAGACAAAATCATACATGATGAAAAATTGACAGATGGAAAACTTATAGGAATAAAACAAATTTTCAGCAGCTTTTTTTGAATAATGAATAAATCTCATAAATATAAAATTATGTTAATTGCTGAAAAAAAAATTAAAAAATAAAACAAAAATGTGGGAGGATACTAACATACCAAAACATTATCATGAAGGTGATTTTTTTTTTTTGCGCTAAAGGATATAAAACAACCCAATTTACCTAGCCCACTTCCTACCAACACTGAACTTTTTTGACACATCAGTACACAACAGAAATATTAATTTTCCAATTACCGGTAAGATTTTCAGGAAAAATGATAATTTTGAATAGTACAAAAATTATCTAGTCAGGGAGAATTTTTAATGTCAGATAAAAAAGATAAATGACAGTTACTACAAATTCTCCAGTGCTGGCTACAGTTAATAAGAAACAGTCTAAAAACACATCTAGTATTGTCACTTGGGTTTGAACATTGATAGAATTTACTTACTTTTGGTACCATACCTATAAGTTACCACAGTTGTATGAGAAAAAAAGTTTTTTCTGAGCAATACTACAAGATGTTAGGAGTACAGTATCGTTCATACTTTTCAATTTAAAAGCAGTAATGTCATACGCAGGTGCTTACATGGACACTGAGCTTGGGCTCTGTAAGTGACACTTTGATCATACAGTCTGTGAAATATATTAAAGGATGTAACTGAACAGGTGTCAGTTGTGTGACAGGAACTTCAAATAACCACCCTCTGTTACTTGGCACTGAAGTATCAAACTTGTGTCTTGATCAAAGGGTTGTCATGTGGGAAAACAAAGAGGGTGGTGCATTTACAAGCTAAGGGATTAAGGTCAAACATGTACAGGAAGTTGTAGAACTCTACTTGGCACCGAACAAGTATTAAATTTGTGGCTCGATCAAAAGGACTGTCAAACTGAACTCAAAGTGCTGCTTTTTCAAGCCAAGGGCTTATTGGCCTGTGTGCACTGGCAGATAACTTGGGAAATATCCCTTGGGAATTAAATCCGACTTATGGAAAAGGAAAATACAAATTAAATCAAAACTTTTGTTGCATCAAACACAAACAGTGTTTATTAATCAAAACACAAAATATAATCCACAGGTTGTTCAGACTAGCACGAAAATAGAAGCAATATATTCACTAGTAAACACCCATTGACGGACACTTCACTTTACAGTGGGTAATATTTAATTTACCAGTAATATTTTCCAGTTATTAAAATCAAAATAAATGTAGAAACAAGTATTGTGTAATTAAACGGATAAACACAGTGCATACCATATATGCATTTCTGAATGGGAATAGTGACATGAAAACGTAAATGTTTTGAATTGACAGTATTTCTATGTACTGCAAACATCTAGAAATTCCAACATTACCCCTAGATTTATCAAGTTTTTTTGTATGTCATGCTTATAAGATGCCCCCTACTCTGCATGAATCGAATTTTCAGTAAAAAAAACATCAATTTATAAATTTGTATATACAGTATTTATCTTCACAGTTGATACCTCTTTCTGAGATTTTGCTCATCACCAACAGTAATGCTCTTTGTGATGTAACATTCTGATGTTGTCACTGGTGTGCTTCGGGATTATTGCAACATCAAAAACAGGTATTTATCAATTGAAATAGATACCTCTTTTGAATTCATTATTAAATAATGAAAATAAAACACCTCGAATCAAACTAGTTTAATTTCTGTTGTTCATTTTGGCGGAATACACAATTGTTTGCAAATAAGCAACAAAAAATAAACATACGGTCACAGGTACACAGCACTGGGTAGCATGTTGTGCATGTGTTGTGCAGTATGATGCAATGCAGTATGGAGAAATACTGCACAATTCTGACAATGTTGAATTAATGGAGAAAACAATCCAAATATAATGATATACACTTAACTACCATACTCGCATCTAGTGTGCAAAAAAAAAAAAAAACAGAAAACAGCAAAAACAAATTCAGGGCAGATCAGATTTTGGTGGGGAATTATGAAAATTTTGAATGTTAAAATTAAGGAGTATTGATTGGAGAGACACAATATTCTCTCTTTAGTATTCAGATTTCTCAAAAAGTAAATTATTTTTCTAAAATATATCCTCTGAAATCTCAATTTTGGTAAATATAAAGGCAATTAATCACTACTGCAACAATCCAATCTCTGAAGATAATCATTTACTCACTAAACCTTGACAAAGATTAGTTTGTCCCGAAAAACAACTACAAATGAGTAATATATGTATGTACTTTTTAATAAACATAATGACAATGAAACTTTATAATAATCCTGTACCTAATTCCGAATGTAAATATTCTTGTGTTCTGGCAATGGCAATGAATTTCAGCCAGAGTTGCCTCCTCATTGTTCACATGACCATCCGTTATCAGGAATACATTCCTTAAACTGCTCTCCTGTTTTAGAAGATGCAAAGAGTGTATTGGTCGGAGGGCCTCTGTGTTACCCATGTCAGCTTTCAAGCCCTGCAACAAACATTTCAGTAATGCAAGTGAATCACATTTGATTTCTTAATTTCAGACTTCTAATTGTTACAGAACTAAATTGTGCATGAATGTGAAAAGAAACTGTTTATTATTAAGTTTCTGTTCATCTTAATGACTGTA
This sequence comes from Margaritifera margaritifera, assembly GCA_029931535.1. Taxonomy (NCBI): domain Eukaryota; kingdom Metazoa; phylum Mollusca; class Bivalvia; order Unionida; family Margaritiferidae; genus Margaritifera; species Margaritifera margaritifera. Next base: position 1,173,859 of record JAQPZY010001256.1, on the reverse strand, counting down.
ACAGATTCAATGTAAAACATATTTTATCAAAACCCATTGGGAGATATGGATTTTGTCCAGATAATTGGTTGTCCAGATAACTTGTACATTTATACAAAATAAGACATGTATTTGGGGAACCAGTCATTGGTCTGTGATTGAAAAGTTACAAATACAGCAGGATGCACAAATATATAAGCAAATGGAAGTTTAAACATATAGTTAAACCTGCACTGAGCAGCCATCTGTGCAACAGTAAAGACAATTGGTATATCCTATTTGTGCTTTAATATAAGTTAGATTCATCTACAGTATGCTGGTAGGAACACAAAGAATATGGCTGTTTAAGACAGGTCATTACTTAACAGAAGTGTTCTCTCAGGCAGGTTTGACTAATTAGAATTATATGATCTAAAATTTATTCCCTTCAAAAAAGGAAAAGAGCATAAAATAAATTGCTGTTACATTAATATATATATTTCCAATATAAAGTGAACTGTACATCATGTTACCAAATCACAAAACTTTAAGTTATCAGTGCTTGGGTTATCTCTTTTTTTACAATTCTTTTTTCTTTCTCCTCTCTTGACTCCATATACAGTGTATGTAAATAGGATATGTGTACGGTAATTTAGTGGCTCGCAATGACTGCATAACAAAGTTATTTCCACAATAATGTACATGAATTACAGATTGAGATTTGAGACAAACTCTAAAAATATTTTTCTTGAAAATGTGATCTCATCAAGGGACTTGAGCCACAAGTACCTGTGGAACAGATGGGAAAGAAAAACATGATTTCCTAATATTTCCAATTACTACCAGATTCCTCAGAGATGTTTTTCACTGTACAACACTACTTCAAGTGATTTGTGATAATTCATATACTGCACCATCATGGTGTCATCGACTTGTATGTGATGTCATGTTTTATTTCTTTTAAGTGTCATGCAACTGTAATGGTAATTTTGCTATTGTAAAACATGTCTAAGGTATCGGACCACTCATTATTTTACAGCCAGAGAGACAGTCTACTGGTGGGAGAATAAAAAAAATAGAGTACTAGATATTTTGAGTTGCACTCATTGGTTAGTAAATGGATTTAATTTTCTCCATTATTAATTTCATAACCTTCAATCTATGTACTATAGTTGACAACAAAATATTTACTTTCATTTTTGATATCCTGTATTTAATTTCCTACTGACAAAACAGTATATGACTCTTGATGTGAGGCAGAGATGCTGCCAGGATTTTTTCTACAGGGGGGAACTCCCCCCTTGTCACCAAAATAAGGGGGGAGTAGTGAAAAAATAAGGGGGAGCAGGAAACAGCCATAGTTCAATATTTAACTAACACATAAATATCTATCTTGCTCTTTCTTCCTGCTCTATTGAAATAAAAATCCTTAAAAGATGTCTCCTCTAGTTGTATAAACATTAATCTTTTCATCATTTCTGAGCTTAATTTGTTCCTTATCTGTGTATGAATATTGTTCCATGTTGAGAACCCCCTTTCACATATGGATAACTAGCTAAGCCAGCTCGAACAAGTTGGAAAACTGTTCTTTATTGTTGTTATGTTAAATTTTCAACAGCTCATAGGTATTGTCTCTTGGATATCTCTGCTCCAAAATAACATTTCTTACTAACAAGAGCCATGCCAAAGTTTCACTTTCTTGAATCAGTGGTGTGCTGACTACTATGCCAGATTTCTTATCTGTTCCACAATGTTGTATTAAGGTTTTAAGTCCATCAATGCCATAGTCAGCTTGTTCAGACAGAGGTATTTTGATCAAAAATAAATATCCTTACTTTTTAATTTCTTTTTAGATTCTTATTTATTCAATTTATCTTAACCCTTAGAGTGCTATATAGTTTTGCAGCATAAGATCCCTCAAGGCAGAATTGTTTGAGAAAAGAAATGAAAATTGCACTCAACTTTTAAATTGCCTCTATTTTACATAGGCTTAGTATTTCGCCTTTTTGACATTTAATTTCGAAATACCACTTAATAGGGGGTAGACCAGCATGCCATCTGTTTTTGTCCATCCAGCATGTACATCAGACTTGTATTCAACATTATTCAACATTATTTTCAGGTTCAAAATTACTCACTGGTATTTCCAGTAACACTTTCCGGGATCCAATAATCTCACTTCAAAACTTTAATAATCATTGTCATCATCGCTATAATCGGCCAGTATTTGCCGAATGAAATCGTCATTTGAAGATGAACCATGTTAGGAGTCAACCATTTTGAATTTTCTTTCAGCCCTTACTTAAAACACGCATTTCTAAAACTTTCTTCATGAATGCAAAGTTCAACCTCAACAATGCTTGTTCCAGGGCCCAATGCACTGATCAAATTTATTTAACAACCATTCATGTCAAGCCGAAGTACTCAGAGGTGTAAACAGTTGGCTCCCAGATAAAAAGACAAATAACGAGACCTCTACTGGCAGCGCAACATATGTCGCAACAAGCGCTTTAAGGGTTATCAGTGAAATAAAAATTGCATACTGCACAGAGTTCATTTTTATATGCGCGACTTTTAACTAATTTGCGGGAGTTCTTGTGCATCACTGCATTCCAAGTGCATAAATTCGTACAAATTGTGCACAATTTGCGCACTCACATGCCCTGGCAGCATCTCTGTTGAGGCTATATTATAAGGTGTAGACCAGGAGGTCCCCTTGTTTAACAGCACAAGGCAAAAAAAAATGCTTTGGAACACCTGTTTTTCAAGGCTGAAAAAAATTCTCAAACTCTAATGAATGGAAGCATGTGTGGTCTGTATGCCAATCTAATGCTGAAACTATCTTTATTTTTTTATATATTAACATTAAGTTCTATGGTGAATGAATTAGTGGCACAATTCCTTAATTTCAAAGTTATGCACTACGTCATGTAATAAAACAATTATAGACCTATGTTATAGTCAATATGAAGTTTTATGAACCAGCAAACCCTTTATATTGACCTCTGCATCAATATGAGATTTGATGGTTCATAAAACATCTTATTAACCTAAAAAAAGTCAATAATTGTATAATATAGTAAGAAGTTACTGAAATGTAATCTATTAGAACTTCTGACTTTAAATCTGTTGTAAGCTATCGGGTATATGTAATTAAGATGGCAAGGAGCACATGTAGAGCAGTTCCACCATCAAGCAAATCAGACAACACATTACTACTGCAAGGAAAACTCACAAAACTTTAAATTCCTGTCATAACATGGCCATGAAGGATAGATGAACAAACAGAGCAACAGTAAAATAATGCAATAACAGAGAAATATCACAGTGACTTTTATACACAGATTATGAGAAAAAGTTAATTCTGAAAACAGTTGAAAGGAAAACTATTGACATATAAATGTACAATTCACATTTTTGTTACCTGTACAAACTTTTCAACTTTTTTAACATTCTCGGGTGTCTTGCAAACTCCTCCTGGGAAAATCTCTCGATAAGCTGTAACACACAAAGAAAAAAAATGTCCAATATACATTTTTCTCTCAGAAATAAGCAAATTCTTGTATCATCTTATAAGGTAGAAATAATGAATACTATAAACAAGAGGAGACTTTTTAAATCATTAAAAAAACAAGAGCTGTTGTAAAAAAACAAAGTCAATGAGGCATAAAATATACCTCACAGTGACTTAGTTCTGATACTAAGGTGAAGTTCTATGGAAGATACATTTTATTACCAATACTACTACTACTACTACTACTAATTATAATAATAATAATAATAATAATAATAATATTAATAATACTTTATTTTTTATCGTAACTCACTAAGTAAATCCTATTCTCCCTTGAGGCCTCCTGCTACAAGATTTCTAATTCTACACTTAAGCTAAAAAAAAAGAAAAGATAATTAACACACTCAGCAACCACAACACAAGCATGCATATGATCTTGTATATGTACATCCCATAATATGAAGACAAGGCAAAATATGATTACCATCTATACTCGCATATAAACCGATACCATCTGCAAACTGCACAGACCCAGATCTGCCATCTCATAATGCACCGGCAGATCTGGGTCTATGCAGTTTGTAAGGAATAATCAGTAGAACAAACAATGTAGACCCTGATCTTCCAGCGTATTATGTGATGGCAGATCAGGGTCTATGTTGTTCGCATTTGGACCCAGCTTAAACGCGAGTATAAACGGTAAATAATTAACATATGTGTGAGAAACTCCTTTTGAACATTTCTTATTTTCTAACCTTATCTAGATACCAGTACATGTTTGAACATTCCTACTGTCTATGCTGATCTTGTACACAGAGAATTCCATACAGTACCAGTACATGGAATAATCATCTGAATTGTTCAGTCTTTAGTAATTTCAGATTTGTATGACTGACTGATACAAAATTGTGGACTTATGTTCTGACGAATAAAAAGGAAACTCATAATTGCTTTTTGATAGTCAACCTTTTATCAAAAGTATGCCAATTTAGTTTGGAAAAAAAGACCAGTACACAGTGTACCAGCAGGGGCATCAGGTATAATACATTCAGCTCTTTTTTAAGTTTAATAATATGTTTAATATTGTGCCTGGTAGTTTTCCCATATTACTGAACTGTAGTCCTTAACAAGCAGAATATATGCATTAAAATAAATTATGCAAGTGACTAACAGTGAACATTTTTTAATCTACTTAGTAAAAATATACAGGTGACTAATGGTGAATATTTTAGTCTACTTACATGTAGTAATGCTATTTTTGATGAAAGATTTGCATACAGCGTCTACTGCTTGTCACATCTGAGATAGTTGTCAATGACAACTAGAAGCTTTTCATCTTTTATATTTTCAATATTTGTACCACTGATACACACACCAAAGCCTCTGTGATATTAATACAAAATTAAGTTAAGCCAGTCAGATTGTTAAAGTTAGGTCAGAAGTTTCATGACCCTATTATAAACAGTACCTGTGACACTAGCTTAAAGCAGTATAGCAATTATTTCTGAGGATTTTTACTAGTATTTAAGCTAATTGTAACTCCATACCATTAAGTTTCATACTAACAGTACCTGTGACACTAGCTTAAAGCAGTATAGCAATTATTTCTGAGGATTTTTACTAGTATTTAAGCTAATTGTAACTCCATACCATTAAGTTTCATGCTAACAGTACCTGTGAAACTAGCTTAAAGCAGTATAGCAATTATTTCTGAGGATTTTTACTAGTATTTCAGCTAATTGTAACTCCATACCATTAAGTTTCATACTAACAGTACCTGTGACACTAGCTTAAAGCAGTATAGCAATTATTTCTGAGGATTTTTACTAGTATTTAAGCTAATTGTAACTCCATACCATTAAGTTTCATACTAACAGTACCTGTGAAACTAGCTGAAAGGAGAATAGCATTTATATGTATAGATTTTTACAAGTCTTTCAGCTGTTTTGACCCAATACCATTACATCTGATATTAAAAATACCTGTGAAACAACCTGAAAGCAGTATAGCATTTATGTGTGGATTTTTACTGGTTTTTAACCCCAGAGCATTGCAAGATTTTTTTTCAGCCTCACATTGCTGGTTCTAGTTCCTGCTGGTGTGACACATACTCAAATACCAGAATCACACTTGTGGTGTGACACATGTGATTTTGTGCCATCAGCTGTACTCTAATAATGAAATCACAAATGCTGACTGATGATAGGATTTTTTCTTTTTCTTCCTTTTCTTCAGGTTTTACAAAAATAATTTACTTTCAAATTTATTGCATAATTATAATCATCACATATGGTCTGCTGTGTTCAAACATCTGCAAAGCATTTTGGGAGGGTTTTTAACACTTCAGTCACACTCTTCCCTTGTATTCTGGTAAACCTTTATATCTTGTAAACCACGTATGATCCCATATTAAGTAATTTCATCAATCAGCACCTTGAAACTGTTGACACTTGAAAATATCTTTGTTAAAAATAAAAGGATGGTAAACCACAAAAGGAAGCATTGCTAAGCAACCATTATTTTGTGGTATTATTATTCATACAACAAAATTAATACAGCTAAAAGATTCACAAATTTCATGAAAGTAAACTAATTTAAACCCATTTTTAAAAATTATTTTGAATAAAAGTGTGACATTCATTGTCTGAACACTGAATATTCAGAACTCCTGATCAACTATTGTGTCATTAACAAATAATTTATACTTAGTTTGGTTTAGTTAATTTCTATACAATAATATTGTATGTGCGTCATGATAAATCTCATTCTTGAAATCATTTGGAATAGTTCTGCCTTCATGCCTGAGAGTAAAATACATTAACTCACCAGTTCCAAACACAATCACGTTGAAAGTCCACTGCTTGGGGATGTGGTTAAGGGTCAGAAGTAGGACCTTTTTGGCCTGAGTAAGGGCTGCACCCTTCATAGAATTGGACAAGTCCAGCAAAAAGATGACATCTGATTCCTCGTTGTCACTCGCCTCAAACTCAGGGTAAAATGATAGCATACATGCCTGAAATAAGAGATTTCATTGGTCAGATTTAGAAGAGAAAAAAAGTAGTTTTCAAAAAGGAATAATGGCTTTCCTGTAAACAGGCCTATGATGTATATTGCTATATCTCCAATGATGAGTCCTGGGGACCTGCTTTGTACATTATCTGAAAATTTAGGTGATCGGCTTATTTGGGCAAGACTGTTTTCTATCAAACTTTTCCAAAATTATTTTTATTTTTAAAACATTTTGGGGAGGGCGATTAGCATGTTATAAAGGATGGGTTTATCATGGAAGAATTACAGTATATGACTTCAATAAACTAACACAAAACATTGATACAAACTTATATTTGTTGACAACTACAATGAAAAGTCAGCAGGAAAACAGCACCATCCATACACTTTTCTCAGTTATCACTATCCTCTTTATACATGTATGCATGTGTCCCTTGTCCCAAGGCTGTCGTAAAATTCTTTGCTTATTTGATCATTTGTGCTTTAACATTGCACAGAAATTACAAAAATAGCCATTCCTTGACAATTTCTAAGACATTTCCGAAAAATCAATAAACTCATTAATCCCACGTGCCACTTTTACGTGTCATGTGGTTGTACCCTACTTCTGAGCTCTGTAACATCAACATTATTTATGATACACCAAAGTGGGTGGTATTATAGAAAAGGAGAAAGATGAACTTCTACAATGATACCAAATAATGTAAACTTTCTGCTTGCATTAAAAAATACGGCAGAAAAATTTGTAATTTTTGAGACCCAATTTTTTTTAGGTTGAAAATTACCAGTTTCGGAACCTGAGTTTGTGTCTGGATTTTAGACATTTTGGCCTTATATCTAAAGCAGATCAGTCCAAACTGCACACAGACAGATGAACATTTGCAAAAAGTAGGATAAGTTTGAGATTTGGAGTAAAAAGGGACCAGGATACGAAAATCATGGCTCCAATACAAAAAAAGGGTCCAATTTGTACCCTTCTGCACATGCGCGGGCAAAAGAGCCAATCAAATACGTCTTTTATACAACTAAGAATCCGGCTAAATGAAAATCTCTTGGAAACAGATTTGTTTGGATACATTTAGAAGTAACTCAAAAAATGCATTTCCTACCCCCATTTCAAGCAAAATTGAAAGGAATCTCCAGGGAACAATGAGTTAACAAATGTCACAATTAAAAAAGTATAAAAATGTAACTAAAACAACAGGCCCAAGTACACCCGATATTGCTTACCTGGTAGTTGACATATGTCAGCTTGTGAATGGTGAAAGCATTGGTCTCATTATGAGAAGGTTGCAGGTTAGATTCCTACCTTATGATCAGCCCAGAACGACTACTGAATTTCTCAAGATTTATTTAAGAACATGGATTTCTTTGCTCCAAGTAATTACATTTGGAAGTATTTCAGGAGTAAATTGTTTAGAGTTTTTTTGGATTTTTTTTTCTAAATTAAAAGTTAAAAACTTTAAATATTTATTTAAAATAATTTGTGAATAATGGAACTGAATATATGAAATGCCTTAAAATAACGCACAATACATGTGATAACAAATAAACAGCAAATGTTTAATATAACAATACTATCAACTCTCAAACTCGATTTAACCAAACGTATCAACATTTCTTCAAAATATACAAGAATTTTTAATGTGGTTAAGTATGTAGCAATAATTCTCTGCCAATAAATTAGTACAATTGGCCATGATTTTTACAAGAAATATGTTCTTCTTAAAAAAAAAATTGTATTCTCACATAATTAAATAGGTAAAGAAATTCTCATACTTACATACATTAATTGGTGCGCATCAGAGACACTTTTTGTTTTTCAGCATTGAGGATACATTGCATTATTAGTAAATTCACAGAGCTTTTATTCTTATTTGTGGACATCTCTCAGACTTCTAGCTATGTTAAGCTAAGAGGCCTTTGAGCTTTTTTTCCTCAGTAAAAGCTCTTCATTCAGTAAAAGCTCTTCAAATTAGATTTGTGTCCGCAACTAGTCTTATAAAATACAATTATATTATCAAATTATTAGCAGCTTAGTGTTACTTGTTATATTTTTATTTTATATTTGTATTCAGTTTAAATTACAAATCCCTAACCTTTATTATTTTATTATATTTTGTAACTTGCTCTATTCACATTGATGCATCTTTTATTCTAAAATTAATTTTGTTATCTGTAAAAAACAAATTCTGCAAGGGGAGAAACTCTGCATAACCCCAAACCTGTGATTCTAAAAAGTCCATATCATAGGTTACTTCCCTTGATTTATAATAAAAACTGTCAGGTAACTGCATTCACCATATTATGTACATATATGATTTCAAGATGAAATTACTAGAATTGAATCTCTTGACATTCCACAAGCCCTAAAACAAGCTCAGTCAATGAGATGCAACCTCGCCTCATTAACATGTGTAGGTGTTCCTCCCAACTGAATTCATCCAAGATCTTGATGATCTAAGCTTACATCTTACATAGGAAGCATGATCAAAATCTGTTCAGAAATACAGTGTTCAAAAGCTCAACCAATCAGATGCAAGATCACCTCATTAATATGCATGGATGTTGCTCATAATCAAACTCATCTGAGATCTTGATGATACAAGCTTACATACCAAGTATGATTAAAATCTGTCTCATTACTGAACTCATCTGAGATCTTCATGATATAAGCTTACATACCAAATCTGATCAAAAATATGGCCTCTAGAGTGTTTACAAGCTCAAAAAATCAGATGTTAGATCACCTCATTAATATGCATGGCTATTGTTCATAACTGAACCTTTCAGAGATCCGAAAAAGATATAAACTTATACCAAGTCTGATTGAAATCTGATCAGAAATTAAGCCTCTAAATAGTTTACAAGCAAGTACGAACAGACAAACTGATGATGGATGATGGATGACAGACAACAAATGACAAATGATGGATGCAAGGGCATACCGTATGCTCACTTGGCCTTTTACCAGGAGAGCTAAAAATTTACTGAGCCACATTAAAACTAGGAAATCAACTTCGCTACATCTCGAATCTAGTCCTTCCAGTAAGATGAAAATTTCGTCTGTCCTACCTATATACCATGTAGACAAAGGGAAGAAACTCTTACCTATGGCCTCCCCTTACCACTGCAAGGTGTTAAAGCTGAGCAATGGATCAAATAGGATGCTCGCACCTCCGGGGAGGCGTGTGAGAATTTAATAGTAATGTAATCAGGTAAGTATTCTCAGAGAAACATGATTTACTACAAACTTTAATTTATCCACTGAATATATTCTCTGATCACATTAACGTTAGAAGAATAGGTAATAGGATGAGGAAATGCATAAGCATCCAGGCTCTACCACGGAAACCCTTCAAGAGAAGAATGGCTTGATTTCCTACATGAAGGGTAAACTGCTCTCCAAACATAAGGAATACAACTTGACACTCCAATAACCAGTGACAACATCTGACTGATAAGAAGAAAAGAATGATTTTTCCTCGCCAAGAAAAAAGTCTGAGCTAAACCCACTCCCATGATGAGGCTGTGCCGCATCAACTATGTCTAGTGGTCATCTGGGTTGCAACCACTTGACCCACCAGATTCAATTATCATCTCTGTGATGCTAGATCTCTGAGGTAAAAACACAAGAGGTTGATTGTATTTGCCAACCAAGAGCTTCTAAGATGTCTCAAATTGAAACATTGCATCTGAACATGAGGTTCATAGAGATCACTCTAATCTCATGAGCTGAAAATTAATTAGGCATATCTGATCATGTCAGACCTCCGAGTACACTGAGTGAATTATCCACTTCAGCCATGATGCTAGGGCTTGAAGGTTATGTCCTCATTCCCAGTCTTCACTGGAAAAAAAAGATTAGAGATGTTGTTGGACCCCATGACCCTTTTCTCTGCATTTCACTTTCTTAGTTGGCAACCAATTCTTACTTACGAAGTCAAGTTGCGTCACTGGGACATCAGAACCATCTGATCTGAACTGGAAATAGTTCAGGTCCATCAAAAGGGCATGCAACGCGTTCACCCAACATGCCAATGCTAGGGCTATCAGAAAATCCTGAAGCATTCTTCCCAAAGAAATCTGTTAAAGGCAGAAAGGTTGATTATATGCCAAAACTTTCTGCCTTTTTTCAACACCAAAAAGATATGAGAACAGAAAGCCAGAATCTGGTCATTTCCACCTACTCGAATATGCCCTCTGCAGAAGGGTGTGTACCTCTTCCCTTATTTGAGCCAGGTTGCACTGGTAAAAGAAGATGGAGGTCTGTGATAGGGGGTGGTGGTCCCTGAAACAAAGCTGGTAGCCATCCGTTAAGGTGAACCCACACATCATCCGTGATGCACAACAAAACCCCTGAAAAATGAGCTAAACATGCTCCTATGAGGACACTAGGAAGAGGAGGACACTGCAGGAGAGGGCACAGGAGAGGGACACTGCAGGAGAGGGCACAACTCCCTAGGGAAAGCAGGGAGGAGTCTGTTCAATTTCTCTCTTGGCTTTCCCAACTGCATAATGTAGCGAACCATGAAGGTCGCAGAACATTCTTGCCCCACAAAGGCATTAGTCTATCCCAACACAAGAAGATAACCAGACCCCTAAAGGGAATGGAGGGGGTCATCCATTGAAGATGAAGACGAAGAGAGGCCCTTCTTCCTACCCCTGTATGTGTGGCAACTTTCAGTGAAGTCCTACACCTAGTCAGACCAAAGACAACAAATGTCCATGCATGCACATCCTGTGCCCACTAAGCAATTTGGGGCAAGTGTTCCATGGGACCTACTTGTGCCCCCACTTGCCCACACCTTGCAAAATTATAAACTCTTGAAAGATAAAAATTCATGCAAAACAAAAAATCCAGAAATAAAGAAAGGTTGACAAAACTGACCCTAGCACAATGAAGGAGGAAACAATTTAAAGAAGTACTACTTGCTAAGCAAGGTACAAAAAAAAAAAAAGTACACAAGGAACTCAGATAACAATCAAATAAAGTAAGGATTGAGGTGACAAACACTCAATCAATACAAAAGGTAGGTGAAATGCCAAAAATATGTTTAAAACCAAAAATGAAGGTAAATTTAGATAAGCAATATAGCACACGTGTAACACATATGCCATCCATAGAAATGGGATGATATTCTGCATGTTGACTGTGACTAAGAAGTCAGACTGGGATCATGATCTTTTCAATTCTGGCCCTCCAGTACTAATTGGATGAGGGAATTATAAGCTTGGACTGGGGATAGAGAATCATGAAAAAGGAAAGCAATGCAATAGAAGCTGATGTTGTATTACTGTTATTAAATTTCATCTTTGCATCATTCCTAGAACAAGCTCTATACATAACGAGCTAAGTTTCACATCCACTTGACTTCATTACATGCCTGGAACATTGATCTCTGCTGATCTATCAGTTAGATCTGTCTAATCACTGATCATAATAATTACCTGGCGATATGAATCAATGTCCTTTCTCTCAACCCACATACGAGGAACATGGATTTCTGCCAGACCAATCAAAAGCTGAAACCCATCAGACAGATTCTGTCCACTGCACAGTTCAACCACTGCTTTCGTCAATGTTTTCTGGAATTTTAGATTGTTGTAATATATTAATCATTTTCTGAAAAAAGGCTTAATGAACCCTTTCCCAAACAAGCATATCTTGACCCCTACCACATTTCAATACTCCATTTCCATGTAAACACATTCTGACATTTTCTAAATTGTTGAACATTTGCTATAATAGCCTGAGAATCATGTCAGGTCATCTACATATGAATACAAACATGCCTACCAAATTTAATTTGTCTACCTCAGGTGGCGTTTGATCAATTGTACTGACAAGTCTAAAAATATTCAAAATGGTGTAAAAATTGAATGGCCTGAAAATCTAACCAGGTCTCAATTTTACCAGCATATATAACAATTTATCTAGACTGAAGACATCTGATAGGTCAATTTTAAGTCAGACTTAAATTTCAGCCAATCAGATCACTGGATTCTAAGCTTAAATTTAGGTCCTGACTCAAGTTATTATGGCGAAATTCAGGCTTGGGCATTTATTTATGACCATCAAAAAGTATGTACAATTTTGTGGCTCTAAATTTAATAGTTTTATGTTATTGTGCTGAAATGAATTCCGTACACCTACAATACCAACCTAGCAGATGAAAATTTAACAATCTGACACAGATATGGTAAATTAATATAAAGAGTGTAATGTGATGTAGTATTTTATGTTTAAAACTGACATATATAATGAAAGACAATAACAGTTTAAAGTAAATTCTTACCTTCAGTTTTACTTTGTGTGTAGGGCATTCAATAGTGCGAATGTCAAAGGGCATCTCCACAGCAACAAGTAGTGAAGTTGTACCCTGTTTGACCTCTACAGTTGCAAGGTCAGACTGAAAAATTAAACATGAGATATTAAAAAAACACAATTCATTTAACAAACAAAAGTCCCTTGAAAGGTCTGATGCTCTACTAGCAGCAAAAAGTTAAGATCATTTCTTCTTTGTTGTATGTTGAAACTATCTACGATATTCTTACGCCATAACAAGATTGTCAAGCTGGCCACCATGGCATCTATATTGGATGTAAGACTGGCACATTTTAGGACCATCATAATAAATATTTTGGTCAAAACCCATTTTGATTTGACCATCCATTCAGGAGTAGCAATGGCAGTCATATTGGCTATCAGATTAGCATTACTTTCACTTAGGACCAACTTGACACCATATGAATTCAGGTGAAAACCTCATGTCAATATGACTTTCCATTTTGGAGGAACAGCAATAACAAGATTTTTTAAATAGTGTATATACTCATGTATAATCTGATACCAACTGCAAACTGCATAGAACCAGATCTGCCATCGCATAATGCACCGGCAGATCTGGGTCTATGCAGTTTGTAAGGTCTAATCAGTAGAACAAACAACACAGACCCTGATCTACCGGCGCATTATGCGACGGTCGATCAGGGTCTATGTTGTTTGCATTTCGACCCGGATTATACACGAGTATATATGGTAGCTGCTATGGTGAATCATTCTTCCTCCATCTGAAGGTTGGCTACATATGTCACCTTGATAAACAGTGACAGGCAGACAGACAGAAAAACAGACAGTCATGTAGTAACTTTACCTGGGTCTTGTCCTGGAGAGCAGCATCTTTGCTCCAGGGTGCCACACTGCCAGGGAGCCTAAAACTGATCAATTCCTCTTCCACCTGCAGCTCTGCTACATATGTTATCTTGATAAACACAGTGGCCCCTGGCGGCAAGTTGCCCACACTGATTGTAAAAACATCCTGAAATGTAATACCAATGTGTACAAATATTAGGATCTTGTAACACAGAAGCCCCTCACTATAAGATCCCTCAGTATACTGCAGTTACTCTTATAACATGGGTATGGTCATGGATCCTATTAGTCAAATTTTGTTTTATCATTTCTACTTAATTTATTTACCTTTATTTTAGTTCTTGGCTCATGAAAACCAATTATAATGTGATTTTACATCACTACATATTCTATTTTTTATGTTTTAATATAGTGTGAGAACTCAGCAATGTTGAAACATCTCTCAGTATCAAGCTCTCTCCCTTATACTTCAGGTCACTGTAACGGCTCTGACAAGCAATGTTATAAAGAGGAAGTACTGTATATTGCAATAAAACCTGTCTAATCAAGCCCTTGAATATTTAAAATGTCTTAGCCAATTTTGGTTACAAAATTTAGTTATCATGAATTCATTAAATAGCATATGTCACAGAGTACAATGGGTCAATGCCCAATATGGTCTTAATTTACAGCCCACATTCAGCCAAATTAGAAAGGTTCCTTTATATTTTGCTTTAACTGAAATTCAATTGATATAACAATTCAAATGTTTTCACATTTTAAAGGCAAAAGTCAGATGCACTATACAGTAATATGACAAATGCCTCTTTGAACATGTATGTAAGCATGAATTCTAAATACAACTTTGAACATGTATGTAAGCATGAATTCTAAATACAACTTGAATCATCTCAATATTAAATTTTGTAGAAAACATTGACAAAAGTGACCGATATCTTAATCTGTTGCTGTAAACTTCCTAAATCCCATGTATGACCCCAATATTTTTTTACATAAATTCACAAATGCCTATCACTCTGACAGAAATGCAGACATGATTGTAAATGCATTGACAGAATGAAGAATGGTTTGGACATTTTTGAGAAGAAGTTAATTAATTTTCTTTCTTTTATTTATCTTGATATCATAAAAAGTCTTGTCACACTGTTTATGGTCACAGAGCAAGCTCACTGACTCTATAACAAGTCTTGTCACACTGTTTATGGTCACGGAGCAAGCTCACTGACTCTATAAAAAGTCTTGTCACACTGTTTATGGTCACAGAGCAAGCTCACTGACTCTATAAAAAGTCTTGTCACACTGTTTATGGTCACAGAGCAAGCTCACTGACTCTACAAAAAGTCTTGTCACACTGTTTATGGTCACAGAGCAAGCTCACTGACTCTATAACAAGTCTTGTCACACTGTTTATGGTCACGGAGCAAGCACATGACTCTATAAAAAGTCTTGTCACACTGTTTATGGTCACAGAGCAAGCTCACTGACTCTATAACAAGTTTGTCACACTGTTTATGGTCACAGAGCAAGCTCACTGACTCTATAACAAGTCTTGTCACACTGTTTATGGTCACAGAGCAAGCTCACTGACTCTACAAAAAGTCTTGTCACACTGTTTATGGTCACAGAGCAAGCTCACTGACTCTATAAAAAGTCTTGTCACACTGTTTATGGTCACAGAGCAAGCACACTGACTCTATAAAAAGTCTTGTCACACTGTTTATGGTCACGGAGCAAGCTCACTGACTCTATAAAAAGTCTTGTCACACTGTTTATGGTCACAGAGCCAGCTCACTGACTCTATAAAAAGTCTTTTCAGTCATATGATAAACAGATTCTCAAGCTTGTGTTCAAAACCATTTATTTTATTACATTTGTTCAGTAATACAGCATGCTACATGACAGATTCTCAAACTTGTATTCATAGCCATTTAATTTATTACATTTGTTCAGTAATACAGCATGCTTCATGATAGATTCTCAAATTTGTATTCGAGACCATTTTATTTACTACATTTTTTCAGTAATACAGCATGCTTCATGACAGATTCTCAAATTTGTTTTCATAGACATTTAATTTATTACATTTATTCAGTAATACAGCATGATTCATGATAGATTCTCAAACTTGTATTAATAGCCATTTAATTTACTACATTCTTTCAGTAATACAGCATGCTTCATGACAGATTCTCAAATTTGTTTTCATAGACATTGAATTTATTACATTTATTCAGTAATAAAGCATGCTTCATTACTGATTCTCAAACTTGTATTCATAGCCATGCTTCATTACTGATTCTCAAACTTGTATTCATAGCCATTTATTACATTTGTTCAGTAATATCCCAGTTGCAGCAAGCAGCATGTAGCACATACTACTGTTAAATTTCTTTGATAAATTTATTATCTAAAAAACACTAGTGTAAAATCCAATGTTTCCCATAGGATGAGTCTCACTCACTGGTGTCTCCTCATCCTGATCCATAAGGTAGGCCCCATGACCCTCACTAATGGCCTTCTTGTACTCCTTGTGTGCTGTCTCCTTCTCCTTCACCTCACCAATTATATGCTTGCCGTTGATGAAAGCCTCAAAGCCACACACAGCAGCCATTTCATCCAGCGGGAACACATACTTAGCCTCCAGAGGAGCAGAACTGTTGTTATAGTACTCTTGAATCACTACAACCTGTATTCAAAGAAAATTGTAACATTTTATATCTGGCCTGCAACAAAGGTCACAACCTTGACCTTTGATCTTTTCATCCTTCAACTTACAATATTGTTCCACATTATCAGTCATGTAAATTACACAATTTTACTAGCATACATTCTTTTGAAAATTTAGCACTACCCCTAAATTAAAAATAATGCATCCATACTCAGTGACATTAGTACTGTGTACAATAGCCTAAATAGCAATGAGACCATACTCACAGTGACATTGTTACTTTATACAATATGATAATTGACAATGAGACCATATTCACGGTGACATTGTTATTGTATACAACATGCTAATTGACAATGAGACCATATTCACGGTGACATTGTTATTGTATACAACATGCTAATTGACAATAAGACCATATTGACGGCAACATTGTTATTGTATACAACATGCTAATTGACAACGAGACCATATTGACGGTGGCATTGTTACTGTATACAACATGCTAATTGACAATGAGACCATATTCACCGTGACATTGTTACTGTATACAATATGCTAATTGACAATGAGACCATATTCACGGTGACATTGTTACTGTATACAACATGCTAATTGACAATGAGACCATATTCACGGTGACATTGTTACTGTATACAACATGCTAATTGACAATGAGACCATATTCAGTGACATTGTTACTGTATACAACATACTAATTGACAATGAAACCATATTCAGTGACATTGTTACTGTATACAACATGCTAATTGACAATGAGACCATATTCACTGTGACATTGTTACTGTATACAATATGCTAATTGACAATGAGACCATATTCACGGTGACATTGTTGCTGTATACAATATGCTAATTGACAATGAGACCATACTCACAGTGACATTGTTACTGTATACAACATGCTAATTGACAATGAGACCATATTCAGTGACACTGTTACTGTATACAACATGCTAATTGACAATGAGACCATACTCACAGTGATATTGTTACTGTATACAATATGCTGATTGACAATGAGACCGTATTCAGTGACACTGTACAATCAAAAGGATGGAGAAAAAAATATACAAGCACTTAAATTAACCTCAACTTACTCAGCAGCCAAACTGTCATTATTCTGATAACTCCTGAAAATGTACTGCACCTTTAGAACAATTACACAAGCTAATTAACAGATTATTAGTACCCAGTTGTTTACAATAAACTGAATTATACCAGCATCACAGTAACATTTGGGTAGAGGTTCAGCATAATTGCTTGTTAAAATCATACACTGTGTACAACTTCTATATTTTTGCTTGTGGCAAATCTCATGGCTAGTTCTTGAAACATTGCTGTGATATATTTCGAAAACAACTTTATGTTCTAATGAAATGCTTTTGTTTTTGTCTTTTTTCTTTCCTTTTCTAAAATTTTTTCTTATATGGAAGTGTTCCAGGACAATGCAACTGCCAGACATGTTCATTTGTGTAAACAACATGGAGTAGTTATGCTGATTTTCAAAATCAATATCCTGAGGAATAATCCAATACAAACATAATCATGGGTTCAGCTCTGGTGGTTCATGTAATACAAGTTAAAAAGCTTTTCTTCATTTGCATTTGCTTCTGACGCATACACATACTGTAATATAGATGGGAGACAACTCGGACTTTACTGTTGTGCATATTTGTGAGTGCTGTATGTCTATTTGATTTGTATTGCAAGTATATCATTAATGTTATGATCTCAATTACAATTCCTATATTCAGTGGTAGTTGCACTCTGCCCCCTCCCAACTATTAACCAAAATATAAGTCTATCTTGCTAGCTCACACCCTTAGTCTATGTTTATGGACCCCAAAGCTCTAGTTATCAAGGAAGAGGTGTAACGTATTTTCTTAAAAATGTACATGGCAATAGTGATGATAGTAGTGAATACCTGAGACACCATATCTAAAAGCCGAGCTGAAATGTGAACTTGCTTCAGGTCAACTAGTGCATCACCACTGGAAACCAATCCTGCCTTGACCTTTAACACTGGATCTATGACATTTGCCACGTCTTTCAAATCTGTATA
This sequence comes from Margaritifera margaritifera, assembly GCA_029931535.1. Lineage (NCBI taxonomy): Eukaryota > Metazoa > Mollusca > Bivalvia > Unionida > Margaritiferidae > Margaritifera > Margaritifera margaritifera. Next base: position 1,155,469 of record JAQPZY010001256.1, on the reverse strand, counting down.
AGAACATAAAGAAAAATGTTATAAGGCACTGAATAAAATCAACTTTAAAATGCCCAAGGATTTTTATATTTAATCCAAATCTATTATTATTCACTTTTAAGAAAAAAAAGACAGATAGAAGAACTTCTATTTACTCATTGTCTTGGGACTGAAAGACAGCATGGCCTTTTTATTGACACTCTGTATTCATTGTCTTGGAACTGAAAGACAGCATGGCTTTTTTATTGACACTCTGTATTCATTGTCTTGGAACTGAAAGACAGCATGGCCTTTTTATTGACACTCTGTACTCATTGTCTTGGGACTGAAAGACAGCATTGCCTTTTAACTGACACTCTGTATTCATTGTCTTGGAACTGAAAGACAGCATGGCCTTTTTATTGACACTCTGTATTCATTGTCTTGGAACTGAAAGACAGCATGACCTTTTTGCTGACACTCTGTATTCATGATCAAGAGAATGTGAATTGAAGGCTTGATTAATGCAGTTTATAATTCCCTATGGATATGATGCCAATTCTTCACAGGTTAAATCCCAAGGGATGCTGGTACTCATTTAAAGCCATGTTGATGGAGCCAAACAAGACCTTCCTGTCCTGTCTCTGTATCGCCTACGACCAGACCACATTGTCTCTTAACATCAGAAAAACTCTGAACCTGCATTCTCAAAATTTAGCCCAAGCTCAGTACCAAACGATCCTATATCCTGAAAACTCTTTGATCATAAAACTCCGGTTGAAGCTCAAAATTCCAAAATCAGATACAATGTTATAAGTAGATCTTCATTACTGTCTCATCGGCATTGGTATCTCTTTTCCAGTGTCAATGACATTGCTGGCTATGGTGGAGGCAACATTATTAGTTTTGTATTACAGTTTTGGCAAGTAAGACACCGGTGAATACATCAACACTTCAATACAGGCGAGACATCAGTTCTGCAGAACACTTGTTGAGCTTTGTACTCAAATGTTTTAAAGAATACAGACCTGATATGGTACTTGGCAAAACTTTGTCACTGAAATGTTGCATGTGAGTAGAAGTATGAAAATTGCAGGACATGGCCTCAACTTCACCAACACATGTCTTAAATTAAGTCTGGACCTGAGACATTTTATTTGTCAATTTTAAGTCATTGGATTCTAAACTTAAAGTTATGTCTAGATTTGATTTAAGTTGTGTTGGTGAAATTCATGCCTGAAACCAAAAATAATTATTGACTTAAAAAACAGACAATTTTTCGCTATGTACAAGATGTGAAATTTTTCGAACAACTGCCACTGATATGATGACATTACCCCTGGTAGTTGTATCTGTACCATTTTTACCTGAATGAAACAAAATAATAAAATGTTATGCCAAATATTCGACACTTTTGTATTTTTTCCCACTGCAGTTACATTTTATAATTTACAAAATGCATATTTGGTAAAATTACCCGTTTCAGGGTCTGTATCTTCTAATGATGATGTACACTGAGCTACAGGAGCCAACATTTTTTAAACTAAAAAGTGTCCCTAGTATAATGATTGACTTAATCAGCACACACAGGGACAGAACCCATGGACAGGGACAGAACCCATGGACAGGGGTGGTATTGAGAGATGGGGTGGATGTGATGATGTTTTATTTCAAACATGAAGTGAATTGGTTAAAGAGTTATGGAAACAGAGATGCTGAAAAGAACTGTAACCAAAATTTTTAACCAAAATGTGTCCCCATTTATTCCTTAGCCCCACCTAGGAGCAGGAGTGATATTGAGAGAAGGTGCAGGAGTGATACTGAGAGAAGGTGAGTTTGTGATGATATTATATTCCAAATATGAGTTGAATCAGAGAAGAGGTTACTGAGCTACATCTGCTGGGAAATATTTAACCTACACTGTTCACAGACACAACCACATACTAATACACACACAAACAGAAAACCCAAATGCTAGATGCCCCCATCATGGGGGACATAAACATCTCACAAAATACTAATTAGATCTCAGAATATTTTACCATACTTCACAGACTGTTTTTGAGGAAAATATCACACACACACACACACACACACACACACACACACATGCACAGAATGTCTATGAAATTATAAACACCAAAACTTCTTACACTATCTGAAATACATATCTTTGGTGAACAAGGAGAATGCAAAAGTTATTCAGATTCATATGATATAAATATAAAGTTTCTTGAAGTCACAACTTGTATGCATCACACCAGAACAAAATATCCTACACAGGGACTGCATGTTGAGCCCATAATCAAAGCATTGCCTGAAAATCTTTAAATAAACCCATGACAAACTGTTGATGATGATGACACTACCAGAAAAATGACTGTTGTATCTCACTTTCCCACTAATGTGCTCAATAAAAACTATCACTTTCTTTTGATGGGGAAAATATTTTGCAAGTCCCAGCCATCATAGCTTGTACCTAATGTCCATAATTGTTCAGACAGATTTACATACCCACTTCTTTGGCAGCCAAATCATCATCATCATCAGTGTCCATTCCATCTATAAAAAGTTGTTGACTTGGCAAAACACTTCCCACAGCCTGAGCTGTGATCTTATCCCCAGGCCGAGTAAATTCTACCAGGTACTTCATCTTCTGCTGGTTTGTGTTGTAAACCACATATTCATCAGCCTAAAATTGGGAAAATAAATTATAATAGTGAACCCAATCTTACAAGACACCTTTATATAAAGACAACCTATCCATTAAGGACACTTCCTACATTACCCCATGAAAATCCTTACTTACCTAAACCAGCCTATGTGCAACCTGGCCCTTTCTCTACATACTGGCAAAATATAATGGTCCCATTCTTTTATAAATCAAACCTTTTTATACTGGCCACCTGTATCATACAGCCAATATGTTTGGTCCCAACAGTATTTGGTTTAGAGGAACTCTCCTGTATATTTGTCCTCTAAACACGGATCAACTGGTTATCATGGATAGAAGTCACTCATGGTATCCCAAATTCTCATTCTCACTGCATGTAGAGAATAATTTAACTACACTTTGTAAGAAAATGATAAATGTCACTTTATTCAACTTTATTCTATATATCTGACCTCCTTTCTGGCTGGAGTGCCCAAAAAATCTATCACCTCATTATTCCATTACATTAAATCAACATTTATGTGAACAAATGTATTATTCCATGCAATTCCATGATTTCAATGGATGCAAGGATGCAAATTTATATTTTTATTTGCAAATTCTGTGACTGATTTAAGCAAAAGTTCTAAAGAACAACATGTCCTGCCTTCAAACAGCACTATAATGCATGTTAGATGCTTTTCATCTTAAAATTGTTGACAACAACAGCAATGCTAAAATTACTTTCAGAAAACTTACACCTATGTATTGCTACTAATGCAGAACAAATAAGATGCCCAAGTGGACCTGAGATTGCTCACCTGGCTGACATCTGCCTAACTACCAAATGCTGGAGCAGTTGTCAAAGAAATCTGGGTCAGCTGGATGCTTTCTGTAGAAATTTCTTCCAGTGTTGTTGACTGTATATGTTATGAAAACGATTCTTTCTTGGTTTCTCTATTGTTTTGTATCTTCATCTATATTTGATGGCATATCAGCATAATTTGTTCAACACTGAATGGCCTTAATGCCAGGATGCTTTTTTCAAAGTTGGTCAAATTCTGTTGAGCAGATAAAGTTGTTTAAATACTTTTCATAACGTGGCTATAGTTGATGGTGGATTGAAATCATTTGTACAAACTTCAAAACCATTAATGCAAGGATGCTTTCTGTTAATGTTTTTCAAATTCTGTTCATTGCTTTTTGTGAAAAAGTCACTTCAAGGTTGTGGCATCATTTGTATTAGTCTGAAAGCATTTTATATCAGGATGCTTTCCACCAAATTTGGTCAAATTCTATTCAGCTGTTTTGAAAAAAGTCTTGAAAAGTGTTTGTATTTGTAGTAATGGTGGCCACATTAGATGGCATATTGGCATCATTTGAACAAATTACAAAGCCCTTCATGCCTGGATACTTTTTCTCAAATTTGTCCAAATTCTATTAACCTCAATTTTTTTAGAAAAATTATTTTACTTTTAGTAAAGATGGTCATACTTGATGGTAGATTGGCATCATTTGTTAAAACATTTAAGCCCTTCATGCAAGGATGCTTATTGTCTAATTGGGTCAAGTTCTGCTGAACAGTTTTTATTAAGTTGTTTAGAGGCTTTCTATGTTTAATAATGGTGTCCATATCTGATGGCAGATCAGCATAATTTGAAAGCCCTTCATGTAAGGATGATTTCTGTCAAATTTGCTCAGATTCTGCTCTACAGATTTTGTAAAGAAGTTGTTTAAAGGTTTTCTATATTTAGTAACAGTGGCCAACAGTGGGTGTCATTTCAAGGCAGATCAGCATCGACTGTATAAACTTAAAAGTCCCTTATGACAGGATGCTTTCTGTCAAATTTGGTCAAATATTGTTGGGCAATTTTGTGAAAAAGTTGTTAAAGGTGTTTCTGTTTGTAGTAATGGTGGCCATATCTGATGGATAATTGGCAGCCCTTTATGCCTGGAAACTTTCTGTCAAATTTGATCAAATTCTCTTGAGTGCTTTTTTTTTTATAGAAAAGGTCATTTAAAGCCCTTCATGCATGGATGGAAAAAGGTAACACTCTATGACCTTTCCAAATTTGTGGTAGGGCAGAATCTATTCTAACTGAAAATTTAGGGGGTAATTCCCCCGTTTGAAAAAATGGGGGAATTTTCTGAATATAGCAGGGATTTAATGAAGAAATAAACATAAGGCTTGAAAATATAATTCACAATTCTCATGCATTCGTTGAATTTTGTAAAAATTAGCGCAGATCCCAAAATCACACATCCTAGAATAGACCCCATCTGGGCACGAAAATGTATCACCTTAAAGTCTGATAGACAGCTCTCTGTTGCCTTGATGCCATGGACACTTTGGTAACCCTCTGGAGGCTCTGTCAAGGACTTGTTGTGCTTGGTTGTGCCAAAACAAGATCCAAGAGCAACCTCATTGATCAGCATCAATCTTGTGCCTTTGGTTTTTCCAGGTGTGGAATAACCTGCACTGGTGCTGTATAATAAAAAATTTATAATACTGATGAGGTCGAGCACTGAGGAGAAGGAAGAGGAAGAGGATTATGTTGATTAGTGTTTCAACACAGTCCAATTCCAACATGGAACCAGTCAGAATTTCATGGAGTAAGATTGAGCATATTTGGGTTCAAAATACCTGTGTTTATTGGTTTGAAGATTGCTAGATATACAAACATGTAACACTATTCAAAATAAATCTATGTATTATGCATTTTATGATTTCAAATAAAATGATAATTGCAATTTCATTTTTAGGGGAACATATGCATTCTGTTAGGTATTATATGCTCTTTTTCAAATGCATGTATACACTAAGAGTGAAATCACAAACATTCAGAAAGTATGTGTGCCTTTGGTTGTAATATTGTTGATCCAGCAATACAGAAATTGAGTAATGTTTCCCCACTCTGCCTTCAGTGCCCTATAGTGCCCTCCCTCTGCCCTAAGTGCCCTATAGTGCCCTCCTTCTGCCTTAAGTGCTCTATAGTGCCCTCCTTCTGCCTTAAGTGCCCTATAGTGCCCTCCCTCTGCCTTAAGTGCCCTATAGTGCCCTCCTTCTGCCTTAAGTGCCCTATAGTGCCCACCTTCTGCCTTAAGTGCCCTATAGTGCCCTCCTTCTGCCTTAAGTGCCCTATAGTGCCCTCCTTCTGCCTTAAGTGCCCTATAGTGCCCTCCCTCTACCTTAAGTGCCCTATAGTGCCCTCCTTCTGCCTTAAGCACCCTATAGTGCCCTCCTTCTGCCTTAAGTGCCCTATAGTGCCCTCCCTCTGCCTTAAGTGCCCTATAGTGCCCTCCCTCTGCGTTAAGTGCCCTCCCCTCTGCTTTCAGTGACCTATAGTGCCCTCCCACTATCCACCAAGAGCCATCCCCTCTGCCTCTCTCCAGATCACTAAAACACCTTAAATCTGTATTGTTTTCTATTTATTTCACTTATTTTTCTGTTTATATAATGTAGGATGAATTTATCAATGTGCTTTTTTCTGTTTCTGCTTTCAAAAAGATTCTAAATTTCATTACGGACATAAGGACTTTTTACTTAAAAAAATGCCTTTTGTTACAAAAAACTGCTTTAAACGAAAGTGACCCTTTCACTAAAAATTCCCTAATTCCCTTCACCTCTGTAAGAAATGAATAGCTGGAACACTTATACATGTAAATGATACATAATGCTTTTTTGTGAATCTAATACAGATTTTCATCTTTCCTTACCAATATTCAGAATTTAAAGCTTTTCTATTTGCAAAAATGGTTTTAAGTGAAAACATGTCCCCTATTATATACTACATTATAAACAACTGGCACATCAAACCATACACATGCAAACAAGTCCATAGCTCAACAACCAGCATGTGCCAAAAAGTCAATAATATCATGGACAATATACCTTTACAATGTTAGTTTAAACTGAAAAATGTATCAAAGGGATAGCAAAGAACAGAAACACTGGAAAATTTTAAACTCAGTATTCACTTAGCTGTCACAGATTTAGTTAGAAACTGACTTAGTGAGTTACTGGTGAAATGCTGCTGATGCTGATATGTTACTGCTAGAACACTGCCAATGCTGCTGACTTACTGCTGCAATGCTGTTTACTTACTGCTGCAATGCTGCTGACTTACTGCTGCAATGCTGCTGATTATGACTAGAGATACTCTGATGACTTGCCATTATAAATTCTCAAACTTTTTTATTACATATTACACACATACACACAACTTGTTCCAAACTTTGCCAGGCATTTGAACCCCAAATCTACTACATATATTGTGCATTGTTATGCCATAACTACATTATAAAGCTTGGTCAAAAAATATTCTGCTAGGAATGTGTTCATGAAACATAAACGTCCCACCTTAATACAAAACTTGACTAAGATGAATACCATATGGGCAGCTTCTGTACGAATTTAGGAGGTGATACAGTAATTATTGGACAGATGGACTGATGAAAGGAGAGGACCACAATATCCACGATGCAAAAATGTGGGGATAATAATAATAATAATAATAATAATAATAATAATAATAATTTAAAAAAACAGCAAAATAACAACAAAAGAGTTACCTCCCTGCTTCTGCAAAGTAAATGCCACTTCCCAGCATTCCTGGATCTGTACGTTTTCCTCCATGGTCATCAACCACAACCCTTGGCATCAGCAAGCCTCTTTAAAAACAAGAAAACTGTCAATTGTTGCTGTAAAAACTCCTATTCAAACTTTAACCTCATAAAATGACATTTTTAAAAAACAAAATCTGGAATGCAGAATTTTCACATACATTTTTTACAATTCAACAAAATCCAAAATGTTTGGCATGTCTGTTTAATACTTTAAAATGTGATTTCAGGTATGATTTTTGCTTTTGCTGCACTGACACATCTTGATAGTTGCATTGTTCAAGAACAAAAGTAGCCAGGTTAATACACGAGTCAGACAAAATAGTCCAGAATCCCAGGTTAATACACAAGTCAGAAAAAATAGTCCAGAAACCCAGGGTAATACACAAGTCAGACAAAATAGTCCAGAAAGTCAGATTAACTCAGAACAAGAGTCTCATGAATGGCATATTAGACACCCACCCCATGTTTAACAGTTTTCTGTAAAGGCAAAAAGCATGGTATAATTGACTTGGGAGATTATTTACCAAGGGATCTCAATGACCTTTACTTTGGGTCAAGAAATGCAGTCTTGAAGTAAACTTGATGAGCAGAAACCATTCTTTTCTTATTAGACTTACCATGACAGTAACATCTGACCTTTAGACCCCAAAATCTATGGACTTCTTTATTATGTTAAATGCAAGACATCCACAAAATGTGGCCAAGAAACTTACTTAGAACAAAAGTTTATCTGCAAAATCCATTTTTCTTTGAGCCACAATGACCCTCATCTTTGACCTTTTGAACCCAAAATCAATAGGCCTCTTCCATACCTTAAAAGCAAGTTCTCCACAAACATTGGTCAAGGTACTAAAGTCATTATGCTAAAAACATCTTTATTCTTTCAAAGTGACCCTGACCTTTGACCTTTTGATTCCAAAATCAATAGGCTTCTTTCTTGCCAAAAATGCAAATCATACACCATTTTTCGTCTTTTGGTCAGTGATTTTCGCCTTTGACCTGATGACCCCAAAATCAAAACAGCTTTTTCTTACCCCAAGTGCAAGCCATCCACAAAGTTTCCTCCAGGTCTGTGATGTAGAACTAACATTTTCTTCTTTTAGTCAGAGTGACCTTGACCTCTGGCCATCTGAACTAAAAATTGACAAACTTCTTCCTTACCCCAAGTGCAAGCTATCCACAGTTTGGTAAAATGTTGATGGTAAAGAATCTGAGTTACTGTGCAGAAACCATTTTTCTTCTCTCAATCACAGTGACCAACACCTTTTTACCCTGAAATCGATAGGGTTCTTCCTTATCCCAAGTGCAAGCCATCCACAAAATTTCATAACTGTAATTGGTGGACAATTCATGTTATTGTGCACAAACAAAATTGGTAACAATCAGATGGACAGATGGATGGAAAGACATCACAACATAATAATCTTCATCTTGTGCAGTCTTTTAAAAATTTGTCTTTTTTCCAAGTACATATAGTACATCAACCAGACAATCAAAGCCTGAAATCAGTATTAATCCTGATCTTTTTGCCTCCTTGCAGTCTAGAAATCTCAAGATTGATCCAGACATTTTAGCCACCTTTTCAGTGTAATACATGAAACAGAAAAACAAATCCTGAAATCCAGTCTGTTCCAGAAATTGTAGCTACATTCAGTCCGCTTACCTGGAAAAAATTCCCATAAAGTTCTCCACTCTGGAGGAGTGAAAAAGAAGTTTTCTGGGTTCTAGATCCATCCTGAAGTTGGAATCCTCTGCCAAACGATGTACATGAAAGATTCTCTCAACTTTCAGAGACATCCCACTGAATAAAGGGTAAAAGAAAAGTATAACAAAGAAAAATATCTTTCTCGTTAAGTTGGAACCTTTCTTTAAATGAAAGTTAATATTACGTCATTCCCAACCCCACCCCTCTGCAGTCAGTCATTAAAAAGTAAAATTTCTTACAATAAATTTCATCATCAATGTAACCTAAAATGTAATCTAACAGGATGAGATCAGCTCAGGTGCATCAAAATAAATAAATATAACATAATTAGTTCCTCTACATTAATTTAACAGTATTATTAATGCAAAATTTCCATCAATTTATTTGATCTGTCTTAATCTGGCATAAATACACATTTTTATATATCTTTGGATGAGAACAATATCTGTTTGCCCTTATATGTATGACTTCTTTAACTGAATCTTAAGTGACTATGTGCCTCTGATATCACCTTGGGCACTCATCCATAAATCTAGCTGCATTCATTAAATCAAGTTGCATAATAAAACACAGTCAGGCTTAAAAATATCACTGTTGCTCTAAGGTGTTCTCTTTATATGGATGTAAGGTAATCTGACAGGCTAATAATATTACTGTTGCTCTAAGGTGTTGTCTCTAAATGGAGGTAAGGTAATCTGACAGGCTAAAAATGACAACTCCTTGAGTGTTATAATGTATAAATTGTGAGTTACAGAAACTATTAGATGGGCAACTCACCCTTCAAGAGATTGCAGTAAGTAGTCCTTTATGGTTTTAAACTCCGGACTGGTACTCTCCAGATGTTCAATGTTACACCGGAGTGCCCTGTATTTTGCCTCATCACTTGGCCTAGCAGACCAGTCTGTGGCCTCACTCACAGCAATCAAGTCTCTTATTAGCTGAAAAAAATTTGTATTACTCTTATATTTGCGCATGCAGCTGATTTCATGACTGGCTGCATGTAATGGTTGGTATTTGCACATGCAGATGATGTCATAACTGGCTAAATGTAATGGTTGGTTTTTGCATGCAACAAATTGTTACATTATTTCTCCTATCTTCAACAGTTATATAAATAAATAAGTACACATTTATACAAAGTACATTTTTATAGAACCAGAGCTAAAAATAAAATATTTTCAAATTGTTAAAAGTTCTGAATTTCAACAATTTACTGAAAACATGGTCACACCACCATTCCAGATCACACTTTAAAATTCCATCCATAAAATCTACTGTCAGTTGCCAAAAGTAATACACGTTACAAGATACATTCACATCAGAAACCGTTACAAGGATCAGGAGGGTTCTTATTTTTGTATACTAAAATGTTAAATAATTTGCATTTTTATGAAAATTTACAAGCAAAAATTTCATTTTTAATGAAACAGAGATAAAATGCAAACATGTGCAGGTATGATATTTTTTGATCATGTCACAAACTGTTTTAAGTTTAAATTTAAATTTCTATTTTACCTAGAGATGACTGTAAGGATATGACATGGTAGATCTAATCATATCATGATTTTATTGTACCTTCAGTTTTACTACATAATACAGTAAAATATCAGTTATCTGGATGCTGATTATCCAGATTATCTGTTCATAAGGACTACTACTCTCATATAATTATAATTACAATAGTGTTATGAATAACTATATTATCTTTTCAAAGTAAAATTACTGTAAATGTAATTAGGAAAGAGGGAGGAAGTTAATAAGATATAATGGGAGAAAGTACACCCTATTATAGCTGAGTGCCACCAGGATAATATGTATTTTGTCACACAGAAATCCAAAGATAATCAAGCATGAGTAAAGATTTATAATGGTCAGATCAAAAGCATTCTGTAGTCCAACTCCATGCCAGTAACAGTCAATCAACGATCAATCTTGATTTAATGGGTGATAAAAGTTAATCACCTGCTGGCACAGGCGTGAACAGAATCCATGTCAGCTGAGTTTATCTTATCAATGCCCTTTGACGCTTTCACAGGACCATACATAAAACGACCTCCCATGTCAATCACACCTATGTTATATTTCCATCATCCAGAGTTCTCCTTTTTGACCACAATTTCATCATCATTACAACCAGTTATCTGGACAAACTTTATGTCCTCTGTTGAGTACAGATAATTTATGTTTTACTGTAATCAGTAAATGTGTAACAAGTACAAAAATTACACACCACAAAAAAGAGAAATGATCAAAATACAGTATAAACTTATTAAGCAGCCACTGATGGAATGGATACATTTTGGCTGAGTAAGCAAGGTAGCTGATGAAGTGAGATTAAATATGGAGATGAAATGAAGAGAGGGGGGAAAACATACAATGGTTGGATAGTAAGTTTTTTTTTGTTTAAGTGTGATGACTGTTATGGGAGGTTGTACTGTCTGACATTCAAAATAAAGTATTTGTAAACACACATGCACATACATATATATATATATATATATATATATATATATATATATATATATATATATATATATATATATATATATATATATATATATATATATATATATATATATATATATATATATATATATATATATACTTGCACACATAAATGAACAGATACCTGGCAGAGATCAAAGGTGCGAGAGATCCAGGTCTTGTTAACATCTGAGGCAGAAACTGCCTGCTGATAAGGGATCTCCTTGTAGAACTCCTCTTTCAACTTCAAAAGTCTCAAAGTATTATCTTTTTCCACTGCCTCTCTCATCTGCTTTAATATACCCTCTGCCTTGTCTATCTACAGTACATAAATACAAGAACAAAATAAGTTTTAATGCAATTACATGTTTCATCTTTATACTTACATTGACAATCACGTATTACAAGAGGAATGATCATATCTTACCTCTGTAATACAGTCTTATCAACTGTAACACGCTCTTATCAACTGTAATACGCTCTTATCAACTGTAATATGCTGTTATCAACTGTAATACACTCTTAATACACTCTTATCAACTGTAATATGCTCTTATCAACTGTAATACACTCTTATCAATTGTAATACACTCTTATCAACTGTAATACACTCTTAATACACTCTTATCAACTGTAATACACTCTTATCAACTGTAATACACTCTTATCAATTGTAATACACTCATATCAACTGTAATACACTCTTATCAACTGTAATATGCTCTTATCAACTGCAATATGCTCTTATCAACTGTAATATGCTCTTATCAACTGTAATACACTCTTATCAACTGTAATATGCTCTTATCAACTGTAATATGCTATTATCAACTGTAATATGCTCTTATCAACTGTAATAAACTCTTATCAACTGTAATATGCTCTCATCAACTGCTATATACCCTTATCAACTGTAATACACTCTTATCAACTGTAATATGCTCTTATCAACTGTAATATACTCTTGTCAACTGTAATATGCCCTTATCAATTGTAATACCCTCTTATCAACTGTAATACACTCTTATCAACTGTAATATACTCTTATCAACTGTAATATGCCCTTATCAACTGTAATACCCTCTTATCAACTGTAATATGCTCTTATCAACTGTAATATACTCTTGTCAACTGTAATATGCTCTTATCAACTGTAATAATCTCTTATCAACTGTAATATGCTCTTATCATTCAATAACCATAAAAATGCTACTGCAAATGTTATTTAATTTGCTCAGCCTGTAAAGGTTACCAGAAAGTTGACTAAACCAGATAAAGTTAGTAATGGTGAAACTTATCTTTTGGACAAGGAAACTATATTTGTGTCCAGAAGATCAAAAACATAAAACAAAATATAAAAATTGCATTCATAGCTTGATAATCTAATAAAGTCATTTACAAACATGCACAAACATGCCTGCTAAATTTCATATGTTTACATAAAAAAGTTTTTGCACAATCAGGCTCATGAGCTTCCCACAACAGATAGAAAGATGGACAGGATCAAATCATGATGCCCCCACGTCCCCAAGCAGTATGGGCATAATGAAAAAACTCTTTGGCTAACATCCCTGTGCCTTTTGATAAAATGCACTGAGCAAAGCCCAAGTCTTCTACTGTCTTACAAAGAGAACACAGAACTGTGCAGACAGAAGAATTCCTTACCTGTTCTGTCTTTATGCTGGTAAGAGGACCCCTAAGGTTTTGCTGTAGGTTTCCCACAGCCTCCTCCCATACATAGTTCACCAACCCTGATACAGCAGGGGAGATAACTCCACATTCCACCCCAATTTCCTCCATCATCTGGTGGATTGAAATTAACTACGTCATTAAAAATTTAACATTTTGAAATCTCAAATCCAGAATGTCCTAATGCACAACTGAATCTGATGTTATAAAGTACAGAAAATGAAGGATATTTATTGTGCACTTTTATATCTTGAAAAAAAGAACATAACAGTTGACCATTCTGCTAAGCAGGCTTATGTAGCACTGTAATAACACAACCTATGCAACTATCTTCCAAACTTTATATCATGCTGATTTCACCTATTTTACTATATCCTGATCAAAATTCTTTCTAAAGATAAAGGCATAATTGATATGCACTGTCTCTTGATCATAACTGAAGTCATTCAAGGTCTTGATGATATAAACCCATTTACCAAATTTAATAGAAATTGGATGAAACATACAGTCTCTAGATCTGGAGAGGCAACAAGCTCAGCCATTCATTAATATGAGCAGATCCATCTTATTATAGAACCAGTCTATGACAATGATAATATACGCTTTTGCGGAGCAAAATCAGACTGGAATTCAGGCTCCAGAATGATAACAGGCTCAGCCAATCAGATACAAGATTGCCTCATTATTATGCATATATCTTGCTCATATTTAAATTCATCCAACAACCTGATAATATAAGACTAATTAACAAGTTTGATCAAAATCTTATCGGAAATAGTGTTGCTAGATTGTTGACAAGTTCAGCCAATCAGATGCAAGGTCACAACAAATAATATCCATGAATTTCACTCATAACCATATTAAACCAAAACCTTGATGAAATAGGCCTGTGCACCAAGTTTGATCAAAATTCTATCACGATACACTCTCAAGAGTGCTAAAAAGACTCAGACAATCAGATGCAAGATCACATCATAAATATGCATAGGTCTCGCTCATAATAATAATAATCATCCAACATCTTGATGATATTGGAAGAAAGTATTGCCTGAAAAATGTGGAGGCATTCCCTCCCATCTGCTGGTGTGGTGTAGTCACCCCTGGTCCCTGACCAGTTTCATTATCCTTGTAACTCATCAGAGGGAAAAGTTCTGGTTGATACATTTTTTCAACTGATCACCATGTCTCATTGGTGTGAGGTTTATATACCCCCTAGTAGCCAGTGCAGCTGGCACAGCCACCTTTTTTGGTCATGTGACATAGGCACAGCTGGTTGGTAGTAGGCAAAAAAACATCACAGTGTCTCATTGGTGTGAGGTTTATATACCATGTAGCAGCCAGTGCAACTGGCACAGCTGTCTTTTTCGGTCATATAACTGTCACTTTTCCCTCTGATGAGTTACAAGGATAAGAAATCTGGTCAGGGACCAGGGGTGACTACACCACCCCAGCAGATTGGAGGGAATGCCTCCACATTCCTTCAGGCAGTACCTTCTTCTAGTTTTAACTTAATTGGAAGTGAAGGTGACCCTCTGCAGGATACCAATCTAATAGATTCTAACTACACCAAAAGAATACTGAGTCTTTATGAGAGTGTATCAGCACTTCTATCTAGAGTCTCTATAGGACTTATATCAAGCTTTTCTATTGAAAACAGTAATTAGAAGAGATGTCACTAACAAATGAATGACCCAGTTAGTGAACCCCAAAGCTAAAGCATCTACTACTTCCTAACCACTTACTCCCTTGTTACAAAGACACTAGGAACATCCTATCCAAGTGTGTCAAGTTACAAAAGATAACTGACTGCCTCCAACAGTGCAACAATGGATCAACTGCAATTGATCTAAAACCTTTTAATTACTTATACATTTAATCTTACATGGTTGATTTGTACTTCCATATTGCACACCCTGACTGGAACTATTTAGGTGATGTCCCTGATATCTGCACATCAATATGTTTTGATACACTGCATGAGACTTCAATATATCTCAAACTGTTTTGAATTCTACTCACACATCAATATGCTTTGATACACTGCCTGAGATTTCAATATATCTCAAGCTGTTTTGAATTCTACTCAAACTAAATATTAGAAAATATTTTGAAACATTTAACATAAAAAGGGGCTATGTAATAAATACAAAATTGCATTAGCATTTTATTATGATTCAAAGAAAGAACTAATTTTTTGACA
This sequence comes from Margaritifera margaritifera, assembly GCA_029931535.1. Lineage (NCBI taxonomy): Eukaryota > Metazoa > Mollusca > Bivalvia > Unionida > Margaritiferidae > Margaritifera > Margaritifera margaritifera. The sequence goes on along the minus strand of JAQPZY010001256.1, from coordinate 1,140,154 downwards.
AAGAGTATGAATATATCTTAGCGTGATTGCTTCAACATATTCCTACACCATATCAAACTCATTTTTTCTGCCATCTCAAAACAAAACATGCAGTTTTGTGTATGTATCAATCTCCTTGGTCCAGAGATGAGAACATACATTTCTTACATAACTTATGAGAATACAAGCTATAATACATGTGAATACAAGCTATAATACATGTTAATACAAGATAAAATACCTGTAAATACAAGCTGTAATACATGTGAATACAAGCTGTAATACATGTGAATACAAGCAATAATACATGTGAATACAAGCTGTAATACATGTGAACACAAGCAATAATAAATGTGAATACAAGCAATAATACATGTGAATACAAGCTGTAATACATGTGAATACAAGCAATAATACATGTGAATACAAGCTGTAACACATGTGAATACAAGCTATAATACATGTGAATACAAGCAATAATACATGTGAATACAAGCTGTAAAACATGTGAATACAAGCTATAATACATGTGAATACAAGCAATAATACATGTGAATACAAGCTGTAACACATGTGAATACAAGCTATAATACATGTGAATACAAGCAATAATACATGTGAATACAAGCTGTAACACATGTGAATACAAACTATAATACATGTGAATACAAGCAATAATACATGTGAATACAAGCTGTAACACATGTGAATACAAGCTATAATACATGTGAATACAAGCAATAATACATGTGAATACAAGCTATAACACATGTGAATACAAGCTGTAATACATGTGAATGCAAGCTGTAATACATGTGAATACAAGCTGTAACACATGTGAATACAAGCTGTAATACATGTGAATACAAGCTGTAACACATGTGAATACAAGCTGTAATACATGTGAATACAAGCTGTAACACATGTGAATACAAGCTGTAATACATGTGAATACAAGCTGTAATACATGTGAATACAAGCTGTAACACATGTGAATACAAGCTGTAATACATGTGAATACAAGCTGTAACACATGTGAATACAAGCTGTAATACATGTGAATACAAGCTGTAATACATGTGAATACAAGCTGTAACACAGCCTCTATGACCGTTCATTTAGATATTAAGGCAAATACAACCAATGAAAATTACTCAATATTTAAAGGGACACCAAAATCCCATTGCAAGGCCAGTATATTGTTCCTACAGGTTGTTATTCTTCTGTGCATTGTTCTTCATAGTTATATACCATGGTGCCAAACAGATAGGCATAATTCCAGCATTTACTGTATACCATGGTGCCAAATACATAGGCATAATTCCAGCATATACTGTATACCATGGTGCCAAATAGATATGCATTATTCCAGCATTTACTGTATACCATGGTGCCAAATAGATGGGCATAATTCCAGCATTTACTGTATGCCATGGTGCCAAATAGATAGGCATAATTCCAGCATTTACTGTATGCCATGGTGCCAAATAGATAGGCATAATTCCAGCATTTAAAGTATACCATGAGTACTGAAAAACAATCAAATACAGATAATATTCTAGTCCAAAGAAAATATTTAAATATAAACAATTTTACTGGACATGATAAGAATAATTACTTTGTATTAAATTAATTCTTTTAACTTATCCTACCATACCTGCTTGAATTTCTGGGATCCAACATGTCTGGATAGAAGGTCAAAAGTCAAGGTCATGCTGTGAGGTGGCTTCATCTGCTCATGGTATAGATGAGCATAAATGGCCACAACTTCCTCTGAGGTCTGGGCAAATCTGATCTCTATGTCCCCAGCTTGGCCTTCCTAAAAGGAAAATAAGACAACAACAAAAAAAAAACTTCAAAGTCCAAAACAAAATTCATCTAATTAATTACATTTATAATAATAAAATTAGCATTTTTGTACCTCAGACTGACATTAAATAACACTCAGTTAAAGTATAAGTACTAAAGGCACTTGTAAAATTAACTCACACACTGTCTTTCATATATGTTAAATATCAATTAAAATAAAAATTAAATAAAATTAGTGTCAGTACTGTATATGCAGAGATGCCAACAGTACTGTATATGCAGAGATGCCAACCCCTACTGATGTGAAACAGGAATGGCCAATCCCTATTGATATGTAATAGGAATGCCAATGAGATGCCAACCCCTACTGATGTGAAATAGGAATGACCAACCCCTACAGATCTGAAATAGGAATGGCCAACCTCTAAGGATGTGAAATAGGAATGGCCAACCCCTACCGATGTGAAATAAGAATGGCCAACCCTATTGATGTGAAATAGGAATGGCCAACCTCTACAAATGTAAAATAGGAATGGCCAACTCCTACTGATGTAAAATAGAAATGCCAGTGAGATGCCAACCCCTACTGATGTGAAACAGGAATGCCTGCAAGATGCCAACCCATACTAATGTGAAATAAGAATGGCCAACCCCTATTGATGTGAAATAGGAATTACCAAGCCTTAATGATGTGAAAAAGGAATGGCCAACCTCTACAGCTGTGAAATAGGAATGGCCAACCCCTACTGATGTGAAATAAGAATGGCCAACCCAACTGATGTGAAATAGGAATGGCCAACCTCTACGGATGTGAAATAGGAAGGTCAACCCCTACTGATGTGAAATAGAAATGCCAGTGATATGCCAACCCCTACTGATGTGAAATAAGAATAGCCAACCCCTACTGATGTGAAATAAGAATAGCCAACCCCTACTGATGTGAAATAAGAATAGCCAACCCCCACTGATGTGAAATAGGAATGACCACCCACTACTGATGTGAAATTGGAATGGCCAACTCCTACTAATGTGAAATAGGAATGCCAGCTTTAAAAAAAAATTGGAACCTACCAAATAAAAATAGGAATACTTCAAATCTGTATCCAACATTATTTCCGAAAAGACCTGATCATCAACTGACAAATGGTCTTCAGTTGTTGTATATATTTTCTTTATAAACTGTATCTCTGATTTAGCTAATGTCACGAACACTTTATCATGGAGAAAAGAGTTGTTAAATTTCCAACTGCCTTCTCTTTCTTGATCTGAGAAAGATAATCCTATCAAAATAAGAAAATTGTCTAATTTGTAACTGATACCTATACTGGAAGAATTATCACAAGGATGAATATCTGCTGAAATTAAGAAATAATGCAATCCACTCATTTTTTTGGTCCTCTCCAAGTCTAGTTCCTTTTTGTTGGGGTTCCTCTTTCTCCAATATCTATGAAATCAAGGTTCTCCATCATAAAGTAAAGTTTTGACTGTGAGTTACTATTATTTTGATGAAGGTAATTAATGGTATCTAGTTCAAAGCTTTGGGGAACCATTCCAGGCTACTACCATAATAATCAATATGTTGCCTACGTCTTCTAAACAAAGTTGGATATTTTTCAAAAACTTCTGGTTTATCATTGTTTGATCATCTATAAGTAATGGAGCAATTTGAGGTTAAAAACAGGAAACATTCTGCCAAAATTGGAAAGGTTGGCATCTCTAGATATGATACAAAGAATTTTGATTTAAAGTTTTAAGACAATCTGACAGTAAATAAATTACATTTCTATTGTGGTTTGTAAGAGTAAACAGAGGCACATTGATAACATAGAAGCATAACTTTATATATGCTTCCTACCAGGAGTAGAACTTTTAGAGAAGGGTAAATAATTTCCATCATCCCCATCGTATCAGATGTCATTTGTATTATAGTTAATGACACTCTGATGACTGATTTATTGTTATTTGCATTACTGATGATATTATTGTTATTTCCATTACCGATGACTGTTATTATTGTTATTTGCATTACTGATGACTGTTATTTTTGTTATTTGCATTACAGATGACTGATATTATTGTTATTTCCATTATATATCACTGATATTATTGTTATTTGCATTATATATCACTGATATTATTGTTATTTGCATTACTGATGACTGATATTATTGTTATTTGCATTACTGATGACTGATATTATTGTTATTTGCATTACTGATGACTGATATTATTGTTATTTGCATTATAAATGACTGATATTATTGTTATTTGCATTATAGATGACTGATATTACTATGCAATCAATTATTGCACATCAGTACAGTGATTCCCCACTTATGAGCCACCCTTTCTGCAACAATATGGTTGGCCTTTTAAAAGGTATGGCTTCTCATAAAAAAAAATGTGAAATTATAATATTCTAGTGTCAGGCCACGTATCCTATGATTGGAGGTGACCTCTTCTGAAAAGGGCATCTCAAGATGGGGACCACTGGTCTTCTGTAACATAAAACTAATGAAATAAAGTCAATAGCTAACTAAGTTCCATGTATTCAACATGATGTCAGTAAAATCACTGGTTTTGTTCAACCTGACCCTTACCTGGTTCTGTGAGATCACTGCCAAATGACAGTCTGGTCAGAAAATGAGTTTTTCTTGTAACACCAGAACGAAACTTTCCCAAAATTTTGAAAAGTGATTTGACTGGCTGAGAAGATGAGGTGACATAACATATTTTTGTGATAAAAAGATGGCATCATGTTTTGCATACACATGGACAGTTTCATTGGTTAATTGAGACACACCTCCTGCATCAAGTGTCTGTTTACAAAGATATGTTGACTAATATAATTGTAAGCCTTTAATTTATTTTGGGTTTAATTGATTGCAAAGGTTCATGAGTATGTCTACAAAAGTTTCATGAGTATGTCTACAAAAAGTTTATGAGTACATGTATGTCGACAAAAGGTTCATGAGTATGTCTAAAAAGGTTCATGAGTATGTCTACAAAAGGTTCATGAGTATGTCTACAAAAGGTTCATGAGTATGTCTACAAAAGGTTTCATGAGTATGTCTACAAAAGATTTCATGATTATGTGTACAAAAGGTTCACGTGTGTCTACAAAAGGTTCATGAGTATGTCTAACAAAGTTTCATGAGTATGTTTACAAAACATCTGATGTAGGAAGATATGCCTTTGTAGTTTGCTTCTACAAAGTTTTACCTAAATGCCTTCTTTTGGTAACAGAGATCAATGAAGGATTTTACCAGACTCTTATATGGCAGAGATCTCACGAATGCCACATGAGAAGTTTGGTTCAATGAGACAACAAAATCGTAAGTTTATTTTGACATGTAAATAAAGGCAGTGATTCCTTTTCTGATACTACTGAGTAACAAGTATTGGTTTGACTGACAGGTCTAATCTAACATCAATGGATAATGATCACTGACACAATTATATTAAGTTTATTTCATGTAGTATGCAAAATAAGACACATGTTAAAAAATGTCTTCTGTGTAATATTAAGTGATAAGTACCTCCACATTGTGGAGAATTCCATGATGACAGAAAACTCTAAATCTGTGCTCACTGGTTCCATCAACCTTGAGGTCAACCACATGAAGTTCAAGGACACAGAATGCAGTAGTCTCTGTTGACTTGTCCAATTTCTACAAAAACACCAAAAAAGAGAAAAATTCATAAGATAGTCTGACATCAGATTTTACTTGTACTGGAAGACTATTTCCAGTTCTGAAATGACTAAATGACATTTTCACAATGAGTATCAACTTTTCAAATATGGTAACTATTTATGCAAGCAAAACTTATTGCCAAAATCTGAGAAACTCACATCATTGGTTGATGCAAAACAGATAATGGTTAAACATGGACAAATGATAACATTATTCTCTTTCTTATATGAGCAAAGTCAAAATCTTATAGTTAGAGTACTTTCAAAGAACCTTGCTCCTGTTGATGAGTAGATTTCTCCACTTCACTCTTATGAATATGAATAAATCTAATGTATTTGTTCCTGTACAGTACACACACGCACACACAGAAGGTCACAATAATGCAACATTTTGCATCCTCTGCACAAAATACATAAATCCAGACAGAAAGATATCCTACACTGTGTCCATGTGACAACAACAAAAATTGCAAGATGACAAGTTGCGGCAAAACATGCAACAGTTTTGTATGTCATGCTTCTCTATACTTCTCCATGAAGTAGAACTGACTACAAATGACCAATTCGAACATGATATTTAAATTCTATTTTCATTGTTCATACACAAATTGTTCATGAGGTCCCAATAATTTGCTTCTCCTATGGTAGGTGTACAGGTAGCAAGTGTTGATGTAGATTTTGGCCTCTGTAGCAGACTGGTTTGCCTAGCCACTGGTATATTTAATCTGAATATCGATAGTTTGTACAGCACAGAACCAGACCATTCCACTCCATGCACTCCATTTCATGTAAACAAAATGGTACGTGTATCCTTGAATTCTATGAAATGTGTCATTCTGAAATATATACAGAATATTCTGTGATATGTTTTATTCAGGAGCTAGATACATGATGGGTCTATGCTGTTTGTTCGATGCATAATTTCTTGAGTAATCTACACCATGATCTGTTAGTGCCTCATGGGTCAATGCTATTCTATGCATAATTTCATGAGAGTGATGTACACTATGCTCTGTTAGAGTATAATGGGTCTATGCTGTTTGTTCTATGCATAATTTCATGAGTAAATGTATACCATGATCTGTTAGCAAATGATGGGTCTAGGATGTTCCATGCATAAATTTATGAGTAAATGTACATCATGATCTGTTAGCAAATGATGGGTCTAGGCTGTTCCATGCATAAATTTATGAGTAAATGTACATCATGATCTGTTAGCAAATAATGGGTATAGGATGTTCCATGCTGTTGCTGTTAGGTATGCATTTCACACAAATCAATCATGCCTTTTGCAACCTACATCAAAGACAATCAAAAATGAATGTTTTCAAACATCCTCATGAATTGTACCAATTGCTGCATTGAAAATTTGTATTAATGGAAATGGCTTCACAAACAGACCAAGAGAGTAATGTATATCAAGACAGGACATTTGGCTCAAGCTTTAATAATTTCTTATTCTTGTATGCCTTGACATGGAGAATAAGAATTCAACTGACCTCAAAGGGACAAAGTTCTTGTAATGTTAAAACTGCCATTATGTTGTCAGATGGTTTTTCCTTAAGGGGTGCACAGGTTCACAGCTGATTTCCTTTCAAGAACTATTTTTTGTAATTTGTCTTAAATATATTGTTTAGTTTTATAAAAAGTTTTCTTTTCATCTGAACGATCTTTTGTTTTAATATTTTTTAAAAAATTATGATTGCAAAATACAATACATACTACAGCAACACTGTTGCAGAAGATCAAAACAAATGAAAATGAAGTGGTTTTCAAAAATAAATCTAATGACATGTACACCTGAACAATAATTAACTTAATTTTCATTCGTGTTTTGATTTTCTGCAAATTTTGATGCACTTCTTCATGACCTCTTCCATTAAAAAAAAAGGGCTGACATGGTTCATTCAGTTAAATTATTTGTCTAATAATAATAATAATATGGCATTACTTCTCCTAAACATATCATACGATACACATTGCAATATGTATCATATCGGAACCTCTATATTGTAACATGTATCAATCAGGCATCTATACTGTAGTATGTAACATAACCAGTCACCACAGGCAATACACCTTCCCCCACACACACACACATACACACACAGAATACATGAACTGACCATGCCTGTTATGGTCTGCCTTGACTTAACATGGAAACACAAATATGAAGCAATGATTCACAAAATAAACCTACTATATTAGGCAGTAAATGGAGTGGCATTTGAGCATAAGTAAATTCATTTAAAATGCACCATTTTTCATCAACATGTGCAAATGGTGCATTGTTTTCTGACTACCACTAAACACTGCACATTTCATAGTTCATTATTTTTTTACATGTCCAATGGAACATTTATTTTCAGAGACCTGGATAACATATGTACTTATTTACTTTAAACATAATTTGATGTAAGAATTCATTTTTACAGCATATTTTTACTTACGTATTCATTACTTTTATTCTTTATTTTATTCTCTCAGTATTATGATACTTGACAAAATACACATATTGTCACAACACATATCAGTACTATTTACACATATTGTCACAACACATATCAATACTATTTACATGTACTGTCGCAACAAATATTAATACTATTTATACATATATTATTGTCAAAATACATATTAATACTATTTATACATACTGTCACAATACATATCAATACTGTTTACATGTATTGTCACAATATACATCAACACTATTTACACATATTGTCACAACACATATCAATAATATTTACACATGTTGTCACAACACATATCAATACTCTTTACATGTACTGTCACAACACATATCAATACTATTTACATGTATTGTCACAATACATATCAACACTATTTACATGTATTGTCACAACACGTATCAATACTATTTACACATATTGTCAAAACACATATCAATACTACTTACACATATTGTCACTTCACATATCAGTACTATTTATACATAATGTCACAATACATATCAACACTTTTTACACATATTGTAACAACATGTATCAATACTATTTATACATATTGTCACAACACATATCAATACTATTTATACATATTGTCACAACATATATCAATACTATTTATTGAATTGTTACACCTCTAATTATTTAGCTTTAATTAAGTTTGATCTAGGTGACAGGTGTACACTTGAAACATACTCTGAATGTACCTTAAACATGGCATATTTTGCAATCTGGTAATTTTCCTCATCAAAGACTGGACAGTCTTTTTCTCCAAATTTCCAGACTTTCACATTTTTCGTATTAAAATGAGGCTTGGCTTTCTGTTTTGTCTCCTGTTTTTGTTGTCTTGAGGCTGAAAAGTAACATTTCAAACTACCTTAATAAGTAATAAAAATGCATAAACTACCTCACTAATTGAAATGTCAGGACTATCTTACAAAGTGAAATGCCTAAACTACCTTACCAACAAACTGAAATGTAAAGACTACCTTACTAAGTAATATATCTCAATAACCATACTAATTGAAATGTCAAAACTACCTTACTAACTGAAATGTCAAAACTACCTTACTAACTAATATATCTCAACAACCATACTAACTGAAATGTCAAAACTACCTTACTAACTGAAATGTCAAAACTACCTTACTAACTAATATATCTCAACAACCATACTAACTGAAATGTCAAAACTACCTTACTAACTGAAATGTCAAAACTACCTTACTAACTAATATATCTCAACAACCATACTAACTGAAATGTCAAAACTACCTTACTAACTGAAATGTCAAAACTACCTTACTAACTAATATATCTCAACAACCATACTAACTGAAATGTCAAAACTACCTTACTAACTGAAATGTCAAAACTACCTTACTAACTGAAATGTCAAAACTACCTTACTAACTGAAATGTCAAGACTACCTTACTAACTGAAATGTCAAAACTACCTTACTAACTGAAATGTCAAAACTACCTTACTAACTGAAATGTCAAAACTACCTTACTAACTGAAATGTCAAAACTACCTTACTAACTGAAATGTCAAAACTACCTTACTAACTGAAATGTCAAGACTACCTTACTAACTGAAATGTCAAAACTACCTTACTAACTGAAATGTCAAAACTACCTTACTAACTGAAATGTCAAAACTACCTTACTAACTGAAATGTCAAAACTACCTTACTAACTGAAATGTCAAAACTACCTTACTAACTGAAATGTCAAAACTACCTTACTAACTGAAATGTCAAGACTACCTTACTAACTGAAATGTCAAAACTACCTTACTAACTGAAATGTCAAAACTACCTTACTAACTGAAATGTCAAAACTACCTTACTAACTGAAATGTCAAGACTACCTTACTAACTGAAATGTCAAAACTACCTTACTAACTGAAATGTCAAGACTACCTTACTAACTGAAATGTCAAGACTACCTTACTAACTGAAATGTCAAAACTACCTTACTAACTAATATATCTCAACAACCATACTAATTGAAATGTCAAAACTACCTTACTAACTAAAATGTTTCAACTACCGTACTAATTTAAATGTCACAACTACCGTACTAATTGAAATGTCACAACTACCGTACTAATTTAAATGTCAAAACTACATAACTAACTAAAATGTCTAAACTACCTTACTAACTAAAATGTCTAAAATACCTTACTAACTGAAATATCTCAACTACCGTAATAACTGAAATGTTTCAACTACCGTAATAACTGAAATGTTTCAACTACCATAATAACTGAAATGTTTCAACTACCGTAATAACTGAAATGTTTCAACTACCAAAATAACTGAAATGTCTCAACAACCTTACTAATTGGAATTTCAAGACTACCTTACTTATTGGAATTTCAAGACTATCTTACTAATTGGAATTTCAAGACTATCTTACTAATTGGAATTTCAAGACTATCTTTCTAATTGGAATTTCAAGACTATCTTACTAATTGGAATTTCAAGACTATCTTACTAATTGGAATTTCAAGACTATATTACTAATTGGAATTTCAAGACTATCTTACTAATTGGAATTTCAAGACTATCTTACTAATTGGAATTTCAAGACTATCTTACTAATTGGAATTTCAAGACTATCTTACTAATTGGAATTTCAAGACTATCTTACTAATTGGAATTTCAAGACTATCTTACTAATTGGAATTTCAAGACTATCTTACTAATTGGAATTTCAAGACTATCTTACTAATTGGAATTTCAAGACTACCTTACCAACAAACTGAAATGTCAAGACTACCTTACTAACTGAAATATCTAAAGTCAATGGTAACACAAAAAGGATAACACATGTTTGCATAGTAATTATGTTTAACTGGCATTCTGTGCTTGTACAACACATATTCCTACACATCCCAATTATGAAACCCACATCCCCAAGTTTGAGCCTTTTGGCTAAGTCGCTGAAGGGAAGGATGAACCTAGGGCCAATGTCAGTTGCATATGTGCATTTGTCTTTACTTGTATAGTAAGTATGCATATAGTTAAAGTATGAGTATCTCAATAATTCAAACTACTGTATAACCCAGTGGGCTTGGTCTCTGGGGTCAGGAAACAAACCCTATGTAAAATATTTTCATGCACTGCAACTATTTTGCTAGTTTCCAATTTGCCACCCAGGAGCTAATTCCCGAGGATTGGAAAAAACACTAAAAGCTTGTACTGGTCACAGCTATGTAGATCACATGTACTTTTCCATCCAATGAATTTGTGATTTTAGGGTTAGCACATAAATAGTTTCAAGATGGAATGAGGCCAAATCCAGGAGAGTTGGGGAACCAATTTTTGAAGTAAAATATGTTTCTTCAAGAATAGATACCAGATCATAATATCTTAAAGCAGTATAGCCACTAACTTGCAAATCCAGCCCTTTCAAGCTAGTTTTTAGTAATAAAAAAAAAGCTAAAAGTCATCTGGGAGTTGGACAAGAGTGATCTCACCTTGGATAGAGGGATTATTGCCAAAACCCACCCATACTTCAGCAACAACTGGAACAGATTTACAGTCATTTTAAGATGTGACTGCATGGAGGTTGAGAGGGTGTAACTTATTATGATCAGGCAAATATTATTGAAGAAACATAATTTACTTCAAAAATTGGTTTCTTCCAAAAATATGTCACCCAAAAAAATACCTTAGGAGAATAGATAAGAAGGAGGGAGTTAAATCCCCTTACCCTAGATAAGATCACATCTCCAATTCCCTAAGGTATGTGAAGCAGCTTCAAATCTTGTGAAATAGATGGGCTCAAGTAGTGACTCCAGATGTGGCTAATTGGGAAAAATTCACCCCACCCCCTGCAAATCAAGCAGAAGTCAAGTGACCACATCATTCCTAATGCCCAGCAAAGGTAGCCTGTTGTGCTGCAACTACAGATCCCACCAGGTCAAACTTAGCCCTCTGGGATGAAAGATTTCTGAGGCAAAAACTAGACAAAATCTTCTCTGACCTCAATCCCATCATTTGGATAATGTCAGTTAGGGAAATGTCGTGCTCAAAGCCTATGCCCGTGGCTCTTGCCCCAACCTCATGAGCCAAAATGTGCAAGAGTGCATAATCCATCATATCCAGCACAATAGATTCAACTTTCCTTCCTTCAGTGATAGAAATAACTGAGATTTCCTTCTTTGCACCTGCTCAGTTCAGAAGGTTGAAGAGCTCTTTGTTTTAGCATACATCCTCCCTTCTGTGGTGATGATTTAGCATACATCCTCCCTTCTGTGGTGATGATTTAGCATACATCCTCCCTTCTGTGGTGATGATTTAGCATACATCCTCCCTTCTGTGGTGATGATTTAGCATACATCCTCCCTTCTGTGGTGATGATTTAGCATACATCCTCCCTTCTGTGGTGATGATTTAGCATACATCCTCCCTTCTGTGGTGATGATTTAGCATACATCCTCCCTTCTGTGGTGATGATTTAGCATACATCCTCCCTTCTGTGGTGATGATTTAGCATACATCCTCCCTTCTGTGGTGATGATTTAGCATACATCCTCCCTTCTGTGGTGATGATTTAGCATACATCCTCCCTTCTGTGGTGATGATTTAGCATACATCCTCCCTTCTGTGGTGATGATTTAGCATACATCCTCCCTTCTGTGGTGATGATTTAGCATACATCCTCCCTTCTGTGGTGATGATTTAGCATACATCCTCCCTTCTGTGGTGATGAAACATGTCTCCAACTGTGGAACAATAGCTTTTTATAGCGATGACTGCTACCTTCTTATCCTCAAAAAACCACAGGAAAAAGCTTAATTTGTGGCATTTAGGCCTTAAGCAGAGTGATGTGTTCCCACTCAACATACTGGGAGAACACTCTCCACCTCCCCTCATATGCTTCTTGAGTATTGGGCCTTTTTGCCCATGCGATGTTCTCCATCACTTGTTCTGAGAAATGTTTGCCCTGAGGACTTGTTTGATATGATCTAGACATGCAGGTACAACAGTTCTGGATCCAGATGAAACTACTGCAGTCAAGATTGCTTGAGATGGAGAGAAAGGACCAAGATTTTCCTTGGAATTTCCACTGCCAAACTTAACAGATCAACATCCTTGACTTTTCCCACTTGAGGGGAGCAATCAGGATCAGACAGCACTCTGATGCACTCACTTTTCGCAAGATCTTGGGATCAGAGGGATTGAAGAAAATACATACGAATCTAGACTATTCCAGTTCATGGAAAGACCGTCGACTGTCGATGCCTTTGGACCTCAGACTGCAGAGACAGTCGGCTAGTAGCTTTGAACTCCACCATGTCGCAAATAAATCCACAACTGGTTGACCTCAGACTGCAGAGACAGTCGGCTAGTAGCTTTGAACTCCTCCATGTCGCAAATAAATCCACAACTGGTTGACCTCAGCAGAAACAGATTCATCTGAATACCAAGGGGTGAAAATATCATTCAGTTTGGATAAGCATATTCCATCAAGACAATGAGTCCACTAGGACATTGAGTATGCCCAGGATGTGGGTGGCTCAAATGTGGATTTGTTGATGATGTCACCACCTGTAAAATCCCAAACCAAAGACAGAAATCTGGCATTTTGATTCCCCTTGCCTTCTGATGTAATTACCACAGCAAAGGTGGAAGAATGAGTTTCCGGACAGTGTATCCTGCCATAACTGAAATGCATTGATGTTGGACTTTATCTCTAGGAGATTGATAGGTGATAACGCTCCTAAGGGCTTCATTCACTTCCTTAAATGACAGCAGGAGGTGAGAACTCCAGCCCATCATTCTAGCATCCAAGCAGATCATAATTTATGCAGACTGAATCTACAAGGGAACGCTATCTGTAAACCAAGATTTTCTCATTTGCTGATATGGGACCTCAGGTATTCTGAATTGGGATCTCTTGATACAGAGGGCAGAGCTCCAGTTGCCACTCAGACAAGAGAATCATTACAGTGCTATCGCTATAACATATCAATTTGTTCTTGCCTCTTGAGGCTATTAGCAGAAAGGCTAGGCTTTGTTGCTGAAATATAGTCATGAAACCAAGTCGAGCACAGATCTTTCTGCAATGACATTATGAATCAGTAGTTGCATGTTGAGCAAATACTTCCAGTCCATACAAACCGGTGCAGGTTTTGACATTCCCAGGCCTGCAATATCTCTGTTGACAGCTGGAAGATCAGTATGAAAAACAGGTGTATGTGTCTTATAAAAAGCCTTGTTAAAATTAGGTGGAAGTCATTGCTGTTAAAAGAAAAACCTATTGACACTTGGGTCTTGAAGCTGCCTCTCTAGATAATGTAATAAATCAGCAAATCAACCAGACTGTGGTAGCTGTTTGAATGGTGGTTGGTCTTTCTTGGCCAATAGGCTGATGGATATGGGAACTTGTACATCGCTACTAACAGAGCAGGAGGGGAGGAGGCAAAAATCAGGTGGCAACTGCTAGAAAACTTCCTCAGTCAATCCGCAGAAGGTTGATTTTTCTTTGAACATCATCAGATGGATTAAGAATGATGGCGCTTGTGAGCACGAGTCCTCATACACAAAAGAGTTTGACACAGAGTCAGTTCTGAACATATTCTTTCCACTTACGATGGCAAAGTCCAGCCATGACAGAAACAGACCACTCTTATTCCATGCTGGTGCTGATATCATAATGTGGAAATGAGGTATTGAATATTCGATCATGCATCAGTTGATATTGTGTCAGAAACGGTAACGAACATATCCAATCAACATTTAATGCCATAGTTGGTCTAGAAGGGCTGCTGTACCAAGTTTGAACTGATCCTATTGGTATCATCGATAAAATCTGTTCTGATCATGGAGGCAATGGTGGGTCTGTAGCTGTGTGTGATTCCTGTGATGATATGGCTTATGTGGTTTTCTTCAAACCAGTGGACTCTCCACTTTCAACATTTCCACCTGTAGAAGATGTTCATTGAGGCGGCATCAGAAGTAAAGCTGATGGCTTCCACATTCTTGATGGTGCATTTCCTCGCCTTCCCATTAGCCCGAGTGCACTGTTTGGCCAAAGATGGTTGCTTATGGTTGCCAAATGTTCCAAGTATGACTCAAATCATGCCCATACATTTCTGACATGTAGCATGGTTATCTTCCGACAACTTAAAGTGTTTGCACACCATGCAATTAGTCCTGCCCACTGTACTGACACCTGTAAGTACAAGGATCAAAACAATATCCTACACAGGTGAAATCAGTCAAACTTCACATGAACTTACTGTGAAGAGGACAACAGCGATGAACATAAATGTGTTACATGAACGACCTTACGGTATGTAATACTAGACAATTAGTGACAGAATTCATCTACTAGGTCAAACAGAAATTATTTGAATGAACATACTACTGACCATAGGGCAGGTAACACAAATGGTGCCAACATGTATCTTGCACAATGAAGTTAGACCAATACAGTGAGAATCTTCGTCTTGGATACAATAGAGTGAAAAATAGACAGAAATATTGTTGGAGTATACTTCCCTGTGTGAGAAAACTCCTCAGCATTGCTCCAAACATGAAAAAGGAACCAACTGAAAAATGCTTTGCAAAGTCTTCAAATCAGCATGCTTCCTACCGTGAGCAGAAGTAGTAACTCAAGTATGGATGGGATTTTTGGTGCCGATCCCTCCAAGGGGAGATCATGTATCAATAAATAATGATTAGAACAACTAACCAAACCTAGGTTATGCTATCTGTTACCAAATATGATATCAATCAAATCACTTTAATGTTCATATTTCAATATATTTCAAATAAAAGAAAATAAATAGGAAATCTGAGGCATAGCAACCACCCAAGCAACCCCTGCTATAGCAGGTGGGTCCAAAATTCCCATAAAACAAACCTTTTTATTGGGAGGGGGCCCCAGAATTATGATTTGGGGAGGGAGCAGAATTTCTTGCTACACCACTGATCCATCAGTTTTACCAGTACCATCCTGCTTTTGTATTGTAGACTGTGTGGTCCACCGTATTCTAGTCAATTCATTTGTACTGTAGATTGTGTGGTCCACCCTATTCTAGTCATTTCCTTTGCACTTTATATTGTGTGGTCCACCCTATTCTAGTCATTTCTTTTGCACTTTATATTGTGTGATCCACCCTATTCTAGTCAACTCTTTTGCACTGTATATTATGTGGTCCACCCTATTCTAGTCAACTCCTTTGCACTGTAGATTGTGTGGTCCACCCTATTCAACCCTTTTGCACTGTAGATTGTGTGGTACACTCTATTCTAGTCAACCCTTTTGCACTGTAGATTGTGTCATACATTCTATTCTAGTCAACTCTTTTTCACTATAGATTGTGTGGTACACCCTTTTCTAATCAACTCTTTTCTGGCATCCAAGAAGTCATGTTTGATATACTACTGAAAGATCTATCCTATATAATTTATATAATATAATTTCACCGATTGTTCACTTCATAAAAAAAAAATACAGTCTACTGGAACAAAGTTTCACATTTTTTTATCACACAGGTTTAAAAAAGCAGCATATTTATGCAAGAAAAGTAAAATTATTTTTTCCAATAATTTTCCATGTTCTAGGTTTTAAAGCATTCAGATTTGTACAAGTTCTACTGACCTCTTTTGACTTAATCTGTATATGATTTCTATGCCCAGACCAGCTGAGAAACACCAAGCAACTACATGTAAAATGACTTCATTCACAACACCATGTCACAATGACATATGACATGCTTTGACCAATGAA
Organism: Margaritifera margaritifera; assembly: GCA_029931535.1. Classification (NCBI taxonomy): domain Eukaryota; kingdom Metazoa; phylum Mollusca; class Bivalvia; order Unionida; family Margaritiferidae; genus Margaritifera; species Margaritifera margaritifera. Next base: position 1,123,447 of record JAQPZY010001256.1, on the reverse strand, counting down.
AATGCAAGATATTTGTCTGAAGTGTGGCAATATCATTAAACCAAGTTTCAAGTTTGTAACCTGAATGGTGTAGGAGGCATTTAAAAACATTACACATGACCTATATACCTACATAAATAGAGATAAATTGACCCTATAACAAAATCCCCAAACTTTTTCAAAAGTACTGGGATAAGACTGATAAGTGTCTAAGAATATGGAATTTGCAAGCAAGTACATATCTTAGACAAAAGCGAATTATCTGACGTAATAAACACCATGCTAGGCAATTTGCACTTTTGTTTTATAGTAGGGAAATAAAATAGTTGTGAATGTTTCCACATTGAACAAATGAATACTCTAAACAATCATAATAGTAAAAAAATATGAATAAATCATAATGTCTACTAAATTGTAATTTATGCATTAAAGTCTTTAAAAATGAAGAATATTTTCACTACCGTATATACTTGTGTATAATTGAGGTCCAAATTCAAACAACATAGACCCTGATCTGCCATCACATAATGCGCCGGCAGATCAGGGTCTATGTTGTTTGTTCTATTGATTAGTCCTTACAAACTACATAGACCCAGATCTGCTGGCGCATTATGGAATGGCAGATCTGGGTCTATGCAGTTTGCAGTTGGTATTGGCTTATACACAAGTATATATAGTAATTTAGTTTTCTTGTTAAATTTATGAAATTCTACAATTTTGTGATTCATACTAACTTACCAGAAATCTTCCCCAATCTAAGCTCCTCTGCCTTCGTCTTGCCAGAGAGCAAGTAGTTATCAGTGTTGAGTAGTCTCCCTTTATCAGCACAGTCTCTGACATAATCAACACAGATGATAGGAATTCCATACTTGTTGGCCATCTTACATTTGTATGATGCATCTGCTTTCTCTGGGTCACTGCATATAACATGAGTTGACTGCAAGAAAATAAAATTACATTTTTATCTCTCAAGCTAACTGATGTGTGCGTATAATCATATTTACCCGAGTAAAATTGCTATAACTGTGAACCCACAGTGGTTAAGGTGTTGTACTTTTTACCAGAATGTATGTTCGATTCTCAAGATTTGATCAGCCCATACCAGCAATTGCAATCTGATTAAAATCAGATCTCCACAGTCTTACATGGAGATCTAATGTACACCAATAAGAGGTCATGTTCTGTTTACTTTGCAGTTCACCAATCAAATCACACCCTTTCAAATTTTTAAAGTGACACACATCATTCGGAACATATCGTTACTAATGATAACTCTCCGTAACATGAATTTGTAATGCTTTATCTCACAGGCTACTAAAAATAAGTGGACTGGGAATTCAAAGTCACCAAAACATGAACTTTTATCGGTGTCTGTCACATCTCCACGTGGAACTGTGGAGATCTGATTTTAATCAGATTGTCAGCAATTGTGGCGTGTCCTTGGGCAAGGCAGTTTACTCAAATTGCCTTAGCATGATATAACCTTGAAAAGTGTTTTTGTGTCACAAAACAAAAAAAATAAACAAACAAAAACTTTTAACAACAGAGACCCAGATCTGCCATATCATAATTCTGTGTGATCAAGGTTTCTATTATTATTATTCTCTATCCGATCAAGGTTTCTATTATTATTATTCTCTGTGTGATCAAGGTTTCTATTATTATTATTCTCTGTCTGATCAAGGTTTCTATTATTATTATTCTCTGTCTGATCAAGGTTTCTATTATTATTATTCTCTGTCTGATCAAGGTTTCTATTATTATTATTCTCTGTGTGATCAAGGTTTCTATTATTATTATTCTCTGTGTGATCAAGGTTTCTATTAATTTTTATTCTCTGTGTGATCAAGGTTTCTATTATTATTATTCTCTGTGTGATCAAGGTTTCTATTATTATTATTCACTTGAAATTATAAATGGAAAGAACATTATAGACCCTAATTATCTCCTAGTGAATTAAGAAACTGCAGATCTCAATGTATGCTGTTCACAGATGAGAGAACATTTTGCATGCAACTTAATATGACATGTCTCATAAGATGGAAAACTGAGAGGTATTAATTTTTAAACCCTCATGTCTTTACTCTTCTGTTAAAATCTTTTTCCTCAGAATGGATATTTAAATTCTCTTAAGATTTTTCTTTTATCACTGTTAATGAAATTATATTAGACTACCATTAAGCATGAGATACTGAAACACAGGCCACAAAAAATTCAAATATCTAAGAAATAAAATTTAGATTAAGGTATTGTTTTTAAGTTTCATAGGATGCAGAAAAAATAATCTGCTATGCCAGGAATGAGTGTCTTTCAAGTAATGTCTACAATTCAAGTGATGCCTAGAATTAGTGATGTCTAGCATTCAAGTGATGCCTAGTATTCAACTAATGCCTTGTATTCAAGTTATGCCTGATATTCAAGTGATGCTGAGTATTCAAGTGATGCCTTGTATTCAATTGATGCCAAGTATTCAACTAATGCCTTGTATTCAAGTTATCCCTGATATTCAAGTGATGCCTTGTATTTAAGTGATGCCTAGTATTCAAGTTATGCCTAGTATTCAAGTTATGCCTAGTATTCAAGTTATGCCTAGTATTCAACTAGTATTCAAGTGATGCCTAGAATTAGAGTGATGTCTAGTATTCAAGTGATGCCTAGAATTAGAGTGATGTCTAATATACAAGTGATGTCTAGTATTTGAGTGATGTCTAGTATACAAGTGACGTCTAGTATTTGAATGATGTCTAGTATACAAGTGATGCCTAGTATTTGAGTGATGTCTAGTATACAAGTGATGTCTAGTATACACGTGATGCCTAGTATTTGAGTGATGTCTAGTATACAAGTGATGCCTAGTATTTGAGTGATGTCTTCTATACAAGTGATGCCTAGTATTTGAGTGATGTCTAGTATACAAGTGATGTCTAGTATACACGTGATGCCTAGTATTCAAGTAATGGTTAGTATACAAGTGATGCCTAGTATTTGACTAATGCCTAGTATATAAGTAATGCCTAGTATTCAAGTAATGGTTAGTATACAAGTGATGCCTAATATTTGACTAATGCCTAGTATACAAGTGATGCCTAGTATTCAACTAATGTCTAGTATTTGAGGGATACCTATAGTATTCAAGTAATGTCTAGTATTTGAGGGATACCTATAGTGTTCAAGTAATGTCTAGTATTTGAGTGAAACCTATAGTATTCAAGTAATGTCTAGTATTTGAGTGACACCTATAGTGTTCAAGTAATGTCTAGTATTTAAGTGATATCTATAGTATTCAAGTAACGTCTAGTATTTAAGTGATACCTATAGTATTCAAGTAATGTCTAGTATTCAAGTAATGTCTAGTATTTGAGTGATACCTATAGTATTCAAGTAATGTCTAGTATTTAAGTGATACCTATAGTATACAAATAATGTCTAGTATTCGAGTGATACCTATAGTATTCAAGTAATGCCTAGTATTTCAGTGATACCTAGTATTCAAGTGATGCCTAGTATTTCAGTGATGCCTGGTACTGGTATTCAAGTAATCAATGTTTGAGTTATCAAAGTTTTACTATATTTGTATGATCTGACTCTTGAACAAAGGAGATAAAAACTCCTTGAACTATTGCTACTAGTGGTACAAGACATCACTGTGTACCATTTTATATCATACAGCTTAAAAGTGAAACCCTGTTAGTCCAGACTCCATTTATTTAACCAGCTGTATTGTTGGCTAAATGACACTGAGAATTCCTCTACTACATGTATTATCTGAAGTGATTTAATTATCCAGATCAGTGTGAAAACCATACTAATCCAGGTCACTGTTACACCATACTAAATCCAGATCAGTGTTAAATCATACTAATCCAGATCAGCATTAAACCATACTAATCCAGATTGGTGTTAAACTATACTAATCCAGATCAGTGTTAAACCATACTAATCCAGATCAGTGTTAAACAATACTAATCCAGATCAGTGTTAAACCATACTAATCCAGATCAGTGTTAAACCATACTAATCCAGATCAGTGTTAAACCATACTAATCCAGATTAGTGTTAAACATACTAAATGGGTACGAACACAAGTGTTTGTAGTAACAAGGTTTAGCTGAAAATTACTTGCAAGTGTCATGAATGTGGTACTAGAGAGAGTTCTGATATATTTTATATTATTTGTTCTTGTTGGTTTTAATGACATTTTAAACATATTATTGGCTATATCATGTTGAGGAAATGGGAGGTAAGCACCTTGCCCAAGGACACACCAAGGCACCCAACCAGGCTGGCCTGGGCAGGTACTGAACCTGCGACCCTTGGATTAGGAGTCTGATGCTCTACCAACTGACCTACTGCATCTAACAAACTTCAAATGTTCCAGACATATAACAATGAAAACGAATATCTCATTTTTGTGGCCTCTGCTAAAACTGCAAAATATTTATATCTTATTACCTTCTTTGTAACAATGAAGGACACTGTTCCACCATGGCTGGTGATTGTTTTCCTCAAGTTAGTTTTCTCCGACAATGACATATTAATTGATAGTTCCAATGCGAATTGACAGTCTGCAAAAATTGCAGGCACGGGAACCCTGAAATAGTATTGAAAGTTAAGGCATATACAACATTTAACTATGATAGTGAACATGCATATCTGTCCAGGGCTGATCAAATTTCTTTTTCACTTGTCCCAAAATTTCAATCTCTTGCCTAGATTCAATGAGATGTATGTGTTACAATCAATAGAAAAAACAAAAGAAAAATAATCTACAACATATTTATTTCTTCAAAGGGCTTCATTTATTTTTTGTTACGATATCTTATATACACTATTTCTTGTTCCAATACAATAGCATAAGTATTTCCATCAGCAAGAATGGAAAGGAATTTACTGGAATTCAGACTTTCCCGAACTTCTCTCAAGATCTGATCAAGTAACAGAAGAAACTCTCTTGCCCTGAGTCTGTGCTTATAATTAGCACCAAGTTTAACATGGTTCTTCTCCTGGAGCACACACAGCATTTCCGTATCAGAAAATGGTTTTCCATATTGGGCTAGGATGTAACCTGTGTTAAAGACAAAGCACATTTTATTTTTTGTCATTTCATTCTCATTTAGTTTTTAAATGGCCATTATTAGTGGACTGTTAGCAACTCTAACTTCAGGGATTTTCTGCACATGCTGGTTAGTCATTCATACAAGGTCCAAAAACTTTCATGAGACTTACTTAATTAAATCATGAATTTGTCAGTGACAGTCTTACATTTCATTGCTAAACTTTCACTTGAATTTTCTTTCTCTGAATCTTCCTTATGACCTTCCTTGAGAAAATAATTCAGTAAATTCATTTTATCCAAATAGAAAAGATCACATCATTTGATAACTACTAAAGTAATCATAACATACATTTTGTCATTTAAATGCAAAAAATGGCCGCTCCTTTATTAGCGTAATTGTTTCACTTCAAACGCAATATCGTACATTGAAGTTGATCCTCTTTATAATCAATAACAAAAAATAAAGACTCATTACTGTCATTTAATCAGTTCATAAGGGAAGCAGACACATATGTCAGTAAAATGCCTTTCATTAATTTCATTCCATTGAATCGGTAGATTGAAATCAAAGGGTGATCTGTTTATGAGTATCTGGGTTGAGAAACACAATATAACAAGGTTGTTTAGAACAACTGATCATACTGGATTTGTTTTGTTTGAAGTGTTTTGGTTGGCTGATAATTTGGTCGCTTGGCCCAATATGCAGTCAAGCAGTAATGGAACTCGCACACATGTGACAGTTATTAATGACCACTTATTGTGAATGAATAAATGAAAAGAGGTAGATTCAAGCATTCAGCATGAATGGCCAGATAAAGGTAGATAAAGTGATTAAAGTATGAAAATTAGTGCTTGTCTGACTTGTTTTAAAATAGGAAAAAAGCAATTGTCCTGGACTAGCGTTTTGGAAAATTTTACTTGTCCAACTTTGAAAATGAACAGTCTGGGAATCGAGCTCTGGGATGTAATCAGCCCTGCCGTCAATCAAGAGGTAAACCAAAAGTCCAAAGCTATTCTAAAAAAGCTTCTCTAATTCCTGGAGTTTAAAAATCTACTGAAACAACTATTTTAATAAAAATGTATAAAGAATATATATAAAATCAAGGGTCACTTGAAAATGTAAGTTGTTTGAAGTGTTGAAAAGACAGATATTTTGTGCTAAGCATGAAGTCAAGATGACGGTAGATGCAGAAACTGCATTTTGGTGGGTTTTTCCCCATCCAGTAAAAGGTATATGCATATCCTGGCCAATAATACAAAAACTTAAAAGCCAATATTTCCCTTGTTATACCCAGCTTTCTAGCGTCTATGTAAAGACTCAATATAATGGTTCCCACCATACAGTGGTCTTTCACTATGTAATGGTCCCTCATTATGTATAGTCCCTCACTATGTAATGGTCCCTCACTATATAATGGCCCCTCAATATGTAATGGTCCCTCACTCTATAATGGTCCCTCATTCTGTAATGGTCTCTCACTATGGTCCCCCACTATATAATTGTCCCTCACTCTATAATGGTCCCTCATTATGTAATGGTCTCTCACTATATAATGGTCCTTCAATATTTTAATGGTTCCTCACTATGTAATGGTCCATCACTATATAATGGTCCCTCACTCTATAATGGTCTGTCATTAAGTAATGGTCTCTCACTATGTAATGGTCCCTCACTATGTAATGGTCCCTCATTCTATCATGGTCTGTCATAATGTAATGGTCTCTCACTATATAATGGTCCCTCACTATATAATGGTCCCTCACTATGTAATGGTCCTTCACTATATAATGGTCCTTCACTATAATGGTCCCTCACTCTATAATGGTCTGTCATTATGTAATGGTCTCTCACTATATAATGGTCCCTCATTACATAATGGTCCCTCACTATGTAGTGGTCCCTCACTATAATGGTCCCTCAATATATAATGCATCAGTATAACATGATCCTTCTCATAACATGAGTGTTGGGGCCATGAATCCTATTTAGATGGTATGTGCCAGTTACGGCATGATTGTTACTTCTTCTCGATATGTGCATTATTTTCTCAGTTTCACAGATGAAATATATCTCACACAAAGTGTTGATTTTTCCCTCTGCTTACTAATAAAAAACTGTTCAGTGCCAAAAATAAATAACAATTAGGTGCTTACTAATAAAAAACTGTTCAGTGCCAAAAATAAGTAACAATTAGGTGCTTACTAATAAAAAACTGTTCAGTGCTAAAAATAAGTAACAATTAGGTGCTTACTAATTAAAAAACTCTTCAGTGCCAAAAATAAGTAACAATTAGGTGCTTACTAATAAAAAAAACTCTTCAGTGCCAAAAATAAGTAACAATTATGTGGCAACCGGTTCATGCATCAACTACTACAAACCATCTAAAGGGATGAATTTGTCTTCCCAGTTTTCACCTCCAGTGACCCTTATACACCAACAATTGAGCCTATTGGCTGAGAACTGTACTAAGGGCTGCAGCTGAGATGTCTAATGGGTGTTTGCATTTGTCTTTTCATGCCCAATAAGTATGCACATGGTTACATGGTGGAGATCTCAAAAGTTTCCAACCTATAACCCAGGGGCTTAATCCCTTGGAGGTTAGGAATGGACCCCAAGGTCAATGTTAATTGTGTTATACATCTGTCATTTCATGTCCAATAACTGTATACATATGATGGGGATCTCTATAGTTTCCAACCTATAACCCAATGGCTTAATCCCTTGGAGGTTAGGAATGGACCCCAGGGCCAATGTTAGTTGTGTTATAAATCTGTCATTTCATGTCCAATAACTGTATATATATGATGGGGATCTCAATAGTTTCCAATTTATAACCCATGAGCTAAGTCCCTTGAGGTAGGAGTGATTATGTTATGATTCAAGGGCTTAGTCCCTAGTGGACAGGGAAAGACCTGCGGCATGATTCAAGGGCTTAGTCCCTAGTGGACAGGGAAAGACCTGTGGCATGATTCAAGGGCTTAGTCCCTAGTGAACAGGGAAAGACCTATGGCATGGTTCAAGGGCTTAGTCCCTAGTGGACAGGGAAAGACCTGCGGCATGATTCAGAGGTCCCAGTCCAATATATGCATTGACACTTGGGTCATTCATCACACAAGCCAATTCTCAGACATGTGAGGCAATCAACTCTGGAGTTATCTGAAACTATGAAAAATCACCCCACCCCCCAGCCCCTAGCCCTAACCCCCCACCCCTGGGTAAAATAAAAATTGCAGAAGTGTTGGGACAATCTAAACCACATGACTATCATTAACCCAAGCTTCATGTGTCTAGCTCTAATGGTATAAGAGGAGTTCAAGGACATTATACATATACATATGGACTGTATAACTATATCCATGTACTTCTTGTTTGAAAGCAGTGGCAAACCAAGATACCGTTGATCAATAGTGGTTATTCAAATTAAGTACAAAGACATATGGAGAAAACTTAGTGGTTACATTCCCTTTCTTGCCAATAATTATTACCAGTATTATACTTATTACTACAATAAGGAACTTTTAATAATTCAATTATTACCAGTATTATACTTATTATTACAATAAGGAATTTTTAATATTTCAATTATTACCAGTATTATACTTATTATTACAATAAGGAACTTTTAATATTTCAATTATTACCAGTGTTATACTTGTTATTACAATAAGGAACTTTTAATATTTCAATTATTACCAGCAATATACTTATTATTACAAAAAGGAACTTTTAATAATTCAATTATTACCAGTATTATACTTATTATTACAATAAGGAACTTTTAATATTTCAATTATTACCAGTATTATACATGTACTTATTATTACAATAAGGAACTTTTAATATTTCAATTATTACCAGTGTTATACTTGTTATTACAATAAGGAACTTTTAATATTTTAATTATTACCAGTATTATACTTATTATTACAATAAGGAACTTTTAATATTTCAATTATTACCAGTATTATACTTATTATTACAATAAGGAACTTTTAATATTTCAATTATTACCAGTATTATACTTATTATTACAAAAAGGAACTTTTAATATTTTAATTATTACCAGTATTATACTTATTATTACAATAAACTACTTTTAATATTTCAATTATTACCAGTATTATAGTTATTATTACAATAAGGAACTTTTAATAATTCAATTACTTACCGTATGTCACCCTTGTTCAAGCTCTTTGGATTAACCCTGACCTTGCCATGATCAAGTTTACTACCTGCATCTAATCCTGTAACATCAAGAACACATCCACCTGGGGCTATTTTCATTTTGTTGTCAAGAAGGGCAAGACCCTTTCTGGGATCCATGCTGCTTACCATGATGCTAGCAAGTGAGTTTGAATCGCCTTTTTTGATGCCAACGTGTGCACCGCCAAATCCACTCCTCAGGTTTTGATGAACATCCCTCAAACCACTTGCTGTGCTGCAATGAATGCTGGTCAAACCACTGGCAATGCTAGATTTAATACCACTCTTGTTGCTAGTATGGTCCAGATGTGGAGTGGGTGCCATTTTAATTCCACTCATACCAATGGTCCGGCTAGAAAGGAGACTACTTTCACCAGTAGTAAGACTATGCAGTGACTTGTTGGCAAAGTTACCGTCAACTAAACCACCACTCAAGTTGGTACATTGTTTGACTGCCTTATTGATGCTGGTTGAGCTCAAATTTGCCTTTAATAGATCAGAAGTGTTGGCATCAGTGCGAATTTTACTAGTGTACAAATTTGTCAATGTCTTCTTTCCATCAACATGTATACCAACACTGCCTTTGTCGGCTAAAACTCTCTGGCTCTTCTTGTCATTGTATATGACTTCAGACTTAATCACAATTCCAACATTTTCTGAGCTTTTATTATCCTTGTTTTCATCACCAGAGATCAATTTTTGCTGTGAAAGCTTAACATCACTGATGGTGTTTGTGCTGCCTACCAAAGGATTCAAACCAGGGTTAATCTCCAAGTTCGAACTACCTTTGGTTATAAAGATATTTGTCAAAGTCTTTGAATCAGATGCAGTAATTTTTGGACTGAATGGACCAATATATTTCATCAAGGTGACCGAGTCTTTCTTTACATCAATGAGATCCATTTTGTTTATTTACTCTTTAGAAAGCCGTCAAAACACTGGCACACACTTAGTGTACCTCCTGAATTGAATTGATTTGTCTTGCCTGAAATATAAAACACATTCAAATGGTTAATCAATTTAATGTGTATATTTGCTATATTAAGATGTGTATTGCCTGAAATATAAAACACATTCAAGTGGTTAATCAATTTAATGTGTATATTTGCTATATTAAGATGTGTATTGCCTGAAATATAAAACACATTCAAATGGTTAATCAATTTAATGTGTATATTTGCTATATTAAGATGTGTATTGCCTGAAATATAAAACACAGTCAAATGGTTAATCAATTTAATGTGTATATTTGCTATATTAAGATGTGTATTGCCTGAAATATAAAACACAGTCAAGTGGTTAATCAATTTAATGTGTATATTTGCTATATTAAGATGTGTATTGCCTGAAATATAAAACACAGTCAAGTGGTTAATCAATTTAATGTGTATATTTGCTATATTAAGATGTGTATTGCCTGAAATATAAAACACAGTCAAGTGGTTAATCAATTTAATGTGTATATTTGCTATATTAAGATGTGTATTGCCTGAAATATAAAACACAGTCAAGTGGTTAATCAATTTAATGTGTATATTTGCTATATTAAGATGTGTATTGCCTGAAATATAAAACACAGTCAAGTGGTTAATCAATTTAATGTGTATATTTGCTATATTAAGGTGTGTATTGCCTGAAATATAAAACACAGTCAAGTGGTTAATCAATTTAATGTGTATATTTGCTATATTAAGATGTGTATTGCCTGAAATATAAAACACAGTCAAGTGGTTAATCAATTTAATGTGTATATTTGCTATATTAAGGTGTGTATTGCCTGAAATATAAAACACAGTCAAGTGGTTAATCAATTTAATGTGTATATTTGCTATATTAAGATAAAGGACAGAGTGGGACTTACATTCCATTTACTAAATAGAGGATCTTATACGAGTGCTCAAATGAAACAAAATTTATTAAAAAGGTTGAACATTTTCTATCTCGTAAGAGTCACAAAGTCATCCAAATTTTAAAAGTATATCGTAGATTTGACTGCGGCACATTTTGATGTTCAACCAGTCAGGGAGTGAATTACATTTGCAAATCTGATAGAAATCAATTTATACACATTTTCTGTATTATACATGTACTCATGTATCATGTGCAGTGATTAAAAGTGTTATCACTATGTACATCTTAATGTAAAAACTCTGTAGCATTAGTATCCTGTATTTACTATTCAAGACAAAAAACAATGGGTTTTCTCATGCTGTTGCAGTTTAAAGGCAGACTTCAAACTTAAACCAACAAGTTGTTGTCCACCACTCTTTATTATTTTCTGAAGCAGAGAACAAACATATAGTACCTAAATTCAATGGTGTACAGTCCGCCATGTAGAAATTCTGAATTTTTGTTGTGTTGCAACTAATGAATTCAAATATATGTGGACTGACTTTTTTCAGCAAGTCAGCAAGTTGAATCCCTCTTACCGGATATATCAATTGACTGCATTGAATCTATGGCAAAATCCTGTACAAATTTAAATTGAACATGGAAAATTATGATAAATAATTTCACTTTTCCTTCATAAATTAAAACTTTTGTTCCAATACTCTGAGTTTTTATTTTTTTTAAGTGAACTGCATTAAAAATATTAAATTCTATAGTATAAATATCATATATTGACTGGTTTTCCTATGAAAGAACTCTGAAGAAGGTACAATTTATTATATAATAAGTATATTTGATAACAAATGTGTTATTTGCATACCAGAGGAAGAGAGTAAGAGGGTGGGTAGTCCGATAAATTAGCCCCTCAAATCTGTGTTGATACTGATGGACCATTTGTGGGTCTGGAATCACCTATTCATAAAATAGAGGAATCATTGGCAGACAAATATGTCCGCAACATATCGGTGTATATTTTAGGCACCTGTATTTCTCACATCTCTTGAGCTACTGTTGGTTCAAGGGTCCTTTTGATGATATGTACAGAATATTTCCAGATCAAATCCTATGTTTGATGGCTTGTAAATCTGTGTGGAATAACACAACCCTATGTCCCATGGCCATTTTGAATTTCGTGCTCCATATGGCTGTTACCAAATACTGGTAAGTGTCTAAACTGTATGCGGGTGTGTTCTGGAAAGATTTGTATGCAGCAAAATTACATGTTTTAATGAACAGGTGACAGCAGACCAACAAATCGTCCATCAATATCAACACAGATTTGGGGGGATGATTTATTGGACTAGAGGATGGGTTGTGAGCAGTCATTGATAACTGCACTGCAAGGTATGGAGATGCCACTAAAACTGAATGTTAACTATTATAAATAAACCACCACTGAAAAACATGAAAACTACAAATGGCGGTGAGGCTGGATTGTAAACCAAGAAAACCACAAATGGCGGTATGACCAGACTGCAAACCAAGAATACTGTAAATTCAGTTTTATTCATCGGATACCAATCTTTGTCGATTTTTTTTTTGTTTCTCTGAACCTGACTGACCAATCTATAAAACTGAGCTCAATGCAAAGGTAAGCAGAATTCACTGAACCATGAAATATAGGTCAAGGTGACTGAGTTTTCACTGATTGATGCAGTAGTCCTCATGAGGCAACTACATACATGTACTAAGTTATGAGACTCAATAGGCAAGAGTGCCTGATACAATGTGCAAAACAGAATGGTTCACCAAAATCCATGATACAATGTGCAAAACAGAATGGTTAACCAAAATCCATGATACAATGTGCAAAACAGAATGGTTAACCAAAATCCATGATACAATGAGCAAAACAGAATGGTTAACCAAAATCCATGAACCATGAAATATAGGTCTTGCTGACTTAATTTTCACAGATAGGTGTAGTACTCTACATGATGCATCTAAATACCTACTTGTGTGATTCTACAAGTAATAGCGTCTGAGAAAATGACCTCAATACAAACACTAATATACAAATACTGAGCTAAATGCAAGGTTAACCAACATCACTATATTACTATACCATGAAATATAGGTTACAGTGACCTATTTTTCACTGATGACTGAAGCACTCCATGGGACACAATTACAATAATAAGTTTTACAACTCCACAGGCAATAGTGCCTGAGAAAATGAGGTAAATGCAACAGCTAACCTAAATCATTTGATCATGGAACAGAGATCAAAGTGATCTAATTTCATTCAAAGGTGTAGTACTCAGCATGACACATTTAAATACCAAGTTATGTGGCTCTGCAAGTAATAGTGTCTAATAAAATGATGTAAATGCTAACCTAGAGACACTAAAAATCACTGGACCATGAATACAGATCATCACCTAGTTTTTACTGATGGGTCTAGCATTCATCAAGATTCAATTACATACCAAGTTATGTGACTCCATAGGCAATAGTGGCTCAGAAAATCAGTTAAATGTAATGGTTAATCAAAATTGCTAGACTGTGAAATATAGGTCACAGTGACCTATATTTTACTGAATGGTGTTGTATTCCACATGATGCATCAAAATATATGACTACAAGTAATAGTGTCTGAAACAAAATTCTAAACACAAACCAAATCTTTGAGAAATTGAACAAAATGCAAAGGTTGTCTAAAATTACTGGACCATGAAATTTAGGATAGTGACCTAATATTCATTGACTGCTTTAGTATTCATTATGATGCAATTTCACACTGAGTTATATGAGTCCATAGGCAATAGTGGCTGAGAAAATGAGCTATATGCAAACCTATCCGGAGTATTGATGCCACATTGATGGATGGACACACGACAGACATCATCAATTCCATCCATAAACCAGAACTGCTTTGTAATCTAACCAATAAACAAAATCACTGGACTGTGAAATATTGATCACAGTGACCTAGTTTTCACTGGTGGCTGTAGTGCTCCTCATAACATCATTACATGCCATGTTATCTGACTTAAAAGCAATAATATCAGAGAAAATGACTTAAATTCAAACCCTAAGCTGAATGTTGATGCCAGACAGACAGATGGACATCATCAAACCAAAAGCCAGAATTACTTTGCAATCCAGTCAATAAATGGCAAATCAAACAGCAGGAATAACAGAAGGAAAGAAAGAAGGAATAGCAAAAGATAAGTACATGTATACAACAATTGGGGGCTAAAGGAGTGCATGCACATAGTCTCAATAACACAAAAATCAAATATAAAAACTTACAAATTTATTATCAGTCTAACATCAAATGAAAATACAATATATCAAATTATTTAATTCATTTAAGAGAGAGAAAGAGTGAGACAGCTGCAATGTATGACTGTGCTCATGACTGCCGAAGACATGCAAAATACAAACTTGTATTTTCACAATAATCTTTTAGCAACAAACTACAAACAAAAAAAATACTGGATAGTGGATGAGAAAAGTACCTATTTAAAACAATAAATCTGTTATAAGAAACATGTATTATTCCCCTGTAACAAGCTGTCGATATATCAAAAGCCCCAACCCTTTAAGCCCCCAACCGGAGACTTGACCCAAGGTCTGGAATACTTAAGTGGTAGTAATGGAATATTAGCTGTTTCTGTATTCCAGACATGGAGTAATTTGGATAAGGAACTATTGAAATATAAGTTATGGCCCCAATGGCCCCAATGGCCCCATCCTATAACCAGCAGACTACACATGACAGACAACTGACGATGGACCACACCATAAGCCCACTTAACCTTATGACCAGCTGAGCTAAACACTGATGAAAAAAATTAATCAAAAAGTGTCCTAACTCTTGTCCCCATGGGCCCCACCCAGGGACATAACCCAGGGAGCAACAGTGGTTTAAGGAAAAAGGGAAGTTAGGGATCATATAATATTCCAAATCTGAAATAAATTTGGTAAATGTTTATCAAAACATATGACACAAAATCAGAACTGTAATAACTTTTCGTGTCCTACATATTCATCCCGCAACCTGTGACTTAACCAAAGGATAGCAGTGGTATTTTACGGCACAGCAACACAAGTTATTTAGTGTCAAGACAATTGGAGCACAGTGCCTTGCCCAAGGAAACACCAGTGTAGCTGATCCAGGCTAATCCGATGGTAGGATTCGAACCCGCATCCTTTCGATCAAGAGTCCATTAAACTAACTACTGAGTTACAGTCAAAAGAAGTGAATTGTGTAAAAGAGTTCCTGAAGTAAAAGCAATTAAACAAAAAACATTATATCTTGAACCAATGGCCCCATTCAGGAACATATTTCATGGGCAGGAGTAGTAAAATACATGAGGTCTGTGTGTGTTTACATTATATTCCAACATAAAGTGTCTTGATAATGGCTTATGTAAATATACGTGGAAAAAAAAAACTTTAACCAAATTGCAACCCAATATCATTCTTTACTCTGTCGCCCCACTTAAGGACAGGAATGGTACTGAGTAAAGGAGAGTATGTCATGTCTATTACATTCAAGATATGAAGTGAATAGAGAAAGCAGTTACAGAACAATAAGTGATGAAAAAAACTTCAACTCCAATGTGTCCCCATTGTAATTCTCAACCCCACTGCCCCCAGCCAGGGGCAGAATGCAGGGACAGAAGTAGTACTGAGAGAATAGGAGCATGTGATACTGTATTCCAAATATGAAGTGAACCGAGTAAATGAAGTGGTTATGGAAGTATGTGATGAAAATCAAATCAACCAAAACATGTTCTCATTGTAATTCTTTAAACCATGTCACCACCCAAACAGAACCCAGAGACAGGAGTGGTACTGTGAGAAAAGAGTATGTAATATTATATTTCAAATATGATTCCTGAGCTACAGGTACTGCAAAAATCTTAAACCAAAAACTTTACCCACAACATGTCCCCAGCATAATATGCTTGATCCCATGACCCAACCTCACCCTGAGGAGGAACCCAAGGGCAGGAGTGATAGTGTTAGAAGGGCTATATGTGATGATTTTATATTTGAAACACAAAGTGAATTGGCAACAGGGCTTATGGAAATACATGTATAATTTGAGATTATTTTTTTTAACCAAAATGTGTCTCCATATTGAAATTCTTGACCAAATGACTCCATCCAGGATCAGAACCCATGGACAAGAATGGTAGAGAGAAAGGTAGTATATGATATATTACTGAATTGCATTACCTAGGTTTATTAGTACTAACCATTATTTAATCTGATCTGAAAACATGGCACATCCATGCCCATGTCAGAGAGCTTTCTATGTTGAAAGTAAATATCTAATACCTAAGAAATGCTGGAGCTGACTGGTGAAGTATGTTCACGATACACTGACTGGTGAAGTATGTTAATGATACACTGACTGGTGAAGTATGTTCATGATACACTGACTGGTGAAGTATGTTCATGATACACTGACTGGTGAAGTATGTTCATGATACACTGACTGGTGAAGTATGTTAATGAAGTATAATAATAATAATAATAATTATTATTATTATTATTATTATTGATGTTGTTGAAAATACAAATAATTCATAAATATAAGTGTAAATGTCTGATAAACATATAAATCATTAATACTATTTATTTTACAATCTGAATCAGTTTCTTAATTTTAAAATTGTGATACAAAATAGAGAATTATTATACAATAGTATTTCTATTTTTATTTGTATTTGTTTTTGATCTGGGAAAAAACTATTGTCATCTGAATATTTTAATTATTATTTGAATTATTACTTATTCTGCATGCATGTGTATGTTGTTGGGTTTTTTTTAGGGGGGTGGTCTTATATAATAATAATAATGACTAAATTACTTGCTATTTTAAATGTACTTAATTATGATTTTTACAAAAATATTATAATGCTATTTTTATTTAGACTTCATTTATTTTGGAATGTCTGGCATATAATTAACAAAAAAAATGATAAAGTCTATATTTTACTTACATTAAATTTGTATGATTCAGAATTTTTTTTCACTTTAGTTTCGTAGTCTTTATTTTAATTTTTCTGATTATACCGGATGGTATTGTGCACATTTTATACAGTATAAATGTACCGACTTTAAGTTTTACCTGCGCGAGGATCCCCATGGCAACCATGCACCTTACGACATGTATTAGGCAGTGCTTGTACTATAAATAGCATTTTCGATAACATTGCATTCGCCGTTAACAACTTTATGCGTAGACGGAACAAGGTTTGGTTTGAAATTTTGTAAGGTATAAAGATATTAAATAATCCTCAGCTAGATAGTAACTGGCCCAGGTAAATACTTTCGAAGACCGAAGGTGGTGTACGATTCAGAATGAAACGGGCCCATACTATAGTTAACCCCAATGGTATGACTTCAGCGCCTAATAAAGCTACAAGTGAATATGTCATCTAATGATCATACCAACATCTTAGCATAAAAGAAGAAATAAATCTTCCCCGAACTGCACTGATCGCTTTAACTTCATCTTTTGCTGAAAATCAAGATATGACAGCTCCAAATACATACCATTACGTCAAGTAAACAACAATGCGGAAGCTTTTACAATTGCATATATGGTCGATTTTAAAATGGCTTTGTTTTAAAGTCGCGTAATATGGGAATTTTAAAAGAGCGCATACTATTTGCTTGGTTCTATGCTTATTAAGAATTAATACATTCGTACACCACGTTTATTCTTATCAATTGCCATAATACAAAATAGGCAAAGCCTAAGAAAATCGAGCATATTGTGTATACTTAGCGCTTCTTAAAATTAAAGAGGAGGAATGAGCGAGAACAACAAAAACAAATTATACGTGACGTTATATAAGTGTTCACATAGAGTCAAGTGTTCATTATTCAACCTTGGAAAGACGTGTTTATGGTTATGCGTTGCGCGGAAAATCAATTTAAAGTCATGAATTTGTAAATGGAAAGTTTATTAATTTGTTATCTTTGTTTTTTTAATCAATCTTTTTTTTTTTTTTTTCATGATTTTTTTTTATTTTTTTTTTTTTTTTGTTCATGATTTTTTTTTTTTTTTTTTTTTTTTGTTCATGATTTTTTTTTTTTTTTTTTTTTCCCCAGACATAATGAAGGCAAGGTTGGGGATCCTTGAGTTCATCGCTTTTAAATAATTAAGTTATTATATATAGTTAGCAACATATGCATATACATATATATTCAAAGATAAGCTTAGAAAATATTCTGGATAGAGGAAGAGAACAGAGTACATGAACAGATTGGCAACAACTTATTCTGGAGCGTAACTAAAATGTAGATGAAAAACAAAAGACAGAGCAAGGAAGAAAAGTGTGAGAGGTAGACCAGAGAAGAGCAAATACCAGTTGAAAGATAGTAATACAACAGCAGTACTATTTAGCATATAATATAGCAAATCCAAATTACCTATTTTGTCAATGTTGATCCCTCAGTATTATAGGACGGCGAAATTAGCTCTGCGGATTCTAGAGCCAAACGGGAATTTAACATTAGGTTGCCATGTAGTTACAGGGACCAGATGTAATGTTAACAAGTTGTCCATAGGTTTCACATGATGAGTCTGTCTGGTTGGAAATATAAGATTGTAACATAAGGGGTCCGTTTGGTGGAAAATGTAACATGTTAGGATCTGTCTGGACTCGAACGGAAATTTAAGATTCTCACAAAACAATTGCAACGTACAAAACAAGAATATTAAGTAGTAAGTCAACCAGATTGGGTCCTGTTCAGTTGTGGAGTGACAAATTTACCATCTTTACTGTTAATCTGTTGTGTTTTTGCATAAGGCTGACAAATTTTACCACTATGGTAGCTTGATAAATACACTGACCTACCCTTTGTACCGCAAGGTCAGTGTACTTGTATATTGAATTAATCCCCCAACCCCCCACAATTAGGCGTTCAGAACAGAGTCAATCTGACACAGTGTTAAACCAGAATTTGGTCTGCTAAATTTAAAATTTCTGGCAATGTTGCAAAATTGTATTCAGCCAAATTTATTTTGTTTTAGCTGGGGTAACACATGTTACAAATTTACGAATCTAGATTTAGGACACGGCCAGACAATTGCAACCCTAAAAGAATTCATGACTTGTTTTGTAGACAAAAGCCATCATCGTACTTAAAAAGGAGGAAAGGATTTTACTTCATTATTTTTTTTTTTTTTTTTTTTGCTTTTTGCTGTTTGTTTTTTTTTTTTTTTTTTTTGTTTTTTGTTTTTTTTTCTTCTTCTTCTTCTGCAGTCGTAGATTTAACACTCTTTCACTAAAATGGCTGCCCTGTTTGTTTTGGTTGATAGATATACTTGCATAAAAAGACATCAAAGTTATGCATCGTACACTTGGCAAAGAATTGTGTGCCAAACCCAAAGATTGAGAGAGATGGAGAGAGAGAGAGAGAGAGAGAGTTTAATATGGAGATCGTGGGTGTCAGAGAGAGAGAGGTACATTATAAAATATGTGTGAGTGAAACAATGTGAGAGAGAGAGAGAGAGAGAGAGAGAGAGAATTGCATTATAAAATGTGTCTGTGTGTGTGAATATCATATCCATACTTTAAAAGAAAAGAAAAAAATCAAGAGAAAGAGACACCTTATATTTTCCTGAATTCAATATCACAAAGAAATTTCAAACACATCACAAAAGTCCATTTTACAGTCTTTCTTTCTTTCCTGAATGTCTGTAACACACTATAGTAGTATATTAGCTAAACACGGTATAGAAATCCGATCCTTGTAATTGCACATTATTGAATTGGGTGGGTACTAAAATGCGCTATTTTACTTTTAGTCAGTTGAGTTTTGCAAAAAATAATCCATTGTTAGCCATATCTTTCATTCGTCCATTTCTTACAAATTACAAATCTACAATAAGTCAGTATTTTTTTTTTTTTTATAAACTGATTAACTTCGGCTTAGTCAATGAGTGGAGTAAACATTTATTCATTTATTGCGACTCTCTCTGACGGCTGCTGAATTTCACCTGAGGCAGATTAAATAGTTAAGATGTAACCAATTTTTTTTAATCAATAAAGTAGCATATACAGACCGAGATTTTTTCCTCAAACCATGTTTTCCTCTAGTTTGTAGGCAACGGAGTGCAAAATATTACTACCGATATCCAAGTTATTTTGTTACATCGTTAAATGAAAGTAGAATTTGGCTGGATTTAGCGTCTTGAAATTTAAGATTTCTTGTCAAGTTGTGAGTTTGTGTTTTTTTTAATACGGCAGACTCAATGTTAATTCATTTTCTGACACATAGGATAATTTGTTTTTTCACTAATTCAAAGATTTGAGAGGGAGAGAATGGACAATTTTCGGTTCGAGTTTCTAAACTGCTGTAAGGTTGCAACATTTTCTGTTTTTGTTAGTCTTGAAAGGAGAAAAAATAAAGTCACATTCTATTTCACGTAATCGTTTTGGACTAAGGCAAGTTATTATAACATACACAAACCTAGGTAGAGAGGGAGTGCTCTATATATAAAGAGAATGTGTATAGCCTATTCAAATCATACTTGAATCAACAATCATCATGAAAATATCACACCTTTCCAACGAGAAACCAGAAGCTAAGCGACGACGTCCTCTTTCGCTGCATACGATCAAAGAAGTGTTAGCAGAAGTTCACTCTAGTGATTTTGAAGAGGGAATGATCTATCCATACCTCTACTTCCAATGGACCAAGAGAGTCAAAAGTCAAGAAGAAAGAAAGTCGTTCTTTAGCCTCTGAAGATTATTTTCACATCTGAGCTAGCCAAAAAGTGACGTCCAGGGTTACACGTACACTGTGAAATTTAAAGACTTCAACACTCAAGTTCCAGAAGAAAAAGCAGCTGACTTCATTACAGATTTATGGGAATCGATATTCGAGGAGTTGAAGCGGCAGTGGAAAGCCAAAGACGAAGGTCGTTTGCGACTATCCATTATTCACGACAGTTTGAAGCCTCCTGTCTGTATTCGTTTAGTACACATACAGAATTAACACCTTCCAAGATCATCGACAAAATTCAACACGTTCAACAATCGAACGACGAGTTTAACATCACCGACGGGAAAGATACTCTTCACATGACCCACGTTTCGCCTCCAAGAGGCAGCATAAAACGCAAAATAGTTTTATTGGTGGATGAACTTCGGACTGCCAAACACAGTATCTTCCAGATTAACAAGCGTCAAGACCACATGCGTTTAGCCCGTACCATCCTGGTGGCTCTAACTCATGCCGAGAAGAACAATACAACAGACTGGAAACGATAATGGAGGAGCACTAGACATTCAGACGGAGCCAAACAACGAAGAGAAGCAGAAATTCTTTTGGATCAAGCTGGCATTTCCAAAAGAGACGGTGTGTGGAGTTCCTGAAATTCAAACTTCAAGACGTGTTGACTCCTCGTTATATATTGAAAGTGTACCCACAAGTCGTTCGTGGAGATCTCGTGTTTCCAGGACCGGACTTTCCATATGGAAAATACGTTCACGTTTATCATCACCAAGAACATTTTGATGCTATTTCTAACATCACAAGATTTCCTGGATATAGTTACTATTGCAAGAAATATGACCATGAATTTAGTCATCGGGAGGAACATATTAATTGTGGATAGAGATGACGAGGCTCTTTCGTGTCCAGACCAATCATACTTTAAAGACAAAAATGGATTCACTGCTTTACTTGCAAACGAACATTCGTCAGTTCAGCGTGTTACGAACGACATCCAACGAAAAAATTTATAGAACAGAAAAGTGCTTGTAACTTATTGACAGCGTATTCCATTTGTGGACATCATGTTCGGATGAATAACAAAAAGTGTCATGTTTGTGCAGGAAAGAAAAGATTTCATTTTGTGACCAAGTCGTCGAGTTAGATTCCAAGATATGACAGAGAACTCGAGGAAGTATTTAATGACGACCAGAAAAAGAAACAGGACCATCGTGTAGATTTTATCTTTTTTGACTTTGAATGTTTTCAAGAAACTTAAATTCACATTCCTAATTTTTGTGTGGCTAATCGTGCTTGGGACAAGTGTATTCAATAACCTTTATTTCATCACTGTCAAAATTGTAGCATGATTCCAGGAGGACGAGAAAAGATATTTCGTGGCTCCAATACCCTTTTCGAATTTGCCCAGTGGATTTTAGACCCCACCCGACGACACTTGGAGCGAAGAGTAAGTACATCGTTACGGGAACTGTCATCAATACGCTACAGTGATCGCTGATACTTTCTCGGGCTATGACGGTCAGTTTCCTTTGAAATACTATTCAGAACAAGCAACTAAATTAATAACCGATCGTCATGAACTGAGCCAAATTTATTTGCATGAAAGTGGGACACATACAATTTAAAGATTCTCTGAGTTATTTAGCTATGCTTTTCGCTAGAATGCCTACAACGTTTGGAATGACTGGAATGGCTAAAGCTATTTTCCTCACTTTTTCAACACAGAAGCCAGTCGATACCCCGTACTTCCGCATTTGCCTGAAGTTCATGACTACGACCCTGACGGTATGCACAGAGAACAACGAGAAACTTTCAACGCCTGGTAACAAGCATATACTTCATACCCTTTTGACTTTCAAGAAGAAATGTTGAAAGTGGACATTTCACGAAGCTGATGTGGAACATTTCGACAATTATTTATGGATCACGGAGGTATCGATTCCTTGAAGGAAGCTTCTATCATTGCTAAAGCGTGTGAATTAGTGTACCGAAAGAAGTTCACGTCCGAGACCAAAAAGGAATCCTTTCTCAGAGTCCACCATGGAAGAGTTATACAGTCAAACATACCAACGACGTTAGAATTTGGAAAGTCAAACATACCAAAGTGATAGATATGTGGAAACATGTCTAGAATATACGTTTTAGAACAGATCCTGAATTTAGGCGCATCGTCGAAGAGTACGATGTAGTGGGGATCGAACCTTTGAATACACGCGACTGCTTGTTTGGAGGATGAACCAGTGCTACACGTTTGCTGTACAACTTGGGCGAATCTCAAGGAAACGAAATAAAAATACATCGATGTGTGTTCCTTGTATCCTTGGGTGTGCAAATATGCTCGATTTCCCACCGGTCACCCTGAACTGTTGACAGAACACACCGACGTAGAACACATTCGTCGGTACAAAGGTTGGATCAAATGTCAAGTATTGCCACAGACAATCTTCTACTTTCCTGTCTTACCACATCGTTGCCACGGAAAACTGATGTTTCCTTTATGCCGTGCGTATGCTGAAATGTGTAATTGAGACCAGTCTTGTCGCCACGAAGACCGAGAGCGCGCTTTGACAGGAACGTGGGTAAGTGCGGAATTGTCACATGCTCTGGATCGTGGATACCAGCTGTTAAAAGTGTACGAAATTTCACACTTTCCTACCACAAAACAGTACCAACAGGACGACGACTCCAGTGAAGGGATTTTTTCAGATTACATCAACGAATTTCTATAATTGAAGCATGAAGCTAGCGGCTATCCTTCTTGGTGTCAAACTTCAGAAAAAAAAAGATGAATTCAAATAACGGTACCAATCCTTAGAAGACATCACTTTAGATCACTTGGAACAGTGCGAAGAAAGACGATCGTTTGCCAAAGTCATGCTGAATTGTTTGTTTGGAAAATTAGCTCAACGTCCGATATTTCCAAAGACAGAATACTGGGTAGATCCAAGTCGATACTTTCAACTCATCGATGATAAAGGAAAACTCATGCGACACCTGGAAATCATACGCGAAGATTTGATCTTAGCAAATTACGAAGAAGTCCCAGTTTTCACCACCCCACGAGTCGTCATTGTAGCGTACGTCACAGACAACGCCCGTTTAAAATTGTACTCCATCTTGGAACCTTTAGGAGACAGAGTCCTGTACTTCGACACCGTTAGTTGCAAGAACATCCATCGGCCTGGAGAGTATCATCCACGCATCGAAGACGAACGTTTAGGAGTTTGGACCGACGCACATCCGAAAGAGACTATTTTGAGTTTTACCAGTGGTGGACCTAAATATTACGGCTACCAGTACAGAGACAAACAAGGAAAACTGCATTCCAAATGTAAGGTAAAATAACTGACCCTCAGTTATCGTGTCAGTCAAGTGGGGATCTTTGACGTCTTAAATTTAAGCTTTAAAATCAGGTAAAGATCTAGACTTTTGTGTGAAAACGGTCGATCCTCACAAGATTGTACGTTTGTCAGATCATTAAATCGTGAATCGACCCTTGGAAAAGGTGCATCAGATCGTCTACGGTTAAAGAGTGAGAATTACCGATCACAACACGTTACCTTACGGACACATCGATCTCTAATATAAAAAATGGTCCAACAAAATAAAGAAAGATTATTGGAAGTACAAACGCTGACTGAGTTCGATGAATTCGACACAGAAACCATGGGATGGACTCTACCAAAAGTTCAACGAAGTCAAGTGCGATGCAAAACCTTGCGACCAGAGTGATGCTGTTACCTGCAACATCAGCGATGCCGCACAATTTTACCGCTCAAAAACGTGTACTGTGTTTTTAAAAAATATATAAATAGGGTGCACCATACAAGAAACTACATGAACTGTGTTTTCTGAAATGTACATTTGTTGTACCGTGAACTGTGTTTTATGAAATGTACATATGTTGTACTATGACAAAAAAATACAAAGTGTATAAAATGTATTGTAGTCTTGTTGATTGTTTCAGAATATTTCAAACTACTCGAGAGTTATGGCTGCATCCTCCGTTCTCAAAGTGATTGACGAAAAGTCAGATCGTCAAAGTTGGGAAGCACTGTATCTTCGCCATCCATTTAACATATTGACTGCTGGAGCTAGTGGTTCAGGCAAAACCGAATTTGTCAAACGAGCGATCGAGCACAAATCACTTTTGTTTGATCATCCTCCACAACGCATCGTGAGGTGTTACAAAGAGTGACAATCCTCCTGCATGTTACTCCAATGAAGTCAAGGTGAATCAATTTCAGTTGTAGAAGATCTTCCTTGCGAAGACGATGGGATCGTGTCTGACTTTAGTCAAGCACATCTTGTCATCTTCGATGACATGTTAGGAGAAGACGAAGAAGAATTTAAAATTTGGTTTACACAAAAAGGACATCATCGTAATAACAGTATTATTTACATTATTCAAAAGTTATTTCAACAAAGTGTAATCTTAATGCTCTTATGTCATCTTGTTTAGTCCAAAAGATAAATCTCAGGTTCAAGCCTTGGTTAAACAATTAGGAACACCTTGGTTAACTTATGCGTATGACGATGCCACTCAATCGCGACATGCATATGTACTCATGCTTTTAAAATCTACCACTCCCAATTATATTATTTGAGATTTCGTACGGATTTGTTTTACGATTGGTATCAAGAAGTCATTTACAGGTCACCTTCCTCGACTGCCAAAAAGAAATATAAAAACAGCATTCACGTTTTTTTTTTCGTATAATATTCAACATGACTTCCTTTCCATCTCATCCTCCTGCCAAATTAACTCATGCACATTTCTTAGAAGCTAATCTCAAAGAAGTGTTACGATGGTTAACTTTGACAGCACGTCATTTACTACAAGGAATCATTCACATTCCACATCAAACAAAACTTTGTCTTGAAAAACATAAAGTAGCTTTGTTACAACTCGCCGATCTAAGAATCGATACTCAAACCAAAAAGCAAATCATTTTGAAACCAGGTGGAAGTAGATTTTTTGGAGGTGTCATTATTTTTTCGCTTGTGCGTTGGAATCCTAATGCCAAAGCTATAAAAACAAAACCTAAAAGACAAAAAAGAGAGGTGCAGCAAGATTACACTCTAAGAAGAAGAAAACCCAAAAGAAAACACTCCTACTAGAAAGAAAGATCCTGCCACTAGAACGCTCACGTATTAAAAAACCTCGATCTGTCGCCTCTACTTCTTCTTCTCCGTTAATGATGATGTCAATCAAACCTGATTTAAAACCAGTATTTTTTCATTGGATGAAAAAGTGGAAACCCATATCTAAAGAAACTTCTACTCCGGCGACATCCTTTTCTACTGCTCTAGCAACTGTTGCTGTAGCCAAAAAAAATGGCATCTCTACGACAAAAGTACAAATCAGAATAGCTATGTTACAAAGTGTATTGGATTTGTCTAAACAAGAACTAGCAAGTTTGGTACCTAAAATTAAATTGATACGACGTCCTGACAATCAGTGGAGACGAATTCCAGTATTAAAAAGATATGTTCAATAAGATTCACTGCAGTCCCCCCCCCCCCCCGAACAAAAGATGTCACAAGGTTCACAGCATCACCCAAATAGACCTTCCAAAAAAAGAAAAAAGAAGGCAATCCCTTCTCGCTAAACACCTAAAGAAATTATCGATACCGCCTATGAATGTTGTTTCAACATTTTGAAAGGAACAGTTTTTTTGACACAGAGACAGAAACAATTATTTGGACGACATCGTCACGTTCTTCGTCAATTGGTGAAAAAGAAAAAGCAATCAGTGCAAAGAAAAAAGTGCTGGTTCAGTGGGAAGGATTTCTACCCATGCTGATAGGACTATTGCTAACAGTGGCTGCTTCTTTCTAAGAATCAATTGCTGGACCTCTTTTAGGAGGAGTAATGAAGTGAAAAAGATTAAAAGGACAGACGTTTCTGGAAGGACATCACACTTGTACCCTTGGATCTCATGGAAGGACGAAAATTACCTTTATTTCCTTACAAACGATGGATGGAACTCCATCGTTGGTACGAACAACGGATGCCCCATTTACCACCTAATTCTAATCTTACCGAGATGTCACACTTACAACAAGAATTACAGTCGTTGATAGATCGAATAGATTTGTCAGGAACAGAAAAATTGCATGGTACGGCCAATTATTGCAACGTCTTGAACTTTTTCATCAAAAAACTTTAGACGAGAAACTAAAGATATTTAGAGAGAATTCAAGAATGACATGAAAACGGAAAGAAAAAAGACACAACAAAGATGATGACCGAAACAGCCACAGGAATTGAAGAAGAGAAAGATACTAGAGAATTGTTTCAAACTCCGTCTACGCCTTTTCCCTCCAATATGACGGTCTTGTTGACACATTCACCTACTCTCATGGACACTTATCCTTACCATGCGTACCTGGACATATCTTGACATACGGAAAAGAAGCAAAGAACACACATATGGATGCTTCAGTGGTATGGAAACCTGACACTTTAGACAAGTTCAACGACAAAGAGTTGACTGCGGATTACAATCCTCGTGATGTTTTTTAATGTCCGTCAAAAGAAACTCAAACAAGGACGCAGTTTTGTATCAATGGATCGTTTACATTTGTACATGTGGTTGCAAGACAAGTATTTGTTGAATGGGGTGGTTGTACGCCTGAAATTGAATCGAACTAGTACCATGTCCCATTTGATGGCTACTGCTAATGAGTACAAAACAAGCATCAAAGAAGCCAAATTTTATGTGTGCCGTGTGGAAGTCTTACCTAAAGTGACAAACGACATCAGTCAAACTCTGAGCAGAAATGCAACCAATGCGGCTCTCAATGGAGCCATCGATCAAAATCCCTTCGAATTCCAACACTTCAAACGTGTCCAAGTTAGAAGTCGTCCGAGATGATCAGACGTGGTACATCCAGAAAAATTACTTGAGATCTTACTTGACACTGTTTGAAGTCACGAGACAGTTAGGTACCAACAGCAGCCACGGAATTTCGTACAACAACAACAGTCATTAACAACAAGTGAAGAAGAAAAGAAAATTACAGTCAAGATGTCAAGATGGCCAGAACAAAAACAAAGTTTTTTTATTTCGTCTCCTGTTTTTTTTTTTGTTTTTTTTTTGTTTTTTCTTTCTTTTTTTTTTTTTTTTTTTGGTATAAATTTCGTTGAGATCTGAGAGCAGAAGTTCTATAATACATTATAAAAATGTAACTAAATAAATCGGATGACAACATATGTAAAATATATAACCCCTTCACAAACAGGAAAAGAAAATACCTGGTGTTAAGCATCCTAATCCAGCACATCGTTGCATTACTGACGCTCCAAGTAGTATTATATCCGAACAACATTTACAAGTTGTAATACCTAGGCCAGGACTAAAAGTTTTCATTATATTGTACCCAGTAGAGTTTTTTCTATCATTCTATATAAATGTTAAAGGAGATGCAAATAATTCAGTTGTGAACAATCTTGGAAGAATGTTGATTAGGAACATGCAATTTTCTTACGGTAGTCATGATATTTTCAAGCTGAATCATTACAACATTTTTATGATGTACAAGGCATTGTGGTTACCAACATATGTGAGAACAAATTAAATAGAGCAAATTATAATGAACGAAGAGCTGAGAAAGTTAATATCAGCAGCTGCTAATGCACAAATTGGGTACAGCAACTGTTCAGTTTATTGTATACCCCAAGAAATTCAGAATTCCACTAGATTTGCAGATACTGACAGATCATTGCACGATGTATCCTTATGCTCGTCCTCAGGATTTGAAATGTATGATTACGCTGGAAGTAGCATTCGAAGTTATAGAAGGTGCAAAAGAAGATTTTGAATTGGAGAATATTTGCCTCCAGTAAGACACGGTTACTTCTTAGCTATTGTCTAATTATATATTAGATAAGTACAGTAATGGAATTGCTTTTTTTGATGATTATATCACAATAGAGAATTATCGATATAACTGCTAATACGACCTTAAGAAATGTAATACATGATTCCCCAAGAAATAGTCTAAAAGGAGCCTTAATACTCCGCAAAACACAACAGAAAAACAAATCTAGAGAAGTTTTTCAATCCAGCAAAAAAAAAAGTAATGATTACTGAGGAAGGATCACCTATATGTTTTATTTGTAGGGGCATATGTTGGATCAGCAATTTACAGAAAAAAAATGTCCGCGATGAACAACGAAAGGACAGTCATATTAGTAATATTAGTGTAAACAATGTTTATACTGATCACCATAGTTTCTGGCTGAACATAAAAAGCACACACGATAATATGATGCATGGAACAGAACAAAGATGAGCAAATGTTCAACATACAATGCACTTAGATTAGCAAATGTTGAACAAGGAATACACCTACAGATAAACAGAAAAGGAAAAGTAGATGCACACATCATGTATATTTATTTTTAATCTGATACACATCTAAATATTCAGAACAACCAATTAAAATCTATTATGTTCGAGAGTCCTGTCATGATTACTGGCTACTAAATGTACTTTAAAGAACCAAAGAATATGATTATATGTGGTGTTACAAATTGAAACAGAATATAAAAACGTTTGACATTTTACTGTCACTGTCTCTCTCTCCCCCCCCCCTTATGTAATATAAGAAAATGGCCTTTTTCAGACAACAATATAATTGTAATAGGTCTTGGTAATAAATTACATTAATGGTTATAATGACTTATTGGTGCATACTAGGAAACTAATACTTGATTTCTTATGCACCATTGTGGGAATTTAGATGATGTAAAAGAGAAAGCAACCAAATTAATAAATCTAGCTTTAATTGGTAGGCATTATAGAATATCTTTATGAGTAATAGTATAAAAGTGTAAATCTGTCATAAAATACCTTCTTGAAAATGTTAGATTCAAAGTCGTCTTTTACTCAAAAGATACAAAATCTATGGAAAATAATTTTGATCAAAATGATGTAGCACCAGCGGTTATTATACATGAAATAGTCGAAAAGTTAAAAGAAAATAAGAGAAACTTGAAAGACACTAAATATCCATTTGATTGCAAGGTGATAGGAGATTAACTAATTAGACTTCCAAAGTCGATAGTCATAAAACAAAGTAGTAATACTATCAAGAAATAACGTTTATCATCAAATGATGAAAGAGCAACCTTCTTTAGCGTGACGTTGTATATCTCGTGATGGTGGGGTCTTTTCATATTTATCTCTTAAAAATTTGTAGTTAATAATCTTTGTATATATGTAGTTTTAGAATATAATTTACAAACAGATTACTTAATACCTTTGCATACTTTTTTCTAGTATATCAGTTGTAAAAGCATAAAGCTTACTTCTAAGGTCATAAAATTGTTGTGTTGGCACAACATTCATCTCATCTTTAAACAATCCAACAACTTTCTTGTTCATTTTCATTTTCATTTCTCCCATAACCTTGCTGGTCGTAGGGGCGCCACTGATGACTTTGCGACAATCTCTCTCCATTTCGCCCTGTTCTCCACTGCTGTTTGGGATTTTGCAAAGTCCATGCCTGTCACTCTTTGATATTGTCTTCCCATCTCTTCTTCTGTCTGCCTCGTTTTCTCTTTCCTCTCACTGTGCACTGTAGGATTGTCTTTGACAGGCCAGTTGAGCGTGAGACGTGACCATACCATCTTAGTTTGCGTTTCTTTACAGGGGTGAGTAGATCTTCATAAAGTCCAACTGCACCTTGGATTTTAGTGCGCACCTCCGCATTAGAGACGTGGTCTAAGTATGAGATTTTCAGGATCCTTCGATAACATCTCATCTCTGGCATGGATTCTTCTCTATAATTCTGCTGTTAGGGTCCATGTCTCACATGCATATAGGAATATGGACATGACGAGTGAGCGCATAAGCTTGATCTTGGACCCAAGCGTGATGTTGCTGTCTTTCCAAATATATGCTTCAGCCTAGCCATAGCAGCTGTTGTCTGCGCAATCCTGGAAAGAACCTCCGGTTTTGAACCTTCATCAGAGGCGATAGCACCTAGGTACTTGAAGCTTGTTACTGTGCCCAGCTTCTGTCCATTCACTCTTATTTCCTTTTTGGATGCCACTTGGGTTGTTTGTCATTAGGTTTGCCTTTTCAGCGTTAATCTCCATCCCATATCTTAGTGATGATTGATTGAGACGGTTCACTAAGGTTTCCATTTCTTCTTCATCTCCTGCTAAGCCATCGATATCATCAGCGAAGCGCAGGTTGGTGATTGTTCTGCCTCCAACACTGACACTGCCCTCATGGTCTTCCAAGGCGTCGGACATGATCCTTTCCAGGTAGATGTTGAAGAGAGTGGGTGAGAGAAGCCACCCCTGTTTTACATTATTTTTGCGTTTATGTTGTATATCCGCATGGTGGCCCACAAGGCTGCATGCCATACCTTGTCGAAAGCCTTCTTGAAGTCAATGAAGACATGATAGAGGTTCTGTTGATGCTGGAGATATTTTTCACAGAGGATTTTAAGATTGAAGATCTGTTCTGTAGTGCTACGTCCTTTTCTGAAACCTGCCTGTTCTTCCGCAATGATGTGCTCTGCTTGGGGTTTCAGTCTATTGAGGATGATCTTAAGCATAACCTTGCTTGGGTGACTGATGAGACTGATTGTTCGGTAGTTCTGGCACAGTTGTAGATTGACTTTTTTAGGAAGAGTCACGATCAGATACTGGGTCCATGGGTGGGCCATTCTCCTGTTTGCCAGATTTGGTTGCAGATTGTTGTGAGGATATCTATAATGGAAGTTACTCCTGCTTTAACAAGTTCTGCTGGTATATTGTCTACCCCAGCTGACTTCCCCTTCTTTAACGCCTTTACTGCAGCCTCTACTTCGTCCCAGAGGATCGGGTGGTCAACCTCTGTTGTGGTCAGTGGTAAGTTTAGTACAGCTTGGTCTCCAGAAGTCTCTTGGTTGTAAAGCTTCGAACAGTATTCCGTCCATCTGTTAAGAATGTCTTGTCCTGAATCGTATTAGATCTCCTCTGTTTCTCTGTTGTCAGGTCTTTCACCAACTGGTATGCCCTTTTACTGTCATTCTGGTTCAGGCTTTTCTCGACTTCCTTGCATTGGTCCTCTAACCAGCTTTCTTTTGCTTTCTTTGTGCTCTTCTTAATCCTGTTGTTAATATCATTGTATTTTTAGCTCCTTCGTGGTCTCCTCGCTTACTCTTCAGTTTTCTCCTCACATCGCAGAGGTCGAGGATATCTGCTGTGACCCAAGGCTTCTTTATTCTACGATGCTTGCCAAGGATCTCTCCGGCTGTGTCTATTACTGCCTTGTTGAAGGTGATGATCAAGGAGTCTAGGTTTATTTCTTCATGTCCCAGAATTGTGAGTGGTGCAAATTTGCCGCCTATTGATGCTTCAAATGCTTGTGCCACGCTTGGATCTTTAAGTTTTTCAAGGTCGAACCCGATCATAACTTGTCTTGGCTTATTGGTCTTCCTCAGACGAAATTTGATAGTCATCATCAGCAAGTCATGGTCGCTTCCTATATCAGCTCCTGGGAAGCTACGTGTTCTGGCAATGTTTACGCCAGACCGGAAGTGCTTTCTCACCAAGATGTAATCAATCTGGTTGTGATGTTTTCCGTCTGGGCTGTGCCAAGTCCATCTTCTGGATAGTTTGTGGGGGCCAAGGGTGTTCGTTAGCACTAGGTATTTGTATGTGGCGAAGTCCAGGAGGTTGAGTCCTCTCTCATTGGTTTGCTTATTATAATATGGACCACAGACTTCTTGCCAGTCTGCTTGTGCGTCTTCTCCTGCCTTAGCATTCCAGTCTCCTTGAATAACCAGAATATCATTCTTGGATGTCTGGTCTATGAGAGTTTGAAGCTGGTCGTAGAACTCATCCAGTTCCTCGTCATCATGGTCAGATGTTGCGGCATAGACCTGTATGATAGTGATGTTAAAGGGAGATGCCCTCACGCGGATTGTAATCATCCTGTTAGACATTGGTCGACAACCCATGACAGCACTCACAATGTCCTTGTGTACCATAAACCCAACTCCATGTTCATGCTTGTTCTCATGCCCACTGAAGTAGATCCTGTGTCCGTCATCTGTTGATCTCTCTCCAAAATTTTTCCAGCGCATCTCGCAGAGTCCAAGGATGTGCCATTGGTATCTTCCCATCTCATGGGTTAGCTCCTCGAGTTTCCCTGCTAATCTTAATGTCCTGACATTCCATGTTCCAATGGTGATGTTATCTCTTGCCCGTACTTTCTTGTTAGCTAATGGTATTCCATATATGTTATCATTTTTTCCAATATCCTGTATCGTAAAACTAAATTTTATTTCATATCATTATGAAAGTTGTCTGTTTCAATACTAATGCACAGAGAATCCGTATCGGTTATTAATAACTTCACTTTGTCACCATATTGTTATAGTAAAAGTCACACATCAGCAACTTACTTACCTCTAACACTGCAAAGCCTGCATAAACTGGTTTAGCTAACTTTATTTTCTTGTTCTTTATACTAATTAATACCAAATCGTCATCTATTTATTGTTCTTTTTGCAAGAGAAATATCCTTTTTAAGGTTAAAATATTTCTATTCCTCAGTACATATTTTTACATTAGTTCTCCTTCTTAAATTTTCCATTTGTTTTCCAAAGACAGCATTATTCATTAACTTAAAAAAAAAAATTGTCAAAGCCATTAGTTGTTTTTTGAGTCAAAGATATCTTTAGTTCAATATATAAATTTAGCCACGGCTAGTAATCTCCAAGGCTTGTGTACCAACACGTCGAGTAGGTCGATGAACCACGACCGTTTGGACCACATCGGGGCTACCAGGATGAGCCGAGAAGTGAAGATCCTGACTTGGTGGAGCAACTGCGGAAATATTCTGAAAGGTGGAAAGACGTACGCGTACAGATGATCCCACTTAAGACTGAGGCGTCCACCGCCAACGCCCTCTGATCTCGTGCTGGAGAGACATAAAGAGGGAGATTGATTGTTTTTCAGTCTCATGGCGAACAAGTCGACTAAGGGAAAACGTGACTCTGCTACCGACTGGTGCAGAAACTATTCGGTGAGGACCGCACGACCCCGTCCGGACAGATTGTCCGCTAGGATATTCCTTTTGCCCTGAATATGGCGGTCTCAGAGAGTTATCTCCTTTGAGGCTGCCCATTTGGAGGAGATTCCAGACTTGTATACAAATATAAGAAGCATATGAACCTCCCCGATGCCGAAGGTACGTTACTACTGACATGTTGTCTGAGGCGACCATAACACAACGACGCCTTGTGAGGTTGACACTCCCCTATAGGGCTAGGAACACTGCCCGTATTTCCATGATACAGAAAGGAACGGGGTTCAGGAGTGTGAATTGTCACTTCGGTCAGAAACACCTATCCCGATTTATCCACCAACGCAGAAGTGGTAAAAGTCGGATCCCAGGGGGATCTGAGCTGATAGCGGTTCCATGTGCGGTCTACAGTTTGCTCGAAGTAGGAACTGGAGTTGGTGCAAGTAAAGTCTCCCTATGGGAATCTAAGTCAGCGGCCGAGTTCAAAGTTCCCAGAGGAGAGAGGTAAAGGTGAGTTGACAACGAGGTCTCGGCGAGAAGACCCATTGTGATGGACAGGATTTGGGCGAAAGCTGGTGAGGAAATTCATCCCCACATATACGAAGTTCTAAGATGGGACGAGATCTGACATCTCTAGGTTCGAAATAAGACCGAGAAAAAAGTCGACTAACAGAGGGATTGGTCCTTCATAAGAGAACCTCTGGGGACGTTGTGCATCAACCAGTCATCAAAATACTATAGAATGGGGATAAAAAAAAAAACCTCAAGTGGGCTGCTACTATCCCCATCACCCTGGTAAAGGCTATGGGGCGGAGGCGAGGCCGAACGGGAGAGCTCGAAATTAAAATACCTCCTCGTGGAGACAAAACCGGAGGTATTTTCTGTGCGGCAGGAAATGGATATGTGAAGGTATACATCCTGAAGATCGATGGAGATGGCCCAGTCGCTGGGCCTTATGGCGTTCCTGACCGTGGTGGTAGTCTCCATTTTGAAGCTTTTTTCTGGAATAAATCTTTTTAAGACGAAACTTTCACTTATTAGACAGGGCTTTCCTGTATCTGTACTTACCCACACCTTGCGACATATTAAGCACTGAAAAAGAGAACATCACACAAAGCAAAACATCAGGGAACTCAAACAGGATAGGCAATAACTACCTTAGCACCCGAATTATGAAGGGGATAACAATTTACTGAACTACCGCTTGCTAGAAAACCCTTAAAAAAAACAAACAAAAGAAACGCAAATAACACTCAAATAAATCAATCGTCACAAAAAGGTATATGATTGACCTAAAATACGTTTAAACACGACAACAAAAACGAATTGCGAAGAGCGATATGGCACACCTGTACTACGCACGTAGTCCAAGGAAAAAAGAGGGTGGTATTCCGTATGTGTACTATGACTAAGGAGTCAGACTGTGGACATGTTTTTTTAAATTCTGGCCCTCCAATACTAATTGGAGGATGAAATATTTAGCTTGGACTGTGGACTTGGAGGCACGAAAAAGGAAGGCAATGCACAGTAGCAGATAATGTAGTACTACTATTAAACTTGATTTTATACTAAAAATGCGTGAATAAAGAACTGATCCGCTTATTTCATAGGCCCACCTTGATTATTAGAATATAGTAAATATTTCGTTCAAGATTATAATTAAATTATAAAAATTTATGAAGATAAGTAATGTCTTGAATGGTTTTTATTCTGTGTGATAAAGTTAAATAAAAAATTATAATAAAATTGTATACATTTATGAAGATAGTTAATGTATTGAATTTTAATTGTCTCTGTATGATAAAGTTGA
Organism: Margaritifera margaritifera; assembly: GCA_029931535.1. Taxonomy (NCBI): domain Eukaryota; kingdom Metazoa; phylum Mollusca; class Bivalvia; order Unionida; family Margaritiferidae; genus Margaritifera; species Margaritifera margaritifera. Next base: position 1,087,757 of record JAQPZY010001256.1, on the reverse strand, counting down.
ACTTGCAAGAATTTTTTTTTGTTGGCCTGATTCACTGTAGATATTAATAATAGGAAAGTAATTTATCCAAGTAGTATGGAAGTGTATTCAATCCTCATATAGATTATAGTTTTAATACCTGAGTGAGATAGGCGAATCGCTCTAATCGTCATACTGGTAAACCAAAGGTTGATGGTTAGAACTCAAGTTTCCGCCTGAAATAATTTGCATATTATTGGAGCAGACCTTAGTATCGAATGATAGCCGCATAAAAGCAGATCAAAAACACTAATTTAAAATAAATAAATAAATTTATACATTTTAAAAATAAAAGTTGCTAGGCTAAATTGAAGTAGCCCACTTAATCCAAAAAGGTGACGGCAAGGTACTGGTCTTGTGCAAAGTACATGTAGTGTTGGCCAAATGAGCCACAAATAAAGCAGCCCAGGTATTCCAGAAATGGTCTGGGAAAGTGGTGGTCCCATGAATTGCATAAAGAGCCGCGTGAACTAGCAGCACAAGAGTTCGAAGTGAAGACAAATTACTATCGTGTAGGAAAAAACTCTACAAAATAGACGCGTCCTCTCCCTGTGGGCGGTAGCTTGTTTCTTTCTAATGTACTATCCACAGGGAGAGACTTTCGGTGCTGGGGTGGGCCGTTTTGTAAAACTATTTCACGGTGAATTTGAAAGCAATACAATTTGGGAATATGTGCTCCTTTTTATCCTATATTTTTTTGGTGTTGGGAATGATGAATATTGTTTTAATTAAACAGAAAAGAAGAATAGATTTTGCATGGTCTGCACTACCTGTTGGTGGGTTGGTGTTCTTAATTATGTATCTAAAGAGCTTAAAGAGCTATGAATACGTTATTGAAAATCAAGGCGTAAAACAAAAAAGTAAAGCCCTTGACAGAATAAACCCGTAACAGAACATAATAATTAATTGAGAGGGTTGAATTTCTTTTTGTTTTATTAATTTATATTTTATTATTTTATTTTGGGGTGGGGAGTGATTAAATGTGTTATTCTCATCTTTATAAGGTAAAATATGAATGTATTCAAACAGTTAATAAAATGGGGAGATAGGCACGGATGTTTTATCATATATATATATATATATATATATTGATATATTGGGGAGCGTGTTTCTCTAGGGCGGCAGCTCGGGGTTTAGACCCAAAACTAGGCGGTTAGCCCAAAAGTTGTAAATTGTGCCAAAAAAGTCTTTAAAGCAGTGTTTTTAGCAAAATATTTCAAAAATTGACCGAAATGGCAAAAAAAATAAGATGGTTCCCCCAGGTGTCTAGACTTTAGTGTCAAAATTAATCGACTGAGCCAAGACCTAGGAGTTATACATTACAAGTGGGTTATCTCCCTTTGGAAATATAATACCACTGCCACAGGCATGTCTTGTGGATCCCTCCGCTACTTTATCGGAGTACCCTAAACTGGAGAGGTAGAGTAAATAACATTGTAAATTTGGTGGTAAAATGCCACCTGGAGAATATCGTGCTCTTTGATAACTGCATCGCACTCAATTTATAATGTATTTCTGTGATTTTTTTCTCCACGATGGCCTTCGTGATTATTTTTTAATCTTGATGCTGTACAGCGATCCATCAGGAGAAAACTCATAGACTGATAATAAGTAGTGTTCCCTTATGAAATATTGAAGCACTTTTCAAATATAAATTTCATAATTTAGTATTTAAATATCTACCTCCGAATAAAGCTGCATATTCTATTTAACTTCATTGTGGGAGTCGTACAAGCGACCTGCGTTATAAGTGAGGTAATTTTATATTGAGGGAAATGTCAACAAGGCTCTGTCCTGAAAAGTACATTAGAACACTAAAATAGAGCATATAATGATGTGAAATCACATATAGGTTTTCATGAACCAGGAACTAAATTAGAGTGAAATAAATAAAATAGCAATGATAAAATTAACATTGGCCAATTTAATGGCATCCATCACCATACCCGTGTTATAAGAGAGGCAGCGGTATACTAAGGAGCTTTGTAACGCTTGTACGTGTAGAAAACAATACTATATATTAACCATCCTTGTGAAATATCATACGAAAGAAAAGACGAACAGACTGACTCACTAAGGCAAGGACACACGTGCTAAAAACAAAATATCAGACTTATATAGACAAGTGACGTAATCGATTGTATTATCTCCGCAATGGAGCAAGTATGATGAAAAACCTTTTATACAAAGAAACAATGTTTATCTGAGACAAATGACAAATGACATTTACCGGTGAAGCCGTACTTGATCAACAGTTGTTGTTACAATGTGTGGCATTTTCAGTAAATGTCATAACAACAACAAATATGACAAATTATTCTATTTGTATGGCAAGACAGCTTTCAGAGTCACCAAGAAAATTTTGGTTGTCGCGTAATATCACCAGGCAGGGCTTTTGTAGAAGGTTGATGGATGCAACTACTGGAGGTACTAGGCTACACAATAAGATTAGGATATCATATAGTACGAAGGAAGACTCAAAAGTTTGCCTAGATTTCTTAGAAGAACACAGTGATGTAACTAAAATTCACAAGTCTGGGTGGTATTCAAATGAAATGTTACATACAGTGCAAGTAGTATATCATATGGTTTTGGAATGCATTTTCAAGGGGACTAGATGCATTTTAAATACAGTGCAAGCAGTACATCATTTGGTTTTGGAATGTATTTTCAAGGGGACTAAACGCGTTTTACATATAGTGCAAGCAGTACATCAATTTGGTTTTGGAATGTATTTTCAAGGGGACTATGCATTTTACATATAGTGTATGCAGTACATCATTTGGTTTTTGGAATGTATTTTCAAGAGAACTAAATGCTAGGGTTGTGGCCCTATAGTAGTCCTCTCAGGAAATAAAATTTAACAACAATTGTTATTTTAAAATGTTTGATCTGTTAAATGAGTACTTAATGTCAACTCGCGCTTGGGGTTTTTTTTTTTTTTTTCGTTTATTAATTTGTATGTGCAATGTTTTGAGGCAGTAATAGATATTGATGAAATTTTTAAAATCTATCTTTTTTACGTTTATCTCTTTAAATACAAACTATGTTGTAAAGAAAATCTGAAATTAGTAATGATTAATACTGACTTTATGAAATTTTGCTCGCTATGGCTCACTAAAGTTGGAAATTATTCAACGCGTTTCATAAATTCAGTATTGTAGCAAGCCAAGGGCGATAGCCCGCAAGGCTCCTTGATCAAAGGTGGCTGCTTGCGACAAGATTTCATGAGTACGCATTGTTACGACTCTGTGGTCTAAGAAAAATGTATTAGAAAGATAGTGAAACCAACAATGGATGCAAAATCAACAAACAATTTATTTCTAGACAATTAAGTGAAAATTCAAAAGACACTTACAGTAACGTGAATTATAATCCAAATAATCAAATAATCCTAAGTGTCCTAATCACAAGTCCTAAATATAGAATGTTCTGAATGAATGAATGTTCCAAGTGAATGAATGTTCCGAATGAATGATTGTTCCAAGTGAATGACTGTTCGGAATGAATGGGTAGTCTGGAGTGTCCTGATGTACCCCAATAATATAATCCACATCATCTTTGAGAATGTCCACATGTATCCAAAAGTCATATATTTAAATCCAAAGGTTGATGTAAGCACTTAAGGTAACTCCAATGAATGTTCCAGTAAATAATTCCTTTTGAATTATGCATGCATCAATACAGCATTACGAGATTACAAGGTTACAGGATAACAGGATTTAAGCACATCTATGATTCCAAACAATCTGATGATCATAATAATTGATCATAAAAAAACAAGAATGTTTTCAACACAAGATTTAAAATTGGAATGGAATCTTGTTTACCAAATGATGTATGAATATAAGACAAGTCACATGACAGAATGTTCTAGAATATTAAATGGTGTGTGTGATATTTAACACATAACTCTAAGGAAATTCTGGTTTTATCTGTAAACAAAATCAACCTTGACCTCAAATGGAATAAACAACTTGTTTACCAAAACCGTCCTTGAACTCAAATATTAGGTTAACAACCTAATTCAAGGACAATAGTTAACTTTATAATTTTACATCCAAAATAATGTTTCAACTACTAGATGCTTATGTTAGTTTTACAATGAACTATGCATCAGACATATAGGTTTTTCTAGAGTACAAAAATATGAAGAAGGTACACCTTAATTGTATGAACATTATCCAGGAGGTATACATGAAAACAAGTGATTTTGCTGTACCTGGGAGAGATCAATCGGACTATTTCTTCGGCACCATAGAGCCATTAATGCGTTAAAAGTACTGTTAAAATCAACCTATCACCTAAAACCAACATTCTTGTCTTGAATAACTGGTCCAATCTTCAAAATTAATAAACAAAATAGTTCTGACAATATGCATTAGTATACTGTGTATTAGTAAGGTTTGATTAATGCTAAAGGATTATAACTATTTGATATACGACATCTTGTAAATTGCATTTCAAACCCTTTTACTCGTTACCACTGTTTATTCTGGTATTAGAAAACAACAAAATGTATTTATTATCTCATAGTAAGATATTGAAATATATCGCGAAAAATGATATCGCCATAGTGGTGATACCACTTTTATCGCCACAGTGACGATATCACTTTTGGAACTATTTTTTTCCCATTTAGGAAATATATCTACCCTTATGTATGTTATTCAAACCTGTATTTCCAGATTTAGAATTATTTCATTTTTTTTTCTTCTTCTTCTCCTTCTCTCTCTCTCTCTCTCTCTCTCTCTCTCTCTCTCTCTCTCTCTCTCTCTCTCTCTCTCTCTCTCTCTCTCCACATCAGGATGCACAGATCTTAAAATGTGTCAACTGTAGACCCTCTACTAGTCTACATTTATGCAATCAACGAGGTGCCATCAAGAAATGCCTAAAAACGAACTCATAGCAAAAAGTATTAACCTTTTTGTAATTAGTTTTCTGCATGAATCATGGAAACTCTCAGCGACTGAACTTACATGACCTGTTCCTATGTTTCACCCATACAGTTTTGTATACAGGTAATACTCTACTACAAACGGTACACAAATATAGTAATACAATTTTTTAAGTAGCAATTTTAACTCTCATCACAATCGTGTTTAAAAATGATGGATAAATCGGATGTTGATTAGTGTTGGTTGCAAACCGCAATTAAAGGACAATTGAAAATTGGATACAGATCTGCTACCGAGCTAGACTGATAGCTTGCCAAGGTCACACACATATTTACGTTTGAATGTAGAAATAAACAAAATGAAGAACGAAAATCCTTACAAGTAAACTCACAATCATTAAAATATTTTGTTTAAAGATGTTACGCTCCGAAGTCAGTCTGGTACAACTGTTCTTTGATGTTTCTACATTACCGCACCTCAACAGTATTTATCAGCGTATGAAATGTGTTAGCAAAAATAAAATCTCTTCTTTTTCGTACGAATACGGTCATTATTTTGACAAAATACACAATTTGAAGCATGATATGTATAAGCTAAGTTTGTAAAACGTTGCTGTCCCAAAATTATTGTACAATTTGAAAACTTCTTTTTGTCGATGTTGTAATGCGGCTGTTAATCGCATTGGCACATATTGGAGAAAACCCATGCAAATCGAAGTTTTTTTTATCTTTATAAAATAGACAATACAATGTTTCCACTTCACACGTGAAATATTTCCGTATATCTACTCAAAAAACGTTGATATCCTCCATTTATGATATATCTGAACATAGTATAACAATTTATATTATAAACAAATTATTATACTAAAATATTGAAACAGTAACATTACCATATATTACATAATTATGATTTTACTGAGTGGCGGTACCGAAAATTACGAAGATAGTTATGGTATTTGTGAATCTCTTGTTAAGATTGTGTTGCTAAGTCGTTTCTACTAGTATTGTGTTACTAAGTCATTTCTACTAGTATTGTGTTACTAAGTCATTTCTAATATTTTTGTGTTACTAATTCATTTCTATTAGTATTGTGTTACTAAGTCATTTCTACTAGTATTATGTTACTAAGTCATTTCTACTAGTATTGTGTTACTAAGTCATTTCTACTAGTTTTGTGTTACTAAGTCATTTCTACTAGTTTTGTGTTACTAAGTCATTTCTACTAGTTTTGTGTTACTAAGTCATTTCTACTAGTTTTGTGTTACTAAGTCATTTCTACTAGTATTTTGAGATGTTCACAGTGAGATTTATTAAATAACTGCTTTACTGCAATTGTTTTGGCTAAAAATGGAAAATAGGGAATTTCAACTCGAAAATGCTGTAATATTTCATGAAATACCTAGTTTTTCGTGCAATTCCCATTTTATTTCATGAAATAGCTAGTAAAATTGTTATATTCCTGTACACTTCGTAACATATATAAAAATGTCTGCTGCTATGCATTAGTTTTGTCATTTTAACCTTCCAAAGCAGTGTGAACTGATTTAAATCTATGCACAGCACATAAATAAAAACAAAATGCTTGAAAACCAGTTATTTTCAATTCTTTTCAGATTACTTACTATGATAACTGGTAGATTTTTGTCTGGTCTTAGAATTAATTTCACTTTTTGTTCTGTCTCAATGACACAAAAATAGCGATCCTTGAGAATCAAGTACAGTTCTCATACCACATCTCAAATAGCTTGCCAAAACAACCAACGAGACTTCACAGTCTAACTAGAATACTCACCTGTATTTTAGTGTAATTTGTACGATGACATTTCAGTACTGTTATTAAATTCAGAAGCTTTTCACTGATTTTATTAAACCCCAAAGTGAATTGGGGATCATGCAAATTAACTGACAGTTTCATTAATTTAGCAAAATTTCTGGTATCACGGTCTTAGTCAAGTGTAACATACATGTTAATCCGCTTTCTATATTTACTACATGATTCATCAGATCTATCAAAACCGTCAACTAATCTTGTTAATCAACTATCATTTTAATCCCTCGAATGTTAATCCCTCAATAATTAATACAAACTTATTTGGCTTTAGCAAATTCTTTTCTTTATAACGGGTATTCAATAATGGGGGAAATTAATATTACATCACACGGAGGACTGCAATTTGTATTGTTTTGTATTGTATTTTGATTAATTGAAAACAGTTTGAATACAAATACAATTTGAATGTTTTAATGATATAATATTAAACATGCTTGTTCATTAGAAACTGCTATTGAAATTGATAAGTCTTTCCAACGACTATTTCAGAAGGACAGCTTCATGGTTGAATGCACCAACGACTCTACCACAAGAACAGCGCCGATTCTTGTGAGAACATTTACAGTCTTTGCGATCATGTCATTGGAACGATTCGATAAAGCGTGACACAATCTTAATAATGAAATGGCATTTCTTCTAAAACAGGAACGTACCAGTAATATTTCTTAAATTATAACTCATCAATGTTATGATGAGAAGTGGTGTTATCCTTTTGCCCAGAAAATCAGACAGCTTGTGTTGTCAATACATATTTTTCCTTTTGCACCTGGAGATAAACTTCTATGCCAAGTTAAAAACGGAGAACCTCAACCACCACCATTTTCATTTTTGTTCTTCTTTTTCTTCTTTATTCACCAGACTGTAAAGTCACTGGAGCTTAAGGTACATTCCCCGGCTTTTTGTGTACGTCATCTATATTCTTCGTTGTGGGAGCTAGAAAGATATATATATATATATATATATATATATATATATATATATATATATATATATATATAAGGCATTCTATGTTTTTTGTTTTGGGTAAAAATAGAATTTAACTTGTTAGATATTCTAAAAAATCTGTTAATTTTGAATCCTTTTTAACACGTATGCCATAAATGTATAGAATAGTAAAGTTCAGTACACCTAATGATAGGTTTCCCGTTGAAACTGGAAGGTGGCAAAATTTAAATGTATCTGAAAGAAAATGAAAAGGATGTGCCGTGCAAGACATAGGTGATGAATTTCACTATCTTTTCCTATGTCAATATTTTGCTGAAATAAGCAAACAAATTCATAAGTAAGAAGTATTTAAAAATGTTAATACATACAAATTTAGGGAGTTGCTAAGTAACATATATATTTACGTACGGGTTAGATTAGGCAAATTTATAGAACTGATATTTAAATTATTCTGTTCCCGTGTAAATTCAAAATCGTTGTGTATATTATCTTGTCATCCAAATTTCTCATGTATATCCAAAATACTGATCAGAATATTTATTGTTTTACCCTTTTCTTTACTAACTTTGTTCATCCGTTACAGCGCCAATAAATAATAATTTTTTTGTACTTAATCTCATATGTTTATTTTAGACCTGAGCTGGCAATAAAATTGTTTTCTGTTCTGTCATTGGCTTTAAAGCCGATGAATGTCAGGATTGTTGCTTTCTTCGTCAATAATAATAATAATAATAATAATAATAATAATAATTATTATTATTATTATTATTATTTAGTCAAGCATCCAGCACAATTCAGGAGGAGCTCAGATGAGCCCCATGGTATTTGCATACCTGTGACTTTTCACTGTGGCTATCGAAAAACAATTACGAAATATCTGTTTTACCTATTTTTTGTGTTAAAGTAGCGAAATCTTAACTATTGTTTCTTTGGTAAAATTTTAATCAATTCGATCTTCTATTCTGATCATCTAAATATGCTAGGATATTGAAAGCTTGAAATAAGTAAAGCGAATTGACTATTGGTGATTATCTAAAAGTTGAAATGATCTTGTCTGTGTATGAAAATTAATGAGCCAATTTGAATCCAATGAATTCCAACATGTTTTGCGGAGGACATATTACATCATGGCATTCGAATACTGGTACGTTCTTATACTGCGGACACGAATTGCACAAAGTTTGCATTAAAAGATTCCACCGATTATTAGCAGCGTAATGTACAAACGGCATTATACAGTCCTTGATGTCATTCTTGTATCCCATACGCATACAAGCATGATACCTCAGTCAATTCTTTGACTGCCGTTTTTTAAACGAAAAAGAAACAAAATGTCAACATATTATATTTCCTTCTCGTATTGAAATAGTTCTAACCACACTATAAGGTTTCTTCCTCTTTTATTTTTTCAGTATTTGGATTTTGTTTTTCACGAGCATCCACTGCAACAACGGTATGTTCCGCCATCATCGACTTGCCCATAATAGCTTGATATTCAAGCACCACTGATTCTGCGTGGGAAAAAAGCAACTTTACATTTACAGTTAGCCTGAACAATAAGGAATAGTAACTGATTATGTTTAAGCTGATCATATGTATTTTTTTCACTAATTGGACATGCCTAGCACATTTGAAAAAATATAAACTTCTTTAAGTAGAATGTGAAACACATGCATTATGTATATAAATAAATCTAAACGAAGCACAATTTGTTTGTTTTAGATATTTTAATGTTGTCTTCATACTTTCTTCATCAGATATAAATTGTTGTGTTTTCAAACCGTTCTGTAACTCGAGAGGTTTCTAAAAGTAAGTTTAGTTGGTTTACGAAGTTTATGTAGCAGTGTTTAAACATGTATACATTACATTAAACAACAAAAATCGTAAAATTGTGTAATTTACCAAAATTTTGCAACCTTTATAAAACCTTTACAATTTGCCGGGAGCAAGAAAACTTTGATATAACATGATCAAAATTCGGAAAAATAGTTTCGAGGCCCAGCAACCTCTACAAATATTTGGCGCTGCTAACTTAGTGATCCTCTCAAGTTGAAAAAAAGACTGTGTACTTGATTTGTTTTTCTCTTCCATCGATTCAGTGTGCCAATAACTAAGCAGTTTTAAAAAAATAACTTACATGTAATTGTCCATCTGAAGTCTAGATTAACTTTCCATATGGGTAGTGGATATATTCACAGACCTAGACCATAGTGACATTTTAAATAGCATTATATTGTTTCGGGTGTAATACAGCGATACATTTTGAGAAATTGCGGTTACAATTTTGTCAATATATTCACTACACTAGTGCAATTATATCCTACTATTGTTCGATTTGAAATCTTACTAAAATAGATGGAAATAATACAATCACCAAACCGGATTAAGGTAAATGATCATGCAGGGCATGTGTACCGAAGATAAGATTACTCACTAGTGCAGTAAGACTATATTTATATTATCTTTCAAACATGTATACTTACTGATGCAGACCCTCTACCATGCTAATAAGAAATGTATCTACAACAAATGTATATGATAAAATGCCACGATTTTGGTTTCAAAATATCAGGAATTAGAGTGACATGCACGCTTGCCTTCGGTACGATCATTCTAAGCATATGTATTGAAGGTACAGTCACTAGCGCAGCTACATGCTCTCGTTCTATTTAAATGGCAGTGTACAGATAAAGCATATATAATGTATTTTTACAGTGTCAGTAAAGAAACTGCTTGATCCGATGCGTATCGCGCGGTGTTTCCGATTGAAAGGTCTGCGGTTCAGTTCTTGCCAGAGATGACTTTGTTCTATATAAATTGAGACCACTTTGTTCTTCGTAGAGGCCACCACGTAATAAAAGCAGATCAAATACACTCCGCGATCAAAATAAACATAAGCTCAGCGGTTAGGAAAGGTTTAAAATGTGCACACAAAATACAAGGCATGTCAACAAAGAGACATGATAAAGCTGCTATGTAAACATATGGAGTCCCTTACAAAGTCAGCGAAGAAGCTGGTCTTCTGCGGGATTATGTATGACAGCCGCGTGACACAATGAAAAAAAGAAAGAAAACAGATCGGATGATACAATCGAAATAAAGTTGGCATGTGAACGCACAAAAGTGGCCTAAAAATTAGAAAGACTGTAGGGAGGAGCTGGTCCTAGGTTGGACATACGCATACAGACCTGCATGACATGTAGCAAAAAAAAAAAAATAGAAAAATAACCTAAGAAAATTCACAGATCGCTGAGATAAAGATCTGATGTAAGAAAGTGCTCCTACCTCCACCTCACCCCATGACGTGGTATAAACGATGTACTTCACGTATAAATACACACATGGACATAATCTATAAACAATAAAGTGGGAATTTTGCTGAAATTTATGTTAAACGTCAAAGACTAAATGCTAAATACACATACAAATTGCAAAATAGTTAAATATATATTGAAATATCTCTAGTTAAATAAATGACAATGAAGACTTCGATACCTAATGCACCGATATCAACCAAATGAGAAAACATTTCTAGATCAGTGACATAAAGAATTGGTTTCGCAAAAAAATACTAGACCAGCCATACTTTTTTCACATATTACAAAATGACTAGACAAGCTAGCCTTGGAATATGGACATTTTAGTTCTATAAAGGGTAAGAATAGCTAATTTGCATGCACTTAAATAGTCTTACTGAAAAAGCTAAACAAAGCACTATACGTCATTTATCCAATTTTGAACACAAATGCAATAGTTTCAGTTGGTATCATAGCAGCATAATATACCCATAAGAAATGTAAACGAACTAATTTCTTACATCGGTAGAATGCAGAAGGAATAAGTAAGAAGTATTTAAAAATGTTAGTACATACAAATTTAGGGAGTTGCTAAGTAACATATATATTTACGTACGGGTTAGATTAGGCAAATTTATAGAACTGATATTTAAATTATTCTGCTCCCATGTAAATTCAAAATCGTTGTGTATATTATCTTGTCATCCAATTTTCTCATGTATATCCAAAATACTGATCAGAATATTTATTGTTTTACCCTAGATAAAAGCAGATTAAACACAACGTGGAGCATCAATATTAGTACTGGTTGTGTTAGATGCTGCTGACTGCCAACCTATCTGATCCAGGTCAGTCAGCAGCACAGAAAATTTCATAACAGTATTGTTGCAGTGAATAAAAACGAAAAGTGTATTTGTAGTAATCTTTAGAAGTGTGTATTTGCCTCAAGATCTCAGAATTACAGTCACTGGAAATTCAGTTAATGACTGGATGTAGTGTAGAAGGTGTATATCAACTAATTTGTTTACTATTTGGATGAAGAGACCAGGAAGGCATCTGACTCTCATTGTTCCAAACACCTTCATCCTAATACAACAAGCATGACCGAAGCATTAGAGTCTGTGTAAAAATTTACGAGGTTCCACACGTTGAACCATTTCAATTTGGTTAATAGATGAGTTTGTATATTGATACTATATAAAGCAGGCATACTCTAATTGGGGACGGTGCTATATAAAGTATGCAAACTCTAATTGCGGTCGGTGCTATATAAAGCAGGCATACTCTAATTGGAGACGGTGCTATATAAAGCAGGCATACTCTAATTGGGGACGGTGCTAGATAAAGCAGGCATACTCTAATTAGGGACGGTGATATATAAAGCAGGCATACTCTATTTGGGGACGGTGCTATATAAAGCAGGCATACTCTAATTAGGGACGGTGCTATATAAAGCAGGCATACTCTAATTAGGGACGGTGCTATATAAAGCAGGTATACTCTAATTAGGGACGGTGCTATATAAAGCAGGTATACTCTATTTGGGGACGGTGCTATATAAAGCAGGCATAATCTAATTAGGGACGGTGCTATATAAAGCAATTATACTCTATTTGGGGACGGTGCTATATAAAGCAGGTATACTCTAATTAGGGACGGTGCTATATAAAGCAGGTATACTCTATTTGGGGACGGTGCTATATAAAGCAGGTATACTCTAATTAGGGACGGTGCTATATAAAGCAGGCATACTCTAATTAGGGACGGTGCTATATAAAGCAGGTATACTCTAATTAGGGACGAACAAGAGCTTTGTAGGCTACTTATATAATTTTACTGTGCTTTTTCTTTCTTATATTTCGTTTGATAAAGTCAAGAGTTTTGTTCTCTTGTTGAGAATTTGATGTATACGGGAGTTCCATAAAAGAATGCTTGATATGGTCATGCCTAGATATTTGGCACATAAAACTGACTCTAGCATCTGTCCATGGAGAATATAAGGAGTTTTTATAGTGTTCTCGACCAAGTTGTATGCAAGAGCTGATATTTAGAGGGATTGAAGTATATATTGCATTTTTGTTCCTAAACCTAGAGTAAATCGAGGTTTCTCTGTGATGTCTTCCCATCTTCTTGGTGTAATGTGAGGTGCGTGGCTGTGTCGTCCGCGAAAATTCTGAGCTGTGATTTCGTTTCCTTTTGTAAGTCGTTTATATACACAAGGAACAGGGTAGGTCAATCACTGATCTTTCTAGAAGGCTTGACATCACTGGCACTGATCTCTAATTCCTTGCCATCAGTGACAACCTTCTGGCTCTTCCAATTCAAAAGGCCCTGATCCAAAGGAGAGTATTGCCATGTCACACCAATTTTCACAAAAACGAATGTAAAAGCTCTGATGAATAATTCTAAACTTGATAAGTAGTTGTGCGAACATGCTTGTATGTTGTTATGTTTAAAATTTACAAAAGTCTTCACACTTGTCGTATAGACGAATCATGCAAGACAAAATATTCATTGATAGAGAAACTATATTTACTCTATAGGTGTACATTGTGGAGAATATGAAAATATGTTAAAAGGAAGTCAACCAAAACGTATCGGGTCCCGATCATTCTTGTATTGTTACTTCAGCATGTTTTCTGTTAGAACTTCTTAGGCATTTTTATCCAAAATTACCTGGATTCTAGAACATTTTATTTTAAAAATTGTTTTACCTCTATATAGCACTGTACGGTAGATAAGGTATCCAGTACTGTTCTTTTATCTTAGCAAACATTGTCATACAAGAAAAAAAGATTTTGTGGCCTTCTTTACATCGTGTTTAAGTTTAATTTCTTAAATACACACAATGAAGCCCAGATCTGGAAACAAAACTATGAACGCTTCAGGATTGACCTCTTTTAAGCATAAAGTTATCACGAGAAATTTAAACTATTTGTTGTGTATGTTTTTAGAGTTAAAATAATATCAACCAGGAGAAAATATTTAATGATATTTGTTTTTAGATGGTTATTCAACATTTTGGTTCAATCTCCTCTGGGAGTAATCAAGGTGTGTGTACTCAACTTATGAAAAAAGTTGAGATTAATATTATCATACGTAATACATTATCCATACTTTGATATAAAATGTTTCACGTAAAACCCCTTTGTAAGCCCCAAACATGGCTTACTGCATGTAGATACCAATCGCTGCTCGATATCCGTACATTAATAAACTGACCCAATTTTAGAACCCGAGTCTAAAACCAGGATATCAACTATCATTTAAAAATAGCACATGACTCAAAGCGGACTCGTTTCAAATCACGCACGCAAGGGTGTGGGCATACGACCTAGGATCTCATATCGGAAAACGAGTCCACTAATGTTGTAGACATTTGTGGTTTGTCCATAAACACATTGAATAACGCTGGGATATTGTACAGTATCAATTATTTTAAAGAAAGAATACAATCTATCTATACATCTATCACCTAGCAACAAAATGTTATGAATTTCTATTAAAAAATAAGATTTTAAATAGAAAAGTATTATTTGGTCGTGCCAGATCATGTACAGACAAAAGTTAGAACGCAAAGTTTTATTTTTTACTCTTTTCTCAATTTCATTTTTTTAATTATTTAGTATTCACATTCCGAAAAAAAGTAAAGCACGTTGAACATGTTTGATTAACAAGTGGTGTTCCAATGAAATGTTCACACTAAGACTGCTAGTCATATAGACACAGCATGTCGTTCAGAAAGGTCCATAAACTTTACATAGTATCACCTCTTCCTTGTGATATTGAGAGTCTTTATCTCGTGTCAGCATTTCTGATATAGCTCGTGACCATTACCTGCCTGTGTAATGAGTTCATTACTCACCAGAACGGGTATATATTTGTAAAACCTCGGCCGAAGTTGGGACTGCAAGCGAAGATGGCATCAAGTTTAATTTATGCGTTCGCCATCATATCTTGCCTTGCCGTGGCAAGAGGCTTTTTAGGGATCACTCCCACCGAAACATTTAATTTTTCCACTAAAATTGACAACAATGGGAACTATTTTCTCTTCTGGAAATTTAATGACACCCACATTACGTTTGAAGTCCACGCAAAAACCCATGGGTATGTCGGATTTGGTTTGTCTGACAATGGCAATATGTACCCAGCTGACGTTGTGGTGGGGTGGGTAAAAGATGGAGTCACTCATTTTAAGGTAATTAGCAATTAAAATTGTATGCTGATTTTACCTGTCTCATGTTCAGTATGGAGTTACTCATTTTTAGGTAATTAGTAAGAAAAGTTGTATGCTGATTGTACGTGTCTATTGTTCAATATAGAGTTACTCATTTTAAGGTAATTAGCAATTAAAATTGTATGCTGATTTTACCTGTTTCATGTTCAATATAGAGTTACTCATTTTAAGGTAATTAGTAAGAAAAGTTGTATGCTGATTTTAGGTGTCTCTTGTTCAATATAGAGTTACTCATTTTAAGGTATTTAGTAAGAACAGTTGTATGCTGATTTTACCTGTCTCATGTTCAATATGGATTTACTCATTTTAAGGTAATTAGTAAGATCAGTTGTATGCTGATTTTACCTGTCTCATGTTCAATATGGAGTTACTCATTTTAAGGTAATTAGTAAGAACAGTTGTATGCTGATTTTACATGTCTCATGTTCAATATGGAGTTACCCATTTTAAAGTAATTAGCAAGAAAAACTGTGTGCTGATTTTACCTGTCTCTTGTTCAATATGTCATGCAAATTCAGCAAACAACGAACGTTAGATCACACATGAATGGAAATATATACCCGGCTGATATGTTTTTATTTATTTTATTGTTTTTCTTCTTCTTTTTTGTGGAACAAAAATGGAGTCGTTCATTTTAAAGTGAATTCTCCAGTAGGTTTATTCTACCTATAAACGTTTCCATTTTATTATTCCTCTTGAAATATTTGTATTTGGTAATCATTTTATATTTGGTAATCATTTTGTAATTTGGTAATCATTTTGTATTTGGTAATCATTTTGTATTGGTTTTGAACGTAATAATTGTCTGCTTTATAAGCAACCTTGCAATATGTTACCAGTATATGCATGCACGATTGGAAATAAATGGGAGGTATATTCTAATATAATTGGGTTATTGTTCACATTTATTAGGATCACAAATAGTACATTTATTACTTTAATGCTGTACGATCCCTCTCAACGCTTTATGCATATTTGTCCGTTTTCTACGTAAACATGGAGTGTGTTGCCAAACAATATTTGGGATGTGTAAACAAACTGTATGAAATGGTTATCTGAAAAATTCCCAGTCACACACAAGTATAAATGAATAAGACTTAAGCTTGGAAAATTAGGGAAAAGAAAATTATTTCATGCCACGTATTCAAGATTACATGTGTAAAAGACGTACTCATATTTGTTGTAAAAAAAAACCCAGCATATAAGTGAATTCCTTACTAGCTCATGCAATAAAGAGTGTAAATCTTCAATGTCATTAATAAATGCGTTTCCTGAACAGGACTATCATACAACTGGGCATACGCCTCCAGTGGTTGACAAGCACCAAGACTGGTTTTTGTTGCACGGAGAAGAAAATGATTTTGGAACCGTTCTGAAATTTGTCAGAAAATTAGATACCTGCGACAAAACCGAAGACAAGAAAATCGAGGTATCTTTATGGTGAAAATGTGACTGTTTCATATTTTAAGTTTAACATTTTCTCAATAAACTTTATTTTCCCCTATAACTTAATGACTCACAACTTGATCAAAATATGAATACTTACATATTTAAAATTTGAATTTCCCTCTGATAAATAGCAAGTAGTGTCACTCAAGTTTTATGTTGTGATATACAAGGACTTATCCGATAAAGGTTTTAATTTATGAGATTGTGTGGCCACGTTTAACACAAGCATTTCGTAATGGCTTGTAATGTAAATTTTGAGTAGAGAGTTTTGTTTATTTTGTTCTGCAGTACAATGCTAATTGATGCTGTATTACTCTGTTAACCCGGAGTGCTACATTATCTAGTGCCAGACTCTTATCAATACAAATATCACGCCATACAGTGTAACTTCATTTTGATATAATCAATGCAATTTCAGGATGGTACTGTACGATTAATTTACTCGTACCACCCGAGTGATCCTATTTCTGACGACAGCCTAATGTACCATGGTGCGGAACACAGAGGAACTAAGAGTTTCTTCTTACTGAGTGTATCGTCTGCTGCGTCGGCAACATCGTCTGCAGATCATAGTGATGTCCGCACCTTTGATTTTCTTAATGGAAATGTACGTGGTATTTCATGTTAGACTACATGAATTAAAAAACTTCGCGCTGTCCATAATTGCAAAAAAAATCAGTTGTGGTATCAATTTTAGTACATCTTCAATATAAGCACGACTCTTTAACCGCCAGATGCAGTTTTACTATATTTTGTTATCTAGTCATTCGTAATCGCATATCTATCTATCTATCTATCTATCTATCTATCTATCTATCTATCTATCTATCTATCTATCTATCTATCTATCTATCTATCCGAGATACAATCTATATTGACGGCTTCCAGATTTCATTATCAAGTTCAAACTAAGCATGGTGTGCAAACAACCTGCTTTACACCTCTTCAGTTCTTGGTTTGATCCCCATGGTTATGGCCAACACTAGGGCTGATGGTCACCAATTCAAGGAAGATGATTCACTATAGTTTTTCCTGTTTGTTTTTTGTGTCTGCATGTTAAAGACTGTTCAATTATTCCATCTAAAGCTGTTGCAAATTTCTAGACAAAAAAGGCGTAAGCAACACAATGCACCAGCCCTTCAAATCTGAATTTTAGATCTCTAATCTTCAATATAGCTCTACTCTTCAAGAATCTAATACAGCTTTACTTTATTTTGTTATCTCTTCCCCCATATATAGCTACTGAGATACCAATTCATGGTCAATTATTTACTCAGGTTTTTCCTGTTGCTCTACAACGTCAAGACTATTGGATTATCACATTTAAAGCTGTTGTAAAATTCTAGAAGAAAACCTGAACAAAACAACACAACAGCTAAAGTTACATAGAGAATGTTATATTCTTATTTTTTTTATCTCTCGTCTTTTTCTTTTTGTATCTTTATAGTTCTTAGTTCCATCAGTCAAAACCACCTACCATTGCCGAGGTTTCCGAATGCCTGATATTGGCGGGAAACATCACATGATTAAGGCAAGAGTGTTCTATTTTACACATGATGAAATAATGTAAATGAGCAGACTACAAAATAACAAACACACCAAGCAACCCCCCTCTCTCTCTCTCTCTCTCTCTCTCTCTCTCTCTCTCTCTCTCTCTCTCTCTCTCTGTGATATGTAGTATTTCTTCAGTATATAATAAGCATAATTTCAAAATTATTTATTCATTTTATCCATTACTGTCTCCTCTTCTTTCTCAGTGGAGATTTTATTTTTTACCTAATCCCAGTAAAAAAAAAAAAACAAGAAGATATTATCATTTATTATATACCTACCAATTTTCTACCCAAGAAGAGACAGAATTTTACCGTCATTTCCTTCAAGCAGGAAAACGATACTACCGTTTTCTAAATCTGTATAACTATACTCTCAAACGAGGCTGGAAATACTTTATCCTCGAGGTTTCCTGGTGCCAATAGCAGCGCCCCTAGCGACGGAATGCCAACACTAGCAGTAAACAAAGCTCTCACAGCGACGTTAATTAAGAAACCTTGCGTTATATGTAAAATATCTGAAAGGTCTAAGCCATGTTTTTGTCACAACAACAATAAAAAAGCATTTATTCCTTTATTTTGTAGTAGTAAAATATAGCCAAAAGGTTCGTCTGAAACAAGATCACATTCGGAAATCGCATACCTAAACATTACAGTTGTATAGTACAACCCATTTACGGAAATTCATAAATGGTAAAACTGCAATAAGTACCTTAAACAATACGTATACAATCAGCAAGATGAATCAGTGCCATTCTCTGAAAATGCTTCACTGACACTGACTCGGCAGAAACGTTGATGTAGTAAAGTCTCTATGGCGTTATTATTATTATTATTATTATTATTATTATTATTATTATTATTATTATGTCCTTATATTTCATGCTTATATCAGTGTAGTGTTCGCTTCCCCAGAGATAGTAAAGGTTTTACACGACACATAGGACAAACGATCAAACGTCAATCGCAGGTCAGGAGGTCGAGGGAGGGGGTTTGCAAGTGAGACAAGTGATTTCTTTTTTTATCTTGTCATTGTTACAAATTAATTTAACTCTTTCCTTGTTCAGCTAAATAGATGTTGATCATCCTTCTGTCTCCCATTTTACCAGCATCAGTCTATAAGTTATGTCAAACATTTAGTTGGTCAGTTTTAAATAAGACTTAAATTTCATCCAGTTCCCTTATCGGATTCTTGACTTTAGTTTCAAGGTTTGTTCCTGAAAGTCAAACCGGTCTCTATATCCATTGTGTGTGTGTGTGTGTGTGGTTTCTACCATAAATCTCCAATCGCTCTATACTCTTTGTATATCTGTAATTTTGACGTTTTGAACAAAGGTGGAGCCTATAATCACCCCAGGCAACGAGTTGCACGTGCACCATATTCTGATATACAGGTGTAAAGGAAACGATCCCAAGTTTGATGGGATCAGCTACATGTGCTATGATGAGATTCCTCCCAAAGGATTTCAACAATGCTATGATGCCTTCATCGCCTGGGCAATCGGAGGAGAAGTAAATATTTATTTTCTTCTTATTTTCTTTTCCTCCTTTTCCATGTGATGTCACTATCACTACACTGCCACCACTGTTATATGTATCACTGCCACAAAAATATCGACTACTACTGCTACTGCTGTTGTTGCTACTGCTATTATTGCTGCTGTAACTACTAATATCACTAATATTGCTACTACTACTGCTATCACTACCACCACCACCACCACCACTACTACTACTACTGCTGCTGCTTTTATTACTACAACCACCACCACTACTGCTATTACTACTGGTATTACTATCTCTGCTGCTCTTACTACTACTTCCATCGCCTCTACTACTACCACTAATATTGCTAATGTTGCTACTACTACTACTACCACTACTATTTCTACTATTACTACTGCTGCTGCCACTATTGTTACTACTGCTACTACTAGAATCACCTCTACTGTTATTATTACTGCTTTTTCTACTGCTGCTGCTCCACTACCATCACCACTACTACTACTACCAAAAGTATTACTACCATTGCTGCTGCACCTACTACCACCACTACTTCTACTATTATGACTACTATTAATATTACTACTGCTGCTGCTACTACTTTCGCTGCTGCTACTACTACTGTTGCTGCTGTTTTTACTACAACCACTACTACTACTGCTATTACCATTATTATTGCTATTACTACTGCTGCTGCTACTACTAGTACTACTACTTTCGCTGCTGCTACTACTACTGCTGTTTTTTCTACTACCACCACTACTGCTATTACCACTATTATTACTTTTACTATTGCTGCTGCCACTACTACTACTATTTTCGCTGCAACTACTACTACTACTACCTTCGCTGTTGCTGCTACTACCACCAATACTGCTACTACCTCAATTATTACTACTTCTGCTGTTGCTACTACGACCATTACCACCACTATTATTACTACCACTACTATTACTACTACTACTACTGCTCCTACTACTACTGCTTTGCTAGCATTTTTACTGATTTTATTTTAATTATAAAAACACGTTTACTGATTGACTAATTGATGAATCAATTGTTTGTGTTTTTTTTTTTTTTTTTTTTGCTTGTTTGTTGTTGTTTTTTTTTGGGGGGGGGGTTTAAGTTTTTTTTTTTTTTTAAATCATACAAATTAGGATCAGTGAATCCGTAATCTCTCTTTCAGGCGTTATACTATCCAGACCATGTTGGGGTCTCCGTGGGAGCACTAGATGATCCTGACTTCTATCTCTTGGAGACTCACTTTGATAATCCAACCCAAAAATCAGGTGACACTTTTTCTCTCATTTGCATGAAATATGCAGAAAAATTGCATATCAAACGGATATAGTGACTTTTTAGTAATTTCTTAAGTAAACCAGGAAATAAATGGATAAAAGAGCGAAAGAAAGAAGGAAGGAATTTATTCATCAGATAGAAAATGTATACATGCACTTATTACTGTTGCCATGGTTCCCATTTTTTAATCATTAGAAGAGCATTATTAGTGTAAAAAAATATATATCATCTCTATGATAAACCTACATTCAAATGGTTGGTTTTAATTCTTATTTAAAATCATTGTGGTTGTGGAGAACGTTGACTGGTATGTTCAAGTTTATCTGGAGAAAAAATTCATATAATACACGAACAATGAGACAATTTATTTTTTACACAGCTTTTAGTTAGGTCCAAGGCATAGGATGGAAGAAGAATATTTTGACTCTTTTGAATATGAACGTCTCGTTTTCTCTTTAAAGTGACTTTATCGATCTTTTGTCAACTTTTGACCCATCCTTGAGAACGAATATTCTGTACGCTTTGGGTGAAGTTCAGAGAGAGAGAGAGAGAGAGAGAGAGAGAGAGAGAGAGAGAGTACAGAGAGAGTTCATTATACATGTAGAGATGTTCCTTTGCTCTTCTTAATCAGGTATGATTGATGATTCTGGAATACGGATAACTCTAACCAGGAACCTTCGTCCCCAAGAGGCTGAGATGTTGCAGGTCGGTTTCAAAGTCGACTGGGAACAAATCACTCCACCATTTGAAAAAGCCTTCATGTGCCAATCATATTGCCCGTCTCAGTGCATAGACCACGTGAGTTGACACGATATTTTAATTGAAAAAAAATAATTTCTCAGAACTGATGGGTCTTAACACGAAACACATAATTTGTGAAAAGAAATTATTTGGTAGGTTGCAGCCATGTCACAATTTTCACCGACCTGTAGACAGGGCCGGATTAAGATCTTTAGAGGCCCTAAGCACTGAAAAGAGTATGGTGAAAATATGTAACTTTTTTTTTAAAAAAAGTGTAATTTCTGATTTTATTTTATTTTTAATTTTTGCCCCTGCTTTGCTGGTGCCATTAGCACCTGCATAGTCTGCCTGTTGGATAATCCAGCAGAATAACATTAGTTGCACAATTATAGAGGCATCTGCTTTGATGATATTTTGTTACCTCACTTTTTGTATTGGTAGGTATACATGCCTTTAAGTGTTCATGTGTCTTGTGCAGATAATGCTTTAGTTTCTAAACTACATTTCTAAAATTTTAATTTGATTGGTACATTTTTCTTCTAAAATGTTGTGCAGATAAAGAAGGAAAGACCGAAATGCATCTGAAAAATGTCAGGAAGAAAAAATGAAAACCGGAAAAAGGAAGAAAGATATCGCTACCGGCTTAATGGATACAATGATTCCCGACCTACAATTAGAAGAAAAGTTAATTAATCTATAACATACATTTGTGTCCGAAATTAAATAATTGCTCATGTATGCTCCATTCGTTGTACTTCTTCGCACTGTAAACTTTCTGATTTGATCCGATCGGTGGGACATGGTGCCAATACTTAATCAACATAAAAGTGATTTAATATTTCATTTAGGCCCTCGGAAATCTGACGGATATCAAAGTATTCGGAATTCTCCAGCATGCCCATTTGCTTGGGAGGGCCATCAGGACGAGGCACTTCCGGAACGGTAAAGAGTTACCTCCCGTAGCAACAGATCCTAGCTACGATTTTGATTTCCAGGAAACACGTCTACTCAGAGAAGAAATCCCAATTATACAGGTGAGTAAACAATTTTTTATATGATGTATTCTTTTTTCAGATAATTTTTAAAATTACTTTTTCTAGAAACCAAAAGAACATCTTATGTTACCGACTTTTCGGAATGTTTTGAGAGAAAAGAGAGGTAGCTTTAAGAAGAGTATCAGTAAATACTGCTCTTTAGCAAAATATATAGAGGATATTTTCTTTTCCTACGTTAATACCTAGTCAAAATATATCGTTTTTGTTACCACAAGATGAAATATATCCGGTATTTACGCAGGAAAAGAAAATTTTCTTTTTATTATTCACCAAACTTTCTCCAGAATCGAAGCTTAGAAGATTAAATTCACTTCAGCACAACACAACACCCCCGTTTTCGTAGATTCACATCACTTTCATATGCTTATCATATAAATATCAGTGACTTAATAGAGCGGTAGGATTGGGATGACCTAATCTGTAGAAGTAAATTACATTTTTGACATTTTGCAAACTATTTGATCATATATGACCACAAAGCAAGTCCGATTCAGCAATGCATTAAAGCGGGTTTATCATTGTTGTCATGGAAGTAAGGGAAACTAACTTCATAGAGACGCGAACGGCGTCGAATCAAATTTCTTCAGCAAAAATGAATTTCCATGCCTGAAATGTAATACAGTTTCTTTTATTTGTTCTAGCTCACAAAGTGCTCGTTTTTGTTGCTGCAGGTATAACTTCTGTAGGCACAAGTAATCAAGCATCGCATGGCATGATGGGAAATCTTATATTTTCATATGTGAAAATATAAAGATATATTTTTTTACATGTGACAATAAAGGAGTAAAAAATTATGAAAATCATTGGCCAATAAGTTTCTATATTTCACACTTAAGTAGATAATAAAAGAGCATATATATATATACATATATATATGTATATGTGTGTTTGTGTATGTATGTATATATGTATGTAAAATAAAGCACTTTAAGGCCATAACTTTGCTCTTCCAACACTAATTTTGTTTGTAATTAGGTGATTCGAATGACCATTAATCTACCGAGCTCTCTCCGAGTACAAATATAGAATCTTGTGAAATGACTAATCGAACTGAGTTTCACTGTTATAAAGAATAAGCGCAAACGATCTTCACTAATTCAACAAAAACAGCATACGACCTTCATTAATTTGAAAAATATAAGCTGATACGACTTCACTAATTTAAAAAAAATAAGAGCATACGACCTTCACTAATTTAAAAAACAGCGCAAACGACCTTCACTAATTTAAAACATACACGGATACGACCTTCACTAATTAAAAACAATATGAGCATACGACCTTCACTGATTTAAAAAATAGGCGCATAGTCGCATTATCCAGACTATACAGTGTGTCTTTAATTGTAAAAGAAATCAAATTTTAGCGCCGAAGTTTACCCTTTTATTTTGCCTAAATAGGTACTTAAAATTAAGTTTGCAAAGTCTGTCCTATATATTTGCTTCTACATTTAGATTTGATTCACCATTTTAAAGAACTTGTCAGTTCATACTGAATTTTAAATGCGTGTATAAAAGCAACTTTGTGAATGCTCAGTTTTAATGAACATCCTATGTACACTCTGCATATTGTAGGCACCTACCATACACATTACATACACAAAATCATTGTGACCTTGTTCTCGTGTTCATTTAATTTTAAATACAAACAAGGGGAAGGGTTAGTTGTCCAATTTGATTAATCTATATGGTTTTTGATGTGCTTTATATATCAGTAATTGCATATTGGTTTAGGAAAATTAAACTGCTGTGAATCCACTGTTTTTCGTGAGGTTGCAATTTTCGTGGATTTCGTGGCTGCTACAAATCACGAAATCTCAGACCGAAAGAACAATGATTTTTCAGTGATGACAATAGGACCCTATTAGACGAATGTATGTACCAAAGAAAATGATATTGTTCGTGAAAATATGAAACTGTTATCCAAGAAAATAAATTTTTTACAGTAGTTGAGTATAGAATACATGACATATCTCTCTCTCTCTCTCTTCCATTTTTCAATATTGCTCTTAAAATCATAAACATTCTTCGAGAATATTTAAAAAATTCGTACGATGGCTTTCCCTCGAATAAAATGGAATTTAAAACTCTCGATAATTGTTGACTCTGTATTATAGCTGAAATGTCCCACATTCAGATTCCTTTCAAACTAGGTTTACAAACAAACACGTCTTTGACTTTTCAGGGAGACAGTTTTATGGTTGAATGTACTTATGACTCGACCGGAAGAACTGCAGTGACTCTGGTAAGTATTACACACTTCTAACTTTCTTTACAACAATAACCTCCGAATCTGTTCCCTTGGTTATAATTTTAATTCATCTCTAGACTTGTTGCTGACAAATTTTAAACTCATTTACCACCCGATCACCTCCACTCCGCCATTTCACTGACTGATCTAGGCAAGTGTATTCACAAGCTAGCAGTCAATACCAATCAGAATAGATACATGTGACATGTTTTGAAGAAGTAACGTAAAATCGTGTATCCTATATGTTGTCGGCCAATCTTGAAGAAGAATCAGATCAGGACAATCCAGCATAAGTGTGCAAACTGCGCACAAATTTATTGAAGACGATGAGTTTGAAAAAAGTAAACACAACCTTGGTTTGATATGATTGTGCAATGGATTCTATGCTTGAACATCAAAACAAGGGCCATAAATGTCTTGTTATAAGTTTTAAAAAAATTGAAATTAACTGGGTACAAAATGAGAGAGTCGTTTTGTTCTGAGTGGTGAAAATTGTTTTTAAACTATTGCAAGCACTGTTAGTCGCATTTCGTAATCTTCAAAGTACTAGTAGTCTGAACACCTGGGGGGGGGGGGACAGCAGTGTAATATGAGGCTTAGGTGACCTTGAGGATAGTATAAAACCATCAGAGGATTGTAAATTATTTAAAAACTGAGTTTTGATAAAGTTTATTTTGAAGGATTATTGGCTGCCCAGTAATATTAGGTCAAGACCTGGTAAAATATAAGTTTGTTATAAGCGAGAATATGAAATGATCTCCTTTTTCATACTTTTTTCTAGGGTGGGCTATCGACTCAAGACGAAATGTGCTTGAGCTTTCTCCTCTACTACCCCAAAATAGAACTGAAGAAATGTATCAGCAGTCCAACATATGACAGCATCTCTCATGATAAAAATAAAATCTGGTCCACGTTACAATCTTATAATTGGTCTTCCCCTCACGACAGAGAGATCTTCAAACAGAAGATCCGTGAGTCTAGTATACATCATATCTGTCAAGGGGACGATATGATCCCACAGGTAATTCTTTCTTTCTTTTTTCTTTTCTCATTCTTTATTTTTAAGAAACCAAAGAAAACCCGTCCATGAGTATTGACATAACTAATCAGTAACTTGTTCCTGTTAAAATACTTGGTCGCTGTTAACTTAAGAAAGAAGAGACTGCAATAAGTTTGCATTAGGCACATTAATGTAGATCAATCATCAGTCTCACTGTCACATATTCGATATATATAATAATATTAATAATATTTTAGCGGATTGTACTAACCAATGTTTATACGATTATTGGCTCATTCACGCACTTTGTGAATAATTTGAACAATCATATCTTTTCGACATCTAGAGTGTCATTCCTCTTAAGTATATACGCTTTATTTTAATTTTAATTTTAATTTCCTAAGAAACTGAATCTATTAAGTGTTTGTTCAGTTACATAATACAATTAGCTTCAAATATACATCACATAATTATGGGCGAACATTTCGTTTTCTCAGATTATGGTAGTAGCTTTCCAGGACGAGTTGTTCGTCAAAGTGTAGTTTGTTTCATTATTATTCCGTTCAAATCACACGGTCAAAAACTGTATACGGCTTATCTGTAGTAAAGCATATTTCTGTATAGCACTTAATGCTTTTATAGATATCCGTTGCATAAAGACACTGTGTTGTGTTTTCGTACTATGACCAAAAAATTGTTTCACATTTAATTGTTGTTTGAATGTGTTGGTGACATTGTCTATGATGAAAAAGAAACTGATTCACGTTTAGAATTCAGCTGATCTAAAGTGACCAATACATTTGAATGGTGATTTAGACCGAATCATATATTTCTGTTCACAAGCGCCAAAACAGATCCGTGTTTGCTGATTGGTGGAATTAATCCCAATTAGGTATGTGAAACCATCTTGTTCTACATATGGACGTTTAGTGCACACAAAGTAACTGATACGTCAAATGCGCGCGTCGTATACTGAAATTAAGCGGATAACTTAAAAGCGTTACTAATGAAGTTTTGTATCTATATGAATCAAGTATACGAGTATTGAATAAGACGGGGGGGGGGGGCATAAGTGCATGTTTGGATAAAATTGGGACTCTGTAAATACTCTGAGCTATAATATTTTAGGAAGCTTTTAAAAAAAGTTTGAGCAGGTGTCGAAATGTGTTTTTCTTTTCTGCCCTTTCAGGTACTGCAATACACGTTTCACGAAAACCCACCAGACTATGTTAAACCAGCATCATCGACATGTCCTTAATGGAATCTAGCAAAAACGATAATAATCGGTATCTTAAACTCTGTTTCTTTGAGTTGAGAATAACTAAAAAAACTGATTTAAAAGACACTCATCAATTTCTTATATATGTACTTTGTTTTCGATACGTTTCTGACTGTATATATGGCATTTGAATAGCGAACTCTTGTTTGTACAGTTAATAAAAAAATGGAAATACATCATCTAAAGTGTTTTCATTTTGGTTCAATCATTCATCTGTAAATCAGATGATGTTTATTAAAAGATAACTTTCAATCACTGAAAGCACGCTAGAAGCGACAAATTTTCTTTATGCATGCGACCTTCAGCGTAACAGAGAAAAACCTGGGTCATTTAAGCGCCTGCATATATTATTCGCCCCATGCTTTTTTATACATGTGAACTAACGCATTTAAATGGTTAGGACTACATAATCTATTGTGGACTCATGAAGACATCTAACTCTTTCTTATGATGCCACATCCAAACTCAAGTGCTTAGCCTCAAAATGTATGGAATATTCATGAATTTAATTCACAGTCACCCAGTTTCCCTTTGATTTTTAAGTACATGTGCTTGTATTTCTTAATAATTGTACTCTTTGGGGATAACCCTACTATTCTATTATATTGCTAAATGTCAGATTAGTACGTTAGTCAACAGTTGAGCGCTCCAAAGAGAGAGAGAGAGTAATAATATTAATAATACAAAAACAATCGGCAAACATATATGTATGCTCTTATATTTTAATGAACCCAATAAATAATAGTTTTAACACAAACCGAGGGGTCCAAATATAGCTTTTATTCCCGGGGGTAAAATCGATATATTAGAATCGATAATTACTATTATATTTTTAAAAATTTCTTAAGATAATAAAGTTTATATTGCAAAGAACAGTTTACATATTCCAAAGTCACTTACTTGAACGTTTAATGAAATCTCTAGAGCGTCGACTTTTTTCTCTATCCGTCCATTTTTCTATCCATCCAATGTAAAATCACCAGGTACGTTTTACAATCGATTTCCATACATTATACAAGACTGCTGAACTCGATGAAATAGATCCATTTTTTAATTTGTTTTCAAAATTACGACCTGGAGAACGTAAAGATGTCAACGTCATTTACTTTAATGAAATCTCTAGAGTGGTGACTTTACCTTTTCTATCCGTCCATTTTTCTCTCCATTCATAGATCCACAGTAGAGACTTCCAGATATTCCACAAGATTGATAAATCTCAATCAATTATATCCATTACTGTTTACTTTTCCATGTTGGCATGGAGAACATGAAGTGCATCCACTGGAGAGGCTGGTCGAATGACTTCTACAACTTTACTTGAACTTTAGAACCCTTTGAAATCTATACTTGATCATGTGATTGCATCATCCATTATACGCGAAGTAATGACGTCAATCCTATTGAGGGAGTACAAAAAAGTTAAAATGGTCCATTGTCTTTAAGGAGATGTAAGGAGTGGTATTCATTTCAAAATGCTAATGTTCTTCTAGCACCGCAAAAAATATAATTCTGAACAATTTTTAAATAAATGTGCTGTGGATCAAATGTAAAGTTATACTGCACACCGCTGATATTTGTCTCGTAGGTGTTCTTTATCTTTGTTGTAATTAGTTCCACGCATGTGACTTGGCCATTTACCTCTTCTGTATATGATTTGCTCAAATAGCAAAGTAATGAAAATGTCAAGGGGGTATTGGAAAGTATTGACGAGTTATTCGCAACGAGATTTTATGGGTAAGATGAAAACACTATATCAGTTCAAACTTTGATGGTACGAAATATTTAACTTTGGTTTGGACCAACAGGACTTTTAAGTTGATACACAAAGAAAAAAGGAAAGAATGAGATAAGAAAGAAGTCATCAATGCAGCACTTAAAACTACGTCATAACCTTTCAGGTAGTAAAAAATGTTTAAATTTAACATCCATGGGTCCGTTCTTAAAAAGGAAGAAAAATATGAACGATCTCTTTTCAAGAACGTACGAACCAATTATTTTGCTTATTCAGTTGAGAACATTCTGTCAATAATACTTTTAAAGTTTACGCAAAATTGTGGTTACTGGTATTCGCAATCAAAATCAATAATTGTATTGCCAGGCTACGTTTTCAGTAGATTAGTACATTTCTTATACACAACATCTCTCTCTCTCTCTCTCTCTCTCTCTCTCTCTCTCTCTCTCTCTCTCTCTCTCTCTCTCTCTCTCTCTCTCTCTCTCGTTGTCTATGGCACATTATATGTTTGTACGGCTAACATGGGATGACCATCAGCCCCATCAACAGCCTTTGATGGGAATAATAAACTAAAATAAAAATCGCCATATTTAAGGCAAAATTGCAGAAACCGACATCGTCAAATAAGGAGAAGTGGGTTTACCAATCTGTATACAAGTTGACAGGGGTCTTTCTGCTATCCAGTCTTTTCAGATAACATAACTGATCCTCTTTATTTCATTCCAAAGGTTTCCATTACTAAAAATTATTAGCAAAATAGGAAAAAGGTCTTAGCTGAATGCAATAAAATCGGTTGACCAAATTGTATGAAGATTATCCTGTTACATAAAACTATCATGCCCACATTTACTATGCATAATGCCGAATAGAACTAGACGTATAATGCACTGCAGCTTTGCGAAACTTGCCGGGCACTTTGATCCAGTGCTTAGGGTTATATATGTTACACAGTGCTCGTAGGAAAAATTTCAAAATTTTACGGTGTCCAGATTTCCCAGTAAATTAGGCTCTTAGACAAACCATTAAATAAACAGTAAACGGGGGAAGATATGAACGTTCACCAAGTCGAAACAGTGGTATTGATATGTTACAATTATTCATTAAAAATAACTGCTTTATATATTATTGAAGCTGAAAATGTATCTTAGGTTCCCCACCGTTCCGAAAGAAACTCGGATAGAGTTATGGCCTTTGACAATTATATTTACATCGTCACATGGAACGTTCCTTGTAATCAACGCAGCTTTACATCTTAACATGGAACGTTGCTTGTAACCAAGACAGTATGGGTTTATCTCGTAAGTATGGGTTTTATCTCGTAAGTATGGGTTTTATCTCGTCAGCTCCATATCGGATATCCTTATGGCCCTTGACAATTAACTTCAAATCTTCACATGGAATGTTGCTTGTAACGGGCATAGCTTGATAACCATTTCACAATAGTCTGATGCAATTTGGTATGAACATTTTCTCATATACCTAGATGGTCCTTTAAGGCCTTTGTCTCTTCAACTGCAGTTCGGATAGAGTTATGTCCTTTATCGAGCATGTCCTTCTTTTCACACGGAAACTTGGAATACTGTTGCAACCAAGAACCAGTCCACATATTTTGCTGAAACTTGATAAGAACTTTTTCTCTTAAACAGAGAGTTGCATTTAATGAATTTTGTATTGTCTACGCCATTTTGGACAGAGTTACGACCCTTGTCAATCAATTTCATATCTTTACTTGGGTTGTTGCTTGTGATCAGCATCACTCTCTAACTACTGAACATATTTTGATGCAATTTGATGTGAGCGTTGTTTCATAGACCAATGTGCGTCGTCTACTCGATTTTGGAGAGAGTTTCGACCCCTGTCGATCAACTCCATATCTTTATCTTTACATGGGATTTTGCTTGTATTGATGAGACCTTGAGTGAAGTTAACTTTAAGCATTCATTGTAATCCTTTCGAGGAGTCATTGCCCCTGAATCTTATGGCTTCCCAAGGCAAGTGCTTCTGGTTAAGGCCCTACGAAACAGGTTGTAGTGAGCTGAACCCTTTGCAATGTACCCATCGCTAATAGTTTTAGTATTACTGATCTAAATATGAATGAAAAGAGATTATATATAAAACTGGTTGGTTGATCTCTAATTATCAAATCTCTCCTGAAATAAAGAGACATGCTCATGTCTGAAAAAGATACAGTTTTGTACCTTGGAAAAGAACGCCTGAACATGAACCCATAGATCAGTGCGAAGTAGGTACTGTAAGTCATTATCACAAGCATATTTTACTAAGATGCCATACTGTGTCGGACGAGTTAATATTTAACCCGAACCTGATAAACCGGTCCATATTCTGATAAACCGGTCCATATCCTGATAAACCGGTCCATATCCTGATAAACCGGTCCATATCCTGATAAACCGATCCATATCCTGATAAACCGGTCCATATCATGATAAACCGGTCCATATCTACCGTGGTAATCAAACGTCATGACGTCAACTCCTAATGTAAACATTGAAAATACCACTTGATTTAAACGGAATATCGTTGCCAGTCACATTTGTAAGGATGTGGGAGTCTAATCTTATAAATCAAGTGCATTCAGTGTTAGAAATTAATTGGCTTCCGCATGAACAGAAATAAGCAATTAGGGAATGTTTGGGGTGTGTGTATTTATTGTTAAAAATGACACAAAATCTATCTATTCTATGCATACGTAACTCAGTAATAATTAACCGACTGACTGACTGACTTGACTGACTAACCGACTAACTAAATACCAACAAAAGAAAATGTTCCATCAAATAATATATTTAACTAGTAATTGCCTCTCAACACAAATTTGTAGGGACTGTTGACAGAAAAGTGCAATGAAAATAACAGTATATGCATGTGTGTAATACAAAGTTTTCAAACTCTTCATATGTGGTCTCATATTGTCAATTAGATCGAAAATACTTTGCTTCAATTTGGTTTGGCTTTTTGATGGCCCAACAACACAAGTAGCTTATTTGGTGCCGATGCCCAAAGACATACAACCCACCCAGGCTGATCCAATGGTAGGATTCGAACCAACACCCGTTCCGTTCAGTCGCGAGTCAGGCATGCTAACCATCTAAACCATAGTGGCTCCTATTGATCGAGGATGCAATCTGTATGGTGTTATTTGTTGTTGGTTGTTTTTAGTGCTCTTTTTCTTGGCTTTAACGGCACTTTTAACACATTATAGGCTATCTCATATCGGTCAGATATGACTGGATGGTGGTAATATACTCCATTACCATTACCCACAATGCATCCGCAATCTAATTGACATTATTGTAATAGATGTATCAATATTTTGTTACATACGAGATTAGAATTAAATTCCTAGCAGGTAAAAGCATTCGGTTTACTCAGATGTTATAACAAATCTCTCCATATATATTTAAATGATAAAATCCCTCAAAATTAGTCGTGGAAAATATTAGAAATAAATGTTATCGTGTTATTTAAAAAAAAATAGCTTCTCCCTTTTCAAAAAGGAAATGATCTTATTAATACTGAAAAAGCACATTTAAGAATAAAAAGTCAATCACCTGTTCAATTAAGCGTGCGAATGCAAAACGCAGTTTATGATTGGCTGAATGCCAGTGACGACAAGCCCGGATCATCCGTTCCACTTCAGCTTTCATCACTATGCAATGGATAGTCAAACCAAGGCATGTGGATACAATGAATTGAAACGAAAACGATGCGCTCCAATGTCTAAACACTAGACGGCGCCGTAAATATTGATTAAGGTAGCCAGGGTCATACGACTCCCTTCGGTTATGCAATGAAAGTCAAACAAAGGCCTTGTACTAGCTAGTGTAGAACATTCGCTGTTTTACCGTGTGTAGTATTCTTGAGCTTGGAAACACTACTGGGTATAGTTACCGTGTCTCAGAAATCTCGAAAGGCAACAATAGTTGCTCTTTTGTTAGGTTCATAACCCTGCAAACGACCACGAACTCGACCTTTATGGCCCTGTGCCAACTCGGTCAGCTCGAACTCGATACATGTCTGATGGATCATTTTCGAGATGAGTGTATCTGAGATCCCGGATCTTCAATCCGAATTTCGGTAATCCCTGTGAATATCAAATTGTCACGCTTACTTTGCAGTTTCAAATCTACTGATTTACTTGCTACCGTTTTTAAGAGCGACGCGTTAGAATTAAAAGTAGACTCAAAGTTTATGGCAGAATCACGAGTGTTCTCCACCATGACTTTGAAATCGCACCAAGCCTATTCTGAAGTTTCAACATTACAGAGTTCGGAAAATAAAGTCAGAAGATCGTTATCAAGAGATAAAACGGCAAGAGTTGTCGTACTTACAGAATGCATACCACCCGTGCTGAATCTGCACCTCTTCTTACGTTCCACCACGTCAAAACATTTCAACATTGGGATCGCTGAGATCAGCCATGATGAAGGCATTTTCATGAAATGGGATAAGCCTATTCCCGATTTATTCAATGAATTTTCCTTGTTCAGAACTCATTAGACTATTTGGACTCTAGACGATTGCATTGTTCATCAAACTTATGACGAAAACATATCTAACACGTCAAAATTTAACACAATGAAAGGCAACACAATCGAAAAACACATTTACAGAACACACCATCAAATACGTAATTATGTCAACTCGTTCTCAAGGGATGAGATCAAAACGAATCCGCTTCATGTAAACAAACCATAAAGGGGAGTAGTTTTATCGGTTTTCCCCAGATCGATATCTGCTAATTTTCTATGCTGATACAGTGTGGGTAGGCCAAGACTACAGTGATGACGTAATAGTAACATTATAGGTAGGGAATCTTACATAAGTGTTCATTTGAAATGAAATATATGAAACGAGTTGAATGACTTTTATCTTTTGCAACCGTTATAATAATAATAATAATAATAATAATAATAATAATAATAATAATAATAATTCTTTATTTTAAGAGTTGGTTTTACTTGATTATTCAATTAGTAATGATTAATCTCCCTCAATCTGCAAAAAGAATGAAATCATGTAACGATTGTCATGAATTTTCATTTAAAAAAGTACATATTGAAGATACAGAGGATCTCAAATGGGTAATAATTTAATATTGGGTTTATCAAACGAGTTGAATAATGTCCAGCTTTTGCAAGCCTTGTCGATCAAACTTGGAATTTATTCAACGAGTTTCATACATTCAATATTTAAATCATTGCCCGTTTGAGATTCTGTTATCAAATAGTTTTTATTTTTAGTGGAAATAATCTAGATAGAAAGAACAAATGATTTTGGCATTTAATTAAGCTCTGGCTCAGACGCTGCACCTTCAATTCTTGTACTTGAAAATATAGTTTCAGACCTGAGTTGAAGCAATATTGCACAATTCGATGACCAATAACATTTAAAAGTAGATTTATTTTACAAATTACAATTCAAAGAGCAACTGTCCTTCCAATCAATAGAACATTTGATGCGAACAATATCATTTTTCAACACTGGATCTCCAGTGGAAATTCCTGTGTGATGTCACACAGTACACTTGGTCAGGACAGCTGGAGTTGTTGATGCTCCATATACATGGATTTCGATGAGACTGTATACAACGTTTCCACCGAAAAGAGTGTTGATTCCATCATGGACATTCACCACAAAATGCAATATTGGATATGGCAGAAGAAATATCATTCTATTTGTTGGATATCTGTCTGAAGGGATGATTAATGCATGCAGAAATATAACTAAATCTTAAGGTGTTATGAAGCTGCTAGTTTGCATTTCTATGGCTCTATAGTGATTCTCAGATTGAATGTTTCTCTGACCGAATATTTGCATTATTTTATTTGGACAGATGCTGTGTTAGCATAATTTTTGTATCAGTTGAGAGACCAGTACTTGTCGACATTTTCTTCACAATAGAGGTGAGTTATTCAGTCCTACAGGCGATAGGTTGACATTTAAACCACGCTTGTCCTGGCAGTGGGAGTACAATATCCATACCACGTGATAGCAGCAATGAAAAGGGGACTGTCTGCATTGCAATAGGTTGGTTACAGGGCTCATCTTTACGTAGACTCGGTATGTTCCATGTGGGACAGCGTTATGGATTTTCTTGTTTGTCCCACATTTTCGGTTTAACTATGTGAAAGTCAGGCGGGTTTACTCATGTTCTAATTTTAGTTTGGCATTTAGAGAATTCTACGTAGGATACATTGGCCATATTCCGACATACGTTACCATTACTGTGCGTTTTTGTGAGAGATGCCCGTTTTTTCCCAATGTCCATTCGGCTACCGATTGGATAGACGTCCGCCATATTGTTGATAGTAAAAGTGAGAAAAAAAAGACAGTTCCAGAAGCTGGGGCAAGGAATATTCCCACGGTCGCAGCCAATCAGTAATGAGAAAACTGCGCAAGAATGACATGGGCTTTTTGTGACCAATCAGATTCACAGAAAGTGATATGTTAACGTGTTGATATATCACAAATAATAAGCCGCAAATACTGTATGTAAAGTGAAAATACTTTTTATCCCGTGACAAAAATCACTAATTTTAATCCATAAAGCGGCAAATTAGCAAAATGAAATGACCGTAGAAAACATTCGGATATCTCAAATAGGTGTAACTGGTTCATAAAAAGATTGTATTCATGGAAACAAAGATTTATAATTGTTTTAATAATTTAGGGAAAAAGAAAGCAATGTAATTTGCTTTCGAATTGTACAAATGCCATTTCAACTGCATGACGCTAAGAACTTAACGCTGTGACTTCACTTGAAAGTAAATGATATCATGACCATACAATATGAAGAATCACCGTGCTACTTCTTTAAATATTCACATCACGTGCAATCCAGTAAAATACATCTCTCACATGCATCATGTAATAATAATAATAATTATAAAAAAGCACAAACAAATATCTGAAATGTTAAAGGCAACGTCATATCGATATCGTCATTTGATAAAGTACAGTCTGTCTGAATATCTTTGTTTTTGACCTGCATACAGAGTGTAATAGGAATCAGTGACTAATTAAGGATTTACCGTTTATTTTTTATTTTTTTTACGTTCATTGAAGTAATAACCGAGGAAAGTCTTTTCAAACTGTTTGATCCAGCGGATCATATCTGAGTTTGCACAGCGTTTTTTTCCGTTCGTACTTCAGTGAACATAACAAAATAAACTGTTCAATCCTTACAGCTAAAGTTTACATCTAATAAAGACAAAATAATGAAAATCCTTTTAAAAAGTGTATTAAATAGACCATTCTAACCTTGTCTAACCGTGGATTAATACATGCAAAAATGGCACTCAGTGCCCTTAATTTGCATACAGCCAATCAGAAGACGGCAACAAGTCCCCTGACAACATGGCACAAATTGACCCTTGGTTATTAAATCATTATATGAACAGGCTCTATTGGACTACAGAGTCAAATTACCCATAGCCAAATCTATGGTGGAGAAATGCGCATATGGTTTAACTGCAACATTAATTTCAACGTGTTTAATTACTTGTAGACTTATTTCTCTATGTCGAAATTTGGGAGTAGTGTACAACATTCGCCACTAAAGAAAAGAGATTGTATTTCTTAGCTTTTGCAATATAGTCTATAGTTTACCGGAAATTACAAATGTATCTACCTAACAGGATAATTGTGTCAGAGAGAGAGAGAGAGAGAGAGAGAGAGAGAGAGAGAGAGAGAGAGAGAGAGAGAGAGAGAGAGAGAGAGAGAGAGAGAGAGACGCCACTGATATAGACCTCATGAGTGCACAAAGTGATAAAATCACTCAAAATTAAATCAATTCGGGTTGATGAAACTGATAGCAAATCTCTTTGTTTTAAAGCTAAAGCGGGGTGGAGAGAGAAGGGGGATGGGGAGAGAAGGGGGATGAGGAGCCCGCTTGTGATTGCCATCAATAAAGAATATTTTTTTAAACAAACAACGAAGCACTTGTTGTTTGAAAAAGAATATCAAACACGAGTTCTTGCAACAAATGCTAAATGAAGTGACCGCTTAAAATTTAGACCAATGCATTATTGCTCGATAGTATTCTATGGAAATCTGCATTTGTGTGCATGTAACCTAATGAACGTGTGTGTGTGTGTGTGTGTGTGTGAGAGAGAGAGAGAGAGAGAGAGAGAGAGAGAGAGAGAGAGAGAGAGAGAGAGAGAGAGAGAGAGAGCGATTCTGAAATCGCAAGGCTGCACATTCACAAATAACATGACTTACTTTTTGAAACATCTGGTCTCGAACTCATCAGTTTGATTCACCCAGTTTATGTTTTACTTCTCTGCTGTATCAGGGTATATCCATATTTGGATTTCCTTAAAAACAATACGCTTATCTATAAATTATAACACTAGTTTTAGTGTAGCTGATTCACGCCGTCCCCTTTTTGACAACCGTCAAGAATATCTTCCACTGTTTTTGAAGGGTAAGCTAAAGTTCTAACTATTGGACTCTACAGAAAGTTATTTAAACTAGAATTTCAACTGAAGAGAATGCTAACTTCTTTCAGTTTTTCGTTTAGGCCACAATTTCATTCGAAACCTGAAAATACGACTTTAGGCCTAAATGCAAAACTTGTCCAAATGCGAGGAGAAATCAATTATTCCAGTGTCATCGACTCAATTTGGCCTTACTAGATGTTACAATGTTAACAAAATGTACATGTAAGAATATAAATTGGACGAGCATTTGGAATGTCAGGACCTGCGACTCTCTCTCTCTCTCTCTCTCCGCCGGTTATCTACAATTTTGATCGATCTAACTTTCAGCTATATATTTTCAGAGTCCTTTAAGCTCGATTTTTTTTGTTTTGTTGTTTCATTCACAGCAATATTTGTTATACACCGTAAACATGGCATGATCACATTGCCATCGTTGTTGATGTAAATCAATATTACGTCACTGTAGCTTACAAATATTTTTTTTTTAATTCTATGCGAAAGTCGGATAAAGTTGTCCCAGTGGGCGAGGCTAAATTATTTATTTTTTCTTTCGGTTCATACAGGTATAAATAAAAGAATTTAAAAATGCCGGCCTACTCTGATTGCTGGAAATCGTAGTGAAGAAAGAAAAATGTTATTATTCATTGGTGAATAGAGTCCTCAAGCATTTTTTCTTTGCTGCAGAGCATTCTTGCAATATGCCGGAAGACAAGCAAATACTAATTGGAAAACAAGCAGCTAATATAGACCAGAGAAATCAGGGGGAATCAATTCATTCTCTAAGCAGAAGAATTTTTTTTTTTTTAAATTTCTTCAAGATTTAAATATCTAAGGATAAAGACTTGGGAAAAGTCCTATCTAATGTTTCAAAATAGTCGCCTAGACACCTGTCCCCAGTTTCACTAAACATATAAAAAAAATGCTCCAATTAAGATTTTAAATTATTACTTTCTTATTGCATAATTTACGAGACGGAATTAATTTACAGTTTAATCTGCCTGGAAACAAGATTAAAAATAGAGTAATTATTTCATGAATTCTCCTTAAAAGAGTCGTGAATTATCTCTCAGGATAAGATGAGGATTTACTCATATTTGCGGAATGCCTAAACTTATATTTTTATTTTAAGAATAAAATGATTCCTAGGTGTACAATTTTAATTCTGTAGAGCGACTCGTTATCCTTTCTGTAAACTCTAACTCTGACAAGAATTCTCATTTTGCCAGAAGTAACACGAGGAACATAATGGAAAATCTGAATACGAGGAAATAGTTTTTGAAATTTAATGCTAGCACCCGAGGTCAGGGTTTGATCAGAGGGAGATGTCATAAGGTTTCTTAGACTAAATGCAGATACAATTTTTACCTGAATGATTACGTAAAGAAGAAAATAATAGATTGGAAGAGGATATTCAAGCTAGCTTAGCACACAAGAATGATTATGTAAAGAAGGAAAGAATAGACTAGAATGGGATAATCCAGCATGCTTAGCACACCAGAATGAGTATGTAAAGAATAGAAAGAATAGACCGGAAGGGGCTATTCCAGCTAGCTTAGCACACCAGAATTATTATGTTAAAAAGGAAAGAATAGACTGGAATGGGATATTCCAGCTAGATTAGCACACCAGAATGATTATGTAAAGAAGAGAAAGAATAGACTGGAAGGGGATATTCCAGCCAGTTTAGCACACCAGAATGAGTATGTAAAGAAGAGAAAGAATAGACTGGAAGTGGATATTCCAGCTAGCTTAGCACACCAGAATGAGTATGTAAAGAAGGAAAGAATAGACTGGAAGGGGATATTCCAGCTAGCTTAGCACACCAGAATGATTATGTAAAGAAGGAAAGAATAGACTGGAAGAGAATATTCCAGCATTCTTAGCAGACCGGTAATTTCGCCCCGAGCACAACATATAATTAAAACACACGAACATGACTCATCTTTATCAAGTGTATGACATTCCTAAATATAGATATAAGTCATCAACCATATGTTAGATACTCATTTAAATGGATGTGTGAGTTATCATATAGCAAATAAATGACGTCATGTTACCACCCATCTGGTTGCCAGCTATGGTATGATGAATGGAGTAGTGATAGAACATTTCCATCATTAAATTTTCAAAAGTCGAAATACGTCCATAAGTTAAAGCACGAAATTTGCATTTATTTATTTAGCCAAATGATAGTAATTATCAGTTAAGTTAAAGCACGACATTTTTATTTATTTATTGCTGCAAATTAGTCAAATTGCCAGTGTTTCAAAAACAATATTTGTGTATTTCTATCCAATGCTTATGCATTCTAATGATCGGTCACGTGACCGAGTGACGTACATCTCCATTACTTCTTTATAAATCCCCTGCCGTTGTTGGCATTACAGCAGAAGGATGGCGCGACAACAGATCATTACGTTGACCATCTTATCGTATCTTGCAGTGGCTTGGGGATTCGTAGGGGTCATCCCCACCGAGCCTTTTAATTATTCAACTCAAGTGGACACCAACGGTAACTACCTTCTCTTCTGGAAATTTAATGATACACACATTTCGTTTGAAGTCCATGTGAAGACCTATGGATATGTTGGATTCGGTTTATCCGATAATGGTAACATGTACCCGGCAGACGTTGTGGTCGGATGGGTAAAAGATGGGGTCACACATTTTAAGGTAATTTTTAAAATTTATGTTACAATTATCATTTCTGTAAACAACCAATACTATGGAATATTTTAGTCTTGTCTTACTTACTAATCAAGGTAACACCACTGTTCTGCAGACAAATACACCAGTCTTTTCATTCTAGCTCTTGTAGCTGCGGTACCTAAGTTGGCAGAGCGTTGAACACGTGATCTAAGAGTCGCGGTTTGATACCCGCCGAGTTCAGCCTCGATCGGTTGCCTGGGTGTGTCCTTTAAACAGCTACCATTTCTTCGGCATAATATATACCAATAACGTGCTGGAAACGCCTTTAAAAACACATTAAACTAAACAACCGTTTTTGTTCGCTCACTCCAGGTGATAAAATCGTTAATGTTTCAAGGTGTGTTGTATACACTAAAGATGTAAATATTTAGAGTTTTAAAGGGAGGTCACCAAATTTCACAAGCCTCCAAATCACAATTCTCTGTAAAAGACAATATAACAAACGTTATAAAGGCTCAGTTCTAATTATATTTTTCCTTTGATTAGTTTATAAAATATTTTTTTTAAAATTACTTTCTGTCAGTTTTATTTATTGCAAATATTGTGCAGATATATTTCCAATCATACAATTTAGTCTTCTGATTTACGTGATACTGAATTACGTTTTTGTCTTTAAGGAAAAAAGTATCGAAGGTGGTCCCATTAAAGACAAGAAAGGTTATTATCCAATACACAAATGATAAAGGGCGCGGGATTGAATCGTACCATAGGATCATCCGCGGTCAGCTACGGCAGTGTCCTCTTGGGCAAGACACTTTACTCCTATTTCCTCGACACTAAAAAACCTCCTCGTTTTTGCTTGCCGTAACACACAAAACCAAACCAAACTAAACGTATAAATTGTTAATAAGTAAATATAAGGCAAATCTGAGTAGGTCATGGCTGCCAAAAATCTCATTAACATACACGAAATGTAATTGTCTTATATTCAGTTGTATGGTTTCTGAATATAAGTACAAGACTATGATACATGCCACTTCTTAAGCATAAGATATTTGTCAAAAGATGTGCAAAAAATGCAAAAGTAAAATTTAGTTAATTCCATGTTTTTTCGAAGCAGTCAAAAGACACTATATGTTGAATCGGGAAGCTGTGTCAATTATAACTAACTTTAATTTTCTTGACAAAAAGAAACTGATAACCACTTTTTCGTCTCTATAACACTTTCAAGTAAGAATCAGGTTACATTGTTTTCTAGTAAAAACGAATGTTTAATACATAGATTTGTAGCCATTCACGGTGGAACTTGGCGTCGTAGGTCGAGATTTCGTCACTTATGAAACAAGAGCCAGGGCTGAGCAAATCCCATAGCCCGACGTCCCGGACAATTCATTTTCGAAGTCGGGCAAGTAAAATTTTCCAAGTCGCTAGTCCGGGACAAGTGCTTTTTAAAAAAAATCGTGCTTTAATCGCTATATCTACCTTTATTTGGCCAGTTATGCCCTCCGGGCGTACTGAATATTTGATTCTACCCCTCTTCATGTATACATTTACATCCTGTATAACACATAAATGGGGTCAGTTCTGTTACCACTTGACTGCATATTGGGCTAAGCGACCAAATTATCGGCAAATCAAAACACGTCAAACAAAAGAAAGCCAGTATGATCAATTAGCAGTGTTTTAAGCGGCTTTGTTGCATTGTGTTTACTCAAGCCAGATCATCACGAGCGGCTCACTATGATTTTAATCCAGCGAGTCAGTGTAATTAAATTAATGAAAGGTACTTTACCGACATCAGTGTTGGTTTCCCTTATGAATTGATTAAATAACAGTAATGATTCTTTAATTTTTAATTGATTATACAGATGATTAACTTGCACGTGCGATATTGCGTTTGAAGCGAAACAATTACGCTAATTAATGAGCTGTCTCTGTTCGTATTTAAAAGAGAAAATGTATGTTATATTTACTTTAGAAGTAGTTGTCAAGCAAGCTGATAGTTACTCTGTGGATAAAATGTGTTTGCTAAATTATTTTCGCAAAGACGGCAATAAGGGCGATTCGGAGAAGGAAAATTTATTGAAAGTGGAGGGATAAAACGTAAGACTGTTACTGAGTGTGCGGTAGCTATTTCTCCAAAGAGACATAAGCAACAATCCGTGGTGGCAAGAAATGTCAAATATGGCACTACTAAGAGACAGAGAAATTTTCAGCCGCATTGGGTTGATTGTTATCCCTGGCTTGAATGTATTGATTCGGAAGGAAAGATGTTTTGCAGTTATTGCAAACAATATCCAAAACTGGCGCAGGTTGGAAATTCACCCAGTGTATTTGTCAGTGGAACTAACAAATTCAGGATTGAACCAATAAAGTCTCATGACGTGTCTGGACCCCACAATGCCAGTGCAGCACAATATATGCACCACACTAGCCAGCATGTGCAGCAAATCAGTGGTCAGAGTTGCTGACACTCCACTAAGAAAGGCCGTTTCAAAACTAAACGAGACTGAAATGAAAAAAAACGAGAGTTCTCTTTAACACAGCCTACACCCTAGCCCGTTATGGAATACCATTTTCTGATATGGAAATGTTGTGTGCACTCCAGGAGAAGAACGGTGTTGAACTTGGCGTGAATTATAAGAACAGATTCAGGGCAAGAGACTTTGTTCAATGAACTTAATCAAGACTTCTTTAAGGAATTCCTTAAACCAAAAGAGTTTACAAATGCTAATGAACATTTCCGCAAATGGACCAGAGCTTGAGGACTTTAACCAGATACAGCTATCAACTGTTGGCTTAGTGCTGGTGCAGGTGGCAGACATATACATGAACATTTTTTCAAATCTTTCAGCTAAAACATATATACATGAACCTGAAGAAGCCAAATGTATAACAAACCAATGTTTTTGAAAATTTAAATTCTTTTAATAAATAATTATGTTGTATATTATTTCGTTTTGTTTTTTATGGATTAAGTACATACATCTCATCAAATCTCGGCAAGTGATTACCATTTTGGGACCAGTGAAAAGTAAGGTGGGACTAGTGAAGAATAAGGTGGGACAAGTGAAAAGTAAGGTGGGACAAGTGAATTTTCTGAAACCACTTGTCCTGGACTAGTGGTTAAAAAAATTTTGCTCACCCCTGCAAGAGCCCCAAAAAATGCCGGCATAAATATCGTAGTTTAACACTTTTTGGGTTATATATTTTGCTATGAGACATTGGGTAGGGTTGAAAATACCCCTACTCCTAAATGTGAACGTTACTAATGCTGAGATATAATGGCACGTAACGGTGAAATATTGATGTTACCAACCTCGTTGAAAGTACGGATGGGATATAAAATGTTCTAATACCTATCCAAGGTCTCGCAGTCAGGTATGTATGTATCCGTTCGTAAAGAAAATTAATGAATTATTAATATTTTCAGCTGCGTAACACAAACAAAAATGACGGATCTGTTATCGAAGAACGGTAACTTTAACTTATTGACAGTACGATGACTCTTGCCACTTCCTATTTTCCAAATTCGCTTTGTCAAACGCTACGAGTTGTTCAGCCATGAAAACATAAACATCTTTATATTTACCATGAAGTTAATAATAAGGTGTTTCTTACCTTGAAAGAAATAATAGTCACGTAATTTCCACAGAAATTCTCTAATATAGGAAATACAATATGTAAAAACATCTTGCTCTGCTTTTCTTATTAGTTTATCAAGTTTTATTCTGCATTCATGTCTTTTAAAACGAATTTATAAAATAAATGTAAACTTCGTTTCACGCTGATGCCCTTTTATCTCCAAAACTATGTGCATGTCTTTTGAAAAAAGTTTGTGATCACTGTGGTGGCTATTGACTCTGAATTGTTCTTTCAATACAGCAATGATAAATTAATGTGTACTGAAAAGTTTGAAGCTTTGTAGCAGACAGCTCAATAGTATTGTTTCCATCTGAAATATCAAATCGTCAAATATTTTTACTGAATAAAATATGATAAGATGCATAATATTTAATGTCATTATAAAAAGGAATTTCTGAACAGGACTATCACACAACTGCGCA
The DNA here is from genome assembly GCA_029931535.1 of Margaritifera margaritifera. NCBI lineage: Eukaryota > Metazoa > Mollusca > Bivalvia > Unionida > Margaritiferidae > Margaritifera > Margaritifera margaritifera. The sequence continues at coordinate 1,043,491 of JAQPZY010001256.1, read as the reverse complement.
TGCGTCTCCAGTGGTTGACAACCACCAAGACTGGTTCCTTATTCATGGAGAGGAGAACGATTTTGGAACTGTGCTAAAGTTTGTCAGAAAATTGGACACCTGCGACAAAGCCGAGGACAAGAAAATTGAGGTATCCTTTGCGTACATCTTCATTTTTACAATTCAAAATATTATATGGATTTTCTTTGTAGTTATGTACACCCCATAATTGTAACGAATGATCATGAAATTTAATGAATTTTACAGTTTTTTTTAAAAGTTAAAATAGCCATAAAAAACAAGAAAATTGGTTAGTTTCAATTTAAAATGAGGTACATAGGGAAACTTTCTCTCAAGTTTAAAAGGCACGAGATTGTTATCGTTTATATTTCATTCGTTGCTGAAATTCTAGGATGGTACCATACGAATGATTTACTCGTATCACCCGACTGACCCTGCTACTGATGACAGCCTGTTGTATCACGGTCCGGAACACAGAGGAACAAAGAGTTTGTCCTTTCTGAGCGTGTCGTCTGCTGCCTCGGTGACATCGTCCTCAGAGCACCACGATGTCCGACTCTACGACTTTCTGAACGAAAATGTACGTTTATTATCTGTTAGCCTCCTTATAAGAGTAATTCAAGATTTAGGCCACGTATATGTGTTTAAAATGTGCATATGATGTAAATATGGAAAACACTAGGCGCTGTTTGCATGGCAGTCTATTTTCTTAAATATCAATGATTCTTTACCGACAATTCAACATTTGATTTGCTTCGATATTTGTTTTAATGATGTCATCATATGTAATTAATTTTTGTGCAGACGCCTTGATACATAATAAGTCAGTCTCTTTTGTTACTCTCAAACCACGTATAATATAGCACATGAAGAAATAAATAATACCATTTATACAATATCATGGTGAATCGAAAATAGTGAAACAGACAAAGTAATTACACCAATTAAATGAATGTTTGTGTTTGGGGAGAATCGCATGCACCATTTATAAATTAAACTATGTTTCTAGTATATTTGTGATGTTCGTATCAATAATTATAGATTTAAGTTTGCAGTACAAATTTAAGTTGTTTATTAGTAATTTGTACTTGTTCAGTATATGTATTGATACATGATCCAAGTCGTTTAATAGCATTGATTTTACATACAGTTTTTTAATATCAGTTATTTCTGAACATTTTGAAAAACTACAAATGCTGGTCTTCTACGTGAAATTGCCACAATCTGCAAACACGATCTCTACTTTCGATCTTTGTTTAAGACCCATTTCAATCAGTTAAGAATGTCTGTATTGATCTTAATGATTTCTATCTTTCACAATATAATTGAATGCGGCCTACATAGAGCAATACATATGGCTGGAAACACAAACAAACACACACACAAACAAACACAGACACAAACTAAACAAACCCAAATAAAATAGTCAACTAAAAACTCACTTTTCCAGTCTTAGTTTGATTATTTGCGTTGCCATTAAGTGCAAGGGTCAATGATAGACCATTTACAAAATAAGTAAGAGTTTACACCGGTTTTGATATTTGACACTATTTTAAAAATAAGTCTTGTATTAATTCTAAATATTGTGTAGAATTAGCCTTTAAAACCAATAAACTAAACAATGCAATAGTTACAATCATAGTCAAAATGTAAGTAAAACTTAAATACTCTACAGTTTAGGTCATTAATTCTATTATTGTTTCGCGTTTTAGTTCCTAATTCCATCAGCAACGACCACCTATAATTGCCGAGTTTTCCGAATGCCGAATATTGGTGGGAAGCATCACATGATCAAGGTAAGCTCGTTCAATAGACACTTTTCATTTCCAATCGGAAGTGTATTTCTTGAAAAATGTGTTTGTTATGTTTAGTGGTTAATTATGAGTCGCATTAAACTTAAAGAAAGTAGTAATTAAAATTGAAAAAAAAAAAAGAAAAAGAATAAACTTAAAAAAGGATGATCTGGTGTTCAGGTGCTTACATTTTGTTACACACTATCATAAACAGTGTTTGCTTTCAGATTATTGAGGTTGTTGTTAATTGTTCATTTTCTTTTTAGCTGGCATGACCGTAAGGCCAAGCAAGGAGCATACTGTATAACACTGACTCCGCCCTGCGTCGTGTGTCCATCAACAATTGCGTTTTAAAACGTTATCTCAAAATCCACCAGACCAATTTTAACCCAATCTTACAGAGGGTATCCTGGCATGAAGGACTCTCATATTTATTTTTCCCAATAGATGCCAGTCCACCAACAAATATGGTCGTCGTCACAAAAAGTAGATCCATCCTCTCTACAACCATTGAATAAAATTTAAAAAAGTTTAACAGAAAGCACTGTAGTACTAAGTCCTTTCATTTTATATAAATGATTTGTATCCACCTTCAAACGTGGCAGCAGTTACTAAAAATAGAAAAACCCATGCGTCGTCCTTCAACAATTGCTATTTTTAACTTCTTCTAAAAAACCACATCACCTATTAGAAGGAAACTTTTCACAGAACATCCTGTCATAAAGTCCTTTCAATGTTATACAAATGATGCCGATTCGTCATCAAATATATCTGCCGTTACTAAAAATACAACAACCTTCAAGCCAATTTTAGTGAAATTCTCTCTAAATACATGGAATTTTTCTTCAGTCGAACAACATTTCATGAAATAATATTCACTCTGTCAATTAAAGCTTTCCAAAACGAGTGTATTTTAATGCTAAATCATTCACAAAAAATTATTGGTAATCATAATGTAGTCTCATTTCTGGCGTGTGTCGCAAGAAGCGCCGCAGGACAGCCAGTATGTCAGTCTTCCAGTCTGTCCATCAGGCGTCCATTTGTATTGAATATTATTATTATTATTATTGTCGTATTTGTGTGTACTTGCAACATGCACCATTGAACAGTTGTTAGTCGTTGTATATAGCTTTCCTGGAGAGATTGAAATTTACCAAGTGATACATCAGTCAAACGTCCATCAATTTGTGGGCCAGGAGATCACAGTCGAGAGAATTCAGTGTGAAGAGGCCATGCATTTGTAATATTCTCTTTTTCTTAGTTTTGCAAGGTCACGTGATAATACCTTGATCAGCAAAGGAGACTTTTATCTTCCTCTTGTGTCTATGTTAATAAACGTCCTTGACATTTGTAACCATTATTTTCTGAAATCATGCAATGTTTTGATGTTAGTTGGATCCCTGCGTAATATTTTGTCTTAATTTTAAATTAGGTGGAACCCATAATTACCCCAGGCAACGAGATGCACGTGCACCATATGCTGGTGTATCGATGCAGAGGAATAGATCCCAAATTCGACAAGGTCCGTTACATGTGCTATGATGAAATCCCCAAGGGATTAAATCCATGCTATGACGTCATTATCGCCTGGGCAATTGGAGGAAACGTAAATCTCTTCTTCTTTTTCTTCTCATCAAAGAATTAAGACACATTATCACAATTAGTGCCACCACTACTAATAATACTACTACTACTCGATATTTGCTAGTAAAGACTTTGTGTGCGATACACCAAACTTTCCTGCCCTTCTTTTATGCTCTTAATCACTTGCAAATATAAATGATTATTTCTTACTGTCTGTCTGTTTGTGTTATCGTCAGATTATTCGTTCGACCGTCTTTGTTTTATTTTCTATATTTCTTTTACTGCTAGATATCTTACTACCCAGGTCATGTGAGTGTCTCTATTATTGTTTATTTATTTATTTATTTATTTATTTATTTGTTTGTATCTCACTACAGGCCTATTTATATGTCGGTCTCTCGGTTAGTTTTATAGATTATCCGTTTGACCCTTTTTGTTTTGTTTCTTGTACAAATTAGAGATCTAAGAGATTTCCTTCTTTTTATTGCCAGACCTTCTACTACCCAGATCACGTAGGGTTCTCCGTTGGAGCTCCAGACGATCCAGACTTCTACATCACGGAGACACACTATGACAATCCAGCCCAAAAATCAGGTGACATGTTTTCTTTTAGTTTAACAAAAATAATTAAAACTTGTTTGGTTGCAGATAACTTTTTGGTTTTAATATTTTATGTAATTTACATGAATGAATAAGAAAAATATAAATAAATTGTATTTATTGATACATGAGGTAAATAAAATTATACATTCAAGTTCATTGTTTCTGTTATCTTTCTTCAGTAATGCTGATATATTCTGTATCGATTAGGCATGATTGACAACTCGGGAATAAGGATAACTCTGACCAAAAACTTTCGTCCCTACGAGGCTGACATGATTGAAGTTGGTCACGGAGTGGACTGGAGACATATTATTCCGCCATTTGAAAAGGCCTACCTTAGCCAATCGCATTGCCCGTCTCAGTGCATAGATCACGTGAGTCCAAAATGGGCACTTTGAATTAAATGAATAACAAGATTACACAATTGGCAGAGCTGAAGTATGTATGTATGTATGTATGTATGTATGTATGTATGTATGTATGTATGTATGTATGTATGTATGTATGTATGTATGTATGTATGTATGTATGTATGTATGTATGTATGTATGTATTATCACGATATTCTTCTGAAGAAATTAGCACTCTATACATTTACACCTATTACACACTCTTTGCTCAAGTCTTACCTAACAAACAGGACTCAGAGTGACAGTATTGCAAACCACTCGTCAGCATTAGAACCAGTAAAATGTGGCGTCCCGCAAGGCTCCATTTTAGGACCTGTCCTTTTTCTATTCTCTGATGACACAACTATCCACCATACAGGCAGCTCTACATCTGTTGTTGATTATCATCTTCAGACCGATGTTCAATCTATTCATAAGTGATGTATGCAAAATAAAATGCACATACATCTATCAAAAATTACTTGTATGACAATTGGCTTCACTCAGGAACTGTCTAGAGTTCCTGCACTCAGACATATGCTAAATGACTTTGAACCTGCCTCTGTATACTCTCAAAAATTACTTGATATCTTCATTGATAACAATCTTCATTGGGACAATCAAACTAATCACACGGTAACACCCAAACTAATCACAATGGGACACCCAAAATTATCACATTTATCTTTTACTGGGTAAATGGATTGCACTTATGAAAATTATTTCAAATTATGTTTCTGAAACAATTGTTAAACTACCTTATAATCTCTATATTTTACAAATATTAGATCATGGATGCACCCTTTGGGACAACTCCAATACCACTAAAACTGATAAGATTACCAAGTTGCAAAAAATGAGCTTCCTGAATGATTCTCAAAACTAATATTTTCACATCATCTGAAATGTTTTCAATAATAAATTTGTTACCATTTTGTGAACATGTTGCGTTGCAAAAGGTTGCATGATGTACAAAACGGCCAATAGCCTTGTACATGATTGTGTATCTTATCTCAACAAAGCGCTAATGTATGACCATGACCTTCGTTCTTTTCCAAACAGTATCTTTTTTTCCACAATCTTGCTCTACCTATGTCAATAAATCTCTCGCTGTATCGGGTCCAATTCCATGTAATAATATTCCTACTGAAATTAAAACTTCAACTTCTTACTGTAAATTCAAGTCCTTGCATAATGGCTACCTTTTGGCTCACCGCTAATGATATCCAGATTTATATTAAAATTTTCTTACGTACACACATTTTCTTCTTCTTTTATTGTTTCAAATTACTGATATCATCCCATATTATTTCACGTGTCATTATTGTTAGCGTTTTTAGTAGAATTACTAGTTCTAACTGATGTGTGTGTGTGTATATATATATATATATATATATATATATATATATATATATATATATATATATATATATATATATATATATATATATACACGTATGTAGTTTGTATACATTTTTATGAGGACCATATGGGAAATTAGCTTTAATGCTAAATATGTTAACCTCTTAAAATAAAGACATTATTATTATTATTATTATTATTATTATTATTATTTACAGTGAAGATGCAAATAACATATTATTTCCGACTTTTTGGATTAAGTAGCATGTATTGGACACTCTCTAGCAGCTTAGGAGTAAAATCTACAGAATATCTTTTCGCGTAGGGATAAGTGTGTGAAGTGTCCGTAAAGTATTATGAAGGAGCCCACAATAACCGAAAACAGTCTATTGCCTAAATATGGGATATGTACGCATATGAACCCTGTACATGTTACTTGTGCATAATATTAAGTACTGTTCTTTTTGCTTTTGTTGTTTTTTATAGTGGATTTTTCGTTTACTTATCGGTTATTCTGCAAAAAGCAGGAGGGGGGGGGGGAATTTAGACTTTTTTATCCACATAACAGCGGAATATATGATAACAACGACTCCCTGTCATATGAGGGACAACTTTTATCCGTTTCTCACGCTGACCACATGCATGGATTTTCCGCATTACACTGATTTTCCGTCATAGTTGCGACTAGAAGGACAAATAATGCAAAAGTCTGGATTTATTTCATGATCGAAGATTAAATGGGTAAATTGGCTACTTTTGTAGAACTCCTGCATCTTCCGCTTGATTTTTTTTTAATGTCTCTGTTACTTGAAATTTTTTCAAACTGGATGGATGCTAAAATGCGGAAAATACCATGAGAATAATTATAAATACCTCATTTTCTTTGCTACCTCAACCGATTTCATTTAGCTGCGGAAATTGATACTTAAATGCGGCAAAATACGTTTTTTTTTTGTCCAGGATCTATGCGGTCATCTTGGTTCCTCATCGTATCAAGGGGACAGAAATGTGTCTTTCATTAAATGTGCAAATGTTAACGCTTAGTGCGTTTAAGTAAAAAGCCCCGTAAACTAACTGAACCAGAGTTTTGGATTAAACGAGAACAACCTACCTATACGAATTAATCCAGCACAACCTACCTATACACGTATGATTTATTGTTTATTTCAGACTCTTGGAAACATGACGGAAATCAAGGTATTCGGAATATTTCAGCACTCACATCTGCTCGGCAGAACTATCAAAACGAGGCACTTCCGGAATGGCAGCGAGTTGTCTCCCTTGGCAACAGATCCTCACTACGATTTTGATTTCCAAGAGACGCGTCTTCTTAGGGAGGAAATTGCAATCAGACGTGTACGTTTACTGTTTTAGCTTTGATCGATATTCTTCTTGGGGGTAATCGTAGACTTGGCGATCACTTTGTTTGTTACGAGAAGTAGATAATATTGTTATTGAAACTGTACCAATGGTTTATGCATTCATTATGCCAAATATTTAAGGTATTGATTACTATCGTTTAGTTTATAACCGAAGAATCATGGAAACGAGATTGACAATTTCTGCTTTTTTCTAAAAACAATATTTTATTTCTGACACGAGAGAGGGAGAGAGAGAGAGAGAGACAAAAAAAGCCACCACAGAATCTTCAGCAAAAATAGTATTTGCAATGCGTTGGCTCACCTTTTTGCATAGCTTGTTAAGCTCTTTTGTCTTCCATGTTTAAAAGAAATTTACGGCTATACAAGAGTTTGAAGCGAATTTCTCAGTAAGTGATTGGAGCGATTTCGTAGCTACATAGTTTTAGTCAATAAGAGCCACCCTCCCCACACGTGCACCCGTGTGTATCTTGGAGAGCTTTGTTTACGATCAGATAATCTAAATACACTAAGATTGTGTGGCCTCGGCATCACATTCGGTCAGTACTTTTTCATTTTTATAACTCATATTTGTATGTTGGCCACACAGTTTACCTATTTATTTAACTCTCTCTCTCTCTCTCTCTCTAACTTTCTCTCTCTCTCTCTCTCAGTGACGTAGCAACCACCCGATCAGTCCACGCAACTGCTGGGGAGCCCAGGTCCATTGAGCCAAAAACTCCCATCAAAGATGCGAACTTTTATTAGGAAGAAGACCCAGAATTAAGTTTTGCGGGGGGGGGGGGGGGGAGAGGGCAGCACGTCTTGCAACACCGCTGCTCTCTCTCTCTCCACACACACATACACACACGCACACATACAAACACACTTTTTCTCTCTGGCTCTCTTGAAGTCTTCTCCCATTCAAAAACATATTTGTATCTTTCTTTCCTTTGAGGGTCAATGTAACCCTCGAGAAAAGGAAAATGTGATAATAATAGTATTTTTTAAAAATGCCAAATTAAACAGCACAAAAACTTGAAAACGCATGAGACGTAGTTAGTATACACTATAAGTGAATTGCTCAGAGTTCGTATTTCTTGTAATATTGGTTTCAAAAGCAACATTTTCTTTACATTTTCAGGGAGACAGTTTTATTGTTGAATGTACTTATGACTCTAGCGAGAGAACTACAGCAACGCTGGTAAATAGTATATATATATGTATATATATATACATATATATATATGCACTCTTTTTATTAATGTAGCATAATGATCACTCATTTTCCTTTTTATTATAATTAATATATACGTTGGAAGTTTCCATGTTTAACTGTCCACTGCTTCACGCGAGAGTACATAGTAAGGTACATTTCAAAAGTTGAGAAAGCAAAACCAGTGATAAAGCAAATTTTAAGTGTACAACAGGATAATTTATTTTTGTACAAAATGTTTTGATGAAGTATCTGCAAAATATATGCATTACAATCATTAATAATGTAAGGTTGTAATGTAGTAAATTCTCAAACTACACTTTTATTCGATAAATGATAGAAAAGGATAGTCAGGCTTGATCGAGCAACATAGCATACGTGTGCAAGGTTCACAAAATATACAAAAGATGAAACGGGTAAGCCAAATATATAATGTTTAGTTAATTAATATACGACAAGTTTTATTTTTATTTTTATAAATCTTCTTTATATCATTCAATTCGATTCAGTAGCACAACAGTTCAAATAAATGAAACTACTTTATGACGTCATACGAATGACCCTACGCCACCCAATTCTCAAGAAGATATCATTACTTATAGAATCGAAACAGATTTATTATTCAAATAACTAGTTTCGAAATTCATACAGTAACACAAGTCCAACAATCTTTTCGGCAACGTTTAAAAGCACACGTAATTACCCAACAGTTGTCACGTGAAGATCGCAGACCATCAGCGTTTGCCTCTAGTCTTAACCGTGAAATTGGTGAATTGCAACATCACTGTCAACCACTTATCTCAACCAAATTCTCCAAAACGAAGGGAGGTTCAACTTAACTGCCAGTGAAATAAAGTATATAAAACGTAAACATACTTGTGTATCCAGAAACAGGATTGCATATCCACCTACATTATTGTGTATCCAGAAACAGGATTGCATATCCACCTACATTATTGTGTATCCAGAAACAGGATTGCATATCCACCTACATTATTCGGCACCTCATCATCTATTAATACAATTTTCGCGCAGTGAAAAGTACATGTAGTTCCAATAATAAAAAAATATCTATTCTTTAAACGTATATATAGTCAAAACGTAATCAGTTACGTACTTTGATCGCGAGAACTGTATTATTTCTCGAGAGTGTGTGACATCTGGGCCTATGCGCCTCGTGAGATCCACTGATATCACATCCACATTCGAGATGTACAACTCTCCCGAATAACGTACAACGCTAATAATGCGTTGCCATACTATACAGGGTGGACTATCGACCCGAGATGAAATGTGTCTGAGCTTTCTGCTCTACTACCCCAAAGTCGCGCTCAAGCAATGCGTTAGCAGCCCAACCTACGACAGCATATCTAACGATGAGAAAACTATCTGGCCCCTGTTATCAACCTACAACTGGACCACTCAACACAACAGAGATCTGTTTAAACAGAAGCTCCAGGAGTCTAGCATATTCCACTTCTGTCAAGGGGACACTATGGTGCCGCAGGTACATTTTTTATGAATATTTGTGTGTGTTACTATGTATGTACAGTTGTATTTTGAATTATTTTTTTTTATATCTTTGTATATTTTGATATATGTTTGTATGTTAATTACGACTGATGTGTGTAGCACAACACATATACACAAGACACCATTATATTTCTATTAACATGCAATGTATAATTAGATAATGGCTGCAATTGATCATACAGAACTATTAAACGAAACTACCAATTTGTTGAATGTTAATTTGACAAGACTTGAAGCTGCACGTTTTTTTTTAAAGGGGGGAAATATATTTATTTATATAGTATAGACATCTGTTGAGAGAAGCCTATTATACATGGATATACTTGGTGTATCAAGTATATGCTACCATAATTTCATTCTTACCTTGCGAAAAACTGATATCATTTGAATTAAATTACAACTTTAGTTCAATGGGCTTTTCTAACTAAAGTCGTTTATTTTAATTAGCTTCAAAGCACTTCCAAGCGTGTATATTAAGACAGAGTATTAGGTATCTATTGATTTCAAAGGTGACGTGAATGTATCTATGAGCGCAATTAATAATAACAATAATTAATAATAACAATAATGAGCTGAACTTACAAAATAATAATGTGTATGTTAGTCCCAGATAATAATAATAATAATAATAATAATAATAATACTTTTAAAAATCAGTTGTTTGTTATTTTATTTTATTTATTTATTTTTCAGAGATTGAGCTTTAGTATAGGTATTGTGACTGAAATAATTTAAATGGCTCAGATTAATGCACTGCCATAAACATTGGCATAAACATGCACTATTATTTGCAAGTACTTTGCTTATTTGCGTAGATAAAATATATGACGTTCGTTTTGCTATTAATGAGTGTTACACACTCTCTCTCTCTCTCTCTCTCTCTCTCTCTCTCTCTCTCTATATATATATATATATATAGAGAGAGAGAGAGAGAGAGAGAGAAATACATGTGCTATTTATGTGACAATAATAAATATTTTTTATGCATTAGTCTTCAAGACTCGAATCTCTATTTTTAATTGCGCGCTTAGAAAACAAATTGTTATTAACTACGAATCCCATTCCAAATGTATACAGTGCTGTCTGGATTAAAAAGTTATTCCTATGTTTTTAAGTGGAATTGAGTTTTTACGACAGTGAGTGTGGTCAAATTAAGGTATGTGAACGTGTTGCAATCAACTTATGGACTCATGGAAGAATCACTTAGAACATATAAGCACAATTTAATTTATTTTAAGAACTGTTTCATGCACTAAATGAAAGCGGATGAAAAGAACTTAACGCAAAATTTGCAGAACTAAAAATGGTACTAAGTTCCATTCAAGAAATGTTATAGAAACAAATAGGAGAAAAACAAAAAGATGGTGTAAATAGTACAGAGTTTCACAATATTAAAATTGTAGAAGATGTCAGTGAGCAAAAGAAATTATTTGATAAGATTCATTTCCCTCATACTAAAGACCAGATCATGATAGGGGACAGTGAGAAACAACACTCTATCCGACACGGAAGAAGCCAAAGGAATGGTAACGGCTGTTTTTAAACAGTTGAGTAAAATCCTGATCGAAACAGAAACTATGCATAGTCTACTTAGAAATAAGATATCAGAATACATGCAAAGCAATGTGGATAGATATTCACAACACATAGATGGCAATCCCTACATCCATATTACGAACATGTTTAACCATATCGGTAGAGAGGAAATATGGGTAACAGAAGTGGAAATATTAGCTGCAGCAAATGTGTTACGATCAATATAGGATGTTGCGTTATACATAAATTTCCAAACTACTCAACCCTAAATTAGAACATCCTGTCAATAAAAAATGTCGATTTGCTGATTCAGTATTTTTCTGCCCACCGCGGCAATTCAAAGTAGGTGAGCGTTTATAGCCAAGGGTATTGTCACGAAAACGAGTAAATCTCAAGCTGTCACACACAGAGTTTATTGATGCACGTTCAGAATATACATCAGATATCTTCCATGATGGATCGCGGCGCCCCCTCTCTCAAGTAGCAGTCCCTATCTAATATTGCAGCTACTACGGTGAGCAGTTATTAATTAGAACTAGCATGTAAACTAAGATACCACACAGGTACACATCTGGCTGCTTTTGTGTGTATGTGCGTACTTGTGTGTATACCTGCGTGTGTGTGTGCGTGTGTGTGTGTGTGTGTACAGATAATAACTGATACAACAATGTATTCTATTTCAGAAGTGAAAGTAAACATTTAGCGAAAAAAATGATAACTACAAAACTCAATTTGGTTTTGATGTCCTTAAGCAGATTGGGGGGGGGGGAGTATATTGTTTCTTTAAATAGTTCCTGTATTAGCTAAAAGCTGCATTTCCTTCCAAAACTAATTTTAATTGATCAAAATAATAGGTTCTTTGCAGCTAATTACATTAAAAATGATTGTGTAACCATCAAAATTTAGCCAGATTGTCCAGTTTGACCTTTTTGTATTTAAGACGTAGGGGGGAGGATGTTGCGGGCTAAAAATAATAATTATTGCACTAAATAACGTGGAGGTTTTGAAAAGGATGCCCGTGTTCATGTATAATTCCCAGATGGTAAACTTGCACAGTGTTCTTAATTGGATCCATCACACAATTTGAGCCTGAACAGGTTTGAGCTCCTGCACGATAAATCATGCAAATACTCTGATAGAGACACAGGCACGGAATGGGCTTTTTACAGTTGCCACGCTGACCATTTTGCTGTTTTGTTTACATCCTGATACGCGTGCGTGAAGAACGTATTGGAAATAACCCTAGCATTCGTTTACCTACTAACCCACCCGCCAGACGGATAAGAGGTCTCTTTGTCTCTGAACTCCCCCACCCCATTTTTCTTGACTTTGGTGTGCACTAAATATTGTCATTATTGTTGGTTAGAACATCCACAAAATCATATCGTTCCATCTTTTGTGATCTAATGCAGTTTTAAAGTAGTGATAGGAAATGTTTTGTTTTCTCGAACAGATGTTGTAGATGTATTTTTTGTTTTAATTTTTCCTTTCCAGAGACTGATGTATACTTTCCATGAAAAACCACCGGCGCATTACTACGTTCCACCAGCATCATTGACGTGCCCTTAAGGAAGAGTAGAGAAAACTACATTAATAAATATTCTTATTTATTCGTTTTAGTTATAGATTCAAAAATGAATTGAACTAAGGAAAACAAAATCAGTATGTCATTTTATTCAGAGAAGCATATACTATCACATAGTTTGGGGGATTTTTTACATCTAAAGATGTCTTAGAGATGTAGGACTCAACGCTTTTTCACGCTGTAAATGCATGAATTTGTACAATTTGCTTTTATATCGCATTGTAATTGTATAATAGAAATCTTAACCTTAGCAGTACAATTTAATGTTTTTGAAAGGCAAAAAAGAAATATTTTGTAGTAATTATTATAATTGCTAGAAAGAATTCAAGATTTGCCTCTCCTTTAAAACTTTGGTGGCTAAACTGTGTTACAATATCTAATTATCGTATAACATTTGAAGTTAGTAGACAGAGGTCTCTGATGGTTTGACCTCTTTCGTCGATCAATTGTCCTTGTTGTTGATTAGCTGATCCACTGGATTCTTCCCATTAAAAGACTCTATTGACGGAAACACGTGTTTCTTGTTTTAATATTTAAAGACATCCAAGTCTGGAAATGACTGATTAAGTACATGTATTTGTAAAGCAAATACTTGTAAATGTCTCATCTATAATGAAGTTTGAAATCAGGGAAGGAGACAGATATTTATATAGCTTTTGACTGGTATAACTATTGAGTCATACTTTTGTCACACAAATAGTAACATCTGACTGATGAATTAAACTATTCAGATAGTCTGATCGATTCTTTTTCAGCGTCGTTGTATGTAGCATCTCCGGAACGCATTCTAAAGCTTCTGAGTGAAATAATTGGTGAAATGTTAATGTCTTTTACATCTTGATAAGTATGACCATTGTCTGACATTGCTTGTAGAAATATTTCGAAATAAGGAAGAATAGAAAATCTAAAGTAACCGTTTTCTTTTCTTTTCTTTTTTTTCTATCTCGGTCATGGAATTGTAAAGTACACTTTTTCCTTAATAGTGAATAAATTAGCTTTGCATTAAATTTAAGTGGACTTCAGTAATGAGATATGGCTATTTTAATAACAAAGGACGATCCACATTTCAACAATGGATTAGATCAGACGTTCACATTTAATCAATCTTTTATGTTTAATGACGTCCTTCGACTTTTTTATTCATATCAATGTCAGCCGTTGTACTTTAAAATGTGCTCACATTGGTTTCTTTATCACAATACATTTTCAGAGCTTCGTTCATGTCTTATAAGTTTTCAGTGTCATTTTACCATATTAAATTCAATTATCAATGTACATGACCCGATCCTTGCAATTTTGAACATTTCTCAATGAAATACTCCTAATGAACTAAATAAATGTCAAGTGAATTATCACAATGAATATATATTACAGCTAGAATCTCACTGACGGAGTTTATATATTGTATATTATGGCTTCTGGAGAAGATGGCCTTTTGGTATACCTGACGTGTTTTCGCCATCTACCCAAAGGTGTTTCTTCCAAACTAGAATTAGAAGAAACACAGTAATTATGCAGCAAAACACTGTTGAGTAGAAGACACATTTCTGGCATCTTGCTTTAGTTTATATTCTACGACCTCGTGTAAACGCCATATAATCGTATACACAGTACTGTGTGATACAAGTAGTAGAGAGGAGCGATATGGTTTCAAATGGGCCTCTATGACCGCAATGGGAATAAGCATTCCGGCCGCCTTGTTGAAATGGGTCTATATGACCTCAATGGGAATTCCATGTTAAAAAGTCCATAGGTTTAACATTATGGACCTCTGCGGCGTTAAGGGCAAAAAGTATAGCCTCTAACGGGAAAGATAATGTTAAAAATGTCCAGGGGTTGAACATGATGGGTCTGTATAGCCTGAAGAAAACAGTATAGCCTCTAACAGGAAATGTAATCTTAAAACTGCATTTACTGGCCAACACACACACTTACTGACCAGTACCCAAACCTTCTAACCAATACGCCGTTTGACTGACCAGTACCAGCTCATCTACTGACCACAACCTACACTTACTAACTAACGAAAAGAGTACGAATGTTCATGCACTATAGACACAAACATACTTATTTACAATCACACATGGAATGTAAAGAGAGAAAAATGTATGAGTGCTTACACATACACGTAAACATACTTATATACTATCACACAAAAGATAGAGGAGTGGAAAGGGGATTTATGTTTAAGTTGTGAAATACAAAATACAAGGACATAGACACTTGAAACACATCTATGTTTAGCAATAATTTAGTACTATATCTTTGCTTCTGAGAGAACTATGTGGCCCTGAAAAGAGACGTTGGGAGCTTGACAAAGATAATTAACACTGACCACACCTCTTCACTTTTCTTCGTCGCAAGCTTCTCCTTACTATCGGTCCATATTCTAACACTCGTGTGAGACAACCTTGTCTCTCCACAGAGATTCTAATGACGAAGACGGCTGCCTCTGTCCTTTCCTTGATCGTCCACTAAGCTAGGGCGTAGATCGGGTTCTTCGAATCAAACAACATATTTGAGATGGTGGTTGAGCTCTCTACACTCCTCATCAACATCTTGAATTTGTCTTGAGAACCCATGACACAAAGGCGATAGTACCTATATATTGTCTACGCGCGGATCGAAACTGATTTGGAGGTTCCGCCAATCAGAACGCGTGTGACATAATTCAGTCAGGGAAATGAGCGTTCCTACGAGTTACCAGCGCCGAACTGTGTGAGTATAGTATAACATGGCTTAAATGGAGAGACGTTGTGTTGAGGTGCGCCTGCAGTGGATACTTCTTATACTCGGAGTGATAGTACGACTACTGCTGCTGTATCGAGTATTATTCCAGAGAATGACTTGGATTGGGATTTGGCTTTTTATCCTCGCAAGAATTGTTGCCGGTACCACCTTCTCCATCAGTTCCAGATTATGTTGCTTTTAAAGAGAAGCAGAAAGAAGAGTCATATACTTTTTTTAAAACGCCAAAAAGAAGAAGAACAGACATTTGTTCAAAAACAGCAAGAAGAGGAAAAGAGAAAGCAACAAGAGGAGATAAAAACTCTGAACCGTGAACAGAAGGAAGGGAGTGAAAACAAAACTATCAGTTTGTTGGAGGATATTTTGGGGAAATTTAACACCTGAGAGAAATGTATGAAGTCACTTTGGCTAAACCGAAGAGAAAGAGACCTTCAAAATCCAAGAATTTTAAACCTTCCACGACTACATATATGGTCACCACTGAGATGCCAGGAGCGGCAACAGTCACTACCACCACTAAAGCAGCAATAACACTAGAACTTGAACATGGAGAAGGTTTAAGGCAGTTACAGCTGATACTGTCAAGTCCTTTTCAGGGCCACCCAGATCTCTTACAAAAGAGATACTACTCACCATTTCCAAATCAAGCAAAACGAATCCCATCACAAAAATGTGTGTGTGTGCGTGTGTGTGTGTGTTAATATATTATCAATACTATAAAATAAAACGAATCAACACATGAAGACACTTACGTTTCTGGTATATATTCTCGTATGTAAGAATCACAAAGAAATTTCAAACACATCACAAAAATGCAATTTTTTTATTAGTTTTACTGTCGTGTTTTATTAAATTTCTTTACTGGAATGGGTTTTTCTGCCGTTTCTTCTGCTTGTCTTGCTTTGAATTTCTTCGCTGGAATGGGTTCTACTTCAGCTTCTGAAAGCTTCTCTTTTTTATCTTGTTTTCACTTTCTTGAGACACTCTTAAGACCAATGTCCTTTTTCTTGGCGTTGATAACAGGTATCTTTACTTTTGTCTGTCTTTGAACTTCTTTTTTTTTTCTTTTCTTTTCTCTTTTTTTTTTTTTTTTTTGACGTTGTGGACATTCTGGACCCTAATGTCCTTTCTTCTGTTTCCTCTCGCAGACATAATGGGTATCTTCACTTTAATCTCGAAAGGAGTAATCTGGAATTTCTCTATAAGTCTTCTTGTAAGTGTATTTTCAAATAACTCTCTGTAAATCTGTCATCAGAAGTGTGATCTGTTGTGGCTCTTCCGTCTTCACAGATTGAAATTTAATGAGTGTTTTGTGTTAGGTAGGGGGTACTCTATATATATGGAGAGAGAGGTAACCTAGTCAAATCAAACTTAAATCGTCTACCGTCACGAAACTATCACACCTTTGCAAGGAGAAACCAGAACCCAGCGACGACGACGTTCTGTGTCGCCTCATACCCTGAAAATTAGACAATCGGACAAAGCCCAACAACATAGAGAAGCAGAAATCCTTCTGGAACAAATTTCCAAAGAGACAGTGTATGGAGTTCCTGAAATGCAAAGCAATTCAAGATGTCCTCGCCCCTAGTTATACGTTGAAAGTTTACCCTCAAGTCATTCGTGGAGATCTCCTGTTTGAAAGACCGAATTTTCCAGATGGAAAATATATTCATAACTATCATCACCAAAATCATTTCGATGTTACTAATATCACAGAATTTCTTCGATACAGTTACAATTGTGACAAATGTGAGCAAGGGTTTAACAATCGGGAGCAACATATTCATTGTGGAGAGATATGTATTGGCTGTTTAGCGTCCAGACCTTGTATTCCTGAAGGACAAAATAGGATTCGATACTCCACGAACATTCCTGAGTCCAGCATGTTGCGAGCGACATCGCAAGAAACAACGTCAGCAACAGAAAAGTGCTTGCAAATTATTGACAGTGTATCCCACCTGTGGAAAGTATGTTTATACCAATAACAAAAAGTCACACGTTTGTCCAGGAAAGAAACGATGTCGTGCGGATTAGTGCACCAAAAGAAGTTCACGCCAGAGATCATACTAGCCATTATACTACCTCATTCATATCAATATCTCAGCCGTCGATATTCAACCAAAGATTTGCGCTGGTTACATTACTTATGTGAAACTCAAGTCAAGTGGATGCCAAAAACGGCGGAGTAAAGAAGATTGGATCTTATTCCGTGGCTGGTTGGGATTTAGAAAACCCACAGATCGTTTACAAATTTCAAAGATGTTTATTCCCCACGTGTTATCCTTACTGAGAACTGAAACATACTTTGACAGCATTGACCATGGAATATTTGTACGACAAAACTTAACCATCGACGCCAGAGTTTGGAAAATCAAGGATACCAAGTGGTAGAAGTGCGGAAACACGACTACGATCGACGCTTGAAAATAGATCCAGAATTTCGACTCATCGTCGAAGACTACGATGTGGTGGACATCGAACCTTTGAATCATCGAGACAGTTTGTTTGGGGGACGGGCCAATGATACATGTTTGTTGCACAAAGTCGACGAAACTCAAGGAGAAGAAATCAAATATATCGATGTGTGTTCATTGTATCCTTGGGTGTGTAAGTATGCTCTGTTTCTTACCGGTCACCCTGAAATTTTGACAGAACATATCGATGTCGAACACATTCGCCAGTACAAAGGTTTGATCAAATGAAAAGTTCTTCCACCGACAAACTGGTACAATTCTGTGTTGGCTCATCGTTGCCACAGAAAACTGATGTTTCCCTTATGTCGTATGTGTGCTGAAACGTGTAATCAACACTAACCTTGTCGCCACGATGACCAAGAACGCGCCTTGACAGGAATGTGGGTGAGTGTCAAATTCTTTCATCCTCTCGTTCGTGGATACTGATTGTTACTAGTGTACGAAATATTTGGCACTTTCCTACCTCATAACAATGCCAACAGGACGACGATTCGAGTCCTGGAATTTTTTTCAGGCTACGTTAACGAGTTCTTGAAATTGAAACAAGAAGCCAGCGCCTATTCTTCCTGGTGTTACACTCCAGAAGAAAAAGATCAATTCACACAATGGTAGCAATCCCTAGAAGGCATCACCTTGGAACACGTGAAACAGAACGAAGGAAGACAATCGTTTGCAAAAGTCACGCGAATTGTTTGTGGGGAGAACTTGCTCAACGTTCGATATTGCCATAGACTGAATACTTGATAGATTTAACTCAATACTTTCAGCTCATCGACGATCAAGAAAAATTCATTAAACACATCAAAATCATACGTGAAGATTTTATCTTGGTGAATTACGCAGAGGTCACGGAGTTTGTTCCACCCGACGAATTTGGCAATGTTATCGTTGCTGCTTACGTGACAGTCAACGTTCATTTAAAATTGTACTCCGTGTTGGAACCTTAGGAGACCGTTTCCTTTACTTTGACACCGAAGACGAACGTTGAGGTGTATGGACCGACGAATATCAAGAAGAGACTATTTTGAGTTTTACCAGTGGTGGACCAGAAAATAACGGCTACCTGTACCGAGATAAACAAGGACAATTGCATACCAAATGTAAAGTAAAAAGACTCGTTCGAGTCAAGTCTTAAATTGTGACGTGTTAAAAGAAGCCTTAAAGTCAGGACAAGATCAAGACTTTAGTGTCAAAATGGTCCACCCTCACAAGATTGTACGTTTGTCTCATCCGCAAATCGTCAGTGTACCCTTGGAGAAAATGTACCAGATCGTCAACGACAAACGAGTGCGACTTCCCGATCACAACACGGTACCTTACGGGTACCACTTTTCAGTATAAACAAAGTTCTAAGCAAAAGAATAAGATTATTTTGAGAGCAGTCTCTAACCAAGAAAGATGAATTCGATTGCGAAACCATTGGATGGACCCACTTACTCCAAGTTCAATGAAGTCGAGTTCGATGGTGCACCATGCAACCGGACTGATGCTGTGCCCTGCCGCAAAAGCGATACTGTACTCTGCAACATTAGAGTTGCAGCACAACCTTGCCGCTCCACTATCGTAAGGGATGTCGTCAGAGGGGCCATATATGTATGTCATCCACACACTCACAAACTACTCTGGAAACCACAAACTCGTCGATAATCACGCACTAAAGAAGAATATACGTTTCCCGTGGATTTGCCTGGCTAGTGTGATTTTGCCTATCGATTCCAGACGTTCAAAACGAAATGGGATAAATATCTGGAATGACCTACTCCCAAATCTTTAGCGAGAGCATGATTTGTCTGCAGGGACAAGGAGACCAAGTACAGAGTTTCAGTCGTGGTGTGAAACTTCACGAATGGGAGTATAAAGAAACAGCTTACCTTGAAAATGCCAGATCGTCTCTGTGCTGTCACTACCTTCCCTTGGTTGATTCAAATTGTTATCCTCATGGATACTTTAGAAGAGGAGAGGATTTACAGTTTACCTCCTGAGTTACGATAACGCATTTACAGAGACATTGTACAGATTCAAGTGACAAGCAAAGAACAATTGCATCCAAAACACCATAAAATAAATAATCATTGGTATCTTCTGAATGTTGTAAATAGGCTGACTCAAGACGGGTTTAGCATTACCGGAAAGAGAGGTTTTGTGCCTACACGTGATAGGGCTGTTCTGCGAACACATTATAAAACTCTCCATGCCACGATTGCTGTCACCAGTGTTACACCGGATGCTGTGGGAGGAAGTCAATGACACGATTCAAGACTTAGTGGATTACCAAGTACTTTTAAAGAATTGATTCAACAAGACAATTTGATTCCTTTGAAGTTAGAATGACGTATCGTGTGTGTGTTAGTGACTGAATGTCTTGGATTTCGTTTACCAACAGATTCTCTGCGGCAAATTTATGACCAGTTCTTGCAAAGATTCTCTGCGGCAAATTTATGACCAGTTCTTGCAAAGACTTCCAAAACTTTGTGCATGACAACTCGCCGTGTTAAAGGTGCTGTGATTAGTGATGAATACAACTTCTCTACCCCAGAATGAAGAAGAAATTCAACGCACTTTATCAACTCTTCACAATAACAAAGATGTGTGTGTGTGTGTGTGTGTACGACTGGAAGGATGTATGTGGCTATAAAAGTCTTTGATTTGACTCTTGGAAAGAAGAGGTGGCTAACTATGCGAAAGACCTGTTAGACTACTGAAAGAAACAAAACATCAACTTTTTTGAAATGTGAATAATGTTGTTGTACCATGAAGAAAAACACTACTCGAGAGTTACGGCTGCATCCTCCGTTCTCAAAGTGATTGACGAAAGGTCAGATCGTCACAGTAGGGGGACACTGTGTCTTCTCCATCATTTAAATATGCTAATTGCTGGACTAAGTGGTTCAGGGAAATACGAATTTGTCAAATGTTTGATTGAACACAAATCACTTTTGTTCGATCGTCCTGCACAATGTATCGTGTGGTGTTACAAAGAGTGGCAATCGGCCGATACGTTAATAAAAGAAAGGAAAGGAGAATCCAGTTCATTTGTAGAAGGGATTCCTCACGAAGACGATGGTATCGTGTCTGCCTCTAGTCAAATGCATCTCATCTTCGATGCCAATTTGGGAGAAGACGAAGAAGAAATTAAACTTTGGTTTACACGAAAAGGACATCATCGTAACGCCAATGTAATTTACATTACTCACAATTTCTTTCAAGAAAGTAAAGTGCCTCGCACAATCAGTCTCAATGCTCACTGTGGTATTGTTTAAAACTCCAAGAGACAAATCTCAAGTTCATGTCTTAGCTAAACAATTTAGGAGCCCTTGGCTGAATCATGCTTCTGACGATGGGACTCAATTGCCACATGCATATTTACTGATTGATTTAAAACCTACCACTCTAGATTAATCGAGATTTCGCACGGATTTGTTTCAAAACTGGTGTCAAGAAGGCGGTCCAGTCATGTATACGTCTCTTTCCTCGTTTTCTTCTGTCTAAAAAAAACTATAAAAACACCATTCACTTGTCTCGTTTCTGAGAGTATTCAATATGACTTCCTTTTCATCTGATCCTCCTGCCAAATATATTCGTGCAATGTATGCCATCTGTGGGCAAAAAAATTCATAAGTGCGTTCACAGTTGTTAGAAACCAGTCGCAAAGAAGTGTTACTATGGTTTACTCTGACAGCACGTCAATTGATAGAAGGATTCACATTCCTGATTAAATACAGACATTTTGTTTGAAAAATATAAAGTAGCTTTGACACAATTGGCCGATTCGAGAGTCAGTGCTCAGAGAAACAAATTATCTTGAAACCAAGTGTAAGAGGATCTCTAAGAGATGCGATTATTCATTCGCTTCGATGATAGGATCCTAATGCCGTGGCAAAAGCAGCAAAACATACTCAAAAACCCAATCCAAAAGACAGACAAAAAAGAAGAGAGGGGCAGTGAGTCAACACTCCAAATTATCTCCCAAGAAACCCCCCCCCCCAAAAAAAAAACAAAACCACCCTTCAAGAACGAGGGGTACTGCGGCTAGAACGCGCACAAAAACCTCACTCTGTGACCGTCACCCCTTCATCTTCCCTTTCTCCTACTCCTTCTTGGTTATTGATGATGCCAGCCATTTTAGATTTAAGACAAGTGTTTCTTGATCAGATAAACAAACGGAAACCCATCTCTAAAGGGACTGCTACTTCTTCTCCGTCGACGTCTTCTTCTGCTGCTCTAGCTGCTGCTGCTGCAGCCAAAAAGATGGCATCCCCTAACAAAAAAGTAAAAGACAGAACAAGCATGTTACAAAGTTTACTGGTTTTGACCAAACAAGAACTGGCACGATTTAGTCATTTGACGGCACTTCGTTGTCCAGTGGTACCCGAAGTCAAGTTGGTATGACGTCCCGACAATCAGTATAAAAGAAGAAATGTTGCACAAGATTCATTTCAGTTCCTCTGAACAAGATGTCTCAAAGTTCACAGTCGCAGCATCGACGTCCATTGATGTCTTCCGAAATAGGAAACAGGCTATCCCTTCTCTTTTAGCTAAACATTGGGATATCTTTTCAGTACTTACGAAAGCCAATGACTCCATGCGAAAATAGATCATTCAAACAACACCTAAAGAAATCATCGATACGGTGTGTGAATAATGTTTGAACGACTTGAAAGGAACGGTTCCTATGACCAAGATACAGAAATAGTGATTAGGACGACATCATCACGTTCTTCGCCAAATGGTGAAAAAGAAAATTCCAGTCAGTCAAGAAAAAAGAGTGCTTGTTCAACGAGGAGGATTTCTTCCCATGTTGATAGGTGCATTGTTGAAAGTCGCTGTTACCTTGCTAGGATCGATTGCTGGACCTCTTTTTGGAGCAGTGTTCAGGTGAACATGAAAAGGACAGACCTTTCTGGAAGGACATCGCACCTGTACACCTGGATCTTATGGAAGGATGAAAATGAACTTAAGTTCCTTACAAACTTGGAAAACACAGCCGCTCCGTTGCTGAGAGTCATTCATTTCCAAATGGATTCTGCTATAGCTTCTTACGATGAAGGAGGAAACACGTATCACGTTCACTGAGAATATGTGCATCCTCATTATCTTCCTGTCAGTAAATCGTATTTTGACAGTGTGAATACTAGTATAAAGAGAGATCTTGGGCAACACATTCTATTCTCGAAAGGAGAAGTCACCGTTAAACTACATTTTCGAAAACTTGACTTGACTGAATTGTAATTCATATATATTGTGTACTGAGGAGTAGCTCGACAACTAGGACATGGTTTGGGAGATATATTGAAAATTGGGTGGGACCCATTTTAAAACCTATGGTCACTCCAGGATTGTATGCTTGAAAAAAAATGCTGCCTTGACGCAAGGAAAACAATCTCTAAAACGTGTTTATTGACCAACAAAGTCCCAAACAAGCATTACTGGAGGCAGGAAAATATGTGTTGATCCAGACAGGAAAAGAACTAATTGGTCGCTGAGACACGCCTATAAATTCACTTCACACTCCTGTCGAAGGCATTGATTCATCCTCTATGCCACAGCAAGGACAAAGCAGAAAGAGACGTCGAAAACACTTTAGACCTCATAGATACGACAAGAAACAGAATAAGAAAAGAAGAAAAGTCAGAGACTTGGACGTTTTTGATTATTCTAAAAAATGTTGCACTGAGATTCTTGCGAATGTTCCAAGACAGAACTCGATCTGTTTGCCATGCCTTCGACGATAATGAATGATGCAAGAATTCCAGTAGGTAGAAGTTCATCCCTTTGACCACCGCAGCTCCTATCGAGTTTAAAATCAACGAACATGCCGAAGATTGCATTGATCTAAATTACAGTTACTTGTACCTGAATGTCAAAGTTCTCAAAATGGACAACACCAATACAGGTGCCGATGACAGAGTGGCTCCAGTCAACAATTTTAATGAATCGTTGTTCAGCGAAGTGGATTTGTACTTGAACAACAAGTCATGGACACTGACCTTTACCGAGCTTACCTCGAGAATCTCCCGACGTACGGAAAAGAAATCAAGAACACAAACCTTGATGTATCGGTGGTGTGATAACCTGACACCTTGGGTACCTTTAACGACACCGAGTTGACATAAGCTGACGACCTTCTCAGTGTAGGATTTAACGACCGCCAAAAACAAAATCAAACAAGAACGTAGTTTACAAAATGACAGATCGTTTACATTTGAACATGTGATTGCAAGACGAGTATTTGTTGAATGGGGTGGATGTATGTATGAGACTAAATCGAAGTAGTACTGTTTTCCATTTGATGGCTGATGCTAACGAGTACAAAACTAATATCTATGAAGCCAAACTCTACGTGCGACATGTGGAAGTCTTATCTAAAGTGGGAAACGACATCAGTCAAGCTCTGACCAGAACTACAGCCAAGTATTCTTGACAACGAGTGGAAATCGAAACCTTCACCATTACCTTTGAACTCCAACCCAAGATCAAAGATCATGGTTTCCTATGTCAACTGTCTAAACGTTTGTTCATTGGCTTCGTCAGCAATGCTGCCCTCAACGGAATTATTAATCAAAGCTCCTTCGAGTTCCAACATTTCAAAGTGTCCAAAATAGAGGTGACCCGAGGCGGCCTAACGTTGTGTACCTTACCTTTTCAACCTAACTTTGCCTAGAAGAATAACTTGAAATCTTACTTGACACTGTTTTAAGCCACATGACAATTAGGAACCAACAGAATCCACGACATTTCGTGCTACGATTATCCAGGACGATATTGTTTGTTGGGATTTTAAGTCACTCCAGACCAAGGCAGCGATGAGGAACATTTCCACCTTATAAAATCAGACTAACTCAGTGTGGAACTTCAGTTTACAGTGGCCCTCGTTAACACAGTGAATGTGATCTTGTATGCAGAATTTGATAATACTCTGAAATCAACAGTCTGAGTGAAGTGATCCTAGACTATTAAAAATAACATGGAACACACACACACACACACTCTCTCTCCATAAGTTTAGGAAAATTACGTGGAAATCTGTGGAGAGAGAGAGAGAGAGAACTAAAGAATTTACGATGGATGAAAACCTTGGCTTACACCAAGTAACCTACTGAGTCGTGATCATAGTATGTGTACATTTTACAGGGTTTTACACGATACCAATGATATAGAGTTGCAAAAGCATGGATAGATATGTTCCATACTATTAAGTCCATGTCTAGGTGGCGCACACATACTGTAATCTATGTAATGTTTTAGAGATTGTTTTTATTTAACCAATAATATGGTTCTTAACAGCCGATTTCAAAATGTATACATCCTTGGAAGTTTCTCTCTCTCTCTCTCTCTCTCTCTCTCTCTCTCTCTCTCTCTCAAGGTAAAACTGACAGACAATCCGACAAACGGAAGGAGATAGTAGAGTATAAAAACCAAATCTTATATATTCAAACAAAACAGGGAATGTAATTTATCTCATCACGTGTAAGATTTGCGACCTTC
Source organism: Margaritifera margaritifera (assembly GCA_029931535.1). Classification (NCBI taxonomy): domain Eukaryota; kingdom Metazoa; phylum Mollusca; class Bivalvia; order Unionida; family Margaritiferidae; genus Margaritifera; species Margaritifera margaritifera. The sequence continues at coordinate 1,017,825 of JAQPZY010001256.1, read as the reverse complement.
AGTATGTCGGAGAAACTACATAAAAGGATCAATCTTCACTGCTCTGATTCGATGACAAAGACGTTGGGCAGTAGTCCAGTGGCATAACACTTCTCTTCCCCTGGCCATACTTTCAGTGCCATTATAGTAGCTGCAATTGCCCACAACCGCAACTGGAGTTTCGAAACCAGGAAAGATACAGAATCTTACTGGATACGCCGCCTAAGAACGCTGAAACCAAGCGGTTTAAATCAAGAAGACTCCAAAACAGGCATCCACGTGCAAGCAAAAAGCACATTATTTCATTCGCTTGCCTATAATTACTACCTTTTGTAGTTCTTGTTGGTATTTGTATTATTGTTGTGGTTATTGCTAATAAAGGGACTATGACTTATCCGGGATATAATCTACGGCTATGTTAAGAAACTGATGGCGCTTTTGCTCCTCTTTTATAGGTCAAAACCAACTAGATTGCCAATTTATCATCGGAGTTCAAACCAATAAAGCGTGATATCCACAATTTTGAAAAAATATTTCGATTAGATCCATGAGCATTTAAAGTTGTATATTCAGCATTGTCTTTTGTGATTATTTGTCTTTGTTTTATGTTTTGCCCTTCACAAAAAGACCCAATGAGAGTGACAGCACTTAGGTTAGTTAAAAAAAAACAACTAGTTTTGCACTGTTCATTAATGTCATTTTTTTTACAGTTATCCCAGTTAGTCCCCGACATACACGATCCCTTGCTGGATCCAGTGCACTTGAAAGCTTGAAAGGACTGTTATATATGATTTGTATTCTCTCTCTCTCTCTGTATATATATATATATATATATATATATATATATATATATATATATATATATATATATATATATATATATATATTGGGTATGACTATCTTAGGATGTGTTTTATGCTTTAGGTTTAAGTTCTCAAGTCAGCGTTATATCAATCGTGTAAAAGTACAAACTACAAAAATACTCTTCATGTAAAAAATGTTTAATTCGTATCATTTTAAATATTGTTTGCATAATAATGTTCACAGATTCAAAACAGTATATACTATAGCACGTCTTTTTCATAATTGTCAAGATTTTTATATCTCTTGTGTAAACATTTTGTTTTATGACCGCGTGACAGTACAATATACCTATTAAATAAAATTAGAAAGTATAGACAATCTTCCGTTCTGTAATCGGCTGTATGTACTGCTTCCAGATCTGCGGTAATTTTCACACTAAAGTATTCTACATTTGTGAGTATTCAAATCAGTCAAAAAGGGAAATAATGCATTTTGCAGTCAAAAAGGGAAATAAAGTATTTTTATAAAGTGATCTCTTTAGAAAATAATTGTTAAGAATGCAAATAATCGTAAGGAAAAAGCGAGGAAAGCTTTTCAGATCCTCCTTATGTTCTTACATATACAGACAGACAGATAGACAGACAACATGTACATATATGCAACGTACTATGTAAAATCGTTTCAAATAAGATTTGCTATTTAAAGATCGGTTGTTGCTGTATTTGTAAATCTACATCTTCTATAAAATACAAATAAGATACGTCGGTGATTTCCGTCGTAGAAGGCTCATTTCCGTCATATTGTTTCCTTGGAATCAGGGGACATATCTTATACCTTGGTCTGAAAAAAAAAGAAATATTTTAATAAATTCTCTCGACAAGATAGCAGTGCGTGTTCATACATTTACATATACTTTTGATGTCAACTCATAAACAGTGTTGGTTGTGTAGACGGACAATTATGCGTCTAAATGTCAACTTCATCATAATGGAGAAATTTTAATTTAATTTATCTTTCAAGTCTACATCACATATTGAAACAAAAATAAGATTAATATTAACAAAGAAACTATACTATGTTTACAGGAAGACTGGTAAGATGATTGTCAAGAACTTTTTTAATTAGGAAGAAAGAAACAAGATATGTTTGATGAACATTAGACAGACATATCATTTACCACCATATTGCAAAATGAATAAAGACAAAATGAAACCATGTGTCATGACAACAAAGAGTACTAAAAGGATGCAGCTAATTAATACATGAAACAGTTAAACAGAACATGCAAAATATGTTTCTGTGATAGGATGATTAAAATGTATACAATCAACATACACTATTTACTATATATAAATAAATAAATGAATGCTATTAGTAGATAACGTTCGAGGTAGTAGTAGACGCCATATTAGAAAAGGTTAGTGTGTGAATTTTGTCCTAAAATGGAAAGCAGTCCGAGTTTTCTCAGTATCTGATATACCTTTGAGTCTTTGGGATCTAATTAGTAACAAATTTCCCCAACCAGTTTTAGTAGAAATATGTGATTTTCTGTAGCAAAAGAGACATTCCTCATTTACCAAAGAAACAACAGAGAGTTACCGAGACATCTATGATACTACTTCAGCTTGAGGGAAAGTTACATAAATATACCTAGGTCAGTTTATAATAATGATGTAATGCATATGAACGGTCTGATCAAGGCATATTTGTTAATAGAACCCATAGCCGTATCCCAAGAATGATTTAAACAGACAGCGGAAACTTACTGGGCTATTGCTGTGTCTGTGGACAGAGGTAAATATATACAATTTCTTTCTCTCCTGGCTGCAATGCGTGTGTTATAAAGAAAATGGTACCCAGTCGGTACAGATAAGCTTACAAACGCCAAAATAGCCACGAAAAACTGTTACATATTTTAAAAGGATGTACACAGAAAGATTCGGTGTAAACTTGGAAATGTGGTTAATACGCAGATAGAGAAAAATAACTACTGTAATTAAAACGATAGAAAAATATCAGACAATAGTGACATAATGTACGTGATAACGTGACAAAAATAAGTCAAAGTTGCGATGCGCCAATCAAAATGCTATTTTAACATCATGTATCTAAGAAAACAGTATTGTGATGAAATAATCTTTGGTATGTTAATCAAATCTGCACACACAGAATGAAATGTACACGTAAAATATGACATTCCAATCAATAGTCATTAAACTAAAAGAAACATACCTTTTGTTATGTTATGCTTCATTTATTGGATACAAAAATAACACGACTTTATAATATCAACAAAAATAACAATCGCACTGTATACATAATACAACTAGTTAGTTATTAGTTATCATTATAATTTTTTTCCCTTCGTCTCGTCTCCATTTCATTGATTAATACATGCATTGCTATCTCTCATATTTCATATATAATGTTCTTATAATACTAATAAGAAAAGCATTTTGAATACTACTTATATATTGATAATACTTTTTATGTCTTCTCCATAAGGAGCTTGTATTTAAGCGCACGCATGTGATGTATGAGTGTACTTGTGAATGTGGGTATGCATACGGAAATATGTATCTTAGTATTTATCGAATGTTGGTAAATTCGATAGACTTATTATTCTTTATGTATTAAACGTGTCACCATCAATGTTTGTAACAAACTTAAATGTATTTGTATATACTTGCTGATGGCCAATTGGATAAATGCAAATAAAGTTCATTCATAAATAGAATAGAGAAGATTTACTTTGCATTAATTTTCTTCTGTAATCTACAATTAGGTATATACCTTCCTTGCCGAGTAAAATTAAATTACCGTTATTAGTTTATAGTATAAGCATCAAAAATGAACGAAATAATTAAATCTTTGTAAGCATTGTGTTGATATAGATTCTAATGTAAATAAAAATGTGTAAAATCAAAAACTTACCACTTCAGTATATTCGCTGTCATCCGCTGAAGCAACAAGGGTATTTGAATTACATATTGGCGCTGTTTGTTCGTTATCTTCATCCTTGGATAATATTTTCAGTAAGTCCTTTTTGGCACTATCATTTGAGCTGGTATGTGCAGCTCCTGTAAAACCAGACTTTGTCTTTTCTAAATGTAATCTGATATCAGATTCTGAAACACTTGTTTCACTACCTGTGCTGTCCTTTGATTCCTGCTGTGCTACACCGCTGTCTTTTAATGTCAAACCATTTGAATGAGTGGCCGTTTGTGATAAGGAGCAACCGTTAGATTGCACTTTATTTAAGTTGCCCTTGAGATCGTCCATGCCAACATCCTGGTCATAGGAAGACGAGCCAATCAAAGACAAGATAACAGGGAGGAAGCACAAACCGTGGAATAATCCGTAAAGTACGACAGTCATTATCGTCTGAAATTATAGTGTGGCAAGAAAAAGAAAAACAAATAATGCAGAAATAAATTGGAAATAATGCAATGATTATGTCTATATAGATATCGCTTTTGTTAAATTCCATGAATCAGTCTAGTTTATTGTTTACCGATCATCAGAAATGGATTAAAACTGTTTTTACTGTTAACCAATCAGAATAGACAGATTCTGTCCAATCATGTTACACGATGGTATCTGCGTCAGGCAATCAAAGCGGGCGATTTGGGGCGATTTCTTAATTCCAAAGTTGGTTGTAAAGGAACAACATCAACAAAGAAGTTAAGCTAGGGGTGGTTATAGCAGGAATCCCTGAATACGGCATGGATCCCAGTTGCTCCGGGATGTTCAGTGGCTATTTTCACAGGTTTTTCTTACTGAGTCATACGTGCCTGGATAAGGGAAGGGATCAAGGTAGCTCCAGGTCCAACCCCCTTGGGCTTAGGTGTGTGTGTTCGCGAAGTGCAGCTAACAGAGATCAGTGTAAATCATCCTTCTTATTGGTACAGGTGCGGCAAAGGAGCTACATGAATCTTGCATAAAGGTTGTGTTGTACTCTGGAGATTGAAGACATTTTGATCAAATAAACATTAATCTCTAATTATACGAAACATTGTATTGCTCAGAGCAGGATAGCAACCGGATAGTTGTGAAAACTTTGTCTCACGCTCTAGGTAGGAGAGCTTCCAATCAATTTGCAAATATTATTTTGATTGTACGTATTTGTACAGATAATGGTCGTGAACACCTTGAATCTCGGAGTAACCGGACACTAACATGAGGACAGATAGTCATACCATGCTGACATGTTATTATAATATGTGCAAAAATTTGGGCGGAAATGTTATAATCTAGTAATAATGCATCTGTATTACTTTACAAAACTGATTATGTCTCGAACTGGATAAATAAATGTTCTCAAATACCATGAAAAAAAGCATTTAATACAATCCTTAAAGCTACTTTATGTCACTTTAGTTTTAATCTTATATATATGGCTTAGCCTTTGAAAAAAAACATTAATGGGGTCAGTGAATAAGTTCTTCAACTCACATAATACGTGAATACGAGAGAGAGAGAGAGAGGACATTGCTAGTGATAGTTATACAACGATTGCTGTACACTAAAACATAAATATGCACAAGTGAAAACAAATGTTGCTCATGATTCTCCAAATTAAGCACATGTACCCGTTTCTTTGATACAATTTTGAACAAACTTGAATAGTTCACAATTCGCATGATATGATAACAAACGAGAAGCAAAAAAATAGAGAAATTTGAAAAGGAAGCATTAGCTGAAATTTTCACTTTATAGAAAAAAATCCTGTTATTTTTGAGAGTTTGTTTATAATTAGAAATGAAGTTTTGTCAGATTAAAGTTACAAAGAAAATGTGTTGAGTAAATTCAATTACAAAATTACCTCTTCACATAATAATATAGGTGTACTAGTACACATATTTGACTTCAATTACCCAACTTACGGAGAAGAATAAATGACTTACGGAGAAGAATAAATGGAAGAAATGGCTCTCTGCCCATGCCATCACGACGAAAGCCAATAGCGTGGTAAAAGCTCCATGGAACACAGCTGGTCCAATAAGCCGCAGACTCTCCTTAGCTCGAACTGAAATATTGTCTTTTTGTTTTCATTCTTTTCTTTTTATCTTTCATTTATTCTTTGTGGAATGATATTTAAAATTTAGTGTGGTTACACAACAATCAATGACAGTTCTTAATGCAACTAAAACTGTGTAGATTATCAAGACTAGAGTCCCTGGAATTTTATTTCTGTGTAGATCATCAAGACTAGAGTCCCTGAATTGTATTTATGTAGAGATCATCAAGACTAGAGTCCCTGAATTTTATTTCTGTGTAGATCATCAAGATTAGCATCCCTGAATTTTTATTTCTGTGCAAATCATCAAGACTACAGTCCCTGAATTTTATTTCTGTGTAAATCATCAAGACTAGAGTCCCTGAATTTTATTTCTCTTTGTAAGCTGTAAAGCTGACGGTTATTAAATAATCATTGTGCTTAACTAATTATTACATAAATTTTGAGACTTGATAGTATACAAATTTGCAGAAGCAAAAACAACACAAGAGATTATATTTTCACGTCATAGACCTATTGTATTGCTTAGAAGCAATAGCTTAATGCCCACACAGACATAGACCTATTGAATTGCTTAGAAGCAATAGCTTAATGCCCACACAGACACGGATTGACTGTATTGCTTAGAAGCAATAGCTTAATGCCCACACAGACACGGACCTATTGAATTGCTTAGAAGCAATAGCTTAATGCCCACACAGACACGGACCTATTGTATTGCTTAGAAGCAATAGCTTAATGCCCACACAGACACGGACCTATTGAATTGCTTAGAAGCAATAGCTTAATGCCCACACAGACATAGACCTATTGTATTGCTTAGAAGCAATAGCTTAATGCCAACACAGACATAGACCTATTGAATTGCTTAGAAGCAATAGCTTAATGCCCACACAGACATAGACCTATTGAATTGCTTAGAAGCAATAGCTTAATGCCCAGACAGACATAGACCTATTGTATTGCTTAGAAGCAATAACTAATGCCCAGACAGACATAGACCTATTGTATTGCTTAGAAGCAATAGCTTAATGCCCACACAGACATAGACCTATTGAATTGCTTAGAAGCAATAGCTTAATGCCCACACAGACATAGACCTATTGTATTGCTTAGAAGCAATAGCTTAATGCCCAGACATAGGCCTATTGAATTACTTAGAAGCAATAGCTTAATGCCCACACAGACATAGGCCTATTGTATTGCTTAGAAGCAATAACTTAATGCCCGCACAGACAACCTGATGTAAAATGATACAACTTTATACAGTCTTGTATACCATACAGTGTCAAGCATTATAACAATGTTTAATATTCAAGATTCTTGTAAGTATATGCGAGTTTATCATGACATAATTAGCTGTCCTTTCCAAGAATCACCTCATTCGATGTGGTGAATGCCTCGATTTTTACCGGTATACGCACTGCGATTTTGACAGAAACTTCAAGTCACTATACTTAGTTAATCCCCATGAATGTGTTCAATGCTTTGAAGAGAAGACATTTAAAAATGCCATAAGAACATTATTTAAGTGTATAATACCTTTAGCACTGTGAAATAAGTGTATAATACATATAGCACTGTGAAATAAGGTCCTAAACTTGATAATGACATGAAATATAAAGACAGAGTTTTCAACTCTGCCGAATGAGAACTCACTTAAAAATACGCAGATGTAAACGCTGAATATATCGGATTTGTCTATAATTATTTTTAAAATGCACCAATGGAAGGTAACCATATATATTCAAATACTATTAATGAATTTATAATGATGTAATTGTATACAACAATTGTGACGATTTAATCGCGTGATATGTCTAAAATCTATCACATTCTAGGTTTACCAGAACTCGTAATGTTACTTTGGGAGTAAGGAACAGCGGTAGTTTACTGATAATCATGTCATATATATATATATATATATATATATATATATATATATATATATATATATATATATATATATATATATAGACAGACAGAGAAAGATAGAGCAAATATTTAAATATTTTGGTTCATTTCCACTCACAGTTTCTGCTTCCCCTTACTGTCAGAAACATGTAGCCGAAGTGCGCAGAGAAGTCCACAGAAAGCCCGATGGAAAACACCAAAAGAATGACCATATTCTGCTCAAGTGTGAAGCCAATGAAATGAAGGGTTCCAATGACATCAATCTGAAATGTGATAAATGTCTATGTGTCATGGCACCTCGAAGGATTTCGAGAAATAACATGCACAATTGCCATTATGGAAAGTTCTTAGATAATAATAATAATAATGACAATGACACCTTTCAACATTAGCTCTGGTGGCAACTTTGTGGTGCAATCGCTTCTCTTAAAACAATATTTCAGTCACAATTTGATTTATGCAAGAATTGCTGAAAAAAAATGGGGGGGGGTATACCTTATTTTCCAAATCATCTTAAACAAGAAACGAAAAAGGATAGAAATCTGAAGGTCTGAACCAGCAGATCTAGCACTGTAATTTTTGATGTAACTTTAACTGTAACTTTCTGTCGCAACAATTCAAAGCAAGAAAGACTTAAATGAGAATTCAAAACGAGGCTGACCCCGGGGTCAAAATATCTGTGCACACAGTGACGTTGTTTATCAGCGTCATGTGGGAAGTAGTATGCTCTGGCAGATTTCCATTTAGAAGGTAAACGTATCATCCATTTAATCTAGACCCCCACCCATCCAGACCCCCACCCATTCCAGCGTTTGGATAACATATGCATTTTAAACTGATTTATGAACTCCAAAACTTTGAGCATGGGCATAATTTGTAGACAAATTGTCAACAAAATTATGAACATTTATGAACATTGACGTTATTATTAGACCAAATGTCATCTTAATTATGAACATTGATGTTATTTTTAGACCAAATGTCGTGTTAATTATGAACATTGACGTACTTTTTAGACCAAATGTCATCTTAATTATGAACACTGACATAAGTTTTAGACCAAATGTCATCTTTATGAATACTTACGTACTTTCTAGACGAAGTGTCATCTTATTTATGAACATTGACATAAGTTTTAGACCCAATATCGTCTTAATTATTAATACTGACATACTTTTGTGACAAAATGTCATCTTAATTATGAACATTGACGTAATTTTTAGAACATTTAAGCAATCTTTTGACAAATTTCAAGTCAATACTGGCAAATGGAACTGCAAAGAAAGAAATAAGATTTTCTAAATCATAAACAAGGGAAGACTGCTATAGCATTCAGATGGATCCGTTGTTTATCTGTAGATGTATATGTACAGTTTATTTTCTACACATTTAAAAGAGGTAGAAAACAACAGGTATGAAGAAGTATTATAATAAAGCTAAGAATAGAGTGCATACATACATACATACATACATACATACATACATACATACATACATACATACATACATACATAGATACATACATGCATGCATACATACATACATACATGCATACATACATACATACATACATGCATGCATGCATGCATGCATACATACATACATACATACTTACATACATAGATACATACATACATACATACATACATACATACATACATACATACATACCAACATATACATACATACATACATACATACATACATACATACATGCATGCATGCATGCATGCATGCATGCATGCATACATACATACATACATACATACATACATACATACATACATACATACATACATACATACATACTTGTGTCTGTTTCAATGTTTATGTGATTTTAATTTCAATCATTTAGAAGTAGTCTTAACTCCGAAAGGTCAGAGTGTTTTGGATACATACCTTTGACATTTACCATAACTATCAATATTAAATGTACAAATTGTTTTCATTTTAAATAACTCTGTGTGTGTGTGTGTGTGTGTGTGTACAAGCTAACCGTTGTAAGGATAACGCATAGAAAAACGAGGATGCTAGTTGTCAAGTCCACCAGCAGTATTAAGTTGACCAGTACTACACAGACACCGGCAATGAGGAAACTCCTCATTATCTCATCTGGTAAATACTGAAAAGGATGCGGGATACAAATTTGAAAAACATTGGTAGCATCAGATGATTAGGTTAAAACAGAAATTATATTCATGAGTTGGACGGGTTACATGTTTTAATATTGGTAGCGTCGTATCAGTAATAACATGATACACACTTCCGCTCTATAAATAGATTGATATAAAATATGAGCAAAACCTTATTTCTTACAACTTTTCAACTGCAAATTATATCGCACTTATACTGTATAACTTAAAATACACCCAAACAGCAAATTATATCACCTTTATACTGTATAACTTAAAATACACTCAAACAGCAAATAATATCGCCCTTATACTTTATAACTTAAAATACACTCAAGCAACAAATTATATCGCCCTTATACTGTATAACATAAAATACACTCAAACCTCCAGTTTGATTTTCAAAAATTAATTTCGTTGTCAAAGCAAAATTTTAGAATGTTATAAAACGATTTGTTCATGTATGAAATAACATTACATTTGTATGATCATTGACTATAAATAAACTCGTATGTCCACCTTTATGATGTTGAGAAATCAGTTAAACAATGTCAATCTTCATGGATGAAAATATATAGCATGACCATAGTATCATCTAATACCTATATGTACTACATGACCATAGTATCATCTAATACCTACATGTACTACATGACCATAGTATCATCTAATACCTATATGTACTACATGACCATAGTATCATCTAATACCTATATGTACTACATGACCATAGTATCATCTAATACCTATATGTACTACATGACCATGTAACCAATGTCACTCTTCATGGATGAAAATATATAGCATGATCATAGTATCATCTGATACCTATATGTACTACATGACCATAGTATCATCTAATACCTATATGTACTACATGACCATAGTATCATCTAATACCTATATGTACTACATGACCATAGTATTATCTAATACCTATATGTACTACATGACTATGTAACCATCTCTCTAATTCTATAATACGGACTAACTTTGTCATATATTAACGAGATAGAGAGGGGGTGGGGTGACTGACTTACTTCGATGGTCTCAAAGAAAACATAGAATTCGGAGTGCACGAAACACTCGCCGCCTTCTAGGCCTATATCATCCACCGTTTTTCTCATGCTCTCCATAGAAACCATGTCCTTGTCTGCGTTCTCTGTACGAATCTGCTGCCCTGGGATGTAGGTAGCCTGCATGCAAAGGACATTACATATTATATGCATTTTGTTTATTTCAAATACTAAATTCTTTTAGGACAAGTTTACACCCAGATGCATAGTGCATCATTTATGATGCAACTGTAAACAAATTGTGATGTCTTTTCCAATTATTTTATTTCAATGGGGGAAAAAAATTTGTTCTCATGTCCTGAGGAATCGATGACAATGATACTGAAGATATTGGAAAATCATACCATATTCGGAATACATACAAACTGTTTTACATCAAATTAATCATTTATTACGATTCACGTTCCTAATTTGTCGGTTTTATTATGTATCTTAAATTATTTTATATATAATGGACCTGCTATATATATGGGGTAGGGTTGTGAAGGGGTGTGATTTTTTTTAAAATTCCGGTCCATACCTTGCTAAAAAAATATTGTTATTCCAGTCTGCACCCCCTTGTCTTTCAAATTACTATTAAAGGCTAAATACAAAAATCCCCTTTCTTAACAAGAAACAAACAAAATATTGTACTCTGGCTCTAAAGAAAACTCTCACCCACCCAACCCAGTCCCCAGCCCGAAAATTCAGAGTCAGCTTCTACGTATAAATGGACACCAGATTGACGTATATATCAGGAAAGAAAGGGGTACTGTAAAGTTCTACATGACCAGGAAAGTTGACAGGTCAGCACATGGCTATAGCATACCCTAGCAAGTGGCGGTGAGGATTCGTAGTCGAAAAACAAAAACTGTTTGTACGCTTTCCCTAAATCAACGTGGTGAAAAAAGTTGTACATTTCTTCCCGAAATAAGGCTTTGTCTTGAAAATAACCAGCTGTAAATATATAAAAAAAGCAATTTTCGTGTCTTATCATTTGGTTAGAAAAAGAGTGGTATTTACAACAAGGTATTGACAATCAGGTATGTTTTTAAAATTAATTGAAAATTTACCGTAACATACGTACAAAATAAATATGATTGAAACTGGATATATAACTTCATGCAAAAAAAGTATCTTGCTTGAAAAGAATCACAATAAAAGTATTAATTATGTACATATATGTATTCATGACAACAGTATAAATAATAAATACTAGAAATATCCGTTGTTGGCAATTTCTCCTGATCCGATATGCATCATTGATGTTCAGTAAAAGCATCAAAGAAAGCTGAAGACAAAAGAGAAAAATCACGGCAACAGCACAGCCAGTATCAGTGATGTAATGATTTTCATATGTTGAGATTTTATCGGATCATTGACTTCCAAAACTGTTCAGTTTCAAAAATTAACATCAATTTTTATCTTCTGAAGACATGACTTTACAGAGTACAGTTTGTGCACAGTACAAATTCCTGTTATTTTAATTTTAATGCACTATATTGTACTCCACACAAAAATTTCCTTCGTAAAACAAGATGGACTTAAAGGCAGAATAGATACTGACTACCCAACAAAAGCATATATATTTACATTTACAAAATGTTATGTAATATTTCGTTGTGAATATGTACGTTCCACAAGATAAACACAATTATGTCACCAACTCATCGCGTTTACCGTAGCTTTTGGATGATGGCAGTAAAGGCGTTGACTATTTGGATTCTGAACAAGCACCTTAAAAAAGAACAGGAAGTTTGTTCAATGAGTTACCGGCTGTCGGGGTCATGAAAAGAGACGAGGGCATTCCGAATAGACTTACCCGGAGTCAAGGCAATGGACCTATTAATGTTTTGCCGCCATGAAGCCCAGACTTTGAAGGGATCTGTCCAGGGAACTAAGGTTCCTTTCAATGTGTTGCTGTTGTTCAACAACCTCCCTACCAAGAGATCTATCTTGTCGATATTAGTGTGATAATCCATGTAATCTAGAGCAGACATGAAACAAGCAAGATCATCAAAACATTTGCATTTTATTGAGATATAATTTAATTGCTACATTAAAAGTACAGTACGATTCTTGGATTGCAAGATGAGTCAATATTTCTGTATGCTGAATGATGAGTCAATATTTCTGTATGCTGAATGATTTTGTCATTATAAACATGATCTTCGTGGAAAATTGTCATCTGGAAACGAGTTCTAAACTGCAATATTCTGTTTGTGCATTGATACAAAATATGAAGATGATCTACTGAAAATATATTTCAATCGTAAAAGGGACAAATATTACTTTACTAGTCAAGAAAATAAAAAGATATTAATAATCCTGACAGAATATTTGTTGATAGAAATACACACACACACACAAAGCTACAATGGATACAATCATGTTATTGAACTCGAGATAAAACAATCCCCTCTTTGTGAAACACGGTTTCAAAAATGAACAGTAGTTAATAGCAAAGAAAGGTGGAAATAGTTTTAAAATGATTATATGCAACTTACAACATAAGGAAAAATTAAACTCTACAAAGTCAAACTATAAAGGTCTTGGCTCAGTTATCATAATTGAAAGATGAAATACTCACTGCAGTAGACCCCTATACTGGGACCTTCTTCCGGAAAGTAGATCCTTTGCGCATACAGGAAGTCTCTACCATGGGTACCCTCGGGAAGACTTTTCTCCAGGTCAAATCCCTTCTTCATGGATACCACTCCCCAAATCATTACACCAGTGAGACCGAGTGTGACCAAAATTACAATTACCTGGAAAATATATTTGGAAAATGAGTTGGAAAAATTACCCAAAAGACTATAGCTATTCGAATTTTGTTGGTCATTTGAAATCAGACCTTTGTTGTTTGATGCAGATAGATTTCGTGCTTTATGTATGCAGATGTGATGGTCTGACCGGCTAACCGCGTCATGACAAGCTAATGATCGGTAAACTGGAAATTAACCTAGAGTTTCAAATGTTTCTAAGGCTTAGGTTTGGTTTGGTATTTCACGGCACAGTAAGGCGTGAAGGTTATTTAGTGCCAAGGCAAAGGAAATAAAGTGCCATGCCCAGGAATATACCACGGCAGCCCATCTGGGCTGATCCGATGGTAGAATTGGAAACAGCATCCTTTCAATAGCGCGTCCAGTAGGTTACAGCCACTTGCCACCATGACTTCCAAAGTCTTATATAAATAATGATGGAAGATGAATCAGGGAGGGATGTCTGAATTCAATTTTACGAACACATGTATGCAACTCTGCAACTTCTAATGATAACGAATTATCTTTCTATACCTTTAATCAATCTGAAATATAGCGCATTTGGTGGAAGAAACCATTTATGACTATTGGGCATAAGAAACCATTGCTATGTATTGAGCTTTTAACTGAAGAAAACAAAAGTACTGAAACCGCAAAAAAGTAGTTTGCCATACTTTTAAAACGGTTTGCCAGTAAATTTGAATGTATTTCAAAAGAAATACCAGCTGTGACACATGACATCCTTTTTCAAATGAGAAAAATACTTGGTAAAATGTATGACAATTATTTAGATGCTGTATTGAAGTGGACGAGATTTTGCTTAAGACACGGGAATTTAGAAAAATATTTGCATAGCACGAACCACGTGATTTGTACAATTCAATCGCAACGCCATCGGTTTATGAAAGAAAAGAAAGCCTATGCCTTTCCCCTTTGTCTTAAGTTCTATCAACGAGAGAATTCTCTTTTTGGGGTCAGAACAAAAATAGAAAGAGACATACAGATAAACAAGCATGCAAAGAGAGAGAGGTATTTTGGGGGTAAATAAAATTAAATGCACTTACTTTTCCCACGTTATTTATAATCGCTCTCCCATGTATATGTTTGAAATATGGATTAACAACCTCAAATTTTCGGCAAAGTGCTGAGGGTTTGTAGTTCTTGTGTTTAAAGCACGGTAAGCAGGCGTTCCTAGATGTTTCTATTCGTCTCGCGTCGATTGTCAACAAGGCGGGAAAAAATGTCGTCTGGACAATCAATAGAGCCAGTATACCGACTGCGGCGTATACACAGAAAGACTGCAGAACTGGCATCACCTGCAAATTAGCGGTATTATATATATATATATATATATATATATATATATATATATATATATATATATATATATATATATAGAGAGAGAGAGAGAGAGAGAGAGAGAGAGAGAGAGAGAGAGAAGAGAATTATAAATATACACCAAACAGAGCGCAAAGTGCTATCCGTGGATTCTACAGAAGAATGCTTGATAACATTAACATCATTTTTAAATACGAATAAATAATATTATCATACAGGTTAGAGAACCCGGATCCGCGAGTTACGGCACCCATCGCCTTGCTTTTAAGTACCAACCACTATACCATCTCGACCATGCACTCATCACCAAAAAATTATGCTACCACCTACTTTGTAGCATCATCTTTTGATGATGTGTGCATGGTCGAGATGGTATAGATGTTGGTGCTTTCAGGCAAGGCGATGGGTGCCGTAACCCGCGGATCCGGGTTCGAATCTCCGTAGAGTACGAATTAAAGAAAAAAAATGTTTTAAAAAAAAATATATACACACACACACACATGTCATGCAGCACCAGCACCACCAAAAAAATGGTAGTGTGATATATAAACGCAAACCGATATAGATATAAACCAATTAAGACCTCATAATCGGCATCAAGTGGAAAATATAAAAGCAAAATATAATACAGAAATTATTGTGTTCTTGCAGACATACATAAAAGGAAAAAATGGAACATAAAAGTAGATATAAATAAAAGCACATGACTTTTGGTACAAGGTCGTCCCATGATATACTGCTAAATCAATGCAACCTTAGAAACGATATATTGGTAAAAGTTGATATTTTACCAAGATATTGTTGTTGTTAGGATCACAGAAGCAGTATTCATTCTACCTACTTCACGCGGCAATATTTTTTTAAATGTTTTCCACTCTTTCTTCAATGAAGAATTCACTGCTTACTTTTAAAAAATAAGAAATTACTTTGTAAAATCGATTGAGTGAGGGGCATTTACCGTTGATATGCCCGATGCAAAGGCCACAAAGTTGGAGACTGATGTCAGTGTGACGGACACCCCGGCGTGTTTGACTGCCAGTGCAATCTTCTCAGTGACGGGAAGTTCTGGATGTTGCAGCCCAGTGTGTTTAAATGACTCCATGATCACATATATATCGTCCACACCGATCGCTGGAATATATATGAGTACAGTTGACAATATTTTTATTTTACATGGGCTTATCTCACATATCATTAAGCAAGGTAAAAAATTATTTTGTGTTTATTGATTTCACCAAAGCGTTTGATTATATAGTAAGGGATAACGTATGGTATAAACTAATAAAGCTTGGTTTAAGGGGAAATATTTTAGATATAATCAAATCAATGTACAGCAATGTAAAGTCAAGAGTTAAATATGATAATAAGTTAAGTGATGAATTCTCTTGTATTATTGGTGTCCGGCAAGGTGAATGTTTATCACCATTTCTGTTTTCAATATTTGTAAATGATTTAGAGGAAGAGTTTACCATGCATGGTATTGAAGGTATAGATATTGGCATGTTACAGCTTTTTTAAGTGGAAACTTGTGGTGAACACCTCAAAAACGAAGGTTATGATTTTCAGAAAAGGTGGTACTTTACCTAGAAATATGGAATTCACTTACTGTAATGAGAAACTGGAAATTGTAAATAAGTTTACATATCTCGAACTTGTTATGACGTCTGGTGGTGCCTTTACTGAAGCACAGATAGCATTGTCAGAGGAAGCCAAAAAAGGGATATTTGTACTTGAAAAATACATTTTTAAATTTACGTCCTTAAAAACAAGCCATGTCATGAATCTTTTCGATAGACTGATAAAACCTATCTTAAATTATTGTTGCCAAGTTTGGGGATTAATTCCAGCTAAATGCATTGAAAGAGTGCATTTACATTTTTGTAAAAAGATATTAGGAGTGAAGACGACGACACAAAATGATTTTATTTATGGGGAGTTAGGGCGCACGACAATGATAGTCAATAGATTTTATTACATTATGAAGTATTGGTTTAAGATATTAGAGGTAAAGGAGGACACATATATAAAATATATATATATCAAATGATGTTGAACGATTTAGAAGCTCTATCCAATAAAGTAAATTGGGCATATTTAGTTAAAGATTTATTGTCAAGATTAGAATTCTATGAAGTTTGGGTTAACCAAGGGGTCGGCAACACTGGCATATTTTTAGTCATTTAAATTAAGGCTATCTGACAATTTTATCCAAAATTGGATGGATCGTCTTAAAAACAGTAGTCGAGTATTATTTTATATAAATATTGCAAATTTCGGATCAAAACTTTACCTTGATAGCATCCATTCTTTGAAATATAGAAATGCAATTGCTAAATTTAGAGTATCCTCTCACAGACTAGAAGTTGAAGCGGGTAGATGGACGAGACCATATAAACCAATTCATGATAGACTTTGTTCTATGTGCAACCTCATTGAAGATGAATATCATTTTGTCCTTGAATGCGTATTGTATAAAGATCTAAGAGCCAAATATATAGAGAAATATTTCAGAAAAAGATCAAATATGTTTAAATTTATAGAACTTATGAATATCCAGAATACTAGAATTTTGAATAATTTGGCCATTTACATTTATAAAGCTTTTAATCATAGAAATACCGTCGTATATGCATAGATCATGTAAATATTTTGACTGATCACCATTTCAATATGAATTTGAATTACATAACCCCTGATTTTAACTTACTACCTTTAATAATGTAGATATCTCTTTCTCCCTACGGAGAAGTTTTGTGAATTAATCTGCTTATTTCATTTGTATGGATTTGCATCTGCATGCATATGTAATTTCGTTTCTTACTATGATTTCTTTGTATACTCTAGACTATAGATGATGATACCTTGTTGTTTATTGTACTATCTGCCATTCAATTCAATTTATTGAAAAAATGTATCCTCACAGTCCGTTTGGGCTATTGGAATGTATCCTCACAGTCCGTTTGGGCTATTGGAATGAATAAAGACTCTTCTACTATCACAATGTTTATTAGGGTGTCTATGAATGTTATTCAAAAAGAGTACATCTAATGTTTACTTTTGAACGGGTCAATGTATCACCGAGTGTCTGCTGTAAAAAACCTACAGATACATTTATTAGGACATACTCTATGTTTTGACCACATGTTTTTGGTGGTAGAGTTGACTGGATTTCGCTAGTTTCGGTGACATCGCATTTCTATAGTCATAGTTCTTAAGGTATGGCAATCAGCAAATACCTTAAGATGACATGTGTGTACCTATCAGGACCACCAACATATATGTATATGTGTGTGCGTGGGTATATGTGTGTATGCACGTGTTCACTCACCCAGCAGTAGAAACATCAGAGCCTGGTGACTTGTCCCGAATATCAGGTTCCCGGCTAGGCACAGACCGAAGCACACGCATCCTGACAGGCCAACACCTATTAGTGCCACCAACGTCAGGTAAACCTGACGAAAATATGGGAGTCTCAGGATAGTGGAATCCAGAAACCTTCTAGATATGTGGAAAGCACCACGTATTCAGGATTGATAGATCATGGATTCAAGTTCCCCCACCCGAAGCCATTACTCAGTCTCAACATTCTACGTCACGAGTATTTGGATACTTCGGGTTTTCTGCAGTAAATTTAAATCTCAAACGATGGTAACAATCGGTCGAATAGTTTGAAAACAACCAGAACCGTTCAGATAAACAAAATATATAAATAAATACATCGTTTCCACAATTTATTGCTTGTAGTAAAATCAGAGATAAAAACTTACTTTTGCGGGTGTACAATTTAGCGATTTTGCCCATGAAGATGGGTTCTAAATTTTGGCATCTATATTTTAGCGATTGGAGATATAGGGAGCACTAGCATTTTCTTCCCCATGCAAAAATTGTTTTACTCAACAACACAACAATTTATTATTGAAAGATTAAAATAGCTTATTTTCCATTCAACTAGGAAAACATCACGAGAAAAAAAAATCATGCAATCGGATTATGTCATTTAATTGAGACGGTGTCAAGTTAATCTGAGATGTCAGCTGGAATTAAAAACAAGAATATAAACTGCCCTGCAGTTAGCTACTCGCAAGTTATGAAAAACAGCTGAAGTCCGGCCCTGTTATCCGAAGGTTGGCCCGAGTTAGGCCCATCGTATGGCATACAAGTCCGTATAACAGTTTACATACACTAAATTCGCCTGTTAAAAGGAAGTATAACTGGGTTCATATATTTGATCAATTGGGTAATGTATTTAGAATAGTAGATCAATTGGGTCATGTATTTAGAATAGTAGATATTTCTTACCAAGGAAGTTATGTCACTTGATTTATCATTAACAGCTACCATGTAGTGGTATTTTACCAGATAAATGTGAAAATGACATAAATGTTATACATTTTCCTTAATGAGTGTATCTCCAATTTCTGATTTTATCATCAATTAGAATTATAGTCTAAAATAAAATCAGTAACACTGGCAAATCTCAATGTAAATAATCCTCAACATTTTTTCCTTACAGGTGCGACACCTAGCGTTCAGGCTAAGGAACATAACTTTCCAGAGATTATTACGGGATATGCAAAAGGAATGTTGAAGCGTATGACATGAACTTCACGTTGTCCATAACAGTGGATTGGTTACGCGTTCTCTAGACCTCGATGACAGCAACTAATTAGAGTACGCTGCAGCGTCCTCGTTAATTCCGCTCCTGAGTTTCGCATTTTTGCACAGGGTTAAATATGTTAAGATAAGTGATTTTCGCCACTGATAATTCTTGTTATGAAAAGAGAAATGTGTATATTCTAGAGAAGGTTTCAAGAACCTAAAATTTTCTTTATTTTGATATCTGAATGATGGGCTTGATTTAGGTTAGAGAGTACACAGCTGTGCCTTGCTTCCGATGTGCATCGCACGGATGATTGTTAGTTCTGCGTGGCTATTTTCACTTCCTGAACTTCAGAGGTAAATTATTGTAAACAAACAGAGCCAATCAGTTTTTGTATTTTGTAAAATTAAACAATTTACATAAGTGAACTTTCAGAAAACTGTAATGCATACACTGTGATAATTTGTTTCTCTATTTCAAGGAAAGACACAGTTAGTGTACTGTGTGCTATTTTAAATTAATTTCCACAACACACAGAAGCAGTCATTTTCGTCTAGCAGTGATTACAACTAAATGTCAATCCAAGGAGGCGAAAGACATATAAATTAATGTTAACTGTCTCTACATTGCTAGAGTTGTAGAGCAAACAACTTTGCCTGCCCTGTGCCTTGTCCACTTTCAACAGTACTCCAAAAGCCATGGAGCGCAATCTTTATTAGATTTGGTTTTGTGGCATACGGGTACTTTGGGGCTGTTTTTGTTTCTTTAATGAAAAGAGTACTTCCTTGTTGGACTGCCTCTCTCATCTCCATACAACGCGGTTGCCTATGATGAAACATTAGTGTGCATGGCACACACGCTCTGAATGCAACAGTGTAGCCGGCAAAGAATCCTGGTAACTCCTCAAGGTACAGTCGGACCACCTCGGTTATTTCTGCGAGACAAAAATATGCCTCAGATGTATGTCGTCGTATCAATTTACAGAAAAAGAATCATACATTTTGTTCGCCGGAAATGTCTTCGCAAGAAAGAAACCGCAATTTATTCGAACGACCTCGACTAATTCTACGATTGGATTGACTGAGAAGTTCGAATGAAAAAATAGCTCGGTACATTCGCAGCTTCTCGGTCAAGCCTTGTTTCGTAAATAGCCGAGGTAGTCTGTATGGCAGTCATAGGAATACGGTATGATCCGTAGGATTAACCTCTAAGTTGCGAATGCTCAGGATGTAGAATAATCGGAATCCTTTCAGCCTTTTTCGCAGGATGGGAAAATGCTGACAATCTGCAACACTGCATTTAGTGAACGGTGGAGTTTGGTTGGCTTTGAAAATAAAACTGTATTCGGCAACAGAATCTGCAGTATGCATTTATAAGTTCCTCTTAATACTAAATCCTGGGTACCGTTTAAGAGTACTTCATATAGCAGCTGGTTTTCCGCTTTCTTTCCAGTCAGATAGAACGTTTAGGTGAGGAACAGTGTATGCAGCATAATCGGTGTTTCCGTGTTGACAAGGAATTGGCGCGAAAATCTGGATAGCTGTTGTAGAAATGAACAAACCGAAACACCTCATTTGCATGTAGACCTGCTCAAGGTTGTATTGCATTATGCTATGGACATTTAACAGTTGTTGAAATACAATAAGAACAATTGCATTACAGGTATTAATCTGCCAAAGTATAAATGCAGATTTTTAAACAAAAAAAACATTTATAATATAACCCCAAATCACCCCTTCGTCATAAATAATAATCCGCTCTAACAAGGTCAATGCAACGAAAAACGTAGGTCGTAAGTCACGTTCTTGTTGGAGGGAACTACTAACTATAGGCAGAAGTTAGTCATCAGAGTAATCAAATTTTCAAGCTCAATTGATCAAATACACTTTTGTAAATACAGTCTTGAAAATTGATGGGTGTGTTTACATTGAAAATCACCAAAGTAGAAGATGCATGTAGTTAGAAGTGACATACATGTAATTTTCATTGGATCTTATACTACCATTAAATATTTTCATTGTGTCTTATACTACCATTAAATATTTTCATTGGGTCTTATACTACCATTAAATATTTTCATTGGGTCTTATACTAACATTAAATATTTTCATTACATCTTATACTATCATTAAACATTTTCATTTGGTCTTATACTAGCATTAAATATTTTTATTGGGTCTTATACTGCCATTAAATATTTTCATTGGGTCTTATACTACCATTAAATATTTTCATTACGTCTTATACTAGCATTAAATATTTTCATTTGGTCTTATACTAGCATTGAATATTTTCATTGGGTCTTATACTGCCATTAAATATTTTCATTGGGTCTAATACTACCAATAAATATTTTCATTGGATCTTATACTGCTATTAAATATTTTCATTGGATCTTATACTGCCATTAAATATTTTCATTGGATCTCGTACTAGCAATAAATATTTTCATTGGATCTTATACTGCTATTGAATATTTTCATTGGGTCTTATACTGCTATTAAATATTTTCATTGGGTCTAATACTACCAATAAATATTTTCATTGGATCTCATACTACCAATAAATATTTTCATTGGATCTTATACTACTATTAAATATTTTCATTATGTCTTATACTGCCATTAAATATTTTCATTGGGTCTTATACTGCCATTAAATATTTTCATTTGGTCTTATACTACCATTAAACATTTTCATTGGGTCTTATACTACCATTAAATATTTTCATTGGGTCTTATACTGCCATTAAATATTTTCATTGGGTCTTATACTACTATTAAATATTTTCATTGGGTCTTATACTAGCATTAAATATTTTCATTTGGTCTTATACTACCATTAAATATTTTCATTGGGTCTTATACTTCCATTAAGTATTTTCATTGGATCTTATACTAGCATTAAATATTTTCATTTGGTCTTATACTGCCATTAAATATTTTCATTGGGTCTTATACTACCATTAAATATTTTCATTTGGTCTTATACTGCCATTAAATATTTTCATCGGTCTTGTACTACCATTAAATATTTTCATTGGATCTTATACTGCCATTAAATATTTTCATTACGTCTTATACTACTATTAAATATTTTCCTTTGGTCTTATACTGCCATTAAATATTTTCATTTGGTCTTATACTACCATTAAATATTTTCATTGGGTCTTATACTGCCATTAAATATTTTTATTTGGTCTTATACTACCATTAAATATTTTCATTACGTCTTATACTGCCATTAAATATTTTCATTACGTCTTATACTACCATTAAATATTTTCCTTTGGTCTTATACTACCATTAAATATTTTCCTTTGGTCTTATACTGCCATTAAATATTTTCATTACGTCTTATACTACCATTAAATATTTTCATTGGGTCTTATACTACTATTAAATATTTTCATTGGGTCTTATACTGCTATTAAATATTTTCATTGGGTCTTATACTGCCATTAAATATTTTCATTACGTCTTATACTACTATTAAATATTTGCATTGGGTCTTATACTACCATTAAATATTTTCATTGGGTCTTATACTACCATTAAATATTTTCATTGGGTCTTATACTACCATTAAATATTTTCATTGGGTCTTATACTACCATTAAATATTTTCATTGGGTCTTATACTACTATTAAATATTTTCATTGGGTCTTATACTACCATTAAATATTTTCATTGGGTCTTATACTACCATTAAATATTTTCATTGGGTCTTATACTACCATTAAATATTTTCATTGGGTCTTATACTACCATTAAATATTTTCATTGGGTCTTATACTACCATTAAATATTTTCCTTTGGTCTTATACTGCCATTAAATATTTTCATTACGTCTTATACTACCATTAAATATTTTCATTGGGTCTTATACTACCATTAAATATTTTCATTGGGTCTTATACTACTATTAAATATTTTCATTGGCTCTTATACTGCCATTAAATATTTTTATTTGGTCTTATACTACCATTAAATATTTTCATTACGTCTAATACTGCCATTAAATATTTTCATTACGTCTTATACTACCATTAAATATTTTCATTGGGTCTTATATTACCATTAAATATTTTCATTGGGTCTTATACTACCATTAAATATTTTCATTGGATCTTATACTGCCATTAAATATTTTCATTACGTCTTATACTACTATTAAATATTTTCCTTTGGTCTTATACTACCATTAAATATTTTCCTTTGGTCTTATACTACCATTAAATATTTTCATTGGGTCTTATACTACTATTATATATTTTCATTGGGTCTTATACTGCCATTAAATATTTTCATTGGGTCTTATACTGCCATTAAATATTTTCATTAGGTTGCCATTAAATATTTTCATTACGTCTTGTACTACCATTAAATATTTTCATTCGGTCTTGTACTACCATTAAATATTTTCATTGGGTCTTATACTACTATTAAATATTTTCATTGGGTCTTATACTACTATTAAATATTTTCATTGGGTCTTATACTGCCATTAAATATTTTCATTGGGTCTTATACTGCCATTAAATATTTTCATTGGGTCTTATACTGCCATTAAATATTTTCATTACGTCTTGTACTACCATTAAATATTTTCATTCGGTCTTGTACTACCATTAAATATTTTCATTGGGTCTTATACTACTATTAAATATTTTCATTGGGTCTTATACTACCATTAAATATTTTCATTGGGTCTTATACTACCATTAAATATTTTCATTGGGTCTTATGCTACTATTAAATATTTTCATTGGGTCTTATACTACCATTAAATATTTTCATTACATCTTATACTACCATTAAATATTTTCATTGGGTCTTATACTACCATTAAATATTTTCATTGGGTCTTATACTACTATTAAATATTTTCATTGGGTCTTATACTACCATTAAATATTTTCATTACATCTTATACTACCATTAAATATTTTCATTGGGTCTTATACTACCATTAAATATTTTCATTGGGTCTTATACTACTATTAAATATTTTCATTACATCTTATACTACCATTAAATATTTTCATTGGGTCTTATACTACTATTAAATATTTTCATTGGGTCTTGTACTACCATTAAATTTTTTCATTGGGTCTTATACTGCCATTAAATATTTTCATTGGGTCTTATACTACTATTAAATATTTTCATTGGGTTTTATACTACCATTAAATATTTTCATTGGGTCTTATACTGCCATTAAATATTTTCATTGGGTCTTATACTGCCATTAAATATTTTCATTGGGTCTTATACTGCCATTAAATATTTTCATTGGGTCTTATACTGCCATTAAATATTTTCATTGGGTCTTATACTACCATTAAATATTTTCATTGGGTCTTATACTACCATTAAATATTTTCATTGGGTCTTATACTGCCATTAAATATTTTCATTGGGTCTTATACCACTATTAAATATTTTCATTGGGTCTTTCATTGGGTCTTATACTACTATTAAATATTTTCATTGGGTCTTGTACTACCATTAAATATTTTCATTGGGTCTTATACTACCATTAAATATTTTCATTGGGTCTTGTACTACCATTAAATATTTTCATTGGATCTTATACTACCATTAAATATTTTCATTGGGTCTTATACTACTATTAAATATTTTCATTGGGTCTTATACTACCATTAAATATTTTCATTGGGTCTTATACTACCATTAAATATTTTCATTGGGTCTTATACTACCATTAAATATTTTCATTGGGTCTTATACTACCATTAAATATTTTCATTACGTCTTATACTACCATTAAATATTTTCATTGGGTCTTATACTACCATTAAATATTTTCATTACGTCTTATACTACCATTAAATATTTTCATTGGGTCTTATACTACCATTAAATATTTTCATTACGTCTTATACTGCCATTAAATATTTTCATTCGTCTTATACTGCCATTAAATATTTTCATTACGTCTTATACTGCCATTAAATATTTTCATTACGTCTTATACTGCCATTAAATATTTTCATTACGTCTTATACTGCCATTAAATATTTTCATTGGGTCTTATACTACTATTAAATATTTTCATTACGTCTTATACTGCCATTAAATATTTTCATTGGGTCTTATACTACCATTAAATATTTTCATTGGGTCTTATACTACTATTAAATATTTTCATTACGTCTTATACTGCCATTAAATATTTTCATTGGGTCTTATACTACCATTAAATATTTTCATTGGGTCTTATACTGCCATTAAATATTTTCATTGGGTCTTATACTACTATTAAATATTTTCATTGGATCTTATACTACTATTAAATATTTTCATTGGGTCTTATACTACCATTAAATATTTTCATTGGGTCTTATACTGCCATTAAATATTTTCATTGGGTCTTATACTACCATTAAATATTTTCATTGGGTCTTATACTACCATTAAATATTTTCATTACGTCTTATACTACCATTAAATATTTTCATTGGGTCTTATACTACCATTAAATATTTTCATTACGTCTTATACTACCATTAAATATTTTCATTGGGTCTTATACTACCATTAAATATTTTCATTGGGTCTTATACTGCCATTAAATATTTTCATTGGGTCTTATACTACTATTAAATATTTTCATTGGGTCTTATACTACTATTAAATATTTTCATTTTGTACATTTACATGTAGCTCCATTTCCTGTACATTTTTGCATATATGGTCATAAAACTTGATGTGCCTATTCACCTTGATGTGTATATTCACCTTTATCACTTATGGTAGCACCCATCAAAATCAAATTGTGGTTGCAATGACCTATTTTTGTTGCTAATGTGGCTTTGCTAAGTTTTTGGAGTATTTACCGGTGTAGCAGGCGAAACATAGCATTCTACAGAATTCCCTGTTGGTTCATTCTCAGCAAAAAACATAAAAATTTTATCAATTATGAGCATGAAAGAAGATAAATATCTTTAATTTGGATTGATTTTAAGAATTTGAGAGAGACAGTGTTCCACACAATTTCACTCGTGTCCTCTTTTTGTACTTTTCTCAATGTACCAATGTTACTCTTGTTTATTTATTACTCAGTTGATAAACTGGTGCCAAAGATAGAGCACATCCGGGGAAAAAAAAGACAAATTTATTTTGGATACTACCTATATATCTATGTATTAACCATACATGCTGTGAGCAAATATTAATAAAGTTTCACGAAATGCTAACAATTTTGGCCATATTTACTTTAATTAATTTTGACGTGATTTATTTTCACGTGATCAATTTAAGACCGCTAAATTGCAGTACCTTCACAACGGGCACTTTTTTCACGACGGCGACGTCCGATTCGAAGCAAAATATTCCCTCATATTTTACTATACGCAGCTTTTTTGCGACAACTATGCAGCTCTCCAAAGACACAGTGAACTAGTATCTATTTATCTCAGCTATTTGTCTTGTCTGAGTGACTCTGAATTTTTAAAACAATCAGATCGATTGCTGCGATTGGCTTGAGACATAAAGCTACTGCCCAAAATCCCGAAGTATTCCGCATACTCTTGACGTATGATTGTGAGATTGTAATTGTTGTGTCCTTAAGCAAGGCACATAGCCTTTCTTGCTCCAGTCGACGCGACTGTGAATGGTTACCAGTACCCACTGGAGGAGATAACCCGCAATTGACTGGCAACCCATCCAGGGGCAATCACGCCTCCTCCTTCGCTTCTTGCCATGACAACTTGAATAAGTTCCAGGCTCGATCAAGCTTGAGAAAGACGTCAATCGGAATATCTCGTGGCTTTTCAGCTGAAACTTTGACAATCATTGATGGAAAGACCCGAGAGTATTCCGATTGGGAAGGCCATTAGCTTTTAAGTTTACTAAAATGTCATCATGTGCAAAATTTTCACGTTGGATTCCTCCCAACAACTCTAGATTGCAAATTTAGACGGGATGAGGATTACTATAAAAAAAAATAATTCCAGACCACTGTTCAGTAAATAAACTCGTGACGCATATGTTAATATTATGAATTGTAATATACAAAGAAACGAACAAAACTTAAATGTCCTAATTTAATTTCTCGTGCCAGTATAAAGCTTCTAATTATTGTTACATCTAATGATATTAGAAGACTGATTCGGCATAAATGTTAAAAGTGCATAAACATTATTTTAAGAAGTAACGTTAAGTATAACTTCACATGTGGCTACCTATGTAATTAAGGATAATTAGAGCCAGGAAAAGAACTGTCGAATGCGTTATCTCACCTTGTGTTCCAGTAAATTACACTGTCCCAGTGAGACCACGAGATATAGGAGAACCAACGGAAACCCAAACGCCAGCAAAAGTACATCCTTGTTCACAGCGTCGAAAAAAGACTCCTCAAAGCTGAAAAGGATGACAAAAATAGAAATCAAGTAAAAATAGAACAGATGGGAAAAGTATACAAAAAGTTGAAAACCCACTTTAGAAATAATCAAAAAAGAGAATACAAGATACCAATATTTTGTGACCAGTGATTTCATTTCCTTGTTCGGAAAAAATCACCTACTTTCCTATGAATTTAGTCTAAGTTTGAATCTTGACACAAAATAACACTTCCAAAGACTTTCAGACACAAAATAAACAAAAAAATAGACAGATAGGCAAATAGGCAAATAGGCAAATAGGCACTGAGAAAGATTGTGAGGTTGTATAAGTTTTTAATATTCACGCATTGATTGAAACGAAACAAATTAAGGGAAGTATGCTTATTAAAAAAAAACATAAAAAAACAACTAATCATAAACAATGTACATAATAACCTCTGCATAAAAGTAATAGTAGTAGTAGTATAGTACCCAATATCTTGAAAAAACCCCAGACCTGAACCCACAAATTAATCAGGTGTTATCATTAGCATTAGTAGTAGTAGTAGTAGTAGTATAAGACCTAATATCGTGATGAAAACTAAAAATAAGTTCATGGAACTATGTCAAAAAAAATTGACCTAAACGCGCAAGTTAACCAGGTGTGACCGACGTACGGACGGACAAGGGTAACACAATATTGCATACAACTGTAATATGATTTCAGGTGATTATAGATATGTATACCTGTTAAGGTTGAAAATATAAACCTTCTCAAAGTGCTGGTCATATTCTTCTGCGATTCGCACCATTTTCCTTTCGAAATCGATTATTTCATCGTGGATCTGCATAACAAAATATTACAAACGTTACATATTTGCCTCTATAACAAGTTAAACAACTAAGAACAGTGTAAACCAGTATCTACCGTTGTGTGTGTGTCTGTATATATATATATATATATATATATATATATATATATATATATATATATATATATATATATATATATATATAGAGAGAGAGAGAGAGAGAGAGAGAGAGAGAGAGAGAGAGAGAGAGAATTACAAATATACACCAAACAGAGCGGATAGCGCTATTCAAGGATTCTACAGGAGAATGCTTGATAACATTAACATAATTTTAAAATACGAATAAGTAATATTATCATACAGGTTAGAGAATTTTAATTCGTATTCTATCTTCAAAATGTAAACACAGTAACTTCCATCATCTCTTAAAAGGTCATATACCTTTTTCTTCATCTGCACGACCGTGTTACACTTTTTGAAAGCATACTATTTACTATATCTAGAAATAATGGTTCCGTGTTACACTTTTTGAAAGCATACTATTTACTATATCTAGAAATAATGGTTCCGTGTTACACTTTTTGAAAGCATATTATTTACCATATCTAGAAATAATGGTTCCGTGTTACACTTTTTGAAAGCATACTATTTACCATATCTATAAATAATGGTTCCGTGTTACACTTTTTGAAAGCATACTATTTACCATATCTAGAAATAATGGTTCCGTGTTACACTTTTTGAAAGCATACTATTTACTATATCTAGAAATAATGGTTCCGTGTTACACTTTTTGAAAGCATACTATTTACTATAGCTGGAAATAATGGTTCCGTGTTACACTTTTTGAAAGCATACTATTTACCATATCTAGAAATAATGGTTCCTTGAAGATATGGACCTTCTCAGATATATACTGCTAAAATAACAGAGTAGAAGTCCTTCATAATTGTTTGGGCATATATGTCAGATAGCGCTGTGAACTAGAAATTAAATATCTAAGGCCCACATCACAGACCCACATCCAATGTCCAAGGCCGACAATCAAAGGTTCACATCCAAGGTCCAAAGCCCACATCCAAGGTCCAAGATCCACATCCAAGGTCCAAGGTCCAAGGTCCAAGACCCACATCTAAATCCCACATCCAAGGCCTAAGGCCCACATACTCGCAAATGAACTCTCTTAATATCAGGATATTATTGTTTGCATCAATTAGAAGTTTGGTAAAGAGAAGAATTATCACAGATAAGTCATACTGTTTAAATGAATCTTGAGCTATTTTGGGCAGTTAGCAATCGTTATAATGGATAGAACAATTTGCAAATAGTGCTGCTTGAAAAACAATTAACACATTCCATAAATTGACATGAGACTTTAAACGTGTCTATACAACCACAATACTTTTTGGAAGCTTCAACGTAGAATTACAACAAATAAAAAATGTTTATAAACGTTCCAATGTGAAGATGTCGACTGCATTTTTAACGTATAACAGGAATAAAGTCCTCTCACGCAATACATTTTATATAACGTAACAATGGAACCGATGAACTCACGGAAGCGTTGGTTTGGAGAAGCCACGTGATCGTCGTGACAGAAGCTTTATAGATTCGGCCTTGTTTGTCCGTCTGTTGTTCTCCAAGAAGGCGGAAGCCATAAAATGGGGACAGGTACACTGGGCTAGAATAATAATATAAAGGGTCAGGTGAGCATAGAGTCATATTTAGATTATGTCATGGAGAACTACATGGCTGAACAGAATGACCAAGTCAGAAGTTTTAGTTACTTTATTACATCAACCGACGAGTGTTGCCGGAATTAGCTTTCTTTTTCTTTTTCTACTTCTTGTTAGAGAAACTTGCCTTCGGAAGTTGCCCCCAACCACTGGAGATATTACAGGAATTTGCCCTCAGAAGTTACCCCCAGCTCCTGGAGATATAACAGGAATTAGTCCTCAGAAGTTACCCCCAGCTCCTGGAGATATAACAGGAATTAGTCCTCAGAAGTTACCCCCAGCTCCTGGAGATATAACAGGAATTAGCCCTCAGAAGTTACCCCCAGCTCCTGGAGATATAACAGGAATTTCCCGTCTGAAGTTACCCCAACCCCTAGAGATACAAAGCTAATGAATAACAGCTTTTGGTTGGCCCGTTCATGATCAGCCAAAGATGTTCTTGTTACAATCACTCGCTTTAACGTCAAAAGCATTGTTTGCAGTATAGTTATCGTGCTGAAATCTCACACTGCTCTGAAGCGGGAGTAAATGAGAATAAGGAGGAAGGAATAGACAAATTATAAACATTTTGCAAATGTCCTTTGGGGGTAAATTCTTGAGGTTTGGGTGATTTCAAACGAGAACATTCGATAATTTATTCTTGACGTTTGGGCAAACTGTTCGCCCAAAACGGCCCATATGTCCAGCTGTGGGGAGGACAACGTGTTATATGATGTTACTAGAAATAGTAGAACGTGAAGTAATTTAAAACGTTTGTTTGGGGATAAAATTTGCAAGCATATAGGCAAATATTTCCCGACCTCACAATGGCGAAATTGTTTTACTATATATTCATTTAATCTAACATGGTTGATCTGATGTTCGATACGTGTGTTCAATCCGTATTTCTTCATACCAGGACTTGAACTATTTAAGTGTTTTCACTGACGTCCACGCGTCGATATTTTTATACATGCCAATTCAAACTTGTATAATTTAAATTTTCTTTGTATTCTATTCATACTACATAGCTACATCTATTTGTATTCCATTCATACTACATAGTTAAATATATCTGTATTCCATTCATACTACATAGCTAAATATATCTGTATTCCATTCACACTACATAGCTAAATATATCTGTATTCCATTCATACCACATAGCTAAATATATTTGTATTCCATTCACACTACATAGCTAAATATTTCTGTATTTCATTCACACTACATAGCTAAATATATCTGTATTGCGTTCATACTACATAGCTAAATATATATGTATTGCGTTCATACTACATAACTAAATAGATATGTATTCCATTCATACTACATATCTAAATATATCTGTATTGCGCTCACGCTACTCCGTCGTGTCAAACTCGTTCTATTCGCCGTTTCAGAACAAAACACGTATGTAGTTTGGTGTATATATTGCAACCACCAAAATAGGTACTTTCACGTTCTTTTTTGACACGATGAGATGGCCTTTATTGTTGCACTGTAACCGTAAAGTTTTCAAGAAGTCGTAAGAACGAATATTTAGAGGAGAATAAAAACCCAGCAAAATAGATCATTTATTGTTATAATTCTTTATTTATTTTTTTTCTTCATGTTTCCCCGTTTTTACTTACTTTCAGTAATGAACGTGCCTGAAGACACAAAGTAGTGAAACACATCACATCAAACACATAGACACATCTGTGAATGTGCAACACACACACACACACACACGCGCGCGCGCTAACACACACACACACACACACACACACACACACACACACACACCTTGTTTCCGTTACGTGCACCTTCTGGACTATCTCTTCCTTTGTGGTCGTCATAACTCTACCTCTGTCGTAACCCCATATTTCCAACAGGCTGGTCACGTAACATTTTCCATTAATTCTAAATAAAGAGACATCATCCTAAAATCAACATATCAATTGTCAAAGAAAATATCACATAACTGCACCCAACAAGTATTACATGGAGATATTTGAAAGCAATTATAACTAGGCATGACGATGATTAAATTATGAATTTGTTTTTTATGGGTGATCGAATTTAAGTTTCATGTTCAAGTTTAAACTATAAAATACACAGTTTTATATTTATATTTATAATTCATGCAACATTCGTCGCAAAGCTTTTCTGTGTGTGTGTGGGGGGGGGGGGGGGCGGGCGCAGTGATCCCGTTGCTTAATAGGGTCCAATTTGTCTTTTTGCTTGTCCATGCAATTTTCTGATCATTTAAAGTTTTTTTGGACGTGACATATCAGAAATCCTGTGGACATGCTGAGGCTGACAAAGTCGAGATGACAATTATTCCCTATTCGTAGTCATAGGCAAATCAAGACTCAGATGTCGAGATATTAGAGATTTGGACGTTTTGGCAATTTAAGTTCTGATATGCCTTATGAGCACTTTTAGAGCATTTTAAAATCTTCTGGAAACAAATTCTTCCGAATGTTTCCCTTACCTTCCACATACGTGTTCATATGTGGCATTTCCTGAAGTAACAAGTTTTGATACCTTCTCTTGGACCTCTAACAGCTGAAAGAAAATTAAAAATTTTAAAAGTTTAAATTTATCTGCAAGCAATAAAATTTTTGAGTTCCGAGTCCCACTCAAATTTCACCTCGTCATATTTCTCGGGTATACAACTTGTGTGTTTTACTTAGGAATGTAGGTATTGTTTATCCAATCTGTCCTTGACATAATGCGACAGTTCTAGGGATCGCTGTCAATATTGTATTTATTGACCCAGTGTGACTCTCAGCTCTATGTACGTTATTAAATCTTTGAACGTCTTTACTTTTCTATCAGAGGTTTTATCCTTGATACCTTTTACGGAATAAATAGGATATATTTGAAGAAAAAAACAAAGCAAATATGTTATCAACCGGTGGCGTAAACGTCTCAACGGGCATGCAGACTTCCGAGTCATAAACTGTTTATGAATACACTTTTTGATTCTTACTTCTTTGGTGTTGAGGAATTTTATTATTTAATCTCTTACTGAGATTTCTATAATGAGTGTGACTGCTTACGGAACCTCCAGTTTCTGGTCCTGGTCGTGAAGGTATAATTTTTTCAAGCCTCAAAGAAAAATATCTTCAGAACTGTTGAGAACATTTGCATTTTGAGAACATTTGCATAATGTGAACACTTGCATTAAAATGTTCTCCTTGGTTATTTTTGTTCCATAAAATAATGTTTCAAATTTTGCGTGAGATTATGATTTCTGTGTATTAAGTTCTGTGTAAATGTCTGAATTATTTACTTAATTTTTATTTATGTTTAATTATTCCATGGGCAAGACTCTCGGTCTTTAAGAGAAGGTCCACAGTTGGGATCCAGGATGCAGGCCAGGGGTGGGTGGGTGAGTGGAGGTGTTGAGAATGCGATTGCGATGGTTGCAAGCTTTCGAGCTTAACTCATTCTACATCGCTTGAAAGAGGATGATCATATGTTTGT
Organism: Margaritifera margaritifera; assembly: GCA_029931535.1. Lineage (NCBI taxonomy): Eukaryota > Metazoa > Mollusca > Bivalvia > Unionida > Margaritiferidae > Margaritifera > Margaritifera margaritifera. The sequence continues at coordinate 983,869 of JAQPZY010001256.1, read as the reverse complement.
AATATGTTTTGTATCAATGAGTAAATGACAACGAAAAATGGAATGGACTGACTGACATAATCTATCACAATATATCTGCTAAAGTAGAAAGCAAATTTTTAAGTAAATTATGTTTCTCTGAGAGTACTTACCCGATCACATTAATGTTAGGAATATAAGCTTGCTACCTCTCGAATCCAGCCCTCCTAAAAAGACGAAAATCGTCTTTTCTGTCTGTTTCATATAGACAAAGGGCATCTTGCCCATTACCTGCCATTGCCGACGCCAGGTGTCGCCAGTTTTAAGCTGAGCGATATATCAACGAGAATGATCCCATGGCCGTGAGGCTGGGAGGGTTTTTAAAGTAAAGTGATCGGGTAAGTATTCTCGGAGAAACATAATTTGCTTAAAAATTTCCTTTCTGCTTCAATACGTTTCCCGATCACATTAACGTTAGGAGAATACGTAATAGGAGGAGCGAATGCTGAGCATCCTACCTATACCCCGGGCATCCTTCGAGGGAAGAAGGTTGGATTCCCAATATAAAAGAAAACCCGCTCTTCTAATTTGAAAGCAATACAGCCGACCGTCACGTGATCCGTAACAACTATACCCGGCTAAGAAGATGATTACTGAATTCGTCTTACAGACACACTTTTTTTACGGGCGAATCCAGCGAAAGCGCTGAATATGCCCCTGAGGAGGCTGTGTTGATTTTAACTGGGTCTGGTGGTCATCTGGGCAGCAGCCACTGGACCCACCAAATTCAAGGTTTGACTCTGTGAAGCAGAATCCCGGAGATACAAACTAGAGAAGATTGATTCTGCGTGCCAGCCAACGGCTTCTATTATGTCTCGGATCGAAATGTTACGTTTGAAAGCGAGGTTCGAAGAGATCGCTCTAATTTCATGAGCTGAAATCCAATCAGGACAGTGGTGGAACACCTGTGACCGCGGTTGTTTGAGAAGATTCGGTTTGGCCGGAATCTTCCTGGGCATCTCTATCGTCAGATCGCATAGATCATTGACCCAGGACTTGTCCCATCTGATAGGCGCTATCAGAATTATCTTGCAGTTCTGACCGTTCAGCTCTGAATTATGATCGATACCAAGACCGTGGGTGGGTAGGCAAAGGATCACAACCCTTCCCAACTGATTGCAAAATTCGTCCACGGCCCAAGCTTCTAGGTTCGGAATTAGAGAGACTAAGGTGGACAATTGCGATTCCACCTTGTTGCAAAAAGGTCGATCATCGGACGCCCCCAAAGTGCTCAAATCCAATGAAAGACAGCTTGATGGATGGACCATTCTGTAGCAGAAACTACCAAACCAAAATGCACAGGTCGGGTGATATGGTTCCCCCTTGTTTGAGGAGGTAGATCACCACCACTGAGCTGTCAGATATGATTAGGACTGTTTTCCAGCAGAGATGAACCTTCCAGAACTGAAAGGCGTTGATTATAGCCTTCATTTCCAGAAGGCTGATATGGAAAGGCGTTTCCTCCAGCCATCACTTGCCGCTTTCCGTATCGACGGCCGGAAACAGTGGGCACCCAAACCGTCCGTACTGGCATCCGTGCATACTGTAACTTCCGGTTGGGGCCACTCCAGAAGAATTCCTGTTGCGAGCCAACCGTGGCTGGGCCACTGACGCAGGAATGATAGTGCCTCGTTCGTGATCCTGACCTTTTGATTGAGTGAACTGGAAAAGGGGCGCCATTGAGCCAGCAAGGTCATCTGTTAGGGGAGCATGACAAGATGGCCCAACGGGATCAGATCTGCTGCCGCATTGAATAATCAGAGGAGCCGCGAAAACTCTCTCTCTCGCTGCAATTCGGTTACTGTTGGAAATTGACTCTACGAGTTCAACGATCCTTACCACGCGAACGTGGAGAAGTCGTACGAGATTAAGATTGGTGATAAATTTCATACCCAGATGGACAAAACACAGGGATGGAAATTTCCGTTACGCTGGGTGGATAGGGACGTAAAAGTGTGCATCAGTCAGATCGAGATTGATGGCAAACTCGTCCCTTTTGATGGAGAGTCGGATCGATCGTGCCGTCTCCATCTTGAATTTCGGCGGAACTGTATATGATGATTTGCTTGAGCTTGCCGTTGGCCTTGGGTACTAGGAAGAGCCTGGAATTAAACCCGGAGATTGTGGTTTTCGAACAATCTCTACCGCCCCCTCGTCGATTAACGACCAGATCTCCTACTACATAATTTCTTCCTTCTTCGAATCTGATGATATGTCCGTCATGAGGGGAGATGAGGAAAGAGGAGGGGGTTGGATGAATGAAATTCGAGGCCTCTTCGAAATTACTTGGATCACCCACTCATTTTGCGAAAATAGAGCGATCCAACAAGAGCTGAATTTCAAAAGTCTGCGCCCACCGGTAGGCTTTCTGGGGACGGTTGGGGCGGCGAGTCAACGGCGACAGTTAGGAGGCATGGGGGACGAGACACCCTGTTTCTTGCCCCTCTATAAGGTTGCCTTCTAAGCTGGTTGGGTTCTTGTCTCCTGACATTTATCTGGGATCGAAACAAATTCTGGTTTGTGAACGATCCCTTCTCTTTTTGTCTCCGATCGTCACTCCTTTGAGGTAGAGACTGACTGGGCTTAAATGACTGTGGCTGGGCGGCAAGATGGAGGGGCAGTTCCTGAGCTTCCTGTCTCCTAACTTTCTCAATCTTGCCTCCAAGACTAACGGCGACCCAAATGGTGTCGTCCGCAATATCAGGGCATGATGCGGTTTGAGCGACGTGGAACGTATACATGCGTCACGTCGTGCTAAGTCCAGATTAGCAGAGACAGTTAGCGCATTCGCCATGGAATGATGAGCTGCTCTGTTAATGACTCTCGCAATTCTGGCCGTCGACTCCCAGGCGTGTTCGTTCCCTGACTTTTAGGTGAGCCGGAAAATCTCTAACGAGGCTAAGCCCAACATTGAAGACGTGACTACGATATTAAATACCAGCTTCCATGTGGCATCAAACACATTTTTATCAATTTTGTATAAGATTGGAGCAGACATGTTGACAGCCGCCGAATGTTTGTCTAAGGATGGGAGTTCAGTGTGGAAGACGTCTGAGTGCGTTTTGTCCCAGCACTATGAAAACGTTGATAGTACTTGGATTTCTGAAGAGAAAGCATCAGAATTTCCCGGATCGCATATTTTGCCGGACAGACGATCAGTGTTTTCTCTGATCTTTGATGACTGCGGAAGGACGGAGTTTCGTCCTCCTCGTCTAGATCAACCGAGGCCTTGACCTCATAGGCTTGCGTGGCGGTAGGGGTTGAAGAACATTCCGAAGCCGGCAACACCCGGTAAATGTCTTCTACCGCAGCCTTAAAGCTGAACTTAGTCCTTTCCATCGTTGGATCTGAGTACATCAGCTTTTCAGGATTATCATCACATTCACTGTGTGTATTCTCCTGGTCTAGGTAGGTTTCTATTTCGGCATAAAACATGCCTGGCGGCACGGAAGAGGCAATTCTATCGTTCCTATACCTATATGATGAATCTATCAGTAAGATCCCCGTAATTATCCATGTTTGGCGGCTTCATATGCCTGTATGTATGGGTTGCCAATATGACCAATCTATAATAGATCATTAAGATCCGGTAGAAACCCCATGCGCACGAACTTACAGGCCTGAAGGCCATGCTCGGATATGCGGGGGGACTTACGCCCACTGGGCTGTCTCAAAATGGGGGGACACTCACCCATGTTGTCAAAACTATCTATTGATGTATGAGAGGGAAAATGGGCAGAAACTGCCCTAAATTAAGTAATTGCGTCGTCGCCTCCTGTGCCAGACGACGCATCTTTAACTCGAACGACTGTGTAGAAAGCTGTGAGGACTGCAAAACTGCAGCGCTTTTCTCCTCCACATCCGCTGATGTGATGGTAGCCGATAGCTGTGTAAATCTCGGCTTACATGTGTGTGTGTGTGTGGGGGGGGGGGGGGGGCCAACAACAACCCCCACTAGACTCGCAAGTGATTCCGTCTTAGAGTGAATACTCAACACATCTGTCTGCTCGTTGCGAAATTTGCCCTTTGACACTCTCCCGCGGAACTGTCGACAAGGTATCTTCCGACCACATGGCGCATACACCACATGTGAGCAAGGAAGTACATTTAGTACAGGCGAGGCATGTATCATGCGTGTTCTCCTTTGCCTTGAATTTCTTATACTTAGAACACTTCGTCGTCATGTTCATTGAAACGATAAGAACAACGAAAAAATTAATACATTAATAACTCAACGTGTTAATAAAGAAAAGTCATAAATAATAACACCCGTTACTAAACCGAGTGAGCGAACAACAGGCAGTGAGCGTGAAAACATGAATCACAACATGCATCAGCGATACCGTGTTTGAACATATGGTAAGAATAAACAAAGTCTGTAAATGTGAAAAATTCACGAAAATTGGTCGAAATAAAAACCTGTAGTACAATCGTTATTGCACAATAAAAACCCAAATTCCGGGTTAGATGGTTGAAAACCACGAGATATTAGCAGGATTTTTGGGAGGTATTAGTACGACATTGTCTGTTCTGAAGTGAAAGATTAAACTAGTGACACCTGGTGGCGGAAAGGGAACATAATGAACAAGAGTTAATCCCCTTGGTATATATGATATAGACAGAAATGACTATTTTCGTCTTTTTAGGAAGGCTGGATTCGGGAGTAGCAAGCTTATTCCTAACGTTAATGTGATCGCGGAAAGTGTTTCAAGGAGAAATATAAAAGCAATACTGATTTTTATTATATACTTTAGTGTGAACTAAAGAAACTTATTGGCGAAATAATTTTCATATTTTTTCATTCCTATATTTTCACATGTGAAAAATATATCCTTTTATTTTATGTTAGGCAGTGAAATACTGGATTTTCTGAGTGATATAATTGTGATATTTCACTGCAGTGAAAAAATATCATGATATTTTTTCACTACAAGTCAATAGCTCGCATGGTGTAGTGGTATAGATGGCCACTTCGCATCCCGGCGAACCGGCTTCAAATCCAGCAACAGACATCATTTTTTTTTGTTTCATTTTCTTTTTATCTGATATTTTACCTTGAATTGGGAAGAAGCATTATGTAACTACTGATATTTTATGTGCAAATATACACAAAACAGAGCAAAACATAAACGGCAAACCGCTGACATTATCGCGCGGGATGGAGTAAGAAATCATCTACTTCAGTGTGTTATACAAATTGCTAGACAATACGCTTGAGCATAAAATAAAAAGAATATTTGCTTTCTCCGAGTGAATAACGGATATATTTCATCTCGTGTGTGAAAAACTTAAGTATTTTCACCCACTCGATGAAATATATCCGTTATTCACTCGTTTCAAGCAAATATCCTCTCTATATTTTCACATGTGAAAATATAAGATTTCCCATCATGCCATGCGACGCTGGATTGTGTGCGCCTACAGAAGTTATACCTGCAGCAACAAAAACGAGCATTTTGTGAGCTAGAACAAATAAATAGAAACTGCATTACATTTCAGACATAGAAATTAATTTTTGCAGACGAAATTTTAGTCGACGCCGTTCGCGTCTCTATGAAGTTATTTCCCCTTACTTCCTTGACAACAATGATAAACCCGCTGTGATGCATTAATGAATCGGACTTGCTTTGTGGTCAAATATGATCAAATAGTTTACAAAATGTCAAAAATATAATTTACTGCGACAGATTAGTCAACCCAATCATACCGCTATCTTAAGTCACTGATATTTATATGACCAGCCTGTGAAAGTGAGGTGATAAAAGGGGTGGGTGGGGGTGGAGTGTGGTGCTGAATAGTGAGTTTAATCTTCTAAGCTTCGATTCTAGAGCAACTTTGGTATATAATAAAAAGAAAATTTTACCGCTATCTTAAGTCACTGATATTTATATGACCAGCCTGTGAAAGTGAGGTGATAAAAGGGGTGGGTGGGGGTGGAGTGTGGTGCTGAATAGTGAGTTTAATCTTCTAAGCTTCGATTCTAGAGCAACTTTGGTATATAATAAAAAGAAAATTTTCTTTTCCTGCGTTAATACCGGATATATTGCATCTTGTGGTACTAAAAACAGTATATTTTAACTCGTGGAATCGCCACTCGTTAAAATATCCCGTTTTTTGTACCACACGATGAAATATATCCGGTATTAACGTAGGAAAAGAACATATCCTCAATATATCCCTGCTTAAACACTCGCTTCTTCTAAGCACTGTTAGCACATGCACTTGTACTAATTTATGGGTAAACAAGTTACACGGATATTGGACCAGTTGATCTCTCAAGCACAGAATTTATAGAAGCGAAGTAATCATATTTTGCTTTTATATGATTCATTTTCTTATTTTCCTCCTGCCAGGTTAAAAGGCACGAGACGAGTACAACATCTACAGTTTCGCGCTAGTTATACGTTCATAAAAGTTGGAATGCAGATACAATAAGCCCAGGACAGAAATAATCACCATCAAATAAGCACATGCAAAAACAGTTGGACACAAACACATGTACAATGATACGTGCGCAGCTACCTGATTAACTTATAAAATAGGTAATTTGTCAAGGTTTTATGAAAGACTCTTTCTCTTTAGATATGTGAATTACCTTCAGTAAGAAATCTTTTGTTAAAACGTCGTCTGCTTTGAAGATCATCCTGACGGGACGGAAGGAGAGCGGGATATTTTTCTCAATCCAGTGTTTCTCCAGGTGGATGCGGGATGTAGGGGGTAAGAGGAGGTTAGCAAAATCTTCGTCCAGTCGGTAACGAATGAAGCCCACGGCACACACAATACATAGTATAGGAACTAACACAGCCGTCTTTATTGGGTGCTTTGCGATTAGCAAGCCGATGCTGAGGTGAGAGATAGAGTGATAATATTATGTACAGAGTGGAAATATTATGTATAGAGTGGTAATATTATGTATAGACTGGTAATATTATGTGTAGGGTGGTAATAGTATATATAGAGTGGAAATAGTATGTATAGAGTGGTAATATTATGCATAGAGTGGTAATATTATGTATAGAATGGAAATAGTATGTATAGAGTGGTAATATTATGCATAGACTGGTAATATTATGTGTAGAGTGGTAATAGTATATATAGAGTGGAAATAGTATGTATAGAGTGGTAATATTATGCATAGAGTAGTAATATTATGTATAGAGTGGAAATAGTATGTATAGAGTGGTAATATTATGTATAGAGTGGAAATAGTATGTATAGAGTGGTAATATTATGTAAAGGCTGGTAATATTATGTATAGAGTGGTAATAGTATATATAGAGTGGAAATAGTATATATAGAGTGGAAATAGTATGCATAGAGTGGTAATATTATGTATAGAGTGGTAATATTATGTATTGAGTGGAAATAGTATGTATAGAGTGGTAATATTATGCATAGAGTGGTAATATTATGTATTGAGTGGAAATAGTATGTATAGAGTGGTAATATTATGTATAGAGTGGTAATATTATGCATAGAATGGTAATATTATGCATAGAGTGGAATTAGTATGTATAGAATAGTAATATTATGCATAGAATGGTAATATTATGTATAGAGTGGAAATAGTATGTATAGAGTGGTAATATTATGCATAGAGTGGTAATATTATGTATAGAGTGGAAATCGTATGTACAGAGTGGTAATATTATGTATAGAGTGGTCATTTTATGCATAGAGTGGTAATATTATGTATGGAGTGGTAATATTATGTATAGACTCGTAATATTATGTACAGAGTGGAAATAGTATGTACAGAGTGGTAATATTATATACAGAGTGATAATAGTATGCATAGAGTGGTAATATTATGTATAGAGTTGTAATATTATGTACAGAGTGGAAATAGAATGTACAGAGTGGTAATATTATGTACAGAGTGGTAATATTATGTATAGAGTGGTAATATTATGTACAGAGTGGAAATAGTATGTACAGAGTGGTAATATTATGTACAGAGTGGTAATATTATGTACAGAATGGTAATATTATGTATAGAGTGGTAATATTATGTACAGACTGGTAATATTATGTACAGATTGGAAATATTATGTATAGAGTTGTAATATTATGTACAGAGTGGTAATATTATGTGTAGAGAAGATAAATAGCATGATGATTACTTTACAGTCTATGAAAATTATTTAATATTAAAAACTTTCTACAACCATCTTGCAGCTATATTTACCTAAGATGCATTAATTTGCTATATAGAATACAAAATAGAAAGGAAGTGAATTCTATGACATTTTATATCCTGTTGATACACCATTCAGTAAATAATTGGGAGAAATTGTATGAACGGTTGTAAAAATAATGCTATGGGCAAAAGTACCTTTGACTGATTTAGCAAGTACAATTTTACTATCTGATTTCAATACAAGACAAATGGAAGACATTATTCATGAACATAGAGTGTACGAAGTAATGGTTCTAGTCATACGAATTGTGTCGCCTTTTCTCTGCACGCCTACTCTTTAAAGATTCGATCAAAACTCACAGGATGTTGGAATAATGCTAAAAATAAGACCGATGTTCAAGTTTACCTATTGGTTTAGAAGGAAGCATAATCAGTATCGACCAATCTGTATCACAAACTATTATGAATCATTACGTAAATAAATGTAAAGCGCTAAGTCCTTCTAACCTTTCAAAAACATCAGGTATTATGGTTAAACATATACGTAGTTTTTTTTTCTACATACCATGCACGAATTCAAATTTTCATAGCTTTACTATCTATTTTTACAGACACCCTAAATTTATGACTAGTTACCTGTTGTTGTTGTTATTATTATTATTATTATTATTATTATTATAGTGCTTATCTAGGCGCTGGTGATACGTCAATAGTCCTGAATGAAGAGAAATCAAGCTACATGTACTTAATAAGTTTAACACACACACACACACACACACACACACACATGTAGAGTGTTTGAATACATTCACTTGCTAAATATTCAATCATTCTATGATATTAATTGCACTTCAGTAATATGGGGATGTTAATTTCTGTATATAAAACTTTCTTTTGGAAACATACAATTTCAAACAGATATAATTCATCATTTTTCTATCAGTAACTTTGTTTGCTTCAATAGCTCGTACAATAATTAGTTGCCTGCAACCTCAGATCAAATTTTGGTTTCATAATTAGTATTCATAGCCAAGAGTTGTTTTCCTCGAACAAGAGAAAAAAAACTATAGTTGTCTTGCAATTACCGTTTTGAAGATATCGAGCTATTTGTTTCAATTTCGTAGTGGCTGTAATGATAAATTGATACAATTTACAACAACAGAATATAATATCCCCCTCCCCGAGAAGCTTCTTGATATAAATAGAAAGAAGTAATTGGTTCCTATATGGATATGTAGTGTATATCCTAATCTAAATGAATAATGACGCACACTGCATCAGGACTCTAACAAAAGGGAGGTAATCTGTGTTAGGCTCCTAGTCGATATAAAACATTAGAAAGTTTAGCAGTTTTTTTTAAATTACTCAACGTTATTGAAAGTGCTTCCATCCTATCGGTGGCATTTTTCTTTCTTGCTTTGGAGGGACATGTATGGAAAATGTTTATAAAAGAGGTGTGAGCATTCGATCATTGCAGTAAAAAAAAAGGCAAGTAAATCTCGGAACCCACTTCTCCTTCCTCAAAGACTAATTTGCACTAGCTTTGTGAAACCAATCGGTTTTTTTCGGCATTAATGAAATGAAATTTTTTTAATTTTGTCAATTTTCAATAGGAATTTTTTGTTTGCTTGACCAGTTGAGTGTATCCGAGGGTGAGATATATCCACTCGTAATAAACTCAGGCAAACAATTGAGGAAATGGATGTAAATTAGAGAACAATCAGAACAAATTAGCAGAAAATAATTGCTATTTACAAAAGCAAGATACCAGACTTAACAGATAGTGACCATATAACCTCTTTTAGTGGTCCTATTGTTTTTTGCTGCTACATGTACCTGGTTTGACAAAATAAGGAAATTGTAATATTTTTAGACAGACGTTAGCCTAAAAACTGTACGCATTTCTTCTCTAACCGTTATTAATTGTCATCATCTAGTTCCACTTTTGAAAGTCAAGAATTATTAATCATACATATATGTGCTCGAAACTTATTACAGGTAGATTTTGGGGGTTAAACCTATTACATGTAGACTTTGGAGGTCACATTTATTTCAGGTAGATATTTGGGCTCCATCACTTATTACATGTAGATTTTTGGGATCAAACTTATTACATGTAGGTTTTGGGGGTCATACGCTATTAAGAGCGTTGCTAACAAAATGCATTACACGTCTTTTCATTAAGATATCTTAGGATACACATTTTAAAATCAAGCTTAGCTAAATATTTGTGCTGTAAGTAAAAGGGTTCAAAACTTACACAATAGAACTTATTTTTAAATATTAAAAACAACTTCACCCTAAATGTCCGATAAAACGGTGAGGAAGTAACTGGGCATATTTTACAAGTCTCTTTATCCACTAGTTTCAATTGTTGCTTTAGGGCACAGACAACTAGTTCAATTGCCATAGACCGTAATGTTAAAATCTGAAAATTCACCATATTTCGAAGATATTAATTTTTAAAACGATGAAAACTATATGCTGCGCGGCTCCTTTTTGAGAAATATTCCTTTTAGGGGCCCCCTCTATCAAAATTCGGCCTGATAGAGACCTCCCCGTTTAGATATGGTAGTACCTGCGTGGCGACAACGATAAAATGAAAATGGTTTTGGGTTCAAGCCTACTATTGCGTACAATTTACCCATACGTAGGATTGTTCTAAAAAAATTACGTAACTATTTCCCTTCATTATTTTCATCCAATCGGCGACATTTATTTTTTAAATACGGTATTTAATATTCCAAATCATACAGTCAAGTTATGTAGCTCGTAAACTTAGTTGCTTGAGATCATGCGCTATTTTTAACGCTGAAAAAATTCCTAGATAATAAAAAAAAAGAAAAATTTTAAAAAATAAAAATTATAGAAGAATTTTTCTGGCTGGAATATGTTCCTTTTTTTTAGGTAAAAACTCTTTTAGTGCAATAAATTTAACGCTGGAAAATAAAAATTTATTAGGCAAAATACTTTCAATGTGATATTTTTCACACTCGAAGACACTGATTTATTAGGTACAAATTCTTTCAGTGTGATATTTCTTTTCTTTACAATCTCTTGTTGATAAAAATAAATATTTCAAAACATGTTCTTATCATGTAATTTTGATTTAAGTGTAGTTTCATTACCTAACGTTATAATAATTTTTTGCATTCATAATTTACTATTGCATTTTTCCTTTTTGTTATTCTAAAGTTTATTTTCCATTCAGAAGAATGATCTACATCGATAGGCTGAGAAATGTAATAGATACGTAATAATAATCGTTACTAGGCTGCAGACACCCAAGTCACTGCATATAAGATTTTATTATTCATGTCAAATTTATGACAAACTCAGTTATGGTTTTATCTGGTTACAACCGTACTACTTGCGTCTTGATGTAGCATTAGGATATATACGGTGCGCAGTATTCGATTAAAAAATATGGTATTTGTCGGTGTTTGGGTAATTTTCTTTGCCATTCATTTCACTTTATTTTTTACTCCATACATTTTCGTATTACCTATATAAAACTTTTTCAAGAAAGTGAACCATTCCATTCCGGAATTTCTTGAGTACGGACTGTCTTTTGACAAGTTCTGTGGAGGTAGCAGACGATTTCGACCCGTCGCCATCTTTTACGTGTATGGTTTCCGAATCTCCTTGGTCGGACTTTTCAGGGGATTGTTGGATGTTTCCATTATTTATCTCTCCGTTCGTTATCATGCCCATTGTTACTTGCCTGGTTCAATCTGTAAAACAGAAAAAAAGACAAAATATACTAGGGAAAAAGGAAACAAAATATCCTACCCCTATGCGCATGCCTGCGCATTTAGCATCTATATACTCGAGTTCCTAATGTCATTCAACTCCCGCCAAGCTATACATATAAGAAGGCTCAACTTTGAGATATTGATATTAATTAAGGGAGTTGTTTAGGTGTATCGAGATTTATACATTTTGATTATTTAAGGGAGTTGTTTAGGTGTATCTAAGATTTATACATTTTAATCACCCTTTCGGGTGCGGCTATGAAGGGTATAGTGATGTTGGAAATCTGGAGGTGATACATACTAAAAAAGCACGGGAGATACTGTTTTACTCAGATTATCTACCACACACACATACACACACACATACACATACACACACACACACACATATATATATATATATATATATATATATATATATATATATATATATATATATATATATATATATATATATATATATATATATATATATTAGTATATGTGTTATATGTGTTGCATATTAAACCACACATGTGCCGCCATACAACTAAACGGGGAAAAGTATATGTGTCGTACTTCAAACCACACATGTAGCGCCATACTACCAAACATGAAACGATTCTGTGTTACATATTAAACCACACATGTACTGCCATAACACTAAATGGGAAACGTATCTGTGTTGCGCTTCAAACCACCAATGCAAGGTATAATTTCTCTTTTGTTTCTATCTTAAAACTTGTTAAATGCTTATTCCATGTTACTTCTAGCCTTGTTACGTTAGCTATATAATGTACTGTTTACTGAATTCACGTCCCATGTAGTTTAATTTTATTCATCATATCATTCTAGGTAGAACGATATAAAGTTATGATTTTGTTATCTTGCACTCAATGACCATAACGTTCTAATATGTACGGTAATATTCCCCCCCCCTCTCTCACTCTCTCTCTCTCTCTCTCTCTCTCTCTCTCTCTCTCTCTCTCTCTCTCTCTCTCGTTTAGTTGTTCCTTATACTGACCTAATTTGTATTGTTTCTATGTCTTTGTCAATGGTACAATTGTCATTCTTTGTATGGGGAACTAGGTTGTATTAACTTATCGCTCGACATCATTGCGCACACTTTTATGGTCGTGGATAAGGGGAATAGTTTCTGCTTTAAACAAAAATATCGATTAAATATTTAATATTAAATTTTAAATTCTTTTCTTATAACAAATTTCTCAGTTATGTGCGCACAGGATATATTTCCCTACTTATGATACTACTACTAATATTACTATGACTATAAAAGTATTTTTCCTGTTTCCAAATGCGTTATTAATGTCCTCAGGTATCACACCCTATTGTCACTGCAAGTTGTGAAAAATTGTTGATTTGTGAAAAGGCTTAGCAACGTACTGTGCTGTACAAACTTTGCAGGATGCCGGGGGGGGGGGGGGGGGGGGGGATTGACGTGTCTGACAAGGACATTCCTAACACTGGTAATTGATACGATACCTTGCATAATGTTACATAGATTGGTAATATAGCACCGTATAAAGGGCCATTCATATATGACGTCACACAAGTTTGGCTGATTTTCTACCCCCCTCCACCTCGTCACATTTTGTCACAAAAAACTCAGACCCCCTCTCATATATTACGTCACAAAGTTTGCCTCCACCCCAACCCCCCGAATAAAAAATTTCACAAATAAAATTGGTATGAAATCACTTTGTATTAGAAAAACACACAACAATACAACACCGCGTTCTGAATTATTTAATCCTTTAAAAAATATCTTGATCAATCCTGGTTTAGTCCACTGGATACCTATACTAAAGAGAAAAATTATAGTTGTGTTTTTGTGAGGTCTAATTTTTCAACCCCCCCCCCTCCTATTGTCACACATCATCACACAAGTCGGACCCCCTCCCCCCTTCCCCCCTTGGTGAGTGACGTCATATATGGACGGCCCCTAAAGTATGTTTCATTTTCACCTACAGTTCTACAGTCATCTGTTTTTGTCCAATTTTCTAACTATACAGGCCGACACAGATAGTATTGCCCATGTTTGCAACCACCGGTTACATCATGTCAATAAGTACAGAGGACACAAGTTGGTTGACTTTAACAAACTTGAGGTTCAGTGCATTACATTCAGCTAATTCAGACTCTAAATGTCATGCACGTGCCTTGCATTTTGCTCATGATTATTATTTTTTGTTACAGTATTCCAGACAGAAAGGTTTATTACAGATGTGTAGTATAATGACACCGAACTCCTATTTTGCAACAATCGCAATATCGCTCGCCCATTTCCGTCGGACGGGAAATAAACTTGGGAAGTGCACGTCCGTCATATCTAAAACTATTCTTGGAAAATTAACTATGTCATACTTGCTGCTATGGTGACAAACACTATCCTCTCATTTTGTGGAAGACAGCTTTATTTCCGGCAACCTTTTACGCCGATTTGATGCAAATCACTCCGATGAACACTATCCGAATTTCTTTCGCGTTTACGGAAAGTGACGAGCTATATCCCGGTCGCTATTTTCAAATGAACTGATCGATATTTGAGGTCCCAGATGTGCCAAAAACATCGTTATATGCTTATACATACCTACCTATCTACCTAACTGCCTAAACATATACATATATATATATATATATATATATATATATATATATATATATATATATATATATATATATATGACAATTTTACTTACTCCCTAAAATACACAAAGAAGGAAACCCAGAGAATCCAATCATTTCCGGAAACAACCATTCCACTGAAAAAAAAATACCTTCATATATCCAGGATACCACGGACTATCTCAACAAACACCAGCAAATGACCTTCCATATAACACTCTCCTCGTCAGCATGGATGTATATTCCTTATACACCAACATCCCACACGAGGAAGGTGAGGAAGCATGGGATAGTCGGCCTGATCCTTACCAACGTTTTTTTTTTTTTTTTGGTCAAACTTTTAACACATGTTCTCAAGTTTAACAATTTTGTATTCAACAATCAACACTTACTACAAATGAATGGGACTGCAATGGGCACTAAAATGGCACCTTCGCATGCCAATATATTCATGGGAAGATTCGAGCAAAAATTTCTCAACGATGTACCCTATAGACATCTAAGTTCGTGTAGATTCATTGATGACATAGAATAGAAATGGATCAAAACGGGCGACAATTTCATAATTTTTTTAAAATTCGGCGGTAACTTCCATCCTACGATTAAATTTATGTCGGAGCCATCAAACAGGTCCAGTATCTTTTTGGATACTCAATCTACGCTTCTTGAGGAGAACATAGAATTGACCTGTATTTTAAACCTACTGATTCTCACCAGTATCTTCTTACGAATAGCTGCCACCCCCAGCACGTAATAAAACATCTCCCTTACGGTATGTGCGTTCGTACCAAACGCATATGCTCTAATCCTTTGAAAAGAGACTCGGAGAGCTCAAGGGACACCTTAGAAGGAGAGGATACAGAAGGAGCTACATTGTGGAGGCTATTAACAAAATTAGACTCCCCAATAGAGGAGCCCTCCTGAAATATAAAAGCAAGAAAACCAACAAGCGTGTCCCCTTCGTGGTAACTTTCCATCCCGATGCCCCAAACCTACAACAGATCATTCAGAAGCCTTGGCACCATACTGAATCATCCGAACGTCTGAATGGTATATTTCAAGAAGTTCCTATGGTTACGTACCGATGACCTAAAAATCTCAAGGACCAGCTGGTACGAATCAAGGCAACTTCAAACAAGACCACAGATTCAGGCAGATACTGTTGGAAAGACAAGCGATACCTAATTTGCAAATATGTCCCCGAGACCGAATCTTGCAGAAGTTCTATAACAGGAGTTAGCTACACGATCAATCAGAAGTTAAAATGTCGAGTCAAGAATTTATTCTATCTTCTGACATGCAAGATCTGTGCCACTCAATATGTTGGCGAAACCGTTGATTTCAGAAAGCGAATGAATAATCACAAAAACCATATTCGTAACAAAATCTACGCGAAAGTCGCCAACCACAGCAACTCGACTGGACATTCAGTCGAGTTCCTCGAGATACTACAGATTTAATAAAACCTGGGGTGGACTGATATAGAATGCATACGTACTTGTTACTACTATTGAAAACTCATGGATAGTTCGATCTAAATAAAAATAGCTAACCTTCCAGTTGCAGTCCTGTCAAAATTACAGCCAGTCATCAGTTTTTCACCCGTACGCAGTGTTTGCGATAATGTTTACCCAAGTAATTACATTTATTATTATTATTATTTATTTTTTTATTTTTTAATTTTTTTTATATTTTTTATTTTTATATTATTATTATTATTATTATTATTATTATTATTAAAGTTTGTGTCCATTATCCCGCTACACAATTCTCTTGGCATCTTTCCTTTAGAACCTCCATGCATAACTCTACCGGGATATAATTTCTTTAGCAAATATTGTAGATGGCGTTGATTGCTTGTCACGCTGTGTTTCCGTTCTTTGTTCACATCCTGGAATTAGGTCAAAACATGTTGGTTCTCTATGTGATAAAGACATAAAACCCACTCGTTTATTATTGTTGCACAATTTTCTTTTTTTATATCTCTTATTGTAAATTCCACCTATTGATTCTAGCATGCCAGAATTGTTCGTAGATTTAGTGTTTAAAGTTTTAAAGTTTGTTTTGTATATATAAGCTGACGAAGAGCTTGTTTAGCTCGAAACGTTGGGAAACCGTTTTGAATTTACGCTGTTAAAAATGTGTGTGTGCGTGTATATATATATATATATATATATATATATATATATATATATATATATATATATATATATATATATATATATATATAGTGCTCAAAATATCCGATGGCCCGTCCGGGGCCCCATTAATTTCAGATCGGGCCCCTCTTGTATTCTAAGTGAAGTGCCCGTCGGGCTTGTCGAATAAACAAAATTTAATTTGCCTGAGAAAACTTCGATCGAGCTGATTAAATGCGGAATTTTATTTTGAAGTTGTTTGAAAGACTAGTAAATTATTAGTATTTATTCACATGTAGACCCCATACCATTACGAAGATCGTCTACTTGCCGTACTTATATCGAAAGCTGTAAACTTTGTGTACAAAGCGAAGCATGTGACCTATGAATGGGGAACATATTGCCTGCGTCACCTTTAATTAGTGCTCACTTGGCATTAATGAATACTAATTGCCCTATCCCTTGCTAACGTTTACACTATAGTAATGCAAAACTGGTTACACGCATTAAGCGGCACATATGAGATTGTATGACAATTAAGCTAAGCTATGGGATTAGCCACTTATAAGAGCATCCAAGAAAATGTTTTTCACCTTGAAGAATCGGAGATTATTACATTGTTTTCATACATTTACTTCAAAGAGTTGGTAGCCGTAGATTATATTGATATCCGGATTATGTGTTTTCTGTCATTGTGACGCATCCGCTTTACTTTGATATAAACAAAAGAACAAGTCATGCAGGTCGTGTAGGCAGGCGTTCAGTACCGACTATTTCAGCAATGGGTGTAGTTTTCTAGAATTTGATTTCACATACCTTTAAATGGCGATTATTTACATTATTTAGATCCGCATACATCCATATTCCTTGGATTCCTCATTTTAACCACTCCCCGAGAAATACAGCAAAATCAATGTTAAATTACGTGGACATTTTTGGACGAGGTCAACCTAGAGCTGCGATCCATTACAAACCGGATTGAATGTCACGCGCTGTGATGTCGCAATGATTGCTGCACGTGTTTTGAAGAAAAAAAATGAATACTACCGTTATTTGTTATGATTGACCGACGTCCTCTTTACTTTACCCAGTTTTGTACCTGGTCACCATTGTAAAAGTCCATAGCAATCAATAACTATCGTCTGGATGTTTTTTGATGACATTTAAGGTGCAGACTATGTTTATACTATATTAGTAACAATTAATATTTAATTGAATTTGAGTTAATGTGCATACCTGACCACATTGACACATTTCAATTACGAACCTTAAAGATCTTGTGTTTATTAATTGATATAAAAAGGATCCATGGCTCTCCAAATTTATTTCTGTTTTAAACTTCAATCAGAGCCCCCCTGAACTCCATTCAAGCTGTTAATTACACTGAGTTTATAGAGGAAACGTGCAAACTGTCTAGACATGGGAAAGATGAAATTCAGCAAATGTTGGAGCACTTGCTCCACTCTTTCCTACATATCATGACGCAATACACAGACAGTACATCAACTTAAAGAAAACATGAAGACCTACAAAAATTCAGAGATCACAAAAGCAGAGGTGTATGCCACAATCATTAGGAATTCCACACCTGAAAATGGCAACATTTTAAAGTTGTTGGAAATAATTTTAGTTTTGAGCCCCTCTACAGCAGAATGTGAAAGCGGGTTCAGTCTCCTGAACAACATCAAAAGTGTAAAGAGAAAATGTATAAAGCAAAACACGCTTCAGATGCTAATGAGCATCAACACTGCTGATCCAACGAGTAAGAAGGACATAGATTGAGCAATTGGACAATGGTTGACATCAGGACGTGAAATATTTTGAGATCTGAATAAACACAAAAGTCAATTTAATATGATTTTGTTTATTTCTTTTTATATTTAAAGTACAGCAATTGCAATGTTGTGTGACAAATACTAGTAAAAACATAGGACCCTTTCGGGCACATGGAATTGAAATCATGGCACATGGAACTGGAGTCAGGGCACATGAAATTGGAGTCAGGGCTTGTGAAATTTGAGTCAGACTTGTGATTTGTTTTAAGTCACCAGCCCTGCGCCTGTGTCTGAAATGTTTTTTCTTTGAGCACTGATATATATATATATATATATATATATATATATATATATATATATATATATATATATATATATATATATACAACACTTGCATGAATTATTAAACATAAAAAGTTCATTTGTAAACATGAAGACTATGTAAGATTTCTTTGCATATTCCGTGTTTATGAATTCAAAACGCTGGATTTTCTTAAATCACTAAAGCGTTTCTAACGCTTTGTACGTATCAAATATAGTTAATACGCGCACTATTGTGCAGCTAAGAATGAAAGATGTTGGTTGACTAGAACCTGTTGGAACTCATCTAACCCTGTTTATTTTATACCTTTCCAATAAAATCGTTTTAAGTGGAATTGAAATATGAGAAATTACAATAATTTGGAAGAACAAAAATTACCGTATATGCAGGAGTAAACCCATATCAGATTTAAATCACACTAAGTACAGAAGATACCAAACTTATTTTGGTTATACTAAGTTTAATAGACTGTCCACTGTAAACCAAACCACTCCTTCACATAATGAATTTTGTCCATAAAAACACCGAAAGAACCATTAAATCTAGTCCTTCATGGACAAGTGTCGTTTATAATGAGGTTATATATGTAAAGAATATAAAGACAACAGGTTAATAAGTGTTGTCTTTATTGAGCAGGTGTACTTTGTATGTAGATAGCTTTAAATGCGCACAGCCATACGCTTTCACAGTTTAATATACATATAAAGCAAATTGCTGGTGTGTGTCAGACAGACAGACAGATGTATTCAGCCAGTATTCAACTCAGACAAATAAAGTGTAAACCCACGCTATTCTAATGCATTCTTCCAAATAAAGTGTAAACCCACGCTATTCTAATGCATTCTTCCAAATAAAGTGTAAACCCACGCTATTCCAATGCATTCTTCCAAATAAAGTGTAAACCCACGCTATTCTAATGCATTCTTCCAAATAAAGTGTAAACCCACGCTATTCTAATGCATTCTTCCAAATAAAGTGTAAACCCACGCTATTCTAATGCATTCTTCCAAATTAAATGTAAACCCACGCTATTCCAATGCATTCTTCCAAATAAAGTGTAAACCTACGCTATTCTAATGCATTCTTCCAAATAAAGTGTAAACCCACGCTATTCTAATGCATTCTTCCAAATTAAGGACAAAATCATCATTCATTAACCGCAACCATATCGTTAATGTGAGACCGACGTCACGTGACCTAGTCTATCAAATCATGTTATTATGTCCCACAAAATCCGGAACATATGATTTGCCGGACTGAGTCATGCGATGTTGGTCACTCATTGGCAGTCAGGTTAATCGACCATGGAAAGGTTGGTACAAACATGTATGTACACAGCTGATGATCCACTATTTTTAAACACTGGCGAGGTTTTTTTGTTTTTGTTTTTTTTGTTTTAATCAACATGGGACTTAGACTGAAAATATAATTAATTCATGTAACATTCGGAAATTGATTTTCACAGAAATAAGTATTAGATAAATATATTTACGTCAATTATTACAATAAAAACGTGTTTAAAACGTGCAATATGTGCACGATTTTATTGGTTTTGTAAAGTATGTAATAAAGACAAACATACATTGTTACATTCCATCAAATGTCTCAGGTATGTTCACACCTGTCGGAACAAGAGTAAATGTATTTTTACTATAGCACTTTGATAATCCTACAACTAATTCATGATCAAGCCTAAATCCCAAGCTTTCTCAATATGTGCCACGAGAAGAAATTCTTGGACTTTCTAAAAGAACAAGGTTTATGTATACCAAGAATTGACTCTGTTTTTACGAGTATACCTTTTTAACCTTTATTTTTAATCTCGTTTTAAAGAATTTCCACATCTTTACATTTTAACCTGTGACGAATAAAAAATACATGTTAATATTTACTTGTAACAGTTTATCGTCCTAAAGATTTTATCAGTTTCTACCTTTACCATTTTTACCACCACTGACTCTGCACTATATAGCTACGATTGTGCTGATGTGCCGTTAAATCTGTACATACATACATACATACATACATACATACATACATACATACATACATACATACATAAGGTTGTCGAAGAATCAATCATTTTCTGCATGAACAACTCCACAGTGGGCTACTTCTGATGTCATGTTTTGTTACCAAGACGGAAACACCTCTGAGCACAACACTGTTCTATTTCAAACTAATCAATCACACATGATACAGGATTTAGAATTTTTTTAAAACAACATCTATCTTTCCCTCAACCGTAGGCGTTACAAATACATTCTACTGTTACATACTTGACTGGGTAGGTTTAGTCCAGTTTGATGTATATGATCGGGCAGGTTCAGCCTGGCTTGACGATTACGTTTTTGTTTGCTTTGTGTTTAATTGCACATGAACACATGAAAGGCTACATACAGTAAAACGTCGATTAACCGCTCGACGATTTTTAGCAGTATTCTCTTCTACGGACTACTACCGTGTTCTCCTACATTTTTTTAATTACAATTTATATGTATCATGAAATGAACTAATTTGCAGATCACGACGCAAACACAGAGCATTGCAAGAAAAAAATAGAAACAAGTACACTCGAATATAACCGCTTACAATTATAATTGCAATGCTATTACGAATAACTAAATTATCGTTTTTAAAGTGAAAATACACGTAATTAAGAAGGGGGGGGGGGTAGAAAATGAGATAGAAAGTGAGGAAGTTTATTCTTACACCCAATTGTCGCTAAGTAATTGTAGCTATGACAATATGTAAGTTGTCGGACATAAATCCGAAACTAATCAAATATGATTAAAAACCAATAACGGTCAGATCAAAGACATTCTGTAATCCAAGCCTAGCCTATGTAATTAACTGTCGATCAATGATCATCGGTGACTTGACGGGTGATAAAAGTTAATCACCTACCCGCACGTGTGTGAAAGGAATCAATGTCAGCTGAGTTTATCTTAATCAAAGCCCTTTGACACTTGTGTTCACATGTACACTTTGGTAATATTAAATTATCTAAGTAATATTTGTATTCTTTCTACTTTTCTGCTCTTAAATACGTCAAATGTCTACAAAATATCAATATTTACTATATTACTGATACATATACAGTCAAACGTACGATTCTCGAATCAATTTAATCAAGATACTTCTATTCACTGTTCTATTTGATAAACCAAAATTCGATCATCCGGACTAAATCTATGTCCCCCGATGGATCCGGAGAGTCGGTGTTTTACTATAGTGTCGAGGCAATGGGAGTAAAGTGACTTCCCCAGAGACACACCAGAGACGCCCACCCAGCTTGATCTGACCAGGATTCGAATTCGCGACCATTAGTTCGGCACGCTAGCCACTGAACCACAGTGACTCCCTGTGTACTATAACATCGGAATTTGACATGCTGCTTTACTTTTTTTTTCTTCAAAACTTTTTCATATAAGTATTTTGGTGTAAAATTTACATACCTATAGACACAATGATCTGTATATGACCCCAGTTTCATGAGCGCTGCCATTAACCGATCACGTGATGCGTCAGCCATAACGATAGTGAAATGAACATTAGATACCGCACGTGCCGCGATCAAAACAATATCAGTCTTTTTGTTTACATTTTATCTTTGCTCGTTTTATCTTAAAACTTCAGATGGATAGCGATGGAAAATATTAAAAAGATGGAGGTAGTTCATGTTCCGTTAATGGATGATCAAATAATCGTCGCAAACACAATTTATGGAAGAAATCAATGTGTGAAATACACGGACAAGTGCATGAAGATTGTGAGTGTTTGGTTCCACTTAAATTTTAGTCTTTGCCGTCAGAAGATTCCAATCCTAGCAGATAAGTTGAAATCACTGATAATATGACTTACAAGAGAAATAATTAGAGACTGTTGACCAGAATCTTTCAGAAAAAACTACCCCGCACTACATGCATTATTAATTGGGCACATATATTTATTCAGAGGCCAACTTTACTCATATCTCAAAAGTAGAGGTGAGACTTGTGGCAATTATAAATCGCACAACACTGCCAAGAATATGGTAGGAATATCTCCACACGAGCAAAGCATGTTTATTTCAAAGGCATTTGGTGGACGGCAAGTGATAAATTCATAGTTGAAAAAGCGGATTTTAAATTACCTTCTGCATGGAGTGTTGTTAATCTATATATGTAACTAACATTGTTTTGTGGGAAGGACTAGTGAAGTTTCAGCAGGGCTAGTAAGTTTAAAATCTACTAGTCCTTGTTGCTACAAGGAAATTTATGTTCTAGGCCCGAAGAAACTCTTATGAGTTAATGTATTTTCACTTGACTAAAGGAGAAACTTGAATCAACACATAAAATGACAAATTTTATTTTCCCAAATCTATAATTTAAATAAATGACTCATTCATTAGCATCATAACATGATTTAAAAAATCAGAACCAACATAAAACTATAATTATATACATTTATAGTCACAGACGCATACATGTTTTGAAAGTCTTACTGAACACTAAGCGATCTTCTTCAATTTCATCAACTATGCGTGACATCATTTTCTATGCATAAAAATGTATGTAGTCTTGTAACATGTCCATTTACATAATTTTCATCATACTCTACATTCACAAACTTGTGGTCATCTGCACTAAGCCAAAAGAAATTTTTCATTTCCTAGGACCAGTGCAAAATATTGTCATCTGTATTTGCATATAGAACACTCTTATTCCCTTTCTTCTTAATAACCAGAGTCATTGCCACTCTTTATGTTTGAAGAAAAGTTCATCCAATGTTGTCCAGTTAGTAGGTATTGGACTTATAATTTCAAGCAGCGTGTTTTCATCTAAATTTTCACCTGGGCTAGCTGACAACTAGTTTTCCTGCACATAAATATGCCGTCCTTTTTTAATAACAGAATATCCATGAGAATTTAAATATTGTTTTGCTGCCACTTCACTTTGAAGTCCGTGGTTTGTGAATTTGTTTCCTACAAATATGGAATGTAGATGCTCTCTTTTAAAATTTGTGCAATCAGTAGAGTCCTTTATGGGTATTTGTACGCACCATTTCGCTTTGTTTACAATCTATTTCACTAGTGATATGGCGGACGTTACTGCTACGCACCTAGGGAGCGATATCAGTACAACGGGCGATAATTAGAAAACCGTGTCTATACTCTGTAAATACTTTGAAATCTCGAGCTCCGGAAACCGTTTGCACACAGCAAGCCGTGTATTATCCCGATATGAGTCTGAGACTAAGTTTGATGTCATATTATCAATACCGTTTACGCAATAATTCCTGAATTAATGTTCAATTCAATTCAATTGTTCATTTTCTACAACTATTTTTATAGTAAGAGGGGATATAAACATAAATATGAGCAGCAAAATTAAAACTGCACATATATTAGCTTTGCAAAAAGTGTAAAGGCTCAGCTATATTTAATTCTTTATTTAGTTTGGAAATAAACAAAGTATTTCTTTTTAAAGTGGCAGAGGGCAGAAGAAGTAGGTCAGGTAGTCCATTTGAAGTTGGAATATTCTTTTCATGTTGAGAATCTGTTGCATAACTGTAAGGTGGGATATTTTCTGTCTTAAATTTGTTGACGATTTCCACGGCTAAGAAATCCCTATATAATAATATATAATAATCAATGCACACATTGGATTATCTTTCAGTGAGAAGATATCGCAAAGTACAATAAGTCAAACTCTAGTCACATACATGCGTTTTGGTATGACACAATTGCATATAATAAAACCTAGAAAAATGCAAAGTGCTTCAGATTGTTTCATGCACTGGCATATATTTATAGTACATTATTGGAACATTAGCACCAGACTGGCTATTAAAATAATAGATCATTCTGACCACCTCGGCTATTTTTGTTAAATTAAAATGTGCCTCGGATGTATATCGTCCTAGTAATTTGCAGAAATATCATACATTTTGTTCGCTGCAAATTTCTTCACAAAAAACTAACCGTAATTTCTTCAGACCACCTCGACTATTTCTACGATTGGATTGACCGTAGGAATTTTGCCGAGAAGTTACGAATGAAAAAAATAGTATAATGCATTCGCAATTTCTCGGCCCATCCTTGTTTTGGAAATAGTCGAGGTGGTCCGAATTGTAGCTAATGGCAACTATCGGCTGAATAATGGATATGGATTTCTTGCAAGTAAGGCGCAGAAGGCACTTCTAGTACCATGACGGAAAATGGACCATTTCAAGAAACTATAACTTTATTAAAGTATTCAACAAGGTATGTTTTTCTTTTTTCTCTTTGTGTCAGAGAAACTGCAAAATGATGTTCAGGAACAATTTATAAAGCTTTAATATTTTATTTTTTTAAATAGCTTATATGATGACATACACCGAATTCAAATAGCTGTCCGAGACTTGTAACGGGACACGTTAGTGATATCGCAGGTTGCCACATTTATGCATGTCCTCATCGTTGTATGCCCAATGACTCGTGATTGCAGTTATTGTCAAAACTGACCGATGCAGATCATATGGATTTTATAGCATTAGGAATGAAGATACAACGGATATTTTGAAATATCCGAACGAAACGTAAACTTACATCACATGGCCTCAGAAATATGCATGCCAGCACATAGGCATCATTTGCGAGCACAAAAAATACACAATTTGATTCTGCACCACTCTGCGATTGACACTTACTTAGCCAACTGAAACTGCTGTAAGAAAAGGCCGAGACTATTTGCACGGCCGCCGTGTACTTCAACTCAAAAAAGACTATTCGCACGGCAACAGTGTACATGATCTGCAGCAGGCTATTCGCACGGCCTTTGCGTACCAAATATTCTTCAAGATATTCTTACGTCTGCCGTGTACCTGATCTGCCAATTTTTCAAGTCAATGTAGGTAAAACTGGTACAATCAAGGCATGATTAAAGGAGGAGCAAATGGAGCAGTTGCTCTAGAGCTCAACGCCCACCCTCACCCGGCCACCAGGGGTGGGGTTGGGGAGGGGCGTGCATCCGCAACGAAGTTAAATGGTATTAGGGGGGCCCACTCTTTTTGAATTGCTGCAGGGCCTTCTACCACCTTAATCCGGCCTTGGGTGCCATGTTTTGCTTTTACTACTTCACCCATTGCAGTAATACAAACTTCAGCAGATTTTACCAGTAGTATCCATAATCTCACGTAGAAAATTACCCAGAATGACTTGCAAAACATGGCTGACTTTTTCTCACGTTAACTGTCGTCTGCTAATTTCTAACTTAACCAGCTACTGCACGATCTTTACTTTATACAATATTCCTTGTCTTTAGTATTAACCTTTACTGTGCGCGTTAAAAAAATTAATGCACGGCAAATAAAATATAATCAAACAATTTCCTTTTTATGGTGTGTTGTTGTCTGATAAATTTGGTCCCCAAACCTGTAATGGTATTGTTGGGGAACCACCCATTAATATGAATACAGGTTTAGGGGCTGATTTATTGGAGTAGGTGTCTCGTTGACCGTCAACTTTCTGACCAGAAACTTATCTATATGTTCGGTTTATCTGACTTTACATTATTCGGAATATTTTGGACTCGTCCCAAATTCATTCAAAGGTATTGTGGTCAAACGGCTGCTGTACGAATAGTCTTTTTAAAAGTTGGCACACGGCGGCCGTGCAAATAGACACTTCCGTAAAAAAAAAAAAAACCAATGCTCTGCCTACACTGACATGAGACAATAATTTAGTTCTGCACCGGTCTATTAGTGTGTCACTTCAGCCAGTTTCCTTTCTTATACTGAGTTTGAGTACATTTTATTTGCTGATTTGAATACATTTTAATTGCTGATTTGAATACATTTTAATTGAGTACATTTTAATTGCTGATTTGAGTACATTTTAATTGCTGATTTGAATACATTTTAATTGAGTACATTTTAATTGCTGATTTGAATACATTTTAATTGCTGATTTGAATACATTTTAATTGCTGATTTGAGTACATTTTAATTGAGTACATTTTAATTGCTGATTTGAGTACATTTTAATTGCTGATTTGAATACATTTTAATTGAGTACATTTTAATTGCTGATTTGAATACATTTTAATTGAGTACATTTTAATTGCTGATTTGAGTACATTTTAATTGCTGATTTGAGTACATTTTAATTGAGTATATTTTAATTGCTGATTTGAGTACATTTTAATTGAGTACATTTTATTTGCTGATTTGAATACATTTTAATTGCTGATTTGAATACATTTTAATTGCTGATTTGAATACATTTTAATTGTTGATTTGAGTACATTTTAACTGAGTACATTTTATTTGCTGAGATACCTTTCAAAATTAATACTCAGCGCCTTGACGCGGCCAAAAAAGTAAAAAATACAAATATGAAGAGACAGCAAAAACATATAATCGGTTATAAACATAATAAAGCGAAAGTTATGTATTATATTAAGTAATAAAAGTGGAAAAAATGTAAAAGAACAGAACAATAATCTCAACATATATGTATTTAAATTATAATAGAAACAGATTTTTTCCCTGGAACATGTACAAATAAGATTTTGTTACATATATATTGTCAATAATAAAAATGTTCACCGTCGTGAATAAACAGCGCAAGTTAAGCTGCGGGGGGGGGGGGGGGGGGGGGGGGCACATGCAGAAAAGCGAATAGCTAAGCACGCTTTTTTCCGGGCCTTTGCCATTGCATCTTGCATTTTACGACACAACTCGGATATGTCATCATATTTACAACTAATATAACAAATTCACGCACAAAGTTAAAATGACCGTTTTATTATTTAATCGCTAAGTTTCATTTTTTACATCGTCAAGTTTTTATTTGTTGGGGGGGGGGGGGGCAAGTTTGTATGCCTTCACATTGGTATTAGTTTACTTCATATGTAAATACACGACAGCTAGTCTATGATGAGTTAAATAACAGGAATTGTCATGATGATTTGATTTAAATATCTGACAAATTAATTCTGGTTAGTGTTTAAAAAGAATACAAATAAAGAAAAAAAAAGAGAAAAGTCGTTCTATTCAAGAAGCAATCGTCTGTATGCTTGCCCTCTCTCTCTCTCTCTCTCTCTCTCTCTCTCTCTCTCTCTCTCTCTCTCGCTTTATACATACACGCAGAGAACGCCACTGTCCACCGATGCAAGTAGCCACAAATAGCACCAAATGACTCTTATTCCCTTGTAACAGGACCAGGTGATGTCAGTGCTGTCGAAAGGTTCACAATGATCTGCAATATTTCCAATCAGAACGTAATGCTATGCTGAAAAATCCGTATGTGACATGTAGTTATCCTTGCTTACTGAGATCTTCGAGACTTGGAATGGTTTAAATCCTGGTGATCGCGGATATGTTGGTAACCTTACTTAATTAAAAGTGATTGTTTGTGGGAAACAAACAGAATCAGAATTAGAAACCCTTATACTGAGCAGCACACATACTTACTAACTTAACAATCACCTGGACATATATTGTAACATGCCACATTGCCGGCAGCTATAAATACGTATGTAATTTACACGCCTGAGTCACTCCCGCGTAACAAGACGAAATATATCAGCATGTGGACGTAGCTTTGGAATCGATCGAATCAGCAATCAGAACTTGGCTTAAATTACCTGTCTATCTGAGAAATTATGAAATAAATAAATGAGGGAGGAAAAAAAGCCTTGTTTAGTGTGTTTGAAAAGTATACTGTATTGAGAGAAAAATTTACAGTTGTCATGTTCTAATTGTCTTGCAAGCTTTAACAGACAGCGAGACATGGCAGCGTAGGTTCAACACTGACGTGAAGGACAGCGAGATATGGAAGCGTAGAGTCAACACTGACGTGAAGGACAGCGAGACATGGCAGCGTAGGGTCAACACTGACGTGAAGGACAGCGAGACATGGCAGCGTAGGGTCAACACTGACGTGAAGGACAGCGAGACATGGCAGCGTAGGTTCAACACTGACGTGAAGAACAGCGAGACATGGCAGCGTATGTTCAACACTGACGTGAAGGACAGCGATACATGGCAGCGTAGGTTCAACACTGACGTGAAGGACAGCGAGATATGGAAGCGTAGGGTCAACACTGACGTGAAGGACAGCGAGACATGGCAGCGTAGGGTCAACACTGACGTGAAGGACAGCGAGATATGGAAGCGTAGGGTCAACACTGACGTGAAGGACAGCGAGACATGGCATCGGTGTCAAAACTGACGTAAAGATTTTGTATTTAAGATTATATGCTTAAGATTTATACAGTGTCACACACACACACACACACACACAACACTTCCAATGATTTCCTGGTTTTTTCAAGTGTTTTCAAAATGTATTTAATTTAGGAAACCTACAAATCCTCATAGTAGTATCGGCATACGAAACTAGCCAAGAAGTTTGTAATTTTATATCATTTTCTTTTTTAAATCTTGGATGTTTGAGTTTCTCTCTCTCTCCCTCTCTCTGCAGATTATGTCCACTTTTCTCAACAGTCAGTTCTGGCTTTGTGCCATGGTCAGTACGGTTTTTAAGTGCATGATGCATGTGCTTTGTATTTGCAGCATGGATCATTTCCAAATAAGGATAGTTAAAACATATAATAACAAAACCGGCTTTAAATTGAAAGCTCAGATAGTAAAATGCACATTTTATTAGTTGCATCCAGAAATCAGTGTATTTTAATACAATAAATATGCTCATGATAGAAAAGAAGACATATATGTCAACTCAAACACTTATTCCTTGACTCCATTTGCCTTTGACACAATAGTGTGCTGCCTACACCTTTAAGGCAGTGTTTCCATATTTTATTTCATTTTGACAACAAAAAAGAAAATATTAATAATAATAAAATAAAATTAGAAAATGGCTTATCTTTCCATAAATCATATGAAGTTATGGTTTTCGTGGTAATATACGTTTTAAGTGCACTGACACAAAAAAGACCTGAAAAACCAGCACGTGTATCCAAGAAACAAGCGATATTATTTACCTGTAATCAGAAGCAAAGAAACTGATTGTATTACCTGGAAAATAGTAATTTCCTTGCATATTAAACCACAGGTGTACAAAACATAATCAATCATGTACATTTCTCTGACTTACAATGAAGATCACACGCAGATAGCTTGCGCTGTACAGGTAAATCCTCAAACCAATTGTTAACAAAGCTGCACCTGCTGCAAATCGGTCTTGTCCAGTTATTCCATGTGCTCCCGGAAATAACACTTGCGTCAACATTTATATTCTGATTCATTGAAGACAATTTATTTACTTTTTTAGTCCGATGGAGTCATTTACAGGAAGTTCATAACTTTTGTTTGGTACTTTTTAAAGCTGACAGGTGTTCCATTGAACTTGTACTGGGAATTCTTTACAACAGTCATTTCAAGACGAGTTCACGACTCGGATAGAAGGTCAGTTGCAGGTGAAGGTTAGAAAATAATAGCATGTGTATATGCCTGAATAAGGTTAAATTTGGCTGCGTTCAAAATTGTACTCAGCCCACGTTTACAGGGAGCGTTTTGTTTCTTTATCATTTTAGATACTTTTAGTAGATGACAAAGAATGAAAAACAATGAGTAAATACATTATTTTTTTAAAAAAATCAGTTTGTTCTGTGCTTATCTACAAACACTGGACCAACCTTTTTGTTGTTTAAACTATGTTTCTGTCAGTTATTTACGAGTATAAGTAAAAAAAATCAGGGTCATAATATAAATTAAACAGTATATAAGTAACAAGTTCGTCCAGATATTTATAAATTACAAAATATACAGTTTTATATGTTTCATATATTTTTAGACTATTCACCGTTGAACACTACCCGTTAATACTATGAACACTGTTGAACATTACCCGTTAATACTATGAACACTGATATTTATATTAATTGTGTTTTAAATTGAATCCATTGTTAACTAAAGAGACCATACTGTCGTATATAAATTTTAAATAATGATAAATTTGTGTCGATCAATCCCCAGCGTGTACGTCGAACCGAGTCGGAAACAGGTCTAGCGAAATGACGAACAAACAGGAGGTGATTCAAAACATGTAAATTTTTTGTAACAGTTCATCGGAGCCATGATTCCATGATTATGTTTAATTTAACATTGCTATTGACCAGGAGAGAGAGAGAGAGAGAGAGAGACAGAGAGAGAGAGAGAGAGAGAGAGAGAGAGAGAGAAAGAGAGAGACAGAGAGAGAGAGAGAAAGAGAGAGACAGAGAGAGAGAGAGAGAGAGAGAGAAAGAGAGAGAGAGAGAGAGAATTTAACATTTTTAAATATTTTGTTTTAGAACCTTGTTTAAAAAAAAAAATTTAAAAAAAAATAGATTATAATATGTGTGGTTCTTGTCTCGCCATGATTATGTTTAATTTAACATTGCTATTGACCAGGAGAGAGAGAGAGAGAGAGAGAGAGAGAGAGAGAGAGAGAGAGAGAGAGAGAGAGAGAGAATTTAACATTTTTAAATATTTTGTTTTAGAACCTTGTTTAAAAAAAAAAATAAAAAAAAAATAGATTATAATATGTGTGGTTCTTGTCTCGCCATGATTTTACAGCTTGGTATCATTGGTATCGTGTAAGACTAAGGAAATATCCCACTAAAAATGTGCACTTAATGGCTACATGATGACACGCGACAATGAATCGGAAATGTTAGCGACATATTACCCACGAGGGGCGGAACCCTAGTGTGTGTAAATACGTCGCTAATGTTTCTGATACATTGTTGAGTATCAATCAAGTAACCCGACTTATTCAACAACTTTGAGATTTTTCCCCCACGGATTTGTCTGCAAATTACTTTGGGTAGCTAACCGCGCATTATGTGCAGTGTGATATATGATTTTGGGTTGCTAACCGCGCACTGTGTGCAGTTTGATGCAAGGTTTTGGGTTGCTAACCGCGCACTATGTACAGTGTGATACAAGATTTTGGGTTGCTAACCACGCACTATGTGCAGTGTGATACAAGATTTTGAACATAGAAGTATTTAATTGTGTTAATGCTTCTATGGATTATGCAAGTCAGAGAAAATCTACTTGTACGTTGTCTGTTTGAAGTGTACACTGAGATCATACACACTGTTCCCAGACACTGGAGAAAATGGATTTATTAATTAATCATGTTAATGTGTTAATGATTCTGAGAATGTCACAGGAGGATTAAGACATGTGCAATTACACCATGTGTTTGGGCCATATGACATCAAACGAACATATCAGAAACTATACATTGTAATTAATTAAAACGGATAAGAATATATCAGTTATTGTAATTAGAAATAGGTAAGAATGTTTAATCAGCTGTCACTTGAACAAGCAAGTTAATTTGTTTGTAGTTTCTAAAACATAGAGAGCTAAAACTTGGAATGTTTCAATTAATTACAATGTATAGTTTCTGCTGTGCTCATTTGATGTCGTATGGCTAAAATGCACGGTGTAATGACCAAGATGGGGACATAAACCTTAAATAAGAGTAAAATTGCTGCTACGTAGTCTGTTTGAAGTGTACCTGAGTTACACAGAGATCATACGCGACGTCCCAATTATACGCGAGGACCCAATGTTTGGCAGACCCTTGC
This sequence comes from Margaritifera margaritifera, assembly GCA_029931535.1. NCBI lineage: Eukaryota > Metazoa > Mollusca > Bivalvia > Unionida > Margaritiferidae > Margaritifera > Margaritifera margaritifera. The sequence goes on along the minus strand of JAQPZY010001256.1, from coordinate 951,525 downwards.
CTGGACTGAAAACTTTCAACCAACATATTCGGAAAAAAAAAACTAGAAACTGGAATAAATGGAAATTTCACCAAGTACTCGGGGGAAAAAGGACATGTACAACAAATTTGCTTCTAGCCGGTACGCTATGTTTTTTGGGAATCATTTGTTATTCATCCATGCATTCGTTCGCTCATTCATCGACTAAAAATTTTATGAGGCATAATGCACTGCATGTAATGAAGTTCTATAAATTGTGTGATCATTTTATCAGTCATTCACTACTTTGTTTCTTTTCTGAGGCAAGTTCAATTATTGTAAAAGCCACCATGAGTTTCGTATTTTTTTTTTTTTTTTTTTTTTTTTTTGTTTTTTAGGTTTATTTATTTATTTTTTTTCTTTCTGTTCTTGGTAAAACTAATTTTATTTTCGTCATACTTTTCCTGCTACTATTGAATTGCGTACCTTATCTGGGACACTAAGTTCCCAGTCCAAGCTAAATATTTCCTCATCTAATTAGGAAATTAGGTGAAGTTAGTAATTGGAGGCTAAGAATCGAAAAGAACATGATGCCAGTCTGATTCCATAGTCATAGCGAACATACGGAATATCTTCCTCTTCTGACTTGGACAGAGACTACATTAAATCAGAGCAGGGTAGGAGGAGGGAACAATTGCAATGGTAGCAGGTTACTATTTCATAATTAAAATTAGTTCCCCCCCCCCAAACATCTACCCCCCCCCCCAAAAAAAAAAAAAAAAAAAAAATCATTTTAATAGCAGTGATACATTAGCTGCTATTACTGCATTGCTGAATTTACCAGTTAGGAGGGAGGAGGATGGCCTCAAAAACAACTGGTATAAGAAAAATGCACTTACTCTTACTGCATGTGTGTTTCCTACTGCAAACTGGTAGATGGTTTCGACACATGTTGCGCTGTCACAAATGGACCCAAGGAATAATTGCCTTCGCTCTGTTGCGCCAAAGAACGAAGGTAAAGGATGAAAAGGCAGAGTGCGATCGCCAGACGGATGCTCACATGACATCATCCAAAGAGGAGTGATTCAAGTAGGACCAAGATGCAGCAAAAGCCCTAACGTCATGGGCTTTAAATCACATACAAGAAAACTCCGTCACAGTGAGGGATTGATAAGCTATCATGATAGTGAGGACAATCAACCTGGAAATGGTGACCTCAGAAATATCAGAGGAAACCTTGAGAGGAAGAAAGAGACTATTCCGAATTTTTATTCTCCTTGTAGAGAAGGCCAAATAATACCCTAGATCCCTGACTGGGCAAACGAGCCTATCTTGGTCATCCCCAGCACAGATACCACTGGTACTGGGAAATCTCACTAGGAACAGGAGCTACTGAAGGTAGCTGATTTTTTTAGCCAAAACCACTGAACTGTAAACAACCCTTTTCCACAGACAAGGCGTGGATTTCACTCTTTTTCCTCAATGATGCTAAGGAGAGGATGAAAACTGTGTGAAGGGTAAGGTTCTCGAAGGAAGCTTCCATTAAAAGGTTCATAAGGGGGTTTAGATAACGCCCAAAGAACATGCGAAAGGTTCCATCCAGGCATTAGTGAGCGAGAAACCAGTCTCTGAAGTTCAAAATACATCACGAGATCTGAAAGGTGAGGATCCGCACCAGTGGCTGAACCCATAGAGTACTAGAATATTAGAAAGGGCTGCCATATCGCTCTTAATGGTAGATACTGAACATTCTCTTTTCTTGAAAAGGAAGATAAGAAAGTCTGCAAACTGAAATTAATGGGGAGAGCTAGGATCAACACGTTTTCTATTGCATCAATTACAGAATATCCTCCACTTTGCATCATAGACTTAGAAACAGACTGCATCCTAGCCTGAGTGATGCAGTTGGTGACCTTGCTTGAAAACTGGCATTCGCGGATCGATTGTTAGATATGAGCCAAGCGTGAAGGTGAATAATCTGTGGATTGCTGTGTAGTAGAGATCCTCTGTGCTGCGACAGCAGATCTCTACTCGATAGTAATCTCCTGGGCCAGTCTTCCAACAGGCCGAGTAAATTGTTGAACCACGACCGTTGGGGCCCGTCTATCCGGATGAGCAGAGACGTAGAGATCCTGACTTGGTGGAAAACCCGCGGAATTACCGAAAGGTGGGGAGGCGTCAACGTACTGACGATCCCACTTCACACTAAAAGAGACCACCAGCCAGGTGGTCTGGTGCTGGAGAGACATAAAGATGGTGCCAGTAGTTCAGTCTCGTAGCAAACAAGTCCTCTTCTGGTCTTCCCCCGGTTGAAAAAGTTACTCTGCTACCGACTCGTGCAGAGACCATTCCGTGAGGACCACACGACCCGTATAGACAGGCATCCCGCCAGGATATTCCTTTTGCATGGAATATGGCTCACTCTGAGTGATGTCCGAGGAGATTGCCCATCAGAGGAGATTCCAGACTACCACGCAAAGAGAAGGAACATGTGTACTTCCTTGACGCTTGATGTATGCTACCATCGACGTGTTGTCCAAGGGAATCATAACACAGTGACGCCTTATGATGGTGAGTAGTTGAGGGGGGGTATATATGCCAAAAGGGGGCACTATATGCCTTTACGGGAGTTTAACATGGCGGGGGCACTATATGCCTTTACGGGAGTTTAACATGGCGGGGGCACTATATGCCTTTACGGGAGTTTAACATGGCGGGGGCACTATATGCCTTTACGGGAGTTTAACATGGCGGGGGCACTATATGCCTTTACGGGAGTTTAACATGGCGGGGATCTCTATAGGGACAACGGGAGGGAGGGAAATAGAATTAATCTTTCTTGAAAAAGGGTGGTCCTGAGAAGGACCGTTGGTTTTTTGTTTTGGTAGGAAGAGCTTTTATTTATTTCCTCTCCAACATTGAGTGAGAAAGCCTGGGAGGTGGAACTTCTTCTTCTCCTCCTTCTTCTTTTCAGGTATCCAGTCGGGATGATTCAATTGTCTGAACTTGTCCTGAATTTTCATCCAGTTCAAGTTCAGACGATTGAATTGTTTTTCTCTTTTCCCCTTTACCCACATTAATTTGATTTTAGCGACCTCCTGTTCCAAAATTTTTTTAATAATAGTTTCTACTCTGAGCAGGGCCGCTTCTTGTCGAGTAAGGATGATACATTTTAAATGATCATCCAATTTTTGGATGTAATCCAAGACTTCTTTAAGAAGTCCTACTCGACAAGGTGAAGAAGAGGAGGAGTTGTTACTCTTCTTAACTTCCTCCTCCTTCTTCACTTCTTGAATTAAATTTAAAATCAAATTAATGTAGGTAAAGTGATGGATTACCCACTTCCAACTGACTGGATACCACCACATCCTTTTCTCCATATAATACTTCACTTCCACCATCCAGTCCCAGGCTTCCTGTAGATTGTCAATAATGTCAAGCATTCTTGAAGAGTGAAAAAAAGTGTGAATGGCGCTACTGTGGAAGGCACCGGTTTATATGCAAGAAGCGCGGACGTGATGGAAAACATCCCCCTTTTTTTCCAAAAAAACCACACCACACTATCCTTTTTTCTATATCAAACTCACACCACACAAAACATATAAGGGAGAAGGTTTTTTTGTTTGAGGGGTAGACTATCACAAAAAAATATATACACACAACATATAAAAAAACACACACTTATATAGGCAATATTGATAAATAATTAATCTTTTCTTGAAAAATGGGTGGCCCTAAAAAGGACCTTTTTTTTGTTATTGTTGTTGTTTTTTTTTTTAACAACAGGAGCATCTCCTAGAGGGTTTTCTTTTTCTTCTTAAACTTCTTCTAACTTCGGGTCCATACAGTAAAACCCTCTTTAGACAACCTTGTCTCTCCACATAAGTTTGTCGATACCATGTAGCTGTATCCGTAATTTTGGTTTTAGTCCATGATACTTTTACATACATCAGGAATGCTGGATTAAACAGCATTCCTGAAACAATGTTGGAGGATTCTACACTAACCCACATGATTTTGTTTTTAGGATTGGTCGTCTTGGAGAAAACCGGTGAAGCATTTATGAAACGAGCGGTTGTATATATACCTTACGATCGGATTGAAATGGATCCAAATTAACTACCAATCCAAACACGTGTTACAAGTCGGTTCGGTTTTTCTTCCAATGGGAAGAAAGCGGAGGTGTGACGTCATCTCGGGTATAAAGGTATCGTAGCGTTCGTAGGGGGGGTTTATTACTTTTTTCGACAGCCTTCATGGAGACTGGAAAGACAAGTACTACATCAATGTATTGGAGTGATCCTGCAACGATAATGAATGCTGCGGCAATATTGAACTTTCGGCCGGAAGACTTTGAGTTAGATTTACTAAATCAAGAGTTTGACAATACTACTACTACTACTACTACTACTACTGCTACTACTGTTCCAATAGTGAATGATTTTAAAAGAAGACAAATGGAAGAGATGGAAAATTTTGTCAAAAAGCAACGGGAAGAGGAAGAAATGTTTCTTCTTCTTCAACAACAACAGAAAGAAGAAGAAGAAATCAGACAGCAGCAGCAGCAGCAGTTACAAGAGGAGGAGAAGAAGAAGGAAACAGGAATGGAAAGCATCAGTCTTCAAGAAAGAACTGTAAGTCTGTTAGAAGAGGTATTATATGAGTTGAAATGGATGACTAATTTCTATAAGTATTCTTTAACTCATCAACCACCTAAACGGAAAAGACCATCACGGGCTAAACAACATTCTTCTTCTAAACCTTCCAGTGCTAGTGAGATGCCACCACCACCACCACCACCACCCATGTCACCAATATCACCACCACCACCAGTGACTACCACCATAATGAAAACACCATCAGTAGCAGCAGCATTAACAGGATATGGATTGGGCCGTGGTAAAGGACTACGGCATTTGAAGTTAATTTGAAAAGTTTTGTTTTTTGAAAACCAAAAAACAAAAACAACCCAACGGTCCTTTTAAGGGCCCCCAGATTTCTAGAAAAGAAATCAAATTGCCAAAAAAAAAAAAAAAATCAAGTTAAAACTTTAAAAAATCCCACCACCATAGTACAAGTATGAGTGAGTGCGTGCGTGAGTGCGTGCGTGCGTGCGTGCATTTCTACTCTAAAACAAAATAACACAAAACCACTTACTTTTTTTCTCTCCAGTCTGGTGTATTCATCCAATTTTTTTACAAAATAAATTCAGCAATATAACATATAACACCAAAACAAAATCACACAAGAAAAAACAAAGTTCACTTTCTGTAATGCTTGTGTGGTTTGAATTGAAACACTGGAATTTCCTTCTCACTGTCTCTCTTGTGTTTCGTCTTCATAGGAATCCTGTTTTCCTTTTCTTCATCTTCATTCTCACTTTCGTCTTCCATTCTTCTTACTCTCTTCTTACTTTTCTTGATGATATGTTCTTCTTCTTCTTCTAGGTTTGTTAATTTTGAATCCACTTCCTCCCTCTCCTCTTCTTCTTCTTGTTCTTTCTGAGGGCATTCCGAAGACCAATGTCCTGGTCCTTTACAATGATAGCAGATATCTTTCCCTTTATCTCTCTTTTTCTGTTCACGTTTGGGACAATCTGGTGCCCAATGTCCTTTCTCTTGACAGATGTAACAAGTATCGTCACTTTTATCTCTAGTGACAGAGGAGGAGGAGTAGTCTTTACTCTTACTGTACGTAGTATACTTTCTAATCACTGTTTGTAAATCTCTCACCAAAAAAGCAATCTGTCTTTTTGACTCTTCCATCATGACAGTTTGAAAGTTCAATCACCAAAGACTGATTCTGAAGGTAAGAAGCTCTCTCTTTATATACTCTTCTGTCTCTATATAAAGGTACCTGGGTGAAAAAAAACTCAATCAGTTTCAAATCAGAGTTGAAGATGAAAAGATCACGCCCAAACCATGATAAATCAGAACCAGAACAAGAACAAACCAAGAAGCCACGGCGACGAAGGTATTCCGTGCCTCCTGAAACACCCTTAGAGGAATTACTGGCTCAAGTCCATGCCAGTGACTTTGAAGACGAAATGAGTGAACAACAACCTGAAACCCAAACTTCCAAAACCAAAGTCACTACTACTACCAACACCAGAACCCCTGATCAAGAAAGTCCTACTACTACTACCGCTACCGCTACCGTGGCTCCTGAAAATTACTATCGGATTCGAGAGACACAAAAAATCACTTCTCGAAAATTTAGGACCACGGCGTATACTCACACAGTACACTTCAAAGACTTTAAGTCTCAAGTACCTCCCGAGAAAGCGGCGCGGTTCATTACCAATTTGTGGGAATCTGTGTTACAGAACTTAAAACGGCAATGTGGAGCCAAAGAAGACGATCGGTTGAGACTAGCCATTCATCATGACCAATTGAAGAGTCCTGTTTGGATTGAATTTAGTAGCCCGGCAGAATTAACGCCAGACAAAGTTATGTCAAAAATAGAACATGTACAACAATCCAATGACAAATTTACCATCACCGATGGAAAGGCCACCGTTTACATGACCCATGTTGCTCCACCTCGAGGAAGTGGACGAAGCAGAAAAACTTTATTGGTGGATGATCTACGTACTACCAAACACAGTGTCGTCCAAATTAACAATACTGAAGATTCAATGTGCTTAGCTCGAGCTATTGTGGTGGGTCGTACCTATGCTAACAAGAACGAGAGCAAAGAATGGAAAAAAGCCTGGAAAAACATTCAATATTCGCAAAGACCCCAACAACGAAAAGAAGCAGAACTCTTGTTAAAACAAGCAGGGATCCCTAAAGAGACTGTGTGTAGCATTTCTCAATTACAGCAACTTCAAGATGTTTTGGCTCCTCATTATACGTTAAAAGTTCACCCTCAAGAAGTGCGCGGTGATCTATTGTTTCGAGGCCCTAATTTTCCTGAGGGAAAATACATTCATCTTTATCACCATCAAGAACATTTTGATACCATTACCAGTATCACTGGATTTTTGGGATACTCTTACTACTGTGAGAAATGTAACAAAGGGTGTAATAGTCGGGAGAAACACATTACTTGTGGAGCAAGATGTCGGGGCTGTTTAGCCGACCCACCATGCCTTCCTGAGCCACAACAACATCACATTTATTGTGAAACCTGTCGACGCCGTTTTGTCAGTCCTACTTGTTACCAACAACATCGCAAGACCCAAGGACGACACCAACAAAAATGTGCTTGTGAGTTATTACAATCGTGTTCTACGTGTGGACAACTGATTCGTTCCAACAACTCCAAGAGACACGTTTGTGCTGGCAAGAAAAAATGTTCTACTTGTCATCAGATCGTCGATTTTGATCATCGATGTTTTATTCAAAAGCATGACAAGATAGAGAAGAAAGAAATAAAGAAAAACAAGAAACAAGTAGATTTCATCTTTTTTGATTTTGAATGTATGCAAGAAACAGGCACTCACATTCCTAATTTTTGTGTAGCCCATCGGGCTTGTGATGAGTGCATTCAAGAATCGATTCATTTTCACTGTCCTCATTGTAGTAGGATTCCAGGAGGACGTGAAAAAATCTTTCGTGGAGTGAATACTTTGTCGGAGTTTGCTGAATGGGTTTTAGACCCTACCACCCACGACAGTTGGAGCGAAGAAGACATTCATCGTTACGGAGATTGTCATCGGTATGCGACCGTCATAGCTCACAATTTTTCGGGATACGATGGACAGTTTTTACTTAATTATTATTTGAACCATGGAACCGAACGTCCTGAAGTCACCATGAATGGAAAAAAGCTCATCTACATGAAAGTAGGACAAGTTCAATTCAAAGATTCGATGAGTTATTTGGCCATGCCTTTGAGTCGCATGCCAAAAACGTTCGGTATGACAGAAATGGCCAAAGGTTACTTTCCTCACTTCTTTAACACGGAAGCTAATCAACAGGCCGTCCTACCTCATTTACCTGACCTTCATGATTATGACCCCGATGGAATGCGACCCGAACAGCGAGAAGCTTTTCACGCTTGGTACCGTGTTCACCAGAACGATCCCTTTGACTTTCAAGAAGAGATGCTCAAATATTGTCGATCGGATGTAGATATTTTAAGACGTTGTTGTGGAAAATTTCGAGAGTTATTTCTCGATAGTGCAGAGGTCGATCCTTTGAAAGAGGCATCCACCTTACCTAAAGCCTGTTCCTTGGTCTACAGACAACATTTCATGCCCGAAAACCAACTCGCCATCATTGACTCCAACACGGGGGTTTTTGCTAGTCGTCAATATTCTGTCAAAGCTTTACGTTGGCTTCATTACTTATGTCAAAAAGAAGACAAATGGATACAACATGCTAGAAACGGAGGAGGAGAAAAAAAGATTGGAGGTTATTCTGTGGATGGTTGGGATTTAGAAAACCCACACATTGTGTATGAGTTTCAGGGATGTTTGTTTCACGGATGCCCTATTTGTTATCCTGTCCGAGACATGAAAAGCCCTTATTCAGATTCTACCATGGATCAGTTATATGAACAGACTTGTCAACGACGACTTCAGTTAGAAAGTCAAGGTTACGAAGTGGTAGAAATGTGGGAACACGAATACGATCGACGTTTGAAAATCGATCCTGAATTTAAAACCATCACTCAAAGTTACGACGCAGCCGACATTGAACCTTTAGATCCACGTCACAGTTTATTTGGAGGACGAACCAATGCTACTCGATTATTGTACGACGTGAACGAATCCCAAGGAGAAGAAATCAAATACATCGACGTGTGTTCTTTGTATCCTTGGGTGTGTAAATATGCTCGTTTTCCTACCGGACACCCTGAAATTTTAACAGAGCACATCGACGTAAAACAGATTCGTCAATACGAAGGATTGATCAAATGTAAAGTTTTACCTCCCACAAACTTGTTTCATCCCATCTTACCTTGCCATTGTCAAGGAAAATTGATGTTTCCTTTATGTCGGACGTGTGCCGAAATGTGTAACCAAGATCATTCCTGTCACCACACAGAGGAAGAACGGTCAATGATAGGAACGTGGGTCAGTGCCGAATTGTTTCGGGCATTGGATCGTGGATACCGTTTATTGAATGTGTATGAAATTTGGCACTTTCCAACGACAGCCCAATACCAAAAGGACGACGCTACTCATCATCCAGGCATTTTTTCGGGGTACGTGAACCAATTTCTTAAACTGAAACAAGAAGCTAGTGGTTATCCTTCGTGGTGTCAAACTCCCGAAGACCAAGTCCGATTCAAAGAAGAATACCGTGACATCGAAGGCATCACTTTAGAAGACATAGAAAAAAATGAAGGAAAAAGATCGTTTGCTAAAGTGATGTTGAATTGTTTGTGGGGAAAAATGGCTCAACGTACGATCTTACCCAAAACGGAATACGTGGACGATCCTTATCGTTACTTTAAACTGGTGGACGACAAAAGTATTCTAGTCAAGCACGTTGAAATCGTCCGTGAGGATTTGATCATTGTTAATTTTGAAGATGAACCCAAGTTTGTGAAACCTGACAAGTTTAGTAACGTAGTCATTGCCGCCTACGTGACTGCTCATGCTCGTTTGAAATTGTATGACGAAGCATTAGAAGTCTTGGGAGATCGTGTTCTGTATTTCGATACTGACAGTTGCATTTACATTCATCGCCCCGGTTACCCCCACCCTACCATTCAAGGAGATCGATTAGGAGCCTGGACAGACGAGCACCCTCAAGATACCATCCTGAGTTTTGCTAGCGGTGGCCCTAAAAATTATGGGTACCGATACCGAGACCCTCAAGGTCAACTTCACACCTCCTGTAAAGTCAAAGGATTGACTCTGAACTATCGAACTAACCAAGTCGTGAACTTTGAGGTTTTAAAAAATGCTCTGTTGTCTGGACAAGTGAAAGATTTTCAAGTCGCCACGTTAGAACCTCACAAGATTGTTCGCCTACCAAATCATAAAATCGTGACTCGACCTGTTCAAAAAGTGTATCGTATCGTGTACCAAAAAAGAGTGAGACTTCCAGATCACACTACTTTACCTTACGGACACGCCGATTTGGAGAAGTATAAAAAAAGGAAGCCCTCCTCTTGAAAAAACAGAAAAGATGTCTTCAACAACAACAACATGGGTTTTGCCTGACTATGCTGAGTGTGACAGTCGATTGAAGACGTTCAAAAATTGGCCTAAAGGGGATCGATTACCCACAGCCATCTCTTTAGCCAGAGCAGGTTTTGTTTACTTTGGACAGGGAAGTTTAGTGAAATGTTTCAGTTGTGGTGCAAGCATTCGCATGAGTCCTAAAGATTCAGCTATCGTGGAACATACCAGATGGTCACCAAACTGTGTTTACCTTTCTTTGGCGTTTCCACGGATTACCTTACAATACTTTTCGGATGGTTCAGTCGACAGGTATAAAAAAGGAACCCCTTCCAAACCTAACCTTCATTCTGACTTTTCACGTGAACCGAGCAAGAAGAAAAAAAAATAGATGAGTATTTTTTCCAGTTTTGAGGAATTTGAGTGCGATGCCGTACGTTGTGACATCTTTGATTCAGTCACTCCCCGTCGATCCAACTCTAAAGAGGCAGATCGTCCTTTATGTTTCAGTGGAAAAAATACTAAAGGAATTGACGTTAATGACAACAAGAGGAATGATGTGGAGCCTAAATGGCATATCAGAATACCTGTGACTTTATTTGGTTATTCCAAGTATGAAAGTCGACTGGAGTCATTCAAAGACAAGTGGCCAAAATATCTAGAAGGACCTAAACCGGAAAGTTTAGCTAGATCTGGATTTAAATACACGGGAGAAGGAGATAAAGTTCAATGTTTTAGTTGCGGTGTGGAACTTCGCCATTGGGAGCCTACCGACTCAGCTTACATTGAACATGCCAGATGGTCTCCGCACTGTCACTTCTTACCTTTAGTAGCCTTAGAAGAGTACGGGTACGATGAGCCAGATAACAAGAAGAAGTAATACAATGGAGGAGGAAAAGGAGAAGAATAATTCTTCTTCTTTAGATGAACTTATTTGTGGTTTACCTTTAGAGTTACAAGAACGTATTTTTCAGTATATTCCTACTTTAGAAGATCGTATTCGTGGATTACCTTTGGAGTTACGAGAACGGATTTACCAAGAATTTGTTCACATTCAACTGAAACGTAAAAAAGAGTTACATCCTTTACGACAGACTTGTTGTAACCAATGGTATTTGAATACAATAAGACAAATGATAGCTAAGAAGATATTCAAATGGTCAGACATTGATGAAAATCTACATCCCCAATTTAAGACATTGGTGGGGGCTACCTACAATGTAGCAGTGGAATATAGAATTCCATGGGAGGAAGTGAAGGAAAAAAATGTGACTAACATAGACGAATACCAAAAACTGTTAGAAGAACTGTCTCCTGAAGCCGAATCGTCTTTTTGTGTTTTGAAATTAGATAGGATAATCACTGAAACTGGTGTTGGATCCTATAGATATCCTTTACCTACCGATTCCGTTTGGTTTGTGTGTGAGTATTTTGTCACCAAGAAACCTACTCTACAAGATCGCATTCGTGACTTGCCTTCAAAGTTGCAAAAACGGATTTACAATGAGTTGGTTCAAATTCAAGTGAAACGTAAACTTCAAGTGATTCCTCGATTTCAAGGCTATGGCTACTTTCGTCGCATCAGAAATTTGATTCTGAACAATGACTATCACCAGTATCGTGAAGAATACAAAAGAGAAGTATTTCTTTCCAAATCGGAAATTTTACCCAAGTACATTAGTGTCATGCCTTTGAATGTGCGCGAACAGATTTACCGAGAGTTTGTGAAATTTCAAGTGAAACGTAAACTCAAAGTCATTTCTCGATTTTTACGCTATACCCTCTTTCAAGGGCATAGAAGAATGGTCATGGGAAACCTCTATCACAACTTCTATCCTGAAGGAGACTGTCTCAAAAGGTACCAACCTTGGGAGCCTGGCTATAAAAACATGCCACCCAAGATACCAACCTTAGCCATCGATCCCTATAAAGAGGAGGCGGCACGTCTCAAATCACTTTACTACTCGTGAAACGGATTCTGTGACACAGTTACTGCCTGACTATAAAGGAGTGGGTATGCCTGAACTCTACACACCAGTTGTGAAACGGATTCCGTGGAAGTAAATCATAGATAAAATTCAGACCTTAGAGGAATATAAAGAAGTGATACAAGAACTGTATCCATTAAATTTTGGACGTTATGTGGTATGTGTCTTAGTGACTACTTATCTTGGATTTCGTTTTCCAGGACATTCGTTGTGGAATATTTTTGAGGACAAGTGTTTGCCTTGGATTCTTTTGAAGGATCCGTGGTTGTTTTGGACTCAATTGTTGAGTACCAAAAAACAATATGACCGTGTGTTCTTCTTCGGACTTAGTAGAAGAAGAAGACTATAAAAACTTGATTTTATCAGTTCACGAAAGAAACATTGTACGTTTAGCGTTGAGAGTGGTAATGAAAATTAGTGACGAACTTCCATGTGAAGAAGACATTCGTCACACTTTATCTGTGCATAAAACATTTCAAGAAGTGTGTACTGCTAGTGAGTTACACCAACAACTTTTCCATTGGAAAGATGTACGACCCTGGAGAAACCTTGGTTTCCAATATTGGTTACAAGAAGTGGCCCAGTTCAGCCAAGATTTGGCAACCACTTATTGATAACATTCTAAAAGTGAAAAAAAAAAATGGGAACCTCCATGGGAAACTCTAAAAGAAGAAGAAGAAGTACCTGACACCACTACCACTACTGCTGTGGTTCCAATACCTCTTGAGGAGGAACACCACCCTTCTTTACCACCGCTACCGTCAGTGAATTCAAAAAAGACGAGTAGAAGAAGAAGAATGTTACCACAAACAGTGGTGTCTTTCATGACTTGGACACAAAACAATTGTTGTTCCTTTTCTTGTTTAGAGAGAACTTTAGCTGTTTTAGTGATAGTCTTAATTGTGTACGTGTTCGGTTTAATTGTATATTTTCTCACAAATTCACTTCTTCATGCAAATTTGTAAAATATGTTATTGTTTTGTGGGTTGGTTTGTTTTACAAAAAAAAATAAACGTGTATGAAAACGTATAAAATGCCTTGGGTTTTTTGTCTTCTTCTCAAAAATCTTCTTACCTCAATCATGGCTACATCTTCTTCTTCTACCTCGTCTGCCTCTTCCTCCTCTTCTGTGGTGAAAGTGATTGACGAAAAGTTAGATCGTCAAAGTTGGAATGCTTTGTATCTGCGCCATCCATTTAACATGTTGATTGCTGGACCGAGTGGTTCAGGGAAAACCGAATTTGTCAAACGATTGATCGAACACAAAGCTGATTTGTTTGATCGTCCACCTCAACGTATCGTGTGGTGTTACAAAGAGTGGCAACCGTCTTACACGTTATTGAAAGAAAGTCAAGGAGAAACTATTTCGTTTGTGGATGGTATTCCTCACGAAGACGATGGAATTGTGTCTGACGTGAGTCAAACTCATTTAGTTATTTTTGATGACATGTTAGGAGAAGACGAAGAAGAAATTAAACTTTGGTTTACACGAAAAGGACACCATCGTAATGCTAGTATTGTCTACATTACACAAAATTTATTTCAACAGAGTAAAGCCCATCGAACTATTAGTTTGAATGCTCATTACGTGGTCTTGTTTAAAAGCCCCAGAGACAAATCTCAAGTACAAGTGTTAGCCAAACAGTTAGGAGCTCCTTGGCTGAATTATGCGTACGACGATGTCACTCAAGCCCCTCACGAGTATTTACTCATTGACTTAAAACCGACCACTCCTGACTATTTGAGATTTCGTGCCAGTATCTTTCACTCTTGGGGTCAAGAAGGTGGTCCTGTCATTTACACGTCCCCTTCAGTCCATTTTTAAAAAAAAAAAAACTATAAAAACAACCTACGACGTCATTTCTGTCTCACACTCTTTTTGAGAGAAGAAGATGACTTCCTTTCAATCTCATCCTTCGGCTAAATTGATCCGTGCCTTGTATGGCATTAGTCGTGAAAAAAATGCACAAGTTCGTGCTCATTTGTTAGAAGCGAGTCTGAAAGAAGTGTTACGATGGTTTACTTTGACAGCACGTCAATTACTACAAGGTATCATTCACATCCCTCATCAAACTCAACGTTTTTTTCAAAAACATAAATCGGCATTGTCACAACTGGCTGATCCTAGAATCGATTCACGGACTAAAAAACAAATCATTTTAACTCCTGGTGGAAGTGGTTCTTTAGGAGGAGTCATGATTCGTTCCCTTTTGAAATGGGATCCTAATGATGCCAAAGCCAAAAAACCCAAATCACCTAAAAAGAAGAAGAAGAAAAAAAGTCCAAAGAAAAAGAAGAAGAAAGTCAGCTAAAAAAAAAAAAAGAAAAGCCCCCAAAAGAAGAAATCCCCAAAGAAAAGTCGTGCCAAGAAGAAGAAGAAAAGAGGTACTGCTGCAACCAGGAAGAAAAAAACACTACCACAACAACAGACCCCATTAGTAACAAGGTCACCTTTTGCGTCCACATCTTCTTCACCTTTCACCATGATGCCTGTCAAACCAGACTTAAGTCCAGTGTTTCCTAATTTAATGCAAAAATGGAAACCTATTTCGAAAGTGACCCCGTCGGGACCGTCAACTTCAGCTGATTTAGCCATGGCAGCAGCTAGCAATAAAGTACCATCCCCTAAAACCAAAGTCCAAGAAAGAACTGGTATCTTACAAAGTTTAGTAGATTTATCCAAACAAGAATTGAGTCGATTTAGTCCTTTGAAAACACCTCAACGTCAAGTGAGACCTGTCGTGAAGTTGGTACGTCGTGCAGACAATCAGTGGAGACGTGTTCCAGTATAAAATAGAAGGGTACCCTGCTAAAAGACTTCAGACTTGTTTTCTACCGACTAAAAAAGATGGCTCCCAAACGTGCACACCACCACCACCACCACCACCAAAAAAAGAAGAAAACCACCAAAAAAGGACGACTTCTTCCCCCTCGTCTGGCGAAACATTGGGATGTCTTGTCTGTCCTGAACAAATCCAAACCTCCCATGCGAAAACAACTCATTCAAACAGCTCCTAAAGAAATCATTGATACCGTGTGTGAATGTTGTTTGAACGTGTTAAAAGGAACGGTACCTTTGTCTAAGATACAGAAACAAAAATTAGGGAAACATCGGAATGTTCTTCGTCAAATGGTGAAAAAGAAAATACCTCTTCAACAAAAGAAAAAAATGTTGGTACAACGAGGTGGATTTCTACCTATGTTGATAGGACCATTGTTAAAAATAGCCGCTCCTTTGTTAGGAACGATTGCTGGACCACTTTTAGGAGGAGTCATGCGATAAAAAAAAAAAGAAGGATAAAAAGGACCACCCTTCTCTGAAATGACCACACCTTTTTGGTACCTTTGAATGAAATGGAAGGACGAAAACTGACTTTAGTACCTTACAAACGATGGATGGAATTTCATCGTTGGAACGAACAACGGATACCTCATTTACCAGTCAATCCTAATCTCAACGAAATGTCTCAGTTACAACAAGAAATACAATCCCTGATGGAACGTAACGATTTGTCCGAAACAGAAAAAACCCAACGGTACGGTCAACTTTTACAACGTCTACAACTCTTTCGTCAAAAAGCAGTCGACGAAACAGCTCCACCCACTTTGAGAGATTTTAAGGCTCTCATGAAAAGCGAACCTAAAGTGACTATCAAAAAAGAAAAAGAAGAAAAAGAAGAAAAAGAAGAAGAAGAAGAAGAAGAAGAGTTTTTACTAACTCCACCTCTTAAAAAAATAAAAAAGTTAGCCACCCCGGATTGGATAAAAAAGAAAAGGTCTACCCCTTTATCCTCAGAAAAGAAAAAGAAAGAAGTGAAGAAAGAAGTCAAAACAGAACCGATGACCCCTGATGATCGAACTCCCTCTTCATTTACCCCAGTAGCACGTCGGACACGTCAATCCAAAAAGTTTCCTCACGAAGAAAAGAGTATTGGAACAACTTGGTTCAAATATTGATCAATCATGGAGAAACTGTTAGCTAACATTTATTACAATCCTGGTCATGCTGCTGGTTACGGAGGAGTTCAAAAATTATATCGAGCTGCTAAAAGTCAATTGAAAAGTGTACGTTTACCCGAAGTACGACGATGGTTACAAGAACAATCAACGTACACGTTACACAAACCCATTCGACGTAAATTTTCTAGAAGTACTACTCAAGTGGAAGGGATCGATCATCAATGGCAAGCCGATTTAGCGGACGTCTCTCATTTAGCTACTTACAATCGTGGTTACAAATATTTGTTTTGTGTCATTGATGTGTTTTCCAAATTTGCTTGGGTCGTACCTTTGACTTCTAAAAGCAGTACCGAATTGGTAAGGGCCTTAAAATTGGTCTTGAAACAAAGTGGACGTCAACCTTTACGATGGCAAACGGACAAAGGTACCGAATTTCTAAACCAAGCTTTTCAAAAAGAATTGAAACAAAGACACATTCATTTTTTTACGACCGAAAATCCTGAAACCAAAGCCAGTATCGTGGAACGTTTTCAAAGAACTTTGAAAGAACGCATGTGGAAATATTTTACACATCAACATACTCTCAAGTACATCGACGTGTTACCTCGTTTGGTCAAAGCGTACAATCAATCGTACCATCGTAGTATTGGATGTACCCCCGAAGAGGTCAGCCCTGAAAACGAAGTGTCAGTGTTTGATAAATTATTTGGTTCACCCCAGCAGATCAAAAAAAAGAAGAAAAAGAAAACACCTTTGTTGAAGTTATTAAAGACGGGAGATTGGGTTCGTATCGGAAAAACCAAACGTACTTTTGACAAAGGTTATTTACCTAACTGGACTACCGAATTGTTTCGTGTCACTACCCCCGTCCGTGGACGTGATCCTCCCGTCTATAAATTGGAAGACATGAACGGTGAAGTACTCAAAGGAACATTTTACTTGCCTGAGTTACAACGAGTGACTAAAAAAGAAGATACCTTGTACGACATCGAAAGCATTCTCGAACAAAGAACACGCAAAGTAGGTAAACGACGAGTAGAAGAAGTCAAAGTTCGTTGGAAAGGATATCCTCCTAGTTTTGATTCTTGGATTGCAGCTTCTCAAGTCGTCGACTATAAAAAGAAAAAGAAGTAGTAAAAAAAACTCATAACATGCCATTCAACACAGTAGCTACTCAGACAACTCCTCCTCCTCCTTCGGAAAGTTCTTCTCTTCAAGATTTACAAAAACAACCGCTTTGGGTGTGGTGTGGAGAACGTGTGCCTAAAAATCAAATCGTCTTTTTCTGCCAAATCATTGTAGTGTTTTGTGTCATCGGAGCAGCCATTGCTAATTTGAGTTTACAACAAGGAGACAAACAATTGTGGACTATTTTACTGAGCAGTTGCATCGGTTATCTTTTACCTAGTCCCTCTTTGAAATTTACGACCACGACCGACAACAGTCACCACAATAACGCCAGGCGTTCTTCTTCTTCTTCTTCGTCCAGTTACCACCACCAAAATACTACCAGTCCTCTTTTGGAACCTTTTGAACATCCTTCTTCTTCTGTCCACCACTTGAGTGATACCTCGGACACCACCAGATCCACTACTTTGGAACTATGAATGACCAATTTTATTTAACGTTACCTAGTGACAGTTCCATGGATGTGTTTCCCAACAACAGCTTATGTTGTTTTACCACCAAATTACCTCAAGCCCTCCAACTGGATCACGATGCTCATTGGGAAGTAGGTTTGGTAGAAATCATTCATCCTACGAAAATCACAAACATCAACAAAAGATCAAATCAGATCATCGTGACAGTTAGGAACAAAAAACTACAAGATTCCTTGGAAAAAGATGATCCTAAAATCTGGGCAATAGACCCAACAAATAAAAATGACATGCGGGGACATTTCAAAAAATGGGATGGAGGGGTAGGAGCCAAAGGGGCTTATGCAGTGTATGCCCTGAGAATTCCTACGGGGTATTATTTTAATGCTCGACATTTGGTGGACACTATTGAGGCTACCTTTAACCGTCAATTTGGTAAAGCCCTAATGGAGAACAAAAAAATAGTAAACATCAATTACAATGATGTGGCACGCCGTTTCTACATGGAATTTTCTCTGAAAGATGAAAAATCGGGTGACATGATGTCAGACAAAGAAGCTAAAGAAAAAGGCATCCCCGATCAGGAGAGAAGATTTATGACTATTGAATTTTCTGCTGGATTGTATGAAATTTTGGGTGGTAATAACGAAGATAAAAGTTATCTATCACCTGTCAGCACCAACATCGAATCTTCAGAAGCTTTTCGCGACCCCGTGGAAATGAACATTGGATTAAATTTAATGTATGTGTACTCCGATGTGGTAGAGTACAGCGTGGTGGGACACACCTCAGCTCCCTTACTAAGAGTCATTCCTTTCAAAGTGGATACTAATGATGGTGCGTACGAAGAAGGTGGAAACACATTTCACATTCACCGTGAATTTGTACACCCTCATTATTATTCAGTGAGTAAATCGTATTTTGACACTGTCCAGATTAGTATAAAAGGAGATTTGGGACAAGATGTACCATTCATTGACCAAGGAAAAGTCACGGTGAAACTACATTTTCGAAAAAAACAAGTTCTCTAATAACTTTCCTCTCTCAAAAAAATAAAAAAATGTATCCAGTGTACCAAGGAGTGCCTCGACAACGAGGACATGGTTTAGGAGATATGTTAAAATCAGCTTTTCGGACGGTAGCTCCTATTTTGAAACCGATGGTCACTCGAGGATTTCATGCCTTAAAAGATGCTGCTTTGACACAAGGAAAAGAATTTTTGCAAAATGTCCTCATTGACAAACAAAATCCAAAAGAAGCCTTTTTGAGAGCAGGCAAAAATGTGTTGATGACTACTGGTAAAGATCTTTTAGGTCTCCGAGAAAATCCTATAAATACGCTTCACGCTTCAGGCTCTGGCATTACTTCACAGCAGCAAGGACAAGGTAGAAAGAGACGACGACGAAAAGCTCGAAATCCTTTCAAAGTTCATAAAAGAACACACGGTAGTAGTACTTCCAGAAAGAATAGAAAAAGAAGAAGAACTGGTAGAGAATTAGACGTGTTTGATTATTAAACCATTGAAAATGATGCACCGAGATTCTTGCGAATGTACCAAGTCCGAACTAGAACTGTTTTCTATGCGTCCCACCATGATGACGATGCAAGAATCCCAATGGGTAGAATTTCATCCTGTATCGTCATTGTCGGATTCAGCTCCTATCGAATTTGAAATCAAAGGACAAACCGAAGATTACATCGATCTGAATAACACCTACTTGTACCTGAAACTTCAAGTAAAGAAAACGGCGGACAACACCTTTCCTGCGGATGATTCCAGAGTCGCTCCCGTCAATAATTTTTTTCATTCTTTGTTCAGTGGAGTAGATTTGTACTTGAATAACAAACTGATCAGCAGCAGTTTGGATACTTACCCTTACCGTGCTTACTTGGAAAATCTCTTGTCGTATGGAAAAGAAGCTAAGAACAGTCATCTGGATGCTTCAGTGATCTGGAAACCGGACACCTCGGAAAAGTTCAACGACACAGAACTGTCAGTACCGGCCAGGGTTGCTGCTGTTGCTGATGGTCAGGGTCATCTTGTTAGAGATATAACTCCAGCAGACTCCCACAATGTGGGATTTAACGACCGTCGAAAGAAAATCAGAGGGCGAAGTTTAGAATTGATGGATCGTTTACATTTGGACATGTGGTTGCAAGACAAGTATTTACTCAATGGAATTGATGTACGCCTGAGACTGAATCGCAGTAGTGCCGCTTTCCATTTGATGGCTAATGCTAACGAGTGGAAAACCATCATCCAAGAAGCCAAACTTTACGTACGACGTGTAGAAATCTTACCCAAAGTAGCTAACGACATCAGTCAATCCTTGAGCAGAACCACTGCTAAGTATCCTCTTAGACGTGTGGAAGTGAAAACCTTTACTGCAGCCGCTGGACTCCGATCCATAGTCGAAGATCACATCTTCCAAGGACAGCTCCCTAAACGTTTATTCATTGGTATGGTTTCTAATGCAGCCTTCAATGGAGTCTACAATGAAAATCCGTTCCAGTTTCAGCACTTTAACGTCACCAAGTTAGATGTCAGTCGAGATGGCAAGACCTTGTGTACCAGACCTTTTGAACCTGACTTTGACGCCAACGCAAAAACTTACTTGCGATCTTACTTGAGCCTGTTTGAAGCCACAGGACAGTTAAGCCGCGACTGTAGCCACGGTATTACGTACGAGAATTTTGCAGGAGGGTATGCCTTGTGGGGCTTTGATTTCACTCCGGACCAAGGTAGCGATGAAGGACATTTCCACCCTATAAAATCAGGACCACTTCGTGTGGAACTTCAGTTTGGTCAACCTCTAGCCCAGACAGTGAACGTCGTCTTGTTTGCAGAGTTTGATAACACTCTAGAGATCAACAGTTTGAGAGAAGTCATTGTAGACTATTAGAAGAAGAAGAAGAAGAAACAAAGAAAAGATGCAGAACAGAGAAGAGACTATGGAAATAGATGAGGGATTTTGTGAAGGGATTCACCAGTCACCAACTACTATCACCAAAGAGGATGATAATGATGACGAAGTCATTCGTTCAGAACCTAAAAAAGAAGAGACTAATACTGTTGTTACCGAGTTTGTTGGATTTTATCCTTCTCGATGGCCAGAACACGAAAAACAGTTAGTGGATTGTTATGCTGAGGAATTGAAATTCATCATTAACAGACTGATTAAAGAACAATGTTATGGATGTCAAACCGATCATCCCAGTCAGATACAACACGACAAATGTTTGATGTTAACAGGCGAAGAACAATTGGATGAATTTTTGGAAGATGCCTGGTCAAACATCTCAGAAACAGACGTGTTGACAAAGTGGTATAAAATCTTGCAGAAATATTCTTCTCCTCCACTCATTCCTAAGGAGATCAAACGGATCGAAGGACTCATTGAACAGAGTGAAAAACCTATCCGAGATAAATTTTCCTGGAATTACAAGACAGATCAATTCAAGTTCAAAGTCAGGTGTGTATTGCTGACTCAATATTTCTGTTGTTGAAGAAGGAGAAAAAAAATGGATACCAGGGAACTTCATTACTTATTGAATCGTAGTTCCTATACTTCTTCTTGGAATCCTGTGGTATGTGCTAAAGATGAACTACCTCATCGTAAACCAAAAAACGTTCATGCTTATGTCATCAATACTGACGACAGTCATCTACCAGGAAGCCATTGGATTACCGTGCACTTTCCCAATGAACACTGTGTGGAATATTTTGATTCATATGGATTACCTCCTTTGGAAAAAGACATTATCGAGTTTATGAGAAGAAATGCCGTCTCGACTCGATTCAATAATGTGAGACTACAAGGATCCGATTCAATGGTGTGTGGACAATATTGTGTTCATTATCTTCATCAACGCAGTCTTGGATATTCTTTAGAACATTTACTCACTTATTTTGATAGTGACTATGTTAGAAATGATGCTAAAGTACAAAGATGGTTTTGTGAACGTTATGGTTATCTCTTGTCTTTAGCTCACCATCGTAATGTACATCAAAATGATGTCGATGTAGAAAGTTTCACATTTACTTTACCTTCTCAACGTTGTCAACCTTGTAAATATGTTCCTGTTTGAAAAAAATTTCATAGTTACTTGTTAATTGTTAACATAGTTTTTGTTGAATAAATATCATTTTTTGTGAATTGTTTGAAAAAAAATGGTGTTCTGTAGTTTTTTATTGAAATTTGAAAAAAAATAATGAATATGTTCTTTTCTCTCTCTTTCTATCGATCTAAAAAACCTCTCTATCTATCTATGATCTCCCTGTCGATCATCTGAAAAAAATCTTACCATGTTTTCCATCGCGTCCGCGCGTTAAGCATATAAGGCGGTTCACTAGCCAGTGTAGTCATTCTCGTTGACTCGTCAAGATCTCAACAGTGTTCCAAGAAGAAAGAAAAAGAAGATGGCTGCCACCAAGATTACAAAGTTGAATGAAGCTATGGTGAACATAATGAGGGTGAAGAATCATTTGATGGAGACCAACCCAGAGAGAAAGACCATGACGTTCATTCAAATGGCTCATGATCTAGTAGAAGAAGTCATGAGAGAAGAAATACTTAGAGAAAGAACAGAATGGGAAGCAGGACAACGTCTACATCAGCAACAGCAGCAGCAACAAAGACAGCAGCAGCAGCAGCAACAGCAACAGCAGCAACAACAACTTCTTCAGCAGCAATCCAGCAAGCAATTTGACGGTGAAGTCTTATGTAAGATTGACTGCGATGATTTTGCTTTCACTTTCAGTAGAAAGAGACCTGCCTGTCTGAAAGCGGTAAGACCACCCACTATCGCTAAACGTGGCCGACCTGCTGGAGCTGCCACGGCTACATCTACCTAAAAGAAGTTTTTAAAAAATATAAACTTCTTTAAACCCAACGGTCCTTTTTAGGGCCACCCAATCTCTAGAAAAAGATTACTTCTCTCAAATATTGCCAAAAATATCTATAAGTGTGTGTTTTATATATATATATATTTTTTTTTTTCTGATAGTCTACCACCCCTCAAACAAAAAAAACCCTTATATGAGTTGTGTGGTGTGTGATTGATGATATATAAAAAAATTTCCATCCCAAAAAATTAATGTAGATAGTGTGTTTGTGTGTTTGATTTGTTTTTTACAAAATTTCCCTTCCCAAAAAAATTAATGTAGATAGTGTGTGGTGTGTGATTGATGATATATAAAAAATTTCCATCCCAAAAAAATTAATGTAGATAGTGTGTGGTGTGTGATTGATGATATATAAAAAAATTTCCATCCCAAAAAAATTAATGTAGATAGTGTGTTTGTGTGTTTGATTTGTTTTTAAAAAAATTTCCCTTCCCAAAAAAGTTGATAGTGTGTAAGTTTTTTTTTAAAAAAAGTAACAAAAATTAATATGGTGTGTAGTTTTGATTTTTATCAAAAGTAGTTTCTTTTAGGTCCGCGCTTTTTAGAGTCAGGGTTCATGGAGTGTAAACTCCGCGAAGCCAAGAATGACGTAGAAAGAATGACGTCAGACGCAGGGTAGTGGGGTGATGTTTTTTTTTTTGTTTTCTTTTTAGGTGAAAAGGATGTTTTCCTTCACGTCCGCACTTCTAGTATATTAAAACCACGTCTTCACCGGTTAAGCTACCCAAAAAAAATGACTAGCTTAAGAAACCTGCGTGAGGTAAAACAAATCTTGGATGTAATGTGTCATCTCCTCCAAGAGATGATTATTAAAGAAGAGGAGAAGAGGGAAAGTAGAATCCCTATTCGACCCCACCCCATGCTTGATGAAGAGTGGGAGTTGGAAGCGAATCATCCGCCCTTCTTTCTTACTTTCAATAAGAAAGTAAAAAAAGAAATCTGGAGGGGGAGCTGCCCTGCGTGCAGGGCAAAGCCAGGTCGATGCTCTCACCTTTAAAATCTTCCTACCAAAACAAAAAACCAACGGTCCTTCTCAGGACCACCCTTTTTCAAGAAAGATTAATTCTATTTCCCTCCCTCCCGTTGTCCCTATAGAGACCCCCGCCATGTTAAACTCCCGTAAAGGCATATAGTGCCCCCGCCATGTTAAACTCCCGTAAAGGCATATAGTGCCCCCGCCATGTTAAACTCCCGTAAAGGCATATAGTGCCCCCGCCATGTTAAACTCCCGTAAAGGCATATAGTGCCCCCTTTTGGCATATATACCCCCCCCCCTCAACTACTATGGTGACACACCCCTTCAGAGCTGGGTAACCTGCCCGCATTTCTAGGTTATTGATGTGAAGGGTCGCTTTTTCCCGAGAGCACAGTCTGGCTCTAGGTGAGCATCCCATCCAGAATCTGATGCGTCTGTATACAGAAATGAGTGGTGTTCGGGACTGTGAAGTGAGACTCCATTCAGGAACTAGTCCCGATCTAGCCATTAACTCAGGTGGTGATGAAAATTGGATCCCGGGTAATCCGAGCTGAGGTAAAGGCAAGCCGACAACGAACTATTGGCCATAAGACTCGCTATAAGGGGCAGAATCTGTGCGATCCTGTCTGGTGGAACGCGTTGATTGGTGAAGAATTCATCGCCACGTACACGAAGTCTTGAGAAGGGATGAGATCCAACTTCTCTAGGTTGGGTATGAGATCCAGATGAGTCAACATCAGCCAACAGAGGGATAGATCCTTCAGGAAAGGATCTCTGAGGACTTAGTGCATCAACCAGTTGTGGAAATATTTTAGGATGGGAAACACATAAAGACCTCAAGTGAGCCACTATTATTCCCATCACCCTGGTCAAGATTCTTTTTTATGTCTGGAATTTTCCAACAAGTTACGCATGAATTAGGCATCCAACAGTTTAAATCTTCTGCCTATCACCCTGAAAGTCAAGGAGCTTTGGAAAGATTTCATCAAACTTTGAAGAATATGATTCGGTCATATTGCTTTGATAGAGGAAAGGATTGAGATTAGGATGTTCATTTGCTGTTGTTTGCTGTTAAGGAAAAAGTTCAAGAATCATTGGGTTTCAGTTCTTTTGAACTGGTTTTTGGACATACTGTCTGTGGACCATTGAAGTTATGAAAAGAGAAACTTCTTTCAAATGAAGATTCAAAGATTAATCTTCTTGACTATGTCTCAGATTTCTAATATAAGTTCTCAAAGGCTTGTGAAGTAGCAAGAACTAATCTTCACTCTACTCAGTCAAAACTGAAATTAAGGTATGACAGAAATACACAGGAAAGGAGTTTTAAGCCTGGTGATAAAGTTCTGGCTCTCTTACCCATACCTCAATATCCCCTTCGGGCTACATTTTATGGTCCTTATACAGTTGAAAAGAAAGTAAATGACTTAAATTATATCATTAATACTCTTGGAAGGCAGATACAGAAACAACTTTGTCACATAAATATGTTAATGGAGTATTTTGACAGTGATAGCCCAGTTAATAATTAAATTAATCTAGTGAGGATGTCAACGATGGAATACAATCTGATTGTAGTGATTCTGGTTTAACCAACCTTGAGAATTCAGAAATATTGTAAAATCTAGACCAGAAACTTTCACATCTACAACAACAGGAAAGAAATGAACAAAAACAGCTATTACATGAATATGAGCACTTGTTTCCTGATGTTCCTACACGAACAAATAAAATCAATCACGACGTTGTCATTGTAGATTCTACACCAGTGAAACAGCATCTTTACATGATGAATCCTCTCCGATAGGAATATTTTGAAATAGAAATTCAATATTTACTGGATAATGATTTTATAGAACGAAGTAAAAGTAACTTGAGTTCACCGTGTATTCTTGTGCCTAGGCTAGATAATAGATTCCGCATGTGTATTGACTATAGAAAAGTCAACAGAGTCACCAAAACGGATTCGTTTCCAATACTAAGAATGGATGATTGCATTGATAAAATTGAAATTGCGAAATATATCACAAAGTTTGACCTTTTAAAAGGATTCTGGCAAATTCTACTCACGGAAAGAGCAACAGAAATTTCAGCATTTGTAACTCCAGATGTGCTTTATCAATATAAAGTGATGCATTGTGGTATGAAAAATTCTCCGGCAACATTCCAGCGTCTTATGAACATGATAAGGCGTACATCAATTACGTCATTATCTACAACGACACCTGGGATGATCACTTGGAAACCATTCAGAAATTCTTCAATCGACTCAGTGATGATTAATTTGAGCAAAAGTGAGTTTTGCCATGCTTGTGTCGCATTTTTAAGGACATATTGTGGGACAAGGTCAAGTTAAACCTGTAGAAGCTAAGGTCAAGGCTACCTCTGAATTCCCTGTGCCTGTTAATAAAAAGCAACTGATGCGATTCTTAGGTATGGCTGGATTATATCGGAAATTTTGTTACAGATTTTTCCCATAAATTGCCGAACCATTGATAAATTTGTTGAGTAAGAAGTCCAAGTTTCATTGGTCTGACCAGTGTCAGGAATCCTTTGATAAATTAAAGGTCATGCTTAAGAATGCACCAGTTCTTTCAGCACCAAATTTCAGCCAATTATTTCAAATGACTGTTGATGCCAGTGATGTAGGGGTTGGTGGAGTATTGATTCAAGAAGACAAAAATGATCTGGATCATCGTGTGTGCTATTTTTCTAGAAAAAACTAAACAACCACCAGAACAATTATTCCACAATTGAGAAGAAATATTTGGCTTTGATGTTGGCTTTACAACATTTTAAAGTGTATGTTACTTCGGATCTTTCTCCGGTTATTGAATACAGCGATCACAATCCCCTTACTTTCATCAACAAAATGAAAGATACAAATCGGAGATTGTTGGGATGGAATTTAATACTGCAGGAATATAACATAATTGTCAGGTAGGCCAGTACTTTCATAGGCATTTCGCAATTAGACTTATGTGACATAGATGATGTAGGCATGTGTATTTATATACAGATTTTCCTATTCTAGAATTTCGATTCTGAAAGACCAGTCTGTAAAGAATCTATTTTATTCGTTTTGTTGAAATCGGATACAATTTGGGAGGAATTGTTTATTTACAAGATTCATTGAGAATACTAAAGTGCTCACTCACTTTTGGATTAATTCATGATTTTGGAATTTATGTGAACTAATTCAAATACATTCCGGATTACATCATTGTGGTACGTCAGGACATTCAAGACTTGTGGTACATCAGGACATTCAAGGCTATTGAAATTCATTCAGAACATTATATATTTTTGGACTTGTGATTAGGACAAATAGGATTATTTTGGACTTTAATTCACGTTATTGTAAGTGTCTTTTGAATCTTCACTTTAATTGTCTAGAAATAAATTGCTTGTTGATTTTACCTGATTTTGTTGGTTTCATTTTCTTTCTGTTACATATTTTAGTCCATAGACTCGTAACACTATTTTCTATAATGGTACCATTCCTGATAGATGGGGAAAGGGTTTAATAATAACACTTTTTAAGAACGGCAACCGTTTTGATATAAACAATTATAGAGGAATAACTTTACTAGATACTTGCAGCAAATTATTTACTACTTTTAAATGAAAGATTTCATACATGGGCCAACAGCTATGATAAGATACCTGAAGAACAGGCGGGATTCCGGGTTTGTTATTCGACAGTAGATAATATTTTTATATTGCGATCTGTAATACAGAAATATCATTCGAAAAAAAGACGAAGATTCTATTGCTTATACATCAATTTTAAAAAGGCAATTGATTCAGTGGACAGAGAGAGGCTGTTTCATGCATTATTACAAAATGGTGTGCATGGTAGGATACTGGATATATGTATATATATATATATATATATATATATATATATATATATATATATATATATATATATATATATATATATATATATATATTAAATCAGCTGTGAAGACTTCTCAATATAATCTAAATGACTATTTTTAAAGTAAGTTTGGAGTCAGGCAAGGTTGTATATTAAGTCCTCTCCTTTTCTCCTTGTTTCTACGCGATTTCGTGCTAATTATGAATGACAACGGTGAAACTGGAATCTTTGCTGACAAAGAATTACAGAATATGATTCTGTTACATTATGCTGATGACTTGTGTATTATTGCTGATACTGTTTTAGAATTACAAAGAAAAATAGACACACTGGAGCTCTTTTGTGTAAAATGGGGTCTTACTGTAAACATGGATAAGACAAATATCATTATTTTTAGAAACGGTGGTAAACTTAAGAAGTTTGAAAAGTGGACTTACAGTAAGTAATGAGAATATGGAAATATTTAACATTAAAATTATTTGGGAGTAATGTTTTCTAGCAGATTAAATTAGTCAAAAGCATTTGAAAGATTTGTTATATAAGCTTTTACAGCTTTAATCCGAGTAAAGATATTAATAAAAAAAAAAAAATAAAAAAAATAATAAAATCTCGGATTTCTATCACCAAAGATTGTGTTTAAATTATTTATGTTCATACAAAACCCATTCTCTATTCATTTAAAATTTGGGGATAAAACAAAAATAGAAAATCTATTCATCTAAAATTTGGGGATAGAAAAATAGAAAATCTATTCATCTAAAATTTGTTGATACAAAAATAGAAAATCTGTTGAGAAATTTCATAAACAGTTCTGTTTATTTTATGTCTCTTGGAACAGAGTCTTCAGACATGGTAGCTCTTGATGAATGATTAGATGTATAAACTATTGGTGTAAACTGTTGTATATGCCTAGCTATAGATGTTCCACGAAATGTTACACGATATTAAAGGCACTGGATGATAGTGAGAGAATAACTTGGGCAACTCATATCAGACAACTACTTTGTACATATGGGTTTGGTTTTGTGTGGATATCACGGGATATTTGCGATGTTAGATAACTGTTAATGGATTGTAACTTGCAAGAATGGCACGAAGAAGTTAATTGATCAACCCCTTTAAAGAATTATAGGAATTATAAAAGTCTTCTTTATATAATGTGAAAAAATACGTATATATTGTTGAAAACAAGGAAATAAGACAGTTGTACACTCTCGTTAGATTAGGTGAACTTCCTATTAGTATAGTTACTGGCAGACAACAACAAAAATGTCGATAGGGCACGTAGATTGTGTTATTCATGTGACAGTGGTGGAATTGCAGATGAAATCCATTTTTTTTTAATTAAAATGCCAAAAAATCTCAGAATTAAGATTTAAGTTTCTTCCAAACTACCAATTTGAATACTCATCTTATGAAATATTTGCAATTCACTCTTTATAATAAATCTGATGAGGTAATCACGCACTTCGATCTTCTGCCACTGCTCTTTTAGTCCCTCTCTTTATGTTGTGAACTGTATCTACGGTTTATATTACAATATCCGTGTAAATATATTGCTATAGCCATCAAGTATTCCAATAACAGTAAATTATACACCCGCCAATATTGAATAGTCCTCTAGTCTCGATGACCTTTACCTCTAGTCGTGGTACGTGGTCTAGAACTAAACACTATGCAGAAACTATTAATTTATTATCCGACTCACCATGGCCTTTATTTTGGACATTTAGACTTCGACATCTATAGAATTGTCTTACCCCCGAGTACAAGCCCACTAAAAAGTATTGTCATTAGACCTCTTCCTTACCTTCGTACTGAACTAAAATTATGCACAAACCATTTTTTCTCCTTCAGTGACCTTGACATTTTAACCCCAAAATTCGATACATTTCTTTCTTATCCCACGTGTAAGCTATCTACGAACTTTGAGAACTGAAATGTTTGTGCAGAATATATGTTCCCACAACTGATTCCTTGAACTTTGGATCCTAAAATCAAAAGCTTATTCCTTACCCCAAGTGCAAGTCATCCACAA
This sequence comes from Margaritifera margaritifera, assembly GCA_029931535.1. Lineage (NCBI taxonomy): Eukaryota > Metazoa > Mollusca > Bivalvia > Unionida > Margaritiferidae > Margaritifera > Margaritifera margaritifera. The sequence goes on along the minus strand of JAQPZY010001256.1, from coordinate 922,140 downwards.
AGCTTTGTGTAGAAACCATGTATTCTTTCATTCATAGTGACCCTGACCTTTTTAACCCCAAAATTGATAGGTTTCTTCCTTAACCCAAATCCAAGCTATTTGTGAAATTTGGTAATGGCAGATGGCTGAGAACAATTGTGCAAAATCAAAATAGGGAACAGATGTTTAGAACGGTTTATAAAAACCGATTAAAATTGGGACTTTTATTTGTCTTTCTTCTACTTCTGACATGCTCGAGAAGAAATGATTGATTATACAGATTCTGTATCTTTTTTTATTTTTTTAAATAGTGCCTACATATGAAATTTCCTTATTTGATAACCAAATTGTTTGTAGAGTTGTTGGCAAAACAAACAAGAGCCCCTAAAAGGGACCGATGGTCCACTGAACGAAAAAAAAAAACAATAAAAAAATGTCCAGAAATTCAAGATACGACCATTTCTTCTTTTTAACTGCTTAGTGTTGACACCTTGTCTGATATTTTTGAGCAAGAACACGATTTTCAAATTAGCCACTGTGTCGGCCATATTGGATGTAAGATCAGCACCATTTTCATTTAGGACTAACTAGACATCTTCAGTAGTCTTTCGGTGAAAACCCCATGCGAATATGACCATCCATTCAGGAGTAGTAGTGACAAGGTTTTCAAGATAACTACCATGTTGGATGTCGGATTGGCATAAATTTAATTTAGACCCAACTAGACGTTTTAAGAAGTCTTCAGCGAAAACCCCATGTCGAAAAGACTTCCAATTAGGTAGTGTAGCAACAAGATCTTAAAGATGACTGCCGTGGTGGCCATATTAATGTCAGATCGGCACCAGTTTCATTTAAGTCTTCTCATGAAAACCCTATGCTGAAAAGTTTTTCTGTTTAGGAATAGCTGCAACAAGATTTTCAAGACAGCAGCCAAGTCGGCTATATTGGATGTCACATCAACGCAATTTTCATTTTGGACCAACAAGACATCACAAGGAGTTTTTTTGGTGTAAACTCAATGTCGATTGGAAGAACAAAGGTAAGATTTTCAAGATGGCCACAGTGGTGGTCGGATCAGCACCACATTCATTTTGGACCAACTAGACATTACAAGTCTTTCCAGTAAAAACACCATGTCAGTTTGACTTTCCGTTCATCAGGAGTAGCGGTAACAAAATTTTCAAGATGGCTGCCAAAATGGCAGTTTTCATTTTAGACCAAGTAGACGTCGCAAAAAATCTTTTGATACAAACCACATATTGATACGACATTCCATTCAGGAGTACCAATAACAAGATTTTCAAGATGGCCACTGTGACGGCCATATTAGATGCAAGAGCAGCGCCATTTTTATTTCGGATCAACAAGACATCATAAGTCTGTTAGTGGCTTTGGCTTTGTGGGGTTTAACGCCATTTTAGGCTATATATGACGGTGAGTATATTTGGTGGAGGAAGAATCCCCGAAGAACCACCGACCAACAGGATGCTACTGGAAAGCTTTCTCACATGCCAACATTGGTTGGGCCGAGACTCGAATTCGCACGGACAGAGGTGAGATGTGAGTGATCTGTAGAAGCGAGCGCCTTAGACCACTCGGCCACCGAAATCTTTTAGTGAAAACACCCTGCTGATATGACCATCAGTTCAAGACTAGTATTAACACGATTTTCAAGATGTCCAAGTGTAACAATTTTCATTTAGGACCAACTAGACGCCTTAAGCCTTCATCTTGTGCAAATCCCATGTCGATACGACTCTGTTCAGGACGAGTGGCGACAAAATTTTCAAGATAGCTGCCGTGGTGGCAATCAGATTAGAACCAATGCTATGTCCATGCGTATAGATTTTCCTTTAGGCTCCACTAGACATCAAGAGTAGTCTTTTAGCGAAAACCTCATGCTGATATGACCATCCATTCAGGTGGGGCAGCGACAAGATTTTAAAGATGGCTGCTGTGGTGGCCATATTGACTGTCTGAGCAGCACCATTTTAATTTAGAACCAACACTAGACCTTGGCATGTATGTGTGTGTAAAGTTTCATGGTAATCCTCCAAACTTGTACTTATGGCCGGACAATAACAAGCCAACCAACAAGTTCTTTTGGTCTACAGACCTGCCAACCCCAACTGTGTAATCTGATGCAGCAATATGTTCAACTAACAAGTTCAAAATTCCAATAATAATTTTAAAAAGTTTGAATTTATGCAGGAAAAAATATTTTTTGGGGGAATTTCGACAACATTCAAACTTGTACAGTATTGCAACACTTTAGTGATAAATCATTTATAGTGTTAGATGGTTTTGGGTGTCCCTTGTCAATTACGAACTTAAACTTTACTTTTTATGAACCAGTTTGCTTTGAATTGAGGCACTGGCGTAACTTCAAATTGTGCCCCATCCTGCAAACATTTAGAGTAGATCCCCATAAAATTAATGTAAAACGGGATTTGGGGCTCCATCCTTATGCCCCCCTCCCCTTTCTCCGCATCGCGGAGGCTGTAGTTACGCTTACGCCAATCAATTCAAGAAAAGGAAAACAATTCAACTGCTATAAATGTAAGTAAGCTAACCTGGCTGAATTCTTCAGGAATTTTATCTGGAGTCCTTTGTTCAACTGTTCATTCAATTCACATGTTACCATGCAGAAAGTATTACAGGAGAGATCTTTTGTTTACCTGTAATAGTGTATCACCTGTAGATTTCAAAGCACATATCAGGTTGTGCAAAAGACACTAATGAGTTAGGGAAGAGCCAGAGCTATTAGTGACGGATGCATTACAAAGGGTACTGCTCACTAGCCTTTTGCTCAGCAATGCCTTAAGCAGAAGAACTCTTGGAGGAAAAGCAAAGTTTGGAGGAGACGGGCATGCAAGGGACATAACTCATCTGAATGACGTGGAATACCAAGAATCCAACCCATTCAACATAAAGGTGTTTGATATATTTGGCTGAAATCCAACCTTTATTTTAGAAGTTATGCTGTGGAAACCAAATTTCAGAGGACAGGCCGTCAGGGGCCATAACTCTTCGAAATGATACTACAGAATGCTGGAAATTAAATTCTTTTAAAGTCTCATAAATATAAAGCTGCATGCCAAATTGGATTCAAATTTAACAATGAATAGTAAAGTACTGCAGCATAAACGAAAATCAGGAGGATGGACATTCAGGGGACATTACTCTATAAATGTCATGGAAAACTAAAAATCGAATTCATTCAAGGTCTCACAAATGCAAAGCTGCATGCTAAATTTGGTTGAAATTTAACAATCCTAAGTAAGGTTATGCTGCAGAAACCAAGGTTAGGACGTTGGGAAATCTGGGTCCACAAATTCTTTAAATTATTGTGGAATGCTAGAAATCGAACTCGTTAATGGCGTTTTCAATATAAAGCCGCAAGCCAAATTTGGTTGAAATCAAATATTCTTTTGTAATGTAGAAACCAAAGCCCATATGATGTACTAACATGGGGGCATAATGCTTGTAAATGATGCTGTGGAATGCTGGAAATCGAACTCGTTCAAAGTCTCATTAATATAAAGCTACATGCCATATTTGGTTGAAATCCAATAAATCTTGGTCAAGTAATGCCATGGAAATCAAAGTCCAGAGGATGGGAAACCCGGAGACACGAGTCCTATAAATGATGATGTGGAAGACTGGAAATCAAGCTCATTGAATGTCGCGTCAATATGAAGCTGTATGCCATATCTGGTTTAAATCGAGCAAACCTTGGTATAGTTTTGCTTCAGAAACCAAAGTCAACAAATGGGCCTTCAGGAGACAGAACTCCTGTAAACAAGCGTCCCTCTGAGGGACTGACGCTTTACTAGGCGAATTTTTTTTTTGGAGAAATTCAAAAGACCATTTCTTCCTTTTATCTGTTGAGTGTTCAAACCAGCTTTGATATTCTTCAGCAATAACAAGATTTGCGACTTTGCTGTGGTATACATACTGGACATCAGCTTGGCACCATTTTCATTTAGGACAAAGTAGACAACATAAGAAGTCTTTTGGTGAAAAATCAATGTCATAATGATCATCCATACTGGGGTAGTACTGACAAAAAGATTTTAAAGACAGTCGTCATGGCAGCCATATTGGATGTATGACTGGCACCATTTTCATTTAGGATGAACTAGATATCATAAGAAATCTATTGATGAAAACCCAATGTTGATATAGCTATCCATTTGGAGAGGAGTAGACCAGTAGATCTAAAAATGACACCGAAGGCTGAAAATCAACTCTGTCAAGGTCCAATTAATACAAAAGCTCTACAATCAATACAGTTTAAATCCAATAATTCCTAGGTAAGTTTTCTATGCAACTAAACCGACGGACAAACATGACTACTATAGGACTCCAACAACTCTGCCGACTGGGGACTGAATAAAAACACATAATCACATAAGAGCCCTTTATTTTTCAGAGCTGTGTAAAGTGTTAACTGGAAGCAAGATTTAGAAGATAAAAACATTTGTGTTGAAAACAAATAAAAATTTGATGGAGACATTCCAACTCAAAAGATGCACTGAAGAACAGTAAAAGTAGTAGTGTTTGTGTTTACATTTTGTTTGGTACAATTACCTCTTGTTCCCTTAATTGCACATTGTTATGACTGGACTGTGCACAAAGAATCCTTCATTAAGACTCTGTTTCTGCACTGTTCCTCAGTAAAATACACACACACCATAAACACAGAAATCACACACTACCAATCTACACAGATCTCTCTACCTCAGCTGCTGGTACAGTAGCAACAGCAGACAAAAAAAAAGAGTTTGTGTTGACATCATCAACTAATGCTCCATCATAAAATTAAACATCTATGTAATACATGTATTTATTAAGGACAATTCATCACCACAGTGTGTGGTAACTAGCCAGTGACTGTTAGAAAACAAGTATCAAATAACACAGGAAATACAGAACTCTTCAGGAAAAACATGACATTTACTACTGAAGAACTACACAATAATACATTTTTTTATGATACAAGAATAATATTAAAACTTGATTTATGGCCGCAGCAGATTTTTACCTGCATCCATCAGTAGCAACTGTGGATTTCAGAAATTCAAGCACAAAAATGTCCACCAGTGCACCATTTACCTTTTCACTATATGGGGCAAATACAGTGAATGTAATTTGGCTACATGAACGGAACACAGCCAACTCTCAATCTTTATCCTGTACTTGGGGCAAAGTAACAGGACCAAAGATATCTCTTTCTTTGCTAAGTGTAGGAAACTTGCCATACAATGGTTTCCATTAATGCAGCAACCAAACCTTTCTTTCTCTCATCTTTCTTCCCCACCAGCAACGGGAAGATCCTGAACCACCATCTCAACCCCCCAATACAAAATTTTTTGTTATCGGGGCAAATCAGGAAGACTCAACTCTGATTTTACTTGGGAAATGTATCCTGCCCAATTGTAAATCATTCTTCATGAAACCTTCCACAATATAATCTTTATTTGACCCAACTCACAGGTCATCATATTACCTAGCAGGCCTAGTGAACTTTACCGAATCAACTATACCAAAGCTAACCACTTGTCTACTCTTGTATTTAAAGCTTTCTACATTAATAATCAAAAATCTTTACAATCTGTAATGTCCATCACCAAACTTTCAACCTGCATCTCATTTAACTTAAGGAATACACATAAACATGTCCTATCAATCACATCAAGTCGTTACAAGTTTGCAAACTGTGCTGATCTCTCAAGGACATTTACTGCAGATACTTGACCAAGTCACCACGCAGAAACCAAGTTTTAACCTTGTTTAATCCACAAAGTTCTATACCTTGTCAACCCTCCAATCCATACCCAGAATTATATCCAAGGAAAGCCCTGCTGTGTGTCACCTTAAAAGTTTATCTAGGCACTCTCCTTTTAAAGGACTGCAATACTTATTTTTCAGTAACATAGCTTTCCATTAAAAAAAAAAAAAAATCTATATGAGAGTTATGACCCAATTATAACTTTCACCATGCATCAACTCCTTCCCTCAAAACAAAAAAAAAAATCAAATAATAATATTATATGTTGTGTCTTCCTCAGAAGAAATAAATAATGGGTCAGCAAAATATGCCTAAACCAATACGGATTCAGCTGCTTCCAAATTACAAACGGCCAAGCACTAGCATTCATTAGGAAGAAATTTTATCTCCATCAAATAATGGTTTGGGCAAATTTTGCTAAACGATTCATGATATATATATGTATATATAAAAGATTCTAGTCCAAGTATATACCATTTGACCTTGCAATACATGTCGTGTAAAAAAATTTAACAAAAAATCCGACTTAATACACGACATTACTTCCTCCATGGTGTTATTCAATAATACAAAGATTGCATACAAAAATGCATGCAATGTATGCTAAAATTGTAGCAAATCTTGGGGTATCTATCTATCCATTTCATTGGTGCTTTCAGGTATATAACATGTTTTTTGTGTACTAGCATTTGTACATCAAAGAAAATGTGCTGCAAAAACATACATTTACAGGTCATATGTATAATACAAATTGTTTCACAGTAAAGTTAGGAGCCATCAGAGTCCTTCCAGTCTCCTTGATGCAAATATGTTTGATGGTTGTCCAGTTCAATGCTTTTTCGGTTTGTGGAGGTTTCAATTCCTTAAATCACATTGACCTAACAGAATGTTCTCATTTTTTGTTTCCTCTTCCAATTCATGTTCACTTCTCGACTTTCCTGATTTAGTAAGCATCTACACACTGATTGAGATTTTTAATCCATCAAGGAATCCATATTGATGCTAAGCCTTATGGCATGTCCAAATTTGTTATAAGCATCGGTGAAAAAAGTCAAACTATTTGCAGCTTTTATATTAGGTCGAATTGGCATCCTTTACAACCCCGCACTTCCTCATTTATCAGATATTTTCTTTTTAACAGAAGCAAAACAAGATAATTCACTTCACCACTGCAAAGGTGAACATTAATATTTGGTTATCATTATTGTTTTGTCATTTCCTGTTACTATGAAATTACATCAGAAGAATTTCAAAGCCGATACATCATGATATTCACGACAAATTGTTGAATAATTCTGAAAATGTTTTTTTTACTGATTCAAATAAATTCATCAGATATCTTCTGGACAGCCATTTAAGTTATAACTACCAAGTGACTGTAAAAGTTTCACTATTAGAATTTTTATGAAATTATTTCTTGTCTTTTGCTTTCTCCTCCACTTTCACCTCCTCCTTTTTACTTGTGTTGCCAGCCACACTGGTGGGTTGTGTGCTAGTGCTAGAGGAGTTTTTCTTGTCATCCACCGAGGCCTCAGCAGTTTTCTGTGGCCCCACATTTTTTCCCTTAATCTTGCTGGGGTTAAGGAAGTTCTGCGTATGAGCTAAAAGCTCCTGTCTCTGTTTGGCCTGCATTGCCTTCGTGATACCCTGCTGGTTACCGCTGCTACCTACACTCAACTGTGGACCCTGCAGAGAGATCCCACTTGAAGTAGTCGACACCACATGCTGTGGTAACTGGGGTCGGGGAGGAGGGATCTGGACTGCTGGGCGCTGGATTGGATTAGGATATACTCCAGGGGCACCTGGGCGCATTAGATTACCCACCAACATCTGAGGCCGCACAACCTGACCTGTAATTCAGTTCAATTCAAAGCTACATCAGAACACACATCATACAAAAATAATTCAGTTCAAATACAGCTATAATTGTAAAGGAATGAGATGACAATAATGTCTAGTTACGAACACTAAACTGCCATATAGAGAAAGAAAGGAAGGATTACACTGAAATGAACTGTCAACATATTTTGATCACTTACCAATGTAACCCAATTCCTACTTAAGTATGACTTGTTTAGCAGTATCATTGTTATGAAGAATAATAACCTAGCTATGACCTTCATGTAAAGCTCATCCCCAAGCTTTTGGTAAATTGGTGTTGTACACATCAAGATATATCCATGTAACAAGTAACATGACCCCTATATCCAACTGTACATAAGAAACTGACCTCATAATAAACTTAAACAAAAGATGTATGGACAAAAATAAACTACAATAAACTATAAATGTGTCCAGAAGTGATGGAAGTCCATGCTAATGATGGAAGTGCATGCCAATACACAGTAGTAAAAATGAAGAAATGATGGGTCAAACAACATTTTACACATTTGGTCCCAGTTTAAACTTTTAACTTCAACAGGGGCAATAGCTCCATCATATTTTAATGGAAAATAATGAAAATCAAACTTTTGTTAGATCTTCAGCATATCAGACCTTTGGAACAAAATATGTGTAGCCTAGGCCCAAATGAAAAAAAAAGATACCAGCAACAACAACAAACTTTTACCATAATCCTCCAAGACTTTTGGGGATTGATAATAACAAACATCACCACCGGACTTTATCAGAAACGCCCATCAATTAGATGTTATGTACTTTTTAGGTATCAAATATGCTAATCGTTATTAATTAATTTCTAAGAACAGTATAGTGGAATAAAATACTACTCTTTGATGAATTTCTATAGCCTAGATTTTTTTAATAAGAAAAAAAAAAAAAAAAAAATGTTTGTAAAAATCATTAGTTTGAGAGGAAACCTGTGAATCATGGAAGGATAATGCTAAAACTAAAACAGCAGCTAATCTGGAACCAAAAATAACACAATTTTTGGTACATTTAATAATTAAGGTATATCAATATTTATTTTTTAGTCACAACAAGTTACACCTCCTTTAAAAATTTTTTAAATTAAATACAACAAATATATGGCTGCCATGGTAATTTTCCGTTTGTGTGTGTGTAAGTCTGGTAAGATCAATCCAAATTTCAGGATTCTAGATATATAGGAGTCCTTCTGAAGACATTAGGAGCAAACAAAATTCATTATGTACATATGAATGGATGGACACACGCACTACACAACCCTGCATAGAATACAAGAAAAAATTTGTACCAACATAAAGTTTTAGTTCAGAATTCAATTAATGCATCTGGAACTTCAGCAAGGCTATTTGGAAATGGAGATCAAATTGACCTAGTGTCCCTTTAGTTTCACTATCCACATTAAGTACTTAACATCATGAAATTGAGGTGCTTATGTCAAGATCCACTCAGAGTAAAACTGACTTTGTATCATTCGTATCAAGGGATTGACAGATAGTTTTCATCATCACAGCAGATCTTTTTCTAATTTACTTTCTATCCCAAAACAACCAAGAAAACTCTGTTTAAGCAATATACTAGGAAATGTTCAAATAAATAACATTACACATTCTTTTGTATACATGAATCCGAACTTTCAACAATTCAACCAGACTGGAATGTGTTAGAGAACTTGTGGCTCGATTCTTATAATCATCTAACCATTTTGGTAACATTCCTAAATCATCCACTAACAAACAAGGTGAATACCCGTGAACATGAATCCTTTTGCCAACAGAAGCCAATTTGGAGCTGACAATATACAGACTGGTATGGAGGACTGATGCCATAGTTTGATAGTCTAGATGTAATATGGTTAAAAATACAGATGATGCAACACACACACACATGCAATGGCTGAAAATATCACTCGGGTGTGAACATTTTACCACATTAACCTAGTTTTTGATATTTCCACAATTCTATTCACCTCCAGAAGGTATGGTCTGGTTGACAAATGGGTTAAACTTTGCTCCAAATTGCTGAGCAGCAGCGTTTGGCTGGATGCTTGTGTTAAAGTTGATGGTGAATCCTGGGAACCTGGGGCCAGTGTTCTGTCTGTTCTGCATGCTGCTTGGAGTGAAAGGTTTGGAGCTGACATTTGTCCCAGGTGCACTGCTGAAACTCTGAGTGGAGGAGGGGGGCAGGCTGTGAGGAGAAGACTTCATCTAGAAATACACAAAAAAAGCAAACCTGTCAGGAAGAAGTGAAGCCTACCAGTAGTTAATGTCTCATTATTATAAATTATAAAGGGGTTGAAAAAACTCAGGAGACTAGGATTTATTACACAAAATTTGCACAAGTCTGTCTCACAAAATCACAAGTCCAATCATAAGCAATACTGAATATTTCAATGGCAATAAATAAATTATGCCTTACCCAAACATTATTCCTCTGGTCCATGTGGCCTGATTTTGTATGATTCCACAAAAGATGCGTCTCCAGTTTGACAACTGAACTGGTTAGCCAACTCAAGTGCTACCAGTTATGACATCTATGATTGTATGTAAAATTGGGTCTCTGAATAACAATTTAGTGAAACTTCAAAATATTTACTGAACTACCCCATCCTTTACAAGCTTCAAATTTTGAATTAGAAAATTCCATAAAATAAAACATTTAAACGTATTTACAGCCACTCTGGACAAGCACTTAGTCCAAGACGATGCAGATCTATTTCCCAGATATTTCAAGATCAGCCAGTTCTAAATAGGATCTGGGTTCTGAAAGTCTGTGTTCACTGACATGCACTGACCCTTAAATATTGACCCAATGTCTTGTTGACACTTCAAGTGAAGAATCTTGCAATCCAGACCACTGTGCATACAGTGTGGCTTACTTCTCAAACTCTGAAGATAATGTAAACCTTTGCTTTGTCGGTATGATATTTACCTTAAGAAACCCTTCTCACACGTACTAGTTGATACAAATAGTGTCATAATCAGTTCCAGCATCTCTGGCATGTAGAGAGGGATTTCCGAGCCTTCATTCCTTTTCAACATTCATTTTATCACCAAGGGAAAAACACCTGTAAAGCTGTTTGCCCTTAACTCTTTACCTTCTGCAAGTACTGAATGACTTGGCTACACATCCTACTAATAGGTCTGCCTACTAACAGTTGTAGCCAGGCTGAAACCCAGAGCATCATAATGGCTGCCCGAGGGAAAGCTACTGGAGTTGGTGCACATGCTTTCTAGATTTTCTACATGAATGTTGCCCCATGCAAACTATGTAATTTAATGAGAAGTACAATATAAAACAGTCGCCCAAGTTTTCTGTCTTGCAGTTATCACAAGAAATATATATGTAATCCTCAGGGCTGTTCCAGTAAACATACTTGGGAGCCTGGGAAGGCACTTTCAATGTGAAGTAGTCACCCAAAGATGCAATTTGAAATTTTGTTTCATCTTCAAATCAACTCTTTGAGTAATCCAAGTACCCTGGCATACATTTTCTAAATAAAAGCTGCCTTCCCTGTATACCATGTCTGAAGCAATCTCGGTCTACACATTATTTTACTTTGCCGATTTCATTTCTGCTACAAATGTAGGTGACCACTTGGGATCATTCTTCTCACTAATTTGTTTTTCGGCATACCTGTTCGTTACAGTTACTAATGGCTAATTATTTCTCCAGGACACAATTTTTTAAAAGAAATCTATCTCCCTTGCATTTTTATCCAAATGAAATGTTGGCCCTGAATCAGATGCGAAGTCATCCACATGGCCTCATGTGTTCCGACAATACAAGACTATCACGTGTTTCATCCACAATCATATAAATCTGAAATATCAGGTGTCAAAACAGGACTTGCACTAATATCCGATCCTTCATCTTGAATCTGATGATAAAAATCAATGTCATTTGTAATGTCATCACTTCTAAATCATTGAAAATTTTCAGCAAACTTCTTGGAATCCAAGAAGGCTGCCATCTGACCTGGTTTTCATTGGTAACCCCTGCTTACAGGATGTAAAACTAAGAACACTTTTCCAATTTTATGCAAGAAATACTTTCATTGGCTAAATATTTTTTTTAGAGCCCAGATGTTTGCAATTTCATCCAATGCAAAGCTTTAATATGAAAGGCATATATGTGCCTCTGGGTTTTTCCAACTTTTGGCTAGAAGCACTTGTACGAGTCAACAAGGACAGATAGTTTTGCTAGCAAAGCATATAGGCAATCTGTGGGGAAGCAAGGGTAATTTATAGTGACGCATGTATGCGTTCGCAGAGGGTAAAAAGTTCAACTGGTTACAGCAAATTTGAATTCAGCCTATTCTTGGGATAGGCTTTTGCTTTCCTCAGCAGAAAAATGTTGTGACATAAAGTCGGAGTTACACAGTTCTTACATTTTGTACAGTCCAAAATACCTCTAGTTCTTCTCCATTTTAGAGGCTAGTTGTGTAAATCAATATCCAAACAGCTTCTGATAAAGATCTTCAAATCTCTTTCTCAGGTACTTTATGGTATTGTCCACAAAGTTGACCAAACTCCGTATATTTTAAGAAGTCTACAACAAGAGCTGAACAATAATTTTTATATCACCCAATTTCATGTTGTCTGGGTCATACATTGAACGTTCTTCCCTGGTACATTTTTCAGGTCATTGTGATTGATCAAATTTGTCTACCAAATCTGAAATTTCATTTATTAGCAAGTTTTCCAGCTTGCATCATCAGCCCTTGTGCCAGCCACATGGGCACATTGTAAATGAGTAACCATAGCAGTGCAGAGATGGCTCTGGTCTTACTAGATAGCCATCGTCCAAGCATGACACTTGACAAATGTACAAATTCTCTGTCAAGAACTTCTGAAATTTCCTTCAACTCTTTTATAAACTGAAAATTACTTTTACAGTGCTCTCTTGTTGGCATTTAGGACAGCTAATTCCAATTTGTGGGCAGCACAATGAACGGTCAAAACATATGGAATAACTACATGGATTTTACTAATGTTACTGAAGCACCGTATAATCTAAGAGTTGAATATATTGTAGCATTGCATGCTGAGAATAAACAATTTTACTACAGGACGGTTTCTACAAATTAAATTGTTACCACTACCTTGTCTGTAAACTCTCAAAGCCAAATTGACATTCTCGTTTTCACATGACCTAAATCATTATTCTAGGCATGCATAGTGAGAAACAATATAGTAGGGGTGAAACGATACACCTGTGCCGTGTATCGATATGATTCACAGCCTACGATACGATACATTATCGATTCTCATTTTAAAGAATAAAAAGGCAAACGACTAATAATTATTCATGACTGCTGAAGATTAAAGTAACTTATATAGGGTAGATATCGTTTTGTATCAATTCTTCACCTCTTGTATCGATATGTGTATCGATATGGCAAAAGTATCAATGCATCGATATATCGATGAATCGTTTCACCCCTACAATATAGACGATTTTGCATACTTGTGGTTAAGAAAGAGCAGTAGGTATGCACAGTCAGCAACACAAAACTCTTTATCAAAGGCAGCAAAATGTGAACAATCTAAAATTGCTGCACCTGCTTCATGATACCTAATTACAACTTCAACCCCCACCCAAATGCAAATCCATTCAAATGAACTCTGAAAATAGGCAAGTCTGACTGCAATTTTCAATGGTACCGGACCTCAAACTTAAAGACCGTTTAAATTCCATTTTTTGGGAGTGTTTTTGAGAATGTGTGCATCAAGACATAACTGGGAAAATATCAGTTCCTTGATTTCGTACAGTGTTATTTACAAAATGTGACTAATTGCCGTGTTATCCAGTATACATGTATCCTAACACATGAAAAATTGCACTTTTCTCAGTATTAAACAAAACATTTTGTACAAGATATACTGACAGACCTACACACAAATTATTAAAATACATGCTCATGTCTAACATGTTGTAGTATTAGTTACAAACGTGTGCAAATGGATATACAAAACACACTATGAAGTACAATTTAATGGAAAATTGATAAACGTTGACACCTTCAAGTACTTGATTAGTTACTGCATAAAATGTTGTGAATGTTGTCCACACTTATTCATGCACAAGTCATGTCTTATTCTTTACCACTGCATGCAAGATATAAAATTCCAATGTGAATGCAAGGAGTGGTCTAGTTCTATAATGCCTTTGCATACATAGATAATTGTTTAAAAATGTGATTTCTGTTTAAAGTTGAAAATAAATGCACATTTTTCTGAAAGCTTAAGACCGCATCCTGTACTTGAATGAACTACTTCATTTCCAATATAAACGATTTCAAGTAATCCTGTTCATTTCAGTGTTCCAAGTCATCTACAATGGACCCATGGGCAATACAATTAGGAATATTTAATGTAATCAAGTTTAATTTGAAGTTTTTTCAAAGAGAAAGAAGTAAAGACTATGGGTGTTCTTTTTATTAACCAATTATCGTCTACTCATCCAGGTGAGCAGTCTACTTTTACAAAACTAACATTTCTGTTTTACTGTTTCATTGTAACTACTTAGTTTTTAACTTTTAACTCTCAGCCAGTCACTTCAAAAGACGATGAGAAGGCCGATTTATGACGACTATGTTTTAACTTTCCCTGTGACATAACTCTTGTCCAATTTTTTACAGTAGAAAAGATTCACATGGATTTCTAAAGAAATTTTATTCAAGTATTTCCTGCCTGTTTGAATCAGGGAATTTTGAGGTCAAAATTAAACAAATAGAACTTTTTGGACTGGAAATGGAGCTCTGAATTTGGAATCCCTGTATTTAGATTGAAAATGGAACTATTGTGATAAAAAAATAAGGTTGCGGACATACTGAGCTGTTTGGAGCCGGTGACATCTGTGGGACTGCCTGTGAGCCAAACTGTGTTGAACCCTTTCCACCAACAGTGTGCTGCTGTTGGGGCTGGTTAAGGTTCATATGATGACCAGATGGGGCTGAGTGTCCAGCTGCCGAGTGCACCTGAAGCGGCATGTTCAGACCTGATGGGCCAGCACTGCCAAATGATGATGATAAGCTGAACTGCGGTGTGGTTGGTGTCCCTGCTGCAGCCTGCTGTTGTTGTTGCTGTTGTTGCAACCCCTGAAGAATGCATGCCTGGAAACTTTGCATCTTGTTTGTGTTACTCCCAAACTGCAACATGCAAAAATAATCGATGATGTGATTTTAATGATAAATTGACATAACAAAAAGAAACAAAAATCTTACAATTCAAATACAAAATCATGATTCATGCATGCCTAAAAGTTTTGTTCAAGGACTTTTTGACAAGTTTTCAAGGACTTCAGAAAAATTTCAATTAATACTTTTTCTAAACAAGATTCTCTCGAAGCGACTGACACTCTACAGGGTGAAACGAATTTCCAGGAATTCAAGACCATTTCTTCCTTTTATCTGCTGAGTGTTTTAACCATCTCTGATATTCTTCAGCAATAACAAGAATTTCAAATTAGCTGCTGCGGTGGGCACATTATGTCAGCTTGGCACCATTTTTATTTATGAACAACAAGGCATCATAAGAAGTCTTCTGGTTGAAACCCTATGTTGATATGACTTTCCATTTGGAACAGCAACGATAACAAGATTTTCAAGATGGGAACCTCAGTGACCATATTTGACATTAGATTGGCACCATTTCTATTTAGTACCAACTAAACATCATAAGAAGTCTTTTGGTGAAAGTACAATATTGATATGACCATGCATCTAGGAAAGTATTGACAACATTTTCAAGATGGCTATTGTGGCATCCATATTAGAAGTCTGATCAGCACCATGATCAGCTAGATATCATAAGAAGTCTTTCAGTGGAAAACCCATGCTAGTATGACCATTCATTCAGGAGAAATAGTGCAAAAAAGATTTTCAAGATGGCCAATGTGACAGGCATACTGAATGTCTGAATGGCAACATTTTCATTTAGAACAAACTTGACATAGTAAGAAGTTGTTCACAGGAACCCGATATTGATACGACCATCCATTCAGGAGGAGCAGTGATAAATATAACCATATTTTCAATATGGTTGCTGTGGTGGCCATATTGGACATCAGGTCAGCACCATTTCCATTTACAAGCAAATAGACAGCATAAGAAGTTTTCTGGTGAAAACCCCAAGGCAATATTACTTTTCATTCAGGAGTAGTGATATAAAGATTTTCAAGATGGCCACTGAGGTGGCCATGTCGGCCATCAGACCCACACCAGTTTTATGTAGGACAAACTAGACATCAAAACAAGTCTTTTAGTGAAAACCCCAAGTAGATATGACTATCCATTCAGGAGAAGTAGCAACAACATTTTCCAGACTGGACATCAGATGATTATCATTTTCATTTAGGATCCACTAGAGATCATAGGAAGTCTTCTGGTGAAAAACTTGTGTCAATACAACTTTCCGTTTAGGAAGAGTAGCAATAAAAAGATTTTCAATATGGCCAATATGACAGCCCTATTCTACATCAGATACGCACCATTTTCATTTAACCACCTAAACATCATAAGAATTCTTTTAGTGAAAACCCCATGTTGATATTACCATCCTTTCAGGAGGAGCAGCAATAACAAGATTTTCAAGACGGCCTGTGTGGCAGCCATATTGGATGTCTGAGAGGTATCTTTTTCATTTAGGACCAACAAGACCATGGCATGAATGTGCGTGTCAAGTTTCATGGCAATCCTTCAAGCAGTTTAGTTGGAGTAGCTATACCAAACCTGTGCAAATGGACAGACAGATGACAGACCATTCCATAAGCTCTTCTGGTCTATGACCGGTATACCTAAAATTTGTTCAAATCTGGATATTTTTTTCCCTTTAATCCATCAATCATTCGCAATGTTCCTTACCATGCCTATTACTAGTAATGTTATCCTCTATCGAAATCATGTATCATCATCAAATTCGGCAATACATCAGTTGAAAATAGGTCAGCGATATAGATTTGAGATCCACTTACCCATATAAATTCACTTCCATCTTAACACCATACAAAGCAGAACAGAGCATGCTGCCTGTACTTGGTCCCGTCAGCAGCATTAGCATTTCAACTGATGCACATTTGATCAATGGATTTTTTTTTTTAAAAAAAAGAATTTTTTGCAAGCAAGCTGTAACATTGACCTTGGCACATGGCTGGGGACACATCTTCAGTGAGCTTTGTAAAGGCTGACATTTCTCATTTTATTTATCAGGAATAGTATCAACACTGCTTTATTATCTTGACAATATTGTCATGATAGAACTTTCGGCTCACAATAAAGTCACAGCCTAAATATAATTTCATAATGTAACACAACCATCAATAAAAGCCAAAGGATGATGCCAGATGGAAAGAGAAATGACAACTCGACAGCCAGGTCTTGCTTTAGTGATGTAAATCTCTAGCAAGAAAACAGGAATCCCATGTTGCATCAATCTGATGGGAAAGTTACAACAAATATTTAAACTATTTAATTTTGGTGGAATTTTGGAAGCTATTCAATGATGCTCAATGATAAATGAAAAACAATGATGTCCCCAAAAGATTTTTTTTTTCAGTTTCAGACATCAAAATAGCCTTAAATATAAAGCACATCGTAATCAACAATCTCAATGTCAGAGCACTAATAAAATAAAATTCCCATCAGTATTTACCTGCAGATTGTTGGAGGTCTGCTGTGTGGTGGGGTAGAATCCAGTCTGCTGTAGGGAGGGACCCTGCTGTGCCTGCTGGTAGAAAGAGGTCTGGGTTTGCACTGGCTGAAGGTTCCCAAGATTCTGTAGTCCTGTCCCTGGCCTGAAAACAAAAGGGTCAGTACTTAATAATAGCGATAAAAATAACTAATTGTCAGATTAAAATTTATTCCCCTGGCACCATTCAAACATTAAATCAAATTATGCTAATGTTGATTTCAATTAATGAAGTCCTCAAAAGTTCTAGAGTGGAAACAAAAGGCTAAGGTCAAAGTCAAAAGGGGCCATTAACTCCTTCAAAAGATTTTAAGCAGAAAATGATATCTGTGACCAATATGACCTGATGGGACAGAACGTGATGCAAGAGAATGGATGAACATGGTAATACTACAAATGGGACAGGATGTGATGTTGGGGAATGGATGGACATGGATAACACTAATGATGGGGCAGGATGTGATTTGATGTGATGGATGGATATGTGTAATACCACTGATGGGACAAGATGTGATGTAAGGGGATGGATGGGTAACACTACTGATGGGATAGGATGTGATTATGAGGATGGATATGACATTAGTAGCACTATTGATGGAACAAGATGCAACGTGATGTGATGTGATGGATGGACATCGGTAACACCACTGATGGGACAAGACATGACCTGATGGGATGGATGGACATGGGTAACACCACCGACTGAACAAGATGTGCTGTTAGGGAATGGATGGACATGGGTAACACTACTGAGGAGACAGGATGTGATGTGAGGGGATGGATTAACATGGGTAACACTACTGCGGGGACAGGATGTGATGTGAGGGGATGGATTAACATGGGTAACACTACCGAGGGGACAGGATGTGATGTGAGGGGATGGATTAACATGGGTAACACTACTGAGGGGACAGACTGTGATGTGAGGGGATGGATGAACATGGGTAACACTACTGAGGGGACAGGATGTGATGTGAGGGGATGGATGAACATGGGTAACACTATATGTCCCCTCCATAGATATGGCAGGAGCACAACTGCCTGTTGAGCACAATAAGACAATTATTTTCATAACAAGAGAGTCCCTCAAAGGGAATGACACTTTACTCAACAAAAAGAATTTTCCGGAATCCAAGACAAGAACATTTATTCTTTTTAACTGCCGAGTATAAAAACAAAATCTTGAGCAATATCAAGATTTTTAAGATGGCCACCATGGTAGCCATATTGGCCATAGAGTCAACATCATTTTCATTTAAAACCAACTAGATATGGTAAGAAGTCTTTAGATGAAAAACCCATGTCGTTCAGGAAGAGTAGGGTTAAAAAAAAAAAAAAAACTTTTCAAGCTGGCCATCATGGTGGCCATACGGAATGTCAGATCAGTACCATTTTCATTTAGGTCCAATAAGACATCATGAGAAGTCTTTTGGTGAAAACAATGTTGACAGGACCATCCATACAGAAGGAATAACGACATGTTTTGCAAAATTGCCTTACTGAAGGTGAGATGGGCTCCATTTTCATTTAGGACCAACTAGATAGCATAAGAAGTCTTTTGGTGAAAGTGTCAATATGACTTTCTGTTTAGCAGTAGTAGTGACAACATTTTCAAGATGGTTATGGTGGCATCCATATTGGAGGTCAGATTGGCACCATTTCATTTAGGACTAGCTTGACCTTGGGATGACTGTGTGCAAAGTTTCATGGCAATCCTGCAGGTAGTTTAGGAGATGCAACGATAACAAACTTGTGCCAATGGACAGAGGAACAATGGATGGTCGATGGACAATAGGCCAACCCATAAGTTTTTCTGATCTATGATCAGTACTTGTGCTCATATCCTTTGGTCAAGCCCTATCAATTTATATACTACTTATGCTACACTTTGTTCCCCCCCCCTCCCCCCCTTGACTGCAGAGATTTTTTTTGTCTCAAAAGGCACTTCTATGCAACTTGGCACATGTACCTAGTTTGGTTGACTACTTATAATGGTGTTGGGAAACAGAAATGTTAACCAATGAAAAGACAGACAGATGGTCATAGAAATAACTATATCCCCAAGTATTACATACCAAAGGAGTAAAAAAAAAGAGAACAATAAAAAATAAAAAAAATAAATGAAGACAACTGGATTTTCACTGCTGGAAACTTGCAATGTACCTTCCATGCTCTTCTCCACTGTGAAGAAAAGGTAATCAAAGCAACCATTCAAGACAACCAGAACAGGGACTATTGCCCATACTCCAGAGATGCCAACCCATGAACATGCTTATCAGGAATCCTAGCATACATTTGGGGGAATCTAGGCAGCCTGTATGGAAGGGATCACACATTTATTAAAAGTCTTAAACTTCTATCCAATCATTTGGGGGAATCTAGGCAGCCTGTTTGGAAGGGATCACGCATTTGTTAAAAGTCTTAAACTTCTATCCAACCATGTTGCATCTTCCTATGAGCAGATACATACATGTATATAGTCAGTAATAATTATGATCCAGTGAGAACGAGCAAATTCAGTGAATTTTTGTCCACTGCCTACTATGGGGAGGTTACAAAAGTTCACCATCATAAGATCTCCGACTTTAAGATGGCTGTAAAACACTGGGCAGACATCGAAAGTAGGCAAGTTTCATGCCCTATCTTAAAGAGCATTATAGGAAAGAGGTTTTAAAAAAACACCGAACAGTGACATTGACTTCTAACAATATATAAAGTATACCAAGTTTCATCCATTTATCTTAAACAGCTAATAAGTTAGAAAGCAGAATGACAAATATGACTAAAACCTATTGACATGTGACCTTGACCCTGAAGATAGAACCCCTAATGTGGTATGTGATGCACTTTTTAGTGATGATATATAGTTATACCAAGTTTCATCTCTTCTCAGATGGCTCTAAAATTATAGAGTGGAAAGGGAAGTGTAATAAAATAGGTCAGCATACAAGACCATAACAATGACCTTGAAAACTAGACCCCTAATGAAGTACACACATTAATTATGGCATATAAGTACACAAAGTTGCATCCCTTAATCTAAGACAGTTATAAAGTTATAGTGGAAAAGAAAGTGTGATGGAAAACATAAAAATACATTGCCATGAGCTTGATGTACAAGTAAACAAAGTTTTATGCCTTAATCTCACATGGCTTAAGAATTGTAGAGCGTAAGGGAAAGTGCAATGAAAACGTAAGATATTGAATAGTGACTGTGACTTTGAAGATAGCACCCCTCTCCACATACACACACATGGTATGAAACACACCTTCAAGTGATAATGAACAAGTATACCAAGTTTTATCCCTTAATCTCAAATAACTTTAAAGTTATAGAGCAGAAGGGAAAATTTAATGGAAAACAAAATACCATAACTTGAAGATAGCACCCTCAATGTGGCAAGCAAAACACCTTCTAGTGATGACATACCAGGATATCAAGTTTTATCCCTTAATCTCAAATGACTTTACATTTACAGAGCAGAAGGGAAAGTATGATGAAACAGATAAAATATATGAACCATGACCTTGACTTTGCAAACAAGACCCCCCAATGTGGTATGCAACACACCTTCTAGTGATGGTCTACACGTATAACAAGTTTCATTACTTAACCTCACATGGCTTTGAAGCTAAGGAATGGAAGATAAAAAGTGATGGAAAATGAAAAATACTGAGTAGTCACCATGACCTTGTAGATAGCACCCCCAATGTGGTACGTGATACACCTTTTTGTGATAATGTACAAGTATACGATGAAGTTTCATTGCCTAATCTTAAACATCTTTCAAATTAAGGAGCAGACGGAAAAGTGTGATGAAAAACAAAATATTGAACCATGTGACTTAAGATAGCACAAATCTCGTCCAAATTTTATTTTACAAATTTTAACATCTGTAATTTACAAATTCTATGAAATTTATGTATGTATTTATGTAGTAGTGTTTTGTGGCACACCAGCATAATAGTGGCTATATGGTGCCAACTAAAGTTAAAATTCGAAAAACGTAAAATGAATTGCACAAAAATTTAGGAAGATAAACCCTTCCAAATAAATGTAAAAATGAAGAACGAGATAAAATATAAAATGCTAAGATGTGAAAATTCTGTAGAATGTATATAAAATAAAAAGATTAAGGTAACACATGAACAATTTTTAAAACATATGGTCCAAAATTTTTAAAGTATAAACCACAATCCCTCAAAAAGACAGATTTTCTTTGGTGGTACATCATCATAAGTTTCTTCATGCAGTTCACATCAAAATACTTGTCTCACAAGGTGGAAATCAACACTCTTGACAAGAATGTGTTCCAATGTCAGTGGAGACTGGCATGCTATGCACTTTTGTCATGGTTCACTCTTCAGGAGGTATGCATAAGCAAGGTACGCGTGTCCGATGTGCAATTGGCATAATACCACCTCATTCCTGCGATTCGTTCTATACGAGGAATCCCACTTGCCAATAGTGGGTCGGATGTTCTTTTAATATGTGGTGACAAACATGCGGATTTATACAACATTTTAAGCCAGTATATGGAATCTTCCATTCAGAAATGGGTAACTGCTGGGGAGCTTTGGCTCCTTTATCTGCCCTTTCATTACCCTTTACACCAAGGTGTTTAGGCAGCCAACAGTACAGAATACTTTTCCAAGATTGTATGAGATCATGTTTCTGTCATATCTGGGACATTAACAGGTTGTCAGATTTAAGACTCCCCAAGACTTTTGATGTGCAAAGGGAATCCAAAATGATGATGAATTTGTATTTTTGATAGGTTTCAACAGAGTTCAAAGCTTGCAGTATGTCTGTAATTTCTGCAGAAAAAATTAATACTTTATCCACCTGTTCAAGATGGTGCCATGAGGTGTTGCAACAGCAGCTCCAACTTTACCTCCGTCTTTCACACCATCTGTATATAGGGATGTAGGATTATGATAGGAGGCTCTGTTTTCATTGAATTTACTCTGAAAACAGAGAGGATTTGTCAAGGACTTTTTGAATTCACAAAAGGTCAAATATTATTTTGGGAGGTTTTGATAACCATGGTGATGATTTTGCAATACATAATTTTGCAATATTTGCACACTCATTTTTGCTGCTTCTAGGTGAGGATGAATTGATATACCAAAAGGTGGAATGATGTTTCGTTTCAGAGCATAGAAGTATTTGGGACTAAAGTTTACATCATATGCTGGATTCGATGGATTAGAGGATAGTTTGGTAGTATACCGAAGAGAATTTTGTTCATCCAAGATAAAGTAATGGTTCATTGCCTCAACACAAAGTCCAAGTACATGACTGTGTATCAGACAAGCATCTGTAGGCAAAATTTACAGACTGATCTGTACACAATTGAACCATAGTAAAGTTTAGAGCTAACTAATGACCTACCGAAGCAAGCCTTCCGATCAACTCCCCAGTGTTTGCCATGACTCTTATTAAATCCATTTTTTTATTTTTTAAAATTTGTCTTCAATGTATCTAGCACGCTTAAGGAAAGTTAGTTTATGGTCGAAAATACGTCCTAAAAATCTGGTCTCCTCCACAACAGGAATAAGACAACCATCAAAATAGAGCTTTGCGTCATCATATATTTGATGTGATCAGCACAAGTCCATACAGTTTTAGATTTAAAAAATTTGAACCTGTTGTCTTCTGCCAATTTCTAAACCCTATTTAGGCTTATCTGTAACTGATGTACAACAGTATGCCTACTCCTTGATCTATCGCAGATCAAAAAGTCCTCAACATATAATAAGCAGTCAGTGCCTGGATTAAGGCAAAGCTACCTTTATGGAACTTTCATATTTTTCTCAACTTTGGTTCCTTCGCCCCCCCCCCCCCCCCCCTCCCTGAATTACAATGACATATATTCATCTGTACAATATTTGCTTAGTGGCTGTTGCTCTGGAGTTCAGGTTTTGCAGCTGTTGATCGCCTGTTCAGGTTTTATGGCTGTTGATCCCCAGTTCAGGTTTGATATAAAATAAACTTTCATGAATACAGAATTAAGCTAATTATACACAGGTTCCATCATATTGTAAAACATATCTTTTATGCTAGTACCTAGTGATGAGATGAGAACCCATGAGTTGTGAGCTGCTGACATTCTGGGAGGTTGGAGATGTTCCAAGGATCTGGCTGGTACCAAACAGCTGGTTACTGGGATCATACTGGATAAATGAGAATTGCTGGGAAGGTTGGAGTCCCGTGTTGCTCAGTCCTGCTGTCTGTCCAAACTGCAGTGAGCCATGACCCAGGTTTTTCGTTGGCAAAGTTGTGCCTACAACAGAAGTATCCAAGATGCATGATATTGAAGATTACAAAGTAAGAATTTCAGTCATTCGTACAGTACAAGTGAAGATGTTCGAAAACAAGTGTGTTTTTAAAAAATTGTATTGCAACAGTTAGTTTTATGGAGTGATCTGCACACAAGGGCTATATTTAAAAAGAACTCTGGTCCACTTATGGAAAACAAGAATTGGCAACTAAAATAATAGCTTTTAACTAATAAAATACTGTAGTATAATTTATTTTCGTATGTCTCAATTTTCATGGTTTTGTATAAAAAATAATAATTAAAAAACCATTTTTATCAGTACTTAAATTCATGGTTTTGCATGTCAAAGTTTGCCTATTTGTAAGTATTTAAATTCATGGTTTTGCATGTCAAAGTTTGCCTATTTGTAAGTATTTAAATTCATGGTTTTGCATGTCAAAGTTTGCCTATTTGTAAGTATTTAAATTCATGGTTTTGCATGTCAAAGTTTGCCTATTTGTAAGTATTTAAATTCATGGTTTTGCACGTCAAAGTTTGCCTATTTGTAAGTATTTAAATTCATGGTTTTGCATGTCAAAGTTTGCCTACTTGTATGTATTTAAATTCATGGTTTTGCATGTCAAAGTTTGCCTATTTGTAAGTATTTAAATTCATGGTTTTGCATGTCAAAGTTTGCCTATTTGTAAGTATTTAAATTCATGGTTTTGCATGTCAAAGTTTGCCTATTTGTAAGTATTTAAATTCATGGATTAACCTCTACAAATATTCCAAGAAAAGAATACAAAAGAACAAAACTATGCCAACAACAAACAGCAATCACTTCAATGGTTAAAACAATACTACCATCTGTATAAGCACAAATAAAAAACCAGTCAAGATCAATCACCTACACTCAACATCAAACAGTGCTGATGCAGCCAACAACACTAAGCTAATCAGTTATTAAAGTACATGTGTATGATCTCTTCCTTAAAACACTGCCCATAAAGTTGCACCATCAATTACTTTCTGATGACCATGGTGTTAACACAGTGGCTTACAAGTGGTAAAATTCAACTTAGATTCCCGTCGGTTTTGGACAATGTCATCATTCCACATGTGAACCAAACACATAATCAGCTGTCCCTTGCCCAATGCAGCAAGCAGTGTCAACATTTGATGTGTTCGGAGCCCATCAAGGTGTGAAGATGCTAACTAAATTTAAAACAATGGAATCACTCCTTTGTTTGAGCCTACCTCATATACAAACCAACTTCAACCACTAGATTTTACAATAAATAAAGACTATAAAGGAATACATCACTGGTGAAGATCAGTGTTCAGTGTACTGTATTAGTGGACCTTAAAACCTCATCAATCAAGCCGATTCATGCTGAATGGCTAACTGCGACTCGAATGAAAATGTGTGAAAGATCAGACCGATTATCTGTAGCTTTGAGAATGCTGGACTTGTTTAAGTCAACAATTTCAGGATTATTTACCTGATAAACATATGTGTACCAGCAGACGTGATTGATATGATGTTGATTCAGTAATTTTGTCCGAAAATACGAGGAATGTGAGCTTCAATACTCTGCTGTAATTTGTGTATATACCTAGTGTTTCATTAGTAATTGTGCTTCAAGCAATAGTTCAAGTATTTTACAGTCATGTTGTTCATTGGGATTACGCATGCATGGATAAAATGAGATAAGCTTTCACTATGATTTGAATTTTTTGACAACAGTCTGACTTGAATGAAGAATCAATCTGAATAAGTATTAAATCTGATTTTCATATACTAGTATCATTTATTGTTCTTTCTTTCATTTTCAGTAATACTAGTGTTTGAATACCTTCTGCTTTTTCTCGTTTCTCTCAAACCTTACTCCCGTCACAACATACCGATTTAAGTCAGGGAGTGGAAATTACAGATACCGGATACAGTATAAGTATGTGTGTATTGAAACAATATAAAATGCTTTATACAAACATTTTTAAGAATTAAAATAAAACGAACGCATGTGAAAGCTAATATTGTATTGCTAGATTACAGAAATGGCGTGATTTATCAAAAGCTTTGTTGATCTCTAGGAATGAAACACGGTAAGAAAATCTGGTGTGGGTCTTCTTAATCATATTTGACCGATTTTTCGTTGGGTCTAATTTGTGGTTAAGGGCAACAACAAAATCCATGAATATTGGTACCCCACAAAAATTAGTGATACCACAGCATTTTAAGTTCACTATGTTTTGTACGGCTAGAATTTTTGGCAATTTATGACCAAAACAAAGAAGACACATCTGTTTGTCAAGCTCACCTATTATTCAGCTAAAATAAGAGGCCCAAATGGGCCCCCGAGATTGCCCATGTAGCTGACATCTGCCTAATATCTAAATGCAAGTCGAGTTGTCCAATAAAGTGGAGTCAGTAGGATGCTTCTTTCAATGCTTTCAGAGAACAATTGTTTCTAGGTTTCTCAGTTTTGATTCTTCATCCACATTTTAATTTATCCAATATTGAAAGGCATTATGCCAGGATGCATTCTGTCAAAGTTTGTTAATTTGTTAAACAGCTTTTTTTTTAAAGATCAAGTTTTAATGTTTTTCTATTTATTTTGTCCAATTCTTTATCGTTGTTTTTGCGAGTCATTTCAAGATTTTTCTATGTTTAAAAACTGTGCCATATTTGATAGAAGACTGGCATCATCTGTATCAAATTGGAAGCAATTAATGCCAGAATGCTTTTGGTCAGAACTGGTCCAATTCTGTTCAGCAGCTATGAAAAGAAAATGTTTTAAAGGATTTTACAAATGGTTTCCATTTGATAGCATATCTGCATCATTTATACAAAGTTGAAAGCCCTTCGGAACAAGATGCTTTTTGTCAAATTTGCTTGAATTCTGTCAATTGGTTTTTGTGTAGTATTGAAGTTTTAAAATTTTTAGTAATGGTGGCCATGTATGATGGCTGATTGACATTCGACATTATCTACACTTACGTGAAAGCCCTTCATGCCAGCATTGTTTTTTGTTAAATGCAGTCATATTCTGTTGAGCATTTTTTTTGTATTTTTTTTTTAAAGAGAATGTCAATAGAAAGTTTTCCAATTGTTTAAGTTAACAGCATTCTTTTATGATATCAGATCAGCATCATTTACACAAACTTGAATGGGCATTATGCATTGATGCCAACCCTAGACAATAAAAATTCTGAGCACAGCTAACCCTAGAGGGAACAAAATCTGAGCCATTCTGAGCAGAGCCAGGAGTACGTGCCGAAGCTGTCTTAATGTCGGTCCTATACACTATGCATAAATGCAAACTCATCACCAAGTCTAGATTTTCTCATGCTAGGAAAATCTTCAGCATACTTCTCATGAAATAAGCAACCAAACACTGAAGTGGGAGAGATAGAGTTTCATAATGCCTTTATCATCTTTTTTTCCCCTTGATTTTTTGCACAAATAAAACATTTTTTTCTGGATGGCAGAAAGATCTGAGTTTTTTTTTTTGTTTCTATGGGAGCTCGTAAGGATGGCCTAATTCTCTGAGCTGCTCTGATCAAATTGTTGGAGTTAGCATCAATGATTATGCGAAGGAGTTTTCTCTCAAATTTGGTAAAAATATGTGCAGTGGTTTTTGAGAAGTCATTTACAGGTTTTTCTATTTTTAGTAATGGCATTTGATGATGGATTCTCATCATTTGAATGATTGGCATCATTTCTGCCCATATGCTTTCTGTAAAATTTAGTCAAATTCTTTTGAGTGGTTGCCGAGAAGCTCTTTCAAGTTTTTTTTCTACTTTTATTAACAGTGACCCTATTTGATACTGGATTGGCATCATTTCAACAAATCTGAGAGACATTTATTCCAGCATTCTTTCTGCAAAATCTGGTTGAATTCTGTAGTGGTTTTTTTTGAGAAGTTGTATAATTTTTGTTTACTATTTATAGTAATGGCAGACATATAGGACGATGGATCAGAAGCCACTTAACAAATTTTGAAAGACCCTGATGCCAGAAATCTCCCTATAAAATTATGTACAAATGGGTCCAGCCATTTTTGAGAAGTTGTAAATAACATATGTGAATGAACAATACACAACAGAGGAAAGAACCTACCATAAGCTCACTTGGCCTTAAGGCCTGATGAGTTGACAACTTGAACACTGAGGGTTAATGAAGGGTGCAGATGTATGTACATATAAATGTATGGAAATACACACAGATGCCAAAATGATTGCTATATCAAGTCAAGGTGTACTGGACAACTATTACCCGATACTATTAAAATTAATTTTTGTCAATTCCAAACCCTCCTCTTTCAAGTCATTCATTATATTACTGAAGAGAAAAAAAGAGAGCTTTCACACCTAACTTACCATAAGCATTATGTGCTTGGGGTTTGATGGAAGTAGACATGAGTGAAGATGTAGAGGAGACCATGATGGTGTTCTGCTGGGAAGGAGCGTTTTGTTGGCCAAAAGGCTGATTTCCACGCTGATACGAGGAGAGCTGAGTCTGTTGTGCTGATTGGTATGGGTCTTGCTGCTGTGTTGGGGGTGTTGGCAGGAACAGGTTTTGCTGTGTGAATGACTGTGGCTGGTTCAGTTGTGTCAGTGACTGGGGTTGCGAGAGACCAAATCCAAAACTGGCCTGGTTCATCTATCAAGAACAATAGAGTTATTAACAATGTATAATGCAATATTATGTGTGAAAAACTGACTTGGTTCTACTGAGAAGAAAAACACCCAGTAATATGAACATGATGTATGCATGCACTGTGTGATAAACTGACTTTGTTAAGCTGGAAATCACTACTTTGACATAGGGATATCCCATAAAAATGATGTAAAATATTTGTGAGATAAAGACAGCTGTAGCAAGGAGCCCTTATTTCATGCAGATTTTAAATGGCTCTTTCTAGAGCAACACATTCCAATATGCACACAATTTATGCATTAATTGATATGCAATTAAATGGGAAAAAATGCAGGAAAGATCTAAAATGTTTTTGTTTATAAACTTTTTTTTTGACTCATTAGAGGAGCTTCTTATTGTTATGGTGGTGCTACATGCACAGCTTGATGGCAAGAGTGGTCATTTCACTCTGGTTGTGCACAAACATATTCCCTTGGTAATAACAGACTTCAGCATAAAACTTTAAAATGACTGACTAAAACAATCAATCAATATTGTAGAAAACAATCTTGAGGCTGATGACAAAATGTAGAAGCTCTTTGCAACAATTGGAGAATTACTAATAATCTGCGATGAATGATATTTCTTTTCTTCATTTTATCTATCAACAGTAATTCACCTCCTCTTGACAGCCAACCTTCAAACACAGCTAAAATCAATGCATCCTAAGGGAGGTTGGTGAAAAGAAGCTCTCTTGCACTGTATTTATGTTTCTAGGAAGAGTCGTCATTGTCTATGACAGCTTGAAATGAATGTAAATCATAATTTGACTTCATTATTACAATTTCTGAAGACTGTGCTCTATCCCCATGTCCCTTCCTTATCCTGGGCTCTGGGGGCGGCTATAGTATCTGGGTGCTTGGGGGTGGGGTGGCTTAATACTTTTGACCCTAACCCCCACCATGCCATGACATGCCCTAGCCTCTCTAGCTCCTGTACCTGATTTGCGTGCCGTGGGTTATGGGCAGCTGTAGTATCTGGGTGCTAAGGAGAAAGGTGTGGATGGGAAGACTTGACCCTACTCATTTGCCCTGCTCTAGCCCCTACTTACCCTGGACTCGGTGTGTGATTGTTGTAGTATCTGAGTGCCAAGGGTGAAGGTCTGGAAGGGATGTTGATTCTGCTGCAGCATCATGGGAGGGCTGGGCACTGCAGACAGACTGGTTAGGCTGATACCAGAAGACATGGGAAGCGAGGTCTGCAGGTGTTGCTGTACTGAAGGATGCTGTCCCTGCTGTTCATGGGATGATGTATGCGATACCTGGTACGAGTTCTGTGACTGAGAATGAGAGGAGGGTGTGGTAGCAGAGGAGGATGTCATGTACTGCAGCTGCTGGGGTTTGACCTATAAGAAGACAAATACATGATGAATGGATGTTGAAATATACATGCATATATATATGTACGTATTTATATATTAGGGAACAACAGCAAGTTAGCTCAATACTAGCTATATGGTGCTGATTAAAAGAAATTCTAAAAATGTAAATATAATAATCTGCAAAAATACCTTCCAAATAAACATAAACATGAAGTACTTACAAGATGAGAGAAAAGATAAATATGTTAAAATTCTGTAAAATGTATATAAAATAGAAGATACAGAGTATTAAATCCTTAAAATATAGGGTCAAACTTTATTATATACACAGCATTCTATTAAAAAGTCCAAGATTTTCTTTGGTGGTACATCAGCATAAAGTTTCTTAATCGAGTTCACATTTAAAAAAAAAAACTTCCGTCTCACAGGGTGAAAGCTAATACACTCAACAATGATTGTGTTCCACTGTCAGTGGACACTGGCATGGTAAGTATGGTATGCACTCTGGTTCAGGTTAACCCTTCAGGAGGTACCCAAAAGTCAGGTATGTGTATATGCAATCAGCACAAAAGCACCTCCTCTGTGTGATTTGTTCTAAATACGAGATAAAACTCTCCAATGATGGGTTTGATGTTCTGAAGCTGGTCTGTGTGGTATCATTCACACATTTTGCCAAGAATATAGAACACGATGATTTCTATAAATTTTAAGTCAGCATGTGGAATCTTCCATTTGGAAATGGGTGACTACAGATCAGCTTTGGCTGCTTTATCTGCTCTTTCATTACCTTTAATACCAATGTGACTTGGCAGCCAACAGTATAGAATACTTTTTCCAGATTGTGTAAGCAAATCAAGTTTCTGTAAAATTTGGGGTATTAATGGGTTGCCCACTCAAAGGTTATGCAAAGCTGTATTTTTTTGGGGGGGCGGTTTCAATGTAGTCCAATGATTTTATTATAGTTGTGATTTCTGTGGAAAAAAGGAGGCTTTATCCAGTAATCATCGGCAGATCATAACATGGGGTATGCAATGACAGCATTCTGACTGAAGTTTCCTGAAATGCTTTTCTTGCCTGCAAACCATGAAAATATGTATGTTCTCTGTATGTAACTTTCAAGATTGAAATACAAAATCTAATAGATGATGCAACCAGTGTAGTTGCCGTAAAAGTCATACCTACGCCTGGCTATTTGCTACTGCTATCTCCTCCATAAATCCAGAGATAAGCATGGAAGGCAAATTAAGCTTGTGAACAGGCACCAACACACGAGTACTCACCTTGCAGACATTTGGCTGTTCAGAGACTATCATCTTTTGATTAGTATCATCTCCCTGATCAGATGATACAAACATCGAGCCCACATCTTCATCAGGCACAAAGTCATCAGTGTCATTGGAAAACACCTGTCCCATATCTACACTGGACAAGGACTGGTTTACACTGGTCATGGAGAAAGACTGGCTACTGCTGGAAAATCCCTGGCCCATGTTGGCAGAGGTGAAACCTGGTCCCATAACATCACCGGGGCCAAAGGAAACGACATCAGCTGTGGAGAAGGCTGTCCTGATGTCAGACTCGCCATTAAAGCAAAGGTTGTCCTGCCCATGGGGTGACATGGTGGCAGGTCTCAGACTGTTACTGTTGTTCTCATCTCCCATGCCTACTACTGTCTCCAGATCCATGCCAGTGCCTGAGGCCCCATTGTCCAAGTTAGAGCTGAAGGTGGGGAACGAGGCTGTAGAGACCACCACAGAACCAGAGCCACCAACCATGCTTGAACATAAATAGCAACAACTCAAAATAAAGCAAAAAAAGTGTTACCACCTTGAAAAAGCACAAAATGTATTTTAAAAAAAATAGATTGCAGCAAATGGAATAAATAAAAAAGCCTTGGAGGGTTCTAACAATACAACATTAAACAGGATCATTTCTTTCTTTTAACTGCAGAGTGCTGAAACCATCTCTGATATACTTCAGTGTTAACAAGATTTTAAAATTAACTGCTGTGGTGGACATGTTGGATGTCCGATTGCCAACATTTTCATTTAGGACCAACGACACATCATTCAGGACCAACAAGACATCATAAGAAGTCTCTTAGTGGAAACCCAATGTTGATATGACTTTGTTTTTTTTTTGAGTAATGATAACAAAATTTTCCAGATGGCTGCCATGGTGGAAATACTGACATCATTTCCATTAAGAACCAACTAGACCTAATAAGTCTTTTGGTGAAAGCACAATTTTGATATGATCAGTCATCTAGGAGAAGTGTGATAACAAGATTTTCAAGGTGGCCTTGTGGCAGCCATTTTAGATGTCCAATCAGCACCATTTTCATTTATGACCAACCATATATCACAAGAAGTCTTTCAGTGAAAACCCCATGCTGATGTGACCATTCATTCAGGAGTAGTAATAAAAAGATTTTCAAGATGGCTGCTGTGGCGGCCATATTGGACATCAGATCGGTGCCAGTTTCTTTTATGACCAACTAAACATCATAAGAAGTTTTCTGGTGAAAACCCCATGACATTACTTTTCATTCAGGAGAAGTGATAACAAGATTTTCAAGATGGCCACTGTGGTGGCCATATTGGCCATCAGATCGGTGCCATTTCCATTTAGGACCAACTACACATCATAAGAAGTCTTCTGGTGAAAACCCTGTGGCAATATTAATTTTGATTCAGGAGGAGTAGCGATAAGAAGATATTCAAAATGGCCACTGTGGCACCTATATTGGCCATCAGATCAGCACCATTTTCATTTACAACCAACTAAACATCATAATAAGTCTTCTGGAGAAACCCCATGGCAATATTGCTTTTCATTCAGGAGGTATAGCGACAAGATATTCAAGATGGCCACTGTGGCGGTCATATTGGCCGTCAGATTGGTACCATTTTCATTTAGGACCAACTAGACATCATAAGAAGTCTTTTAGTGAAAACCCCATGTTGATATGACCATCCATGTAGGAGGAGAAGCGAGAAGATTTTCAAGATGGTGTGCCATCAGCCATATTTGACCCCAGATCAGCACCATTTTCATTTAGGAATAACTATAACTGTGACCATCCATTCAGGAGTAGCGATAACAAGAGTTTCAAGATGGCTGCCATGGTGGCCATATTGAATGTCAGATTGGCACCATTTTCATTTATGACCAAGTAGACATCATAAGAAGTCTTCTAGTGCAAACCCCATGTTGATGTGACCATCCATTCAGGAGTAGCGATAACAAAGATTTTCAAAATGGCTGCCATGGCAGGTATATTGGATGTCAGATCTGCACCATTTTCATTTAGGACCAGCTAGACACCATAAGAAGTCTTTTCGTGAAAACCCCATGTTGATATGATGGACAGATGACCACAGAGGACACATGGACAATGGACAACATACCATTCCATAATCTCTTCTGATCTATGACCAGTAGAGCTAACGAGTTTTTGGAAGGGATCGATGCTCTACTGGGCAAAAAGAATTTCAAGGAATTCAAGATAAGACCATTTCTTCCTTTTAACTGCAGAGTGTTGAAACCTTCTCTGATATTCTTCAGCGATAACAAGATTTTCAAATTAGCTGTTGTGGTGGACTTACTGGATGTCAGATTGGCACCAGTTTCACAAACTTGTGCTAACAGACGGATGGACGATGGACAACAGACCATCCCATAAGCTCTTCTGGTCTACGACCAGTAGGGCTAAAAATCACAGCAATTTAGTGTCCTTAATGCCACATCGTTTAAGTTTATGCAAAAGAATGGCGTGATTAAAAGTGTCAAAGACTTTCTATATATCAAGGTCTACCAATCTAACCATCATGTTTTTCTTGAATTTGTTCAAGACACATTCAGTCACTCTTGGTAGTCCAGATTTTGAGGAGGGTCTCTTTCTAAAACCAGATAGGATGGAGAAGAGATCTTCATATGTAAAATCTCCAAGTAATCATTTCCTCTCTGGATCAGAATTCGAGTTATGTCTCTTTATAGCTTGACTGGCTCTTGAAGGAATCAACACTAATTAAAAAGTGACATATTTCCTTCATTTTTCCACATTTTGATGAAATCCAGTGCATTAGTTACAAGTTCAGATGTACCAAGACTATTTTACTTGTGATAATAACCAACTTGGACATAACCTGTCCAAAAATCAGCATAGGTTATGTTGCATTTTCTGACAATAGTTACAAAAAAAAAATATAATAATAATAATAATTGGAAGTCTTAATGCCAGTAACCTTTCTGGAACCGGTCGAATTGCACCTTTTTTGCTCAAGAAATACAACATTATGCAAAAACAGCTGACTGGGTCAATTAGCTTGGTGATACCTTCAAGGTCAAAAGATAAGAGCTAAATATAGCATGTGCATTATTATTAGAAACGGAGCTCTAGATAAGCAGCATATTTTATGCAGACAATTCAACTAAAAAAAAAAAAAAAAAAAAAAAAAAGTTTAAATGCATACAAGTTATGTTTTATGTTGAACAATTTCATTTTAGGCATTTAGTCCAAAGTTGTCAATGTATTGCTCCTGACACAAGTACAGTACATGCTTTATGAAGGCACTTTTGGTCAATATAAACTATGCTTTCATTTCAAGTTCCAGATGTTCCTTGTACATCTGAAATAACGGTAACTTGATCAATGTGAGCACACTCATTCAAACAAAGTCATATAATCAAATGTACCCTGAACTAGTCTTGCTCCCAAAGAAATTTGATGCATTCAAAAAAAAGCATATTAACATCTGGATGATTAAGACAATGTCCCATGGTGCAACATTTTTGTTTTCCACTGTTTGCAAAGTATTCCAGCAAATGTAAAATTAGTTCCAAACCAGGGAGTAAAAATACCCAATTTATTAAATTCTTATCTAGAGCTCTGTAGAAACACAAACTATTCTTAGTAACAGAGTGTAGAAAACTTCAGTACAACACTCATTTTGGAGGAAAATCTCTCAAAGCCCTCCCCACAAACCAAAACTACTGGTATTTATTGCCTGCATAGAAAAAAAATTCAGGGTCTGAATGATCAATGATTTACTTTTGTTATATTGGTGTAGTACTCCTCAGGATGCATGCATATGTAAAGTTTCATGACTGTACAAGCAATAGTGTCCCAGAAACTGACCTGAATGTAAATAATGTACATAACTAATGAAAAGTAGGTTACAGTTATCTGCTTTTGGATTGGTTGTGTAATACCTCTCAGGATCAATGCACATAAGTTTAATGACTGTACAATGTATGCGCATATAAAGTTTAACATCTAAAAGCAACAGTGTCCAAGAAACTGACCTAACATAAAAGTTGAACTTTGGTAAGGCCAATGCCAACGGACAACTACTCTATTGGGTGTGTGTGTGTGTGCACGCGCGCATGCATACATGTCCGTGTGTGTGTAACGTAATCTCCTCTGCACATAGTGCAATCTAAAACTCTAAATACCAATGGAAAAGATGCATACAACAAGGAGACATGTTAACACCATTTGCTTACCATTAAAACTGACATCAATTTTGGACAACAAAATCTTTCAAAATATCATTGAGCATTTGTATGTCCATATAAATTAACACACACACACACGCATACTAAAGTTTTAAAGGCACGTGTGCTTCAGACATTGTTTCTTTCAATCAGAACTCCGAATACTCTAAATAATTATAAAAGCCATTACCTTTGTTCAAAGACTGTAACAGAGGGAATATCCCACACATTTTTGACAGAGGCAATTTTCATGTTCAGGTCTTGTGCAGCTGGGGAGGTGGGGGAGTTTTTGGTTATGCCTTGACTAGTGCTTGTTACTCCGCTCATCGACATCTTGTCAGATGACAGAGCTCGTTCATGCAACTCTAGTTTCTCCGACTCCAGTTTCTCTTCAGTTATCTTGGCCAGTTCAGCGTCAAATGTGAAATCCAGTTTCATCTCACTGGCATCATCACCCTGCAGCAGGTGAATAAAAATTAACCTTGAAAAACACATACCATATTTAACATATACTCTCACATGACTTCACAAGTGAACACCAATCTTTTCCAGCTCAAGTAAAGAAATGTGTTTATTATGAATGTAATCTATTATTGTGAATTAAAACAAACTTTATACCAAGGTGTGAAAACAGTATGGGCATCCCAACACATCCAGTTTACTCAGAAATTAAAGTTTTTGAAATCATGCTTTTCATGGGATTGACAGATACTTAACATTCATCACAGTAAGCTAAACATGTTGGGAAAACCCTCGATTAAGAATTTACTCAATGTAAATGTGATGATAAACAAGTGTTGATAATGTTTAAAGATGTTGTCAACATCATCGAGAAAAAAAGTTATAAATAACAAAAGTTCTGCTGAATGCAGTGCCTTTTCTGTGAATGTGTTACTTTCTTGTAAAGAAAGACCTAAATGGAGAACTGTTGCATATCTAAGTGCTAGCTTTAGCCATATAGTAATGTAATATCAAAGTCTCAGCTGAATATCGAGTTATATATGTCTTTTAAAGCATGGAGATATCTCATGGTTTAAAGTGATATTAATTTACAATAGATCAGATGGAATAACGTAACTCCAGCGATATTGCTGCTCATGCTCCGATTTACTATTGTGCACATGGTGCACTAAATAATTTTTATATTTTTAAAAATTGTCCTTTCTTTATATGTCACTAGAGAATTTATATTAACATCTTAAACATTTGAGAAATTGTTGTGGGTTCCTTTTAAAAACATTTTCTGCTGCTATCATTTCAAGTATTGTCAGTGTCAAAATATCCAAGGGAGACAACTATCAGGTCTCATAATCTTCCTAAAGTCGAGTTGCCTCCCTTGACATAAAATTGACATGAACAGCCATTGGATATATACTTTTGTTAAGACCATGAAGTCTTTTTAGTTATACAAACTATATCTGGTAACACAGAATGGACATTATGCAACTGAAATCCCACCAAACCCAAAACTTGTAATATTGACAACTCCACTGCCTCCAGAAAAGTAGTACCTACATCTTGCCATTCACAGAAGAGACCAAAATTAAACATCTTGTACCTGGTCAGTCTGGGTTGGCTGCCTTGGTGTGCGATTGGGAAAGGTGCTTTCCTCTCATTTCCTCAGCATGATACAGCCATTAATGTGTTTAAAGTGCCATTAAAACCAACATAAACAAAGAAACTTACCTTTCCAAAGACTACATCCTTGAAGCTGGGAGGCAGCTGAATGGGTTGTGGTTTCTCCATCGCAACAGGTGTAGAGCGAACTTTATCTATCCCGATTCCTAGATCTGGTTTCTTAATCACTTTCCCACTCTCAGGTCTACTTGTCACCTCCTTAACACTAACTTTATCACTTCGCACAACCTAAAATCACAAAAACAACATCTCTATACAGTAAGATCTATTTTGAAAGACCACTGATACAAGACCACCTGTCTTGAGAGACTCTGTTGGGCAGAAGGGGTGGTCTTTCAAGACGGTTCTACTTGAATTCATACAACTTGACTGAGACTGACCATTTACTAACAACTTCAGCATTAAATTTCTTGGAAATTATTGACGATACTTGCATGAAACTGTCAGAAATGCTATTTTTGCCTGCAGAATATCCCAACAAATTTTTAAGTATAACTCCATAACAAGTCTGTTTTAAGTAATAATGACTTTTTTTTTTACAAATTCAAAGTCAATTCTTATTTATTCAAATTCATTAGAGTATACATAATTTACCGACCAAAGAGGAACAAAAGTTGCACCAACTGTGTTTAAACATTATAATGACCAATTTGGAGAAATTGATCTTCAGAAATTGGAAAGAAATCTCAGTGCAGGGTTAAAAAGTCAGCATTAGTTCACTAGACCAAAGACTAGTAAATTTACTAAAGGACCAGTCAATTATATTGCAGTAGTCCTGCTAACATCTCCAAGTGTTGGCAGCTATCTCCATTTAACATCTGAATATTGTATAACCGAGTTCAAAGCATTTTAAAATTTCTATGATGCAATTACAGGTTCTGTTCGACTCGTAGAATTAATATAACTTTATGATTTACCTGATTAGAATCAGCTGCATTGTGGCTGAAAAGGTAATGCAAACTGGGGTTTTTGTTGGGGACAAGAAATAACTCAGGAGTCTAGAAAATTGAATAGTCTACTAATCCTCAAAAAGAAACAAGCCTGAGCTTGCTCGTATGGCTGCCATCTGACCAACAGCCAAATGCAAGAGCAGTTGGCCAAGAAGACTGGGTCAGTAGGATGCTTTCTATAGAAATTTCAACCAATGGTGTTAGTTGCATATGTTACGAAAACAACTGTTGCAAGGTTTCTCCTTTTTCTATACCTTGATCCATATTTCATGGCACATCAGCATCATTTGTACAATACTGAAAAGCCTTTATGCCAGGATGCATTCTGTTAAAGTTAGTCAGATTCTGTTTCTCTAGCATTTTTTTTTTTCAATCAAGTTGCATCACTTAATGTCAAACACCTATTGAGTTACATAGCAGAAAAGAAAGTGTGATGGAAAAGAAAAAATAATGAGATGTGACCTTGACCTTGAAGATAGGACTCTCAATGTGGTATGCATCTCACTTTCTAGTGATGATGTACAAATATACGAAGTTGCATCCCTTAATCTCAAATGGCTTTAAAGTTATAGAGCAGATGGAAGAAATTGTTGAAAAATGCTAAAACATTGAGCAGTCACCCTGACCTTGAAGAATAGCACCCCAAATGTAGTATATGTGACACAACTTCTAGTAATGATGTAAAAGTATACAGAGTTTCATTCCTTAATCTCAAACAGCTTGGAGGTTGTGGAGTGGAATGGAAAGTTTAATGGAAATGTAAACTATTGAACTGTGACCTTGACCTTGAATATAGGACCCCCAGTAGGATACATGACACAGTTTCTCATGATGGTATGTAAGTTATATCAAACTGCATCCCATAATCTCAAACAGCTTTACAGTTCTAGAACAGAAAGGAAAGTGATGGAAAAAGTACAATATTGAGCCATGACCTTGACCTCGAAGACAGGACCCCCAACGTGGTATGTGACACACCTTCTAGTGATGTTGTGTATGTATACTAAGTTTGTTTCCTTAATTTCAAATGGCTTTAAAGTTATAGAGCTGAAGGGAAAGTGTGACAGAGGGATGGAAGTGAGGCAGAAAACAAAAAAAAAAAAAAAAAAAAAAAAAAAAAAGGCAAAAAAGAAAAAAAAAAAAAAAAAAGGCAAAAAAGGTATTAAAAAAACAATCTTAAGATATAAGGTCTAAATTTGGTCTATAAACCACATTCCCCAGGGCTTGAAAATAGTTTACAAGTGTCAGGTCCATGACCTGACACTGAGGGAGCCAGGTCCGACATACATATTAATAGGTCCGAGTTGGGCCTGAGGAATATCAGATTCAATACAAAAGCAGTTACAAATGTTCTTTGCTTCTTGCATGAGCATGAATTGGGTAAACCTTGAAGTTGTATGTACCATGGTAAAGGTCACTTAATCCATCAAACCAAATCAGGAAACTTCAAACAGATTGAACACAATAGTTTTCCTGTCTACCCATTATATTTGGCCCACGGGGGAAAAAAAATGCTTCAAGTATTCTTGAAATGTTTGCCATACATTTGCATCCATGTTTGGCTTATTCTGTTTTGCTGAAGGACCATTTTCCTCATTTTTGCTACCTTCGGCTTTTCAAATTTACCACTTGATGAGCGGCCAAAGTTACTTATACTTGTGACTCGTGATTGCCAGTCATGTCTGTTGGAGTGGAACCTTGTGTAAAGGTCAGTTCACATTTCAATGTTCTAGTTAACGACTAATTCAACTTCTTGATTTGAGCACCAGTCACACAATATGCACATATCTTTTGCATCAGGTATTTCAAGTCTCACAGAATAAAGTTTCAGGTGGAAGAGTGGAATATTCTGTTTCCAAGTACTAAGACAGTCTCTTTGAATGAGATTAGATTTTGACTCGTGCAGTTTTGATATGCTTGTGGACTGGTATTCAAATCCAGAGGCAAGAATAGCAGACTCGCTCTATTCTATACATGATGTTCCAGTCTGATCGTGTTGTACAGCAAACCATTAAGTACACTTCAAGTAACATCGATTGGAAAGGACTTTTGAAGTTATTTCTGTCTACATTTTACACTCGTTGAAGTAACAACTTTGAGATGGCTGATGAAAACTTTTAATTTCCATTTCTTGAAAAACTAGGAGGTCCGATGGACTTTGGACACATTTAGCTATTAGGTCCGACCGTGAAAATTGCAGCTCCCAGACCACAGACAACTGCTATTTTCAGGCCCCGTTTCCCTCAAAAAGTCCAAGATTTTCTCTGGTGGTACCTCATCCTAGTTCAATCTAGAATTCAGGGAAATGGGGCCAATGGCCTTTTGATATTTTTCTCAAGGAGCCAGGTCAGTTTTTGATGGGCCAATATTTTTTTGTGGTTTCTGGGTTTTTTAAAAGAGAAAATTATGTTTTTTGTTTTTTGATAATTTAACACTATGCAATTTATAATACTGAATGCAAATAAATTAACATAAACAATTCTTTCTTCATTTGAGTCCAGCTGTTTTTGTTTGACTCATCTGCCCTCTTCACACATCAATGCAATAAGCTATCCACAATTTATTCACAACAAAATTGTACGTTTATGATGCCCTACATGTGAAAGAGTCAAGCCCAATGCTGAAAAATGAAAAGTCAAAAGTTTTTCCAGCTTTTATATTGGATCAGATTTACTTTGGGTGCTTTACTCTTGTACCAGTCACTTTGTTTTAGAAAGCAATCTTCTAATGACATGAAACGAGATTCGCTTTATCTGTATCTCATCAATACAGTGGTCCCCCTCGTGAATGGCCGCCCTGACCAGCGGCCACCTGCTTTATACAGCCAGAATCCCATGGCAATGACGAGTGTTTAAAAGTACCTCTCAAGGACAGCCACCCCTCTAACGTGGTCAGCACATTAATGCAAAAACTTGAAAATTTACCCCTTGCGAGAAGTCACATAATGGTTGTTCACAGATAGAAATCTCACTAATATTTGTAGATTCTCAACTCGACACATTGACATTTGTTCCAACATGCCGATAAAGTAACTTTAATCTGTACCAAGAGGTAAGTAATCCTATTATCCTTACTGCTGTGTGTTCCTTAGATGTTAGGTGACCATTAGGACGGGTTTGACTATATATCACACTTTTCTCTTCTCATAACAAATGCTTTTTTCTTTTCTTTCATGGTGAAAGTTCTTAATTATGTATATAAACTATATAAAAATATTCACATAAATTCACTTGTCTTTTCCCCCAATTGACACAACCTGTTGATGTGCTAGTCTTGCTTTTTTTTTTTGCAGCCTTGGCAAAGATTTCTTTTGCTTTCCTATTCACATATTCTAACGGAGTTGCTTCTGTCCTCTCATGTAAGAAATCTTTCTTAAAATACTGTATTGCACTTTTTCCCTGATGCCTTTAGACCATATCTGATGTTCTGTACTGAGTTGTAGGTTTCTATGTTTATCCTCCCCTATTTAGAATCAATAATGACATTCACGACATTGAAGGATGGCTCTACTTGTGGGCCATGAAAATAACCCAGTAAAGACATGACCATCTTTGATAGGCAAGGGTATCTGGCAACAATATCATCACTTCGCCACTAGTGATCTATACATTGTCCCTCCTTAAATTCTGGAAAGGAATCAGTTCGGAATCTTCTAACTTCCAAATCATACCGGTCCAACTCCTTCTCATTTAACATGTTAGACGCTACTGTAGAGTTGGCAACAGTAGTTTAAATCTTTCTGGCAAAGATCACAAAATGCTAGTCCTCTGGCATTCAGTTTTCTTCCAAACTGACTAACTA
Organism: Margaritifera margaritifera; assembly: GCA_029931535.1. Lineage (NCBI taxonomy): Eukaryota > Metazoa > Mollusca > Bivalvia > Unionida > Margaritiferidae > Margaritifera > Margaritifera margaritifera. The sequence goes on along the minus strand of JAQPZY010001256.1, from coordinate 880,620 downwards.
CATTCCCATGGACTTTGTGTTCAAGCCATTTCCATTTCCACTAATTTTTCAAACCTTTATCCAAACTTTTAGTGTCTGCATCTCTTTCGATAATTTGAGATGTCATATTTGGCAAGCATGCTTATTTCCATCAGTTTCCGTTAAGTGAAGAATCAGAATGTTCTTTACAAGGATCATCTGTTAAATAACATATGGAACGAATACTATTACAAGGATCATCCTTTTGGGTTAAATGATTGCGGAATGGGGCTGGACAGACCATTATTTAAAAACCAGATCGAAAATGATAGAAGAAAAAAAGACCATATAGAGGAAAATCGGATTCAGGCCAGGAGACAAGCAGAATTATGCTTTAAAACGGAAAAAAATTCATCACCGAGTATGATAATTTTAAAATTATTACAACTTCGTTCCACTGTCTTTATCCTGCGCAAACCAGAGATACAAATTTTGATTTGGACAATATTCTTACCATGGCACGTTTGTAGCAAGCCATAATGCCTATACTGCTGACTTTATTTACCACTCTAATTTCTTCCAAAAGTTCATTTGTTCTATTTTCATAGTTCTACTAAATGAAGGGATGGAAGCCTCCTGGAACAATTTTCATTGGGTAGCATCACTTTTTTGGGACATTTTCTGTGAGAAAGTTGACATGTTTGCAAATTACCTCTTGTCAAGATGTTCGTTTGTATATGCTTCAACAGTTATCATTTAATGCTATTTTCAAAGTGAAATTGCTCAAAAGACAGGATAACCAGTCCAACTAAACCATTATATTCTGTAGGTAAAATTCTTATCTACATAATGCATATCATGGGTAAAGGGCTGAATTCATAACCTGGAACATGATGGGCATGGAGACGTGTTAATACTTGCACCATCTATTTCAACACACACTGTGTGGATGTGTCTTTCATATTTGAGTGGGCTATCAATAATTTTGCACTACTGTGCAGAAACACAGCCTACATGGAACCCTGCATCATCATAGTGTCTTAATCAAGTTTACGTATAAAAAAAAAAAACCCAAAAACTTCTGTCTCAAAGGTTGAAGGGAACAAGATAAAAAAGAAAATGTTAAATTTTGGTCTCCGAGAATGATTTTTTTTTTAGGTGTTTAATAAAAAGATTAGGAGAATTCTTAGTAGACCATCTAGCACTAAGGTCTTACCTTGGGCTGGCGCTGAGGTTTTGGGGAGTTAATCTTGTCACCTTCACTCTTCATGGGTGTCTTCTCATCTCCCTGCAGGCAAGAAATGAAAACAGGTTATTATTTCTAGCCACTCTTGCTTTTGCTGTTCAGTACCATTTTCATGTTGTAATAAAGAAGTTCAGGCCACTACCAATTGTACACCTTGCATCTGTGGTTTTGCAAAAAGGCATGTAGCTGTCAACATACATTATTTTCAACTACTTTGAAAATTTTGCTTTCAGATTTATCTCTGATGACAAACTGCACCATGGTTGGTAAAATATGGAGAGTAGTAATAAACAACCATGTATCCAATTCTTCATACTAGGGTACAGTTATACTGGTTTCCTTCAGTTACTATAACTGGGTGTTGAGTAGATTTTGTTGCTAAAAATAAAGGAACATGGGAATTTTTTGTGAAAAGGAACATGGGAATGGGAAAATATTGGAATTCTACCACAAAATTATAAAATAGAGAACAATTGCACATTTTCACATTTGTCTTTCAGTTATCAATGTGGAAATGCATAAAACAGCAACTTTTAATATGATTTGAAAAAGAAAGTTATCCCGGATCAAACCATGACCTACCCCTAACCCTACTGTACAAATTATAAAATAATTTTTTTTAAATGGGGGGTTTTCTGGAAGAGCTAAACAGCATTTTACTTTTATTTTTTTGCATTGGTGACTTATACATGTAAGAAAAATATGATACGCCCGTCTCAGGACTTTTTCCATACTAATGATATTTATGTCTGAGCTAGGGACATGACTATTGTATGATGAGGTGTGTACTAAGGTTGTCATATTTACAAAAAATGTAGGGTTTTTTTTTGTCAAATGTAAGGGGGTGGGTGGGTTAAAAAGTAAAAAAATTTTATGTAATACTTAACTGTTGGTATTGCATACCTTGTTATTCAGAGACAGAATTGCCCTCATTAAATATTATAAAAATTCATCCTCCCATGGATGAACCTTCATAGAATTCTGGAAAGAATCCAGAACACAACACAGATCCCCCAAATTCCCAGCGCATGCACTGCAATCCTCATCTTTGCAGGACCAGATTAGTCATGAGACATCAGAGTGGAATGGGAGGAGGGAATCTGGTAGTACCAACAGGCAAGTGTTACATCATCAAAATTAGTTTATCCCCCCCCCCCCCCCATTTTAATACCAGTAATACATTACCCATCTGTACTGCAGGATCAGCCCCCCTCCATCCACTTTCTTAGGGAAGGGGGGAGGACCCACTACATTTTTCCCTTGGCCTCTCTGGTTCCCCCTGACCTGTGTTGTTGGTCCTGCAGGTCCTGGAAAGCCACCAGAGATCTGACCTCCAAAGAGGGATTCGGTCTCCAGAGCAGTAGCCTCAAGGAGGTTCTTGCTGTGCTCGAGCAATATCTTGAAAGTAGAGGGATACCAGTCTCTTTGATGCGATGAAGACCTGGGGATATGGGTAGCCTCGTCCAGACTCCTCCCGTGGAGCAAGAGGACTCTCCCTAGTTACAGATTTTACTGGAGGACAAGGATGCCTCTTGTCCTTCTTTGGGGCACTTAGGGAAAAAAGGGCCATCTATCTTCCTCCTCTTGGGAATCCACATGTAAGGGGATGATGGGCTTCGACTGGCAACACTGACCCTGCCATGATGCCAGGGTCCTTAAGTCCATGGTGGAATGAAAGGAAAAATTTACTTCCTTGAAAGGGATGACCCCACATTGCCTAGGGATTCAGTGGGATTTGAGGAAAAGTGGTGATGCTAATCTGATCCCCTTCCCATGTCTGGCATCTGTATGCAGACTCCCCGTCACCAGTAGCCTGGCAAGGGGTGTGTGTGTGCGCGCGTGTGCATGTCTCAACCTATCGATGATGACATACAGGTGACAGGTCAGGTGACTTTGATCTGTATGAGGATCCCTCTTCACAGACAACTGAGTGTGATTGGAGCTCTCCCCATCCAGGGAATCTCAATCTGCATATCACCTCAAGGCCATCTGCTCCTCCCTCGGTGGGGTCTCTCTCTCTCTCGAGCCACCAACCTAAGGACATGGAGAAGGTGCTCTGGGACACCATTGGTCCTTGGGTCTTGTACCTTTCCGAAGAGACTGAACCCAAATGAGAAGGGCTAGATATTCCCTTCTGAGTCCCAAGCGACCCAGAGAAGAAGCCCGAGTAATGGCTAGAGAAGGAAGGTCCTTTCCTCCTCTCCTTATATGTCTGTCGGCTCTCGGCGAGGTCCCATACCTCATCAGGCCAGGATCAGCAGAGCGAACACCTGTATCTACATCTGCAACCCATACACAAAAGGCAGGTGGTGTGGGAATTTGATGGGGCCTTCTTGTGCCCACATTTTCCAATGCTTTGGTTTAACATTTCCTGCAAGTCTGAAAACGAGGAAATAAACAATACATTGAATATAAGAAGCACGAGTACTTGCGATGTCATGCACTGTATGGTATGAATGCAAATAATGATTAGTGGTGTGAGACCCGTAACACCACCACTTAACAGATTACAGGGCTTGAAAATATTGTCTCTGAGTGGCAGGTCCAGGACCTATCACTTTCTGAGGGAGCCAGATCCGACATACATATTAACAGGTTAAGTTGGGCCTGAGCAACATCAGATTCAATACAAAATCACAGTTACAAATGTTCTTTGCTTCTTGCATGAGCATTAATTGGGTCAAACTTGAAGTTTTATGTACCATGGTAAAGGTTGCTTTATCTATCACCTAAATCTGGAAACTTCAAACAGGTCAAGCACAACAGTTTCCCTGTCTAGCGATCATATTTGACCCACCAGTGTTGCATATTGAGTGGGCAATTTTCTGTCCTATGTCCCCCAAATCTTGACCCTGTGCACACTTTTTCATCAGCAAAAAAAAATATTGAAAAATATGAAAACAACTTTTCATTAGTGATGTCCATGTCTCTGTTGGTGCTAGCAATGGCTAAAGTCGCAAAAGGTGATAAAACTGTAAGATGGCAATGATTATCTACTTTTAAAACAAGGCATCTGGTAATAAAAACATCCCAGGTTTGTGGTAGTTGTCAGTCGCAATGTAAAGTGTTTGGCAGCTGTTAGTGTAATGTATTTTCTAGGTTAAAGTCACCCCTACAGCGAGGATGATTTAATTTATTTTCAGGTTCAAATAATGACAAAGGAGACTAAATTTATGCAAATACACAAGTTGTTATTTAATTAATGATTTGTTTGCTTGGAAAGAAAAGTAATTCAGAAAACATAGGTATTTATTATAATAAATCCTGGTAGATAATACGTGTACACTAAAGTTAAATGAGAGCAAGCTCCGGAACGGAAAATTCCACGGTGTAACTCATTTCAGGTTAAACAGATATTCAAACATGTTAATGCTTTCACAAGTTACACGAGCACATGATAAAACTTTAATTGTAATAATCCAAGTGTCTAAGGAAAATATCATAGTACAGTGCAGACCACAAAGCTAAGGCGGCAAAACTGTTGAAGCAAACAAAATTATCTCATTTTTATAGTACTCTTAGTGCATTATGTACTATTCTTTTCCTTTGTCCCTCTAAATGTTGCACGTCCCCCAAATTTGGAAGGTGGGGGACACAGTATCCCCTGCCCTTGTGGTCTTATGTGCAACACTGACCCACATCTCCGTCAACATTTTTACTTGTGAACTCGTTGCCGCCAGGAAATTCTTTTAATTTTCGGCTGAAATGGGGTTAGGACACGCATTTTTTGTGTTACTTCTGAATAGATCTAAACGCACACGTTTCAGAAAGATTTTCATTTAAACGGACGCTTAGGTGTATAAAAGACGTTTCTGATTTTTTGGACTCCCATGTGCAGAAGAGTGAAAACGGGGCTTCTTTTTTTGCATTTTTTATTTCTTATTGGACCCAAAATTTTCATGTCCTGGCCCCATTTTACTCCAAATCTGAAACTTATCCTACTTTTTGCAAAGGTTCATCTGCCCATGTGCAGTTCAGACCAGTCTGATTTTGATGTAAGGCCAAAAAGTCTAAAATCTGTACACAGGTCTAAAAAACTAGGGTTTTTTTCTGCTGTATTTTCTATGCGAGTATAAAGTCTAAATTATTTGACATCATTATACAACAAAATCTTTCCTCTTTTCTGTAATACCACCTGCTTTGGTGTATCATAAATGATATTGATGTTACAGAGCTTGGAAGTGGGGTACTGCTTTACAACGCGTAAATATGGCATGTGGGTTTAATCAGTTAAAGTAACAACTTTGAGACTGCAGATGAATACTTTTAATTTCCATTTCTTGGAAAACTGGAGGTTCCATGGACTTTTGACACATTTTGCTATTAGGTTCAATGGTGAAAATTGCAGGTCCCAGACCTCGGACCACCGCTATTTTCAGGCCCTGGATTACAATACTAATGTAAAATGTGAGAACTTGGATGTCACATAACGTATTGTATACATACAATAGCTAATGAGTGGTGTGTGACCTGCAACTACACCACTTCAGTTTATAGCACTACACCCGCATACGGACAGACGACTCTGCCAATGAAGGGTTTTAATGAGATGAAGGAGGTGTGAACCTTATGGAAACACACCAATCTAGTTGCTCTTTAATAAAGACAGTATTGCTCTTACTGAATAGAAAAATTAGGCAAAATTAATTTACCTGAATTTATAAACAAACTGACAGTGCAATTAACTCGCTCAAATGTAAGAAATTATAGTGCTAATCCCTGTCTGGAAGAACTAATGACACAGCAATACTCAATAAAAACACCAGCAAGAAAAATAATTAATTAATTAGAAACTGGTAGGTGGGCAAACTCAACATGCAACATAAAAGGGGAACATAAAAGAATGTTTACTAATGAAAGTAACGTCCGACAAGAACAGGTCTCGGGTTTGGCAATGAAGGCGGCATATACCCACCCCAGTGTCTGAATAAAAAACAATAAACAAGTATAATAGAAATACAAATCACCCACACACTACAAGGGGTTTGGACATCAACTGGGCATTGCAGAGATCACAGACAATAAATGCCAGGAAGAACTTTGAGAGCTTAATTTTTCACAATGAAATTATGGACTGACGGTAATAAACTCTGAATATAGAAACCCGTACTAGCAGCTTCGCTGTGCAATTTAATGGTAGTCAAGGCACATATTTCACAACGACGTTTTGCAAACTTGCAATAACAAAAGGCGTCCAAGGAATGAATGACTATGGCGCATGTGCTGGGGACTTGGACAGCAGACTGGGTCTGTGTTATGTTCCAGATTCTTTCCAGAACTCTCTATGGAGGTTCACCTGTTCTGGAATAACAAGCTATGCAATACTGATGGGCAATGTATTAATGATATTAAAACTAATTTTAATTATGTAATAATTACCAATTATTGCATTGCATTGCTATCTCTTTTCCTGGCGCAAGTCCGCAGTTTAAGGTGAATTACCTCCTCCAATTAGTAGTTGGTCTTGGAAAGAAAAAAAAAAACATGATCCCAGTCTGATGCCTTAATTATTTTTTTATTCTGAATATTTGTCCATCTTTGACACTTTGACCATGACTTAAAGGACATCAGAGAGAGGGAGGGAAGAGGAAAATTAGACAATAATAGCAAGCAAGGATTACCTAATAAAGATTACCCCACCACCACCACTACATTTTCATAGCAGTAATACATTATCTGCTATTACTGCAATGTTGACTCTACCAGCCCGATGGGAGGCTGAAGGCCCCAATGTAAGCTGTTAGAGCAAACTTCCCATCTGCTGTTAGCAGTGCAGACTGAGAGGATGGCTCATAACCTGCTGCGCTGACATAATCAGACCTAATGCGTAAATGACTTTGCTCTGGCAAGACAAGAAATGAACGGAAAACTAAGAGAAGGTGCAGCGAAACTGCCAAATTATGACTTTCATTACATCATCTTGAGAAGAATTATTAAGAAAGGACTTGGATACAGCAATGGCTGTAACTTCAGGAGCTTTGATTCTCGTGAAAAAATCTCTCTTAGTGAGAAATTTACAAGCTCTTTTGATAAAATACTCCACCTTGATATGGTGGTTGCTGAATTATCAGAAATACATTTGATAAGTAGAAAGAGACATTTTTCAGTGTTTTATTTTCCCTTTGGATTAATCCGAATGGAAACTTAAAGTCCCAGACAAAGGAATCGATCTTGATCATAACCAGAAGATGCTGCTGTGAGCGAGTATTTCAACAAGCGAGTATTTCAACTGGAGCAGGGGTTACCAAAGGTAGCCAATTTTTGGCCAGAAACCACAGGTGGCAAAGATGAGAAATCAAATCATAATTGCCACTGAATGATAAACAACCCTTGATCACCAATAAGGCATGAATTTCACTCTTTACTAATGCTGAATAGAGAAGGAAGACGGTCTTTAGGGTAAGGTTTTTGAAGGAAGCTTCACTCAAGGGTTCACAAGGTATTTTAGACAACAACCATGGAACTCACGAAAGATTCCGCCTTGCTCAAAAAATGATCTTGGTGGATAGGCTGTTTGATATGATCCAGGTGTGAAGGCGACGATTCTATGGACAGCTGTAGAGGAGGAACCCTTTGTGCTGTGACAGTAGATCCCTCCTCCGTCCACTAAGAGGTTGAAGAGATTGCTGAACCACAACAGTTTGTGCCAACTGGGTGGCTATCTGGTTAAACAGTGACATAGAGGTCCTGACTGTGAAGTACTCAAGGGATTATTCTGAAATGTAGAAAGGTGTAGGCATACACTTGATCCAACTTCAGACTGAAGGCATTCGCTGCTCATGCTCTCTGCTCTGAAAAGGGAGAGACAAAGTGGCAGCTTGTTCAACCTCATTGCAAACAAGTCTATTACTGACTTCCCCCCAGTTATCAACTTGTGCAGAGACCATTCTGAGGACCGCCCATCCCTATCTGGACAGGCTGTCCACCAAGATATATTTCTTGCCTGGAATGTTGTGAACTGTGAAAGAGATCTTCTCTGAAGTTGTACAACAGCAGAGGTTCCAGACTTCCAAGCAAAGAGAAGGGACACAAGTGCCCCCTTGACAAATGAGATACCTCACAACCAACGTATTCTTCATGGCGACCATGATGTAGTGATGTCTTGTGTGGCTGTCGCACTCCTGTAGTGCCAACAAAACAGCTCATATTTTTAGGTTGTTAACATGTGAGGAAAATGAGGACAATTCTTCTCAAGACCACAAACCAAGGTCTACAGCAAATAAGAGGGGACTGACCAACCCTTCTGCCATCTGGCTGCCTCCTGGCCAGGTGACAGCTTCTGTGCTATCCCCAAGACATGGAGTTGGGAATCTGCAGAAGATACATTTCAGACTGAGCCCCCAAAAGCCACTCTGCTAACAAGGTTAACTATCCGTTCCTTTCTCTCTCCCGGGAGAATGGGAGAGGGAGGGCCAATAGCCTGCCTGGTCTGCTGATCAACGGGAAATTCATCCAAGGTGTCATGGGGGGGGGGGGGGGGGGCAGGGGGATGTTGCAGACTCTGCACCAGGTGGTGGGCTTCCCCAAGCCCTGAAGGGATTGAATGGAAACATAGGGAAAAGGTGTGTGCGTGTGAACCCAATCCCTCCCCCCCCCCCCAGTGGTTGGTGTCTAAACCAGTTGCTTGTTGCAACGCAACAGACACCTAATGACTGGTACTTGTCGCAGAGATCTGCTCGAGAAGTCCTCTAAACTCAACTCTGATGAACTCGACTCTAATGACTTCGGAGATTCTGCCAGGATTTTATCTGAAAAGGAAGGGGGGGGGGGAATCTCCCCCTTGTCACCAAAACAAGTGGGAGTAGAAAGAAGAAAAAAAAAAGGAGAGCGAGAGAGAGAGAGAGATCAACATAATTCATCATTTACCCTACACTTTTTGTTTTTTTTGGTGGTTTTAACGCCATTTTTCAGCCCATGATAGGGTATATTTGGTGGAGGAAGACCCCAGGAAGTAACCACCAACCCACAGGAAGCTATTGGCAGGCTTTCTCACATACCCATGCTGGCTGATCTGAGACTTGAACCCACGTGTAGAGAGGTGAGATATCAATGATCTGTAAAGATGAGTGCCTTACACCACATGGCCACCCAGGGGTCCTTTTATCTAACACTTAAATATCTGTCTCTATTTCTTCTTGGTCCACTCTGTTTTGTCTCCACTGAAATCAAAATCCTCTTATGATACCCCCTCTAGTTGTATAAGCATTAATCTTTTGACTGTTTCTGAGCTTAATCTGTTCCTTATCTGTGTATGAATATTGTTCTGCGCTGAGAACCCCCTTTTCACAGTCTGCCGTCTTAAGAGGCATATGCATAGCTAGCTTTGCCAGCTCAGCAAGCTGTGAAACTGTTCTTTATGCTTGTTTTGTAGAACTTTCCACAGTACACAGGTATTGTCTCGTGGATATCTCTACTCCAAAATGCATGTCATCTGGTGACTTCCTGTGTCATGTAAGAGTGGACTTCTTAAAATTTGAACACCGTTTTCAGATGTAAAAGGGATTTCCCCCCACAATTTTTGCAAATATGACACAACATACCTCCTGTCTTAGTGTTGTGTTGTGACCATTTGCACTGTAACAGCCAAGATTTCTGAAAGTTTGCATCAAATTTTGGCTTCTTCTTTGGCAGTTCATCTAACCTGGCATCTGACATTGTTTTAGAATTATCGTCCTCTGTTTGGTGAGAAACTCCACTTCTGCATTCACTTTTTTCATTCTGCTATTCACTTTGCTTATTTGTTCCAGCACCGACTTGAAGTTGAAAAGAACCAGTAATATTCCGCCCAGCCCAGACATGCTTAACTATAATCTTGCGTTCTGGAAATGGACCAAAGTTCATCTATGTGCAAATGTGAGGAAAGGGCGTCAATTGTTGAACCCCTCTCATACTCGCATTTTTCTGTTATAAATAATTAGCAGGATTTCCAAGGATCATTTGTATTAACCTACATCTGCATATTTTGGAATGGACTGAGGTATCTTCATAATTTTAGATTCTTATTTATTCAGTTTATCCTAACAGTTAAACAAAAACTGTATACTACACAGAGTGTATTTTGATATGCACAACTTTAAATTAATTCGAGTTCTCCCACACCACTGCTTTCGAAGTGCACAAATTCCTAAATTTTTTGCATGATTTGCGCACCCGTGCACCATCTCTGTGACTTTTGTGACCTGTGAGAGATGGACATGCTTTCCTTGCGTTAGAAAGGTGGTACATGCACACTTGTTGCTGACCTATTACTGGAAAGTACCACCTATCCCTTTCTCATGGAAAATGATGATTTGCTTATACTGGAAAGTGCCACTAACCCCTCCTAGGAATGGAGGGGGATGTCCTGAGAAGAGGAGGATGTGATTCCCTTCTTCCTGCCTCTACAGGAGCAACGGCTTTCTGCCAAATCCCACAACACACCTGACCATAAAAACACAGAAATAACATACGTCCATGTAAGCACATATAGTACACACCAAGCAGATGGGGTTAGAGCACATATAGTCCACACCAAGCAAATGGGGCTAATGTCACAAGCAGCCTTCTTATGGCCACATTAGCCAACTTCTTGTGGCATGCTGAAAGAAAAACTCGAAACAAACAACCAGAACAAACATGTAGTAGTCAATACCTACCCTAACTCGGGTTACCAATGAGGGGATAAAATATGAAACACTGCTTTGGAAGTGTGTGCACAACCCTCAATATTAAGAAAAGGGGACACAGATAAAAGTAAAAAGCTCGAAGACTGGGAAGGAAATGTCCAATACAACAGAGAACTGTATACGAATGACAGCAACTATGTCAAAACACACCCAAATCATGAAAATGTCAAGTGCCCAGAGACACATGACAATTACAACAAGTCCAAGGAAAAGAAAAACAATATTCTGAATGACGTCAGTAACTAAGGCATTCGACTTGGATCATGCTTGATTTTGTTCTAAGGCCTCCAATTACTAACTGGTTTAGTTTCGTTTGGTGTTTTATGACACAGCAGAAGTAGGTTATTTAGTGCAGAGGTAATTGGAGTAAAGTACCTTGCTCAAGGACACAATACGGCATCTGGCCCAGGCTGATTTGATTGTAGGATTCAAACCTGCACCCATTTGGCTTCAATTCAAGCATATTAACCACTGAGCCTCTGCAGATCCTCCAACTACTAATTGGAGGTGGGGGAATTCACCTTGGACTTGGGACTAGCACCCGAAAAAGAGATTGGACTTGGGACTAGCACCCAGAAAAGAGATTGCAATGTAAATATAGAAGTGTATCCATCAACAAAGTTTGTCCAGGTCTGAGAATTAATGTTGCACATAAATAATTTTTCTTCTTTCAGTCAGTGACCATGACTTTTGACCTCAAAATTGACGGGCTTCTTCCTTACCACAAATGCAAGCTATTGACAAAGTCTGGTAACAGGAGATGGTGGTGAACTCAAGTTATTGTGCAGAAACAAATCAGAAAACAGATGAACGTCCTAACATGGTAATCTCCACATTGTGGAGGGCATATAAAATGCGGTTTTTAATATATCTGGAAAAATTTCTAATCACACAACACAAGACATAAAGCCTAAATATTTTAAGAGGAAAACCAACATAGAATGGATTAAACCTGCTTATGCAATGAGCATGCAGAACTGATATGGGTAGCTTACACTATACATCACCAAGGCAAGCAACTGAAGAATATATCAAGCGTTTCCTATTGCAAAGAAACAAAATGCTGAAATGAGTACAAAACTAAATTCTATATATTTGCAGCACTTAAAGCATGACACTTCACTACTTATTAATTGCAAGATGTCCCTAACCTGGACTAATGTTACCCCTGAACTTGTTATAGTGCTGTGAAATGTAAAACAAGAAACCTAGCTTCTTAATTTACCCCAAATCAGACATGAAATCAGGTGATTTGAGACAAGCTGAAAACTGAAAAAAATGTTAAAAATGTTGAACAATGGCCCTAATCCTTATCTTTACACTATACTGTAGAATAATTGTAAAAGTTCTTGTAACTGAAAAACCACAAAAACGGCTAATAAACAACAATTTTTCATGTCTGCAAAATGTAGGCAAAATTTTACTTTCACAATCAAATGAAGTATAATGAAGATTTAATTGACAGTGGCCAAAATAGTGAGTTGTAAAATAGCCCGTTTCAGATTCTCATAGGTTCAAGTTTCCCATTTGCCAGCTTCTGAATCACACCATCACCTCCACTATCCACAAAAAAACATTTGCTACAATTTATCCAGTGCTTCAAATCTGACAGATTAATACCCTCAACAAACACGACATTTGTAACTGAAATTCCATAATGCACAATGAATAACAGGGATTAATTTACCTGGTCTGATAGCCTGTGGCCAGTGGTTATTTTTCTCTCAGCCTGCTAATAGTCCAGCAGGTCAGTTAATATTTCTGGCTGTACTATTTTGCTTCTCTCTTTTTCCTTCAGACATTTCAACACAAAATCTAATTTGAATAGTCATACATTTTCAAGTTCTGTGAACTTCCACACAAGCATATATAAAACTCAATGCCAGTTACAGAGTCTGTCTATGTTTATTAAAACAGACATCCGTGCATCTTACTGAGCATTTTTCCAGTAGTTATGTATGATGTGATCCCACTGGTAAACAATCCAGCAAGGCGAAGATATTCACTAATCATAACTTCCCTTATTTATAGTGATTGTTTCATACAACAAAATGACCATACTCTTCAGCAGTGTGACAGAACAAGTCAAAATGAAGCATTTAATAAAATTTTACTCCATCTTGTTTTTCATTTTGTTTCTTTTTTTTTTTTTTTTAGGATTCATAACCAAGAGATGTATGATGAACAAAGGTAGATTATTTCAGTTGTTAGCTTATCACAACATATCCATCTATTCATTCACAGGTACACATGTACTTGCATGCCTCGTGCCTTATAGGAGGGTCAATGAAAACTTCAGAAATGGTGTGCAATTTGCTCATGTAAATATACCCTCTACTCTCCCACATCTCACCCCTAACCTAATGATGGAGACAAGTCTATACTCAAAAATGTGCACAGCTCTTCTGAAAACCGTACAATGACTGGTAAACATGCATTTCTTCTGATGATGACCATAATATGTGCCAAGTTTTACAGTAATCCACTACAAATTGCATGTATTGTCGCATCCACAAAATTCACTCATATATTCACTCAGCTGCAAAAGTCAAAATGGTCAATAACTCGTACAAAATTTGTGGCAGGACACTGATTTGAAAATATGCACATTGTTAGATGATGACGATTACACGTATTAAGTTTCTTGGTGATCCAGAAAAAACTTCAAGTTGGGCTCACATGATTCAGTCTCACACTGCATTCAGCTGCAGGACAAAAAGGCCCATAACCAACAAAAATTATGACATCACCTTGATTTGTGAATATGCACATCTTCAGATGACAGTCATAACAGGTACAAAGTTTCATGGCAATCCACTGAAAACCAGGACTATACAATATTCTGTCGTACACTATATGATGCCTGCAGTCAAGAAGGGAAATGACAAACAAAATCACAGATTTATTGCTATGCACATCTTCAGATGATTATCATACTATGTCCCAAGTTTCATGGTGCTCCATTTAAATCTGAGACTGGTTGTGTTCACAAGATTCTGTCATAAACTGCACATTCAGCTACATGACAAAAGGGCAACAACTCTAAAAAAAATTGTGGGAGCAAAGTGATTTGTTTACATGCACATCATAATGTCCGTAATATTTACCAAGTTTTACTGTGATCCATTGAAAACTTTGAGACTAGTTGCATTCATCTGATTTTGTCACACAATGCATTCAGCTGCAAGTCAAAAGGGGCAATAAATTTTGTGAAAAGTGTGGGTGTAAAGTGATATTGATATGAGCATCTTCAGGTGATGACCATAACATCTGCCAAGTTTTCTTGGTAATACATCACCATTTTGTGACTAGTTGTATTCACAAGATTGTGAGACAGAACGACTGACAAACAGACAGACACGAGAATTCCTATATACCCTTCCTCTATAGAGGCGGGTCTATAATTAATCCAACTGGCCCTAAAGGACCAGTAGATTTCAATCTTGGCTGGCCCTGTTGACCAGTAAAAATTTCTGACTTAAGTCTAACCTGCAATACAAGTCTCATGCCTGGGAGTGTTCTCATTGGGATGGTGGGGATTTGAGTGCCTTTGACAGGATACTAATCAGCAATGAAAAAAAAAATACAAATGCTGAGGTCCAACGAAATCAGCAAAAATAATTATCATATAAATTTCTGTCATTTTGTTCCACGACATAGATTTTTAAATTTTTTTTAATTGTTATATCTCTTGTAGTGTGTATATGGGGATTGCAACCTAAGCAAGGAAGATAATAAAACAGAACCACAGCTACTAAAAAATGAGACGCCACATCTTTACACAACACTAAAACCATGCATTGGCATGCCATTTGCACCTGTACCTTCAAATCTCTCTTGAGCTTATTTTCCGCGCTAGGTGAGCTGCGGGTTGATGATCCAGCAGAGTTGGGGTGATCACTTACATCTATTCCACTGTCATGCTGATCCCCCTTGTCAAACTTGGACGAGGTTTCTGTTGTCGACACCTGCACCTGTAATGAACCAGTAATGGCTGCGAAGCTGATTGGTTTGTTCCAGGCATTGACAGCTGGTGCCGGGGCCGGTGGCAAGTTGGCAGTAATGTTGGTGGACTGTACAGACTGTTGCATGGGTTGCACTGGCAGCGAGGACAGAGTGCCAACAGCTGTGGAAAATGGCCCCAACAAATCTGAAAAGGGGAGAGATACATGTAGGGATCCTTCTTCACTCTAGATGTTAATGTTTATTTATTTGTACTGGAAATGGTATGCCAATTTTCACTAGGATATTTAACAGACAGATATCATTAGGCCTTATGTAACACAACAACAGAATAAAAATGCACCATTATTGACCACTCCAAGACAAACTTTAAAAGAATGAAGTTCTTGAATATCCTCTTAATTTCATTAAAAAAAGTGAAGTCCAATGTCCTGCCCCTTGACTTGTCCAAGCAGAAGCCTTGATTGGCTCAGCGATTACAGGCTTGCAAACAGAAGGGTGCAGGTTATTCGAATTGTGCCCAGACCAGGCTGGAATGGCTGCCGTAGCATGTCTCTTGGCAAGACATTTTATTCCAATTGCTCAATATAATCTTCATGTGTTCATGTGACACTAAATACCAATCAATCAAATCTGGACTATGGATGTCAAATTGGAAATGTTTGGGAACAATCTCATTCCATTTTATATATGATTTCAGAATTACAGTACTTGTTTGACTTTGTGTTTGGTAAGAAGTATACAAGAGAAAAAACTGGCCAGAAAATGTATCATATATTACATCTTAATATTGTTCATAATGATAAACAGTTACACATATGAGCATACTACCACCTTGAAGGAAAATGAGTACCATGAACAGCACATTATATGCTCATCCTGTATTTAATTGTCCTCTACGTAGAAACTAGTAGGCCATGGTTGACTCTGGAGATTAGTGATCAACAAGTCTCTATGACCTGGACCTTTGGTTAAGGTATGGAGTCTTGAATTGAAGTTCCTGTGTAGAAACCATTAATTTCTTTTCAAATTTATCATCATCATCGCTCTAACCTCTCGACCCCAGAATCCATAGGTTGCTTTATTAACTCAAGTGCAAGCCAGCCATAAAGTTTGGTCAAGGAACTTACTATAGAATATACATAATTCTGCAAAACCCATTTTTCTTTGAGCTACAATGACCTTGTCTTTAAACCTTTTGACCCATATAAATCTTATCCATACCTTAAATGCAAGCCCTTTAACTAAAGTTATTATGCCAAAAACATTTTTCTTCCTTCAGTTCAAATGACCTGACCTTTGACCTTTTGACCCCAAAATCAACAGGCTTCTTCCTCACTCCATGTGCAAACAATGCACAAACGAGCAAGTTATCCACAAAATCTGTTGAAAGTACTTTGTCAACAAATAAAAAAAAATTGTGTAGAAACCGATTTTATTTCAGTCAGTGACCTTGACCTTTTGACCCCCCAAATCGACAGACTTCATTCTTACCACAAGTATAAGCTATCCACTATTTGGTCCATGTGTGTGATGTAGGATTAAAGTTACTGTGTGGAAATTACATTTCTTCTTTCAGTCAGTGACCTTTGACCTCAAAATTAATAGGCTTCGATTATACCCCTGGTGTTTGGCCCAGGTCTGTTATGTAGAACAGACGTTTTTGTGCAGAAACCATGTTTCTTCCTTTGTCAGTGATCCTGACCTCTGACTTTTGATCCCTGAAATTGATGGCCTTCTTTCTTATTCGAAGTGCAAGCTACCCACAATGTTTAGTCCAGGAATGTGATGTAGAACAGATGTTATTTTGTTAAAACCATTTTTCTTTCAGTTAGAGACCCAACTTTTGACCTTCTGATTACAAAATAAACAGGTTTCTTCCTTACACTAGTGCAAGCTATCAACAAAGTTTGGTCCCTACATGTGATACTGAGCTCATGCTATTACGCAGAAACCTTTGTTCTTCTTTCAGTCAGTAAACTTTACCTTTCACTTTTCGAAATGGAAATTAATAGCTTTTCCTTACCCTAAATGCAAGCTATCCACAAAGTTTGGTTACAGTGCATCCTGTAGAACTTAAAATAATGTGTGGAAACGTAAACAGACAGATGGACAGTCAGGGTCATAGTATAGTACGCTCATAAAACAAGGAGAAGCTAACCTTTGTTCAAGGAGCTCATATTAGGATCTAACACTGTTTGCCAAATTTAAACGTTTGCCGCAGCAACTGGGAAAAGCAGAGATGCTGCCAGAAATTTTCTTAAGAGGGGGAGGTCCCCCACACCTACCCTCAGAGGGGGGGGGGGGATCATCGGGGGAGGGGGGCAAGGGTAAACTAAGCTGAATGGTAGAAGATGGGTGACAACATTATTATAAGGTGTAGAAACACCTAATTTAAAACAAGCATTTAATGATTTTGTATCACTTCTTTGACAATAAATGTATAAGGTAGCTGCATACCTAATTGTTGCTCAGCTGGTAAATATTCTTCTTTGTTTCTCATCACTGCCCTTCAAATATGGCTTTGCAAACTGAAAATAATTTACTGGACCACACACATCGGTATAATCATCAGTTTATTTATTGTTTCAGATGTTAGCCCAATGGCCTTTGAAACTCTATCACTGTAGTAGGAAAATGTCAGAATATCTTAGAGAAAAAAAATGGGGAAAAAAAATACTTAATCCGAATTATATATCTTTATAGGATTTTATTTTGTTTTGTTCTCAGATATTCTGACATTTTCTTACTACAGTGATAGAGTTTTAAAGGTATGTGGTTACCCTATTTCGCCGAGTAGTGTGAATTTTGCTTTGAGAACTGAATCACCTTTCACAATCAGTTTTTCGTAAAGGCAAGAACTGCTGCAATTATGACCAGTCTGAATATTTTTGGGAACTGGTTTTCATGTATCCAAAACACAATCTTCCACAATTCAGGCATGTTGTTCCATGGATATTTCTGTCGATGTATCCGAATTTCTGCATTGCCTAAACCGTAGTAAACGACATCATGCCGGTTATTTCTGTATCACAGCTTTCTGCGCTATGTTCAGTTGGCAACACACCGTCAGATATTTCATCCTCCCTAGTTTCGTCCTTAACAGATGATCTTTCCATCTTGCTGAGTTTCCTAAAGAAATCTGTTATATTTTGTTTCAACATAACACACTACTGTCGCGCTTTAGACATTTCGATCGATGGATCAATTTACTACATAGGACCAGGAAACAATTCAATCGGAATACCTCCATAGTTTCAGCAATACTCCAACAGATCTCCATCATAAAGGTGCTTGTATTCAAACAATATTCTCCATAGATATAGGATTAATTGAGATCATGGAGAAAAGTAAAAAAAGACGATCTGATCAACCTAATTAAAAAACAAAAAATAAAAAAGTCGCGCATTGGGTTCGAGAAATCGTGGGAAGCACAGATAACTTGCGCGATCTTTCCCACATTGGCTTTTAAAAGTTGCGTGACTATCTATCACTTTTGCGAGAAACCCACAATCCCGCGGCCTGGCAGCATCTCTGGAAAAGTTGTTGCCCACGAGTGCTTCGTTGAATAGCTGGAGTGCAAGAACTCAACATCTCTTTAGTACTCCATCAAACAGTTGGAGCTCAAGAGTCCAAAGTCTTTCAAGAGTTTCATCAAACATCTGACTGACTCTAACAAACTGTTTATGATCTTTATTCCAACATGATTCACAACAGAACAATTTATGAATTTCCAACAAAAAACAGGAGCTTTACAAATACGACAAAATCTGTTCTCAATGATTGGATATAATTCTCACATTATGAATACAGCTAAATCCATTGCCATCAAAGCTCAAACATTCTATTGATGGTACTGTTAATGTAGGACCTTGCAGCATAATTAAATTTCTCAGGACTTGCTCAAGCTTTATATTGGCATGCCATGTCAATCAACCAATTAGCTGACAAATTTATTCCACCCACCACAGCAATTTCAGCCCATGAACTTGTTTGACTAGCCAATACATTTCAGTAAAGTTATCCCCCTAGATGTACCACAGGTGCAGCCAGTGGAATTGGTTATTTTAGTCCAAACAGCTGAAGAGTGTTGTACTTGACTATACATACATAAATTTGGCAGCAATGGCCATGAATTTAAAATACCACACATGAACAATTGCATATCTTTTTTTGGCTCTTAGAACTGCAATAAAGTTACACTGGCAAAAACTTTAAACTTCTGCTGGTGTTACACTTGAACGCAGGCTCAAAATGTTTCAAGATGCTCTCAATTTAAGTTCGTGCAGATTTCAGCTGTTAATCTAATTCAACTCTATTTTGTAAATATGCGGCAGAGTGATACCAATACTTACTACAAAAAAACAACAAAAAAATAGCAAGAGCAAGGTCTAACAACATGTATACATGGGCTACAAATAACCAAGTCTGGCTTCACCTGCACTATATCTAGCTGGGAAAACTTGAGTGGGAAAAGTTACAGAAAAATTGCATTGTGTCTTTCATTAGCTTTGAAACTGCTTCAGTGGGTGCAACAATGTTGCATCAGCCATTTGGCAAGGCTGACTGGCTGGGTATGCCAATATGAAGCTTGGTAGAAATGGGAAATTTAAATATAATGCAATATTATACATATTCTAGCAAATATGGCCATAGGTCCAACGTCACACCTACACGTGTCAAATCAGCCTGATCATGTAAAAATACTGCAGTTATGTTAACATCAATTTTTCTTAGATTTTTCTTCCACAAGACTTGTTTGTACAAGACTTACTTTTGGCATTTTCCATTTCCTCCTTCACATTGGTTACAGACGGTGTCATAGTAGTAACTGAGGGTGGTGGAGGGATATGGTTCGCCAGTTCGTTGTCCCAGTTTTCAATTTTAGGCATGAAGGTGGAACCTGATTTAGACCTCTCCCTTTGCTGCTCTCGCTGCTTTGCAAGCCTGGGGGGCAGCTTGCTGAGCTTGCTGAACCGGGGCTTGTCACTGGATGAATGAACACCTTTTGGCTTGGCCAGCACCTAGTGATACAAATATGCCAAATTTAGTCTTATACACATTTCTATTGATATCACTATCTTAATAATAGTTATTCAGTTTGAAAAAAACACGAGTACCACAAACAGGACATGATTAGCCATCTTGTGACCTCTTTTCTACAAATAATCTTGACCGTTGAGCTAGGGAATGGAGTATTGTATGATAAGGTGTGGATCCATGTACATTTTCATCAAACTATATCTAGAAATTTAGTGGTAGAGTTCAATGCATAAAATGTCACTTGGCACTCACACTAATTGGTCAGCAATTCACTGTGATCACCAATAAACAGTATCTGCCAGAAAGCTGATGATGGATCAATCATAACAACTTGCCCTAAAACTCTGAAGTCAATGCCAATACCAGTGTTAGTTGGCTTAGTCTTCAAACAGATTAGCCCAATGGGACTAACTTTAAACTCTGCAAATAAATTAGTAATTTAAAAAAAAAAAAAAATTCCTTGTTTGCAAAAAAAGGGCTAGATAACTTTCAGCTTAAAGTGTGTGTGTGTATGTGTGTGTGTGTGTGTGTGTTTGGGTGGGGGGGTAGGAAGAAACCTAACTACATTATGTGGTAAAAAGTGAAGGTCAAAAACTTTTGTAATTGTAAATATATCAGCAAGCATGTAGAGAATACACCCATTTTCGTGTTAGCATTTATAAATAGCTGCAGGAGTACCTTTGATGAGGGTTCTCGCTTCTTCTGCATCTCAGTCTGTTTCTTCATTTCAGCCTCTTGAGCCTGGGCCTTCTGTTTGCTTTTAAGCGTTTTCTTTGACTGGACTTCCTGAAACCCCTCATTACTCTCAAAGAGGAAGTTAGGATCATCAAAACTGACCTCTGGCTGGTCATCAATTATTACCACACCTGAAATAAAAAGAAACAAATTGCATCAAAATAAGGCCACTCTGCACAAGGACTACCCTCCAAAGCAGGTGAAAGTGTCTTCATCTAACTAGATTTGTGTCTGCAAAACACATGTGCCCGTACTGAAAATGATGCAGACCAAATAAATATAACAGGAGTCCCTTGAATTTTACTGGCCCTCTACGGAGTGAAAAGAGTTTCCAGGAATTCAAGATAAGACCATTTCTTCCTTTCAACTGTCAAGTGTTGAAACCATCTTTGATATTCTTCCCTGGAGGTCAACTGCATTCTAGTCCGAGTGACGTCGTCTGCAACCCTGCTAAAAAAATGATTCTGGCAGATAGATCATTTCATACGAGTCAGGGGTGAAGGTGGAGAATATGTGGATTACTGAGCAGCAGGGATCATCTATTCTGCAACAGCAGATCCTTCCTCAGAAGCAAGTCAACCAACAGGTCAAGGAGACTGCTGAACCATGACCATTGGTGCCAAATTGTGGCTATCAGGACAAGTTGTGATGTAAAAGTCCCAACTCTTGTGAAGAACCTAAGGGATTATTCTGAAAGGTAGGAAGGGACTGGCTTAAAGTTGATCCCACTTCAGAGTGAAGGCATCCACCCCCAATGCAATCTGGTCATCTGGTCTGGAACTGGAGAGACAAAGCGGTAGCTTGTTGTTCAACCTTGTTGTAAACAAGTCTACCCCACAGTTAAACAAGTCCGCTACCGACTGGGGCAGAGACCATTTTTGCGTGGACCAGCAATCCCTGTCTGGACTGGCTGTGCACCAGGGTACTTTTCTTCTCTGAAAAGTGGCGGACTTTAAGACTGATCCCCTCAAAAACTGTCCATCTGTGCAGGTTCCAGACTTCCAAGCAAAAAGAGGGGGCATTATTGCCTCCATGAAGTCCGACGTATACAATAACCGATGTTTTTTTTGTGGTGACCATAACACAGCAGTGTCTTACGAGGTTGACACACCCCTGTAGTGCTAGGAAAACAGCCCATATCTCTAGGTAGCTGATATGAAAAGAGGATTCCTCCCAAGACCACAGGCCCTGATGGACCACTCCCTCAACACCTAGGTGAGAACAGTATATAGAAAAGAGTGAAGTTCTGTGGTATGTATCAGAACTCCAGTCAGAAACCTATCTTTATTTATCCACCAACTCAAGCGGTGATGAAATTTGGATCCCAAAGGAATCAGAGCTGAAAGGGGGGTCCATATGAAGTCTCCAGTTTGCTAGCAGCAGAAATTGTAAGGGCCTCATATGAAGCCTTCTTATGGGAACTAGATCCGCAGCTGTGTTCAGGGTTTCCAGGAAAGGTTAAGGCAAGTAGACAATAAAGTCTTCTTGAACATTCGTTACGATGGACAGTATCTGTGTGATCTTGTTGGGGGAACAGGAATTGTACCTTTATTTGTGAGGAATTTCCTCCCCCATGCAAGTCAAATTTGCAGACCTGATTGTGGATCAACTCCAGTGGATTCACCGTCTTCCAAAAGAGTAACAGGCCTCATAGTAAGCCATCTCTGAGAACGTTGTGTATAAACAAGAGTCCCATATTGGACATCAGATCACCACCCTTTTCATTTAGCACAAACTACACACCATAAGAAGTCTTTTAGTGAAAACTCCATGTTGATATGATCACCCATTCAGGAGGAGTAGTGACAAGATTTTAAAGCTGGCCACTGTGGTCACCATATTGAACATCAGATCAGCACCATTTTCATTTAGGAACAACTATATACCATATGAAGTCTTCTTATGAAAATCTCATGTTAATACGACTTTCTACTCATAAGTAGCAACAAGATTTTCAAGATGGCTGCTTCAGAGGCCATATTGGACGTCAAATTGGCACCATTTTCATTTAGGACCAACTAGACATCATGAGAAGTTTTTTTTAGTGACAAACCCATGTTGATATGACCATTCATTCAAGAGTAGCAATAATAGAATTTTAAAGATGGCCACTGTGGTGGCCATATTAGATGTTAAATCAGCACCATCTTCATTTAGGACCAACCAGACATTATAAGATGTCTTTTGGTGAAAACCCCATATCAATATGACTTTCTGTTCAGGAGATGTAGCAATAACAAGATTTTTAAGATGACTGTCATTGTGACCATATTGGACATCAGATTGGTACTATTTTCATTTAGGACCAACTAGACATGAGAAGTCTTTTAGTGAAAATCCCATGTTGATATAACCATCCATGAAGGAGCGACAACAGGATTTTCAAGATGGATGCTGTGGCAGCCACATTGGATGTCTGAGCAGCACCATTTTCATTTAAGACCAACTAGACCATGGGATGTGTGTGTATGTGTAAAGTTTCATGTCAATCCTGCAAGTAGTTAAGGACAGACCATCCAATAAGATCTTCTGGTCTATGACCAGTAGAGCTAAAAACACAAAGTACTAGATGATGGGAACCCCTAACAATCTTAAGTGAACTGCTATTACTCCCATCACCCTGGTAAAGGCTCTGGGTGAGAAAGCTAGGCAGAAAGGATGGGCCCAAAATTTAAAGACCTCCTTGTGCAGGAATTTATTATGGGAAGGAAAGATGGGGATGTGTAGGTAGGCATCCTGGAGGTCTATGAATACTGCCCATTAATTTGCCCTTATGCTGTTCATGACAGAGGCTGACAATAGGGAAAGATAGATAATAGGCGACATTTTTCCCCTTTCTTCAAAATCATGAAGATATGGGAAAAAATCTAAGACTTGGTGTGTTTATTACTCCCTTGACTGCCCTCTTCTTAAGAAGGATGTATACCTCTTCCCTTAGGGATTCCAATTTGGTCTAGTGAAACCAAATTGGGGTCCTTGAAAGAGGTGGAGGATACTGAAGTTAAGCTGGTAAGCTTCGTTTATTGTGGAAAGGATCTATGTACTGTCCATTACGTCCTACCAGGCCTCTGAAGAAGACAAAAAAAAAAAAAAGTCTGGCACCAACTGGGATGTGGGTAAAATGGGGACTTGGTTGGCTCCCTAGGGCTGACTGCCTCCCTCCTAGAAGGGGGTTGGGGTTGGGGGTTCAGGCGTTTTGCATTTCTGTTTATAGACTACCTGTCCTGGCCCTTCCAGCCATTTGTTTTACGCAGGAAGGAGCTTTTAAAAGGGTCTGGCAATTCTGCTGGAACCCCTGGTTAAACCATTTCAGTTGGGGCACCCATATACTTTCTGGGCTGGGGATGCTTCTTAGTCAGTTTAGCTAGGGGCCATGGAGTAGTTTCTGAATGCTGCAAAAATCTCCATGTTGCTTGATAAAAGTTGAAAAAAGAAATGAAGTCGGAGTGCCATTGCTCTTTTTAGTATCAATCAGTCAAACTAAAGCTTCGAGTTTCACAATTAGTACATGTCATAGTATTGTGGATGTGTCACAATCGAAAAACGCTCCGTCTGCACATCTACAGAATCCATGGCGACCAATTCAGTGAACTAAATGAATTAAAATGCAATGCAATTTATCACTGTTCCTTTAAGGAGAAAAACATTGTATTGGATGCTTTTATAAGTCAGCAATCACATAACTTGGCTTAACTGGCAAAAAAATTGCATAGATACCACTCAATATATTTAACCAGTGATGCATTACCCTGTAAGCATGAGCACGGGAGAGCTCATTATTATTCATAATGGACAAATGAGCATAAATTATAGGTCACCAATAAAATACAGAGAACAGAAATAGTACAAATAGGTAACGTTGCTTTGCTTTGTAGAAAAAGTATATAGCATTCTATACAATTAAGCAGACAATCTTCATAAGGTGGAGAGATCTACAAATGCAGCAGGAATTGAATATTATTAATTTAGCAGTGTCTTTCAAGAACTTTGAAAATGAAAATGCCGCATTTCACTGGCATGCTCAAAGTTTCTTTCAGGCAAATGAAATGTTTTTTTTCCCCTGGGACAAGCCAGACGGACAACTCACTTAGAATACAGGAAAGATCCGATTTAAACTCAGCCCTGGGCGTAAGACTACACTTTTTTTTTTTTTAAGCTTAGTCCCATAAACAGCCATCCCACTACTCCTTGTTTTAAAAAAACAATTTTATTCCCTAAAACTGACACCTCAATTAAATGGCCAAAACTGCCCACCCAGTAGTTGACTTTCAATACAAAGTTGTACTGTGGGCTTTATTTCTATCCTCCACAATCAAACAACCTATTCTGATTCTTCAACTGTACTTCATCCTGTGCAAACTTAAGCAAAAGTAATATGTTGGTCTTTATAATAAACTAAAATGTGTGGCAAATTTGTATTAGTTGGTAGTCATGTTGCAGCCATAAGAATCTTGATGTACACGTCAAAATTTGGTAATTTCTTAGGTTTTTTTTAAAATTCAAACATGGAGAATTTTTATTTTTAAGCAAAGTATGGGCATGGTCAACTCTGTGCTACAGTCTAAAGGTTGAAAAGAGTTTTGAAAGAAGATTTGTACTTCGCTTATACATGATTATTTTGATCAAACTATATACTTGCCTGCATAATTATTGATATCTATATTTGCCAATGCATCCTTTTTCTCCTTCTCAATTTTCAATGGTTTTGATACATCTGAGAGATCATTCTTCTTGCTGGATTTGTTCCTGAAAAAAAAAAAAAAAAATCCAGGGATGTAAAATGTTTGATGTATGGGTTGGAACAACAGATGACAAGTATATCTGGAAACAAGGTCTTTAGACTATCAAAACAATTTTCCACATGCTAAGAACAATATGCCAAAGCAATCTTAAGTAATTCACAGTAGCCAGGACCGTGATTCACTGAATTTCTCAAAATTTGTCCTTGGATTGAAATTGTACATTATCATGCTTATGATACTTCAGACGATATTAATATTTGTTGTCACAGGTAGAGATAGTGGAAAGGATGCACAATCACTTTTTAGTATTAAAACTGAGCACACAGAGATGCTGCCAGGATTTTATCTAAAGGGGGGAGCTCCCCCCTTGACACCAAAATAAGGGGGGAATAGAAAATAGAAAAAAAATGAGGGGGAGGAGGAAATGGACATAGTTCAGTATTTACCCAACACATAATTATCCATCTCTTTCTTTCTTCATGCTCTATTAAATCTAAATCCTCAAAAGATGTCTCCTCTAGTTGTATAAGCATTAATCTGTTGATCATTTTTTAGCTTAATTTGTGCCTTATCTGTGTATGAATATTGTTCTGTGCTGATAACCATCTTTCACATATGCATAGCTAGCTAAGCCAGCTTGAACAAGTTGGAAAAATGTTCTTTATGGTTGTTATGTACAATTTTCAGCAGCTCAGAGGTATTGTCTCTTGGATATCTCTGCTCCAAAATAATATTTTTCACTAACAAGAGCTCTGCTAAAGTTTCACTTTCTTGAATCTGTGCTTTGACGACTACTACATGTATGGCAAATTTCTGATCTGTTCCACAATTTTGTATTAGGATTTTAAGTCCGTAATTCCATAGTCAGCTTGTTCAGACAGAGTTATTCTGATTAAAAATAAATATCCTTATTTTTAATTTCCCGAGTTTTGTTTATACAATTTATCTTAACCATTAGAGTGTTATATAGTTTTGTACCACAAGATTCCTCAAGGCAGAATTGTTTGAGAAAAGAAATGAAAAATTGTACTCTACTTTTAAATTGCTTGTATTTCGAAAGACCGCTTAATAAGGGGGTGACAGGCATACTGTCTGTTTTTGTCCATCAAGCATGTACATCGGACTCATATTCAACAGAATTTTCTGGTTCAAAATTACTCACTGGTATTTCCAGTAACACTTTCCGGGCTCCAATAATCTCGTATACTTCAAAACTTAAAAAAAATCATTGTCATCATCGCTATCATCGGCCAGTATTTGCCGAACGAAATCGTCATCTAAAGATGAACCATGTTGCGAGTCAGGCGTTTTGGATTTTCTTGGGGCCTTACTTTAACACGCATTTGTAAAACTTCCTTCATGAATGCAAGGTTAAAACTCGACAATGCTTGTTCCAGGGCCTGATATGCCAATCAAATTTAGTTTAACAGCCGTTCATATCAAGCTGAACGATGTGTAAACAGTTGCCTACTGGAAAAAAGACCGATAATGAGACAAGCGCAACGTGACTTTTACAGGAGGCGTGACTTATGCCCCGACTAGCACTTTAAGGGTTAACAGTTTAAAAAAAATTGTATAGTGCGCAGAATACATTTTAATATGCGCGACTTTAAACTGATTTGCAGGAGTTCTCGCGCATCACTGCTTTCCAAGTGCGCGAATTCGTAAAAATAAATTGTGATTTGCACAGTCGCAGGCCCTGGCAGCGTCTCTGAGCACATGGCAACCTTTTAATTCTTGGAAAAAAAAAAAAAAGTTGAAGCATTCCTCACACTTGAGGCAATCATCAAAATTTTCTCAGAGATAAAAAAACAAGGCTCTTATCAGGAGAATGAACTGTACTTTAATCCCAATGCCTGCTGAATGTTTTGTTAAAAATGTATCGTCATCAACAAGGCAATAAGGATGATTAAAAACCTATATTTTAGAAAGAAATTTAGAGTTTAGTAAAACTGGGACCAGGATAATACCTTCGACTCAAATTATAGGATAGCAATTAATAAATGGTATTTTATTTCAGTTTTTTTTTTATGGACATTGGTGTCAACATCCAAAATTGTTCCAGTTATCTTCCATATTCCAATGAACTTGAATATATAAATGTATATCTATTAACACTAACTGTTCTTTCTGACATTCAAAACCTATGAAATGTTGGATTCTTATTACATATTTTATCATACACGAAGTACACACAAGTTCAGTTTCATTAAAATGTCATCTTATTGTTAAGCGAGTGGAATTAAAAACATCTGTATTCCGAGATATGAGCGGTAACGACTTTTTTCATGTCCACTGATTTTCGCAATTATAAGGTATTTTCTTCCAATAGAACCTGTTTGATCTATGGATAGCACTTCCCAACTTGTATAACCTGACACTAGTCAACATAAAGTAAAGGGAAAGCTGAAAAACCCTGACTGAACAGGCACAATGAAGTAAAAAGAGTTAAGATGGACTGAAAATGATTGGGTGGAGAGTTTCTAATACGGTATAATGCAATACCAAAACAGCAACTTTTTGACAGACAACACTAAATATACTTATGAACCTAACCTTGGATTTGGATGAAATCTACTTACTTGTTATTAAGACTGTTAATGGCATTGTTTATAACAGTCTGATCATTGGGCACCACCTCATCCAATCTGAACACAGCAGCTATGTTTTCCTTCCTACTGGAATTGAAATTGGGCCTTCGCCCACCACTACCATTTTTTGACGGAGAAATCCCGTTTTTTGAAGAGTTTGGGGATTTCTCCTTATTGGAGTTTTTTGGACGTTCAAAACCATTTCCCTTTTTTTGATCACTATTAGAATTTCCTTTCCTGTTCTGACGATCATTTAACGGTCGTTGACTAGAAAAACTTTTTTTACTAGAACTCCCATCTCTCCTGTCTCTATTGTCTTTCCCCTCGGTTTTTGGATCTCTGTTTTTTTCCAGAATTTCACTACTCTCCGAGGCCGTCTCCCATTCCTCATTAGCCATGTCAGAAGAATTTTCTTTTGTCAGCTGTGGCTGTTTAGAACTGGTTGCTGGCATAGAAGGACCTCCCCGTCCTTTCCCACGACCTCGCCCTCGTTCTCCACGACTCCTGGCAAATCTTGGAGGTGGAGATGAGCGTTCAGACCTCTTTTTCTCCTTCCTGAAAATACAAAAAAAAAAGAAAAAAGATTTAACAACTGATAATTCAATCTGCATACAAAGAGTGACTATGAGAAAAATTCAAAATATTTGATGGAAGACTAACAAAAGTAAGGAAATTGTACAACGTCCGCCAATTCCAAACTTTCTTGAAATACAGGAGAAAAGGATAGGTAAAATTTAAAATCTTTAGTGCTTTTTCTATGCACACGTCCTAAAAGGCACAAACGAAAAATTCTGCATCCCATGTCTCAAGTTTGCATAACCATACACTGACTGTTGGTAAATGACGCAGAGTAAGGTAATTTAACAAGTTTTCACTTGCCGCTAGTAAAACGTGTCTCACAGCAATAATAGTGACATTTCCAAAGCTCTCGCATCTAGCCAAATTCTGATGTATCAGACTCCTCAACTGAACATAGCAAAGAATATTCCATACATACTGCAGAAAGACTTGACGTTTAACTCTGGATCTAAGTACCATTTTGTTTATTATTTTATGTCCAGGACGCAAAATTGTGCGTTAATACGAGCTCTATCTTTTGGTAACCTTTTTAGATCATTACATAAGCAAGATCGTGTAAACCATTTTCTTCATTTACAATACAAAAAAAAAAAGTCCATCAATGATTGTAGCTGGAATATACAATAAATATATGATCACAAAAGTTGACTGTACATGGATTGTTAGTGCAGTTTTTAAAGTACATCACCAGATTAACAGATTAATCAGATCACTACTGGTAGTTGGACTGTATCTTTTAGATCTATACAACAAGTAAATGATCAATAATTAAAATTCAACAAGCTCTGATACACTGATGTACTTGCAGTATACCATACGGGTTGTCAAAGACTGAGGACATGGAAAGTAATTTTTTTTTTTTTTTTTTTTAAGGAAAAAAATTGTTTCTTCTGAACAATGATTTGACTTTTGAAAAAGTGGTTTATAATTTTTTTTAAATTGATGTATTAAAATATTTCTTTTTGCTACTGTTCGATCCGTGCATGAAACAATGTACTGGAAATATTAATGTGTTAAATCAAATCTTTTTTCTCCAATTAGTCAAGGTCCAAGAATTAATGCCCCCTTACCTTACCAGATGTTAAATTGTGGGGAAGCTGAATGCTGCTCGAAGGCCTATAATAAGCAAGCACGATTTAGGCTTCATGGCCTCCCAACATGCAGTGTAACAGAACACCCACAAGACACAATCAGTGAAGGCTTCAATCTAACAAGCTTTCAGTCTGGGGTATCACAAACCACAGTAAAATTTCACCAAACATATGCATCCTGGGATAAAAGTGCTTGAGCTTATGTTACAAGCAACAAAAATTGTGTGTATTGAAAGAAGTTCCTAATTCAAATCAAAATGTGATGGACTCTTGTTATTGATGTCCACTTTGTACAAACTCCTCTTTCATTTACCTGTATCCCAAGTCACCATCCCGGTCATCTGGCCGCTGATCTCGGGACGGTCTTACAAACCCCCCTCGTCCTGGAGGTGCAGAGTTGATTCTTCGCCCACCAGCATTGTTGTTTGAACCACCACGTCCTCTGTATGCTGAGCCTCCTGAAAGTGGCAAAGGTAAAACAACTGAGCAAAATAACATGTTAGAAAAACAAACAGGAGTCCCTCAAAGGGACTGACACTCTATTGACTGAAAATAATTTCCAGAATTCAAGTCGAGACCAATTCTTCTTTTGAACTGCCAAGCGTTGAAACCATCTCCGATTATTTTTGAGCAATAACAAGATTTTCAAATTAGCCACTGTGGCAGCAATATTGGATGCAAGTCTTTAAGTGACAACCACATGTGAATATGACCATGCATTTTAGAGAAGCGATAACAAAGAATTTCATGATGGCCACCATGGTGACCATGTTGGATGTCAGATTGGCACCATTTTCATTTAGGACCAACTAATCACCACAGCAATTCTTTTGGTGACAATCCAATGTCAACATAACCATCCATCAAGGAGTAAAAATAACAAGATTTTCAAGATGGCCACTGTGGTGGCCATACTGAGGCAAGATTGGTGCCATTTCATTTGTGACCAACCAGACACCATAAGAAAATCTCATGTTAAAACGGTAACAAGATTTTAAAGATGGCTTCCATGGTGGCTAGTTATACAATGCAAGACATACACCCTGATATTTATGTGTTAGGTATGACATCTTACTTCCAACACAAATGATGTTGTGTAGCGTGTTCCCCATTTGACTGACAGGGGAATAGAAGACAAATATGAAGTAGGGGTAAGTTTATTTAATGAAACAAAGAAATGCACACTAATGTTGACCAAAGCAATTAGTGGCTTCGTTTCCGGGGAACACGCTACACAACACCATTTAAGTTGGAAGTAAGACGTCGCACCAAACACGTCATAAATACCTGGGTGGATGTCGTCCATTGTAGGGCTACTGTGGTGGCCATACTGGATGTCAGATCAGCCCTGTTCATTCTGACTAGCTTGGGTAAAGAGAGAATTTTGTCTGATAGCAATGTCGGTACCCGTTTGTTCTACAACATTAGGCCACACAAATAAAAAAAAAGTGGATTGAGAAGGACAATATGCCGTGCATAACAGCAGTACTAAATTAATCATTTTGTATATTCTTTATCATATAGTGAATTTGTAGCCATCACTGGTGTAGTTCTTCGATGTGTAATTGCCTTTTACTCCATAACATTAGCACGATTACCATAGCCGAGTAAACATGTACTTTTTTAAGGTCGCTCACATCAAACTACCACTGAGATTACAATTATTTTCAAAGAACTATTTCTGAAACGTCTTTATATCGTATTTTAGAGATATTATTGAATTTTCGTGCACTGGTGCACATGATTTGAAACCAAGGGATGTACTTCATTCAGCGCAAGGTAAAATCTTCAATGTACATGCAATCACGCCATGATGTAAATAAGCACACTAAATGCAAACGCTGAACCAAACACCATTTTCATTGTTGTCATACTGGTATCACATTTTAACAAGTTAGGTATTTACAAAACGTAATTACTGGCAACTTTCAACAATTGTTATGCAATAATGCATCAACTATCAATAGCAAACTTGAGCACAAAAGGGAGAAGTTAATACAAGCATAACATCCTGCTAATGTTCAATTCTTGTCATCGTCCAATCACATTATACATATCTGAATTAGGTAGAAATGGTAACGGAGGAAAATTAAAGATATTTACTAGGGGTGAAACAATTCATCGATATATCGATACTTTTGCCATTTCGATACATGTATCGATACAAGAGGTGAAGAATCAATACAAAACAATATTTACCCTATAGAAGTTACTTTAATCTTCAGCAGTCGTAATTATTTATTAGTCGTTTGCCTTTTTATTCTTTCAATTGAGAATTTATCGGAGATGGCCATCGCAGGCACAGCCACTAAGGTTTGTCAGTAAAAAGAAGAAAAAAAAACTGTTGAAAACACCCACTCACCTTTTGCAAATTAACACAAGGTTACGTGGTTGAAATGTGCCCCCCCCCCTTTTCGCCGATTACATGCCAATTATTTTATCCCATCAGCATGTTCAGCCACTGATATTATATATCAACGTAAAGGAGACTTTCCAAATTTGTTCCCCATGTATGATTTAAGTACTTTAGTGATCATTTAATAACTACTTTTACACGAAGTTTCTCTGTTGCTTCGTACCTTGTCTATATGGATCAAATTTAAAGGCTACACTTCCAGTGTGTCACTCAGTGAAATATGTTACATTAAATTCTGATTGGTGGTTATTGTTTGTTGCAGAGATGCTGCCAGGATATTATATAAAGGGGGGAGCTCCCCCTTGTCACCAAAATAAGGGGAGAATAGAAACAAAATGAGGCGGAGGAGGAAACGGATATAGTTCATTATTTACCGAATACTTAAATATCCATCTCTTTCTTTCTTTCTGCTCTAATGAAATCAAAATCCTCAAAAGTAGTTTCCTCTAGTTGTATTAACATTAATCCGTTGATCACTGAGCCTAATTTGTTCCTTATCTGTGTATGAATATTGTTCTGTGCGAAGAACCCCCTTTCACATATGCATAGCTAGCTAAGCCAACTTGAACAAGTTGTAAAACTGTTCTTTATTGCTGTTATGTACAATTTTCAACAGCTCATAGGTGTTTTCTCTTGGATAGCTCTGCTCCAAAATAAAATTTTGCACTAACAGGAACCCTGCCAAAAGTCTCACTTTCTTGACTCGGTGCTTTGCTGACTACTATGCCAGAGTTCTTATCTGTTCCACAATGTTGTGTTAAGGTTTTAAGTCCATCAATGCCATAGTCAGCTTGTTCAGACAGAGGTATTTTGATAAAAAATAAATATTCTTACTTTTTAATTTCTTTTCAGATTCTTATTTATTCAATTTATCTTAACCCTTAGTGTGCTATATAGTTTTTTGAAGCACAAGATCCCTCAAGGCAGAATTGTTTGAGAAAAGAAATTAAAATTGCACTCTACTTTTAAATTGCCTGTATTTTAATTAGGCTTAATATTCTGCCTTTTTGACATTTAATTTCAAAATACCGCTTAATAGGGGGTTGACCCGCATGCCGTCTGTTTTTGTCCATCAAGCATGTACATCGGACTAGTATTCAACATTATTTTCGGGTTCAAAATTACTCACTGGTATTTCCAGTAACACTTTCCGGGCTCCAATAATCTCGTATACTTCAAAACTTTAAAAATCATTGTCATCATCGCTATCATAGGCCAGTATTCGCCGAATGAAATTGTCATCTGAAGATGAACCATGCTGGAAGTCAGCCATTTGGGATTTTGTATGAGCCCTTACTTTAAACACTCATTTGTAAAAACTTCCTTCATGAATGCAATGTTCAACCTTGACAATGCCTGTTCCAGGGCCCAATGTGCCAATCAAATTTAGTTTAACAACCGTTCATGTCAAGCTGAAGTACTCAGAAATGTAAACAGTTGCCTACTGGAAAAGACAGATAACGAGACAAGTGCTACGAGACCTCTACCGGCGGCGCTATATATGCCGCGATAAGCAATTTAAGGGTTAACAGTTAAATAAAAATTGCATACTGCGCAGAGTACATTTGTATATGTGCGACTTTCAACTAATGTGCGGGAGTTCTCTCGCATCACTGCTTTCCAAGTATGTGAATGCGTACAAATTTTGCGCAATTCACGCGCCCTGGCAGCATCTCTGTTGCTGCAGTTCAGGGTAAACAATAACCACCAATCAGAATTGACTGCAGCTTATCCACTGCGTGACACACCGGAAGTATTGGCATCCAAACTCGATCCAGGTAGATACAAAGCAACAGAGAAACTTCGTTTAAAATGGTTATTAAATGATCTGTAAATTACTAAAGTCGTACATGAAGAACAAGTTTGGAATGTTTCCTTTTACGTTGATATAGGTAATCAGTGACTAAACATGCCAACAGAATAAATAAAATTAGCATAGAATCACCAAGGAAGCAGATTTCAAACCGTGCAGGTTTGTCACCTTGTGTTAATTTGTTAATTTTGTATAGAAGGGAAGTGGGCATTGTCAATAGTTTTCCTTTTCACTAACAAAAACGAGTGCCTGCAATGTGATAGATTTTGGTTGTTAGTTATCTCCACTCCCTCACCTGGACTTGCTCTAGACAAGATTTTCCTTGCAGGTGGAAATTGCACTATATCTTCTGTGTTGAAGATAACACCGTCATGCCTTTCAAATTTAATTGAA
The DNA here is from genome assembly GCA_029931535.1 of Margaritifera margaritifera. Taxonomy (NCBI): domain Eukaryota; kingdom Metazoa; phylum Mollusca; class Bivalvia; order Unionida; family Margaritiferidae; genus Margaritifera; species Margaritifera margaritifera. Next base: position 846,385 of record JAQPZY010001256.1, on the reverse strand, counting down.
GACATGAAATTGATAATAAGATGTTTTAGAAGCATTCATGCGGTGTAAAAAAAAAAGGTGTGGTTACCAAGAGGAGTCCTGGATCCGATCAAATGGAGTAGCCTCAAATGGCCTAAATGATTGAATTAAAATCACTAACAACTAATATGTAGTCTGTTTGGATGTACTTTTTTTTATCTTGTCAAGCATGAAAATGGCATATGAACAGATGCTAAATCTATGTCTGTCTGTAATCTGCATACTAGAAATACAACCAATATGTCAACACAAAAAAAACAGCACAACCTTACCAATGACAGACCTTCTAAAGATGAAAAGACCATTAAGTTGATATGTGTATTGATAATGTATTGTATCGTAGGCTGTGCATCGTGAATCATATCGATACGTGGCACAAGTGTATCGTTTCACCCCTAATATTTACTGACTTTTGAAACCAATTATATTAATTCATAACATTTCCATCTAACAATTCATAATGATAGTCTCTGAACCACGAAGTAATTTTTTTAAAAATGATGTTACAATCGATAATATACGCCAATTGATCAGTAAAAAAAATAATAATAATAATTAAAAAAAAAAAAAACCTAAGGTGTCCCAAGACTTACAGTACATACAAAAATTCCTATAATTTTGTGTTCCAATTTTTTTAATCATAAAAAAATTACTTTTGAAAATAATTATGGGTGTCCCAAGACTTAGAAGTATCCCAAAACTTACCATAATTATGGTAGATATTATAAGAAATCTTTCAGTGAAAATCTCATGTTGATACTATTTTCAATTGAGAAGGAGTAGCAATAACAAGATTTACAAGGTGGAAACTACTGACACTAGTAAAAGTTCGCATCTCTTGAATGGACTAAAAATAACTCACCTCTACCTCTTCGAGAAGGCTCTCCTCTGAGTAAAAAAAGCCCCCCATTACTTTGTCCTTGCTTTCCATGCTGATCATCCCTAGTGTCATCATACTGTTGGGACCTGTACTGGTCTCCTCTATCTTCCTTTTCTCTACGATCTTTGTATACCATATCATCTCGCCTTTGTCTGTTGTCCTCATTTCGTCTCGGTCTATCATTTGGCTTTGGAAAACCACCTCTGCCATCTCTATTTCCTCTATTGTCTCTCTGCACATACCGATCTCGATCATCTTTTAACCTGTTGAAATCTCTTCTGTCTGGAGCTTTGGATCTGGACACATCTCTCGATTCTTGGACCCTGCCGTTAGAGGATTCACTGTATGAGCCACTATTTTCATCCACCGATACATCACTCTCCTCCTCCCTGTCCCTTGGCCTCCTGTTCACATCTTCACCCTCAGTGTGACCATCCTTCTCCTCCACCTGATGATCTTCCCATTTTCCCATGCTAAAAGTCTCTGCCTGATTGTTTTTTGATGCCTGGTCGGAGTTTGTTCGTGCTACTTGGTCTGAATAATGATTCCCTATCCTACGGGACCGACCATCATAACTTTTGTACTCCCTTGATCCACCACCACCACCACCACCACCACCACCACGACCCCTCCCATCTCTGTAACCCCTGGATACATTTGGGCCACGACCTCGATTTCTTCCTCTACCTCGCACAAACTCCCTCCCCCCTCTGCTAGAGTAGTGGTCTCTATCTCGTACACCAGGTTCATCTCGCATTCTCTTGGCAGGAGGCACATTTCTATCACGCCTATCTTCCCTATTTCCTCGATCTTCTTTCCTTTCCTTCTCAAACAACTTGTCCTCTTTTCCTTCTGGGATGCTATCTGAAGCTTTAGACCTGAAACTGGAAACCATTCAAAGTAAAGCTGGTTTTAAATATATTCAACAATGCACAAGTTCTGGACAGAAACTAAAATACTTCTTGAAATTATGAATATCCATTACTCTCAAATGAAATAAGGTAAAATTTATCGTAACAAGGCCATGGCCTGCGTGTAGAGCCGACAATCAAAGCATTTCTAAACGAGTACCATGAACAGCACATATGCCAGCCCAGTGTTTAGTAGTCCTCCGTGAAAGCATTAGTACTGTTACGACTCTAGGTCTTAAAATAATATAGCAGAAAGAAAGTGAAACCAACAATGTAAGTAATATCAACAAGCAATTTATTTCTAGACAATTAAAGTGAAAACTCAAACGACACTTACAATAACGTGAATTAATGTCCAAATAATCCAATAATCCTAAGTGTCCTAATCACAAGTCCTAAATATAGAATGTTCTGAACGAATTCTGTTAGCTCTGAATGTCCTGATATGCCAATATTCTTGAATGTTCCGAGGCGTTAGTACTCTTGAATATCCTGATATGCCTGAATGATGTAGTCCAGAATATCTTTGAATGAATTCACTTAAATTCCAAAGTATTAATCCAAAAATGAGAATGAACACATTTAGTAATTCCAATGAAGATTTCAAATAAATAACTTCTTTCTCTGAATTTGCTCTGATTTTCACAACTGTAACATCCGATTACTAAAATAAATTCCTAATAGATCGATCTTTATGAAATGAAGTTTAGCATCAGAATGAAGTCTTGCCTACCAAACCTATATAAATATAAAGTTGTCACCTGAAAAAATATTCTAGAATACAAGTAACTCTAATGGAAAAGACATTTTTCTTCCCCCCCCCCCCCGAGTTGTAGTGACCTTGACCTTTTGATGCCAAAACTGATCAATTCTTAGCAGCTATCATCCGCAAACTTTGGTGGAGGTGCATAGTTGATGAATGAAATTTCTGTGCATAAACCAGTTTTCTTCTTTCAGTCACAAAGACACTGACTCTCTTCATGAGCAAAACTCAAATCAGCACATGATGTCCAATAAATGTAATTGTTGCCTTCTTCCCTCAAGCAAGACAAAGAAGCTGAATATTGTGCTGATTATTTGAACTTTTTAGGAGAATGATTGTCCCTTTAGTTTTCAATGTGTTTTTGTTTGTTGGACATTTATAGATACATTGTCGCAAGCCACAGGCGACAAGCCGCTATGCTCTTTTATCACTAATGGCTGCCTCGGCCGAATTTTCCTCATTTTGCACAAGCATGCATTAAAAAAAAAATACATCATCAACAATGCAATATAACAATCTCCTAGACATCAATAAAAGTGCCCATTTGATTGATCAACAAGTGACTGTGTTTGAAAGAAGAGCTTTGATTGGCTCATTCAAACAGTGTGAAAGGCCATGCTGGGTGACAATGGTGAGAATATTTTACTCGTACTTGCAGTGACTGTTTACGCAAGTTTATGCATAATTCTTGAGAAACAAGGAAATCTCAGTACAGGCAGCAAAGGGTGATAAAGGAACATAGTGGATTGTCACCCATAGCTTGTGATGATGTTCCAACTAATTCTACAACGTAAAAAGCAATAGCTTGGTCATGCAGGCGTTTTGCATGAAAAAACATGGACAGTTTAAAATATCTCAGGTACTTGGCTAAAGTTAGTCTGGTTTCCTGACCAAACCCACTGAATCTAAAATGAAAACTTTGACCTGGACCAAACCCAGACAGACCGATATCTGGATTTTACCACAACAATCACATTTTCCTATTTTAAGTCCATAGTTTAAGGATCATTTCAGTAAGACTTGTCAATTCAAAAGAGTTAAAGGGTTGTCAAGTCTGCCTTAATCAAAATGAAAGCCATTAAACAAGATTGGTAACTGTTGATGGTGGAGAACTAGAGTTACTGTGCAGAAACGAAATTGGTAACAGTTGCACAGAGAAACATGATAATATAATATGCTCTGCCTTATGGTGAACATATAAGAAGTTTAACCAAAACTCTAACTGTTGATGATCCACCAGAAAAAGGATTGCTGTCTCATTTTCGAACTAACATCAACTTGAACAAAAGTGCAAATGATTCTATCCAATCAACATATATTTTTACCTTTATATGTGATGTACATTTTACAGAATTTTAACATCTCAACTCGTTAACCCTGCATGCCACATTTACACATCACGAAGTTGTACCCTACTTCCGAGCTCTATAACGTCAACATCATTTACGATGCACAAAGGAGAAAGATGCAGTTACGTAGTTCCACAACAATACCAAATAATGTAGACTTTCTGCTCACATTACAAAATACTGCCAAAAAAAACCACAGTCCATACTGCATACAGACAAATGAATGCAGAATCCTATGAGAAGTTTGAAATTAAGAGTAAAAGGGTGCCAGGAGACAAAAATCTTGGGTCCAATAAAAAAAAAAAAAAAAAGGATGCATACGTGAAATAGCCAATCGAAAACATCATCTTTTATACACCTTAGCATCCGGATAAATGAAAATCTCTTGGAAACAGATGTGTCTGGATGCATTCAGAAGTAACCCCAAATATGCATTTCCTACATGCATTTCAGGCAAAACTGAAAAGAATCTCAAGGGGACGAGTGAACCTTTTATATTTTATCCTGTAGAACTTCATTTTACATTTATTTACCAGGGTTTGTTTTTGTAAAGTTCTGCACAATTCTACATTTTCACATATTTAGTAGCACTTTGCCTTTATTTGACACCATATAGCCATTATTATGCTGTGATGCTGTTAAACGAAAATGCATATCAATCAATACGTACAATAAATAATACCATATATTCATCCATGTGCAAATTAGTTCACAGCTGAATCTTTTCCATTTCATTCCACACTACAAACTGTCAAGGTTTTCATCAAGGCAAACACAAATTATAAAGTTACTGTACATTCTTAGCTGAATGCACTTTAAGTAATCATGAAAAAAGTGAGAGAACTTCATCTATCTCAGGAATATTAAGAACGACAAAAGCAGAATCTTACCTTTCCTCTTTCTTTTGTTCCTCAAGCTTTTCATTCTTGGGTTCAGCTGGGGTTTCTTTAAATGTGTCATGTTCTTTAAGGGGCTCCTATAAAAGACAGTTTCTATGTAAAAAGTTTCTTTGATTCGATCAATTGACATGTATTATTTTTGGCAACAGGGCATGTATTTAAATTTGTGAACTTAGGTTTTAGAAGATAAATTTCATGGGTTAAAGAATTTGTTTATTCTATTCTGAAAATCTGTCATGGTTGGATCAATGGAGATGTCTCAATATATTCAACTATACAACTACTATCAAGAGAATTGACTAATAAAAACTTGTCTTTCATTATATGAATAAAACTCGACGTCAATAACTAGAAAATATTTTAAGTGCAAGAAATAACTATGAAGCAGAAGTTAACAAAATATTTTACTATTTTGGAAGGTTTCACTGTGATCTCAGGTGTCTCAGACTTTTGCGTGTCTCTTGAAGAATCATTTTTCTTGTCATTAGAAGCTGTGGAGGCAGTAGACATGTTGGACGCTGTCCGTTTCAGTGAAGTGTAATTGCTCCTTGGTGGCAAGTTCTGCTGAGACTCTCGTAATGTTATTGGGGGTGGACAGCTTGGAGGGTCTCGTTCTGCAAGATGCAAGAGTACAAAAGATCACCAAAATGATTGTCAAATGCACGTCACAGCCCAATATTCTTGGAACTTTCAACTGTATTGGTTTACTCCATGTATCATCTGATTTCGGGCTTATGAGCTAAGAATGCCAAGGGATACTAAATCTGACACTTTCTTGTCCTGAAATATAACTCCTATTTTGTCCTAACTAATAAAAGATGAATGAAGACCAAGTTCAATCTTCAATTTTAGGGTTTACTACATGTACACACCACCTGGTGTCTCCGTAGCATAACAACAATAGACTGGGAAGTATATATAACTTTACCAGCATCAGTTTTGGTTACTTTGGTTCCAAACAATATCAGAGAATCTGGAATTCCAGCTACATCTAGGAAATTCCTATGCTTGATGTGGTCAGAACTAGACACAACTACACCATGGCTACAGAGATTTAAATATTTCATATTGCTTACAGTGAATGTAAAACGCTCCTCAATTTTAATATTTTCAAAATTTAGTTTTATGGTCAGAAAATTGAAAGGGTCAGCATCCAGGAAAATTGGAGGATCTGCATATTTGGGTTCATGATGGTAATTAAAATTTTGAGGTGGTTATGGAGAAAAACAGAGTTATTGTTTTAATTTTAATTTAAGGCCAAAAATACCAAATATTAATCTAAAAATGTGTGACTAACAACATTTAATACTGGAAATGGTATAATGAATATACATGTAATAATATAAAAACAACAAATATTTTAGGCATAGCAATATCATTATAAAGTGTTACGACTCTATGGTCTAAGAAAAATGTAACAGAAAGAAAGTGAAACCAACAAATCAAGTAAAAAATCAACAAGCAATTTATTACTAGATAATTAAAATGAAAAATCAAAAAGTCACTTACAGTAATGTGTTTTGAAATCCTAATAATCCAATAAGAATGATTGTTCTAATCACAAGTCCTAAATATAGAATGTTCCGAATGCACGGCTGTGTCCTTGAATGTTATGATGTGCTAATGGTCTCCAAAGTCCTGATGTACTAGTAATCTTGATGTGCTGATGTCAAAATGAAGTATTCCAAAATCTCTGAATAAGTTCAGTTAAATTCCAAAATCATTAATTAAAAATCCAAAATCCAAAAGTTTATGAGCACTGTTATAATCCAATGAATATTTAAAATAATTCCTCTCTTAGAATTTGGAATGAATTTTCACAACTGTAATAGCTCTTTACAAGACTGATGGTAATGTCAAAACTGAATAAATGTCCACCAAACATGGCATATATAAAGATTGGTCACATGACAGAATGTTCTAGAACATGTGTCATCTTAATGGAATTTTACTTGTAAACAAAAATCAACCTTGACCTTCAAATTGAGAAAACATATTGATCAAAACAGCCTAATTCAAGGACACTAGTTAAACATGTTTTTCCTGATAAACATTAAGATTTAAGCAAATATTAAAGTGAAGAAACATTTATAATTTCCTAAAATATTTATAATATTATATAAACATCATACATAACAAGTGTTAGTGTCTTAAGTTTATCTGCACAATGAGGTTACTGCTGTAGATCAGAAACCCACAAATACCTACCTGGGTTTTAAGTGCAATGTGTAGTTGGTTTTGTTTGGTTGTTTTTCTTTTGGAAGGGGGGAATTAATTATATTTATGTAATACTTACCTGCTACTAATGCATTCCTTTTCTTTTCCGGAACTGAAGTCCCCATCCAAGCTATAAAACTGCCTCCTCCAACTGGTATTGGAGCATTGTAATGTTCTAGAATACCATCCTCTTTCGACTTGACCCAAATGTGCAGGACATCTGAACGGGGTTGGAGGAGGATAATTAAAACTAGTTTACCCCCGCCACTCCCCGAAGTACATTTTAATAATAGTAATACAATATCTGCTACTACTGCACTGCTGAATTTGCCAGTTAGTAGATGGCCTCAACTAATAGACATGAACTATTGAACTTTCTCTAAGAGTAGAAGAAATGTCTACTGTAAACTGGCATAAGGTCGAGCCACTTATTGTTCCATAATTATTGGGCCCAACAAAAAATGCCTTTGTGAAGGCAAAATGAGAAGATAGTGTGAGACAGCCAAAATGTGGCTCTCATAACATCGAAAGAAGAGATATTCAAACAAGTCCAACAAGTAGTGACAACACTAAATTCATGGGCTTTGATTCTAATAAATGATGGATCTCTCTCAGTGAGGGTTTGTGAGTTTAACGCCATTTTTCAGCACATGATACATGGCGGCCAGCATGTTTTGGTGGAGGAAGAACCCGGAAAGACCCCCAGAAGAACCATCGACCCATGGGAAGATACAGGCAATCTTTCTCACAAACCCAGTGATCTGTAAAGGCAAGTGCCTTAGATCACTTGGCCACCCGGGGCCCCTCTCTCAGTGAGGGACAGATAAGCTCTCTTGACAGTGATGATAATCCACCTTGAAACTGTGGATGCTGAAATATCAGAGGAATCTTCAATAGTGACGCTTCTGACCTTTCCTTCTCCCTTTAGAATCCAAATAAAACCATAATGCTCTAACTGGCCAAAGCAGCCAGTCTTGGTCATCCCCAGCATAGATATTACCAAGACGGAGGATCTCAATATGAAGTGGAGCTACTGAAGGTAACCGATTCTTAGCCAAAATACCCATGATGGCAAAGAAGCCACACAGAGTTGTAATTATAGTTGAGTCTTAAACAACCATTTTCAACAGACAATGCGTGAAACTCACTTCTCCTCGCTGATGCCAAGGAGAGCAGAAAAAGTCTTAAGCACAAGTTTTAAAAGGAAGCTTCACTCAATGGTTCACAAGGGGGATTTGACAAAGCCCAAAGGATGCAGGGGAGATTCCATCTAGGCATTCGTGATACCTTATATCAGAAAGATGAGTGGCCGACCCAATGGCAGGACCCCAGAGAACTTGAAAGTATTGAAAAGAGCTGCTCAATAATCTTCAATAGTGGACACTGAACATTCTTTCTCATCAGAAAAAAAAAGAAAGTCTGCAACTGTGCTCAAAGGGTGACAGCTAGGATTAATGCATTTCCTACTGCACCAATCACAGACGATTCCCCACTTTGCATTGTAAACCTTAGAGATGGACTGTCTCCTGTTTGAACGATGCAGTTTGCAACCTTGCTCACAAACCGGTCCTGGTGGATTGATCGCTTTATATGAGCCAAGCATGAAGGTGGAGAATCTGTGGACTGTTGTTGAGTAGAGACTCAATGTGCTGCGACAACAGGTACCTCCTCAGTGATAATCTCCTAGGTTTTTCTACCAACAGGTCGAGCAAGTCCCTGAACCATGACCGCTGGGTCCACAGGGGGGTTATCAGGGTGGGCTGAGCAGTGGAGATCCTGACTTGGTGAAGCATCTGCAGAATTAATCTGAAGGGTGGGAAGGCATACATGAACAGACGATACCACTTTAAACTGAAAGCATCCACTGCCCAGACCCTCTGATCTGAAACTGGGGAGATGTTAAAGGGGAGCTCGTCGTTTGATCTCATTGCGAACGAGTCCACCTAGGTTCATCCCCAAAGCATGAAAAGTGCCTCTGCTACCGACTGTTGCCAAGACCATTCCGTGAAGACCACACAGGCCTCCCCCCTCTGGGATGGACTGTTTGCCAGGAGATTCCTCTTGCCTGGGAATATGGCAGAATTGGAGAATGATCTTCTCCAAGGCTATCATATGGAGGAGGTTTCAGACTTCCATGCAAAGAGAAGGAGCATATATACTTCTTTGCCTCCCGAGGTATGCTACTAGTAACCTTCTGCCTGAGGCTACCACAACACAATGACCTGTACTAGGTTGACATGCCATCGTAGGGCAAGTGACGCTGTCTGCATTTCCAAGTTGTTTATGTGAAGAGTCATTTCTTCCCAGGACCAAGAACCCTGAAGAATCATGCCCTCCAGCTCCAGGCGAGCGCCACACTCTGCATCCTAAGTGTCGGTGTACAGAAAGGAGCTGTTAGTCTGTTTGGGATGTGGGGACACTCTTTTCCAGGAAGCGAGTAGTCTTTTCCCTTTGTGGTGCCATGGATGACCCCTCCAGATCCCTCCTGGGAACGTCCAACAAAGATGATGAGGAAGAAGGGCCTTTCTTCCTCCCCATACATGTGTGGCAACTTTGAGCCAAGTCCCACACTTCATTGGACCACAAACAGCACATGGGGCATCTGTCCATGCATACACATAAGTGGTGTGAGAGTGCCACAGGGCCTTCATGTGCCAACACTTCCCCACACCTTGTGATATTATACTCTGAAAGAGAAAATATGCAAAGAAACTATTTTTTTTTCCAGAATAAAAAATGGGTAGGTTATACTTACCCTAGCACAGAAAGAGTGAATGGGGAATACAAATACTTACTGCTTTGAAGGGTATGAAAAAACCCTGAAAATTATCGAGAGCTCAAATAATACCGAAAACATAGCTAGGACAAGAAAAATTAATTCTCAAACAATCTAAAACGGTAACTAGAATGCCTAAATACATATTGGACACAATAATGAAGGCAATTTTCACATAGCGAAACGCACACGTCTAACGCATATGCATGTCTAAGGATTCTAGATACGGGCTGTGATGCAGCAGTCAGACTGGTTCTTGTTCTTTCAGTTTAAGAACATTCATGCTCTAATACTAACTGGAAGAGGGAACTGTCTAGCCTGGACAGAGACTTTCAGTCCCAGAAAAGGAAAGCAATGCACTAGTATTAGATATTGTATTACTGCTATTACAACAGCAAATTTATTTCCAATATTATATAAAAATAATCAGTTTACTTGAGTCTTTTTCTTTTTGAATTTTACAATAAATTTTAATTTCATATATTTTCTTTGGCTTCAAACCAGATTATTCCATTTAATTGCTAAAGTGTATTATTTTACTATTTTAAGCTTTTTAATGCTTTAAAGGGGGATAACTTATCACAACACAAAACCTGCGATTCTCAATGACTTGATCATAGGTAACTTCCCTCGTTTTAATATGCAAATTGTTATTTTGGCTTCTACAGTGGTAGTGAAGTCAGCCAATCAGATGCAAGATTACCTCATTAATATGCATAGATCTCGCTTTTTATCAAACTTGTCTCAGATTTTGATGATATTAACCCGTATTCCAAGTTGTATTAAAATCAGATCAGAAATATGAACTCCAGAGTGCCAACAAGCAATCGTTGACAGATGGACACAGGGCCATACAATAAGCTCACTTGGCCTTATAGCCAGGTGAGCTAAAACAACAAATTCCTTAAAGGTGCTGATGCTTTACTGTCCAAAAATAATTTGTAGAAACAGGATTTTGTAGGAATTCATCAGGTCCATTCCTTCTGTACTTAATTTTATTTTAATTGCCATGTAATGAAATCCTCTAAAATATTAGAGAAACTTCAACATCCCAATTATGGTAACAAAATTATTTTCTTATATATATGAATATGTTTACAAGTATAGTACAAAAAACTTTGTCACATCTTTTGACTTTGAAACTGACATCATAAATGGAAGATCACTGAACTCATCTCAGATACTGCCAAGAAATACTCACATGCTAAACTTTGTTTAGTATATAAATAATATTCTTGTTTAAAATGCCCAAGTTAGTCAACTGGCATAATTTAAGGTATTCTTCAGGTGTATTCACAAACTGGGTTAAATAAAATTTAATTCAAACCTGTTTATCACATCATGCTCATAATCCACCACAGATATATATTAAAAAAACCCAGACAGTCACGACCTTTGCCGACCATCAACTTGTTTATTCAAATAAAACTAATTACAAAGTCTGGTCAAAATTTTATTTGTATATGTACAAGTTACATTTTTCATAAGCTTGGAGAAGTAAAAAAATTGAAGTAGTGACCTAAACCCCACAAAGTTCAAGTAGGTCTGGTTTTCAAACTTGTTGACAAGAGACAGATTTGCACCAATTTCATTCAGGACCAATTTATGTTTTAGTGAAAACCACCATTCTTTCAAGAGTGGTGATAAGATTTTTTAGATGGGCTCTATGGCTGCCATCTTGGGAGGTCAGCTCATCATCATTATCATTTAGGCTACATGTTTTGTTTTTTGTGAAAAGTTTACATCAATCGATACAATCATCCATTCAGGCAAGGAAGCCACAAGATTATCATTTGGCCACCAAGGCAGCCATTTTGGAGGTTTACTCATTAACATCCTTTTAATACAGGACCAACTACATACTATAGGAAGTTATTTTGTAATAACCCAATGTCAATCCCACTATCCATTCAGAAGTAGTAGTCATAATAAGATTTTCATGATAGCTGCTGTGGACCATATTGGATTGTCATTTCTGCATCATTTTCATTCTGGACAAACCATATATCATAATGTTTTTGTGAAAACCTCCATGTCGATATGACCATCCTAGATGGCCACTAACATACAATGTACAGATGATGACTTCAGGGCTGCATCTAGGATTTAGTAAATTTAGGCACCGTTCCCCGTTCAACATCAAAAGAGGGGGGCCAATCTGCCAGATCACCTTAATATGCATGGATTTCACTTGTGACTGCACTTGCCCGAGACCTTGACAATATAATCTCACATACCGAATCTGATCGAAATCTGGTCAGAAATTAAGCTTCTAGTGTTCACAAGCGATGGCTGATGGATGGACCGACAGCTGACGACAATACAAGATAAATGGTCATACCATAAGCCCATTGCACATTCTTAACAAAAATTAAAACCTGGTCACATCATACATCACATACATTGCCATCACAAGAACAGTCCATTTTTTTTTACAGTTAAACACCTAAGCCCTAATGCCAACATATTTCACTGGCAATTAAATACTTCAAGCTCATCTCAGCTTTCTATGGCTAAGATATTTGAACTTAAAGACCCAATGCAAAAAAAATGTAAATGTCATAGGTGAAGAACAGTTGCAAGTTCAACAGGTAAACATTTACATATCACAGTATCGGTGGAGATAAGATTTGATTATTTTGATCTTAAAAGCAGACAGTCAAATGAAGTGTTCATAATTCTTGGCAAATCTAAGACTAAATGCCTTTTTCAAACAATTTCATGACTGTCTTGCCAGTAAAAACAAAGTGATAAATAACATGCTAAAGCTTCTGTAATATCCACCCAAATAGTAAAATTCACAATATCTGTATTTTCACAATCCATGTACATATACGTTTGTACCATGTGCTGGGAGATGGCATTAATTAGCCTAGCCTGCTGCCCAATTCCAACTCTACAGAAATATGAACATAAACGAGATAAGCTTCACATACTGTGGTATCCACTACTGCGAGGCTGGACTGACTGACTCCATGACATGTCCCTCTTGACATGATCCCTTGACTCCTGAGCTCTACGATCATACAGTTGATCTCTGCGGCTTTCCACTTCTTCCCGGTTCCCTCGCCGATCCCGATCTTCTCGCTCTCGTTCCTTCCCCTTGTCTCTCTCCTCCTCTGTTTGCCGCTTTTCGTCCTCCTTCCTCTCACTTTCAATGGGCTTTAACCTCTCCTCCCTGTTAAACAATGAAAATATTCCATTAACACATAGACTACTGTAATAAATTAAGTGTTGGGACAGGAACAAAAATTGCTTTTTGTTACAGAAAAATAATAATTTTCTTTTGTCTAAAGTATGTACATTTGTTTAATTATGTAATGAAAAATAAAACCTTTCCAGTGTCCAAGCATTTACAGACACAAAAAAATTTAAGACGTAATCAGCAAGATTGCCAAACATCACACCAGCAGTAATTAGCTTGTTCAGTTATCAAGTCAATAAACTTTTACAAGTTTACTGTGATTGCTTTCATATTATTGTCCGTGCATATTTTCTTCTTTCTTGCATATTTATGACTTTCACCAACATGAAAATTAAACAAACGATAATTCTTGCATATTTATGTCTTTCACCAACTTGAAAATTAAACGGTAATTCAAGACTTTCTAGTCCACCAATGTGTGGTTATGGGAGTCTTACTATCGGACTCAGTAATTACTCGGTGCATATTGTGCCTAGCATCACCTCAGTCTTTCTAGCAACCCTCTGTGAAAAAGTAGGGCTACTTCATAAAAAATGGGGGCAAAATAATGATATTTTATACACAAAAAAAGTGAAATTTATGTAAATTACTGAAAAAAAATTAAAACCTTTACTTGGCTTGCCTTCATAAACTTGAACAAAGCATGCTCTTACATACTAGGTGTCTCATTTAGGCAAGGTTGCATCTTTCTTCTTAAACACCCAGCTTCACAGCACAGAGACCATATAAGAATTTGTCACTACAACCGTTCATGCAGTATGTAATAGATTTTCAACACAAAATTTATAAAAAGTAGGATAGTAGGGCCATTCTGGAAAAAGCAATATTTCTACATGGAGCCCCTCTAACTTCGACCTTTGACCTGTAAACCCCTCACAAATCAATAGGAAATGGTCTAAATTGCAAGCCAACTACAAGGTTTAGCCAAGGCATGTGGTACAAAACTTCAGTTTTGTGGAAATCATTCTTCATTTGATCAGTCCATGGACCTTGACCTTTAACCCCAAAATGAATAGGTGTCATCCTTGTCTCAAACGCAAACCATCTCCAAAATTTATCTGTTCGAAGTAGTTGATAAAGAACTCGATACATCGTGTGGAAACTATTTCTCTAACAAAAGTTACTGTGACCTCAACTTTTAACCTTTTGACCTCAAAGCAATAGTGTCCTTCTTATCTTGAATGCATGCCCCTTGCAAGTTTGGTCGACGTATCTGCAAAGTTATTGTGTGGAAACATTTTCCTTCTTCAAGTCCTATTTTTATTTTACTTTAAATTTGGCACCATATAGCCATTACTGTGCTGATGTGCTGTTAAATCCTAATACATACATATTCTTTCAGTACCCTTCAAGTGAAAAAATTTTGATCCTTATTTTTAAAGGACTTTTCCCGGTTAACCTTTTGATTTTATTTTAAATACTTTTTACTGAACTTGGGCATTTTTTTTTTTACCTTTCATCCTACAAGAGAAAATATTTACATTTATTTGGAAGGGTTGATCTTGCTGAAGATTTGAGCAATTTGTAACCTTTATATTTTTAGAACCTTTCAAAGTCTTTGCCTTTGTCCTGTGTTATGACTCTATGGTCTAAGAAAAATGTAACAGAAAGAAAGTGAAACCAACAAATCAAGCAAAAATCAACAATTTATTTCTAGATAATTAAATGAAAATCAAGACATTTACAGTAAGGTGAATTAAGATCCAAATAATCCAATAATCCTAAGTGTCCTAATCATAAGTCCTAATACAGAATGTTCCAAATGAATTTCAGTATCCTTGAATGTGCTGATTTGCCAATAGTCTTTAATGTCCCAATGTGGCAGTAGTCTTTAATGTGCTCCAGAATATCTTTGAACAAGTTCATATAAATCCCAAAATCATCAACTCAAAATCCAAAAGTCTATGAGCACTTTTATAATCCAAGGAATATTTTAAATAATTCCTCTCTCTGAATTTGGAATGATTTTTCACAACTGTAAGGACTCCTTAAAGACTGATGGTAAGGTCGAAACTAAAACTGTCCACTAAACATGGTATATATAAAGATAGGTCACATGACAGAATGTTCTAGAAAATTATATGGTGTACGTGAATTTTAACATGTAATTCTAAAGGAAATTCTAGTTTTATCTGTAAACAAAATAAACCCTGACCACAAATTGAATCAACAACTTGTTTGCCAAAACCATCCTTGAACTCAAATACTACGTAAACAACCTAATTCAAGGACAATAGCTAAACATGTAAACCTTATAGATAACATTAAGGTTTTAGCAAATATTAAAGTCAAGAAACATTTACAATTTCCTAAAATATTTATATTATTATATAAACATTATAAATAACACCTGAGGGACTACATTTTTACGTTGATATGAAGGGTTTATGTTCATAAAGTGGTTCTCAATTTGGTTATTTCTATTTAAACTGTTTACACCATATACATACATACTTTGACCTTTCGAGTCCGAAATCAAGAAGTTTCTTTTTTGTCATTAATGCAAGCTACTTACAATGTTTGGTAATGGTAGATCATGGAAAACTGGTTATTATGCAGAAATGCACAAGGAAACGGATGGATGAAAGGACATCTTACCATGATACGTTCCAACGTATGGCCAAAAAAAAATATGGTTGAAGTATTACAATGCATTTCGAGTTTTGTAACTGGAGTAATTATCTCTGAACTGGTGTTGACATAAAAACCTGCCATCAAAATGTTATCTTGGATAAATGAAGATTTACGCAGAATTTTGTCCATCGAAAGTGAAATGTGGAATTTAAATCCTCACTGAAATTTTTTAATAATTCTGCAAAACAACGATTGACAAAATTGAACAACAATAGCTTAAAATAAACATTCAACATGCATTCACATCAAACCAGTATTAAAAGGTAATAACAGAGTAACCATTAAGGACTTATGATGGGTTGGCTTTGCAAAAGTAAGGAATCAGAGATAGTGTAACCAAATGCAATCAAGATAAATTCCTATCCTAAGCATTTAAAAATCATCTACTTTACATGTTAACTCTATCAAACTAAACTTTGCAACGGAGTTACAAGAACAAAAAAAAACAGCACATGACATACCCATTAAGACCTTTCCCCTATTAATAACCGTAATCTTTGAGATCGGGGCTTGAGAACTCTATGACAAGATGTGGACATAGATCAAGTTTTATCACAATACTTAAAGGGTTCAAAAGTGAGAACCTGAATAAGGAAACAAGCCACTGACTTGCATTATATTCCTTGTTATGATCTTTACCAAGAGGCAGGGGGTATGACTGACTACACAAGGCACTCAAGATATATACAAGGCTAAAGTTTAATTAAAATATCTTTATTGGTTAAAAACTATACCTGTACATGAATATAGGCAAGTTATTTATATTTTGCCTTACTGTAACCTTGACCTTAGCTATGGTATATGTTACTCTTTGTAGCCACTATATACAACTGGCTCAAGTTTCAACAGAATATCTTGTGTGGTTTAGAAGTTGCAGATAATGATACACAGCATGGCTATGTTATGTAACACAGTCTATATATGATGTATAACTGCCCAAGTTTAATGAAAGTATCTCAAGCGATTAAAAAGTTATACTCTGGAGGGGACACAAGTCACAGAATTACATTTTCAATTGCCCCAAGCTTGACCTTGAGGCACTGGGCATGGCTATGGTATGTGACACCCTCTACAGATGATATATAATTGACTAAAGCTTCATTAAAATATCTTCAGTTGTTCAAATGTTATACTCCAGACATGGATACAAGTCATATAATTACAATCTCCCTTGTTGTGACCTTGGGGGGGGGGGGGGCTGGCTGGGCTGCTACTTGGCTATGACATGTGACATGCAGTCTATATATGATATTCTGTATATATTTGGTAAAAGTGTCATTAAAAACACTTAGTGGTTCAAAAGTTGTACTCCAGACAAGGATACCAAAAAGAATATGCCCACCTGTCACTCAGTCGTCTACTGTGGTCAATCTTTTCAGCTTTGTCAACTGGAGTTCGTCTATCCTCCCTCTCTGGGGTGTCATCAGGAGGGTCCTTCTGTACAATTGGCTGACGGCCCGATTCCTTCCCTCTCCTCTCCTGTTCATCTTCATAGTCGTCAAAATCTTCCTTGTCAGATATGGGCTCATAGGGATCCTTGTCCAACTCACGGTCACCTCTCCTCTCCATCTCCCTGTGATAATCAGTAACAGAACATTAGCTTCTATGTATGTTTCATAACCAGCAGTGTACTTCTTATCATTATGAATTGGAATATGACAACAAAATTACTATTTAAGAATCACAAAGTTCAAATACTTATCCATATGCTTGAAGTTATTCGATTTTTTAAATTACAGGTTTGGATCAATATTGCGAGATAAAGACAACAGTCAGACATATAATAAAAAGCAAATTACCTCCTGTGGTCTTCATGTCCCCTGCCATCCAATTCTGAGTACATCCTCTGATCAAACATTGGTGCCCTGCGCATATCATCATATGGGTGGGCTGGACCATACCAAGCTCTTGGGTCACGTGGGACTTGGTCATAAATCTCCTGGCGACCAGATTCCTCTGCATTTTCTGGTCCAGATCCATGACTGTCAGTTCTTCTTCTCATTGACTGGTACATGGGCATTCCTGGTGAAAATATATTTTTTACAAATATATTACAAATTCTTATGGTCAGCAAAGCACTATACAAACATGGCAGGCAGCTCAGTTTTCAGATGTATTATTCTGAGTCAAGTCAAATCATTAATAATTATATCGTCCATGCTACGAGTTATCTGAGCATAATACTACTTTTAAGGCTTGTAATCCAACCCTCCAACCTCCAGTACTGACCACATTCCATGATGGAATAGTTTTGTCCACCCTCAGCCACCTCCCAAACCACCCCTGCATTTTGCACTTAAATCATTAACATTCTGAGCATTTACACTCTTTAGGCACTCATAAGCCAAAAATGCTGTGCATTGTTTCAGCCAGGTTTGAAAAAGGGGGCAAATTGGTGCCATTCATTTGAAAAAGTGGCCAATGGTGTGATCATAATGGGCCAAGCCCACAATAAAATGAGCCATCAATGACCTAGTCTATTTTACATTTGCATGAAAAACCGAATCGATAACCTTCTTTTACAAGATTCTCCTCTTTGATGCCTCCGACCTTATTCTGTGTGTTTGTGTGTTAGGTGGGGGGGTCTAAGTCTACATTTTTATACCCCTCCAACATTATAGTCATCTACCATTTTGGAACCACTATTCTTCATCAGAAGTTTCATTTTCTGTTTGACTTTTACCTTAGCTTTTCTGGGTTTCATCAGCTTATTTACTAAAGTTATCATGTCTGCGGTCATTTTTACCGCTTTCATAATTTGAGCACAATACTGGGGTAAAAATAACATCAGTTATCCATCGTTCCATATCTACCTTTTGGTGAAACTTTGCCACCTTTACAAATTACAAATGGCACTACATCAAGGTCATATCACATGACTGGAAGCACATACTTATGACTATCAACGAGACTACAAATTTATCTTTTAGTAATAAATGTTATTAAAACGGGAGTGCAATTTACCTCAATATGTTACTTGAATTTGATGCATATTTTTTAATTGAAACTATTACAATTTGTTCACATTCTGAGTTTATTCTTAACATCTACCAAGAAATTGTGTACAAGAATATTTCCAGACAATCCAGAAATTTGCCATATATGGAATTTGGAGAATGAGGGAAAACAGATAATCTATGCATAGTGACCAGAGCACTCAGAAAGGATCACTTGATAGCTTACGTTCATTGTTATAAAAAAGAATTACCGAGGAATTCGAACTTTTAATTCTTTATTGGCACCTCTCTATCACATTCATTTTTTTTGCACCACTTTTGGAGCATTAAATCTCTTTTTTCTGGGACTTGGGTGTCTATTTTGCGGAAATCCCACAAGGGGGTGTCCTGGCTGAAACACTGGTGATGCACAAAGGTACAAGTCAGGAGCAACAAGATTTATTATCCATCTGATGCAAAGTTAATGGCTTGTAATCTATTCAATTTTGTTTCACTGTCATAGATCTACATGATGCCTGCTAAATTTCACCATAAACATACTACATGGTCAACCATGTGATATCCTACCAAATATTGTTGTGTCAGCTGCAACCGAGAGTTATTCTGTACACTCAAAAGAAACAAGAAAAGTATTTTTAGTAACTTGCTCAAGTGTCAAGTAAACATGCTTAAAAAAAAGATAGGGTTTTCCTTGTTAAGTTTTACCAGTGACCTCTTACTAGTGACCAAGCAGAATCCAAACAGAACATAATACAAGTGATCCCTAGTTTATTTACTTTTGTAATACTAGTAATGAATTAGAAATACGAGACCTGGCAAACCAAACATGCACCAAAATGTTATTGGTAAATAAAGATCAGTTCAACTTACCCTGCATATCCAGAGGAGCTCTAAATTGCATGAATGGGTGCGGTGGCATGGGTCCCCAGGTGTAATGTCCCCATGGAGGTGGGGGGCCCTGGCCTGGCCGCATCTGGCTGGGCATACCAGGCTGCGGCGAGGTAGGAGGGCCCTGCTGTGGCTGAGACTGTGTGGGAGGCTGCTGGGGAGACTGTCGCATGCCACCAGACTGGGGAGACCCCTCCTGAGACAGCTGTTTTTGAAAACGTGGAGGCACACTGCGGTTGTACTGCTTTCCCCCATACTGAGCTGACTGACCTCCAGACTGTCAAGAAAAAGTGTTTATTATTTTTGTTTGTTGAAATCTATTCCAAACCCAATGGAGGTCAATGACTTTTTGCTAGTCCTCTCAACCTGATGTAACCCCTGTCTGATTTTTAATTTCATGTGGCAGCAACAATCATCTCCCCCACCATAATACTCAAATCGATACGATATGATGTCCAATAAAACTAACCCAATAAAACTGCTGCATTCCCTCTTTTTTCCCCCCAATAATCTGATAATGCCTTTTTATACCCGTGCTGATTGTCTGAACTTTCTTAGGAGTCCGATTGTCCCTTTTGCCATCAACGCATTTTCATTTGCTGGATGAAATTTCTAGATTAAGCAAAGCTTTGATCATGCAGGTGCTCTTCATGAAAAACATGCTTCACCTAAAGCGTCTCAGGTACTCCTGTAAAAGTAATCTGGTTCCCCGACCAATTCCACTGAATCTAATATCAAAACCCATATCCGTACAAAAACCAAAACAAGCCAATATCCAGATTTGACTGTAACAATTGTATTTTCCTATTGTTTGCTATTATTCTTCAAGTATATAATTTAAGGGTAATTTCAGTACAACTAACGGTCAACATGTAAGGGCTGGCATGTCTGTAGTTAGGATTGTGCAAATAAAAACCAAGATATGGCGTGTAATTTTGGCAACCTGCATGACCAGTAGTCCGTTATTGGCCACATCAAGGTCCAAAATCAATAGTTTTGTAGCTTCTCCTACAGTATCTCTACGGCTAATGCAAAAACAGCTTCGACGCTTCAGCACCCCCACCCTCACACCCAATGTTTAATTAGTTCTGCTAATGCAAGACGATACAAATGTGCATTATTTTATTACTTGTTAAGACAAATCTTTCAAACATAGTGATCACAAATCCTGTTGCTTGATTCTTTTTGTTCATGGTTCATTACAATTCCAGACTCATGGACTTTACATAATCAACAGTAATGTCCTAATTCATAGTTACACCGCCATACAATTTGATGCCTTATAGCAATATCCATGCAGACACTATATGCAAAACTTAAACCCACGTCAATGTAACATGAAATTTAGGTCAGAACGACCTACTGGGTACTTTTGGTAAGATGGTAGTATACTCACCAGGATGCATCTACATACCATGCCTCGATGGTCAATAATACCCGAAATAATGACTGAAGTGCAAAACCTAACCAATGTCACCCAAGTGTGAAATTTAAGTTAGTAACCCGTTTTCTGGTACAATGGTATTGCACTCACCAAGATACATCAACATACCAAGGTGAATGACTTTGGGAATGACAATACCCGACAAACGACCTAAAGGCAAAACTTGTATATTGTGACCTAATTTGATCAATAAGGATAGAGGTTACATAAAGTTCCAGCAGGCATTTGTCACACAAGAGTTTTGCAGGTGGATTTTTGTTTCCAGAAAATACAGCTTTTTGCAACAGGCATCACAGGAAAATTATGTTTATTTTAGGTCTTAATGTAACTTGCTTGCTGAACCTGGCATGTCTTTGTTAATGGAATATCCACGAAAGGTATCTTAATATTTTGTATCCTAATTGTCCATAAAACATACCTGAGAATACTTGTTCCCATCCCGTGACTGAGGCCTATCACTCTTCTCACTGCTGTCACTCTGTGTTTCGCTGGCTCGGCCATCAGACTTGTTCTCCAAGTCTCCATCTTTCTCATCCTACAATATGGAAGTCAACATGCCAAGAATAATTTGCTGAACTAGATCTTCTATATACAACCACAAGTGCTTGGCTCGATAACCTAAAATTAGCATTCTGATATAGGAATCTTTCTTTCCTTCTCAATACTTTATTTTTTATCTTTTGAATAGATGAGTATGTGATACGAATTATGCACCAAACCAAAATCTTGCAATACGTTGCAATACGTCGGCTGAAAATAATTGTATTTCCTTTCTTTAGAAAAAAAAAAAAAAAAAAAAAATTTGTACATTCTAAAGGAATAGTGAACAATTTCCTCAAATAAATAGATCCCACATCCACCACCTTGTCGGAGATATATTATAGGCCCAATGTGCCCTCCTGCATGACGTAAGAGATAACTAAAAGGAGACAACTTTTTTTGCCCAAAGACATGTCCCATAATGATGTTCCAGACAAGATCTTGGACATTTTATAAGACTGCAGTCGATATAAAAAAATCTGACTTTGCATTTTAAGAATTATAACTTTTTTCTTGCATCATCTCTGTTTTGTATGCCATTCTGGGGATAACTCAACCGACACTATAAAGTCTGGATTGTGCTGATGTACCTTAAATTCGTTACATACATACATACCTGCACATCTCTTGCATACTATCCCGACCCCATTAATTGGGAGGAGTCTATAGCCCAAAAAGTGCACAACTTGTTCTAAAATAGTGCATGTACAATGATTGGTCAACATCTGTATCTTCTTGTGATGACCACAATGTGTACTGTGTTTCACAGGAATATGCATGCTGAAATTGTTGGAACACAATGATTTGTCAATATGTGCATCTTTAGATGATGACCATATCATGTACCAAGTTTTATAACAATCCATAAAAAGCTGCAAGACAGGCTGCATTCATAAGAACATGTCTTGCAGTGCATTCAGCTGCAGGACTAAAACGGGCAATCATTTTAATAAAGACTACAAGAACACTGTTTTGTCAATATGCACATCTTCAGATTATGACCATGGCATGTATAGAATTTCATGGTGATCCACTGAAAATAATGAGACTAGCTGCCTTCACAATATTGTCATACACAATATCAGCAATATCAGTGATGCTGCCAGTATTTTATCAGATGTGGGGGGGGGGGGGGGGGCTAGCTCTTGTCACGAAAACTGGCGGGGGAGCAGATAAAAAAAAGATAGTAGTCAATATAAAAAATCTAGGAAATCATGATAGTTCCTTATTTACTGAACACTTTAACATCTGTCTCTCTTTCTTCCTGTTCCACTGCTTGGTCTCTACTGAAATCAAAATCCTCATAAGATGCCCCTTCTTGTATAGGCATTACTCTACTGACTGTTTCTGAGCTTAATCTATTCATTATCTGTGTACAAATAGCATTCTCTGCCAACAACCCCCTTTCACAATCTGCTGTCTGAAGGAGTATATGCATAGCTAGCTAGGCCAGCTTCAACAAGATGGGAAACTGTTCTTTATTATTGTTTTGTAGATTTTTCCACAGTTCACAGGTTTGTCACATGGATGCCCCCGCATGTGATCTGATGACTCCATGTGTCATGTAAGAGTTGACGTCCTAAAATTCAAACAGCCAATTTCCAACATAAAAGGTTTATTTTTCCTGCAATTTGTACAAATATTACACAGCATACCCCTGTCCTGGTGTTGCATTGTAACCATTTGTACTATAACAGACAAGATTTCTGAAACTTTGCATCAAATTTTGGTTTCATTTTTGGCGGTTCATCTAACCTGGGTTCTGATATCTTAGAATCACAGTCCTCCGTTTGATGAAGAACACTTCATCTTTCAATTTCTTCATTCTGCCATTCACTTTGCACATTTGTGCCATCACTAACTTGAAGTTGAAAAGAATCCGTACTTTTCAACCCAGCCATGCACGACTATAATCTCATCTTCCGGAAACAGACCTAAGTGTGCACATATTCAAACGAGAGGAAAGGGCATCAATTGCAAAACCCTCTATTACACATGTTTTTGTGTTATAAATAAATAAAGGGATTTCCAAGCATCCTCTGTATTGACCTACATCTGCCATTTGCACACTTTGGAATGGACATAGGTATTTTGATCAAAGAAGTATCAATACTTTTAAGATTTTTTTTTTTTTCAAACACAGGTCTAAGGCAAGTGGCATGAAAACAAGTCACTTGCCAAGATTTAAAATCCTCTTGTCCAAGAAGGCCATCTTTTTTTTTTACTATTAATTTGACACACCCTGTTCCTACTGGAATATTAAATGGTTGGTCCCTTGTACTTGTGATGATGTTCACAAGACTGAACCCTCATTTACATTCTGCTAAAGAGGGGCTCAGCACTAATGTAATTTCCAACAATTTCACAATTTTTGCATGCTCAGGTGTGGAATTCTGAATGTGGTATACACCTATGCTCTCGTGATCTCTGACTGACAGTTGATAATAAGTTTGTTAGTGAAAAGCTCATGTCAATACAACCATCTGTTCTGGAGGAATAGCAAGAAGATTTTCAAAATGGCCACAATGGTCATACTAGATGTAAAATCAGTACCATTTTTATTTAGGACCAACTAGACATCATAATAAGTCTTGTAGTGAAAATCCTATGGTGATAAGACCATACATTCGAAAGGAGTAGCTATACCAAGATTTTAAAGATGGCCTCCATGGTGGACATATTGGATGTCATAGCACCAATTTCATTTAGGACAAACTGGACAAAGTCAGAAGTTTTCAGTGAAAACCCCATGTTGATATCACCATCCATTAAGGAAAATTATAAATAATAAAATTTTTAATATGGCCATCATGGCAGACATATAGAATGTTGGAGTGGCAACATTTTCATTTAGGATGAACATGGCATCAGAAATCTTGTGGTGAAAACCCCATGATTAATATACCATTTAAGATTTTCAAGATGGCCACCATGGTGGACATATTGGATGTCATATCAGCACCAATTTCATTTAGGACACTCTGGACAAAGTCAGAAGTTTTCAGTGAAAACCCCATGTTGATATCACCATCCATCAAGGAAACTTATAAATAATAAAATTTTCAATATGGCCATCATGGCGGACATATACAATATTGGAGTGGCAACATTTTCATTTAGGATGAACATGGCAATCAAAAGTCTTGTGGTGAAAGCCCCATGATTACCATATTGGTTGTCAGATTGGCATCATCTTCATTTAAGGACCAACCAGACACCATAAGAAATCTTCTGGTGAAAACCCCATGTCGATACGAGTCACTTCTGGAGAAATAGCGACTGCAAGATTTTCAAAATGGCTGCCAGAGCGGCCATACTACAATGTCAGATTGGCATAGTTTTCATTTAGGACCAAGTAGACAAAAGAATTCTGCCCCAAATCCCATTTTGATAGGACTTTCTGTCCAGGATGAATACCAATAACAAGATTTTTATGTGACCACACTGGATGTCAGGTCAGCACAATTTTCATTTAGGCCCCAACTAGACATCATAAGAAGTCTTAGTGAAAACCCCATATTGACATGACCATCCATTCAGGAGTAGTAGTGATAACAAGATTTTCAACATTGCTACTCAGGCAGCTATACAGGATGTCTCAGCATCACCATTTTCATTTAGGACCAACTAAACCTCATGAGGAATGCATGTGCAAAGCTTCATGGCATTCCTCCAGTAGTTTGGGCAGAGTAGGGATAAATCAGAGGACAGAAAACAGGCCATCCCACTGAGATAACAAGAGTCCTTCGAAGGGACTGATGCTCTACTGGCTGATAAAAATAACCAGGAATTAAAGATTACACCATTTCTTCCTTTTAACTGCTTAGTGTTAAAACCATCTCTGATACTCTTCAGCGATAACAAAATTTTCAAATTAACTGCTATGTTGGACATACTGGATGTCAGATTGCCAACATTTTCATTTAGGACCAACAAGACATTACAAGAAGTCTTCTGGTGGAAAACCCATGCTGATACGACTTTCCATTTTGAAGGAGTGATCATAAGATTTTTAAGATTGTTGCCATGGTGGTCATATTGGCACCATTTCCATTCAGTACAAACTAGACGTCACAACGTGTGACAACAAGATTATCAAGATGGCTATTGTGGCAGCCATATTAGAAGTCATATCTGCAAGCAACTAGACATAAGAAGTTGTTTAGTAGATCCCCATGTTGATACAACAATCCTTTCAAGACGAGCAGCGATAATATTTTCAAGATGGCCACTGTGGTGGCCATATTGGATGTGCTAGTGGCACCATTTTCATTTACAACCAACTAGACATCACAAGAAGTCTTTTAATGAAAACCCCATGTTAATTGACCATTCATTTAGGAAGAGTAGCTATAACAAGATTTTCAAGATGGCCACTGGCAGCCATACTGGATGTCTGAGCAGCACCATTTTCATTTAGGACCAACTAGACCATAGGATGATTGTGTGTGTACAGTTTCATGCCAATCCACCAAGTAGTTTAGGAGTAGCAATAACAAACCTGAGCTAATAGATAGATGATGGACAACAGACCATCCCATAAGCTCTACTGGCCTATGACCAGTAGAGCTAAAAACTGGGGGACTATTTATGTCCAAAAGAATGTCTCGGACTGAAGGGGGTAGAGGTGGACAGACATTAGGATTCCTATATACCAGCCTCTATAGCAAATCTGATTTCAAAAAGACAACTCAAGTTTGAACTAGAGTCCAGAATCTAGTTATCTGATGAGATGAAACTCGAGTCAGACTTAAAACTAAGCACTGAAATGTCCTGGTCAAGATTTAACTAAAAGAATAATGTACTGGTGACATTGGAATGTAACAATAACCAATGCACACCTAAAATATATCATTGTAACTAAGTATCATTTTTACAGATGATAAAGCTATGAGAATTCTGTGAAGTGTACCATATTCAGCTATATGAAGTGTACCATAATCAGCTATATATTGTTGTACTTGTCATTAATGCGAAAGTGTACTTTACTTCATTTATGATAACATTTGCCTACTCAAATTCTCCCATTTTTTTGCCCTGTAACTTACAGCAGCACCATCCTTTTTCTTCGTTCTTTCATCAAGCTGTCTCAATTTCTCAAGAGCTCCCTTTTTTCGTTCTGCCTCCATCTTTTTCTCCTCCTCGTCACGTCTCTGTCGAGCACGCTCGATGGCTGAGGACACTTCCTGGTTTCTCTCCTGCCGTCTCTGTCGCCATATCTCGTCATCGTCATCTCCAGCCTTCCTAGGGGAGGTCACTGGAGGACCAGGACTTGGCCCAGAGCTGGGCGGCCCCTGACCTGGACTAGTACTGGGACTTGGTACTGGACTGGGTCCACTGTGTGGTGGGAAGGGAGGACGCTGCAGACGAAAGACTGGCATCTTTATTTGTGTCAAAAAGGCCTGTCTGTTTGTATACATAGATCTAAAGTACACACTCGAGTATAAATATGAATAGGAACAAACTGATCATCTCTGACCAGACAATAAATTGGAGTACAGAAAGTTTCTTGAATGTGCTTGCATTACAATTTAATAATTTCATCTACATGCAAATATCATGGCAAAGAAAACAAGAGTCCCTCTAAGGGATTGACGCTCTACTGGGTGAAAAGAATTTCCAGGAATTCAAGATAAGACCATTTCTTCCTTTTAACTCTTGAGTGTTGAAACCATCTCTAATATTCTTCAGTAATAACAAACTTTTCAAATTAGCTGCTGTGGTACACATATTGGATGTCAGCTTGGCATCATTTTCATTTTGGACAAAGTACACATCATTAGAAGTCTTTTGGTGAAAACCCCATGCCATAATGATCATCCATTCAAGGGGAGTAGTGACAACAAGATTTGTCAAGACCGTCGTCATGGCAGCCATAATGGATATATGTTTGGCACCATTTTCATTTAGGACCAACTAGGTATCATAAGAAGTCTTGTGCTAAAACAGCATGTCGATATAGTCATCCATTTGAAGAGGAATAGAAATAAAAATATTTTCAAATGACTTTCCATTCAGGAAGAGTAGCAATAACAAGATTCTCAAGATGGCTGCTGTGGCGGTCATACTGAATGTCAGATTAGCACCAATTTCATTAAAAACCGACTGGACATCAAAATAAGTCTTCTGGTGAAAACCCTATGTCAATACGACTTTCTGTTGAAGTAGAGTTGAGAAAACAAGATTTCTAAGATGGCTGCCATGGTGACCATCCTGATGTCAGATTGACATTTTTATTTAGGACATGCTAGACATCATAAGAAGTCTTTTAATGAAAACCCCATGCCGATACAACCATCAATTCAGGAAGAGTAACAATAACAGATTTCAAGATGACTGCTGTGGTGGCTATATTTGACATCCGATCGGCATTTATTTAGCACCAACTAGACATCATAAGAACTCTTTTAGTGAAAACCCAATGTTGATATGATCATCCATTCAGGAGGAGTAGCAATAACAAGATTTTCAAAATGACTGCCATGGTGACCGTATTGGATGTCAGATCGGCAGCATTGTCATTTAGGACCAACTAGACATTGTGGGATGTATTTTAGTGAAAACCCCATGTTGATATGAGCATCCATTTAGGAGGAGTAGTGATAACAAGCTTTTCAAGAAGGCTGGTCATCAAATTGGCACAATTTTCATATAGGACCAACTAGACATCACAAGAAATGTTTTAATGAAAATCCCATTGCGATAATTTTTATGACCATCCATTCCAGATAAGTAGCGAAAATATTTTCAAGATGGCTACCATGGCAGCCATATTGGATGTCAGATTGGCACCATTTTCATTTAGGACCAACTACACATCATAAAAAGTCTTTCAGTGAAAAACCAATGTTGATATGACCATCCATTCAGGAGAAGTGCCAATAACAAGATTTTCAAGGTGGCCAGATTGGATGTCCAAGCAACACCATTTTCATTTAGGACCAACTAGACCATGGGATGAATGTGTGTGTACAGTTTCAAGGCAAGCCTCCAAGTAGTTTAGGAGGAGTTGCGATAACAAACTTGTGCCAACGGACAGATGATGGACAACAGACCAGTAGAACCCACGTGGACAGAGGTGAGATATCAGTGGTCTATGGACCACTCAGCCACCTGGGGCCCCATCTTAAATGGAAATAGTGACCTACAATTATGTATGTTGGTGCATTATCAGCTCTTAGGATTAAAATTTCCAGCTTAAAGATCAAATATGGAGAAATCTTCAAAATGTAAATTTGTCAAGCTTATTGTAAAATATTTTGTGTAGGCTGAAAATATGTTTCTTTGGTAAAATTAACTCCAACCAAATTCCCCAAATTTAGTTTTATTTGTCCAAAATTAGAGACTGCATTACCTTCCTTGAGTAACGCTTGGTTTGTTGTTAGGAGAGACATCATTTTAGAACGAGCCAACAAGCCACTAATGTGGATGTGTATTGATTGCATGCTCATTTTAAATAATGTATTTTGTGCAGTATATGGTCACAAACTGTGATAAAAAACAGTAATAGTGTTATTGTTTAACTTTTTGTAATTACATGTATATATGTATGTAGTAGCATTTAACAGCACTTAAGCACAATAGTGGCTACATAGTGCCAACTAAAAGTAAAATTTGTAAAATTTGAAAATGTAAAAATGAAGGATTTGCACAATACTCTAATATAAACCTTCCAAAGAAACATGAAGCACAAGACAGAATATAAAAGGTGGTGTTAAAATTGTGTTTCAGGTATATAAAATCAAAGATGAAGGTAACACATAAATTCCTTAAAACATCTGGTCAAATTTTTTTATACAAACCACATTCCATAAAAAAAATCCAAGATTTTCTCTGGTGGTACATCATTATGCAATGTATACTTTTTAAAATTACTAAATGAAGAAAAGTGCAGAAAAATAGAGGTTAACCAATTACACTATGTTCACCCACAAGTAATATGAAGAGCATTCCGATTAGGCTCAACTGCTCATTCTGATTTTTTCCCCCCAACACAATACAAGCATTCAGATTATCACAAATCCTTGTGAACACTGAAAAAAAGAAGAACAGATTTTGATGCATTATTTAGGCAATAATCAGGAGAATAAAAGCTAGGATAAAAGACAAAAGAAGAAATTATGCCTAGTGTAAAAACTGTTCCATTGGGATATGCACATACAGAACGAATATTTGAAAACCCTTTTTATATCTTTTTTTTTTTCTTACCAATCTTACCAATTACTCAATGTATATATGTAAAATGAAAAGGGTTATATCCTGATTTGATTGGTCTGAAACATTTTCTTCACCACCATAATTTTGACAAATATATTACTATTCAAATCGGAAAAGAGAATTTTATGTGTATATGGGAGCCATTTACCTGTTTTAAGAAGATTATATATACCTTGGTCGATATCAGAAATATTTTCCCCCCTTGCAACTAGTCAAACTTGTCAATAGCAGCCATCCATGGGAAAAGGCAAAAGTAACTTTTGTACATGGGTGACCTCCGTACACAGGTTCACCTTTCAAAAATTGGTTTTTGAACAAATAACATGCACCAAATATAATTATCGTTATTATTATTATTATGTTATCAGGATTGTTTTATGTGCATTATTCAACAAGATAATTAAAAGTACGTGTACATGTTGTTCTGTCCCAAATTTATGTTCCACACAAGATTATCATTCTCACTTTAATCCACCCTATAAATTAAATCATCACAGACTTAAAATAATCACCGATCTAAGTTTTTTTGTGCACCATGACAAAACACTAATGTCACAACTGATTGACAGCTTACATTTGACTGTAAAACAGAGGACCGACTCTTTGGTTGACCAGCTCATAAAAGTTTCACTTAGAAACAGCTGTTCACGCTTTTAAAAAAATATCTTGATTTGCCAGTTTGCTCAAGCCACCAAGATCAAAATACAGTCAGTTTATGTGAGAAGCCCGTGATGAACAGGAAATCAAAAGATGCCCTTTATGGCTATTCTGTATGACCCATGAACAGAAACTTTGCCTGCCTTTACAGACAAATTTTAAATAATTAATGACCCCTGACCATAATGAAAAGAGATGCAACATGTCACTCCTCGAAGATGAACTTCTTTCTTCAGTGACAGCTTGAATTCACAGGCAAGATATCGAACTATACCTGTTACACAGGTACAAAAGGAGACTTCTGCTTCAATAATACAACTACTTTTCCCACCATCCAGCAAATAAATTGCTTCAACCCTCTACCCTAATGATACAAACTGCCTCGCTTTTGAATTTGTCATATTGACACCTTTGAATTGCAGAGTCAATGTGACTGTAGTACAGTGAGTACAAGCATGATAAGAAATGTTTGCACATTGATTCACATGATATTCATTTACCTAAATAATGCCTTCCTCATGAAGCAAATATTTGGTTTGCATAGACTAAGCAGTCACTGCTGGTATGCTCCAGTGACCACTTGAGGCAGGGAGAAAAGATTGTTTAAGAAACACCTGGCCAATGATTGCAGAAGGCAGGTGACTGTTACATACAGGACATTTATATAGGAAATTTGCTGGGGGTAAATTAGAATGGCTGTTATTAGTGGTAGTCCACTAGCCCAAGGCAAGTAAATGTTTCTATCGGACTAGTAGTTTTCATAATTTCAATAGTCCGGTGGCTAGTTAATCTTGTTATGTGTCTGGCATTGTTTTGTGGGAAGGACTGGTGAAGATTCAGCAGGACAAGTAAATTTCTCAATCTACTAGTCCTTCTGGCTACAAAGAAATTGTGTTCAATTTTAGACCTGAACCATTTTTCTTCTTTCAGTTGCAGCGACTCTGACCTTGGACCTTTTGACATAAATTTTACACAGCTCTCCCTTAAGAAAAGTGCAAGCCATCCACAAAGTTTGGTAACTGTAGATAGTGGCCAACTTGAGTTAACATGCGGGAAAAAAAATTGACAACAGACAGATGGATATCATAATATGCTCACTCTTAAGGTGGGCACATAAAAATAACTTATAAACAGAAACCAGAGCTCTAGATAAGATTTCAGTAAATAATGTTTTAAACTTCTCGTCTGAAACTAATAATTTTTTAAATAATTTCAATAGGGTATTTTGCAAAATGCATTAAACAGGACTAACTTTTGACACTTTAATATCAAACAGACAAAGGCAAAAATAGACTCCAACACTTTAATGTGTGTGGGCGATAAAGTTACAAGAAAAAAAAAGACATTTCAGTATCTCATGTGCTATTCATATCATCAAGATTTCTTCTGCACTCATTTTAACATTACACTTTCTGCATCTTTAGGCCTTGGCTTGCCTTTTTCCATCCGTCTTCCTGGTCTTCTCTTCCTTGTATCTTTCCAGGCTTTGATTGCTGGTGAGGGAACAAATCCAGTAGATCTGGTTAATGCATACATATTTTCAAAAGCATGTCCAACTTCTCTGCACCCAGATAGAATCTGACTTTGTTTTTTAAGTCTGTTCTGTTCACATTCAGCACTAGTTAGCGACATACACAAAAACTATTGGTGCAAGAGCAGTGAAGTTTGGAAGAATTCATGGTGTAACAACAGGATTCTTTTGCAAAACTGTTTTGTATACAAGTTAGCATACATCTCCTTTATCATGACAATCTTTTCTCAACTGTTAAATCTGCGCTATCATAAAGCATAAAAGCCAACACAGGAGACTTATTTCATCAATTATAGCCCTAGTAAGAACAATACAAATTGCCTTCTGAATGTCTGTTACTGTATCCCAGCTAAAATTCTTGTATCTCGTATTAACCCCATTAAAATGTTACAAATCCAGCAACCCATTTACTTTTACACTGATTCAGCAGCATAATAAAAATTACAAAATAATCTGCCGTCATCAGTTAACACAGGTATGTCATCTTGTGTTACATCAGCAAGTTCTTGTGCCTTTAACCACTTGGCATGTTTACAGGTATCATTCTGAACTCTGCTATCATTATGTCTCTCGATACCGGACTTTGCATACTGGATGTCCCAACACCTGCTCAAACACTGATCATTTAAGCATCAGTACAAAATGCACATTTTATACTCTTTTCACCATCCACCTCTATAAACCTAAGCCAGGAATTACAGATCTTGCCATGTCTGAAATGTTCTTTCTGACACTTGACTGTGATCATGCTATTTTGTTAGTTTTTTTCTCTCCACACAAGCATCAATAATAACTGATAGTATTTGACATACTATAATATGTCTTATTATCATCCTGCAGATGATTAGCAACCTTGCTTATAATACTAGTTTTATTTGGTTGCAACTTCTTTTTTCCTTGAGCAGACATCTCCAACATGCGTAGCACCAACTGATCACTTGATTAGTTGGCTGTATGGCACCAAATGTGTTTATTAAATGTACATTCACAGCAGCGGTCAATACATAAAGTTGAACATTATACAGGACTGAATTTTATGATAAAGATGTTTGTAATGCTTTGGAGAATGCAACAAAGAGCCTGGTGACCAAACTAATTAGTGCACACCTGATTATATGACTCTGTTTAGCAAGTGTTTTCACAATGATCGAGTACTACCAGTTTAAATGTGTATAAAACTTCCGGAACCTGCCTCAACTGCATGGCTTTATATTGATCAAATGTGCCATAATAAAATATTGACTGTGTTTACATAAGGGAGAATATCGGCTAAAACACGGTATTGGTGCTGATAAAGGAATTTTCATGTTATATGCATGAAATAGAAAAATTAAACAAGATATGAACCAATTTTAAAGATTGGTAAGCCTGGCATATACCTCTCTTACTTTCCTGAAAATTTCAAGAGGTTAGTGTAACCCATTGTTGAGATATGCATGGAAACAAGCTCTAAAAATGGCCATTTTTGAGTGTTATGTAGTCTCACTCGAAAAAAGCTTGAATATAAAATAGAGAATTCTCTAAATATCATACTGAAATTATGCATTTATTGGTCTGGTTTTATGCGGAATTCTATCCTGCAAATATTGCTTCTTGAATTAAAGAAATCGGTAAAATATTATGGATTTTATAAGCAAAATACCGTCAGTAGAAGTTTTGTTTCAACACTGAAATTCAAACACTAATCTGTTGTTATATGCCAACATTTTGTACAAAATAACATTCATTATAACTTTTATTGACATCTAGAACTCGACTTTATATTATAATAAGTAGTAAAACCATTTAAATCACATGGCTAGCCAAGATATTCGATTGAGAGCTTGTTCTTTGTCAAACTTTCCAGTTCTAAATTTTGTAGTGTCTGTAACCTTTACAAGTTTATATGGCAATAATTTTGTTGTTTCATTATGGAAAAGTATAAATCCTACAAAGGCTCATGTGTATCCATGTGATGTCCAAGTTGGCCAAAATTGGTGGTGCTGTATTGTACCATTAAAAAACAGCAACTCAATAAAAAAAGTTACAGACACTACACAAACAGGTATAAAAATGAAAGATAAAAGTATTGTTCTACTTGTCATTAAAACATTGTTTTTCTCAATAGAAAGTTCCATCTTATGTGATGTAATGTTGCATCATCTATTTACCTCTGCAGCCAAGAGCAAAAAATTGATGCAATAACTCTCTTGATTGAATATTGCATCATTCTTGCAGCACTGTCTGTTTGAGTAATTTACTACAAGACAATGTAACCTGAATTTCTTATCCTAGAAGAAGCTGCCTAATTACTTTTTCTGTTCTTTACCATGGTACATCCCTAAGACATGGGAAGACGACAAAAGCAAACCTCTGGGAACAACTCTGGTAAGTTTGTATTGAATGGTAAACCACACTCTTAAATTGTAGTGTCTGTAACCAATATCCCCTTTTTATACTGTCTATGACTTTATCCCTGTTTTTTTTTTAAAAAATGAAGCCAAATTATGTTTCCTATTACAGTATTGATGTGTAAGGCTAAATTTTGACATATTGTCTGTCTGCAATTTGTAATATTTTGGTATATTTATAGTTTCTTTCATCTAGATTTCTGATAACAGGCAACATTTTCAGTGATTTCTTACAATATGCAATTGAAACTGAGTATTTTTGCATTCCATATCATTAGACTAGTAAATTCAAACAGAAATATTATGAGAATTCAATGAGCTCAGACTTAGTATTGGATACATTGCTGATATTGTCAAATGGTTACAGACACTACTAGACATGTGAATTGACCCGACTGTTGTTTACATTATTAAGGAAAGTGTGCAATCATTGTAAATGCTAGAACATTGAATAATCATCAGGTTTTATGCTATTTCTTTTTCAATCAGATACTTTTCTTTAAGAATCTACAGGTTATTCCAGTTTGCTTATGTATGAAAGCATATTGCGTACTCATTACAAGTATGTTTTGTAAAGTCTAAATTTCATCCGTATACATAGAGGAACAAAAATGAGAATGAAGTTGTTTGCTTTTAGGAAGCAAAGATAAGCCAGAAGAAGATGAACAGAAGATTAAAGCTAGAAGGGAGAAGACGAGGCTAAAGGTACAAGCCTGGAGAAAAAAACAGAGGGAAAATAAGGCGAAACATGAGGAGCTAAAAAGGGTTGATAGAAAAAGAAGAAAAGATGCAAGACTACTAAAAAAACAGCAATCACTTTCCGATTCAAATCTTCAACAAGAATTAAGAAGGAAAAAACGTGAAGAAATGAAAAGGTATCGCCAGAAAAAGAAAGAAAAAGCAGCCCTGGCAATATCGGTTAATAAGAGTGTTGATTTAAGAAGTCCGAAAACTGCTGAATTAAGTAGAAAGAAGAAAGAAGCTGTGAAAAGAACCCAAGCATGGAGAATGCGTATCAAACTGAATGAAAGTATACAGCAAGAGTGTATTCAGACTGATTGTGAAATAGGAAATACTGGGTCAGCCAGAGATTCACCAATGAATAAAGTGTTACCTAAAGCAACTCTGTACAGACAATTAAAAAAGGTAAAGGAAGTATTACCAAATACCCCAAAGAGAAAAGCAGTCATCATAAGTAAATTAATTGAATCTCCATCAACATCAAAGTTTCTAAATAGGAATATAATGATAATGACACCGGATTGCAGAAAAAAACTTGAATTGACAGATACTGTTATACAATCTGTGTCAGAGAGCATTTCAGAAGTGAAAACAAGGAAAGGGGGTGCAAAGAAACATGCATACAACATCATTTGTGACGCATTACTGAAGAAATATAAAAGACACAGACTAAAAAAGTATTTCAAAGTATTAGTGAAAGGGCAAAAACCTAGTTCTACATGGTGGGAGACGAAACAAAGAAAAAGAAGAAGGGATGCACTTAACTCTCCATTAAAGAAATCTGTGAAAGATTTTTTTCTAAGTCCAGAAATCAGTAGGGAAGTGCCTAATAAACGTGAAACTGTGAAAGTAAGAAAAGGTGGTCAAAAAGAAATACTTCAAAAACATGTGATGACTATGACATTAGAAGAAGCCTACAAAGACTACAAGTTAAGGAACCATAGTCACAAAATAGGATTAACTTCATTTTCTAAATTGAAACCAGTGAATGTTAAAAAGGTGTCTGAAACAAGCAGAAGATCATGCTTATGCCAAAAGTGCTGTAACGTGGCTCTAAAAAGTGAGGCACTAACAAATGTAAAAAAAGCAGTGAAAGAAAATGAAGATTTGGATGAAATTTCAGTAGATAAGAAA
The DNA here is from genome assembly GCA_029931535.1 of Margaritifera margaritifera. Taxonomy (NCBI): domain Eukaryota; kingdom Metazoa; phylum Mollusca; class Bivalvia; order Unionida; family Margaritiferidae; genus Margaritifera; species Margaritifera margaritifera. The sequence goes on along the minus strand of JAQPZY010001256.1, from coordinate 810,234 downwards.
AGCTTAAGTGATGCTACTTTTTGTAAATACGACACCAATCCAGCTATTAAATGTTTAAGAAGAGAATGCAAACAATGCGGTGTGAAATGTTTGCAGAGTTACCTTAAACCATTTGTTGAAAAGTATAGTGACAGGCAGATATCATGGCATCAATGGGAAAGTATAGAAATAGCAAAAGATGATAAAGTAAAGCGTTGCGTCTCCTGTGTGCCTAAAGAAACAGACATAAAAACATTAATTACATGCTTAGAAACTGACATGCAAGAGTATCCAGAGCACGTTTTCAGGGCCAAATGGCAACAGCAACAGATGGGAATTTGTGTTGATAGAATTGGTGAGGGTTCTATTGCTATGGTCATGGACTTTAGTGAGAACTATGGGTGTGTTTTTCAAAGTGAAGTACAATCTGGATTCTTCGACAGGAACCAAGTTACAATACATCCAATCATGTGTTACTATACAGAAAAACAGGGAGAAAAAGAATTCAAAATAAAGCATGCCATTATTGGCATCAGTGAAGAAACCAAACATGATGCAGACTTAGCTATCACTTTTGAGAACAAAGCTATAGAAATTCTGAAGAAGAAAGGTGTGAAAGTAGAGGAGATCCATGAGTGGACAGATGGCTGTGCTGCCCAGTATAAGGGGAAGAAAGCCTTTGCTGACATAAGTCTGAGGAAAAAGCCATCTGTAACACGAAATTATTTCGAAACATCACATGGAAAGAGTGTTTGCGATGGTCTCGGTGCGACAGTCAAGAATGCTTGCTACAGAGCTGTAATCAGCAATAGAAAGGTGATAGGTTGTGCAGAAGATGTATATCATTTCTGTACAGAGAAACTGAAAATGGAAAATACAGATAATGAAGCTAAAACAGTTTCGAAAAGGGAGTTCATCCTTGTTAAAGATGTTGAGAGAAATAGAGAAGAAACTGATGTGCAAACACTGCAAGGTACAAGAAAATTACATGCTGTAAAGTCAGGAAGCAATGATTATGAACTGAGCATAAGAAATCTGAGCTGTTATTGTGAGCAATGCATGAAGGTTGACGGGAGATGCAACTTCAGCGAAAATGTTAATGCCTGGGAAATGAGAAAGTTAGTACTCAATAAAGATAATTTAAGTCAGAAAGGAAAACAACTTAAAGACAAGAATCCATCAACAATAGAAAATAATGACAAGAAAAGAAAACAAGGAAGTAACCAGAAAGATCATAACTCAGCAACAAGTGAAAAGCCTAATAAGAAACGAAAGTCAACAGAAAGACAAAACATTGTGACAAAGAAGATCAAAGTTGACAAAAAAGCACCAACCAACACAGAGAAACCAATAGAGAAATACCACCCTGGAGAATTTGTTGCTGTAGGACTTAAGCCAAAGAAGGGACCTCTAGATGTATACTTAGCAGAAGTAATAGACATTCTTCATAACGAAGTTAGACTTAAATACATGAGAAAGTCTGGCAACATGTATGTTTGGCCTGAAAAAGATGATTATTCACAAGAGGCTCTAGATGCTATCTTGTACAGGGTAAAAGCTCCACAAATAGTCAATGAAAGGGGTCATTTCAAGTTTAATGCAGCTGAATTGTCTAAGCTCAAGTCAAATCTGGAAAAAAATCATAAGCACTTCTATTTGAAATGACAATATAAAGTCAAGGTTTAATGTGTAGTGTCTGTAACCTTAAGATCAATCACATATGGGTCTGTGTTTGAGTCAGCACCTTGGGTTGAACAATACTTTAGTGACTATGATTTATTGAACATTCATTATACTTCAATATTTTACTCTTACAAACACTATTTAGTATTAAACTTTCAAGTGCTATTTACCAGTTCATAATTTTAACACAAGTATTGGACATATACCTGTTACAATGTGGTTTTATCATTTTATTAACTAATCAACATTCATTTAATGAATAATTCTAGTCAATGTGTTCATGTTGAATTATTTTTGAAGTGAATTTTATGGAGATATGTATGGTTCTGCAGCTGTATTGAAATGCTATAGTTTTGTAGTGTCTGTAACCAATTTTATGGACAATGTACTTCTGACTCTTATGGAAGTTTGCAATACTTTTGGCCAGTATTAATGATTTTGTTTGTTTAAATATTCTTCTTGGTGTTAGATAAATGCCTAAATAAGATTATTCTATGTCTTTTATGTTTGTTATGCAAAAGTTTCATGGTTAGGTTTTTTTTCTTAGTGATACCTTTGTCATAGATGTTTTGATTTTGTTATTAAGTTGTTTACCACTTCCAGTTATGTTGTTTACTTTAAATGTTGATATCCTGTTACTGATGTTACTGTGAAAAAAAATAAAGTTTTAAAGTTTTCATGCTGTTTTTCTTGCATGTTATACACCAAGTGTAGTGTCTGTAACTGTTGTTATACCAATGAATTGAAATAATGGTTAAACAAAATCGCATGCATGTTCAAGCTAAATCTAACTTGATCTGACTAGGGGACACCCTAGGGTATATAATGAGCTTCATTGAAATGTTCTATCAAACATTTCAATTTTTTAAGTGAGTGAGACTACTCTCAGCACCAATACCGTGTTTTAGCCGTATGCTGTCAACTTTGGACTAAATGCATAAAATGTTTTGTATAGTTTGAACACATTAAAAAATACTTAGTGTTTTTAGTAGATTTATTGCCATAAAATACACTAATACGCAGCTTAACTATAGTTCTGAAAAACCTTCAGATCGGAAATTGAAGGAGTCAACATTTTTGGACAACTAAACATGGTCATGTCAAACAAACTGGACATTAAAGGAAGATCTGGTATGTAATATTGCAACTATCCTGTGGGACTATTGATTTGTTTTTGTCCACCCACAGGTAACAAGGCATATGTGCATACAAATTTTGTAGACTTTTCCATACTATTTTAACAGTCTGAGCTTTTCTTTTAATGCCCCTATCTGACTCATGGTCTATTATAGAAATGCAAAGTCGGGGGGTGGGAAGAATCCAAAAACAGACCTTGACAATGGGAAAGAGCAGTGTTTGAAAACTTCGTTTTTTTTTTGCCTTATACACAATATGTAGGAGAGATTACCATGATCTTGATCCCCAACCTATTAACACGAGAACCTCAAAGGGACTGATGCTTAACTAACCAAAAAGAATATCCAGGAATTCAATGTAATACCATTTCTTCATTTTAAGTGATGAGTGTTGAAACCATGTCTGATGTTTTTAAGTGATAACAAGATTTTCAAGATGGTTGCCATGGTGACCATATTGGATGTCAGATCAGCACATTTTCATTCAAGAGCAACTAAACATCATAAAAAAGTCCTTTGGTGATCATTTATCAAGGAGTAGCAATAACCCGATTTTTAAAATGGCCACCACAATGGCCATACTGGAGGTCCAATCGGCATTCTTTTCATTCAAGACCAACTAGACACTATAAGACTTCTGATGAAAACCCAATGTTGTATATCTTTCCATTTAGGAGCAGCAAGAACATTTTCAAGATGGCTACCATGGTGGCACACTGGATGCCAGATCGGCACCATTTTCATTTAGTACCAATTAGACATCACAAGAAGTCTTCTGGTGAAAAACCAATGTTTATATGACTTTGCATCTAGGATGATTAGCTACAAGATTTTCAAGATAGCAACTGTGGTGCCCATATTGGATATTAAATCGGCACACTGTTTATTTAAAACCAACTAGACATCATAAGAAGTCTTTCAGTGAAAACCCCATGCTGATATGAACATCCATTCAGGTGGAGTAGCAATAACATTTTTAAGATGGCCACTGTGGTGGACATATTGGATGTCCGGACAGAACCATTTTCATTTAGGACCAACTAGACATTATAAGAAGTCTTCTGGTGAAAACTCCATGTCTGACTTTCTGTTCAGGAGAAGCAACAAGATTTTCAAGATGGCTACTGTGGCGACCATATTTGATGTCAGATCGGCACCATTTTCCTTTAGGACCAACTAGACATCGTAACTCTTCTAGTGCAACTCCTGTGTTGATATGACCATAAATTTCAATGGAATAATGACAAGATTTCCAAGATGGCTGCTGTGTTGGCCATATTGGCTGTCTCAGCAGAACTATTTTCATTTAGGATCAACTAGACCTAGGGATGAATGTGCATGTGAAGTTTCCTGGCAATCCGCCAAAGTATTTTAGGAGTAGCCATAACAATTTTTGCCAATGGATAACCATCAGACAAAAGGCCATCCCCTAAGCTCTTCTGGTCCATGACCAGTAAAGCTAACAAGTATTGTATACTGATAATATTCATTAAATAGGACAAAGTTGAGAATTTAAAACAAATTCTGGGTTGTTATCCATTAAACTTCTCTGAGGACTACTTTGTAAAAATGTCAACATGGCTAAACGGGGTGAGGGCGCGAGTGGTACACATATCAGAACATAATTTTGCCTCCAGTATCCCCCCCCCCCCCCCAAACGAATTTTCAAAGTACCCTAGGTGCTTTTTAGGTTAAATATGGTGTATGAAAGCAGGGAGCCAAGGTTTATAAAAGGGATTGATCAAAGCATGCAGGAAGGAATGGAGGTAAAAAAAAAAAAATTAAAAAAGGGTGGGTATGTGGGGTGATTGAGAAGACATGACACATTTTATACACCACGAGGAGGCTGATTTTTGCTTTCTATTCAACTGATTTGAAACAATTCTCAGAATCAGGTCCTGCTCCCAAAAAGTTCAACCTAATTTTTTCTTATCAAATTCCCTAAAACCTGCATTTGAATACAAAATGCAGAAGAATATAACATGATCACAAATGATGTGACCAAGCTGAACATGCAATAACACTCACATCAGCCCTAATATAGCATCACTACTAACCTGTCCTTGAGGCGGAGGAGGAGCCATTCTGTAGGGTGGGTAAGGTCCTCGGGGGCCCATGAAGTCAAATGAGGGCATCTGCCAGCCTCGCTGTCAAAAGCAACATTATGTACATGTCATCAAGCTGCCATCACAAGTATTGCAAAAATGGAAATCCTTACAAATATTTAGGGCAAGCTGCACATCTGGACAACTGGTAAAATGTTTCAAGTGCAAGCATCAGGAAGTTAATACTGTGGTAAAATGATCTTATGCAAATATGAGAATGACTACAAATATCTTGGGAAGTGTGTGAAAATAAATGCAAAGATGATAAAGAAAGAACAACAACAAGAGGCCCAAGTTTGTCCAATATGACTCACCTCTATAGTTGACGCGTGGCAGCTTGTGATTGCACTACATTGTTTATTAATTTTATTAATTATTAACTTTCCAAAATATACATGTAGGATCACTTTTTCTCTGCACTAAAAGGGCATCATTATATAACCAGCAGGCTTCAATGGATCTCTCCCCACTACCGAGGACTAGGACCCGATTCATAACTTGGAAACTGTTCAAAGCACCACCCTTAAAGTACATACACTTACATGGCATTAAAAGGGAGTTAATCTGTGCAGTCAACATGGGATTCCTGGATTGGTTGTTACCTTCCTTTGGGCCCTGCTCTTGGAGTCATAACTTGGAAAATATTGAGATCTCTAGCCAAGGGAGTTGCAGTAGCTCAGTAGTTCTCAGCCATAATTGAACTCGTCGGTGATCTTGAAGATACAAACTTACATACCAGGTCTGATCAAAATCTAATCAGAAATAGAGTGTTCACATATACTCGACCAATCAGATGCAAGATCACTTCATTAATATGTGCAGATGTCACTCAGAATCAAAATCATCCAAGGTCTTGATGACACAAGCTTACATACCAAATCTGATCGAAATCTGATCAGAACTGAAGGCTCTTAAATGTTCACAAAAGTGGTGACAGAAGGATGGATGGACAGACGTCCAAACAGCCATACCATAAACAGTGTCCGAGATATGAAGTTTGACTACTTTAGCCATATAGATTAGAGTGACACAGTGACCACATTATGGGTTTAGGGAGCTGAGGTAATCAAGATGCATGCTTTCACAAAAGTTTTTTCTTTTCTGTTCTATGCCAGTGAGAGACATAATCTTAACATCTAACAAGCTTAATGCAGCACATACAGACAAATCTGACACTATACACTTTTGTCTTGCCTTGCAGACAGAAGCAGGAAGAATGGTCCATTTTTTTCCTTTGCTGCAAAGTTCATTAAAGCCTGGATTAAAGCTACACTGCAAAAAATTTAGCTAATGTGCTGGAAATGTTGTATTGTTAATTTCTTGCCACAAAAGCTGCACAAGGGAATTGCAAAAGAAGTGAATGGAAAGGACAAGATGGTGATTCAAGGTATTCCAAGGAAAAAATACAAAGAAATGGGAGAAAAAATGGCTTATTATATACACATTACAATTTCCAACCTTCCCATCCTGACCACCTGGAGCTTGAGTGTCTCAGATGTTAGCATGTCAAACTTGTATTCAGTGGATTGTTGGTACGAACTGTGCCCAGAACTGCCAAGTCAGATACCAGTGTCTCGGGGCCACAATCAGTGGCTGTGGGTTTGAATTCTGCCCAGATCAGCCTAAGTTAGATGCCAGCGTGTCTCTGGGCCACAATCACTGACTAGGTTTGAATTCTGCCTAGATCAGCCCAAGTCAGATACCAAGGTGTATCTCTGGGCCACAATCAGTGGGCTGTGGGATTGAATTCAGCCCAGACCAGCCCAGGTTTGATACCACTATGCATCTCTGGGAAAGACAATTTATTCCTATCGCCTCCACAGTCACTAAAAAGGGCATGTGCCATTAAATGACAATCAATCAATCGCTATATTCCTCCAATCTTAAACCAAATCTGATAAAAGGTGTTACAACATCTATATCGAAGACAGAAAGATAAAAATACAAGTGATATAAAACAATTCATTTTCTATATACTCTTAACTAGCCATAGCTAGTATTCCTATTATAATAACTAATACAGGTAATGCAATTAGAACATGATAGTTGGGGTCCATGAATTGGTCATATATAATTCTATTCTACAACACAATCGTCCAAACCAAAGATGAAACATCAAGTGGGAGACAATATAAATTTGGCGCATGGAACTGTTATAAGCCCATCTGGAAATTGTGGATGCCGAGATATCAGCAGTGTCCTTAATAGGTAGGAAGAGACTCTTCCTACCATTTCTTCTCCCTTTCGACATGACCAAAAACAGAACCGTAATGCCCTAACTGGGCAGAGAAGTTTATCTTGATCATCCACAGCACAGATACAACTGAGATTACTGATCTCTATTGAGAGCAGGGGCTAATGAAGGAAGCTGGTTCTTTGCCAAAAAACCTGTCTGACAAAGAAGAAACAGGCTCATAACCGCCACTGAACTGTAAACAACGCTTTTCAGATTGGAAGAGATGAAAGTCTACCACTACGACTCTTCAGTACCTTTATGTCTACACTTTGCACAAGACAGATTCCATCATCTTGGGAATGTGGAGTGCCTACCCCAATAGAGATGTGCGCCTCTTCAGGTGCACAAACTTCACAAGACACAGATCTCATACTCTTCTGGGATTGTTGAGTGATTGGTCCCATACTCTCCGGAACCGAGGAGCTGTATTCCAAGTCCCATAGGACTCCGAACAAAACTGTCCCAATGGGGTAGTACTCTTCTCTAGGGAACAGGAAGATCCCATACTCTTGGAATCGAGGAGATAAAGATCCCATACTCTGCTGGGATCAAGGAGTATAGGAGGAAGAAAGGCTTTTCTTCCTTCCTTTAAAGGTGTGGCGACTCTCAGCCAGGTCCCAAATATCATTGGGCAATAACTAACAATGGGTATTTATAATATAATTACATGGGTGTTGCAATGGCAGTTCTGGCTTTGTCTTCATCTTTCTAACCATTATTAATAGGGATGTACTGCTATGATAGGAGGCTCCAATTTCAATGATTTTACTTTCAAAAAGGAGACGATTTGTTGATACACAGAAGTGACTTACCCCATCCATGCCTGGGTGTGGTGGGCGGGGTCCTCGATACTGGGGTGGCATAGGACCTCCCTGAACCCAGGCTTCACGTGGCCCTGGGGGACGATCCTCTCCCTGAAAATTGTCACTTGATCCATTAAGCCTTGCAGTAATTAAAAATGGGTTGAGAAATGGAACAGCAGTCAAAATGCTAGCATTTATTTTTAACATATGTTAAAAGCAACAGGACACGTTCCCACTTTACTCAACATCAATTCTTTATACAATTCTGTTATTATGAGATGTAATATCTGACCATAAATTGCATATAATTATTCAACAAATCTGTGGATGTAGGACATGCATTCCTTATACACAATCCGTATTCCAGTAAGAATTGTAATAGACAAATATGATATTACCTACATCAGCTGGTAGACAGTTAATTTCATCATACACTGCACTGGACTAAAGCTATTTACCAGAATATTTTTAATAATTTCATAATTAGTTTATCATTTTATCTTTAGTATTTGTTTGATCACAATATAATGAATAAACACATGATATGCTCCTTTATAATAATGGACATTTAAATGGAAATTGTCCCGATTTCTACGATATTATAAATACGGGTAAAGTAAAACTGCTCAAGTGAATTGCCAATGTTTTCAACTTCCCACATCTACATGAGCTTACTAAACACAATATGCTCTCTCAATTGCATCAACTTTGTTTACAATTTTCCAGAGCTGTAGATAAGAATTTTACAAATCTGGTTATTTTAGTCCCTGGTTTGAAAACCACTTGTGTTTTTCAATAGGGTTATTTTTTAAACAATGCAAAAAACAAACTTACAATATTGAAGCAAGACATTAAACACGACTTTTTGAATGCATCACACACCTTACTGACCAAGACTAATTCAGAGTGTGTTCAATTATATGGCTCTATTGGAACATTGATCAAGTACTATCAAACGTGGACAAAACATCTAGAAACTGTCTCTATAGCATAGTTTAGACTTATCAAATGTGCTATTATATAACAGGACTCCCTCAAATGAGCCGACACTCTAATGGCCCAACAAAAATTCCAGAAATCAAAGGTAAGACCAATTCTTCTTTTTAACTACTGAGTGTTGAAATCATCTGGTGGCCATATTTGATACATCATCAGCAATGTTTCATTTTAGGACCAACTAGACATCTGTCTTTTGGCAAAAACTCACTGTAGATTTGACCATTGATGCCGAAGGAATAGTAACAAGATTTTCAAGATGGCCATCATGGTTGCTATACTGCATGACAAAATTGGCAATATTTTTATTTAGGACAAACTTGAGATCTTAATAAGTCTTTTGGTGAAAACCCTATGTCAATATGACCATCCATAGAGTAGCAACAAGATGATTTTCAAGATGGTCCTCGTGGCAGCTATATTGGCTGAATGATCAACACGATTTCCATTTATCAACTAGATAGTGAAGTCTTTTGGTGAAAACTTGTGTCGATATGACTACCAATCCAGGAATCACGATAACAAGATCTGATCGGCACCATTTTCATTTTGGACCAAGTAGACATCAAAAGAAGTCTTTTAATGACCATGATTCAGAAGTCACAATAACAACATTTTCAAAACGTCGACCATGGCAGCCATATTGGATGTCAGATTAGCACCAATTTCATTTAGGACCAACTAGCCTTCTTAAGAAGTCTTTGAGTGAAAAGCCTATGCTGATATGACCATCCAATTAGGAGTATTAGCAATAACAAGATTTTCAAAATGGCTGCCATGATGGCCATATTGGCTGTCCAAGGGGCACCATTTCTTTTAGGACCATCCTGACCTTGGGATGAATGTCTGCAAGTTTGGTGGCAATCCTCCCAGTAGTTCAGGAGTAACGATAACAAACTTGTGCTAATGGACTCTGAACAAAGGCCATCACATACGCTCTTCTGGTCTATGACCAGTGGAGCTAAAAATGGACCATGCTTACGACAGGAGGAATACACCAGTAATTTTAGACTAAATGCTTAAAGTTCAATTGTTTTTGTGCAATTTTATTCATTTAAAATTTTCTTCAGGTGTTTTTGGTCAATTTGCATAAAATACACAAATATGCAGTTTATCTAGAGCTCTGTTTTGTAGATATATATATTTTGCCTTGTGAAAGGTAAGAAAGCTAAATGGAATTGACAAAAAGCACCAAGCACCTCAATAGATCGATCCCAGAAAATGTGCAGCCTTGTTACCTTGGCACAAAGGTGCCAATAAAATAAGGGCTGTTCCAATTAAATATACATGGAAAACAGGGAAGGCAGTTTTTTTGTTTTTTTTAAATATATGCCAGGGTACTCTGATTCCTCAACAGTTCATATGAAAATGATACAAAATTCTAAATCGGATCTATGGGTGACCACTCCATGTTGAAAAAGTGCCTTCCCTGGTTCCCAAGTATGTTTTACTAAAACAGACCTAGGCATAGATAGCATCTAATTATACATTATGAATATACATTAGAGTTTTGTTATATATATTTATCCACACAGTTATAAACATTAAAATTTATTCATGTGAACAAAATAACTGAGGTTGATCAAACCTTTTTTTAAAGGTTTGTCTTCCTGATCTGCTCATGGAATACCATTATTCCTAAAGAAAAGTGAAATTTATTAAAGATGTCCAAAATTTTCTGAGAATACTTGTGCCCTAAGGACTGTTTGTGCTGTGGCCAGATTGTTAGACACAGCACAGGGCAGCAGTTTTCTCAATTTTTATTCAAATTATGAGCTCAAAATTGTATCTTTTTATTTTTGATTTATGTAATTTAAGAGGAATGTATAGGCATATTTGTTAACCACAAGACATGAATGATTTTCTGTGCAGCCCTGCCAGTTAATTTAAGTGATAATTATGCAGAATATGGTGCAAAGAACCAGTATTTCCTTACAACTTTTCTATCAATTGTTTATACTCGAAGTGGTAGATGTAATGTTATTCAAAGATCAAACTGCAAATCAGCGAAAAATTCTTGATTATTCAAGTGTGAAAATGTGAAAGACACATGAGCAATAACCAATACTGATGTTAGCACTACACCCCCACCCCCTTTGGTGTTCTCCACAAAGTATTAGATTAAAAAAGCATTGCAAACAGCATGTGGCCACTTTTTATTTGTTGCAATGTCAATGAATAGTAGCTAGATATGCAGAGGAAACATAAAAATTGCAGAGATAAACATTTTAAGAAAAATCCTGTATTGTTGCTGAAGCACAAAGATTGGTCCTGTTGCAAATCCTTGTTTTGCCAGGAGTTAGTGTGTTAAAAGGCAGAAGTGAAAAGAAAAAAGATGAAAAACCTAGATTTATGTTTGCAAAAAAATAAAAGTCGAAAATAAAAAAATAAAAAAAATTGCTAAACCGGCAATAAAAAATAAAATCAGATCCCCTACACATGCATCCCAAATCTGATTTGTCCACCTTAAGTGGTTTTGCTAACTGATGCTAACGAGGCCTTTTGTCAAAAATGTTGAAGCCCAAAAAGTTCAAAATTGTGTAAACAAACTGAACAAAAGTCCCTTCAAGGAACTGATGCTCTATACTGGCTGAAAAGAATTTCCAGGAATTCAAGACCATTTCTTCCTTTCAACTTTCAAGTGCTGAAACCATCTCTTCAGCAATAACAAGATTTTCAAATTAGCTGCTGTGCATGTCAGATTGGCACCAATTTCATTTTTAGGACCAACAGGACATTATAAGAAGTCTTCTTGTAGAAACCCCACGTTGATATGACTTTCCATTATGGAGAAGTAATAATAATAAAATTTTCAAGATGGCTGCCAAGGCACCATTTCCATTTAGTAACAACTAGACATCTTAAGAAGTCTTCTGGTGAAAGCACAATATCAATATGACCAGCCATCCAAGAGAAGTAGCAATAACAAGATTTTCAAAATGGTCATTGTGGCAGCCAAATTGGAAGTCAGATTGGAACCAATTTCATTTAGGACCAACCAACCAACCAAGTGAAAAACCCATGCTGATATGACCATTCATTCTGGATTAGTGATAAGATTTTCAAGATGGCCACTGTAGTGGCCATATTGGATGTCTGAGCAGCACCATTTTCATTTAGGACAGACTAGACATCACAAGAAGTCATTTAGTAAAAGTCCCATATTGTTATGATCGTCCATTCAGGAGTAGTAACACCAAGATTTTCATATTGGATTTGCACGCAGCACCCTTTTCATTAGGACCAGCTAGTCGTTAAGTAAAAATGCCATGGCAATATTTTCGTTGAGGAGTAGCAATAACAAGATTTTCAACTTCAGATTGGCACCATTTTCATTTAGGACAAATTTTTCGTGAAAACCCCATGTTGATATGACCATTCATTCCAGAGGAGTAGCAAAAAGATTTTTAAGATGGTCGCTGTGGTGGCCATATTGGACATCAGATCAGCACGATTTATGTTTAGGACCAACTAAACATCATAAGAAGTCTTCTGGTGAAAATCAAGTGTCAACAGGACTTTCCATTCATAAGGAGTAGCAAAAACAAGATTTTCAATATGGCTGCTGTGGCAGGCGTTAATGGATGTCAGATCCGCGCCAATTTCAAATAGGACAAAGTCGACATCATAATAAGTCTTTTAGTGAAAACCCCATGTTGATATGACCATCCATTCAAGAGGAGTAGCTATAACAGTTTCAAGATGGCTGATATGGTGGCAATATTGGATGTCAGATTGGCAGCATTTTCTTTTAGGACCAACTAGAAATCGTAAGTCTTCTGCTGAAAATCCCATGTCAATGTAACTTTCCATGTAGGAGTAGCAATAACAAGATTTTCAAGATGACTGCCATGGTGGCCATATTTGATGTCAGATCAACACCATTTTCATTTACTACAAACTAGACCTCATAAGAAGTCTCTTAGTGAAAACCCCATGTTGACATGTCCATCCATTCAGGAGGAGTACCAATAACAAGATTTCCAAGAAGGCTGCTGTAGTGGCCATAATGAAAGTCCAAGCAGCAACCATTTCATTTAGGACCAACTGGACAATGGGACGAGTGTGTGTGTAAAGTTTCATGGCAATCCTCCAAGTAGTTTAGGAGGAGTTGCGATAACAAACTCGTGCTAACAGACAGACAACAGATCATCCCACACAAATTGATGTAAATTCCTGAACATAACTGGGTCATCTATATAGAAACACAAATGTCTACAAAATTTCAGCTGTCTACCTCAAGTGGTTTCACTTGATTTTTCTAAGTGGCTTTTGTCAAAGTCAAAACCCAAAAAATTCAAAATTGTGTAAATAAAAAAAAAAAAATTTAAATTGCCATCATCGTCTGAAAAATGTATTTAGGTCATCTAGTTGTCACCTTGATTAATTGTGTAAAATTTCATGTCTGTTAAGTTAAATACTTTTTGTGCCATCACTTTCAAATGGGTTTGGGACAATTTGGTTTGGTTTTAAGTTTTATGTCACAGCAACACGAGTTATTTAGTGCCAAGGCAATTGGAGTATAGTGCTCTGCCCAAGAACACAACCTGGTAGCCAACCACTGCTGATCTGATGGTAGGATTCAAATCTACACCTTTTGAGTCATGGGCCCAATATGCTAACCACGGAGCCACCACAGCTGCCAATTCTGGACTGACATATAGAAATAGACATACAGATTGAAAACAGCCAAATAGCTGGGGCATAAATCACGTGCAATTTATACATTGTTAATAATTGACTGAAGTCCAAGTAATTTATTTATAAAGGCACAAACTCCATCATTTTCAACCCATCTTATTTATAAAAGTTAGAGCTGTTGATGTTGAAATTGTTGAAACCCCCCCCCCCCCCCCAAAAAAAAACAGTATGATAACCATGACAAGCTTAACTGCTCATGTGCCCATCAAAATCCCAAACATCACTCGAAGTTTCTGACAGGACCTGTCAAAAAGCCAAAGCCCAGGAGCTATATTTCCCATAGAGTGAAAAGTCTGTGTTTATTCATGCATTATGCAAACCCCACTCTAAACAGCCCAAACAAATCCTGCACTTCCATAATGCACTGGCAGATGAGTGTATATGCTGTCTGCTTGAAATAATAAATACACAAAACGACACATTTTCATGTTTAGAGTTAGTGGAAACAACGAGTCTGATATTGTGCAGGGATACATAGAGGCTGCCAGGCCAACACGTATTCATATGCCACATCAAACAAGTTCCCCCACCCCCTTTGCTAACTAGGAATAAAACATGCATGTAGTCTTGTAAATACAAGAGTAAATGGAATAAAAATCTGGAATTTATACAAGTCTGATTAGATGCATCTGAGAATATCATCACATGGTCAACAGTGAAATGGGTAAAGAGTTCCATTCTGGTGTACAATATAGAAATACTGCTTGAATGTCCATACCAAATGCCAGATCATCATTATAAAATTAAATGGGTATGTAATTAACTGGACAAACAGTGAACACCTTAATCTACCAGTGAATTATGCCAGGTCAGATCTGGGTCAATGCTATGTGGAGACAAGTGTGCATTGTACATGAATAAATACATCATTATCAGCAATATCATCAATACAAATGAATGATCTAAAGCAGTGGTATTATCAGCAGCAGCAGCAGTGGTAGAGGTGACAGCTACAACCAATCAGCCAGCAACAGTCTGATGGTTAGTTTACCTGCTGGGACTTTGAATTATCATTCTCCTCATCCTTTCTACTCTCTTCCTCACTTGCCTTTCTATCCTGGCCGCCTTTGTGGTGGTCCTTGGTTGACCTCTCACCACTTCTGCAATTAAAGTGTTAATTAGTACGTGTCCATTTTATGATAGAAGAGCAAAGTAACAAATCACAGATAATGTTGTTAGCGAGCAGCGGATCACAAAATACACCTTGCTTCAGTGGCTTTAAAGCTATATTCAGAATGTCCAAAGATGCAACCACATTTCATCAAAAAGAAAATAGGGAGTCAACAATTTCAGTAAGGTAGGCTAGTGTAACTGCGTGTGTGATAATTCCTGGAAAATTTCCCAACTCCATAGCTTCTTCTTGATCATAAATCTCTGCCCACAAGTTATTTATTGAACACAATTCCTGGAAAACGACCCCCCACCTCCTGCAAAAGTCATGAGCAAAAAATTTAAATCACCAAAGGAAGATATCCTATTAAATTTACTTCCCTCAGGTCAGATTTTCTGTTATATGGGTCCTTTAGGGATCCTGTAAATGGCATATGAACAAGAATTACAATGTATGTGCAATGTGCAGACCCACCATCATTGCCGTACTTTCTCTGCCACAGGAATCCTTTTTGTATTTGTTGTAAAATAATTTAAAAGATCTTCATTTTATCCACTGAACAAAATTATTTTTACATCCAATCAGTCAGCCCTAGTGATGACAAATACATTATCAAGTGCAAATTTCTCTGGAGGCAAAGACCATCAGCCTAGTGGGTGATAGATGGAAGTCATCTTAGCTGAAAGCTACTGTAATTATCTAAAACATCATGTGGTCCTTGAGTCTCCTATACTTAGGTCTTTCTTTTCTCTACATTAATGTAAAGGTAATTTCTTTCAGTTTATTAATTTCTTGTATCTCAAGGGCAGACAGACACCCATGCTAGATCAGTCAACCATAACCCCTTTCATAAGTTCAGGGTGTAAACCACAAGGACAGCTAGTGGGATCAACAGAGTTCAGCATTAGAGTGATACAAGTCCAAAAGTTATGTATGTGAATAGATTTCTTAGTTTACAAAGATGACCCCCCCCCCCCCCCCGGAAAAAATCCTGGGCAATTTAATTGTCAAAGATGGAACATGTCCAATGAAATTTATTTCCCTCTGGCCTCTAGCGAATTTTCTGTTACACCAGTCATTTAGGTATCCTGTATTATAAAGAAATATAATGTATTTGCCCTGTGCAGACCCACCATCATAACCTTCCTTCTCTGCCCCAGGAGACCTTTTTGCACTGCTTGTAAAACAATTAATTTTTTTTTTTACATCCAATCAGCCAGCCCTAGAGATGACACATAACTCATCAAGTACAGATTTTTCTGGAGGCAAAGACCATCAGCCTAGTGGGTGATAGATGGAAGTCATCTTAGCTGAAAGCTACTGTAATTATCTAAAACATCATGTGGTCCTTGAGTCTCCTACACTTAGGTCTTTCTTTTCTCTACATTAATGTAAAGGTAATTTCTTTCAGTTTATTAATTTCTTGTATCTCAAGGGCAGACAGACACCCATGCTAGATCAGTCAACCATAACCCCTTTCATAAGTTCAGGGTGTAAACCATGAGGACAGCTAGTGGGATCAACAGAGTTCAGCATTAGAGTGATACAAGTCCAAAAGTTATGTATGTGAATAGATTTCTTAGTTTACAAAGATGACCCCCCCCCCCCCCCCGGAAAAAATCCTGGGCAATTTAAATCGTCAAAGATGGAACATGTCCAATGAAATTTATTTCCCTCTGGCCTCTAGTGAACTTTTCTGTTACACCAGTCATTTAGGTATCCTGGATTATACAGAAATATAATATATGTGCCCTGTGCAGACCCACCATCATAACCTTCCTTCTCTGCCCCAGGAGAACTTTTTGCACTGCTTGTAAAACAATCAAATTTCTTTTACATCCAATCAGCCAGCCCTAGAGATGACACACAACTCATCAAGTACAGATTTTTCTGGAGGCAAAGACCATCAGCCTAGTGGGTGATAGATGGAAGTCATCTTAGCTGAAAGCTACTGTAATTATCAAAAACATCATGTGGTCCTTGAGCCTCCTACACTTAGGTCTTTCTTTTCTCTACATTAATGTAAAGGTAATTTCTTTCAGTTTATTAATTTCTTGTATCTCAAGGGCAGACAGACACCCATGCTAGATCAGTCAACCATAACCCCTTTCATAAGTTCAGGGTGTAAACCATGAGGACAGCTAGTGGGATCAACAGAGTTCAGCATTAGAGTGATACAAGTCCAAAAGTTATGTATGTGAATAGATTTCTTAGTTTACAAAGATGACCCCCCCCCCGGAAAAAATCCTGGGCAATT
The DNA here is from genome assembly GCA_029931535.1 of Margaritifera margaritifera. NCBI lineage: Eukaryota > Metazoa > Mollusca > Bivalvia > Unionida > Margaritiferidae > Margaritifera > Margaritifera margaritifera. Next base: position 793,227 of record JAQPZY010001256.1, on the reverse strand, counting down.
TAAATCGTCAAAGATGGAACATGTCCAATGAAATTTATTTCCCTCTGGCCTTAGTGAACTTTTCTGTTACACCAGTCATTTAGGTATCCTGTATTATAAAGAAATATAATGTATGTGCCCTGTGCAGACCCACCATCATAACCTTCCTTTCTCTGCCCCAGGAGACCTTTTTGCACTGCTTGTAAAACAATTAATTTTTTTTTTTACATCCAATCAGCCAGCCCTAGAGATAACACATAACTCATCAAGTACAGATTTTTCTGGAGGCAAAGACCATCAGCCTAGTGGGTGATAGATGGAAGTCATCTTAGCTGAAAGCTACTGTAATTATCTAAAACATCATGTGGTCCTTGAGTCTCCTACACTTAGGTCTTTCTTTTCTCTACATTAATGTAAAGGTAATTTCTTTCAGTTTATTAATTTCTTGTATCTCAAGGGCAGACAGACACCCATGCTAGATCAGTCAACCATAACCCCTTTCATAAGTTCAGGGTGTAAACCACAAGGACAGCTAGTGGGATCAACAGAGTTCAGCATTAGAGTGATACAAGTCCAAAAGTTATGCATGTGAATAGATTTCTTAGTTTACACAAATGACCCCCCCCCCCCCCCCCGGAAAAAATCCTGGGCAATTTAAATCGTCAAAGATGGAACATGTCCAATGAAATTTATTTCCCTCTGGCCTCTAGCGAACTTTTCTGTTACACCAGTCATTTAGGTATCCTGGATTATAAAGAAATATAATATATGTGCCCTGTGCAGACCCACCATCATAACCTTCCTTCTCTGCCCCAGGAGACCTTTTTGCACTGCTTGTAAAACAATCAAATTTCTTTTACATCCAATCAGCCAGCCCTAGAGATGACACATAACTCATCAAGTACAGATTTTTCTGGAGGCAAAGACCATCAGCCTAGTGGGTGATAGATGGAAGTCATCTTAGCTGAAAGCTACTGTAATTATCAAAAACATCATGTGGTCCTTGAGCCTCCTACACTTAGGTCTTTCTTTTCTCTACAGACAGTTTTTATTTAAATATTCAGCTTATGTCTTGGAAGCAGACTAGGTGGCAGGTGCTTGGACATTTTCACAATATCTTGCACTGTTCTCATGGTGAAAATAAAAAAGAGAATTTCTTACCAGCAACACAAACATAACCCACCCAGCCATCTCTATATCACTCATGTTGTTCTTACCACACACCCTGCCCCCTGAAGTATACAATACCTTTTATCTTTCTTTTCACGTCTACCACCTTCCTCATCTTCCTCATCACTGAACACCAGTTTCTCACTGCAGAGGAAAAAAAAAACATTGTTTGAAGTTCTAACATCAAAACTTTAATCAGCTAAGTTGTGTCAGTAAGATTCTGGACCGATCTCTGCTGTTCTCTCAATGCAAGTAGCCACTCTTGATTCCCACACTACTCCATGAAAACCAACATGTCACATCACCCAGAACATGTGGCTTTTTATGACACAACAAGTGTTCAGCAGAACACAGTCTAAAATGTGAATGGCGTTACTATTATGCAACTTACCTATTATGCACGTGAGACAGTAACTCCTAGCATATCTGGGTACAAACTTTAGTCATATAGTAATATTTACCAAAGTAGCAGTTGAATACAGCGAGTGATAGAAGATATGTGACCTTCACAAACATTAATACCATATCATTCTTAATACCTATGTTTTGCCATATACAAAAAAGAAAAAAACTTTAACATGGTACCTTATCATTGTTAATACCTATGTCCTGCCATTTACAAAACCAAGAAAGATCGAAGTTTTCTATGAATACTACACGACATACCTCAACCTCACTGTTTACACAACTCTTTCCAACTAGACAATAAATTTTCTCAAGGAAGGTTACAATCTGAATCAATAGGAAAATAAATATGCAACCTTACCAAAAAGGAACAACAAATTTATCAAGACTCCCCTGCTAACACTTGCATTTCAAACTGTTAAAAAGTTTCAGACATATCCTGATATACAAAATGTATTTTTAAAATGTTCCAGCATTGCTACTTTTCCAAAAGTTCTGATTTTGTATTTATTACATCAACTTGCTTAATTTGTGCAATCTTTGCAATGTCAGTTATGTGGAAAGTACAAGAGGATTTACCATATGTAGATGTATAATGCATGTCCAAACATAAAAAGCAAAGACCTAGGGAGATATATACAGTTGTACAATATGTCATTAGATCAGCGTTCACGTGGTTCACTTCAGCTCATTAGTAGAATGAACAGCATACATCCTAATCAGGGACTGGCATTAAGGATTTTTTTTTGTTGCCCAAGTACTCGAACAAAACTTCAAATCCATTTAACATTCATATTCAGAAAAATGGGTGGGTCCATTTCTAGGTTTTAGGAGTCCATGGGAACACACAATTCTGAAATCTCAGAAGACTATTTTGACATGCTAGAGTCAAGTTACATTCAGCAACAGATGTTGGCAGTGTTGGTTTGGCTGTGACATGTGTCAGCCTCTACAAGTGAGAGATTCCCATCATTATTGTCTATCTTTCAATGTACTATCCCTTTCAAATGAAACTAAATAAAATTTTCCTTCCTTGCTAGGATTGATCTTTCATTTGCTTGTAATGCACTATGTATATCATTCTCCAAATCAGCTAATCACATTGCAATCGAATGACAAGTATTCTTTAGCTATGGCACTTGTGTATCGTTCTTAAATAATACTGCCTACTTGTAGAAAAACTGGTTTTCATTTCTCTTCACAAAATGCCAAAACTGGAATTATTTCCCGATTAAACCAGTCTGACTAGGGGAAGAAGTTCAATTGGTGTCAACATAAAATCATTGAATTTATAAAGGACAGGCAATTATGGACGCATTTTAAGTGTTTGGTGGGCTTAATAACCCATGTTGATGGAATACAAGAGCATCTGGGACGTGGATGCATGGCTCAATGCCATCCCTGTTGATATAACACAAGAGGATTTGGGTCTTTGTTGTTTTAAGTGGACTGTGCATTATACTTTTACAAATGTGATGCTTATGATGTTTACAATGCAAGATTTTCCTCTTAAATGAAATGAATTACAGTTAAAATAAAAACACAGATGGACAGACAGGACAAAATTAATATGCCCTTTCCAAATTTCCCATACATCAACAGTACTTAAAGCTTATGGGTCCAATCTCAACAACAAAAAAAAGATTGTCATACGTATAGTCTATTTCTTCCTGTGGGTTAGCCCATCCTCCTTTATCATCTAGGCGAAGGATTTCATCAAATTCCCTGAGATCTTTGTCTGTGATGATGGCTGGCCTCTTGAAGGATTCGTCACCATCAGAACCCTGCTGCTGCTGCTGTGGCTGTCTCTGTTGTGGCAGGGGTGGGGGTGGGTGCCTGTATCTACAAGGTACAGGAGGATTGATTGGTGTTTAATGGCACATCAATACATTAAAGGTTATATCATGCCGAGGCAATTGGAGAAAAGTCTCTTGCCCTGTTCTGGGCAGGATTAGAACACGCACTTTTGGCCGCAAATCCAGCATGCTGACCAATGAACCATCGCGGCTCTTGATACTGGAGGAATATCACTAGATTCACTACACAAGGTAGAAGACAACTGTCAAGTTTCATCTCTCTTGAGCAAGAGTACATTGGAACTTCAGAAAGGCTAAACACCAACCCATCGTGACTCCTGGTACAGAGATGCCAATCCATGAACATGCTCATCAGAAATCTTAGCATCAACTTTTCGGAATCTTGGAAGCCTGTCCGGAATTGATAAACAAGTTCGTTGAAAGTAACAAACTTCTATATGATCATACTGCATCTTTCTACGAGTCTATACATACCTATACACAGTCAGTAACAGTTATAATCCAATGAGAGTAAATGGGGTATCCATTCCTTCAATTTCAGAACCTTGAATTCCTTCAACATTTTTGGACAAAACATTAACCATAAACACTAGTTTTCCTTATGAATTATATGCATATTTCTTTTCATCTTCAGCTCTGCCACCATTTTCATCTATTTAGCTTCTTGTTATACATACCGTTTTTTCTTTTTATTAAATTGAGAAAAAGTTCTATGTACCAGTGTAAGATATTAGTGCTGAAGTACTTTTCTCCCTACCTGTGTCCACACTGAAAAATCCTGTTCAAATTTTATGCCCCAAAAGTTTGATTTTCTGTAATCTTGTCAGTGTAATAATGAATATTAGAATTTTCACTAAAAAAAATTCACAGTAATTCTCCAAAATCCTGAATGGTTGGCATCTCTGCTGGTACAGGAGGAATATCAAGCACTAAATTCACTACATAAAGTAGAAGGCTACCATCAAATTTCACCTCTTTTGAACAAGAGCACATTGGAACTTCAGAAAAGCCAAGCCGTACTGTCCGGATTATATACCTGTATATTACAGGCATCCTACTTGAGACACAAACCTATATCTCCAATCGCATAATGTGTTGACAGATCAGGGTCCAAGCCATTTTACTAACTACATCTGCAATCACATAATGTGTTGACAGATCAGGACCCAAGCTGTTTTACTAACTACATCTGCATTCACATAATGTGCTGACCCAAGGTGTTTAGTACCTAGATCTACATCATATTTAAACAGAGCCCAACTGTTCACTACCTACATCTCCAATCCCATAATATGTTGACAGATCAGGGCCCAAGCTGTTGCTACCTAGATCTGCAATCACACATTTTGACTCAAGGTGTTTACTACACAGATCTGCAATTACAATGTGTTGACAGAACAGGGCCCAAGTGGTTTTCAACCTAGATCCGCAATCATATAATGTGCTGACCCAGGATGTTTACTACCTAGATCTGCAATAACATCATGTGTTGACCGATCAGGGCTAAAGGTGTTTGCTACCTAGATCTGCAATCACATAATGTGTGGATAGATGAGAGTCCAAGGTGTGTGCTTGAAATTTTACATATATTAACAAATAGGCAATTTAACACAGGACTAATGTGTTATTTAGGTCAATATAACCATATCATAGTTTTTTTTGTATTTAACACCTAAACACTTGATGTTGTCACAAATGATGCCAAGTAAGGCAAAGGTGTAAAGACCAAGGCTCCAAATGTATTTTAAAATTCTTTCACTACAATACAGTGCAGTTTTGTCAAATAAAAACAGCATTTTGTTTTACATGGGATAAATAGAATATTACTTTTGCAGTCCATTTGAAATTAAATTCATGAAACTCGATGAATAATTTCATGTAAGATTCTCTATACATCCAATTGCAGAGAGGAGTCAAGTCTACAACATCTGCTGTTAGATGTGTTAATACACTATCAAGTACATTATATATACCCAATATATTTGGTAGGTCCAAAATAGAAAACAACCATTACAAGTACATGTTTGTGAGCAACTGTATTATAAGTTTAAATTGATGGAAATTTTTTCATCTATAGTAATGTATTATTCTAAATCACAATGTTCATGAACATAACATTTTGGTACATCTAGAGAAGAAAATAACTTAAAATGTTATTTACAACAAAGATTATGGTGTAACATGTATATATTCAATGAATCATTACCTTCTGTAATTCTTATGGTGATTGTCTCTGAAACTGAATAAAGCCAGTATTTATCAGCAGTACTCTTGCGATAAACTTAAATAATGGACAAATCATGAATTTCCGATAATGGATTCATAGCAGCAAGTATTAAAACAAAATGCATGTCATATTCTGTCAACCATTTTTCTTTCATAATAAACAACAAATTGTTGGTGAAAAGATTTTTTTAAATACAAAAACAAGTTATGGCTTGTGCCGCTGACTTAACTTTTGTACATGAAGAAAAGAAACTGTTGAAATTTGTAAAATGTTGAATGTGAGGGACACCATTGTAAATGTTACCTTGCATCATAGGGATATGGAGGTCTTGGCATCCCTTGGTAATTGGGTGGAGGTGGGTAGGGTGGGAACCCTCGGTACAGCTGAAAAATCATGAAAACCATAACAGTGATTGGAATTGTAAATAAAAGTAATGCAAACAATTTCGTCATAGGAGATGAAAGAATAACATGTGATTGAAATACCTTTGACATATGAAACGCATGTTAATGGATGCTAAATAAATCAAACACAATGCCCAAGTGGGCCTGTTATCACTCAACTGGGCAACTGATATGTTAGCTTATGAATACAAATTCATACATGTATTATTTGTTTGTAGTAGTGCTTTACAGCACTGAAGCACATTAGAGGCTATATGTTGCCAACTAAAAGTAGATGTTTGAAAAATTAAAAAATGAATTGTACAAAAACCCGAAGATAAACCCTTCCAAATAAATGTAAATGTGAAGTACAAGAAAAAATATAAAACGTAAAAAATGTTCAAATTCTGTAAAATGTATACAAAACAAAAGATGAAGCTAACACACGTAAAATCAATCATACATGTATTGAAATTGTGGAGAAGAAAGACAAGTTTGAAGCACCCAGTTGCTACATCGTCTAATAATGTTAGCATCACTGATCCTTTTAAGACCCCCCCCTTCTCTCTCTCATTCTGTTAATATTATCAAGTATTCTGTAGAATCCAGGGGTAGCACTTTCCGCTCAGTTTGTGGTATATTTGTATTTCTCTCTCTCTCTCTCCACACACATGTAGAATAAAACATCACAGATTCTTTTGCTTCACGTTTCAATTTGTGCTTTTAATATGCTTGCATTTTCTTTGTCGGCCGAAATAAAATAGATAAAACAAGGCAAGTAATGCTGGTTTACATTTATTATGTACATGTAAAGTGTGATCACTTTGCTGTACGACTTGAGGGATAGCCTAATTTCATATATGTGGATTTGTTTGCCATGGCTTGAATTTTTCATTGTTTATTTTCAGACACTCAAATATTTTGTTGTTTTAGAACAGAAAAAAAAACAAATATGATCAACACTTTCTTGGCATGAAAAGGCCATTCACATTTATGCAACCAACATTGGCCCATTGGTCTCTTCCTCCCTCCTGGAGACTAGCCCCTGGTTCGCAACTCAGAAACTTTTTACAGCCCCACATTTAAATGATTTACTACAAGGGAAGTAAATTTATGCAGAAAGCATGGATTCCTGGTTTGTCCTTACAATCCTGGGATCATCACTTGGAAATCATCAAGATCCTCACCTAGTAGTGCTGGGGCAATTCATCGCTGCATCAAGATCTTAAATTAGCCAATTCGCGTATTGATACAAACTAGTATTGATTTCTGTCAGAAGTCAGGTGTTTGGTAGGAAGTTTAGTCTTATCCCAAAGTTAGCCTCCATTGTGAAGAGTATTCAAAGCAAAATGTAAGGTGTAAACTGATTGAAGAATTGATCTTTCGCTGGTGTATACTGACCAATCAGTTAACACCCAGCAAAAGCAACAATCAGCACATACTATTCAACAAAATTATGTATATGTTGTTTTCTCCTAAAATTTATGTCCCACACAAGATTACTGTATCCTGTCTACTTTAATCCATCCAGAAAACATCTCTCCGTAAAGTTAATTCCAGAACTGTACAATGAAAGGAGAAATATTGATGTTTTTGACATTTTACTGACTAGATATTTCACAGTGATATTGGGATATTCTAGTTACGAGTTCTAAACCTCTAGTCAATGGTATATGGTTTAGGAGAAGTTTTCTCTTTAAGTTACTATGATTATTCTCTTTCTTATAATAAAGGATAACAGAAAACTTTATGTATTTATTCTTTATTAATTCATTTTTACAATATTTAAATAAAAATCCATATTAATTAAATGGCACATATTTACAAAAAATACCATGAAGAAGAGTACAAGTGCTTGTATGACCAAACACTTCCTTTGAAATATATTAAATAATATTGTGATATGTATTGTATCGTCTCGTGCACTTATCGTCCCAGCCCTATCACCTAGTGTTGCTATGGTGACTCGGTGGTTATGGCAGTGGACCTGTGACCATAAGGGTATGGGTTAAATTCCCACAATTGGACCAACCAGGATCAAGTACCAAATTTCTCAGAAATTTGTTTTTCTTTTAAGACCATGGATTTCTTTGCTCTTAGTAATTACATTTGGAAGTGTTTCAGGAGAAAAATGTGAAAATAAATTTAAAATAATTTTTCACTAATGCCACCACTCAATATTTGAAATGCCACAATATAATGCATCTACATGTAACAAGACTGAAAACAACAAATCTTTTTGGGCACTTTAATATGGCAACAACATTTTAGCTTCGGCTTTGTTTAGTTTTTGTTTGGAAAGGAGTAAAGTGTCTTGCTGAATGTCAGAGTACAGCAAATTCACTCAACTGATTGCACACACTCAATTTTTAAAACCTAATCATATCCATAATTTATCTCGAGTGTTACTTGCAAGTTTTCTATTTTATATTTTTTCTTCAGCTGAAATAACAGATTATTCATTATTCATTTAATCCCCAAGGTGTATTTTTTGCTAATTTATTAAACTTATTTTATTGAAATGTATATTCATCCTGTATTCTAAAATTATTTTTTAAACCGTTTAAAAAAAAAAAAAATTCTGCAAGGGAGAGATATCTTACAACTCCAATCCTGTGATTCTCAATAATCCTCATCAAAGATTATTTCCCTTACCTTAATAGGCACACTGGCATGTAGTGCTTAAAATTGAACAAATTCTATTCAATGGTTTTCGAGAAGTCATTTAAAGGTTTTACTATGTTTAGTAACAACAGACATATTTAATGGAAGACTACTATCATTTGTATAAATTTCAAGGTCTTCATGCTAGAATGCTTTCTGTGAAATTGGGTCAAATTTCTGTTGATCGATTTTTGAGAAATTTGTATTTTGTATTTTTTATTTTTTTTGCAGTGGTGGACATACTTCTTTGTCCATCGGCATAATTTGTACGAAACTTAAAGTCACCCATGCCTGGATGCTCTCTGCCTTATAGCCAGGCAAGCAAAGAAAAAGGAAAGAAAATGTGTGGCGCAATTTGAGTAATTTCAAAGTTGTAAACAGTAAATAATAAATATTGCTATAAACAGACAATATTAGTTCAAATCAGATTTGTCAGGTGCAAACTAATGAACTTTGGAATGCACCATGATCATTACATATTTCCCTAATGAATATGATTTTACTCACATTACCAGATAACTTCGACAAAAACCCCTGCAAACATTAAATCAATTTTGTCAAACTTACATAATGCGGCATCATTCCTCTGAACTGTGGAGGCATTCCCATAGGTGGAGGCCCCATGGTCATGGGCCCCGGGTTGGCCCCCGGCCTTAGAGGCATGGGGGGCTGCTGGGCGTGGGGGCCCTGGGAAGGGCCATCCCCACCGGTCATCTGGGGGCCATTCGGCTGTGTTTCGCTCTGGCTCGGCTGAGATTGTGACAAGGGAGGTGATTCGCTCTCTGTCTTTTGCTGCTGCTGTTGCATGACGCCACGACCACCTCCTTCTCGCCAATTCCCTACATCTGTAAGCAGAAACATAAGATTTAGTACAAGATATTCTAGAAACAAGGGCCAAGTCATACACACTGACCTGTGTCCGCAATCACATGAAGAGATACAGTTTAAGGCTATCTTTTTTTTTTGCATTCGCAACCCTTCAGATTTTAACTGAGAATATCACATATTTGCTGGGAAAAAAACCCAATCCAATTCATAACAAGAGTCCCTCAAAAGGACCGACACACTCGTGGGGAAAGGTCGAGATAATCATTTGCCCAAGTTATGCAACTGCTAGTGGAATAGATCTTGTCATGATAGTGTAGTGATAGAAAACTTGGATGGCATTGTTTTGTGTACAATGAACACAAGGAGGAAGCTGATGGGGTAAAAGCAAACCACAAACAATTACCATTAGTAACTAATTTTTTAATGCTATTTAAGAACGATTGTTTGTGGTTTGTGGGTTCAATGCCATTTTTCAGCACATGTTAGGCTCAACATGGTGGCCAGTATATTTGGTGGAGGAAGAGCCCGGGAAAATCCCAGGAAATACCACCTACCCATGGGAAGCTATTAGCAAGCTTTCTCACATACCCATGTTGGCCGAGCTGAGACTCGAACCCACACAGACAGAGGTAAGATGTCAATGATCTTATAAGGTGAGCTACTTAGACACTCGGGCACCAGGGGCCTCTTATTAAAAACGAAGTAATGTATGTACATGTAGTAATGTAGTTATCATATTTAACACCTCAAACATGGTACTCGCTGATTATTGAAAACTCTAAAGTTGGCACCCTCAAAATTGAAGCCATGTAAATTTACTTAATACCAGTGCTTCAAAATATGAAACAGACTGAAAGGGTGGTCAAATTTGCATTTTTGTCTCCAGAATTTTTTTTAGATATGATATTGTATCATTTCATTTCAGTTGTAAGTTTTGTGTTCACATGCTGGTTGCCAAGGAAAAAGTGTGTTGATAAGGAGATAAAAGAAATTGAAATTTTCCAAGCTCAGTGTTGCACCTGGAAAGAGGGATCATGGGTTTACTGCAATATTTTGTCCAATGTCCCCCAAATCTTGACTCTTGTGGGTCACTTGGCCATACTTTTTTGTCAGAGGAAAATTATTTAAACATGCCTTCTAGTTTTCCTTAGTGCATGTCTGTCCACATCCATGTTGGTTCTAGCAATGGTCTAAGTCACTAAAGGTGATGCCAACTTCAAGATGGCAATTAATTTCCATTTTACAACAATGTTTTTGGCAATCAAAACATTCAAGGTTGATAGTAGTCTGCAGAGTTGCAGTGCAAAGTCATCAACAGTCACTAGTGTAATATATTTTCACAGATGAATTAATGACAAAGGGACTAAATTTATTCAGTGAAAAACTGGCAGAAATATAGTTGGGCATTTAATAAACTAATCATTAGTTTGAAAAGATTTTTTTTTTTTTTTTTTTAAAGCGGGAATCATTATAATATATGCTGGAAATAAATGAGCGAAGATCAAAGTTATATGACTGAAAGATCTGGAACAGAAAATTCCAGTGTAGTGCTTTTCAGGTGAACCAGATATTCAAACCTGGGTTACTTGAGCACCTGATAAAATGTTTGTAACAATATTGTAAATGTCCAAGGAAGAGGTGCTCGTTGCAGCACAAGTCCCACCTCAGAGGTCTTGTAGCGCTTATCGTGGCATATTGTTTATCAGGCAAGCAACCGTTTACACATCTGGGTACTTCGGTTTGACATGAATGGTTGTAAAACTAAATCCGATTGGCACATTGGTCCCTGGAACAAGCAGTGTCATAGTTTTAACCTTGCATTCATGAAAAAAGTTTTGCAAGTTCTTGTTTAACATGTGCACTACCTAGAAAATTAAAAACAGCTGACTACCAACATGATTCATCTTCAGATGACAATTTCATTTGTCAAATACTGGCTGATGATAGTGACGACGACTGATTTTGAAAGTTTTGAAGTATATGAGATTATTGGAGATTGGAAAGTGTTACTGGAAATAACAGTGAGCGATTTTGAGCCCAAAAATAATGTTGAATACGAGCCCGATTTACTTGCTGGATGGACAAAAACAGCATGCCAGTCAACCCCCAATTCAACATTATTTCAACATTAAATACAGAAATGGAGAATACCATGCATATAGACCATTTAAATATGATAGAGATACATATGTGACTTGATGCTTAAAATAAAGTTAAAACATCATTATTATTTTTCATATCGGCTTTGTGTATCTATTATGTACAATAATTAAAATACAGGCAATATAAATCATTTCTCTTCTCAAACAATTCAGCACAGCGGGATCTTGTGCTACAAAACTATATTATATAGCACTTTAAGGATTAAGGTGGCAAAACCATCAAAGCAAACAAGATTGTCACTGTTTTTACCATTTTTAGTGTATGAAGAACTACATAGTGTTTTTCTTTGTCCCTTTGAAATTTTGTGTCCATTATGGAAAGGACAAGCGAACACAAAAACCCCTGCACCTGGGATCCCAACACTGCAACCTTTCCATGTATTCTTTTTGATGGGCCTAGCCATAAATTACTCCCTTTTTAAATATTTACATGTCACCAAGCTGTATATTAAGATTGAATGAAAAGAGAAGATACAAACTTGCTCCTTAAGTCTGGTTTGGTTTTTTGGTGCTTTATGGCACAGCAACACAAGTAGGTTATTTAGTGCCAAGGCAATTGGAGTAAGGTGCCATGCCCAAGGAAACACCACCATAGTTGACCCAGGCTGGTCCTATGGTAGGATTTGAACCTGCACCCTTTCGATCACGAGTCCAGATTGCTAAGCACTGAGCCACCACAACACAAAAAAGTCAACAATGAATATCCTCAACTTGTAAGTCAACCTAAAAATGGTCCAAGTTTCATTACAAAATTAAAATTATCATTGGGTTTGCATTAAAGAAATGATACTCTTAAAAAAAGAGTTCCTTGAAGGGACTGACACTCTACTAACTGAAATGAATGTCCAGGAATTCAAGACAAGACTTCCTTTTAACTACCGAATGTTGAAACTATCTCTGATATTTTTCAGCAACAACAAGATTTTCAAGTCAGCTGGTGTGGATGTTGAGTGGCACCATTTTCATTTAGGACCAACAAGACATCATTTAGGACCAACAAGACATCACAAGAAGTCTTCAGGTGGAAACCCCATGTCGATATGACTTTCCATTTTGGAGAAGTAACAATAACAAGATTTTCATGATGGCTGGCATGGTGGCCATATTGGCATCAGACCAAGTAAACATCATCATTTATGACCAACCAGACATCATAACAAGTCTTTGAGTGAAAAACCCCATGCTATGCCCATTCATTCAAGGGTAGCGATATAAAGATTTTCAAGATGGTCACAATCTTGGAAATATTGAAATTCTAAGCAACACCATTTTCATTTAGGACCATAGACAAAGTCCTTCAGTAAAAAAAAAACAAAATATTGTTGATACTATCATCCATTCAGGAGGAGTAGCAATAACAAGATTTTCATGATGGCCGCTGTGGTCGCCATATTAGATGTGCAAGCGGAACCCCTTTTCATTTGGGACCAACTAGACATCATAAGAATTCTGGTGAAAACTCCATGGAAATATTACTTTTCATTGAGTAGTAGTAGCAATAAGAAGATTTTCAAGATGGCAAACATGGTGGTCATATTAGACATCATATCAGCACCATTTTCATTTCGGGTCAACTAGATATCACAAGTCTTTCAGTGAAAACCCTATGTTGATATGACCATCCACTCAGGAGTCATCATGATAACAGGATTTTGAAGATGGCTGTTGTGGCAGCTATACTGGACATCATATCGGTACCATTTTCATTCAGTACCAATTAGACATCATAAGAGTTCTTCTGGTGAAAATCTCGTGTCAGTTAAGACTTTCCATTGAGGAGTAGTAGTGACAACAAGATTTTCAAGATGGTTGCTGTGGTGGCCATACTGGATGTCAGATTGGCGCCATTTTCATTTAGGACCAACTAGACCATGGGATGAATGAGTGAATAAAGTTTCATGGCAATTCTCCAAGTAGTTTATGAGGAATAGCAACAACAAAATGAATGGATGGACAACAGACCATTCAATCAGCTCTTCTGGTCTGTGAGCAGTAGAGCCAAAAAACTGCTCCCAATTTGGGAATCTTTTGCTGTTCTCCTGCATGACAGGCAGCCATCTGACCAACTGGGTCAATATCCCTATTTAACCTTTAGCTTCATAAAAAGCTAATATAGTGTTTACAATGTAGCTTATCTTCAGGACAATCGATTGCAGTGTATTTTTCATTTATTTCTACAATATTGTAACAATATAAAGCAAGTTTGTTTTCAATTAGGGTGGCCCATTGGTCTGAGACACTTGTCTTTACAGATCACTCACACCTCACCCGTCTGCATGGGTTCGAGTTTCAGTTCGGCCAAGACGGATATGTAAGAAAGCTTGCCAGTAGCTTAATGTGGGTCCGTGGTTCTTCCCGAGTTCTTGCTCCACCAAATATATGTATAACCTATCATGTGCTGAAAAAAAGCTTTTAAACCCACAAAAATGACATCTGTTTTCTATTAGTTGGTTTTAATGGCCCTTTATACATAATATTGGATGCATCATCCCAAGGAAATAGGAGCTAGGTACCTTTCCCAAGGACACATCGAGGCAGCCAAGCCAGGACTGCTTCGACAGGCATCGAACTGGTGACCCTTGGATTAAAAGTCTGACGTTCTACACAGCTCCCAGATAGAGATATTAAAAAAATATTGACTCAATAAAACTTACTTAAATATACCTCCTGCTTGTACATTAACAATTTATTAGGTTTATTTTCACAAATCAATATCCCTCATGGATACAGACAGAATATAAACAGATTTGAGCATAAAAAAACAGTTTCAATCCTTTATTATATTCCGTTTTTTGAATAAACAGATATCTACCAATCTTTCTTATAGTTACAGCCTCCTTTCTGTGATAAGAGAACTATATTCAGGTTTGTTGAACAACAAAATGAGACTACAAAGAACGCCTCTTTGCCCATTTCAAATCTCAATAAAAATCAGGCAATGAATGCGAGGGGAAAAAAATGGAAAGAAAAGAAAGGAAAAGGTGAAGATTGTTTTTAGACAATCTTATTTGATCGGTTTCTCTGCATTTTTAAAGTATAATGCTGCTAGGGAAAAAGAAAAAAACATAGCGAGCAACTGCATTTCAATTTCTATACACAATGATTCTCTGACTGAGGTGGATATGGTGCACCAGCAACAAAATGCCAACGCCAAGTAGTAAATGGTTGAATATACTAGTTTTTAGACACAAGCGCAACCATGCTCCATGATGATACACTGAACACAAGTTTGTCCAGAATAGATACACAATCTACAGAAATTTCTTCGTGGAGCAAGCCTGCCCTATTTCAAGTCTGAAGTTGCTTAACTGAGCATATATTCTGCAATTTCCAATATACAAGCCCATGTTAAAAAGTCAGTTTTTGTATGAAATAGAGACCTATAAACAAAAATGACTGTAAAATAGATTTACTTCTTTACTGAACGACACATTAAGACTAACAGTCTCGATATTTATTGAAATTTATTTTTGATATACAAATGGGGGAAGAAAATAGCCATTACTCAATATAGTCCTTAAAGGCCTTTGTGCCAGAAAGTTTTCTATCAAATGTGGTCATATTCAGCGGTTTTTGAGATAAAGGCTTTCTATTTTTAGTAATGGCAACCACAAATTTACTGGTGGGTATGCTTAATTTGCACAAAATTTAAAGGCCTTTTTGTGAGGATGCTCTGTGTACTGTGTACATTTGGTCAAATCATGTTCACACATTTTTTTAAGAAGTCAAGTTTTTCTATTTTTAGTAATTATGGCTATATTTGATGGCAGAGTGGCATCATTTGTACAAAACTGAATGCTTTAGGGTCTAATTTGGTCAAATTTTGTCAGCTGTTTATGGGAATGTGTTTGAAGGTTTTATCCTTTTTTGTTTTTTTATAGTAACTGCAACAATATCTGAAGGTGGATCAACATGATCTGTACAAATCTGGTCAAATTTTCTGCCGCTTGAAAGAAGTCATTGCAAGGTCTCTATTTTTAGTAACCACAGCCATATTTGATGGCAGATCAGCATCATTTGAACAAGCTTGAAAACTCTTTATGCCAGGATGCTAAAATTTAGTCCAATTCTGTTCAGCAGTTTTTAGGAAGTTGTTTTAAGGCTTTTCTATTGTTAGTAACAGTATTAATAGTTGATGGTGAATCAGCATCATCTGTAAATATATTAAAGGCCTTTATGCCAGGATGCACTCTGCCAGGTTTGGTTGAAATTGGTCCAGTGATTTTTGCGAAAACCACAAATGCTGAAAGATGACCGATGGATGTCTAAAAAAACATAGGGTCATACTGCAAGTTCACTTGGCCTAATAACCAGATGAGCTAAAAAATGTCATTGGTAATGGGTTCATTTTCAGCACCAGTAAACTCCAAAATAAAGCCCTTCCTGGATCCTTGCTGTTTGAAGTTGTTCAACCACAAAAAGCATAATGTCCAATCATTTGCAAAATTGATTTACAGGCATCAGTTTCATTTGGATCTGCCAAGTTTTATAATCTAGACCCCCACATTTTTCGATATTGAAAGTCCAGAGTCCAAAATATCAAAGGCCTACAAAAGCTCAAATAAAACCATCTCAACTTTAAAGACAAATCAGAGGATGGTCATGCAAGGTAAAAGTACAAAAGGTCAATTCTGCTGGTTGTATCTTACTTTGAGGCCGCAAGCTTGGCCCTGGTCCATATTGCGGCTCCTTGTTTTCTTCCTTCTTGTTTGCTTCCTTCTCTTTCTCGTCCCCAGATGCAGCTAGAGTTGGAAACTCCTGTTGAAAGAGGGGGGATTGGTGCCCCACCACCCCCTTGGCTGCTGGCTCGCCCATCATAACACTGCTCCAAGACTTGCCCCCTGCTGCTGTGTTGGTGCCCCCAGATGAGGGAGTTGTCTGCCCCTGCTGCTGCTGCTGTTGCTGTTGCTGTTGTTGCTGTGGTGTAGATGCCCCTGTTGTTGAACCTGTCTGCTGCTGATAATTAGATAATATTTTAATAGTCAAGGTTAAATGTCATTCCAAATGGAGATGTAACAGTCCACTGAAACTTACTGGTATCACAGTATTTCATCCTGCCAATGCATGTATTGGCTGGAGCCAATAATGTCTGATTGATTGCAATGCAATTAATTGGAACCAAGATGATCTATCAATACAACAAGAAAAATGTTGTGCATCACACAGAGATGCAAGTGCCTTAGCTGAAAAGGCCTGAAAGACAATTACAGCCCCCAGGAAGCCGGGGGTCTGGGGAACACCTAGGTGCCCTGAAGCTACTGGGGTCTTGATGATCTGAAAGTGATTTAGCAATTGCCTGGATCGTTTTTGAGATTACAGAGAAACTAACTTTGAGGGAGAAATATTTTATTTACTGCATATGATGCTTGTTAGCATAATATATATTCTTAGTAAGACAACAATTTCCAAGATAAAACAGTGGATTAAAATTAAAACATTTAGAAGCAATGTAGGCAAAATAAGGACCTAATTTGAAACGATACATATGCACATTGGCCATACCTTGAAACATAGTTCTGATGCATTTTAACATATCTCTTTTTCTTTTTGCCTTAAAAGTATCTTTTTTGTGAACAAGATTTCTAATTATAATAGTCTTTTTTGCCTTGCAGCTGTTGAATGAATATTTCTTGTATTGGGTTCTTTTTGCTCTCATATTTTTAATGTGTTTTTCGGACCCTGAATGTTTGTACAATTCTTTTTTCCTTGATGACCCATACATAATCTTGTCACTGCATACAGTTCAAATCACACACCCTGGGATTTTTTTTTTAAAATTTAGTCAAACAATTCTTAAAAGCTTTTTATGCAAGAATGATTTCTATCAAAGTTGGCCAAATTCTGCTGAGCACTGTTTACTTCATAAAGCTGTTTCAATGTTTTTTTTTGTTTTTTTTTTTTGTTTTGTAACAGCAGTCATATATTTTACAGCAGAGTGGCACCATTTGAATAAATCTGAAAGCCTATTATGGCATGATACTTTTTCGTGGTTCACACAGTTTTTCTTCTGGGACTTTACAAAAAGTTTACAAGGGCTTCCATAACTTTTCAAGGAGAATTTTTTCTTATGGAAATTGAACTTTCTCCAGCCGTTACTTTGTTTATCAATGCATATACAAGTACAAAACAGAAGGACCCCCCCCCCCCATTATTACACATCTATTCCATTTGATAACTACCTGTGTTGTATGTCATTTATTTCAACCAATTTTAACCCAATTTATTTATTTACTTATACATATACATCATCTTTTTAAAGAAAATACGTAAATAAAAAAAATTCTGCAAAGAAAAAAGTGCTATATTTTATGTAGTTTAACATTTTGTATACCCTCAAATAAATTCAAAAGTTCCTAGTTCTTCAACAAATTCATGGATTTTTCAAGCATAAACAGCCAACTTTAAAAAAATTCAAACAGTTTTCAAGGCAACCCCTCAAATTCATGGATTTTTCCAGGGTGTACGAACCCTGTTTCTGTTAAATTTAGTCAAATGTATTAAGTGGATTTTGAGAACAAGTCACTTAGAGGTTTTTCCATTTTTTATTTTTAGCAATGGTGGACATATTTAATGGTGATTCAGTACAACTTGTACAGAACTTGAAAGCCCTTCATATCACAATGCCTGGAGTCAAATTTGGTAAAGTTTTCTTGAACAGTTTTGAGAAGCTGTGTAAAAAAAAATTCTTGGTCTTTTTTTAGTAACAGGGGCCATATTTCATGGTGGATTAGCATCATTTGTATCAACTTGAAAGGACTTCACGACGGAATGCGTCCTGCCAGGTTTGGTTGAAATTGGTCCAGTGATTTTTGAGAAGTTGAAAATGGCAACTGTTGATGGATGCACAAGTAATGCAGGACCATACCACAATGCCAGGTGTGCTGACAATCCTTTAAAAGTAACGAGAGTGAAAAATAGGTCATTGTAATCTACTTTTAGTCATTATGACCTATTTTTCCTGTGGTGAGTAGTATCTTCCAAAATTAATAAATCACAGTACATACAATATAAACAAAACTAAGCTAAATGCACCAAGAGGCCCAAGTAACCCAGAGATCACTCACTTTGCTGACATCTGCTTAACAGCCAAAATGCAAGAATAGTTGGCCAAAAGATCTGGATGAGTAGGATGCTTTCTGTAGAAATTTGTCACAATGGTGTTGAGTAAACGTTATGAAAAAATTTGTTTCAAGGTTTCTCTAATTTTGTTTTCCATATCTAATCCATATCTGATGGCACATCTACATCAATTGTATGACATCGATAAACCTTTATGCCAGGATGCTTTTTGTCAATGTTGGTCAAATTCTGTTACACAGCTTTTTGAGACAAAATTGAATAAATCTTTTTTTGTTTTTTTTTAAATATATTTATTGGTGGCCCTATTTGATGGTGGATCGGCATCACTTGCATAAATTTTAAGGCTATTTATGCCAGGATGCTTGAATTCAAAATTGGTCAAATACGGTGAAACAATGTTTGAAATGAAAAAGTTGTTGCAAGTTGTTTTGATTTTTTGCAATAGCAGTCATATTTGATAGTGGATTGGCGTTCATTTAAATTTGGAAGCCCTTCATACAAGGATGCTTTTGTCTAACTATTTTTCTAATGCTTATGGCAGCTATAAATGATAGCTGATAAGCATCATTTGTACAAATTTTGAAAGACCTTCCTACCAGAAGGCTTTCTTTAAAATTTTGGTCAAATTCTTTTGAGCAGTTTTTGTAAAGTCATTTAAAGCTTGATTTATTTTTAGTAACAGTGGCCATATCTGCAGCAAATTGGCATTATTTGTATATATTTTTAAGTTCTTCACTTCAGGATGCTTTCTATCAAATTGTACCAAATCTTGTTGAGCACGTTTTTAAAAATAGTCAATTGCAGGCTTTTCCAATTTTAGCCATGGTAGCCATATTTGATGGTGGATCAGCATCATTTTTTTATAAAATTAAAAGGACAAGTCACGACATTTTTTGGTCAAATTCTGTAGAGTACATTTTGAGAGGTTGTTTAAAGATTTTTCTATGTTTAGTAGTGGCAGTCATATCTGATAGCAGATTGGCATTATCTGAACAAATTGAAAACCCTTCATACCAGGATGCATTATGTCAAAGGACTAGGGACTGTAGATCACTGTAATGGCCTCAGAAAATGTCCAAAATTTATTTTCTTTATTTTAAAGGCTGTTTTATTTATTTTGTATAGACATACCTTTGTCTTTAATAATATGTTATATTTTTCATATTTATCGCGTGCGATGATGTCATCGGCAGCCGCGCGTGAGGTGTAAAATGCGGAAAATGTGAAAAATTCGTCCGACTATAATGTATTTATACAAATTTAACTATTCCCGCAGTCATGAAACAACGGGAAACTTTCAATACATTTCCCTTATTATATAAATTGTAATCTCAGAAAATTTTATTTTGTTTCACTCATGTGGGATACGGTAATTTTAAAGAAAATGGTTAGATTCTATGGCAGGCAACAGTGATGCTTTTATCGCAGCAGCAGTTTACAAGGTATGTAAATTTCATTTTACAAATATTATGCCACAATAAATGAGTAAAGTATGAAATTAAATGCAGTTATACTTTATCAGACACACATATTCTTTAGAAATCAAGGAAAATATTCACAGTTGAAATATTTCCAGACGGTGTTCATTTGCAGACGTGTTTTATGACGATGTAGACAATCCAGCTTGGTTTATCAAATATTTGTATCAGACTGGTATTTTGAACAAATATTTCTCTATAAGAACATTATATACAGTGGTATGAAATACTGTGAAACTGTTGTTAATTCGTTTTGAAATTTTTGGTAAATAAAATTACAATCTTAGAAAGCGATTGACATACATATGCATAGAAGGTCTGAAGCAGTTTCCGTATGGAACCAGTCAGGCCTACCTCACATTCATCACTTATTGAACACTCAGTGTAGTACAATTTGAATTGGCAGAATAAATAATTAACATTCAATATATATATATAATCAGCAAGTATTGAAAAATTAAAATTTGCATGCATGACGTCATTAAAATCACGATAACGTCATGGAACCAGAAATAACGTCATTTTATGTAGGTAAACTTTTGGTCCCTCAAAAGTACATAATTTGATTAAATTAAACAAAATTTTTATTATTCTGAACAAAATGCATCGTAAACAGTCTTTATACAAACTTACAGCCTTTTTGGTGGTTGGGCCAAATTTGACCCTTGTAGTACCTAGTCCTTTGGTCAAATTCTGTTTAGCGGTTTCTGAAAAGTTGTTTAAAGGTTTTCTATTTTTATTAATAGCAACCATATTGGATGACAAACTGGCATAATTTGACAAAATTTTAAAGACCTTGATGCCAGGATAATACCTTTAAAAATCATGCAAATCGGTGTAGCTGGGTTTTTTAAAACCAAGTTTCATATAACAATTGTGAACAGACAATATACTCGGTCCAAAATTGATCATAGTCAATACACAGACAGACTTGACCTTGTCGCCAGATAAGCTAAAAACCTGAATTGATCACTTGTGCATGAAAAGTAGAAAAGAGGTCACATGACTTACTTTTAGCAGTTGTGTGAAGTACACTCCAAAATAAACACGTTAATCAAGTTTCATGACTACGTACAACAGTGTCAGAGAGACTGAGTTGATACAAAACATAATCACCGGAGCGTGAAATGACACGTAGTACCCTCGTTATTGTATATACAAGTGATTCCCGTGTGTTCCCTCTGCTTCACTGGCAAGACAGAGGATAGCTTGGGGTTGGTTTTTTTGTAGAAACAAGGAAACATTTCACGAGTGAAGTGGAAGCATGGTCTTGTCATGAGTGGAGAAGCCACAAGTGACAATACAAAATGTTTCCATTTCACGAGTGAAATATTTCCTAATATCTACTTAAAAAAACAGATTTTCTTTCTATTAAAGCAAAAACCATTGACTTGCTTGGAGTTTCATTCTGTGCCAATGCAGTTAATGGCTGTATTACTACATCAGGAAAAAATTCTGCAATTTTACAATAATTTTTAACGGCAACTTCTTACAAATTTATCTACTACATATAACGTTTCAAATGAACGACTGTCACACAAAAAAACAAAAAAAAAAAATGATTTTTTTTTTTGCGCGGACTGATACTCTGAACATTGCGGAGGTGGAGGTAGAATCATCATAGAGCAGTTGGATCAGACAGACTTTAGAACGTAACATCATTAAACTAAAGATTTTACAAGTTTTCCTATTAGGATTTTGCTTCTTTACTTTTGTTTATTTCTGCATTCAAATATAAATTGCCTTTGCAAATTTGCAGTCTAGTGTGTAACAGACACTGCACCCAAATATCAATAATTGCTTAATTTAGATTTGTGATCTACCTTTTTTCTAAATACCAGTTTCTCCATTGTTTTCAAAGATGATCATGATTGTAATTAGAGTTTAACAGATTTTGGCATTACCTTTAATCCAAAATTTAGTCTTAAATACTTTTCCCATTTGTTGTAGAGAGTAACAGGTATGGGCATTTTTTTCATTGCACCTTCTCATTGATTACATAAATGTTCAATGTTGGCATATTTGAAGATCTGTTCATGCTGATGGAGAGGGGAGAGGGAGAGAATAGAAGAAGAAACTAGTCCTAAATATGGAAATAGAACAGACATAGGGGCAGATATATTTCCCTAAATATGAAAAGAAAGTAGTTCCAGAAGTGATATTGGCACTGACGATACTACTTTTATCGCCATTTTTTCAACAATCATATATTGCAATATCTCATCATGAAATGTATCATAAAAACAACAAAAGTACTCATACTTAAGTAAACTCTACCCCATATATCCTTAAGATGATAATGAGGAACAGAGTGTACCTTGTTTGGTTGCCCCGATTGTGCTGTGGTAGCCTGCTGCTGCTGCGACGAGGGCTGCGGACTTCCGCTGGTATCCTTCTCCTTCTCTTTCGTGCCCCATCCTAGAAAAGACGTAAAGATCTACATGAAATTAATTAAAGAAAAGTCAGGGTCTATTCTAGGGCCAACAATTGTGGGAATTTCTAAAATATCATGCCGAAAAAAAATCACAAATCGCATTTTCAAGCCCTATCTTTATTGCTTCATTAATACTCTCCTATATTCAGAAAATCCACCCACCCCGCAGAAATTTTCAATTTTAGAATAGACCCTGGAAAGTATGGTACAAAGACAATAACAAGCAGCCCAAGTTGGGCCTGAGATTGCTCTCCTGGCTGACATCTATTTAACAGTCAAATGCAAGGGTAGTTCACAAAGAAATATTTGTTACTATAGTTTTCTGACATTTAACTATTTTGAAATTCTTTCAGTAAAGGCAGCTGCAATCAAGGACAGATCAAGTATATCTCAGGGTTAGAAGTGAAATAAACTTTTAAAAATTGAGGGTTTTTTAAAAGTTTTTTTTCAAGGTTTTAGATTATTTTTTTGAGGTTCAAGGTGAAAATAACATTTATTAAAAAACTGAATATCCCATAAAGAGAAAAGGGATTCTGTTGAAGAGACCATTCCATGAGGACTGTTTTGCCTGACCTGGACAGACTATCCGCTAGTACATTCTTCTTCCCCAGAATGTGGCTGGCTCAGAGGGTTATCTCTTCTGAGGCACCCAGTCAAAGAGAAGGGGCATGTGAGCCCCCTTGATGTCCGAGATAAGCTACGATGGGCGTGCTGTCAAGCGGGACCATGACACAATGGCCCCTTACTCTGTCGACACTAGGGCTGAACGATACACATGTGCAGCGTATCGATACGATTCACGATACACAGCCTATGATACGATACATTACTCCTGTAGTTTTTTTTTGGCTCTTTTTTGGTTTCCATGGTCAAAATGAAATTTTAGGGTTTTTGAGGTCCGTTGTGGACCCTGATATCTTTATAAGGCTTAATGGTATGTCAGTACAAACTCAGAGATGCTGCCAAGATTTTATGTAAAGGGGGGACGTTCCCCCCTTGTCACAAAAATAAGGGGGGAGAAGAAAAAAAAATGAGGGGGAGGAGGAGCAGCCATAGTTCAATATTTACCTAATACATAAATATCCATCTCTTTCTTTCTTCCTATTCTAATGAAATAAAAATCCTCAAAAGATGTCTCTTCTATTTGTATAAGCATTAATCTGTTGATCATTTCTGAGCTTAATTTGTGTCTTATCTGTATATGAATATTGTTCTGTACTGAGACCCCCCCCCCCCTCTTTTCACATATGTATAGCTAGCAAAGCCAGCTTGAACAAGTTGGAAAACTGTTCTTTATGGTTGTTATGTACAATTTTCAACAGCTCATAGGTAGTGTCTCTTGGATGTCTCTGCTCCAAAATAATATTTTTCACTAAAAAGAGCTCTGCCAAAGTTTCACTTTCTTGAATCAGTGCTTTGCTGACTACTATGCCAAATTTCTTATCTGTTCCACAATGTTGTATTAGGGTTTTAAGTCCATCAATGCCATTTCAGCTTGTTCAGACGGAGGTATTCTGATCAAAAATAAATATCCTTACTTTTTAATTCTTTTTAGATTCTTATATATTCAATTTATCTTAACCCTTAGAGTGCTACATAGTTTTGTACCACAAGATCCGTCAAAGCAGAATTGTTTGAGAAAAGAAATGAAACTTGCACTCGACTTTTAAATTGCCTGTATTTTAATTAGGCTTAGTATTCTGCCTTTTTGACATTTAATTTCAAAATACTGCTTAATAGCAGGTTGATAGCATTGCAGTCAGTTTTTGTCCATTCAGCATGTACATCGGACTAGTGTTCAATTATTTTCGGGTTCAAAATTACTCACTGGTATTTTCGGTACCCACTTTCTGGGCTCCAATAACCTCATATACTTCAAAACTTTTAAAATCGCTGGCATCATCGCTATCATCGGCCAGTATTTGCCACACGAAATCGTCACCTGAAGATGAACCACGTTGGGCGTCAGCCATTTTGGGTTTTCTAAGAGCCCTTACTTTAAACATACATTTGTAAAACTTCCTTCATAAATGCAAGGTTCAACCTCGATAATGCTTGTTCCATGGCCTATAATGTGCCAATCAACTTAAGTTTAACAACCGTTCATGTCAAGCTGAAGTACTCAGATGTGTAAACAGTTTCCTACCAAAAAAAAAAAAAGACAGATAACGAGACAAGCGCTACGTGACCTCTACTGGCGATGCGACTTGTGCTGCGACAAGCACTTTAAGGGTTAACAGTTAAATAAAAATTCTATTCGCGCACCCTGGCAGCATCTCTGAAAATTGGATGTATAGTGCCGATTAAAAGTTCTAAATAATGTAAAGATATAAAAAAAATAGGAAAAAAAAGTTGACGAAGAAAAAGCCATACAAACAAATTTAGTAGTATCATTTATTTTCGTGGGGCTCAATTTTAATGGTTTTGTAAAAAAAGACATTTTCATGGGTACTTAAATTCGTGGTTTTGCCTGTCAAAGTTTGCATATTACTAAGTGTTTAATTTCGTGGTTTAACCTGTACAAATACCCAAAATAAAGAATACAAAACAATAAAACTGTCTACGCAAACGGCGGTCACTTGAATGTTTATAACAATACTTTCACATGCATGAGCACAAATAAAAAACCTGACAAGTTCAATACTGACACCGTGTTTTTGTCCAAGCAAATAACATCAATGGAAGCCGACGCAGCCAACACAGCTGGAATTGTTTAATTCTGTAATTTAGGGATTATTTACCTGACAAGCATTTGTGTGTACACTGAGACTTGATTGACATGATGTTGATACAGTGGCTTTGTCCGAAAATCAGTGAAGTGTGAACTTTAATACTCTGCTGTAATTAGTGTATATACAGTGTTTTATTAATAATAGTGCCTCAAGCAATAGTTCTAGTATTTTACAGGCTTGTTGTTCTTTTGGATTAAAAATGCATGGATAAAATGAAATGTGGTTTCAGGAGGATTTAAATTGTGTACATCAAGACTTGATTGACACGATGTTGATGCAGTGGCTTTGTCCAAAAATCAGTGAAGTGTGAGCTTTAATAATCTGCTGTAATTAGTATATATATGTAGTGTTTCATTAATAATAGTGCTTCAAGCAATAGAACTAGTATTTTACAGGCTTATTGTACTTTTGGATTAAAAATGCATGGATACAATGAAATGTGGTTTCAGGAGGATTTAAATTGTTTAACAACAGTTGTACTCGAGTGAAGGATCGATTTTAACAAGTATTTAATTTAATTTTCATATACTATTATTTTGTTATTCTTTCTTTTATTTTCAACATTACTAGTGTTTGAATACCTTATGCTTTTTCTCGTTTCTCTCTATCCTTACCTATCTCGCATATCGATTTAAGGCAGTGAGTGGAAATTACAGCTATCGGATATCTTATCGACACGTGTGCATTGAAACAAAATTAAATGCTTTATAATTCTTTTTTAAAGGTTTAAAATAAAACAAACATGTGTAAAAGCTAATATTTTATTTCCAAATTACAGTATTGACGTTGATTTATGAAATTCAAGTCATATGTGGCTAATTTTTCGCTGGGTATTTAAATTCGTGGTTCAGGGCAACAACGAAAACCACGAAAATTGGTCCCCCACGAAAATTGATGATACTACAGTACTTAAGTTCTTAAATAGAGTATCATTTGTTCAAACTTGAAAGGCCTCATGCTTGGATGCCTTCTGTGAAATATGGTAAATTTCTGTTGAATGGTTTCTGTGGCGTCATTAAAAGTTTTTTTCAATGGCCATATAGAATAATGGATCAGCATCTTTTGTGCAATTGTAAGATTTTTATACCAGGATGCTTTCTGTCAAATTTGGTTAAATTTTGTTTTGCAATTTTTTAGGGGTCATTTTTTAAGTTTCGTTTTTTTGCCAAATTTGATAGCACTTCAACATCATTTGCACCATGTATTCCTTGCCAGGATGCTGTCAAATTTGGTCAAATTCTGTTCAATGGTTTGCGATATCATTGAAGAGCTTTTCCATATTAGTTATGGCAGCGATATTTAATCTGAGATCAACATCATTTGTAAAAAAAAAGTTGAAAACCTTTCACCCAAAAATGCCTTCTGTTACTTATAGTTGGTCTTTAAGTATTTTTTTTTCTATTTTTTTGAAACAGCACCCATGTATGACAATGAATTGGCATCATTCATACAAATTTTAAAGGCTTCCATACTAGGACACTTTCTGTCGAATTTGGTCACAACCTGTTGAGCAGTTTTAAGAAGTCATGTTAAAGTTTTTCTCTGTTGAGCAAAGGCAAGCCAGATCAGCATCATTTGTACAAAACTGAAAGGTCTTCAGACAAGAACGCTTTCTGTCAAATATGGTCTTCATGCCAGGATGCTTTCTGTCAAATTTGATTTCAAAGAATACATGTAAAATGATGACATATTACACAGTTAAATGCACACTTCCGCAAAATGGTAGACAGAATGTAGTGAACATATGACCGGAATCGTATCCTCCCGGACAAGGTAAAGTACAACTAGAATCATATCCCATTGGAAAAGGGTTAAAGGTTCATAAATATAATAATATTTGTAATATTCAATTTGTGACAAATGCAACTATTTTGTAATATTTTTGGAATTATATCGTCATGAGATTGAAAACATATTTTTAATATCAATAAATTTGTAACAAGATTACTCAGGAATGTCAATACGTTCCATACTGATGGAAAATACCGAATTATTGGTACAGTGAAAAAGTACCATGGTATGTACCACCAGAAAAAAATACGGTGGTAAACTGCAGTATACTGGTAATACAGTACACCTCTAGATTCAATGCAGCATACTTGCAGCATAAATTACATTTTTGTGTACTGACTTTGCCACAATGTTATGCTGCTGAAAACGAAAATGTTTGGGTTGCTGCTTCTTCTGCAGGGCAAGTGACTTGGAACTTTAACTAGTCCTGCATCAATTTTGCTCATCCAGCACAGTACATGATACTAAATTGTTTACAATTCCACTTGCCCAATCTGAGGAGTAACCTGAAAAAGTAACTTGCCCTTCCGCAGCCACCACTCTTAACTACAAGTGAAGAAATGGTATTCCACACAATTTTCCAATACAGTGGTCAGAAAATTCACATGACTGTCTGAAAATTTCACTCTAGTTCAAAAAAGGGCATGTAAATTTCAAAATCATGCAGGTGGGTGACCAAATTTCCAACACTAACATTCAGTATCTGAAAATTGTACAGACCTGATCCTCCTGTAGGTACTAGATTGATATTAGGATCGTTTCCACTGTTCTCACTCTTCAAACTTGGCAAATTAGCTGGAGGCGGCATACGCCGCACACTGGCCACTTTACCCAGGCTCTGCAACCCATGTTGCCGAGGAGCTGAAAAAATTATGAATTGATTAATTGATTCAAATGCAGGCAGAATTCTCTGCTACTGCAAGATATTATGGGATCATTTTGGAATTTTCACTCTAAATTTTGAAGCAAAATTGTTGAAGAAACTGTCCTATAGGACAAAGAAAAAATAAAGGTAACTGAAACTTAAGTCTTCATCCACCACTTGGGAAAAAAGAACATTTCTTGAAAATTCCATTGAAAAAAGGTGAATTAAAAATGACAGCACACGAAAATCGTGCATAGTGAATTAGTTGTGAGTGTAACAAAACCTTGATACTCATTAATAGTAACAAAGCTGTATCTGACCATGCAAGCATTTGACTTCTCTGCAGTTACAAGCAGTTCTAATGCATACAACAAAATGACAAGTCATAACACAATCAGTGCCGCTGTGCTGATAATAAAGATAAACAACTGCAAGGTTTACCTTTATTCATTTAAAGTTATTTATCACACACTTTTGTTGAAACATGCTACAAGGGTGTCTCTTCATAGAGATTGTTCTGATGAAAGCAATGATATAATGAATTAAATCTTTCTCGTTTTTTTGAAGCACATTAGACATTTTCACTAAATCAACAACAGCACAATTCTATCTGGGTACAATACATGGAATAAACTGACTAAATTTTTATTTCAAATGAACTTGTACACCCGATTTCCTACCTGTCATGGTTGGAGCCCCAGCTGTTGCTAAAGATACAATATGTGCAGTATCCAGATCAAGGGAGTTAAGCTTTTGAGTAAGTCTGTTGACAATTGTGTGTGCACATCCATCTTCCAACTGTACATAAGCAAGAAACTTTGTAACTGCAACTCCTGACCTGATATCATGCATAGTGTTTCTACCATTAGGTCAGTGCTCTCATCAACCATGATACCACTGATTTCAGATTATCTTGTCAAGCAAAGATCTACTGATAACATTACATATACAGCTTTGAATATCATTGATACTGCCCCAGCTAATACTTCTGAAAGATATACAGTGTATCAACTCCATTCAAGCATTATACATCTACCAATGGGAAGAGAGCTCTTCTCTGAGGTATAGTAGACAGAAGGAAGTTCTTTTTCACTGTACAGTATACAGTCCTGAAAAATTTGACTAGCATCTGATACAGATTTTCAATCTTTCTGCTTCATATTCTATACACTCCCATGTCACCAAGGATTTTTCTTGAGTAAGTGGGAAGAAGGCCTGTGCCTATTATTTTGTAAAGAATCAGACCAACTCCAAAGAAAACATTCAGGATCAACTCTTTAACTACTGGTGCTTCTGTAGTGGCACACTGCTCAGTCTAACTGCTGGGGTCACTACTGCAGCTGATCTGTGGGCTGACTACCAGAGCCTGACGCTTCTGCAGCCAAATGACAACTTTTTAGTTTATGATTTGTGGATATGGGCCAATTGTTTTTAGTCATTTTTCTTATACTGTAAAACACTTTATTTTCATGGGTTTCAAATTTCCTAGTTTGGGTAAAGAATACATATTCGTGGGTATCTAATTTCGTGGATCCATCATTTATAAAAAAAATAATAATAAAAAAAAAACAATGCTCGTCTCTGTACAAGTTTACTAGTATACTATTCCGAATCTCTAGCAAAAGCCATTGTTTCCACTGTCAACAAACGCATGTATTAACTATCACGTTACAAAATTCCAGAAAATCACTGTATTTAGTAGTCTTATTTAAATATTGCCAACATTTTCATATGCATCTGATTTCTTCTGCCCACTAAAATCAACCTGGGAAATTTTTCTTTTAAAGATTTGATTGTTTTCTCTGTAACTTTATCACCATCATACTTTACAATTGCTCTGCTGTTCCATTTCCATGTCCACACACAAATTGCCAACATCATTCAAAATACTTTTTTGGCATTTCCTACTCTTCCAATTTAACCTTGATTGGGTGGATACTGAACCCACAACCCTTGGATTATGAGTCAGACATTCTAAAAACTGAGCTACCACAGCTCCCTACTCATGAGGCATGTTCAGTTCAACTGATATGCCTCAGAGTATGATAGAATTACATACTGGACTTTTACAATATGTAAACTTTATGCTGCATTTTGAGCAAAAATCCTTTGTAAAAATTTAATATAAAAAAATGTATTTATATAAATGCATGGCTTATCTGGAGCTCCGAGTTTCATGACTAAATACAACAGCGCAAGTGAACCAGAGATATATGCATAAACGTTGACGTCTATGCCAACATCAACAACGATGCATTGGAAACATGATTCCTATGACTCTTCTTTGCTTTGCAGGCAAGACAAAAATGACATTCTATATAATTGTCCACCATCTTTGTATTTCTAAGCTGTAACAAGAACACAATAGGGAAGATGCGCTACGTACCTGATGTCTTTAGAGTTTGTGCACTTTTTCCTCTATATATGTCATTGATATTTATGGATGTGAACTTCCCTTTTCCCTTATCTGCCTTGCCGCCTAGCCCAGCGAATGAGGACATTTTGCCAGGGCGCACATTGAAGATTCTCTAAGTGAGTACCCTATGAACGAACCGCTGGAATCTGAAGAATAAAAAAAAAAACAATAAATTGACCGTCTCTGAATATATTTAAAACACAATGGACCTTACACAGCAGGATGTTCCTCCAACAGGTAGCAACTGAAGTGAAATTATTACCTGCACATCAATTACCACCTCCCTTTCAAGAAACCCTGAATATTCAGGGTTCAACTTTTATGCTTGAAAATAAATGTCCCATCAGTAATCATTCTAGATAAACATGAACGGAGGTCAAATGGCTATTGAAAGTACATTTTGGGGACAATCACGTAAAATTCGGGGTCAGAGTAAAATGTCCTAATAAACAAAAGTCCCAAGAAGGGATTGATGCTTTACTGGGTGAAAAGAATTTCCATGAAATCAAGATAAGACAATTTCTTCCTTTTAACCATGTCTACCATTTTGAATGATGAAAACATGTGGTTTCACATCATTTCATTCATGCTGCAAGATGGTGGCCAGGCAAACAATAGCTTAGAAGTACCTTGTCAAAATCTGTGAATATCGTATTATTATTCATTCATCAGGGATTTATTGATCATGGATATCGTTCATCCAAGTACTTAAATGCTTTTGTTAAATCCTCATTGTGACTGATGCTGTTAAAAATTGTATTATTTTTTAAAAATACTCTGGAGTTCTGCGTACAAATAAAATGGTGCTAAATCTAACAATATCAATACTGTGGAAAATTTTTAATGGATCCGGTCTATTCGAGTTCTCTGGATTCATCAAAGAAGATATTCATGATGTGGAAGTAAATTCGAACAGAAAGGTTATCCCAGATTGTATCCACATTGAAGAAAATCAAACAGTATACCTATCCATGTCAGGAACAAGGAACAACTTGTCACTGAAGCAGATGAATGAAAGTAGGACTAATTTCCAACTCTACAAGTACTTGTAGCAACATGGGTATGTGTCCAAAATCACTACTTCATATGAATATAAAGTTAAATGTACTGTATTCCCATCAACAAATACCATTTTATTTCAGGGCAGTGGATGCTTGTCTTTGACTTGTAATAGATTTTTTGAACTGTGTTAAGATATAAACAATAGATTTAACACTGGCACAGAGTCACCACAGCTTGGCCCATAACCTCCACTCCTATCAGTGCCTGTCAAGCAAAGCTGTAATTAACTACAAACTCGCTTGCTTAAGTAGACACAAGCTACACAGGGCCTAATTACTTAACACCCTCCTCTCCACTGGCCATGGTAGACTCAGATACACTTCATCAAATTGTAGATGACAATGCCACTAATCAAGATAATGAAAATCCAAGTACATGTAGTGCTCGCCCAAAAGACCCCACTTCTTTACACCTTCACAAGCAACATAGTGCCTAAATACATAACACCCTCCTCTCTCCATGCCCAGGTAGACCCAGATATACTTCATCAAAGTGTAGACGACAATGAAACTAATCATGACGAGACTTCATTCAAACAAAATGCAGGTCACAGTTCAGTGCCATGGAATATTATGTTCTAGTGACTTGATAGTTATGATCAGAGATCTTAATATAGATTAAGATCCCTGATCAGAACTATCAAGCATGTGCAAGTGTATGTATATATATATATATATATATATATATATATATATATATATATATATATATATATATATATATATATATATATATATATATATATATGTGTGTGTGTGTGTGTGTGTGTGTATACATACATACATACAGAGAGAGAGAGAGCAATCCTGAAAGTAGTTTGAGGAGTAGCTATGACAAACTTGCAACAACGGACGGTTGGACATCAGACGACAGATCAGCACCATTTTTATTTAGGGCCAAGTAGACACGATTAGGAGTCTTTTAGTGAAAACCCGATGTTGATATGCCCATCAATTCAGGAGTAGCGATAAAATTTTCAAGATGGCTGCAATATTGGACTTCAGATTGGCACCATTTTTATTTTGGACCAAGTAGACATTGTAAGATGTCTTTTAGTGAAAACCCCATGTTGATATGACCATCCATTAAGGAGGAGTAGCAATAACAAGATTTTCAAGATGGCTGCTGTGGTGGCCATATTGGACCCTAGATCAGCACCGTTTTCATCTAGGACTAACAAGACATTGTAAGAAGTCTTTCAGTGAAAACCCCATGTTGATATGACCATCCATTCAGGAGGAGTATCAATAACAAGAATTTCAAGATGGCTGCCATAGCGGCCATATTGGATTTCAGATCTGCACCATTTTCATGTAAGACAAACTAGACATCATAAGAAGTCTTCTAGTGAAAACCACATGTTTATATGACCATCCATTCTGGCAGAGTTGCGATAAAAAGATTTTCAAGATATCTGCCACACTGGACGTCAGATCAGCCCCATTTTCATTTACGACCAGCTAGACATCATGAGTCTTTTAGTGAAGACCCCACGTCAATATAACTCTCTGTTCAGGAGGAGTAGCGATAACAGGATGTCTGTGAAGCACCATTTTCATCTAGGACCAACTTGACCATGGGATGAATGGTGCGTCAAGTTTCATGGCAATCCTCCAAGTAGTTTACGTGGAGTAGCAAAAACAATCTTGTGACAATGGACAACAGACCATCCCATAAGCTCTTAAGGTCTATGACCAGTAGAGCTAAAAATGTATTGCCTACAAGTATGAGAAAGTAAATGCTGACCTGTAGGATCTTCATATCAAAATAAGCCTGAAGGATGTTTATGATGCATTCATCCCAAGTGCACAATGCCTTACGACACTGGCAGGAAAAGGAGTGATGCACATCTATGGGCACAATACTCATGGCGATGGGTAACATTAATCATTGGTTCAATGCATTTACTTGTCAAGAGGTCAAAAAATGAACTCAAGTTAATGACAAATGTACAGCATCTATCCAAATATTGATATCCCTGCGATATACAAATCATATATGCGACCGATTTTGCATAATGACCCCTGGATAACTTGTCCCATGGACAAGTGACTTTGAAAACTAATTCACGAGCACCAAAACCACCTGTACAGCAATCTTAATGTTTATACTAATAACAATAAAGACTAAAACTAGTTTTTTCCATTTGGTTCTAAATAACTATTTTCTATTGAAATATCGTATTTCAAGCAGCATGCAAAAAGAATAAATTCTCAGGCCTATTTCCTGTACTGCAAGCTGAGAATGTTTAAACTTGTGAAATAACAGGTTGGAGAACTAGTTTAAAACTGTAATCGTCTCAATTAACCAGATGCCTATATTCAAAAAAGTACAACTAGTCACATACATGACAAAGGGTGATATGGGATACCATCAGTTTCAATATGTTGAAGAGAAAGGCAGATATGTTTGCCTTTGCCATTAAAGAGAAGAAACATTACAAATTCAATGTTTTTGATAGGGAATATGCTCCGATGTTACACCCCAACAAAACTGTCCAAATATCTAAAACTGTGTGGTAAAGGTCTGAGAAAACCAAAAAGTTGCACACTGATTATCTCAGGCTTTTAAAGCAGATCAAGCATTTTTCAGTGAATAATAATGGTGTGGCCATAAATACCTAGAAATCTCCCAGGCAGACCTACTGGTGTTGAATCATATAACAGGTGTTCTATTTATAGCACACTGCACTAGGTGGCTTGAGCACAGCTACACAGCAACATACTGCCAAGTAAAGGGTTCAACAACAAATTTTGCAAAAGGAAAATTAAAGGTTGCTCCCATCAGATAAACATTAGATCACAGACATCATGTGTCAGGTATTTTCTAGGCTGGATTAATATGGGAGACTCAATTTAGAGTTAGAAATTTTAAAAAATAAATAATTTAGCACCAATACAGTGGTTCCCCGTCTTATACGGGCACCCCTCCTGCAGCAGAAAAGTGGCCTTATGAGACGGGTGGCCTTTCTAGACGGGGATAACACAGTTGTGGGTAATAACTACATATAAAGTATAAAAGGTGTAACTAATTTTTATATATTTAATATTTTCATTTAAATTGCACAGGAATATTATCTGGTTATGGACAAAATGTGATAAACAAATATAAATATTTTTTAAAAAAAGAAAGAAAAAGAAATATCGTGAATCGTGGTGCAAAACTACCTCGTCGGTAAATTCTGGGCACCAACATTTGGATGTAACTATCCCTGTACGTCTGTCGATTCAGTCTTCCCACAAACTGAAGTTGAATGTATATCGATGATGTTTATTTGAATCTTTTTGACATAAAATTTCTCAGTAGTGACCAAAGGACTCTCCCTCTTTTCGTCGAGTCTAATTTCTTACATTTTTCGTTCTATACTGAGAATGTCTGACAACATTTTGCGACAACTTGTTCCTTCTAGGGCAATATGTAGTTATCATGCGAGATGGATTTTTACAAAGAAAGTGAGTTTGTCATGTGATCACCCCCCCCCCCCCAGTCTGGTACCCGGTAAAGTACATTTCATAATCTATGATAGAGATTCCAGAAAGGCTAACATACTATTTTACTATCTGGTGACTGGACGTCACACTGACTTGAGCTGAACAAAATTGTGCTTCTCAGCGGTTAGCTTTTGTCAACTTGATAATCATCAGTGGTAATAATAGCCAGTAATTATCAAAGTGACAAAAGCTAACGCCTAAGGAACACATGGCAGCAAGGATAATCGGATTACTTTCCTCTTTGTATGGAATAAAGTTACTTTAACGGCATGTTGGAACAAATGTCAATGTCTTGAGTTTAGAAATTAGCAAATATTAACGAGATTTTAATCTGAAAACAAGCATTATGTGGCCGCTCGCAAGGGGTAAATTTGACAGTTTTTGCACTAAAATGCTGGCCGCGTTGGAGGGGTGGCCATTCTTGAGGGGTACTTTTGAACACAAACTTGTTGGTGCTAAGGGACTGTGGCCATATAGAACGGGTGGCCGCTGGTCAGGGGGACCACTGTAGTTTGAAAACGAAAACAATTCAGAGAAATATGAAAATATTAAATAAAACACTGGTAAATGATGGGTGTAGAATTAGATTAAAGGAGCAAAGACTACAGTTAAATGAGGGCAAGATCTGGAACTGAAAATTGTAGTGATGTCCTTTTCTGGTAAACCAAATAATCAAACATCAGGGTTCTCAACAGATTTCAAAACTGAAGTCATTTGACCCTTGACCCCAAAATTTATAGAGTCCAACTTAAATCTCACGAGTCATTTGTATTTGACAGTCATAAGTTCATAGCTGGGATTGTTCGTTATTTGTGAAGAGGGAAAACTAATGTTTAAGATTTCTTGCCTCATTCTGAATAAAGAGAAACACCAGCATTGTATTTTGTAAGAAACAGAGAAGCTAACAGTGAGACAGACATGACCATTACTGATTTTTGCACAAGTGTTTCTCTTTCTAATAATATATGACTGGCAGGTCATTTCCGAGAATAAGACACCAAAGATAATATACTTCAATGAGCCATTCTTATTTAGCAGTTCACAAATACATCTAACAAAGATTATTCCATCTTGTTATTCAATCTGGACTAATTCCACAGCATGAAATAAATCACTGAGCATAATGTCTGGTAAATTCTTACTGAATGATATATCAATTAAGATGCCAGAATTTTAAAACGTTTCACAGACTGAAGCAAATTAATCGCCAATAAAACAATTAAATTTTTTGTCCACTTAACCTTAGTCAACTGGCTTTGTGAGTTGCCTTATTTTCCAGTTTTGTCTGATGATAATTTGATTGGCAATCAAACAAATGCAAACATTTCATCAACGGTTAATCCAATCAAGCCACAACCGATTCCCACTCTATCCTAAACATCAATGATAATCTCATAACAATCTAACCTTAATCCAATAATGCACGCACTTTTCGTATCGACTTTACACAGGTGTGATAATATTGGCAGATAAGGTGTAAACAGTAGTCTAGCAAATGTTGAACATTGGTGCATACAATAGATTTCTTAGAGACAGCACGCGCTCAGTAGGAAATTACCCCGAGGCAAATCAAGGGTAATTAAGCCTGATGCTCCAGCACAAATCAATGCAAGTCGTAAAAATGCACAGGCTGAAATTTCCATGCACCAGAAATGAGTAAAATTTATCCCCCAAGTATCAAAAACCAAGGGTACGTATCTAAATGAGAACCCTGAAACAAGTCTACAATTTTCATGGGACAAAATCAGGTAACCAAGTGGAGAATTCTAGCCCCAAACTAGATATTCCTATACTAAGAAAAGAACCCGGATGATAATGCTGATGTGTGAAAACTAGAATATAGTCTGTCGCTGGTCCATTATGAATTGTACCCATCTCCTGTCTTGGAAAGTATTTATCTGGCACAATTACAATCTAGCTGAGGATTACTTAATCCCTTCATACCTTACAAATTTCAAACCAATCCATGTTCCATCAGTGCCAACTTCTTTAATTTGGAAATATAAAGTTATCAATGGTGAGTGCAATGTTAAAGAAATGCAATTATTAGTACACAGAGCAGCCTAATGTATACATCATAAGGTGCATGGTTGTGTAGAACTGGCAATGTGTTTAGTCAGAGGTGTATCACCATCAGAAAGTGCAACATTGGTCAAGGTGGCTTTACACAACAAGCTTTTCAAATAATTTGTAAAAGTTATATACCATTTTTACAAACATACATTTTTTTACGAAGTTGTATCTTTTTTTTTCATTGAAAATTTTCAGATGTAAAAAATTAAGTTGAAAGCAAACTAAAAACGATGCATTTTTTAAGAACTTACTTTCAATGCAATTTTTGTATCTGAAATATTCATCTTACCTCCTATATGCAAGTGGATGAAATGTGGGGAATTTTATGCTGTTTAAGATGGAGAACAAATATTTAACAAATCCATCAAGAATGTCAAAGGTTATTACAAATAATGGAGTTGTGTTGGGTTTTTTTTGGTCCATTTCAAGGAACGCAGTAGAATTTCACAGTAGTATGCACACGTGTGTATATTTTTTAAAAACTGTTTGAAAAAGATGAGTTACTTCACATGATTTATAATTTAAAAATGTGTAAAAGGTTCCCTCCTTCTCTCTGTTGTTCTCACGGTTTAACTTTACACATCTTTTTCCAATCATGATCAATCAAAAATAATGACATTAACTTTTATGTGCAAGTCAGGTGTCCTGCAGCACATCTGTCAGCAAATGCTAACAACAGTCTCTCCAATTTGCGAATTGAGCCTATGGCTTATTTTATATCAGTGTAAATATATACATGTAGGTAAGAACGTCTTCACCAACAATGTCAATTTAACCTTTTTCATACTGAAGCCTAATCAGACCGGCAGTTGTGTAGAACTGAAAAAATTTTCAGTCGCTGTATCATCACGAGAGAATGCAGTGACATTAGTCAATCTGGATTTACTGGAAAAGATTTTCAAATAATTTTTCAAAGGTATATACCATTTTAAAATGCATACCATTTTCTTTAAAGTCATACAGTTTTTCATTTAAAATTTTCAGATGTAAAACATTTAAGTTGAAAGTAATGAAGCCCAATCAGACAAGCAGTTGTGTAGAACTGGAATTTTTTTCAGTAAGTGGTGTACAGTACAGCTCACATGATTTTTCGGAACTCCGTGCATCGCGGTGGGGTACTTAATCCCCTCCACTTTAGCTCCGCGATAGCACTCCGCGGTGGAGGCATAAATTGGCATAAATACCTACAAATCACCACCGCGTTTCGGCAGGCATACTGATGTAAACTCCACCGTGGAGGGGCTAATCGACATTACTGATTGACATCTGAACAGCCAATGAATGAAGACCACCTATGGAAAGACTGAGACGTCAAGAGTGATTTACAACCGGATACCATCTGAAGAATCAGTCATTTTTATTTCGATCATATATTTGGACATTAAAAAAATAATTTCAAAAGGCTTGTATATTCAGTACACATTACTGTTTATAAAAGGTTGATCGACTTCTTTTGCAGTAAGTTTATGATTTTAATTTATTTCAAAGAAATATGAACAAACTTATGCACTGACTTGACGAGAAGCACACATTGCTGGGCCTCTCAAGCAGAATAAATTTATCATTTTGTTCCAAAGGAAAGTAATTCTCTGAGATATGGACAATTAAAATCCAAATTGACATCCGCTTCTGCTTACCCCCCCCCCCAACACAAACCTTAAACACTGAATTTACACTGAAATGCAAACCGCGGGCTTAGTCTTTAAGCAGTAATAACAGAGTCACAAGGCTGAATATTATGACTGCATGTATACTGTAAGGAACTGACCATTTAATATACGGGGTTTATATGTTGTTTTGTTTTTTTTCGACTGGGATATTTTTTGTTCTTTCATCACAGTAATTATTTATTTTAAGTGAAATATGGAACGGATTAACGTCTGCTACAAAAATCAGAGAAAGACAATTGTTTTCATGCATTTACCCCCCCCCCCCCAAGGTTGGAAAATTCAATTCTCTCTCCCTAATAAAGACTTGACTTCAGCGGATGTTCTACAGAAATCAAGGCAGTGACCATTGTGAACACTGTTGTAAAATATTAACAAGGGTTTGCATCAAAGGATGATGTAAGTTTCAGCTTGGGAACAGTGTGTTTTTATCACACGAAGCCATCTGACTTAGCGCGTTGTACTTTACAGCCGCAATTATGGTCCCGCCATTAACAACGGAAGTTTGATAATTGTTAGTAATTGATCTGAACTCGGCTTATTACCAAAATGACAAATAATATGAAAAATTCTAAAATCCGAGATGTTCAGAGATTTTAATTCCCAACAAGTTTAGAGCATTTTGCATGGATGTATTGTCTCCACGTGTATCCTATTATTTGCTCATTTTCCTACGGCGAAAATATAAAAATAAAATATACTTTTTTAATTATTTTTTTGCAGATATTAAAGAATGCAGTTTCCTGTTTGTGACTGTTAGAGCCTTTGGTTATTGAGCGTGTTTCTGTTTCTTACCACTTGCAAACTTTTCCAGATTTCAGTTTACGATAACTTGTGCAGTAGTGATTTGGATTCCATATTTTATGAGAGAGAGAGAGAGGGGGGGGGGATCTTTACTAAGAAGAGTTAATGATCTAAAATTATTCATCTTATTTTTCTGTATTATGCAGTAGGAAAACGAACAGAAAAGAAAAAGTTAAACATTAATTTCATCTGATGCGCAAGTTTGTCAAATCAATGGCAAAGAAAACAAATCCGCAGAAGCATTGCTGTTGTACTTTTAGGTTAACAGCACATGAAATTAACACATCAATATCAAAGAAAACACGCAGTGCTGATGGCTTCTATTGTGCATGGTTACTTGCACGTGTCCACTACATGCATCTAGGATGACCTTTTGCGACCATTGTGATTTTTAAAAAAACCCCTGCTACTTTTGGTAATTAATGCAAAATAGTACATTTTAAAATAAAATAACGTGAAATCTTAATAATGCTTTATTTAAGCGATTGGATGTCAGAAAAAAAACGTACAATATGTTAATGAGTACTCATGCATGGAGTAACCATCGGAACTTGTGCGATTTTGTTTCACTTCAGTCAGGTATGACTGCAGCTTTGTTATTAATTTGTTCGATGTTTATCGTTCTTTTCATTGCAGGTAATACAATATCACTGACTTTCATATGATCATTACAATTTTGTAATGCGTTTACTGAAAAAGAAATAAGGATATGAATGCATATTTAGATTCCGATA
This sequence comes from Margaritifera margaritifera, assembly GCA_029931535.1. Classification (NCBI taxonomy): domain Eukaryota; kingdom Metazoa; phylum Mollusca; class Bivalvia; order Unionida; family Margaritiferidae; genus Margaritifera; species Margaritifera margaritifera. The sequence continues at coordinate 752,965 of JAQPZY010001256.1, read as the reverse complement.
ACATAGTATTGAAGAAAAAGAAATTAGATTCATTGTGCAAAATGTAGTATTAATACAGTTTACGAGGCATTGTCATTACGTTATCATCATCTTAAATATGATTTGGCACTATGTATCATACATTATCTTCGTTAGAACAAGGAAATATTTATAATTAACTGAATTACTACGTTTTTTTCAGTATAAAAAAGTTAGCAAATTGCTCCCAGAGGGATAATGATGTAGATAAATCGGTGCCCCCCCCTCCCTCTCTCAACCTCTGCTTGCATGGGTGATAAACAGTAAACCATGCCCATATTAGCGAGACCACGTCCACTCCGCGGTGGTGATCGGATGCGACTCCGTGAGAAAGCGTGGTGTGCAGGGCTATTCTCCGCGACAACTCCGTCAGGACGCGTGGAGTGATGGTGGAGGGGTTTTTCTTAATCCTCTCCACTCACTCTCCACCCCCACCGCGATGCGCGGAGTTCCGAAAAATCATGTGAGCTGTACTGTATTTAAGGTGACAAAATAATAAAAATCCATGAAGAATGTAAAGTTATTACAATTTTATTAAATTTACTCGCATGAGAATTGGAGAGCAAACAGAATGATCCATACTGTTAAGTCGACAAAGCTTTTCATCTTGGTTCACTGTTTTTATTCCACAATAAATTCTAATGTAATAATATCTGAGTTCTGTAAGGTTTATTTTGGTAGATTTTTAAGGACTGCAGTAAAATTTCATATGATGCACACACCCAACATCAGTATACAGTACATGCATCGTGTTTTTGTGATTCTACACTCAATCCGGTGGATGGGAACAGATGGGCAGGGTATTAAGTGCCCACTATGAATAGTGAAGTCCACTCAGTCTGGTGGATTTTCCCCCCAGTCTAGTGTAAATCCACTCAATGTAATGTAAGTCCTTCACAGATTTTATTGCAGTCGTAGTTGGTTTTATGGCACTCCTCGCTGATTCTAATGAATTCACTCAGTGAATCGACACAGTAAACAAACAGATGGGAGAAACACCAACATCATAAACACGAACATGTCAGGTGTCAATTTCATACCTTTACCTGTGCAGTAGTAACATTTCTTGTGGTATTTGTAAGTAGCCTGGCTAAGGATACATACAGACGAATGTGCGTAACATAGAAAAAATATGGGGTTTTATATTTCTTGGATATCTTCCCACCCCTGTCCATGAAAAAGCATACAGCAGAAAATATTGCTTAGATACAACATACATCCCTGCATATACAGAAGTGGAAATTTTCATACTGTTCTGCATCAAGCGGTAAGTTTGATGTTCTTTCTCAATAAATGATATTTCATACAAAGTGTTTTGTGCACTGGTTATTAATTTGTCATAGTTTCCCTTTAATTTCCATACTATTTCCAAGACCCACTTTGAAGAAATCATTGAAAGCAGCAATACATATAAAACCCAAAAAGAGATTTCAAACAAACGGCCTAATATTTATATTGAATATGTACGATCATGAAAACTGGGACATGTATGACAAAAAAGATACACGAGCTATACTACAAAAAGGTTCTTCTGTGCTTTTACCAACATTGTTTATGAGAGAGTACGGCTATTTTTTAAATGCAGAGACTTGTGTACACTGTATTGACTGTTGCGCTCCATCAGAGGCCTTCATGTCAAAACAAAGTGATTTTATCGAGAAGAAAAGTTACTTCCTGTCCTCACTTTTTTCACGAATCTACATGCATCACCAGGCACTGGCTGAGGAGTGACATTCTTACTTTGAAGCCAGCCGCTACGCCTGTTGCTGTTGCTTCTTGCCTCACTGTCTAGATGTTGTAGACAGAACTCTTGGTCCTCTCATTACATATTTAGACCAGAGTGGCAGCCAAAGACCCCCCCCCCCCAAAGTCCAAAGGTCTTCTGAAGACTATGGCCACAACAGAATTCATCTATCTTTCAGTCCAGAGAATTGAATGTAGCAAAAGCCAAGGTATCCACTGATAGCTGCATCATTGACCTAGAGACGTGCAATTTGAGGAGCATGTAACTCTGAATCAGGAAGGAAAGTAAGAGTTTCGGAACCATGTACTAAGAAACAAGGGCAGCAACCTGACTTGTATTAAAAGTTGCTTCCTCAACCAGCTGTTATCCAACATAAGGCAAAGGTTTCCACAGAAGACTTTTATGGACGCTTTCTTCATCCTCGGCATGAGAAGTATCAGATGCGAACCCGACCCCACTGCAAATAGTAATGAAGAAATAGATCAACTTTTGGACCACTATGGAGTTGAAAAGTGTCACATGGGATCAGTGTCCCCTCCTGTTCTTCTGAAAGAAGCTTGAAAGAAATGAGAGGCCATGGAGATCAAAGCTCAGTGCTGACTACCTTGATCAGCTCCTCAGAGTCAGGCTAGCCGTTTGTAGTGGTCTAAACATCAACACAAACTAGGTTCTTTTTGTTTGGAAGAATAAGAGGAAGAAAAAAAAGATCTATACTACAAAGAACATCAGATCAGTAAAAGAGTGTGAAACTGTTTAAACGGTGTAAAATTATTAATGCAGGGGTCCCCTACCCTTTTGTGCATACAAGCACATTTGTGAGTTCATGAGTGGCAGGCACCAACCAATTAACTTAACCCATTTTTTTTCATTATTCATTATAACCTCTTCTGTGGGCACACAAAAAACCTTGGCACTGCATTGGTAACCACTGTATTATTGTAAAAGTTGTGTATATATCAAAGTTTCCAGTTCAGTTGAAGTCTGATGTTTAAGTATTGTAATAGCCTGCTGCCTTGTTCCTTTTAAAAGGCTACGTGTATGATACAATACTGTAAAACAGATAAATTTTACTTGGGCAGCATCATGACAGATCCATGTATATGTTTATTTTTTCTCTCACCCTTGGCTACTACTACTATTCATATAAGAGTCAACATTTATTTAGTAAAAGATTGCTTATGTCATGAGTTATTTCATGGAACATGCAAGCTAATATTTTGCATTTTGTATTCAGTAAAGTTAATTTACTTAACCCTTTAGCTACCACTGCCACATCTAAGCATCACCTGTAAATAGCTCCTGAACCCCACTGCTGCATATATGCCGTGTCGATAAGCCTTGTTTACTACCCCAGTGTTGCCTATGTGCATATAGTTCAGCAGTACTTGAAACACCAGTGTCGCATCTATGCGGACGTGACCGCTATGTTAACTGAACGTTGATTAGTTGAAAGTACAGAAGTATACATATTTTTGATTATCATAACCAATGAGAGGACTGTTTACTCGACATTTTGATAAAAGTTTGAAAGCCAAGAGGTTAAATTTAGACACACAGAAAGGGCTTTTCTACACTTTATGAAACACGTGTAGTTGAGATAAACAAAGATGGATTCAGATTCAGATATGAGCGACTTTGAAGGGTTCAATGCAAGCGATATCGAGGAGTTTAATGGATCATTCTTAAAAAATGGACCAGATATTGATATTAGTCCCATTTCAACACTAGATGTAAGTGATTTTGAATCGGATGACGAGGATGACATAGTACCACTTGCACAATGAAGTGATGACCTCGCCATGTTCGAGATCAATGATTTTGATTCTCATGTTGGTTCAACAATCGAACTTGGACCACCAAGCAATGAGAAATATTTTTTTCTCAAGTTTTTTTCCTGAATGTCTGGTGGAAAAGCTTGTGAAAGAAACAAACGATAATGCCAAGAAAACGGGGGACCAAAAGCAAGACTTGAAATGGTATGAAACCAGCATCACGGAGATGTAGGCATATCTTGGAATATACATCGTCACGAGTATTATGCAGATACCCAAATATTCCATTGCCTGGATGACATCTGTATATTTTGGGATCCCAGGAATACCAGAATTCATGAGGAGAAAGATTTGAAAAAATGGGGAAATATTTCCATGCTAAGGACACAAGCGTCAACCCACCCAGAGGCCAACCAGGACATGACAAGATTTTCCATACAAGACCTTTCTACGACAAAGTCTTGCATAAATGCCTGGAAAATTATGACCTCCCAAAAACCAGTCAATTGATGAAGGCATGATTGCTTATAAAGGAAGACTGTCATTTAAGTAATACCTGCCGGCCAAACCCACAAAATTTGGCATTATAGTCTGGGAAAGAGCCCACCACCAAACCGGCTACGTCCATGAATTTCAAGTGCATGTTGCAAAGCCCGATGGACAGAGAGGGAGAGTTACAGAAGAATGATTAGGATCTAGAGTGGTTAAGGACCTTGCCAGAAAAATAATAAACAAGAACCACCATATATATATATGGAAAATTTCTTTTCAAATCCCCTGTTATTTGAAGATTTACGTCGGGATGGACTCTTCTGTTGTGGTACAATCAGAGGAAATAGGAAAGGAATGCCAGACCCGTAAAAAAAAAACAGTGGTTTAAAAAGCCAGGGGATATGAAAATCATGCAAAAAGATAATCTGGTCTGTGTTGCCTGGAAAATTGTCCATATTTTATTAAATAACATGGATCCCACACAGCTATCCAGTGCAACTCGAAGAGAAAAAAACGGGCGGCGAAAAGAAGCAACGTGCTCAAAAGTTGCAGATGAGTATTCGAAAAACAAAGGGAAGGTGAGGTGGTGGTGGATATTGCAGACCAAAACCGAATGCAGTACAGTTCTTGCCGTAAAGCAAAGAAACGGTGGAAATACCTTTTTTGGTTTCTGATTGATACAGCGATATGTAATGCCCTGATCTGTATGAAAGAGTCACCAAATCACTAGATCAAAACCAAGTCCGGAAAAGAAAAAAAAAGAACATAGCTTGAATTCAGAATGAACTTGGCCAAACAGATGGTTGCTGGCTTTCAGGGAAGTAAGAAAAGAAAAGCTCTATCCAATGTTGACACTGAAGGTTTAAGGCAGTGGCCAGGATGGTTCCCAAAATGCAGGAGATGCAAGATGTGTGTAAGGGAAGGAGGAGACCTGAAGTTTTCATAGAATGCAAACAATGCCAAGTACATTTATGTGTGGATAATGACTGTTTTGAGAGGTACCACTCTCAACTTTGTAATTAGTGTGTGGAGTTTCATTTATGTTTTATATGCACATATGTAAATATTGGATTTATTTTGTGGAATTCAAAAGTTTACATGACTGGGATTTCTTGTATGATGGGATGTAGGAGTATATGAAAGTGGAAATATATGATTAACAGACACTATACAAGGTAAGCTGTTTTTTTATTTCACTGAAATCCACCAAAAACTAATGAAATAATGAATATAAATGTAACCATGTTTTTATTGTCAGTTTCTGTAGTCAGCCATGATGATGCTCTAGTATTCAGCCTAGCAACCAGCCTTAGTCTCAGTAGCTGATATGATAACACTCAGCAGTAGTGAAACTGCACAACAGCTGTAGTTGCTAAAGGGTTAACTGTTAAGTGTTTGGTTTTATAAATTTCACTTAAAATATGACATTAACACCCTTCGTTTACTTATAAGCAAACTAATATATAATTACATAGACAACAGTACTCAACAGAAACATGTCCCATTGATTTTAAAAATCTCCCATTAAATTTTGCAAAGTAGGGGGCATTGTCCCATTTGTCAAAAATCCATCCTAATCATTGAATAAGTATAAATACTGGGCCTGAACTTTTCACATAGCATTTTGTGTTCGATCTTGAAACACTGAGAATGACAGACTAGGGCATAGAGCGAATTTTCGAAAGTGATGATGACAGAGAAATTTGAAAGGTTTGATGCAATATACTGAGCTCCATCAACAAGGCGAACCTTAAAACGACCCTTTTAAGGGCCAACCATAAAATCGGAAAGATATACTTTAAAGTTTGCCACTTTTTCATTCTTTCTTTTACAATATCTGTCTTTTTAAAAAAGTATTGGTCATAATCGCGTGTCGCGAATGGACAGGACAGACCAGCAAAATACAATTAAGCTGGTTTATTGTAAACAAATTCAAACATCGTGTAATAAATGACGATCAGTACGCTATCAAAAATGGCAGATTGTTGTCACACAACAAAACTGCGAACTTATACAGATTTTAAAACGTAATATATTACATGCGTGTTATATGGCAGAACTACGTTTTTCCCCCCAATTCTGGGTTGAACATCAGTGTGTGCATTATACACAACAAAATATGTTTAAAAAAAAACAAACATCATGATCAACCATTCATCATTAATTAAGTTCACTTAGTGGTATATATTCCTGATGATTATTTAGATATGGATTACTTTCAATTATCTTTTGAGTATCCAAAGTGATCACGAGTCGGATTTCTTTGCCAAGTTATTTTGGAAAACATCCAGCAAGAAGCTCACCTGAGCAGCAAGAAGTTTCGGATGCGACTTCAGAACAAGACTGACAAGGTAAATAATGGTCCGAGAAAAGACAATGGTGGTCAGATCGGGCAGAGAAATTTAATTGGCTAAGAAAGAAAGAGCACGATGTCAGAGATAAAAGTGCAGTTTGTTCCTGGTATGCGGAGGGCAAACTGTCCATAATGAAAGTACTAATGTGCAGTCCTACCATGTACATGCTGTGGAAGGAAGGATTACTTGGGAGAAAAAAGCAATGTTACCAATTTTATTTTAAACAAATGTTGATGAGGAGGTAAGCAAGGACCACACCAAAGCAGCACAGATTAGGACTGTTTATTACCTGGTCAAGAATGGACAACCACTAAACCAGTACGAACATTTTTTGGACTTTCAGCTACATACTTTTATTTGAACTTGCAAAAATGAAGTACATCATACGTCAGTTTGTTTTTATCTTTGTAATAAATATCTATTAAATGAATTGTTGTTTCTACACATGACAATTCTCAAAATTACAACACTAAAATGCACCGATTGTCTGTGTCTGCCCCTCTCTCCAGTGTCGTTTTCTCTGCATAGCATAAATGCCCATCAAAATGTCAATCTTAAGCAACAAAATGGTTCTGTCCACAAACATCATCAATACAGATCAGTTTTCATTGAACATTTCTCTGCCTCTCCAATGCTGACAACTGTGTGTGCATAAAGTATAGGTTATAACATTCAATTGTTACACTGGTGCTGGGAATCCGTTATATGGTTGGGGACTTGAAGGATTTTCCAGCCCCCCCCCCCCCCACACACACACACACACAAGAGAATCGCCAAGAGAGAGTTTGGGATCATTATGAATTCTATGTTCTCTGCAAAAGTGCATACTGTCCATTTATGAACTCTATTTATAATCCTCAACCTCAAACTGCCAGTTCCCATTAAATTGAAAAAAAATTCTCATCTTCATTATTATTGGGGGACATGTAGATAAAATGCCCACCTGATAATGTTGACCATAACTATGAAGGGGAGGGGGGTGAGAGGTAACAAAATAAAGCAACTGAAATGGTGGAAGTGGCAAGTGGCACTTCCTCCTTCAACTTATGAAATTATGGAGCTCATATAAACCTTTGCATGAAGAAACAAGTTATTTTATTTGTACTTATTTATATATGCATTGTCATTGGCAACATCTACTGCTAACGTTTTAATCGTACTATTAATCTGCAACAGCAGCTGCATTGCCCAGACCCGTTCACATGCAACGTAAAATAGATGTGAATGTCTCTTCGGTGCAATAAAAATATGTGCATCTTCATCCGGACTTAAAATTGTATCTTTTTTTTTTTTTTATCTACTTACAGGGATATAGATACGATCCTTGGAAAGTATTTTACACAAATTCAAATTCAGAGCTGCTAAATGTGAACAAAGCATGACGAAGTTCCGACATCTTTCTTCTTTTGTAATGAAAAGAATGCACACAGAAGGTTAATAATTTCAAATGCATCGATCCTATACTTTCAGAAGAGTTCGTTTGTTCTAAATATTTATAATTAAAAATGTACTAGCATCATAAGCGGATGCAAATCGTGATGTAACTACGGACTTCGTCGCATTCCCCATTCGTACAAGCGTCCTTGGTGAACCTGTCACAAGTGCAGGTGCCGATATTATAACTGAAATAATTGCATATTGACGCTGCAAAAAATTACTTACGCCGGCCCGTTCTCTTGGGTGATGTTCAAAGACGATAAAATATCCTTTAGATGATATATGCCTAAAACGATGTTTGTGATGTATTACAGATTGTGACGCTTTTTCTTGTGATATTTTGCGTACCAAGATGGCGTACACAAGAAATATGTAAATGAGTTATGATGTCACCCAATCCCAGAATGCAAAGCATAGATAATGTTTATATAGACTGCACTGACGTAGTCAGCTGATTAAGCTGTCAGTGTAGGAGAACGTTTTTGTACTAGTATGTGGGTCATTTGCAACCCTAATTACAGGAAAGAAAACTGAAAGTATGAAATTAATATTAAAGATAATAGCCTCAGTCTTACCTGGAAATATCTGATATGACGCAGAAGTGGAAAAAGTACGACTCGTGCTAAAGTTCACACGCCCAATTATCGAGTAGGACGGTGTTTTCATCTGGGTATTTGTAGGAGATCATCGGCTAAACTAAACACTTTGTATAGGCCATCCATATATGACGTTACGTAGTTTTGTGGATTCTTTTTACACCCCCTCCCCCTCGTCGCATTTGGTCACAAAAACTCAGACCCCCTCATATATGACGTCACAAAGCTTTGCCCCCCCCCAAAAAAAAGTTTTAAAATAAAATTGGTTTGAAATCACTTTGTTTTAGAAAAACACACAACAATACAACACTGCGTTCTGAATTATATATGTGACGTCACATTTTTCAAAATCCCCCTACCCCTCATCGTCACACAAGTCATACCCTACCCCCCCCCCCCCCGGTGCGTGACGTCATATAAGGACGGCCCCTTATCCTTCATGAAATTATCGAGTTTAGGACCTTATTTGAATTTTATGACCGCATTATGTGCTTGAATTACTTTCTTAAGACATTATTGAAGAGTTCCTTTTAGACACAGTTATGTAGATAATTTAAGTATAGTGTCTTGGATTTTGATTGGTAGTAGCAGTAGGCCAAGTTTAGTAAAACAATCAGCTACCTAACCCGCACTGTAACCACACATCAAATATCAGAACAGGTTTGGGGACTGATTTATCGGGCTAGAAGTTGTGCAATCTGTCGTGGTTGTAACCACAGCAACAACGACAACAATAATAAGAGAATATTGTTTTTGGTTTTGGACATTATTAAAAGACGAAAAATCACTGTTACAATTGTACCATTCAAGCTCTCGTTTTCTTCTTCTAAATAAGTATATGCGAAGTCCTTTCCAAAGTTCGATGAAAATTGGTTACAAATGTTACAATACATATTTAGGTAAAAAAAAAAAATTAAAAAAAGAGGAACATAAATAAAAATCAGTGGCAGCGCGAGGGTTCGAGGAGCCCGGGAGCAAAGTTATTTAGTGGCACCCCTACTTTGCCATGGAGAACAGTTTTTATGTCAGTTGCCAATAGTTACAGCTGCAAAAAAAAAAAAGAAAAAAAAAAAAAAAAAAACTCCCGACGGGACCCCTCCCCCCTCGCCGGGCGTCCAAGGGCAATTGCCCCCTTACCCCTCACCCCCAATTACCCAAATGCAATCGAAGTTTACAATTCATCTAACTTTAATGTATTTAATTCTACGTTTTACTGTATTTAGTTATTTACTTATTATGGAGTGATGGAACCAAAAGAAGAAAACAAGGCCACTAAACTTCATCAAGTTTTTAAATAGAAAAAACATAAAGATGAGGACGCATGCATTATCGATTTCGAAGACAAATTACAAAACTAGTTTTCAGTGAATGTATCCGCTAAGAGCGTAAGCCAGTGTAAAAATGTCCGTCGTAATCGATAGTGTAGTTATCGATTAAACCTGCAATATTAGTTGATAATATGATGAAACTGAGCAATAATTTCATACTATCTTACAGTTCAATGTAATTTTAGTGGTTATGAAATAACTTTCCTAAACGGATAATCATGATTAATACTAACTTCATATACTAACTAGAATTCGGAAGGGACATTTTATACCGATAGACGTATTTGTCATGCGTCTATCCCCTGAAAAATGAGATTTTGTCTTTGTCATTCTAATAATGACGTAGGAATTTATTATTTTATTGGTTGAAATTTTATTGCGTCATGAGCTAGGGGCAGATATAGAAATTTCGTTTACGGGGAGCGTAAACAATTAGACGAGGGGGCTGTGGACAGAATCCCCGGCGGGGGCTTAAGGGGCAAAGGCCCCCGGAAGCTACTGCATTTCAAGCATTTCCAGGGCATAATTTAAATCATCTAACTGTAGGGAAAACTTACTCGTGGAAACGTTCCGGTTGTTTCGCGCTCATTTTTAGGGTGGACACCTCCTCCCCTAGTCCATCCCTGATTATTACATTTGTGTACGGTAAGTATAGTTTCATTATCGGGGATATCATTGGTTAAGTATTATTGCATTATCGGTCATGATTACATCGACAGTTGTGTCACCAACTTGTTCTCTTCCTCTTCCTCTTCCTCTTCCTCTTCCTCGTCTTCGTTCCTCTTGTTCTTCCACTTCTTAGGGTGCTTTTACAAATACGATTGAAGCATACTTTGAGAAAAAAAAAAAAAAAAAAATATTCCAGCTGTAAACTCATCAATACTAATATACTTAGGTTGTAAGCTAATCAATACTAATATATTTAGGCTCAAATAACAAATATTTTACTTATTTTAATTTTTTTGGGCATATTTTAATTCCAATAACCTTGAAGTGAAAGATGTTTTCCCTGTTTTGATTAATTATGTATAACAATTATACACCTCTGACTGTATCAGTATTTATGTATAACAATAATACACCTCTGACTGTATCAGTAATTATGTATAACAATTATACACCTCTGACTGTATCAGTAATTATGTATAACAATTATACACCTCTGACTGTATCAGTATTTATGTATAACAATAATACACCTCTGACTGTATCAGTAATTATGTATAACAATTATACACCTCTGATTGTATCAGTAATTATGTATAACAATTATACACCTCTGCCTGTATCAGTAATTATGTATAACAATTATACACCTCTGCCTGTATCAGTAATTATGTATAACAAGTATACACCTCTGCCTGTATCAATTAGAAAACAATTACAAACATAGTCGATCATCGCTGAAGGACTTTTAAAGTTCTGCCTGTAAATTCTAAAATAAGCATTCTGATAAAGGGTATGGCGCAAAACTGAATAAAAGTAGTCCGTATTCTTACAAGAATGTTAGTGTCTCTGTGATACTGTATCTAATGTACAACAATGGCAGCACATGTATATTACTACCGCAAGTCCGGTTTAATATATAAACATGTTTTCTCCTGTACTTTATTGACAATTAAGCCAAAGAAATAAATTATTCGCGGATACTTCCTAACTAAAGTATGACGGATGCAGAACTTATTGACACACACTTTCACGGATGCAGAGCTTATTGACACACACTTTCACAGATGCAGAGCTTATTGACACACACTTTCACAGATGCAGAGCTTATTGACACACACTTTCACAGATGCAGAGCTTATTGACACACACTTTCACAGATGCAGAGCTTATTGACACACACTTTCCCGTATTCGACAACTTAATCATAACAAACATAACTCTAAAACCTTATGCATTTCACATTTTAATGTTATAGTGTTTCCGAAAAACCTTTCGGTAGCTATATTAGAAGACGGGAACATCGGTATCGAGAAAACATTTTTTTTCTTCTTCATAATCAAGCTTGTTAAAGTAATGTTTTCGGGATAAAGTAACAAATATATCTTGTCCCAAAAGAGGGAATGATTGCTTTATCAATCTCCTGTTTTAAATAGAGGCATTACTATCTCATTTATATGCACCACAAATAGTTCATAATGACAAATGATTGCCAAAGACTATTGACTGGTTGGCTTGTTTATGTATAAATTATATGGGGGGAAAAATTGAACACGGTGAAAACATGTTGCATCGTCCGACTACTGATATGCTGCTTGTATCTTTTGAGTTTTCACTTGTATTAGTGCATTGTTAGCAAGATAAAATTTGTTTTTATCTTACTCTGCACATACATATATATATATATATATATATATATATATATATATATATATATATATATATATATACATATATATATATCAAATGTATTACATTAAGTCTATCTTGGCGATATCTGTTGGTGTGTCAGCGAGTAAAAACGGATATCACCCACATGCAGTTGTAACTAATAAAATAGTTTAAAAATTAGAAACATAAACGGCTTATTCAAGAGACCACTGTGGATGAGTTAGATTTATTACCTTCATTTGATTTAGTACGATTGCGTGGCATTTTGATTGTTATTAATACACATTTGGTCATTTCTGTTCCTCTGGACTACTCGTATTTTTGTGTTTTACATCCCATATAGAGATAAAATATACTAGGACTCAAAAATAAAATAAATAAATAAATAAATGAATAAATAAATTGCAGGTTCTTCAGAAATTCATAAAAAAAAAAAATAGTATGACATTCGTATTTGTTCTGTATCAGCATTAGAATTAAATTTTAGAAACTTACTGGATCGGTCAGACTTGGGGTTAATATTTCACAAAAAAAAAATAGAAGACCATTCAGACTATGTAGACAATAAAGAGGAAACAAAACAATTTTTAAAAAAATGTACTATAAATAGTGGCAGAAAGCTATATTGTAATGAATTCAGCAGTTTCCAGACAGATGAAAGAAATATTTCACGAGTTTAATTTGAAAGCAACAATGTCGGTATCTAGTGATAATGCCTATTTGTTTACAAGATTCGACATGATAAAAGTGTGGTCAAAGCTAATTCTGTTGGAAAGTAACATGCAACATGATGCGTGCCTGATTTCAAACCTTAAAAGTTATATACCCTAATGTTTCCGAAAATATGCAGATTTACAGATCATTTTGAATGACAATGATGATAATATTGAAATAAGCAACATCAGCCATGACAGCAAAATTGTTAAAATAATACAATGCGAATAAGTGATACATTACATATGAATGGAAGGTAAATGCATACATAATTTATATTCGGCTAATTTTACAAAACAACTTCAAGATCTCGTAAACTTTACAATCTCCATTTAAATGATTCAACAATGATTCAACAACAACAGAGCTAGAAATTATGGAAAACAAGCTTAGATTTAAAACAGGACACGGCGACTCAGTATATGAAGTAGCTGTTTTAGAATCAAGCATAGGAATGGCCAAATTTGACATAAATCTGAAATTATTCACACGTTCGAAAGATTGAAGAAAAGTTGCAAATTGTTGAAAATAAAAATAAATATTTTAGACGCTCGTTCTAGTGGCTTCTTGATAATTTAGCATAAAGTATTCTCTGGATCCTTTTATTTCGTTTTCAATGACTGACAAAGAACCGTATTTAAAAAACTCTTGACTCCGATCATGAAGCTCTATTTGCTTACACAAACATCAATCAAGTGGAAATGAATTAAACAGTACAAAAGAAAACAACACTAATAATAATAATAATAATAATAATAATAATAATAATAATAATAATAATAATAATAATTTTAAAAAAAATAGACTGAAATGATAGAATGGCTAACTGAACAATCTATTTAATACATTATCTAAACAAGCGAGAAAATGATATCATTACAAAAAAGCTTATGCAAGCCACGCAGATGACCAGTGTCAGGCTAACATTGTTGACATACAAGCATTTGAAATATATAACGATCGATATAAAATCATTTTGACAGTGATATATATTTTCTCAAAATAATCTTGGGCTGAACAAGTAAAAACAAAAGAGGGCCATATTTAAGGAGACAAAGCCTTAAAAGATACAGTTTAATGAAGAAAAAGAGTTTTACAACTGGTAAGCTCAGGATTTGCTGGAAAACGAAAACATTGAATACTCTTCGATTTACTTGGATACAAAAAAGCATTTGTAGTGACAAGGTTTAACAGAAACCTGAAGACTAGAATTTGTACCTTTTTCACTCAAAATGAAACCAGAAAATGTGTTGACATTTTATCAAATTGTATTGAAAGGTAGAATAAAACTTACCACAGATCAACAGACATGACTCCGGTTGAAGCAACCAAGGAAGAAAACAGATAAAAAACATGACTCAATTTACTCCGTTTCTTGAAAAGTGATATATTTGGAATACATAAATTAAAAATCGGAGAAACGGTTGGAATTTAAAATTGCAAACCAATTTTCAAAAAAGGCTACCTTCTTAACTTTAGATAGGAAATATTTAAAATTAGCAAGTAATTTTAAGTTATCCAGTCATCAACAAACTGGAAGATTTGAAGGGAGAAGAGTGCATGTGTAAGGAACAAGAATTATCTCTAAACGACAAGCAACATAACATATACAAAGTTGACATTTTGAAGACCCCCAAAAAAAAAAAAAAAAAAAAAAATGAATGATAAAATGTATGTGCTCGTGAAATAGAAAGGATATGATGAATCGTTTAACAGTTGATAACCAGCTGAATATATTTTGCCATTAAAATAAACGAGGTGTCAAAGACACATCTCTCCTCTGAGGACGTGATGTTGTAAAGACACACATCTCCGAAGACGATGAAAGAAAAGTACACCTCTCCATCAGACAGGGAGGAAGCAAAATAGTGGTATTAAATAGCAAGAAAACTTTCAGTTTTTGAAAGATAACTAATTTCTAAGATGCGACAGATGTTCAAAGATGATGCAGTAGAAAATTAAAGAGTTAAAACATGCATGATGTGTATATTTTTGTTATTTCAAAACCTGAGGGAAAAACGAAAGTACATGAACATCCAAAATCATCACAGGTAAACAATAAACTGGTACACATTGAAAACGTGATAAGTCGACAACAATCTACACGATGTCCTAGCAAGGTGATACATGACATTACTGTAGAAATGAAAAGAGGAAAGATTTAAAAATATCAATCTGATATCAAATACATCCTAAAAAAGAAGAAAATAGATACTTTGTAAAAGACTAGAAACTACACTCATGAGGACATTTAAACTTGTCTATTCATAACGGTGTAACAAAGAACTGTATTTCCAAGACTGATAAACAATCTGCGACAGTAGGACAAGCCATCGTACAGGACAAAAAGAAGACAAAGCGAGTTACAGATATCAATAAAAAAAAGGATGATGATAATTGAACGGGTGTTTCTACCCTCCGATCTGCTGATGCAGTTCGATAATCGTATATCTAGGTGACTTTTGGCAATTTTGAAATGTTAAAAATAAATATTTACCATGAAATAAACAGACAATAATTTGTCTTGATACTAATGTTTGCAGTGGCTGCTAGATTACTTCATGAAATATTGGACAAATTTTTAATCGTGCCTTGCACATGAGCTTTTCTCAATTTTCTTTGATGCAATGTTTACACCTCCCATCAAAAATTAAAATAACAAACCCGCTCATACCAAAACAAGTAAAATAACAAACCTGCGAATGCCAAAACAAGTAAAATAACAAACCAGCTAATGCCAAAACAAAGAAAATTACATGTTCAGCAAAGAAAAAAACAATCTGACCAGCACTCCTAAGTAACCAACTACCGATAATTCTAGGCAATGCTGCTGATGATTTTAAGGTAACTCAAGCAAATAATTACCAATATTTATTAAGTCTAATTACATTTTTCAACGAAGGAATCATCTTTACCTCCCTATGGAGCATCACCTCCTCTTTCACCCACTACTAAACCGTGTACAAAAGTTGCTATAGGCAGCAACTGATATTGCCATACCTATTGTAGTGGCTATAGCAGCATTGATAACATACTTTTATTTAAACAGCTGTTTCAGTTTTTCACCTATAGGCACCTATAGACAATTTTTCTCAAGCGGATGATCTGACTTTTTCAATGTTTTCTCTGAAAACTCTCCAACCGTCTTAGATGTGGAACTAATTGTACTTGTTTACATTCAACAGCCTTTTTGTTAGGGTCTGTTTGTTTGCTTTGTAAATTATAGTCTCAGCTTCTATTACCTGTTGATCAAACGGTTCATTTGTGCCTACTGTTTGCATTTATATTTCCTTGGATACTTTTGTCTTATACAACAGGAGGTTTTAACGGATATAAGGTTGCATCTCCTCAACAGATTTTTTGACTTTGTCTTCTCTAACTCCTTTTCATTCTGGCCTGCTATAGTGCTAGGCGCTAACATCATCTTGATATTGCATTTGGTCGAAATTTGAACTGTCTTTGTCTTGCCATCAGAATCAGGTTTTACATAATAAAGTGTTCTGTTTTAGAATTTTAAGTTACTTCTTCCAAAATTGTATCAATCTTCGTCCATGTCAAATCCTATTTCTATCTGCTCCTTGTACTCGCGAATAACATCTAGTGAAACGTTTGAAGATGTGCAACTACAATATCATCATCTAGATACAAAGGCTTTTCATTGGAATTATCCAGATCATCTCCGCCAACTCTGATTTTTTTTTCCGGAGGGGGAATCAAGATAGCGAAGATTGGGTTGTTGGAAGAACAAGTGCATGTGACATGTCCTTTGTCACTGGAGGCGTTACGCCATTGGAGAACGTCTCCGGAAGAGATGATATGTCTCTGATGGACAACGGAAAACTTTGTCTCATCCTTCTGTGCAACAGCATAATTTTGTCCATAAATAAATGGACACAAGTCAGCTGAAAAAGAATTTGGAATTTGCATGTTTCAAAGAACCGAAAATTACAGTCTGCAGAAACTGAAAGGCATAAATAGGAATTTAACATAGCTATTCGAAATAGAACAAACATAGAGACAACATGCAAAAACTTTTAAAAGAACTGGAATAGACGAATGAAAATAAATCAAGAAGACATACGAAATATTTGCAAATGCAGGAGCCGCTAAAATTTCGAAATCGTTTATATCTAAACTGTGACACTACTGATTAGCGAATTTATTTCAATCGATAATTTAGACAGTTTACAAAATGAAATGAAATATGATTATATGACATAAATGGTATTAGATGTGATTACATGACATCAAAAGGTATCATATACTCCACTGGATTTTTAACTATGCAAGTAGATATTATTTTCATCTACATTGTGTGTAAGTTTTATTAATTTAAAAATTATTGATTTCAAAATGCAAACGGCGGAACCTCTGCCAAGTTGAACAGAAAATAAGGAGGAAACATAAAATATTGGAATTAATCGTCGTTAAACGTGTTCCGGTTGCTTTGTTTTGGATGCATTTGTGCATTTAACCCAAATCATTATAAGAGTTGTCATTACAGGAGTGACTGGTTACCAAGCAGTAAAGTCTTACGTGGAAAATAGAGTAGAGAATACTGTTTAAAATCGCCTCAATTATGAAATTAGCCATATTAGATGATTTAAAACTACGCCATCACCACTAAAGAAGAACGGTAATGGCCTCTACACAGTGCAGATGACAAGACTTTGTCCATCCCAATACCAGATGACAAGACTTTGTCCATCCCAATACCAGATGACAAGACGTTGTCCATCCCGATACCAGAAGTGTTGTAACTTTTTTTCAGGTTATAGATAATATATCGGTACCAGGAAACAAATTTCTAGTGAACCAAACAATATTATTCACTCAGTTTACATTGCAACCCTTGTATCTGCTTGCATAGTTGCCTACAGTATGATTTTGAAGAGGTTGTTTAAGATGTCAATTGGTCCACCACTAAATAAAGATATTGGACAAATTGAAAAATTAATTAATCCATTTACACTTAGTTAACAATCGAATACATAATAGGACATGGACTTGTAACAGATACAACTTTTGTTAACACTGTCCAGTGAAAAGTAAAATCAATCTTGCATTTCTGAAACGCTTTAATGTTTTTGACTAATAAATAGCAAAGCTTTTATTTTCTGACAACTCTCAACAAAAGAACATTATTAACCATGCAACATTCATCTCCGCTCTTACTGTAGCATACATCATGCTTTAAAAAAAAACAACAATTAAGGTTTACAATTATTCCGCAATCAATCACGGATATTGAACAACTTGTGAAATTAATTATTCCAGGGGATTTTTAATTTTAGCCAGCTCAAAACTGACTACCTAATAGTCCATGGGTTACTGCAGTATAAACGTTTTATCCAACAAATAGCTTTGCTTTTATCTACGGATAAATTATTGTACTTTAATTATGAATTCTAAACAACCAATGACTAATTCGATCCCAAAGGATAGTTGCACACACACACACACACACACACACACACACACACACACACACACACACACACACACACACACAGATATATATATATATATATATATAAATATATATATATATAAATATATATATATATATATATATATATATATATATATATATATATATATATATATATATATATATATATATATAAACGAAAAGCCAACAAGTGTTCCACCGTTATATCCTTCACTACCGATAGACAATAATATTAATAATTTCAGGTTTCCCAAAAAATTAACCAGATTAAAAATGATTTGGTTAAATAGATCAAACACTACAGGTGTATTAGAAAGACAAAGTAGCATACAATGTTTTAAACTGAGTGGAGGTTACCATGGCTAAAGTTTCAGGTGGTATAGGAATAGTAACAACTGATTAGATGCTGCAGGAATAGCTAACCGTGCAATTGCTCCTGTTGCTTTAAGTGGGTTTGGTGCAGCATAAATATCATTTGTTGCAAAAGCATTCGAGGAAAGATTGATCTGCAACAAAGTTTTCATACATGATGAAATAGTAACATCTGTTATTAGTAAGCTAAACAGTATTGATGACGAGATAATCAAAGCAATACGTACAACAAAATCAATGAGTTTATTTGAATCATCATTGAGTACAAGAGATACAGAGAGATAAAATGCAATGAGCAAGAAATGAACAATACAGAAAACCAAAATGGCCGAGCCTCACTGAAGATGGAGGTGTAAGAAATTTAATTATTTTTGCTTAGGGGAAGGGAAGAAGCTTACAAAACAAGATATACATATTGCTCTAAGGGAGCGCTTCACATTCAGCGAATAAGCGATTTTAAAAAGCTCCATATTGGATAAAATTACAACGAAAAATATATTATTTAAACAGAAATATTTTAATACAAGTGGCAGTTTAAATGTTTCTTATTCAAATGGAAAGTTATATTACGATCAAAGGTGTCCCTGGCAAATAAAATAATTGTGTCATTCCAATTGATCCAAGAAAGAGTAAATTATCCATGTTATTGCAAAGAATCTATTTTGTTGTTGGGTATTATAATATTTCCGATGTTGTGAAAAACAATATTTCCGATGTTGTGGAAAACAATATTTCCGATGTTGTGGAAAACAACATAATTTACTACACAAAAAACAGGAATGAAGCAAAACCTGCTTTATACCTGACGATTTTTACAACATGAAAACTGCAACACATAAAAAAAGAAGAAAAAAAAAAAGAAGTAATAAATGCAGTTTATGACAGTGAAGAAAGTATTGTTGCTGAATGTTTGAAACAACTCAGAAATTAAAAAATAACATTGAACAGAATTATTCGGTGTACATCACCAATTACTGGGATAAATAGCTAGGATTCACTAGCCAAGGAATTGTATTGGAATATATTGAATCTGATAGAGTTTGTGTGGGTTTTGAAACTATAAATGTAAGGCCTCTCCTCGATAAGATAAAAAAAATTCCTCAAATGGCTATCATTCGTATTTGATAGAGACACCATTTTTTAAACACGTTTTTTTTTTCACGGCGACTTTGATTCATACAATGTTAATGGTCATTAGAAGTAATAACAAAGTTGTACCATTAACAAATGGAATATCAGCATAAAAGATGATGATATAAAAGTTAGAGATATGAACGGTATCCCTGTAACATATGTTTCTCGTGTAAAGTAAATGCCATGGAACCATAGTATGGCAAATACGTCATTAGATTAACAGTGATTTAAGCCTAAAATAAATTATCATTTCCCAAATTTACGCGATACTATTAAATTAACTGATGCAGTTACTAGTTAAGTTGTGCAAAGACAATTTGTAACTCCGACAGGTAAGACTTTGGAGGGTAGTAATTTGAAACATACTAAATGTTGGAGAGAGTAAGTTGACGATACACGATACATTAATAGGTATTTAACAGAATGATAATAAAAGAGCTAACACAACCTCAGAACTACAGAAACATATTGAGACAAGAAAACGATTTTAAATGCACGTGAATTGTTCACACAGAAATTCAGAAACCAATCTATTGCCGTCCAAACACTCCAGGCCGTAAGAGAAAGTGTACATGTTCAAGGATCAATGTCTAATATTCAACAATATTATCCTCCAGAGATATTGCGACATTTAGAACCAATCGAGCGGAGGATAAAGAGTAAGATAGATGCTACTGTGGCTGACAAGGATAAGATAAAGAGCCTGTAGAAGACTATGAAACTTACAATCTCAACCGGAACAGTTACAGAAATATTTGAATGGTGAAATCACCAAAAACAAACAGGAGGTTTAAAAGTTAATGAATGATTTTAGTACAAAAATTACTGACTTGAACAACTAGACCACTGCAAACACTAGTAAAAGAATGACTGAATAGAGATAATCAAAAAAAGATAGAGGACGTCAAAAACAAAATGAACGTGTATAAAAACACGATAAAAGTAATAAAAACTTACGATTTATCTATGGCAACTTGCAGATTTGGGTGAGAAGATCAAAACGATAAAAGAGCCTACATTCTCTAAATTCCACAAGTTAAATGCTGGGGTTGAACAATTTAGCACAGAAACAAAATATGTTGATCGATTAGTGGTTAATAATGTCTATGTGTTACAGGGCAGTTTTGAGGAAATATATAAGAATATAAGACTCGCAACGAAAGATTTAGCTGATTTGAAACACAAACTTAAAACAAAAACAGATGCAGTTAAAACTGAACTAGATTTTTAAAAAAAGACTCTCTCATTAAGTGGTTCAATTAATAGTTAAAATCGAAATAAATCTAAACAAATGAATTTAATACTGAATTAAACACGGTAGGGGGCATACAGAGTCTTGCATTGGAATGGATGAATTAAAACAATAAATCAATAAATACAAAAAAGAGTTTGTTGAAACAAAAATAATGGAGGGATGTATATTGCTTTAAGAAGTTTTACATTATTCTAACTTTGGAGTATTCTGATGGCATTGACTTAACTGTAAATTTTGCTGATATAGTTTCAAATGTTAAAGAGATGCAAACATTCCACGGAGCAGTTTTAAGTCTGAAACTACACCCCAGATATTCGTTAACATTTATGGATTTCACTATGCTTCATCACGTTTTTGTTGAATAAAAGTTACTCACAATACAATCAACAGAGCAATATGTCATTAAAAAAAAACTATACACAGATTTGTAGTTATCTGATTCTGCTAGAACAAATAGGATTGAACGAGGCATCATGAGTGAAAAACTGAGAAAATTAAGATCAGAGGAAGGTAATGGAGAGTATAGCGGTACTGAAGTTATACTGTTTGCAGTGTATGGTAAAAATATTTCAATACCACTTGACTTTCATATATTAACAGACAATTTTCCTCTGTGTCTTTATGCTCTTCCTCGAGCTGGTTTCCCGGGCTTGGCCCAGTAATATTGTCAGTGAAATCAGTGAAGTTGACTATATAAAGTCATGTGTGACCTGGTTCAGTGTCTCAGGGGTCAGAGTATCATGCTATGGTCTTTGACTGCGCGAAAGTGAGGTTCTAGTGGGTTATTCGGCAGGCTGAAAGAAATACCTTGTACAGGGTCGTCCCTTATGTTACGCCCCATTACCGTACAATAGGGCGACATCATGTTTGTTATATGAACGACGTGATATCATAGCTTCATGTCCGTTATGGAACGGTGTATTTTCATAAATTCATATTTGCTATTTAAACAGTACAATTTCATAAATTGAAATATGTTTTGTGAACAGTACAATTTCATAAAATTCATATATCTTATGTGAATAGCATAGCTTCATAATTTCATGTGGCCAGCACAGTCTTACAGTTTCATATCCATTAACGGAAAATAACAGTTTCAAATCTGTCAAAATGAACAGAACAGTTTCATATCTACTATGCCAACATAATAATATTATAATTCACGTTTGTTATATTCCCAATATAATGTGTATTGTTGAATAGACAACGTGTAGCCATTCATTTACAAGAGCAGATAAATCAAGAAAACACACATAGAAAACTTCTCAGTACTTCATTTAGAATTCAGTGTATCATTCAAGTAGCAGTATCTAGTACATATGTATGCCGGATATAGAAAATATTTCATTAATCTAAATTGTGTACCAAAATCAAAACTGGATTGTCTACCTAGATCCAGTCTGAATTGCGCATGGTAGAGTATGTCCATATTCATTTCTACATTGATTAAATATATACGTCGTAAAAAAAATCTGCTATTTTGATAACTTGCCTTTGTATCACTGATCCAAAACTCACTTGATATATCCTGTGACAACTTGAAAAAGCTTCATAAGTGACAGAGGGAGGAAATCAATACCATGAACTGGAAAATATTTACCTGGAGTTTGATAGATTTACTTCGGAATCAATTGCTCAATCGGCTAATGACATAAACAGAAATGGAAATGTTTTATTGTAATAATACATTGCAGGAAAGAGAATTATCGACATAGCAGCCAATACAACTTTAACAAAATCTCGTATTTAATACCCCTATACTGAGCTTTTAGGATATTTTACTTTTGTGTAAAAACAAATGTGGAGAAAGTGATCTAGAAATGTTTTTAACTCAGCGATATAAAAAATCCCAGTGACTGTAGAAGGTCTGTCAAATATGTATTATTACGGAGGCTTTCAACTGAGACAACTGTTTACAGCAGCCAAAGAGTATTTATTTTTTATTAACAACAAAAGCATAATGAATTCAGTAACAATTTATACACTGACAATCATTGTATCTGGCTTGATTTGAGAAGTACGCATGATAATAAATTGCATGGTATCGCCTAGACATTGGAAAGTGTACAACAAGGTATCCACCAACAGATCAAAAGGAAAGAAAATGTAGATGCTCACAAAATGTAGATTTATTTCGTGTCTGATGCTTAGGAAAACATTTAAAACAATCAGTCCAATTATGTCTCAGGCATGAATCGTGCTGTTGACAAAGAGTGTTCGTGTGCAAAAATTTGTGCCGGGCACATTGTCAGCGTTTATGTGGTACATTTTTGCACAATAAAAAGCGTACCGTTTATCTAATGTATCTGAAGGTACCTCATAACATGATATATTGTGGGAATGACTAATTGTGGAAAAATAGTTTTCCGTTTGATCTAATGTAAAATGGAATACAAGCACGTGTTCGATTACATCGGTATTATCTGTTCAACGAGATTTGCAATAGAAGGTGCTTGCCCAATGATGAAAATATGAGTGTGATAGATCCTAAGATAAACTAGATAAGTGATTAGAGTTAGTGGTTTATGTGTTCCAATTCACAAATACTTTATTTGTGATTGATGACTATGGCATTCTCGATGATCCAAGAAGGAAAGCAACTGACCGAACCAAACTAGCTTTTAGTGGATGACATTTTAAAATATCGGTATGGGTGACAGTACAAAAGTACAACTCTGTGATCAAAGATTTAAGAAAAAACACTTACATGTTTTGTGGCTGTGCTTACAGTAAGAAAAAGCAAATTAAAAAAATGAAACTTTCTTCATTGAAAATAATCTCATCTCATATGATGTACAAAGAGAGATCGAAGATAAGCCAAACAGAACAAAAAGAACAAACCTTTAATCAGAGTTGAATATCCTTTTCAGTACAAAGGATTTTCGTGCCCCTAAGGTAATGCTGTATTATGTTGTCAACCAGATAAATGCTACTTTATTCATTTGTGAGCCTTTAGGTTTCTATTAAACCTTTCCACAGCAAGTGTTGTCTTTTTTTAAAATTCTGCTTGCGCTAGTTCAAAAGTATTTAATGTTTCCAGAAAATCTTTAACTTTCCTCTTGTAAAACTCAATTCTTTAATAAAACTCTGTCTTTTTAGGCTTTCTCACTTTGAAGACGGTTTTAAAAGCATCTCCCTCTTTCGTTTTTTGCTTCTTCAAAGTGTAATTTGAGAAAATATCTATCACTGCGAAAATGAATTTGTATCCATTGTTATATTTTTCATATGCTTGCATGTCAGCAATGTCTATGTGTCACTGGTCATCTACGTGACTTACGTAATCTTTTTTGTGAAAAAATTTTCTCATGTGTTAGTGTAATGTATAAGTATATTGTTCAGTAAATTCTTCTGTCAATTCAGTGTATTGTTTTTTCTTTTTGTCCTGTTTAACTAGTTCACGTTATTGACGTATATTTGTGTAAGCAAGCGGACTTCTACGTTCGGATTCAAGGTTTTTTAAATACTGTTCATTGTCAGTCATTTACAACGGTTTGAAAAAATCCAAAGAATACTTTATGCCTGATAAATTGTCTTTAGGTGTTATCAACAAGCC
Source organism: Margaritifera margaritifera (assembly GCA_029931535.1). Taxonomy (NCBI): domain Eukaryota; kingdom Metazoa; phylum Mollusca; class Bivalvia; order Unionida; family Margaritiferidae; genus Margaritifera; species Margaritifera margaritifera. The sequence goes on along the minus strand of JAQPZY010001256.1, from coordinate 728,407 downwards.
AACAGAACGACCGTCTAGACTTTAATTTGTAACAATTTGTAAATTTTCTTCACTCCTTTCAAAAATATAAATTATTTCAGATTTATGTCAAATTTGGTCATTCATATGGTTGACTCTAAAACAGCTACTTCATACACTGAGTCACCATGTGCTGTTTTAAATCTAAGTTTGTTTTCCACAAATTCTAGCTCTGTTTTTCTTGAATCATTATAGATGGACCTTGTAATGTTTACGTGTATAATACTCCTACATAAAATGACTAATTTATTCCTTCTTCGTGTTGTACTGTTTTAAAACTTTTGCTCTCAGTTCTGATGCTGCTTATTTCAATTATCATTATCACTGAAAATAATTTTCAAATTCGCATCTTTTTTTAAACATAGACGTACATCTTTTTTATGTTTTAAATCAACTAATTAACACTTTTATTCTCTTAAATATTATTCTTTAACACAGCTAGATTTTACTAGACATTTATTCCGTCCAATCTTGTAAACAAATAGTAATTATCTCTAGATGCCGGCATTGTTGCTATATCACCTTTCTTAAAACTGTGGAATTCAATACAATGTAACCCCGTGCCACTGATTATGATGTGCCAACAAATGTAAAATCATTATTTTGTGTTCACCTTATTGTCTTTTGAGCCTGACTGGTTTAGTATTTTTTTTGTTGTGAAACACTATTCTCAAGTCTGACTTGTCCAGTAATTTTTAATTTTGAGTTGTAATGGTGATACACAAATGTATGAGTTGTCTACTCATTTTTAATGAGTGTCAAAATACCATCAAGTGTTTCTGGTCTAGTAACTTTATTTTTATCTTTCATTTTTGATTTGTAATATTCTCGTATGCAAAATACAAATGTATAAACACACAGGTATGCGTGGTTCAGAGCTGCCAAACTATATACTACTTTAGTTGAATTCATCTCCTGGGGAATGAGGCTAGGTGATTGGACGGAACGGGACGAGGATGGAGGCGATGATTAACTAAAACAAGAATCCGGCCATGGCCTGCATGTATAGCCCATTCCAGAGAGAAAGCCTTTAACAATGAGGTTTATCTGGGTTGGGGACGGATGTATGAAGGAACGGACGTACGGAGGAACACGCAGACGGACACCATTAAGACCGCAATGTCGAGCTTCAGCCAAGACGGGCTCATAAAAAAGAGTTGCGGGCTCATGAAAAAGAAAAAGAGCAGTGATGTGTTGCTCTGTTAGGGGTTGTTAGCGACATTACTGTACTTCTCAAGGTCAAAGTTACTATCGTAACGAATTTTCCTGTCTTTTACCCGTAAACGGACCACTAAATGTACTTCCGAGAAACTTCCATTTTTTGGGGGGTTTTTGTATGCCCTATTTTGAGAAGCGGGCGGCATATGGGTTTCACTTTGTCAAAGCGGTAGTCCTTCCGTCCTCTCTACTCGAACAGTCATCTTTTTGTTTTGTTGGCTCACCCATTAAGACCAAACTTGAGGAAAAGGCGTATCTTGAGATGAGCGTGTGTTGCACGCTAACACGGATAAGTGTGACCTACTTTCCAATCATTATCCGACAAGGCTTACAAATTATGTACGTGTTCTTTTTCCTATACCTTTTGATGTTGCTGCTAAAGTTGATGATTTTTATTTGGATGAACGTGCGTCATACATTAAAAATGAGTCACTGTGTTCTACTTTCCAGGATTACTCGACGCGATACAGAGTTACATCACTTACCTTCACTTAAAATGGTCTAAATGTCTGAGCAGGTATCCGTTGTTACGTCTAGATACTATCACTTTTCATTCAAACGCCAATTATAGGAACTTTTATCCAAACTAAGGGTCTGGGGAGATTTTATTCTGTAAATCATTACGAGTTACAAAGACAATACTTTTATGAACAAAATCTTTAGAATAATTTTGATCGGGTCCTCGGATACCCAGGGCTGGTGAACTCCGCTTATCAATGTAGAGAAGCGGAGTTTCTTAGCCAAGGCATCAGAAAATGTTTTGATCGCTTTACACGTGTAGTTTTGCCTCTGGTTGAAGATCACTGTAATGATGACGATACTGCTGCTGCTTCTGGTGTTGTAGTTAATGTCGTTGATGAGGACGACGACAGTTACAAAGGAAGAAAAGGGCGAGACTGATGATGAAAAAGGAGTAGGGCGGGAAGAGGAAATTAAAGTAAAATGTTTGACTCGCTCATATTTGGCTTGGCTTGGTTTGGTGCTTTAAGTCACAGCAACACAAGTAGGTTTTTTCGTGCCGAGGCAATTGGAGTAAAGTGCCTTGCCCAAGGACGCACCACGGGCTCTTACTTGGTGTTTTGCGTGTCATTTATGGTTATGTTGTGGTAATTGTATTGTCTTTCTTGTTTCTAGAACAAAAGTTTCAAAATTGAACATTGGGTATTACTATCCCGATGTTATCCGGTCCGTCCACAACTCCTCTTACACCGTTCAAGACAGAAACTTCAAACATTGGGATATGTGTGTGTGCGTGTGTGTGTGTAAAGCAATATATTTTGAGATTAACGTGTCTTAGAATTGGTGTGTGTGATTATCGACCTGCGTGTCAACATATATCATAGGGGTGGAAGGTTGAATGGGACCCCTGGATCATGCCCCATGTTGGCATACAGATGTGGCTCACAACAGTGAAACCGTTGAGCTACCCACCCTATAACTATCTATTTACGCTCATTGGGCGTGAAAAGAACAATTTAAATATTCATCTGACCCCTGGGTATATTCTTACCTTCAGAGACTTGAAAACTATTGAGTTTCCCACACTATAACCTTATATACACTTACTAAGCATGAAAAATCAAATTTAAACACGCAATGGAATCCGGAATGCCGGAATCTATCACTACCTCTAGGGATTTAGCTCCCGTGTAATAGATGGACAATTATCAAGATCCCCACCCAATATCCATATATAGACCTACTGGTACGAAAAGACGAATTCAGCCATGAAATAAGACCCCTGGGAACAGAACATATAGTTCCAGGGGGGTTGGGGGGGGGGAATGGGGACGTGCGGGGGGTGGGGTGGGTGGGTGCACATGTTTTACATACACTTTTTTCTACTTATGATGATAGACCATCTATCTATCGATCTATGTTTCAGAACAGGTAGGAGTTTGTCCAGTCGTCCGCTATAATTATCCCAAAATAAGGAAACCACGTTCAAGTGTTACAAGGTCAGAAGAGCGAAAAATTACGTAAAAATATCATCTTATTATCTCCACCATCTCCTTCCTGCGGGTCCTCATTTTTCCAACTAGGATTTTTGCCAGGCCAGTAATGTATGGTGGTACCACCATGCCTTAATATCCTGCCACATGTAAAGTGTTTATTCTAAGACTAGCATACAGGGGGATTGGAAACTCCTTACATAGTCCACCAAATGTCACCCGTTTTCTATCTTTATGCAGATGAAGTTCTCAGTTAACTGTAATATTAGTAATTTATTTCATTACCCACTGTGATACTTTAAAATTGAAAATCAAGTTTGACTCAAACAGAGATCTTTTCCCTGACATCATCTTTGTCGCTATATATAACATTACAAGACATACATCAGAATGAAGGGGAAAAGTTGAAGTTTCTTTTAGTATTAATATTAAGATATTAAATCTTAATTTAAAACAGGAAAGGTAGAAAATATAAAATGCTCTCCAACCATGTCGGTAAAATAGCTCATCCAGAGCTAGCGTTTTTATGTTACCGAGACTGCAAACGTTAAATAAAATTTCGTCCAGATTGTATCTTGTAACATAACACTTTACAGCTAACTTCAACCTGTGACCTAAGGAAGCATGTTTAGGTTTACAGCTTGAGGGCATATCGACACCTGCTGCACACGTCGTTAATCCAACTAACTAAACGACACCTGCTGTGCATTTGATCTTACAGCTCAACCGACCACTGGGGACCTCATTTGCATGTATCAGTTGGGAAAAGGTAATACCTGGCAGCTCTCTGGAGTTTCCAATCTCCATGTTATACACAGTCCCTGGTTTAATTAACAACAAACTTGTAAACATTTGTAAGATAGGGTGGATCACAAAGGACCCCGCCCACTGCACTTTGCTTTGTAGGGCCTTAAAAGCAGAAGAGCTTGAGTTGGGAAACCAAAATTATGGGGAAGATGGGCATCTAGGGGCCATGGCACTGCTAAATGATGACGTAGAATGCTTGAAATGCAACTACTTCAAGGTCTAATCAAAACAAGCAACATCCCAAGTAAAGATAAAGATAGGAGGTTGATCTTCAAGGGCCACAACTCTGTCCAAAATGGAGAAAACGAGACACGTTGGTTTATGAAACAATGTTCACATGAAATTGCCATGTTCATCACAGGTCATATTCTTTCAGAATATATTGCTGCCGAAAGGCTGTTTTGACCCCGGGGTCATCTGAACCTTAGTACATTGTCTATGTGCATTAATACATGAGCATATTGACTGGATCCTACCTTTTATCTATAATCAAATATTGAAATCCAAACAAAAACAAGAGTAAAAGAACCAGACTGTGCTTGGAGGCTCAGAGGCTCTTCATTGTGATGACATTAGTATATTGTGGTGTAAATCGCATGCCACACTGTAACATCTTGAGCCCCATGTTCCATCACTGCAATTTAAAAATTCCTGACAGTTTCCTAGAACATATTTGGTAAAATCTTCTCATTCTGCACTAAAGCTGCTATAGAGAAAATATTGCACCAATTGCAGTCTAAACTGAGTGAGATCAAAGCGTACGGTTTTCTCGATGTGTTGTTTTACCAACTGATTCACAGCGCTGTGGCTGTGGTGTTATCCTACCCAAAGGAGGAAACCCACTATGAGGAGCATGTAAAATTGTATCAGAATATGTTGAATGTTTCTTGAGTTATGCTGATTACAAGCAACAGCCCATGAAAAAGATATGAAGTTGATTGACAATGGCCATAACTCTGTTGAAAACGGTGCAGATAAGACAAAACCCATAAAATGCAATTCTAGATTTAAGAGATAATGTTCCTATCAAATTCAATCAGAATATGTTGAATGGTTTCTTGAACTATGCTGTCTGCAAGCAGCATTCCAAGTTTCCATGTGATTACAAGAATATGCTGGACAAGCTGCATAACTCCAAAATGGAGTAAAAGAGACTAAACCCATAAATGGGCCTCATTTAATTGAATGAGACGATGTTCATACTAAATTGCATCAGAATATGTTTAATGGGTCTTGATCTATGTTGCAGCATTACATGTAAAGATATCAAGTTATATGTCATGGGCCATAACTCTGTCCCAAAAGGAGCTGACAACCCCCCTCCCCATAAAATGCACATCTAGGTCTATGAGATAATGTTTACCAAACTGCATCAAAATAAGTTGAATGCTTCCCGAGTTGTGACAAGTACAAGCGCCATTCCATGTAAAGAAGTGAAGGCAATTGTCAAGGGCTTTTTTCGTATTAAAAATGCTGTAGATGAGACAAAATTCATACAAGGCAGATCTAGGACAATCAGACAATGTTTATACCAAATTACATCAAAATATGTTGAATGGTTCTTGAGCCATGCCTGTTTCAAGCAACATCCCATTTGAAGAAGTGAAGTTAATTGTCAGGGGTCATAACTCTACACAAAAATAGAGTTGACAAGACAAAGCCCATAAGAAAGCACATCTAGGTTTATGAGGTAATGCACACACCAATTTGCATAAGAATATTTTGACTGGTTCATGAGCTATGGTGGTTAAAAAGATCTGCTGTTGGGGAGATGTAAAGTTGATCAGAAAAGGGCAAAAACTCAGTCAAAATTGGACCTTAAAGGATGACAGCTTTAAAAGGCACAATTTACATGTCATAGACAATTCACTACCAAATTATGTGTTAAGCAGAGCTTTGGTAGTTACAAGAAGTGCAAATTGATGGACAGACAGAAAAGATGAAAAAGGATCTAATTAGGACACAGATAATTGTTTTCTTCTGTTATTCACAAAGGTTGCTTGGCTTTAAGATTGGAAAATATCTTTGGCTGAATGGTCTTCAGATGTATGGAACTCCATGCAACCCAGTCTATGTATGCAGCTGTATGGAACTCCAAGCTGTCCAATCTATGTATGCCGATGTATGGAACTCCATGCAGCCCAATCTATGTATCCAGATGTATGGAACTCCATGCTGCCCAATTTATGTATGCAGATATATGGAACTCCATGCTGCCCAATCTATGTATACAGATGTATGGAACTCCATGAATCCCAATCTATGTATGCAGATGTATGGAACTCCATGCAGCCCAATCTATGTATGCAGATCATCTATTAGTGCCATCATGCCTTATATTTCTTTCTGTAGAAAGCCCTGCCATCAACATACTAATTGGTATCAGGGTGGAATGTCAATTAAGAAAATTTGCCAATTTTCATTTAATATTTTTTATTGTAACAGCTTATTAAATCAATATCAACATGTCTGTTCATATATAATGTTAGATTTATAATGCAAAAGCTGTTGTAAATTGTAAAATAAAATTTCTTGTGGTACAGCCTAACTTGTATTTCTTTCATTTTTAACTTCATCAATAAAGTATATGACAAACCTACATTCACAGTATAATTTATAATGAATCCATGATTATCACATGACACACACCATTCATACATTTGGGATAATTAGGCACTTAGAATTATTAAATTTATGAACACAAATATTTTAAACATATATACTTTTCATAAGTATAAAGATCATTCTGACCAGTCAATTACACTATATTTGAAACCAGCAGTGGCGTAACTTAAAATTTTGGGTGCCCCGACCCTTTAAAAAAATCAGAAATGACACTTTCACGCCCCACCGTGTAAATACTTGTGATTTTGGACCCCCTTCTTGAATGCGGGCCCCCCCCCCCTGCATTGCAGGGGCTGTGGGGCGGTAGTAGCTCCACTGATCAACATGATTCAACAATGGAATAATAGCTAGCATGAAGTCCATTGAATTAATAAGACTATGAAATAAAATAACACCGATAACACACATTCAAGATTATAATGTTTACTTGCAAACACAAATGTAAAAAATAAAGAGACAGCTTTTGCTTCATGGGAATCTGTTGTCATTCTATTTCTTCATAATAGTCTTTGTTAGTATGAAATTTCTTGCTGCCTTGTATATGAATCTCTATCTCTAGTGAAGAGAAAAGGATGAAAGAATTGTTAACTTCAATGCTAGATTGTCTGTAGTCATTACGAGGCTTGCAATTGAAAAAAAATAACTTTATAAGTTTGAATCTTCCTGCAACAAGGAAACGTGCATATATGCCAGATATTGTACAGAACATTTTCAACAAATAAAATTATATGACAATATTATACCCAATATAAAAAAAATCCCACCAAATTTTTGTCTCTTATAAATACAATTTTTGCTCATCTTTATTGCCCTAAACAGATAAAATCAATAAAAGTGTGACTGATTTGTCTCACCTTTTTGCAACACTGATTGCAGATGTGAGACAAAAATATGGAGGAGAACAAAAGCTTAGTTTTTAACTTGAAACCTGCATACAATATGCTTCTTTTAAAAAACTGCGATTAGCTGTCAAAAGTTATCTCCCTTAACCTTTGCCTGGTGTCTCACATGAAAGGTAGGATGATGACCCAATTGTTCATGTTAATATGTTCCAATATATTTTGATTTTAATGTTAATTGCAATTCTAGCTTTAAAATGTATAAACTGGAAATGCACTCGTTCATGAATTGTTCAGTTTCATATTAATAACTACCTGCTTGGTTGGTGTTAATAATGTATTGTGCAACATCAATGTTTGATAGTGGGTTATTGGGGTGGGTGGATGTGAGTTGATGAACATGTATTCTAAAGGTCTTACATGGAAAGAGAGATCTTCTTATTTAAATAGTGTGCCTATTTTGATCAACTCTATCAACCAAGGTATTCCTCCTCATTGTTGGTACATGCTAAATTGTACATTAGATTCATGTGCAATATGACAGGACTTATTACTGTCCTACCTTGCAGTACCTGATTAAAACTGTTCTACAAAATTGAATACCTTTCCACAAAAGAGTGTCTTGTAAAAGCTAGGGCTCCTGTATAGAACGTAAAGAAGAAAAAGAGAGAGAGAGAGAGAGAGAGAGAGAGAGAGAGAGAGAGAGAGAGAGAGAGAGAGAGAGAGAGAGAATTACAGTACAAGTACTGAAATTTTGTATTTTAAGTTTCAGGGATGAGGTGATAGTAGCAACAGTGAATTTACTATTGGGTTGCTTCTAACCACAAATGTCAAAACAAAGTGAAATGGCTCTGCTTTTAAAGAAAACAGATAGACAGACTGAGTCACATATTTTAGTATCGATGAAAAATAATTTTTGTTTATTTTTACAAAAATAGTTACCCATGAAAATAAATGATTCCTCAGTATATAAGGTACGTAGATATTCAGGCAGCTTAAAACTCTTTCCATAGAAATTATTTAACTCATTTTATATAGTCAAGATAGTGAAGGAATATGAAAGAAAGAAACAAGTTGTATTTATTTAATAAACTTTAAATTTTAAATTTTCAAGTCAGATTTGGGCTCTTCTTCACTCTCTTCTCTTATCTTGATATTACTACAGTATTGTAGTAAACTGCACACCAATAAAAATTACTAACATAAGACTCTGTTAAGTGTCTTAGTGTATATATATGCATGTATTATATACATGTGCAACAGTCAGATGTTACTATCAACAATATCAGAAATAGCAATATGCTACTGGCATCAGGAACCACTTAGGAACAAAAAGGTAACCTACATACAGTACATTTTTATCACAGTGTCTTACAGAAAATTAAAAAGTCTTTATGAATATATTCATACATGTTGTATGCATAATTTTGCTGCTAATTTTATTGAGTTGAAATAAATCCCATATATAACAAAGACCAAAGAGAAATAAGAAAATTTTCATGTTATCTAGATAGTAAATAATTAGCAGCTTTTATTTGGCTCAGTTGACATGTTATCTAGATAGTAAATAATTAGAAGCTTTTATTCAGCTCAGTTGACATGTTATCTAGATAGTAAATAATTAGAAGCTTTTATCCAGCTCAGTTGTCATGTTATCTAGATAGTAATTAATTAGAAGCTTTTATCCAGCTCAGTTGTCATGTTATCTAGATAGTAATTAATTAAAAGCTTTTATTCACCTCAGTTGACATGTTATCTAGATAGTAAATAATTAGAAGCTTTTATTCACCTCAGTTGACATGTTATCTAGATAGTAAATAATTAGAAGCTTTTATTCAGCTCAGTTGTCATGTTATCTAGATAGTAATTAATTAGAAGCTTTTATCCAGCTCAGTTGTCATGTTATCTAGATAGTACTTAATTAAAAGCTTTTATTCACCTCAGTTGACATGTTATCTAGATAGTAAATAATTAGAAGCTTTTATTCACCTCAGTTGACATGTTATCTAGATAGTAAATAATTAGAAGCTTTTAATCAGCTCAGTTGTCATGTTATCTAGATAGTAATTAATTAGCAGCTTTTATCCAACTCAGCTGACAAGTCCAAAGAATACAGTGAATTCAACATTTTATCATGGGATGCCAATTATTGTAGATTCTCAATTTTGTGGGCACCAATTTTCATGGAGTATCAATTTTTCATGGATTTTGTGGTTATTACAAATGATAAATTTAAAGACCAAAGGAACATTTATCCTTCTGTGGAAACAAAAGGATCCCTTCTGTGGAAACAATGGACCTTTTTTTTCCTATCCATGAAATTATTATATGTAATAGGTATTAATGGAAATGTCATTTTTGCAAAAAAACAAGAATTGACACCCATGAAAATAAATGAATTCAAGGGACTAAGGATTTGAGTAGGAAATTATGAAAATAAATGAATTCAAGAGACAAAGGATTTGAGTAGGAAATTTTGAAATAAATAATATGTTTAGGTACAGCTTCAAAAGTCTTAGCTGACAAATTTTACACTGAAGAAAACTTTTGGTCCTATGTTTCTTGACATCAGCTTGGCCATAATAGGCATGAAACTCAATATAATGGGTCTGTTTTTAAGTGCTTCTTATTGTTGCTAATTTTTATTATTTATTTATATTCCATAAAAAATTAAACATGTTAGCATTTACACGAGTCATTACCCATTATTACCTAATCCCTTGACCCATAAAAAATAGACACATAAAAATTAAAACATCAAATTTCCTGTTATTTTGTAAACAGAAATTACAGCAAGAAAAATAACCTGTCATACTGTGTGCATTTCATAAGAATTCTACTGAATTCTCATCAGTAGTCTTGAATGATAGTGCAAAGCTTTGATAACAAAAATCATTTTTAATTTCTGTCAATGCCACGGCTGCATAATTTTGTGATCTAAATAATGACACAAATATGTCCTTAAATTAAAGACATATCTTCCTTAATGTGGGTAAAAGTAATGACTCCATACAAATCCAATTTGTTATATAAGCAGAGTATATCCAAACTTTATTGAATCAGAATTCCATTCTGAGAGAATGATTTAGTTTTATTTTTTTTAGTTTCTGTGTTTATTTGAAACTGTTTTACAGTAACATATCACAGTGAAACTACATCAGTCAAGTTTTTTTACAACTAGAATACTCTAACACTGTATCAATCCTGTAACATTTACAGTGACACTAAAGTTAGGTAAGACAGTTATTTTACGATCTGAATACCCTAACATGGTATTTATACTGTATATCACGAGTTTGGAATTATTTATCTTGTATTTTAGGATTTAGGGATGTAAATGAATCATTGCATGTAGGGTTTAACCAAAAACATTTTAGCTTAACTGTAAAAAAAATATTTACCATGGTAAAAAACTAAAGTCTATTAGTGTCCCCAAACCTTATAATATAGACTTGTTATCCCCATCAAAACTAAAGTCTATTAGTGTCCCCAAACCTTATAATATAGACTTGTTATCCCCATCAAAACTAAAGTCTATTAGTGTAATCAAATTTTATAATATAGACTTGTTATCCCCATCAAAACTAAAGTCTATTAGTGTCCCCAAACCTTATAATATAGACTTGCTATCCCCATCAAAACTAAAGTCTATTAGTGTCCCCAAACCTCATAAGATAGACTTGTTATCCCCATCAAAATACATTTTATATACTTTCGAGGAGAAATTCTATAAAGTTTTATCAGTTTCATGAAAACAGACTCTTGCATGTCTGTGTGAGATCTCCACCATATAAGGGTCTGGTAAAATACTTCATTGATCGCTATTACCAACTGAAACACTTCTGTAATACCATATATACTTGCGTGTAAGTCGAAACCAACTGCAAACTGCATAGGCCCAGATCTGCTGTCACATAATGTGCCAGCAGATCTGGGTCTATGCAGTTTGTAAGCATTAATCAGTAGAACAAACAGTATAGACCCTGATCTGCTGGTGCATTATGCGATGGCAGATCAGGGTCAATGTTGTTTTCATTTGGATGTGTATTATACACGAGTATATACAGTACGTTGTAGAAGCAAAACTACAAAAACATTTCTTGCCTATTTCATAATTTATTTAGACATAGTTTTATTTAGACAGTTTATGCAATCATTCAATCCAAAATACTATTGTAATCTTAAAAGATATCATTATACATAACTGTATAAACAGATGCTGATGTAGAAGTTGTATCCCAAATAGTAAATAAAACTGTCCATGACATCATTTCATTATCACAATAACATATTACATCACTACATACAATTAGCCAATCAAATCACTTTATTGGGAAAGCCTCATTCTGGCCTTACAAGGAAAACTCAGTATTTTACCAGATCCTCGTCTGGCAGAGATCTCATGGAACCACATCAGAGGTCTGGCTCGATGAGACTAAAGTTTTTATGAGTAGCTTTATGTCCCAAATTGTGCTGACATTTTAATATGATCAGAGTTTCTGACAGTTATTGTGGATTGAACTACCGCATGTTCAATCAATCAGACATTTGGCACAAAGTGTATTTTGTTCCATGGACAAATGTTGAAATAGTCTGGATAATAAACTTCTAAGTTGCTGGTACCATGTTAACTGAGCCAATCCAAATCATCATCATCATTGTCATCTCCAAACAATGGGGGTGGGGGCTGTTTCAAATCCTGCTGTAAAGAAATAAAATGGTACATTGAAAATTGTTTTTCATAAGGCTCAAGTATTTTCTGTGTTCAAAGGCCACCTCTGGGACAGAACAAATGTGATCTCCTAATACAAGTGGCTGTTTAAATGGGTTATGTTCTAATATATTTGAACTTAAGGTATTCAAAGAAACTGATTTCACAAGACACTGTTTATGACACATGATTACTTAATAGCAGTGACTTGTAATTAAGTTTGGTTGTATCTGATGTCTTGTTTTTTTTCTTCTATTTATTCAGATGTACCAAGGAATAAACCACTGATGAATTATATAAAGGAGTCTAAACAGTTTATTTCAGAGATGCTGCCAGGATTTTATCTAAAGGGGGCAGCTCCCCCCTTGTCACCAAAATAAGGGGGGAATAGAAAAAAAAAGTGTCGGGGGAGGGAGGGGGCAGGAAACTGCCACAGTTCAGTATTTACCTAACACATAAATATCCATCTCTTTCTTTCTTCCTGCTCCACTCTGTGAGAGCTCTATTGAAATCAAAATCCTCAAAAGATGTCTCCTCAGGTTGTTAAAGCATTAATCTGTTGATTGTTTTGGAGCTTAATCTGTTTCTTATCTGTGTAAGATTTTTGTTCTGTGCTGAGAATCCCCTTTCAGAATCTGCTGTCTGAAGGGACATATGCATAGCTAGCTAAGCCAGCTTGAACAAGATGGGAAACTGTTCTTTATGGTTGTTATGTACAATTTTCCACAGCTCATAGGTATTGTCTCTTGGATATCTAGCTCCAAAATAAGATTTTTCACTAACAAGAGCTCTGCCAAAGTTTCACATTCTTGAATCAGTGTTTTGCTGACTACTATACCTGATTTCTTATCTGTCCCATTGTGCTGTATTAGGGTTTTAAGTCCATCAATGCCATAGTCAGCTTGATCAGACAGAGGTATTTTGATAAAATAAATATACTTACTTTTTAATTTCATTTTAAATTCTTATTTATTCAATTTATCTTAACCCTTAGTCCTACAATGCAAGACATCCACCCTGATATTTATGTTGTTTAGGTGCGATGCCTTACGTCCAACACAAACGGTGTTGTGTAGTGTGTTCCCCGGTCAACCAACAGAGGAACAAGAGGCCAAATTTTCAAGAATATCTCACACTATTAACCCTTAGAGTGCTATATAGTTTTGTAGCACAAGATCCCTTAGAGTTGAATTGTTTGAGAAAAGAAATGAAAATTGCACTTTACTATTAAATTGCCTGTATTTTAATTAGGCTTGGTATTCTGCTGTTTCAATATTTAATTTCAAAATACAGCTGAATAGGGGTTGACCGGCATGCCATCTGTTTTTGTCCATTTAGCATGTACATTGGACTCATATTCAACATCATTTATAGGTTCAAAATTACTGGTATTTCCAGTAACACTTTCCAAGATACAATCATCTCATATACTTCAAAAATCAGTGTCATCATTACTATCATCAGCCAGTATTTGCCGCACGAAATCATCATCTGAAAATGAACTATGTTGGGAGTCAGTCATTTTGGGTTTAGTAGGTAGCCTGTATTTTAAACATTCATTCGTGAAACTTCCTTGATGAATGCAAGGTTCAGACTCGACAGAATGCTTGTTCCAGGGCCAAATGTGCCAATCAAATTTAAGTTAACAACCATTCATGTCAAGCCAAAGTACTCAGATGTGTAAACGGTTGCCAACCCCAAAAAAGACAGATTTTGAGACAAGTGCCGAGACCTCTACTAGTGGCACAACTTAGACAAACACTTTTAGGGTTAACAGTTAAATAAAATTTTTATATTGCACAGAGTACATTTTAATATGCACAACTTTAAACTAATTTGCGGGAGTTTGCGTGCATCACTGCTTTTCAAGTGCATGAATTCGTAAAAATTTTGTGCGATTTGCACACCCTGGCAACATCTCTGTTATTTCCAAATGTACATTTTCCCTGCAAGGAAGATGGAGTTTTCCCTGCAAGGAAGATGGAGTTTTCATTAATGTCACAGGATGAAGAAATTAAGTATGATGGAAAATAAAACAAAAAAATTAGAAATATTGATATGATCATTTGATCCAAAGATTCTCCATCAGCATTTCTTATCACGAAAAACTTGACTGAATTCAATTTGTCCATATAAAAAGATGCTGTAAAATACTGTGAATAACAAGACTGAAATGTAGAGACCGCGATAAGCTACTTACACAAATGTATCCTGGTATCAAGGTCAATCTCATAAATCTCATCTCACTTATGACTTTCACATTTCAGTCAAATTACCGTTGGAGATCTCCTCAAGTCATCCTATAGTCAAAGTCTAGTAATGATTCACAGATGCAGATAGAAGATACATCTATTTAACTAAAATCAAGCTGGTGCTGGAGAGACAAAAGATGCATGGCTGTGATTTTGGAATCATCAAAAACTAGGCCTATCACAAAGGGTCCTGCTTACCACAATTTCATCAGCATGGTCTTAAACAGAGGAACTTGCGCTGTGAAACCAAAGTTTGGAGAATGGAGATTCAAAGACTAATAACTCCTCTAAATGATGATGTGAAATGCTAAAAATCCAATTTATGGTCTCATTATAAATCTGCTTGAAATTTTGTAGTAAAATCATGCTGTGGAAACCAAAATTTGGAAGACAGACAAATCAGGGGCCATAGCTCTTATAAATGATAATATGGAACACTGAAAATTAAACTCATTCAAGATCTCATCAATATAAAGCTACATGCCATATTTGGTTTAAATCCAACAATCCTTGTTAGAGTGATGCTGCTGAAACCATAGTAGGGATAACTGACAATCAAGGGCCATAACTCCTGTAAATTATGTTGTGGAATACTAGAAAGCAAACTAATTCAATGTCTTATCAATATAAAAGTGCATGCTAAATTTGGCTGAAATCCAAGAATTCTTAGTAAAGTTATGTTGCAGCAACCAATGTTAGAAGAATGGGAAATCAAGGGCAATAACTCCTCTACACGATTCTGTTTAAGACTGGAAATCAAACTCTTTCAAGATCTCGTCAATAAAAAGCTGCATGCCAAATTTTGGTGAATTCCTCAAATTCTTGGTGAAGTTATGATATGAATACCAAAGTCATGAGGATTGATAATCAGGGGGCATAACTTGTGCAAATGATGCCGTGAAATGCCGGAAATCAAACTTATTCAAAGTCTCATCAATATAAAGCTGCACATGAAATCTGGTTGAAATCCAGCAATCCTTGGTAAAGCAATACTACATAAATCAAAGTTAGGAGGATCATGGGAATAATTCTAATAAATGCTGTTGTGGAATGCTGGAAATTGAGCTCATCAAAGTATTTTGTCTGTTGTGAACATTAGGGATTGGATAGAAGACAAGTTATAAAGTTTTCTGTAATGAAGTTTTCTATAAAGCCAGACTGATGTAGTATTAAAAGAAGTGCAATTTTTAAATTAAAGTTTGTAATGTCATGTTTCATGCTCAATGGCACATTGAAAGAATGAATACATTTGCTGGTCTTTGCATATGAATAACGATAGCTGTGGTAAGGAAGACTGTCCTAATATTAAAAAACTATACTTAATGCACTCTTTACAAGTATATGCAGTCTTACCATCCTAGTTATGGGCATTTGGAGCACTTCAGTCTTTTCCACATTAACTTCTAATCTCAGCTCTTGTCAGCAAATTAAAAAAATTGGTCCAAGAGTTTGAAAAATCCAAGCCACTTAGAAAAGAAAACCAGCTGTGGTAAGTGACTACTACTTTAGTGTCTACATCACACTCACAAACATTGCTTACAACAAAATCAGAGGCAAAAACTTACCTTGATTTGACTGTATTTTTCAAGATGGTGGCATCCGATTTGAAGCAAGTTTCTCCCTATAATTTTACTAAAAGCAACATTTTCTGAAAATGACACTAAAGACGCTGAAGTAGTAACTACATATCTCAGATGGTTTTCTTGTCTGAGCAGCGCTGATTTCTTCAGACACGTTGACCAAGTGTTCCAAATGACTGTCACACAAAGCCAGAAGTATTGTGCATGCTTGTGATGTAGGCAGGTAAGACTGATATGTTCCTTACACTTTTAAACACTTAAGGGTAAACCAGACTATATCCACTAGTCTAATCTGTGCATTCTTCTCTCTGCCTCTCTAGCTAAATCTCTGAAATGGCCAAATATATTGAGCGAACACTTGCAAAGCACCCAATGGGTGGTTGTTTGAAACAATTTGAATTTTGGTTTTTATTAACAATGATAACATTTATTTACTTACCTCTTCCCCAGTTAGGTCAGACTTTGATGGCAGTTTTGATTTAGTCTTTTTCTTATCTGCTTCACTCACTTCTTTCTCCTGTTTATCTGACTGAATTCCTAAGGTTTCTTCTACATTGTCATCGTGACCAAATAATGGACTGTGGAAAGACAATAAAAAAATTCTTGGTAAATATTGAACCACAACTCATTGGGTAATACCTACTTGTTTAAACCCTATAAGGATTATACCACTCGAATACAGAAATATGTCTTCTCATTGGTTTAAACCCTATCAGAATTATAACACTCAAATACATAAATATGTCTTCTCATTGGTTTAAACCCTATCAGAATTATAGCACTCAAATACAGAAATATTTATTCTCATTTCTGTGTCTAATTTGTAACAAGTCATATTCTCATCTTTCTCATATATTGCCAATTTTGCCTGACACAAGAAATAAAGATGTATGAATGTATGGGTGCCCATCCCTCACTGGGTAATGCCAAATTATATGGTGTAGCCACTTGCCCAGTAATAGCCACATTAATAGTACGAGGGGCATCATTTTCTCTAAAACCAATAAGACCTCAGGATGAAACTGTATGCCAAGTTTCATTACTTTAATCCAAACAATCTAGGAGTAGCAATAACAAAAAACTGCTAACGGACAATGGATGGATGGATGATGGACACATTTCCATTGCATAAGCTTTTCTCGTCTTTGACCAATAAAGCTAAAATGACCAAGTCATAAAAACAGACAATAGGTGTAAACTACAGCAAATAAAGGCACAGTAGGAAGTAAAATACAAAAAAGCCTGTCATTAAGAAACATCTTTTAAGGTGTGCATACTGTGAAACTGAAAAACTGTGTGGTCCACAATTATTGCAAAAATATGAACATTTAAAGCAGGCATGTGCAACTTTCTCCAGGGCGTGGTCCGGATAAGTGATTTTTAAAGCTACACCCTGTGATGTAAATAAGCGGATCTGGTCTGAGGGCCATAGGTTTCACATGCCTGATTTAAAGGATGAAAACTCAAAAATAAAACCACAAATGCTCAAAGTATAGAGATTGATTAAAACAATTCCAAATTAGTAATCGGATGGCTAATATTTCCAGAGAAATCCAGCAGAGTTCAGGAGATTACAGACATGATGTTACCTATACAGAGCAAAAGCTTAAAACTAATGATATATCGGTAGCCACCTTGTGGATATGGGGGTGGGTGGTTGTTATTATAATGGTATATTGGAAGAGTTCTTCCCATAGATACTATTATTAAAGTCTATGTTATATACTGATGGGGAAGATACATTTTTCATCTTTCTGAGAGGGTTGAAGTTAGAGGCAGTGGAAGTTGAATTCTAAACATACTGTAGTATCATTTATTTTCAAATGTTTCAATTTTTGTGGTTTTGAAAAAAAAATAAATTTTTGTGGGTACTTAAATTCGTGCTTTTGCCTGTCAAAGTTTGAATATTTGTATGTATTTAATTTTGTGGATCAACTTCTACAAATATCCCAAATAAAGAATACAAAAGAACAAAACTAAGAGGACAACAAACGACAACCACTTCAATGGTTAAAACAATACTACCACCTATATAAGCACAAATCAAACACCTGTCAAGATAAATCAGTTACACTCAACATCAAAGGGAGTCGACATAGCCAACAACACTAAGCTAACTGGTTATTAAAGTATGTGTATGATTTCTTCCTTAAAACACTGTCCATAAAGTTGCACCATCAATTACTTTCTGACGACCATGGCATTAACATAGCGCCTGAAGAGTGGTAAAATTCAACTTAGATCCCTGTCGGTTTGGATAATGTCATCATTCCACATGTGAACCAAACATGTGACAACCTGCCTCTTGCTCTATGCAATTAGCTAGCAGTGTCAACATTTGATGTGTTTAGAGTCCATCAAAGTGTGAAGATGCTAACCAAATTGAAAAACAATGGAATCACTCATTTGTTTGAACCGGCCTCATATATGAACCAACTTCAACCACCAGACTTTAGTTAAAACCTCATCAATCAAGCCGATTCATGCTGAATGGATAATTGTGACTTGCGCGAAAATGTGTGAAAGATCGGACCTAATTATCCATGGCTATGAGAATGCTGGACTTGTTTAATTCAACAATTTCAGGATTATTTACCTGAAATATATTTGTGTGCACCAGCTGACTTGGTTGACATGATGTTGATTTGGTGATTTTGTCCAAAAATCAGTGAAGTGTGAGCTTCAATACTCTGTGGTAATTTGTGTATATACAGAGTGTTTCATTAGTAATTGTGCTTCAAGCAATAGTTTTAGTATTTTAGTCATGTTGTTCATTGGGATTAAGCATGCATGGTTAAAATGAGACGTGCTTTCATGAGGATTTAAATGTTTCAACAATAGTTTCACTTGTATGAAGAATCAATCTGAATAAGTATTAAATCTAATTTTCACTTATAGTATCATTTCTTATTCATTCTTTCATTTCCAGTAATAACAGTGTCTGAATAACTTATGCTTTTTCTCATTTCTCTTTATCCTTACTTATCTCACAACATATCGATTTAAGGCAGTGAGTGGAAATTACAGCTACCAGATACCGTATATATATACATGTGCATTGAAACAATATAAAATGCTTTATAATTATTTTTTAAAGGGTTAAAATAGAAGAAACATGTGTAAAAACTAATATTTGTTCCCACATTACAGAAATGAGGTTGATTTATCAAATAGCTTTGTTGATCTCTTGTAATGAAACACAGTAAAAAAATGAGGGGGTGGGTGGGGGTGAGGGGAGCTTCTTTATCATATGTGGCTAATTTTTTGTTGGGTTTTTAAATTCATGGTTCAGGTGAACAATAGAATCCACGAAAATTGGTACCCCATGAAAATTAGTGATACTACAGTAAATGTGATTGAGTAATGTATCAGATGGAGGCAATTACAATTTATGACAATTATATTTTTCATTGGGTTTTTATATTCCTGGTTTGTAGCAAGTACAAAATCCACAAAAACTGGTACTACCAAAAAAATAGTGATTTCAGAGAATTTAACATCAGATATGAATTCTAATAAACCTTTGATAGGTTTTTTCAATTGTATATTGAAAATGTTCTGATCTCAAAGAACAGTTATTTCCCATCAACAGACATTAATCATAACCAACCAGTGTGAGATAGTACACACTCTTATCAGTACTCAAGAAAAGGTCAATGTAAGAAGTGAAGCCCCTGTAAGATTTAGACAAACAATCCCTCACTCCAACCCACTTGTGTAGCGCTATCATGTTTTTGGAGAACTGCTTTTACCTGTATTTTACATTCATATATTTAAAATCCCTCAATCTTTTTTATTTGTTTCATGCTGTAGGCATAAGAGAAGCTGCACTGTATCCTACATAAATGTGATTTTCTCCATACTTTTCTGTTCCTGGGCCCATGGATCATAAAACCTTTTTTTTTACTCCAAATCTTACTAGAAAATATTCTTACCAATCAAAAGGCTGCATTTGTCAATCTGGAATAATATTTGTTACTTGCAATTTTGAGTAAAGTTTTGTGTTGGAGATGATCATCAGACAGCTCTTGTTAGGTGGATCAAAATTTTAGGATCTTTTTGCCTATCAACAAACCATCGTCATATCCAAAATTGTAAAGTCTCATCTTAATGTGTAGGGGGAGTTAGTATACATTACACATCTACATATGCATGGATGGAAATCAATACATATTCCCATATTGCAAAAGAAAATCATGTGCTCATAAATGTTGTATTTAATATGGAAACTCATATATAATAGAGAACTTCCGAACATAGTGAAAAACCCCAGATACATTTAAATTTGTTAAGAATTTGTGTGTTTTAAGAAAATCCAAGTTAATCATAAGTCTGGAATTTCAGCTAATGTGCAAGGTGTCACACTAAATTCAGGTCTTGGGATTTTTATATCAAGACTTAAGCAGACATACATACAGTCAGACATATACTGACAGACAGAGGCAGAGACAAGTTACCTGTCCTCTCTAGCATTTTGATTGGAGTTGTTCTCATCAGGCAGTGGAGGGGGATCTGTCTGTAATATTGGTACAGGAGACTGATGGGATGAGGACCTCTCCTGTTTTTTACTACTGTTTGTTAACATGTCAAACTCCTGGCTAAAGCTGTCTAATTTGGTTCTACTGGCAGGGTTGCTAATGCTTCCATTTGAATCAGAGGATACTTCTTTGGTAGGATTTGGCTCAGGCATGGAAGATTCTGTGGTGTTTGGTACTTTGGATACTTGGAGTTCTGATACAAAATCATTTCAATAATTAAATATTGTCAATCATAATATTCAAATGTTATTATATTTAACAAATTCAATAATGCAGCATATTCCTGATAATGCTTTTTTTAAACCAACTGCTTCACTTTACGTATTCTGTCTTAAATCAAATTATAACTGTAAAACTACAGGAATTTAACTAATGAAGTTAAATACTGTCTTTATGTGTAATAAAACATGCATCAATTTAGTTAAGGTTATGATATCACAATGGTAGCGTGTAAACTTATCGAACCCTACAATATACATTTATCTAGCCCTACAATAATATACATTTATCTAGCCCTACAATAATATACATTTATCTAGCCCTACAATAATACACATTTATCTTGCCCTACAATAATATACATTTATCTAGCCCTACAATAATATACATTTATCTAACCCTACAATAATATACATTTATCTAGCCCTACAATAATACAGTGGGACCCCGCTATAACCCGGTAGTTGGGAGCCATAGAATCCGACCGGGCTATGAGCCGAACCGTGTTATAAGCAACCATGTACAATACCAACACATTTTTGGATTTAATTGGGGGGGGGGGGTTACATAAAGACGGGTGCGAAAATGCATGGCACAATTACCATTTTTGATCAATATATATTAAATGAGAAAACCATTTGCTGATATAATATATTACTTTATTCAGAAAACCATGCATTGGTACATACACGTGTCTAATTTATATATATACATGTATAATCTATTGCATGAAAAGAATATCAACACCGTGTACTCACCAGCGAATTTTGTAACATACATTGAATCCATAATACAAATATTTCCATCGAAAATATCCACACACGGATGTAGAATATTCAATAATTTTGTCACAGATCATTATGTGACTAATACAATGAAGAGAAAGTAACAAAAATTACGTAACGGGTGTATGTAATGAATGATGAAAAAGTACATGTATGTCCGACGATTAATAAACGGTGTCGCATACATTTTACACCACTACATTTCTCATCTGTTAGTAGTTATTATTTTTTAAAAAACTGTGATTTTTAGCTGCTTTCTGCTAATATCACGTCTGCTCTTGGCAAAGTCAAGAATAGTACTCAGTTGCAGAACCCTCTCTCTTAATTTTGCTTCATCTTTCTTCCATCCTCGAACTGTCGATTCATCGAGACCTAAATCTTTAGCTACATGCGATTGTTTAACACCGGACTTAATCCTGTCCAATGCTTCAATCTTTTCTTTAACAGTAAAAGCATTACGTTTGCGTTTCCCATTTTCCATTCTAAATGTATACAAATTAACACTTTTAATCCTATTGGTTTGAAAATCTACAGCAAGAATAATAGTCATTAAACAATGGGGGTATATTTGTAGTAAATTTACGACATTATTTACTGGCCAACAGATTGCATAAAACAACACCGCCAAGCCTTACGCACATGCTGGCGGCTTTGTTTCTTTGATGCTGTATAAATCGTTGCCCTATGATTTGAACAAGTATAGCTCGGTAGTTCACTTTGATGATAAACAATGTACTTAAATTAATTGATTTATACATTCTGGTGAGAATCTTTTATCAACCGCCACATTGGCTGCTGCTTAGTTGTGTATGAAATTAAGAGAACATATATCGGAGATTATTTGAGCAACGACTGTATTCGGAATGCATTCAAGACAAACAAAGTAGAAACGATGGCTTCATTACTCAGGAATCAGTAATTATAATATTGACACTTATGAGCTGTAATTTTTCAACAATAAACAAAGATCAAAGTTCTCAGTAGGCCCAGCAATTGGTTCGTATTTCCGACGTTTATTTTGGCACAAAAAAAGAAGAAATTTGATAATACATTTTCTACACGTTCTTTTTCGCACTGTTTAGACGAATATGAGAATGATAATTAAACTCTTGACGTATTTAGTTTTTTTCATACTTAAATTTTTTTTTTTTTTTTTTTTTTTTTTTTTTTTTTTTGGGTCTTTGAGAAAAATAACTAATAAATTACCCGAAATTTCGGGAGCCATGCCACGACCGGGTTATATCCGAATTCGGGTTATAGCGGGGCGGGTTATAGCGGGGTCCCACTGTATACGTTTATCTAGCCTTACAATAATATACATTTATCTAGTCATACAATAATATACATTTATCTAGCCCTATACTAATATACATCTATCTAACCCTACAATAATATACATTTATCTAGTCATACAATAATATACATTTATCTAGCCCTATACTAATATACATCTATCTAACCCTACAATAATATACATTTATCTAGTCATACAATAATATACATTTATCTAACCCTACAATAATATACATTTATCTAGCCCTATAATAATATACATTTATCTAACCCTACAATAATATACATTTATCTAGCCCTATAATAATATACATTTATCTAACCCTACAATAATATACATTTATCTAGCCTTACAATAATATACATTTATCTAGCCCTACAATAATATACATTTATCTAGCCCTATAATAATATACATTTATCTAGCCCTACAATAATATACATTTTTCTAGCCCTACAATAATATACATTTATCTAGCCCTACAATAATATACATTTTTCTAGCCCTACAATAATATACATTTATCTAGCCCTTCAATAATATACATTTATCTAGCCCTACAATAATATACATTTATCTAACCCTACAATAATATACATTTATCTAGCCCTACAATAATATACATTTTTCTAGTCCTACAATAATATACATTTATCTAGCCATACAATAATATACATTTATCTAACCCTACAATAATATACATTTATCTAGCCCTTCAATAATATACATTTATCTAACTGTATAATAATATACATTTATCTAGCCCTACAATAATATACATTTGTCTAGCCCTACAATAATATACATTTATCTAGTCCAGGAAATAAATATTTTGTTTTCAAATATTTAATTACTGATTCAATGTCCTTGGATGTGCCATATTTTGCTGATACCAGAAATATTCAGTCCAGCTGATTCACTCTTATGGTTATAGACAATTATTTGTTATTACTGGTCAAAGCTGACCTTTGTTCAATCAGTAACCAGTGGTCATCTGATTGTATTTGAAAATCTAATCATATGGGTGATTTGTAGTGTAAATGAAGTGTTACTGGAGAACTGACTTGATAGTCATGGTTCATTGGTGGTAATCTGTCATGCACAGACTTTTATTCAAACATATGATTGGGAAAATACAAATTAACCTAAATCCTGCATTGAATCTGAGTTTTTATGATAGCTAATTGATATTTACTGGCAAAACATCAATCAATTGTAAATCCACTACATACATCCAAACATCCTAAAAATAAAAGAATTTTTACTAAAAGATAAACACATTTTAGAAAATTTGAGTGGACATTATTGCAAATGTACTTCTAAATGGCGTTATGTCGCTGGGAGTGTCATAACCTCACAATGACAATAATTTGTTTCTATAAGTTAAAATGGATTTTACTGTCCAAATTTTGCCATTACACCAATCAAAAAACATGAAACAGGTGCAGACATGTTAAAAATATGTTAAAGGATAAAAACTAATGTGTGTACTAGTGTAATTTCTACCTGCTTCTGATGAAGGACCCACAGACTCCTCGTCTTCATCTACATGTACATCATCTGTACTGACCGAGTTCCTTATATCACTAACATTCTTTTGATTGCTAGATTTCACTTCTTCTACTTTATCAACTGGAACATTTTGATATTCCAAATTTTCAGTGTCTTTCTCCTTTTGAATCTGATTATTTTCCTGGAGGTCTATTTGCTTACCATCACTTTTGTCAAAAACCATTTCAAGCACTTGAATCTTTTCTGTATCATGTTTATCCTTTTCTTCATCAGAATCTTCTTCTTCTTCATCTTTTTCTTTTTCTGTATCTGTCTCTTCCTCTTCTTTTTCATTTTCATTTTCATCTTCATCATCTTCATCATCATGCTCATCCTCACTCTCTTTCCTTGTAACTGCTGGTTCATTCTCCTTGTTCATTAAACTCAATGTTGTTGTCTGGAAAAGGAAATTTTGTGAACTTTTCACTAGTTGAATGCTATTTACAGTGTACAACATTCTTTCACTATAAGGCCATACATATTTTATAGTGTACAACACTCCTTCACTATATGGTCATACATATTTTACAGTGTAGAACACTCCCTCACTATAAGGACATACATATTTTACAGTGTACAACACTCCCTCACTATAAGACCATACCTATTTTACAGTGTATAACACTCCCTCAATATAAGGCCATACCTATTTTACAGTGTATAACACTCCTTTAGTATAAGACCCTATATATTCTACAGTGTACAACACTCCTTCACTACAAGGCCCAACATATTTTACAGTGTACAGCAACCTCCCTCGCAATGAGGCCCCACATGATAACATGGTTACTGTTAAAATGTTAAAAGGAGTGTATGGTCATGAATTCCATTTCATCAAGTGATTGTAAAATTATATGTATGATGTACTTCATTAAGGCAATCTGACTATAAGGTACCGTATATACTCGCGTATAAGCCGATACCAACTGCAAACTGCATAGACCCAGATCTGCCATTGCATAATGCGCCGGCAGATCTAAGTCTATGCAGTTTATAGGGACTAATCAGTAGAACAAACAACATAGACCCTGATCTGCCAGTGCATTATGCGATGGCAGATCAGGATCTATGTTGTTTGCAATTGGATTTAGATTATATGTGAGTGCATACGGTAGTATAATCTGGCTCCCATGGACAGTACTAAAATGAGGGAGTACTTTATTTCTGCCTTTTTGTTAGTTCCTCTATCCACTTTACCCACCTTTCCTCCCAATAATTTGGTGGCATACAATCTCTCATAATAGTAAGGATGAATAATAATATAAACTGAATACCATTTTAAGATATATTACCGTATTTGTCGGCCTATAAGTCGATGCGGAGTATAAGTCGAATTCGCTAATTTTGTCAATTTTCAATCCTTCATCCATATATAAGTCGATGCGGAGTATAAGACGAAGCCAGATCAACACCTTGGCTTCGCTAGTAACTTCCGGTTTCATGAATATTAATGGTATCACTATGCTATTCCAGATTATTTGGGAAAATGATTAAGATGGTCTGTACATGTATTATTTATAGGTATTATTTATTGGTACATTGTATGCAACGATTTTCACGTACGAAAAATTACATGAACATACGGTAAAGCAATTTCAATGACATAATCCATATATAAGTCGATTCGGAGTATAAGACGAAGCCCAGACTTCCAGGTAAAAAAGTATCGACTTATAGACCGGCAAATACGGTATTCTTCAATAATGAATGGCTTATTTTTTAGGATGATGACATCATGGAAATCAAATTTTCCTCTAACCTTTCCCCTCATTAAATACTGATATTTATGTTGAGTTATAGCTGTCACAGGGTGGGAAGGTCATAAAAAACATGGACTATCATCACTGCTTCCGAATCATATGGAAATATGCTGTGCGTGGTACACAGCAAAGAAATTCAACTTAATAGCAAACAATGAAGCTACTAATCATTACATTCTGAGCTGTTTTTCTCTAAGCCTCCATGAAAAAAAGTATAGGCATAAAGGCATTTAAAAAGAATGAGATGTTTTTCTACAATGCCATTGAAAGTCTTAAAGCCAGTGTAAAGTTGTCTGATCAAATGTAGATTTACCACACAGGGCAAAGAACACGGGTACCGGTAAGTACACACTCCCCATTTTCTCAAGAATGGCTAAAACACAAAATAAACAAGACATGTGTGAATACAATCAGAGCTCTAGATAAGCTTTTTGCAGTTTGGAACTACATGTAATTAGGCATTTTTAATTTCAATAGGATATTTTGTAAAGATTGCACAACACAAACATGTGGTACCTGACTGAGTCTCAATGGTCAAGATGTTTATCATACCTTACAGAATGTGTTAAATGACTTAGTGACCAAGAATAACTCTGATTGTGCTCCACTATATAGCCCCGTATTATGAGTGGCCTGATTATGACTGAGTAATATTATTGAGTTTGACTGAGTAATATCACTGACTTTGACTGAGTAATATTATTTCAGGCTTGCCCAGAACATCCAGAACTTGTCCCAATTATATAGTTTATATTGATCAAATGCATCATAATAGAATATTGACTGATCATGGCAGGAGAAAGCAATTTTTGGAGTACAATATGTTTCTTTGATAATATTTACCCAATCATATTCATTGGAGTATGACCATTAGCTTCCAAGTTCAGCCTTCCCAAGCTTGTTTTTAGCAACAAAAGTGCTAAAAGTCATCTGCCCATCAAGGTGGAATTCAGACAAAGTGTTCTCCCTTGAATAAAGGCATTGGTGCCAAAAATGCAGTTTATATGTCAGTCACTACTGGAGCAGTTGCACACGCTCTATCATGTTTTAATGTAACTGCAGGGAGGGTGGGAGGATAAGCCTGTATTATGATTGGGTAAGTATTATCGAAGAAACATATTTTACTCCAAAAATTGGTTTTTCTTCAAATACCTGATCATAATACATTAGAAGAACAGGTAAGAGGTGGAGGAGGTTATATTCCCTTATCCCAGAGTAGGCCCAATCTCCGGTCACCTGATGTATGTGAAGCAGCTTCAAATCTCATGAGATACAGGGTAGAGTTAGCATATAAATATGCCGGATGCTGCTTGTAGAAAAATGTCCTTCCTGTAAATCCAGAAGACGTACAGTGACTGCATCATTGAGAAGATGCTGAATGACCCAGGAAGGTAGCCTGTTGTATTGCTGCTACAAGTCTCACCAGGTCAAACCAAGCCTTTGGGCTGAAAGGTCTCTGAGGTAACAAGCTAGAGAAAGTCATCTCGGTCCTACATTCATGGATTAGATAATGTCAGTAAGGGAACAGTTACACTCTAATACTATGCTAGTGGTGACTGCTCTAACCTCGTGAGCCGATATGTGCAAGAATGCATTGGTCCTGGATTAGTTCCTCATAAGCAGAGAGGATAACCCATTGTATCCAGGACAAAATAGCCTGAGTGGAAATACTGTCCCTTCTTCTTGAGTGATAAAAACAAGTGAGATCTCCATCTAATGATGAGCTCAGATCACTTGGGTCCCATTTTAGAACCCTTGTGGGGTCCTGTAGATACCTTGGTGGTGAAGGGCACAAAGAAGATTTCAAGATAAATGTCTGATTCCCCATAAACGGAAGCCTGTTCTTGTGATCTCAGTGATCTGTAAAGGCTAGCACCTTAGACAACTCAGCCACCTGGGGCATTAGGAGAATAGATAAGAGTAGGAGGAAATGCATGAGTATCCAACCTCTACCAACATTACTCTATAGGAGCACAATGACTGCTCTAATGAAGGATTAACTTTTCTTAATGTGAAGGCAGCAATACTGTAGATTATTCATTTATACTCATGCCAAGGATATCCCTGTGGGATCCTGCACCTGTCTATTGCCTTACCTACAAAGCTTCCTGGTGAATCCAGTGAAAGCTATGAGGTCATGACTGGAACTGAGGTTATGCAGCCATGATCAGAGCAAGGTAACTGTATGGGCAGCTACCAGTGGCCCAATGTGATTCAGTTCTCTCCTTGGCAAGGCCATGTCCCATAAATAGAAACTGGCAAAAGAAGACTGGGCATACCAGAAAAATGAATCCACTGTGTCTCAAGTTGAAACATTAGGCTCATAGAAATCGCTCGTATTTCATGAGCCGAGATCTTCTTGAGTAGCACATAAGCCTGTGAGATTTCAGAGTATGCCGATCTGGTAACCCACTTTAGCCAAAAGGACAGTACTTGTGGGGTTATGTCTTACTTTCCCATCTTAATGAGTAAGATGAGCCTCTGATGGGAGCCACAGACATTCTCCATGCACCTCAGATAGCATCTGAGAGTGCAGACCAGGTCCTGCAGCTATGCCTCTCTTAACTGGTTGATCAAGAAGGATAGGTTAATAGTTATTTTTGAATGAGTGTACGAAGTAATCTGTTCCAAGAGACAAAACCAGTCTGTATCATTAGTATGACTGAGCCATCAGAATGAAACTGCATGTAGTTCGGATCCATGGACAGTGCATGCAGCTCACTCACCTTGGATCCATGGACAGTGTATGCAGCTCACTCACCTTGGATCCATGGACAGTGCATGCAGCTCACTCATCTTGGATCCATGGACAGTCCATGTAGCTCACTCACCTTGCATGTGGAAGCTAGTGCTATCAGAAAGCAAGTCTTGTATGATAACAGCTTCAGTGAGTCAAAGAGGGGCTCAAAAGTGGGTGAGTCGTTATTGCACCACTTCATCTCAAACACTCTAAAAGTGAAAGACCTTCTAGCTGTCAAGATCAACTCCATGACTTAAGTGCAGAACTCCTTTTCATGCAAGATGTCCCTGAAAGATCCAAGCATGAAGGAGGAGTTTCTCCAGATATGGATGGAATACCAATGACCTTGACAGCTCAAGCAGTGTGGGGTTCATTATGATTGTCCTGGGTATGTCTGTCATGAGATCAAACAGATCATTGACTCAGGATTTGTTTCATCAGAGGGGAGCAATAAGAACTATTTTGCAAGTCTTGCCTCTCATCTTCTGGATTAGTTTCAATATTAAAACCATTAGGGGAGGGAAGGCATAGACCCCCCCACCCCCAGCTGACTGACATAGGGCCTCTGGGTCTGGGAATGACAACAAAGGTGGGGAGTTTGTTCCACCTAGTCACAAATAGGTCTAGCATTGGTTGGCTACATAGAGCACAAACTCAAGAAAAGATGGACCGATATAGTGACCACTCTGTATGATGCAGTTGGTCTCTCCTCAATACTGAATTGGCCAGGGTGTTCAGCATGTCCGGAATGTGTCAGACTTGTATGGCATTGGGCACAACAATGGAGGACTTCCTGTACTGTTATGCAGAGCCCTGATGATTTCATCTCCCCTTGTTTGAAGCCTTGAAGTCACGGAGAATGGCCTTTATTTCCAAGAGACTAATGTGAAGAGCCTTCTCTCACACAGTCCACTTAATGTGGACCATCAAGAAGCATGGTAGCAAGTGTGCCTCTCAACCTGATAAACTGGCATCTGTACTGTGACTTCAGGTCGGGGGGTTTCCAAAAGGTATTCCCACTGTGAACCACTCCCTGTCTTGTCATTGTAGCAGGAAGTGTCAGATTTTGGTTGAGATCATAATATAAGCATCTAAATAACCAGAGACTAGGTACCATTGTATTAGAAGGGCCATCTGCAGAGGGTGCATATAAAGGTGGTTGAGACAGAGCAAGTCTGCTGCCGCACTGAGAAGGCTCAGGAGTTGAAGAAACTCCCTTGCCTTAATGTATGTCCTGTGGACAGTGTCTCTGATGCATAGATAATACAAATGATACATTTGGCAGGAAGACAAACAGCTAGATGGGTGGCACAAATTGTGGGGCTCGTCTGCTATATTGTGTCAGTGTAATGTATCTGGGTCGACTGGGGCAGTAAACTGGGTGTAGCCCACTATCACTGTTGGAACTGTCAACCAACATGTGGTTTGCCAGTCTGAAATCAGAGTCATGCCTGTGAAACCAGTACATGGTTCATCGACAGCCAGGATGG
This sequence comes from Margaritifera margaritifera, assembly GCA_029931535.1. Taxonomy (NCBI): domain Eukaryota; kingdom Metazoa; phylum Mollusca; class Bivalvia; order Unionida; family Margaritiferidae; genus Margaritifera; species Margaritifera margaritifera. Next base: position 698,028 of record JAQPZY010001256.1, on the reverse strand, counting down.
CATATGATTTGCTGGTCCAGCCAGCTGACAAAGTCAGATTGTAATCCCACATGTAGGGAGTCAATGGCACTCAGTCCATGCACAGGCAGGGGTTGGGACTTATGCCCAATGAACTGCCAAAATTCGAGGAAAATCTACCCAAGTTTCCTCCAATTCGTTCAATGACATCCTTAAGGACTAAGCTTCTTGTATGAGACACAGCATTCATGACTCCAACAGAGCACTTGCAGGATCACTTGCAATGGCTTCAGTGAGTTCAGAAGTGATTGTCGCCAACAGTGTAGTTCTGGGAATCATAATGCTCGCCAGCTGAGTTCGGATGAATACTAAACACATCCTGGTTGGACGATTTAGAATATGCCCTCTTTTTTTGACCCTTCAGCTGCTTTCTTAAGATGCTGAACCATATATCTTTGGCCACAAAGCACACACACAGCATGGGTGTGATGATTAATATTTAGTACATGTAAGGCACATCTCATGATTATCCTGTGTGACTTTTAAGCACCTGCATTTCTTGCACTTGCTGGACATCTCTGAAATGATAGTGAGAAAAGACAAGTGCATACAATACATATACAAATTATATTTGATTAGCAAAACTTGGGTTACTGAGAGCACCTATAAAGGAAATGCATAATAAACCGAAGTTTAACAGTGCAGATTCAAAATATGATGCTGAAAGTCAACATGTGAGTCTTACCGATCAATATCATATGGACAATAACTAACGCCAACAAATATTAATGAAATCACTGAAAAGACACACAAATGTTGCATACACAATGTATATCAACCCTTTGACTTACTAAACCCCTGAGAAACTTTTCTGGATGGTCTAAAAAGTATGAAAAATTACAATGGATTTTGAAGGCACTGTTAAGAGTCTTGAGGGAAAGCTTAAACTGGCAAACATCTGGGATATGAGTGTCCACCTAGCGGGGGCAAGAAGAGGTAATATGTGAGAGTTACTTCCCTTCGTCTATGTGATATATAAACGGAAAAACTTTTTTTTATCTTTCAGCGAGGGCTGGATTCAGAGGTAACAGAGGTAATTTCTTAATGTTAATGTGTTTGGGTAATGTATTCAACAGAGAAATAAAGTTTCAGAATTTCCTCCAATGAAATGCAGCCACTTATAGGCTTGCATGAAGGTAATTAATTTGCCAGCTGCATCAGTGTAGGTTTCTTACCTTTATAGCGGCGAGTATAGCAGCTAATACATCAGCACCTGTGTAGGTTTCATCTGACTCAAACTCACTACGTATTTGCTGGTACACAGAATTCATTATCTTCTTCACCTGCAATAAACACATAACATTCAATTTCAGGTATCCTCAAATACAGTATATTAGTTCTGGGCCAGTTTTCCAACTTAAAGATGTCAAATCTAAATTTTCCATTTTAAGTCTCTCTTTGTATGATATAGTGACTGAATAATGTTTATATTTTTTCCTTTGAATGTAATTAAGAATTGAACTTCATATTTTACAGGATTCATGAAGCCATTGTGAAGTGTAGCCCATTCATGTATAGTGTGTAATTGATTTTCAAGTTTCAGGACTTCGTGAATCCAGTAAAATATGAAGTTCAATTCTTATAACAAATAGTTATAAAAGGAATAATGAATTTCAGTCTCAATTTCACAACTATATTTTAACCTTTGTATACAAATATTTTCAAAACGTAAAAAGAGTGCATGAATACATAAGTAGTTCCCTTCTAGTGCTTTGAACTAATAAGGAATAACTTCTACTTTCTGCATTACATGATGCAATTTTAACCAATCTAAATGCTTGTTTCAAAGGCTTTGTAAAGATCTGTAAGTATATGCTCCATGAACCTTCATTGGCTTGTTTAAGAAACAACTATGTGCAATTAAAATGTGCTTTCCTTGTATGATCAACAGTCTACTTTAGTGAATATGAACTCCAGTGCGAATATATAATCATTCATAGGTACAGTCTACTCTAGTGAATATGAACTCCAGAGGTAATATAATCACTCATAGTTACAGTCTACACCAATGAATATGAACTCCAGGGGGAATATAATCATTCATAGATACAGTCTACTCTAGTGAATATGAACTCCAGTGGTGATATAATCACTCATAGTTACAGTCTACACCAATGAATATGAACTCTAGGGGGAATATAATCATTCATAGGTAAAGTCTACTCTAGCAAATATGAACTCTAGTGGGAATATAATCAGTCATAGGTACAGTCTACTCTAGCGAGTATGAACTCTTGTGGGAATATAATCACTCATAGTTACAGTCTACTCCAATGAATATGAACTCCAGTGGGAATATAATGACTCATAGGTACAGTCTACTCTAGCAAATATGAATTTAGTGGGAATATAATCAGTCGTAGGTACAGTCTACTCTAGCGAGTATGAACTCTTGTAGGAATATAATCACTCATAGTTACAGTCAACTCCAATGAATATAAACTCCTGTGGGAATATAACCACTCATAGGTACAGTCTACTCCAATGAATATGAACTCCAGTGGGAATATAATGACTCATAGGTACAGTCTACTCTAGCAAATATGAACTCATGTGGGAATATAACCACTCATAGGTACAGTCTACTTCAATGAATATGAACTCCTGTGGGAATATAACCACTCATAGGTACAGTCTACTCTAGTGGGGATCAGTTCATGTCTTAAGTCTGTATTACAAGAAAGAAAATTTTACTGTAAAATATGTTTCTCCTAGAATATTTACTCAATCACTTTATTGTTAGGAATTAACTTCCACCACGTCCCTAATCCAGTCCTCCCAGAATTATTGAAATGGGAGGAAATTATACATTAATGTTATGAATTAACTTTCTCTGCCTCCAAAAATCAAGCCCTTCAGGAAAGATGATAAGGGGAGGTAATTATACATTACTGTCAGTAATTAACTTCTGCTAACTCCCAGAACCAGCCCTCTAGGAAAGACAACATAGGGGAGGTTATTATGACAGTATCCTTGAAGAGTTACTTCACATAGATTTTTTAAAAATAATCTATAGTGACTGTGGATAGATGGGGAAAGATGAATTTTATTCATCTTTCTGGAAGGGCTGGATTTGGGAGGTTGTGGAATTTAGTTCTTAATGTTAATGTAATCGGGTAATGCATTTGACAAACAAACTGGAAATGTTAACAATAGTAGCCAATAGCCCAGATCTCACATTGGCTCCAAAAATGCTTACAGTTTCTTTCTCTTCCCAAGGAGAGTCTAAAAACTTTGTTCAGCGATCATTCTGAATCTATACACTTTGTACAGCTTTGGCTATTAAAGCATGGTTTGACAAGGGACAATTGAATACATGGATGGAATGTATGTTTACTTTGGAATTCCCATCAATTCATGGCTGAGCTCTAATAGTTAATTAATTTGGATACAATGTGACTCAGCAACTACTATTCTGATTGGATAGTCAGGCCCAACCAATGCTCTGATTGGATAGTCAGGCACAACCTCTGTTCTGATTGGATAGTCAGGCTAAACCTCTGTTCTGATAACCTGTCAATCCCCTGGGGTGGAGGATTTGTTTCATTTAAATGTTCCAGCTATTTCTGGATCAGCAGTATATGTGATGCTTTGGAACAACGTTCAACAAGTTTTTTTCATTTCCATTAAATTTTTCAAAATACACCGCTCCCTCGATAACTCGCGCCCGGATAACTTGCGAACCCGCTTATAACGGGGACCAGACGTGGATCCCATTTTTTTTAAACTAGAAAATTTAATTTAAAAAAAAATAAAAAAAATTGACCCTATTTGTTGAAGGTGGAAAAAATCGCGATCAAAAATTAGTAAATGAAACTTTTATATATCGCTCATTTTATCCTCAAAACCAGTGGTTAGTACCCAGAAATTTGAATCATCATCATGAAATTTTCAACTTTTAATAAGAAGTCAAATATTTTGTTCAATTTTCTTTCCAAACAACATTCTCAGTACAGTATAAATAACAATATTCGACAAAATTTTGATCAATGAAAACGTCACTAAAGCCTACTGGTGGCAACACTTTAAAAACAAATACCAATTAAATAAGTTTTGTCAAGTGAAATATGTGTTTTAGTTCTATCTTTTAATTCGGTTTCAGTGTAATCATCATAAATGCAATAAGCCCTCTTGTATTCAAACGTGAAAATTAAAATTCAACCGACCCAGCTATCGCCGCGAGCCTTTCCATGAGAATCTAATTATGTGCCGACCTTTTTTTGTTTTTATCTCCGACTTGCGGAAGTATATGTTGTGTTGTTACACTCAATTAATAGCAGACCTGCTTTGTATTATCACGTTAATTACGTCTTTTGTATCAAATCAAACAAAGGGGGTGGAATAACAGAATAGTTAAAAGGCGTGCAAATCCTGCCTGCGTAAGAGCTAGCGGTCACGGCTGTGTGTCAGGTCAACTCATTTCAATTGATCAATCGAACACTGTTATAAATATTATTATGTAAGTAATATAATTAAACTACCTTAAATTAGCCTACTCATTCACAAATGTAATCAAAGATAGTAAGGCAACTAAGCCAAATGAGTACTTGGAGAATAAAATCTTTGTTTTACAGATGCGGTTCATTACGGAGAAGCGAGTTCCAGAGTCTGTATTGAACTTTCTAACATGCTACTCAGGGATTTCCTCAAGGATGAGACGAAGTTTCACTGTTACTTGATATGAAATCACGGCATCCATATTTTACTAATGGAACAATAAATAAATCGAGGTTCGATGTTGACGGTTGTTTCATGAAATAAATGTCAATAGTTTTTGAAAAAAGGAATCTTGTTTAGTTGTGAATCAACAACAACAAAAAGCAGTGATGTAATACACAATGTATCGCGTACACGTGTTGTTCAAACCGCTTGGACTAATGTTGTTAACGATCTTTCAGAGGTTCGTTATCTTGAAAATAAAGGTAATTTATACAGAAAAGCAAACAACTACATTAGAAAAAGCTCTTTATTGACAATTATTCCCAATGTAATTATAAAACGAGTATTCCGCCATTAAACAGCCCCGTTACCCACCCCCCACACCCACTGCAGTTTTCTCGATGTCCAGCGGGGATGGCATCCCTTTCTTAATTTTTTTGAGATCCCTCGGTAACTTGCGCCCTCGCTTATAGTGCTGTCTATGTTTTTGGACCCCATTGTGCGCGAGTTATCGAGGGAGCGGTGTACATACAATAAAATAAGAAAGTTCTTGATTAAATTCTGGGAGATTTTCCAGTTCATCTCACTTTATTTAGACCCAACTTCTGAGCCTGAATCAGGCAATCACCCTCATGATAATGAAGGTACTTGTATCAATGTCTAGGTCAGATAGATAAACTTACAGTACCTCTGTTACGATAGTCTTTTATTCCCCTATGAGTATCAGCTTGTGGGTTTTTGACAAGTGTGTTTGACTTGTTCATGAAAGTGTTCTAATTGTTCCTTGAGCAATAAGATTACTGCATAATGATGTCATTGATGTAAACATGTGAGTATCTGACCAAAAACTGTTCACAATAATCACTTGTTTGTGTTGATGGATGTAAAAGTGTGCTTATAAACACTATTATCCAATTTTACTTCTTGATTACTACTGGATTACTTCTTGATTACTACTTGATAAACCTAAAATTTTATATAAATTAAATAGAAGTCCACAAAAGTTTAATAAAATCATACTGGAAACTACTATAACTGACCATGCTTTTTGCCTCTATTAGGTTGGACTTTGATGAGTATTATTGACAGTTTTGTGCTGTTCATGTACATGAATTAATTCCAAAAGACTAATGTTTCTATGTCTATTTGTATTCCTATGAAAATACCTATGTGTATGAAAAATCATAACTTGGTATGGGCCTCAATTTAACAGGTTTATTTACTTTTTTACAGCTTCCCAGCTTGAACACGATAATATTTTAAGTTGGGATTTTATCCAAATAATACAGACAAGTATCAAAAACACAAAAGCAGACATTAGACGCTTCAATTCAAATTTTAAAGTTTCGAAAATCTGTTTGTGTCATCAGTTATTGAATCCTCGGAATTGCCATGTTGCAGGTACCCTCATCCCTCATTCAATCCCAGAATGCAATGCATACTTAATGTTTGTTTACATGCATAATGTTATAGGGACATAGGTCTATTAGGTAAACCTGCAATACATACCTCTGTTATGACAGCCTGTTGATCCCCTGGGGTGGCAGCCTGTGGGGTTGACAGGGTGTGCCTGACTTGTTCCTGCAAGTGTTCTAACTGTTTCTGTAGTTGATCTCTCTCCGTTTGCAAATCCTCCTTCTCCATTTCCACTTCTTCCTTTTCCTCCTCCACTTCCTTCAGTCGTTGCTCATAGCGTTCCTTCATTGTGCTTGCATTTTTCTTCAGGGTCTCATACTGCAGAAAAAAAGTGGCTTTGAATTCACTATTTTTTGTTGGGTACCAAACTTTGTGGATTGTGTGATCACTACAAACCACAAATTTAAAGACACAAATGAACAAATATTCATCTGTTGAAACAACTGGGCCAGATCTTGAAATATTTTCTGTTCATTACTTGTCCAGGAAGTGACTTTGAAGCTTTACTTGTCCTGCATCAATTTTACTATTCTGAGCACTGGATTTGTACTTGTCCTGCATCAATTTTACAATTCTGTGCTCTGGATTTGTACTTGTCCTGCATCAATTTTACAATTCTGAGCACTGGATTTATACTTGTCCTGGATCAATTTTACAATTCTGAGCACTGGATTTGTACTTGTCCTGCATCAATTTTACAATTCTGTGCTCTGGATTTGTACTTGTCCTGCATCAATTTTACAATTCTGAGCACTGGATTTATACTTGTCCTGGATCAATTTTACAATTCTGAGCACTGGATTTGTACTTGTTCTCTTCTTTGCATGCATTCTGTCTTCTACTTTGGTCTTTAACTGACAAACTTCCAAAAAGTGTGGTAGAGCATCAGACTCACGATTCATCGGACACAGGTTCAATACCTGCCCAGGCCAGCCCAGGTAGCTGCCTCAGTGTGTCTCTGGGAAAGGCACTTAGCACCCATTTCTCTGGCATGACAAATCCAATGTGTTAAAAGTATCATTAAAAGCAACAAAAACAAAAAAATCCTTCTTCAATGGCTTATTATTTTGGAGGCCAATTTGCAAGATTGATCATTATTCATATCAAATATCTGATTCTCCCTAATTATTAGTCCCCGAAACAAGCAGACTAGGCATGAATTAAAGTAATTCATCCAAACTCCCATGTATCCAAATATAAGTTGTTTCTCCCAGGCGATTTGGATACACGAGATTCCATTACACTAATCCATTTCTCCAATGAAAAGTCCTGGGGTCTGCCATGTAAATTTATCAATAATGGGGAAGGAATGCAACTGTTTTCAAAGATGTAAATTTGCCTTAGTTTTGTAAATGGGCTTGTCATTAAGTATGGTTTATCGTCACAGAATTAGGTTATGTACTTTACTGAATCATGTGAATACCATAAAGTGAAAAAATGGTGTATTTTACTTGCTTAACCAGCAGTGGCAAGAACAATCAGTGATTCTGGCAAGGACAATATGTGAAGTTGGTGGAGAGGTGGTTTAATTAACCATGACAAGGAATATCTGTGATGTTGGTGGAGAGGTACTTTAACTTATCATGGAAAGGATACATTTTGACAATTTAACTGGCCATGGCAAGGACAACCTGCACTCTTGGTGGAGAGATAGTTAAACTGGTCATGGGAAAGACAATCTGTGATGTTGGTGGAGAGGTAGTTTAACTGGCAATGGCAAGGACAATCTGTGATGTTGGCAGGAACAATATGTAGTGTTGACAAGGACAATCTGTGATATTGGCAGGAACAATATGTAGTGTTGACAAGGACAATCTGTGATGTTGGCAGAAAGGTAGTTTAACTGGTCATGGCAAGGACAATCTATGATGTTGGCAAGGACAATCTGCGGTGTTGGTGGAGAGGAAGTTTGTGATAATCATTTACATACGCACCGTGCAAAAAGACACACGGAACATGACATCAATAAATATCATATACAATAGTAGCTACATTAAGGAATGTATAATTTCAAAACAGAAGATACACAGTAAAAATATTATTAACTGAATGTTACTGTATACATGTGGATTGAAATGTTAATTGTAAAAACTTCAGATTTATTGTATATACTTGCATATAAACCAGGTCCAAATGCAAACAACATCAACCCTGATCTGGCAGCGCATAATACGCTGGCAGATCAGGGTCTATGTTGTTTGTTCTACTGATTAGTCCTTACAAACTGCACAGACCCAGATCTGCCAGCGCATTATGCAATGACAGATCTGGGTCTATGCAGTTTGCAGTTGGTATCGGCTTATATGTGTGTACATACGGTAAGTGAAGAAATCAGCAGACACAGCATATCCATGTTTTACAGGTGATAACTTTGGAACTAGCATTTTATATAATGTGATGGGAACTTAATATCTACGGTTTTAACTTAATATCTACAGTTTTAACTTAATATCTACAGTTTTAACTTAATATCTACAGTTTCCCAATCGGATTCAACTTATAAGTATCTATAGTACACCACCTTCTCTTTCCATGCGGAGAGTTCTTCCACTTCACTTTGTAACTCCGCTATTCTCTCATCACTGCTCTCACTCTGGGACCTCAGCAGCTGGACCTGCAGTAAGAAATAGCAAGCTGAAACACGGGAAATGGGAGATATTTCATGAACTTTCATTTCATATGAAATTTACTATACACTGGAGACAGGAGATATTACATGAGCTTTCATTTCATATACAATTTACTAAACACTGGAGATAGGAGATATTACATGAGCTTTCATATCAAATTTACTACAATAGTTAACATGCATATGTAGACATGTTTACCCTGACAGATGCCTATCCATAATTTTAATCACCTGTCCATAGTTTGTCATCCTAACACTGATAGCTGGTCTATATGTTATTTTAATCATATGTCCATAGTTTGTCATCCTAATACTGACTGCTGTTCTATCTGTAATTTTAATCAACTGTCCACAGTTGTCAACCTAACACTGACTGCTGGTATATCTGTAATTTTAATCGCCTGTCCATAGTTTGTCATCCTAACACTGACTGCTGTTCTATCTGTAATTTTAATTGCCTGTCCATAGCTTGTCATCCTAACACTGACAGCTGGTCTGTCTGTAATATTAATCGTCTGTCCATAGTGTGTTATCCTAACACTGACAGCTGGTCTAACAAAACTTCTGAACGTCTTAAAGTATACATATGGTTATTTCAAGTGTGGCTGATTCTCTAATCACATGACCCCCCCCCCCCCCCTTTGAATTGGCTGATGCAAGGTCTCAATTCTCATCTGTTATTCAGAGTGATCGTAAATCACATGACTTTATTTCTTACTTGTACAAAGTACATCATAATATCAAACTCACAGGTTTCACCCCACTCATAGACATACAGATGCTTGAATTTGGTATATTAGAGCATTCTAATCCACTTCTATTATTGAGTTGAAGAGCCTAATGATTAAAGAATCAGAACATCCTTGTTTCTTTCCAATGTGAGTCAAATAACTCTCTGGAAAAGATTTGGAGGCAATCATAGTGATGCTTCCAAAACTGGCAAGTTTTTGGTGGATGCACATGCTCCCATATTTGCGAAGAACAGATCCTAATAAAAAGATAGGTATTACAAAAATAACACTCTACAGCACTTCAACTATCAATAAAATACCTTCACTTTTAATTTTAATGTTATTCCTGCAGCTTTTAAAATTAAATTTTTTTTTTTTTTAAATTTGAAAAAATCATTTAGTTTCATACCTTCAAACTATTGCTTATATTGCTATTAGTGATGACACATCACTGAGTCATTGTTCCATCAATGAAGTTATTATGACATAATAACAACCACAGGCTTGAGGGCAATATGAAGTTATTATGACATAATATACCCACAGGTTTGAGGGCGATTCAAAATGCTCACTATTTACATCCAAGGACTTTTCCAAGCATGCAAATGAAATGACCATGAACGTTCTGATTCAATGAATAAACATAACTCTGGCATGCTTTATCTTTGTGGCAAAAGACTTTGCCTCAAATCAATATCTTGAACCGTAGCCAGTCTGTCTGCAAAATTTCCATGGAAACTATAGTGAATTCATAGCAACAACAAATATCAAGCAAATACTTTATTTTACATAAAAATGCCCAAACTTTACGTTACCCAAATTACATTGTATCATTTTGCTAGAAATTATGTCACAATGTGATGCATGATTTTTTGGACATGATGAAAAGACTATGTGAATCTCTATGATGTGTGATAAATTTGGATATCTGATTTAGAGTTGTCTGATCTTAAAGATATTTTATCTGAAAATTGTAATTAAAGGTTTCCCAAGTAGTGTTGCAATTAGGTGTGTGTGGCAGGGAGAGCCTTGAATTTTTAGATAACTTTGATATATATTTAGTATATTCTAAAGATACATTCATTATGGGTGGGTTGGATAACTTATTATGAACATGTATCACTGTACTGTCTCACAAGTTGCCAATAAAAGACTAAGCACACAAACAGACCTAAAAAAATCAGATAACCCGACACCTGGGACCCCTTTAAATCAAGATTGGGCTTTTCCTGTTTTCTAAGTGACATGTCCATCGGGCTTGTCAAAAAAAGTGTTATCTAAATTTGTCTGATAAAAACCTTGAGCACGTCAATGAAATGCAGCATTTTCATTTTGAAGTTTTTTAAAGACATTAGTAAATTATTAATATTCAGCCCCCTGCTGGGGCTTGATTTGTAGGTCCCTCCAGCTTAAGAAGATTGTCTGCTTAATTGTATTGAAAGCTATAAGCTTTGTGTACAAAGCAATGCATGTGACCGATGAATGGGGGAACAGTACTATATCTGTTCTCTATATTTCATTGGTTACCTATAATTATGGCTCGCTTGTCCTGCATGAATAATAATAAGCTGTCTCTCATCCTTTGGTAATGCATCACTGTTTAAATATATATCGAGCGGTACCTACCATATATACTCACGTATAATCCGGGTCCAAATTCAAATAACATAGACCCTGATCTGCCATCGCATAATGCGGAGGCAGATCAGGTTCTATGTTGTTTGTTCTACTGATTAGTCCTTACAAACTGCATAGACCAAGATATGCTGTTGCATTATGCGACGGCAGATCTGGGTTTATGCAGTTTGCAGTTGGTATCACTTATATGCGAGTATATACGGTATGTGATTGTTTGACAATTAAGTTAAGTTAGGGGATTAGCAAGTTATAAAGCCTCCAATACAATGTTTTTCACCCTAAAGGAACTGAGATAGTTACATTGTATTTAATCCATTTAGTTCAAAGAGTTGGTAGACACTGGTTCTACTGGTATATGGAGTGAGTTTTCTCTATCTATAACTGTGACACATCCACAGACTATGACATAAACTGACTACGAAACTTGATGCTACTGTTTTTACTAAATTGATATAAAAAAGACCAATGCCTCTTCAAATTCATTTCTGTTTTCAACTTTGATTGAGAAACATGGAAATTTCTGCAACAAATCTACTGAGTACTGGTTTACATTAAGACCTAGGGAAAACATTGCTTTTTATGAAATTTTTCTTTTCTGAAGAACACTATTATGAGAGACAAATACATACAGAAAATGAGTCAATTTAAAGCATTTTTGTATATTTTTCATTCAGAGTATAGCCGTTTTAACATTGTGTCAAAATGGTAGTAAAAAGAAAAAATATAGCCTGACAAGCAAGTTTATTTTGAATCAGGACTAGTGATTTCTTTTTTTTGCCACTTGCCCTGGGTCTGTGTCTGAACAAAATTTATTTTGAGCACTGACAATATTCAATACAAATGCATGCTCTCTTAACTTTAAGGAGGTTTGCTCTTGTGTTGAGTCTCCCATTTTCTGGGCATGTTCAGTGTTTTTTCCAGGACATATGATTGTGTGACTCACCATTTAAATTTAATGAATTCCCCCTTACAAATGAGCACGTGTATAAAAACCATGCTCAGATGATTTGTTGTGAGGCTAACGAAACCTGAGACCTTGACATTACCTTATGCTAATTATGTCAGCACAATTTTTAGATCAACTGCCATAATCAATCGCTTACTAAGTGACCTTTTGCATCTCAGCAATCAGACACTTTCATTATCTAGGTATTAAAAAGCATTTTACCAGCTGCACTTGGCGAGGTTGTACAATGGTTGAAATGCAGTTTTCGATATTCAGTGATTATGTCTCTGCTATTACATGAAGTTCTAATGGATACGCTATAGTTTCATTATCATAAAACATGATTGCTACTGCTGTGTCATTAATGAAGATAAACAACTAAGTTTTATCTTTATTCATTAAAAGTTATTTTATCATACATATACTAAACATGGTATAAGGGGTATTTTTATAGATACCATACTTATATAACAAGAGTCCCTAGAAGTGACACTCTACTGTCCAAATAGAATTTCCAGGAATTCAAGACCATTTGTTCTTTTTAATTGCTGAGTGTTGAAACCATCTCTGATATTCCTGAGCGATACGACTCAAATTAGCCACTGTGGCAGCCATATTGGATGAAAGATTGGCACTATTTTCATTTAGGACAAACTAGTCACTATTAGAAGACTTGGGTGAAAACCCCATGTTGATATGACCATCTATTCAGGTGAATTAGTGACAAGATTTTCAATATGTTCATTGTGGCAGCCATATTTTAGATCAGATCAGCATCATTTTCACTCAGGACCAACTAGATATCATGATTAGTCTTCTGCTGAAAACCCCATGTCGATATGACTTTCCTTTTTTGAATAGTAGCAATAACAAGATTTTTAAAGATGGCTGCTGTGGTGGCCATATTAGATGTCTGAGCTAAACCATTTTCATTTAGGACCAACCAGACATCATAAGAAGTCTTCTGGTTAAAACATCATGTTGATATGACATTCTGTTTAGGAGAAGAAGCGTTAAGATTTTCAAGACAGCTGCCATGGCAGACATATTGGAAGTCAAATCAGCAACATTTTCATTAGGACCAACTAGACATCATAAAAAGTCTTTTCATGAAACCCCCATGTTGATATGCCTTTCCGTTCAGAAGGAGTAGCGATAAGATTTTCAAGATGACTGTTGTAGTGGCCACATTGGATGTCAGATTGGCACCATTTTTTTTAGAGATCAACTAGACATCATAAGAAGTCTTTCAATGAAAACAACATGTTGATATGACCATCCATCCATCAGGAGTAGCAATAACAAGATTTTCAAGATGGCTGCCATGGTGGCCATACTGGATGTCTGAGCAGCACCATTTTTATTTAGGACCAACTAGACCTTGAGATAAATGTGTGTGTCAAGTTTCATGGCAATCCACCAAGTAGTTTAGGAGAAGTAGTGATAACAAACTGGTGCTAATTAATGGATGATGGACAACAGGCCATCCCATAAGCTCTTCTGGTCTACGACCAGCAGAGCTACAAACATCTTCCCGTAAAAACTGAAAATCCCCCCTTATGAAAATGTCAGAGTGGGAATTCAACCTCTGTGTGAAAACCCTGGAGAAATCCCTTCATGTCAATAGCAACATCTGCAGTATTAGAAGAATCCATTATCCAGCAGCCTGGGACAAGTTGGAAATTTTGCTTGGCAAGTACATTTTCTTTCTCTTGTACAGGATTTTATACAGAATATAAAAGAAAAATTCCGATTTTGTTTTGGAATTTAATGAAAATTTTGATTCTGGGCATTGCCAAGTAGACTATTTTGAAATTTGTCCAAACCTGATCCACAACACTGCTGTGAGTATTAATACAAGTTATATATTGCCATACCTTATTCTCTAGCTCCTGTATTTTCTTTTCTAGTTCTGCCCTTTCTTCCTTCACCTCCTGAAGAGCTCGATTGTTTTTCTCCTGGGCCGTGGCCAGCAGCTTGTCACATTTCTCCCTCCACTCTCGACTGATTTCCTCCTCCATTTGGGTCACCTGTGCATAAAAGAAACAATTAGGATATTACAGCAAAGGCCAACAACTCTATATAGACAAGTTTATTTTGACTGAAATATGGAGATTTTAATTTATAAAAACAACTATAAGTCTGCAGTAATGCAGCCTTATCCCTGTGGTTTTCTCAGTTGTCCCTACCTCCCATTTTACATATATGAAAAAGTGCCTCCTCACTTGGCCTCCCTACACCCTGCCCCTAAAAAAGATGAATCAAATATTTACAAAACCATTGTGCACCTCTGCAAGCCAACCCAACTGCATCACAGTTTGAAGACTCTATCTTAAAGAGGAGTTACCCAGGCACACATGTATGGACAGGCAGGATCACATATCCCTACCTCTTCTTTGACAAGCATGGAGATAATAAGCTAAATGCTGAAGTTATTACTTTATCAGCACAGTTAACATCTGACACTTGTTACTTTTTAATTTGTGCAACATATCTTCTTTCCTAATAATACAAGAATTTGTTACAAAAATATAGATGTAGATCCTTAACCATTATTTATCCATGATCATAAGTCTCTGGATAAGCCCAAAATAGCTACAGCTGTCTTACCCTATCATCATCCCCTGGGTAAGACCAAATAGCTGCAGCAGTATTATTCTATCATAAGTCCCTGGGTAAGCTCAAACAGCAACAGCTGTCTTACCCTAAATAGCAACAGCTCTCTTACCCTACCACCAGTCCCTGGGTAGCCCAAATAGCAACAGCTCTCTTACCCTACCACCAGTCCCTGGGTAAGCCCAAATAGCAACAGCTCTCTTACCCTAACATCAGTCCCTGGGTAAGCCCAAATAGCAACAGCTCTCTTACCCTAACATCAGTCCCTGGGTAAGCCCAAATAGCAACAGCTCTCTTACCCTATCATCAGTCCCTGGGTAAGCCCAAATAGCAACAGCTCTCTTACCCTACTACTAGTCCCTGGGTAAGCCTAAATAGCAACAGCTCTCTTACCCTAACATCAGTCCCTGGGTAAGCCCAAATAGCTACAGCTCTCTTACCCTACCACCAGTCCCTGGGTAAGCCCAAACAGCAACAGCTCTCTTACCCTAACATCAGTCCCTGGGTAAGCCCAAATAGCAACAGCTCTCTTACCCTAACATCAGTCCCTGGGTAAGCCCAAATAGCAACAGCTCTCTTACCCTAACATCAGTCCCTGGGTAAGCCCAAATAGCAACAGCTCTCTTACCCTATCATCAGTCCCTGGGTAAGCCCAAATAGCAACAGCTCTCTTACCCTAACATCGGTCCCTGGGTAAGCCCAAATAGCAACAGCTCTCTTACCCTAACATCAGTCCCTGGGTAAGCCCAAATAGCAACAGCTCTCTTACCCTATCATCAGTCCCTGGGTAAGCCCAAATAGCAACAGCTCTCTTACCCTAACATCAGTCCTGGGTAAGCCCAAATAGCAACAGCTCTCTTACCCCATCATCAGTCCCTGGGTAAGCCCAAATATCAACAGCTCTCTTACCCTAACATCAGTCCCTGGGTAAGCCCAAATAGCAACAGCTGTCTTACCCTAACATCAGTCCCTAGGTAAGCCCAAATAGCAACAGCTGTCTTACCCTATCATCAGTCCCTGGGTAAGCCCAAATAGCTACAGTTGTATTATCCTATAATCAGTCCCTGGTCAATTCCAAATAGCTACAGCTATCTGACCCTATCATCAGTCCCTGGGTAAGCCCAAATAGCTACAGCTATCTGACCCTATCATCAGTCCCTGGGTAAGCCCAAATAGCTACAGCTATCTGACCCTATCACCAGTCCCTGGGTAAGCCCAAATAGCAACAGCTCTCTTACCCTAACATCAGTCCCTGGGTACGCCCAAACACCTACAGCTATCTTACCCTATCTACATGAATGGAGTGTCTTCCATCAGTGCTCATTTAAAATGAAACGTATGAAATTAGGTCAACTTGGTTAATTTCTATCTCTGACAGCAAAATATTGAATGCATAGTTTCTTTCAAGGATTTTTAAAGGAGTTTTCAAGGACTTCCAAAAGTCTTCAGGGAGTATTTTTTGTCTTATGGAAATTAAACCATTTCCATATGTTACTTTGTCTATTAGCAGTCTTGTGCCCTTGGATCCACTAAATTTTATCCCATTTTATTTATTTAATCATTATTTTTGGACAATATGTAAATAACAAACATTCTAGAGTTAAAAAGTTATATATTTTATTAAGTTTTAATGTTTTGCATTCCCTCATATAAATTAAAAGAATTTTTGCCAAAATTTAAGGAGTTTTTCAGCAAATTTAAGGACTTTTCAAGAACAGAACCAACTATCTTTGAAATTCAAGGAGTTTTCAAGGCAACCCCTCAAATTCAAGGATTTTGCAAGATTGTATGAACCATGTGAAAAACAGATGTTAATATTAATAACATATCTGACCTGTTCTGATGTAACACTATCAATGGAAGACTTCTGTTTCCTCAACTTCTCCTTCAGGTTCTGAATCTCTCTCTGCAGAAATAGAAAATATTACCCAATTTTAAATCAGATACGAAATGTTACAAAACAAGTTGGATAAAAAATGCATGTCACAAGTTGCTCGAAAAGGGTGGAATATTGTATTAACAACAAGTTATGTAATGTTTAATAATCAACAGGTGTTAGCAACCACCTGCATATATTATGCCATTGAAAGTAAATTCCATTCATTCAAATTTCTATCAATATATACATGTATTTGGTCAAAACACTGTAATATTTCTTCTTAAAAAAATAGTTTTTGTGGACAGCATCAACCTGAACAGTAAATTAAAAACTAAGCAGATTCTTGTTGGTAGGTTAAAAAATCAAAATATGTGTATGAAAAGTTTTGAGTGATGACTCATACAAGGCATGGTACTTTCCCAATAACATGTTACCGTATATACTTGCTTATAAGTCAAATCCAACTGCAAACAAAATAGACCATGATCTGCCGTTGCATAATGCACTAGCAGATCAAGGTCTATATTGTTTTTTCTACTGATTACCCCTAAAAAACTGTGTGGACCCTGATCTGCCAGCATATTACATGATGGCAGCTCTGGGCCTCTGCAGAATGCAATTGGGCTCGACTTATAAGCAAGCACAGATGGTATACTAACATGGGAAATGTTTACTAATATTAGGTTCTTTTCTTTAGAGTTTCATGGGAGTATGAATCGTACATTATTTCAGAACAAGGGTTATGAATCAACATGCTAGCCTTTGCACACCCCACAAGGGTTATGACCCAACATGCTAGCCTTTGCAGACTCCAATGTTTACTTGGATGAAAAGACTAAAAAAAAAGGAGAGTATGATACTGAAGTAAAAAGTATTAAACATGGCTGCCATTTTTATAACTTGCAAGAATGACAGCAATAAAACACTTTGCATTTGTTCTGGAAACAACACATACAAGTCTTTACCTCAAAATGTTGTTTACTTTCATCCCATTCTTCCTCAAGCCTTCTTTTCTCTTCAGCAGCTTTCCTCTTCTTTTCATTAAAATTCTGTTGGGTAAACAAATGGATAATATGTGCATGATACATTTTTCCATTCCTTGAATAAGTCAAATTATTTAAAAATTTTCTCTTAATCTATGTGAAAAATAATTTTGAACCTATGCAAATCATGTATACTTCTTGATTAAAATTACTGAAGGATTTTTGGGTCATAGAAATAGAGAACTTTGCAGCATATTTTCCTGATAAAGATGGAGTGCCAATTTAATCAACCTCTTAATAAACTGTCTTGCACTGGACTGACACATGGTACAAACTTCTTGAATTTATCTGACCTATTTAACTGACTATCATGTACATATGACAAAATCTCATGAAACAATTGTTTATTTAAAATGTACATGGATTTAGTCAGAAAATCTAGAGTAGACTGTACTTTTGTCAACAAGGAAAAATGCAATTTTTGGAAGAGCTGACATATACATACAATATATTTCCTAAATTAAAAACTATAAATGAAATTATATAATGATATTCTGATTTCAAAGCACTAAGCACAGAATCAAATGTTCTCCCAGCTAAAGATTAAAAGCAATTAGTGATCTGATATCTTGCCAGTATTGTCTGTGACTTGCTCAAATATACAAGTAAAACATGGTACAGTTATCAAGACTTATCAGTCATATGGTCTAATGTGGTGTCCCTGTGATACATAATCAACTGTACATACAATTATTAGTCATCTGAACAACCAATTTTGCTGAAAAAAATTCCATGTATGTCAATGGTTCCAACTGACTGACATTTTACCATCTGAGGTACAACATGTCCTGGGACAAAATACAGTTTACTAATCAAGAACAGAGTGTAATAAAATTCAGTTTACTAGTCAAGAACAGAGTGTAATAAAATTCAGTTTACTAATCAAGAACAGAGTGTAATAAAATTCAGTTTACTAATCAAGAACAGAGTGTAATAAAATTCAGTTTACTAATCAAGAACAGAGTGTATTTACTAATCAAGAACAGAGTGTAATAAAATTCAGTTTAGTAATCAAAAACAGAGTGTAATAAAATTCAGTTTACTAATCAAGAACAGAGTGTAATAAAATTCAGTTTACTAATCAAGAACAGAGTGTAATAAAATTCAAAGCCAAATAACAGAGTGTAATAAAATTCAAAGCCAAATAACAGAGTGTAATAAAATTCAAAGCCAAATACCTTTTCTAACATCTCATTGGCAGATTTCAGATCATGCATTTCTTCTTGGATTTGTGAGCATTTATTTTCTGCAAATTTCCTGGCCTGTTTTTCTTCTCTACACTGTCTGTTAAGATCTGATATCTTACTTTCATCATCTGAAGAAAAAAATTACTTTAGGATCAGTAAAATGTATGGGTTAAACTTTCACTGTTTGTCTTCAAGTGACCTGGGCTAGAATTTAATTTATTTTCTACTACATGCATTTTTTGGCAAGTTGAGAAAAATTCAAATTTCAAAATCCTATTTCAAATGGCACTTTTAAAACCTGTTACTGTTATTGCGTTATTGGCTACACAGTAATAAAGGAATTTCTGAACAAGAAGGAACTATTATCTAACAGTTTCAATTGTAGTTTTATTATCATTTTGAATAATTGCTTCCTTTTAACTGCTGAATGTTGAAACTATCTCTGATAGTTTTAGCAATAACAAGATTTTCAAATTAGTTGCTGTGGTCGACATATTGGATGTAAAATTGGCACCATTTTCATTTAGGACCAAAAGATATCATAAGAAGTCTTCTGGTGGAAACCCCTATGTTGATATGACTTTCCATTTTGCAGGAGTAACGATAAAAACATTTTCAAGATGGCTGCCAGGGTGGCCATATTTTGGATATCAGATTGGCACCATTTCCATTTAGGACCAACTAGACATCATAAGAAGCCTTTTGGTGAAAGCACAATATCGATATGACCAGCCATTTTGGAGAAGTAGGAATAACAAGATTTTCAAGATGGCCATTGTGATGGCCATATTGGAAGTCAGATTGGCACCATTTTCATTGACAACCAACTATACATCGTAAGAAGTATTTCAGTGAAAACCCCATACTGATATGATCATTCATTCAGGAATAGTGATAACAAGATCTTTAAGATGGCCACTGTGGTGGCCATATTGGATGACAGGTTGGCACCATTTTAGTTTAGGACATACCAGACATCATAAGAAGTCTTCGAGTGAAAATCCCATTCTGATATGACCATCCATTCAGAAGTAGCAATAACAAGATTTTCAAGATGACCACTGTGGCTGCCATATTTGATGTCTGAGAGGCACCATTTTCACCAGGGACCAACTAGTCCATGAGATGAATGTGTGTAAAGTTTCATGGCAATCCTCCAAGTAGTTTAGAAGGAGTAGTGATAACAAACTTATGCTAACAGATGGACGGATGTCGGACAACGGATGACAGATGTTGAATGATGGATGAAGGAAAACATCCCATCCCATATGCTCTTCTGGTCTATGACCAGTAGAGCTAAAAACTGCACATCTAGTAGATGAAATGAACTGATGTGATAGTTTCTTGATGCACTTTGCACTCATCACTTCCATATTGAATTAATGCTGCAGCATGTTGTGATCAAGTCAGTTGCTTTATGTGACATTTTTCTGGGATTGAGTTCATCATCACCCATAGTGCTGCCAGAACCTGACTGCTCAGAATCTGAACATTTCTTTTGCACTTCATCTGCTTTTAAATCATCTAAGCCTGACAATTTTCACTTTTCACTGCTTTTTAGCACAAAATAACTTGCAATCTTTCTCGATATTTCCAACTTTAGCTACATCACATCTTGTTATCTATGGGTAATTTAATAATCTTAATGCAGTAAGCATCAAACATCCACATCAATCAGTGGTTATTAAAAATGGTATGACAACATGCAGCTGCAGAAATGTTTCTAGAATGTGTTAGGGACAACTACTTTGTTTTCAGGGGATACCCGTATTTAAAAAAAAAAAAAGGTTATCAGGATATGTGACATGAATATTGGCGATCTGCTGTCCTATAAAAAATACTCGTAAAGAAAATCATCTGAGAAGATATAGCATTAGATTTTATCTAAATGAAGATAATATCTGAGAATTTGTTTTCTCCATATTTGTGAATAAAATGGCCAGGCACAAAAGATATATCCTGCTTCCCCTTGAAAACATAATGGTTGCACCCAAGTCCACTATATATTATCAGTAGGTACATGTATGGCCACAGTAAAAGGCTACATGATAGAAACCTTATCTCAAAGTAAAGGAATCAATGCCAAAACAAGCTTCACTTTTACATGTTGAAATTATGCCTCTGTTTCTCCAGTTTGGTTTCTTGTTTTTTTTAATAAAAAACTATTTATGTGCTTTAATGATTTGTACTAATGATTGTTCTATATTATGAGAAAGGAAATAGTTTGAGCACATTAACAATAGGAAATAAATTCCACTTCCAAATCAAGCCTTCCCGAAAAGATGAAAAAAATGTGTCTGTCTAAACTCTTACAAATTGCCTCCCCTTGACTCTGCTAGATGGCCACCCATGTATTGGATGTTAACCAGTTTAAGCTTGAGCAAAATAAACAACAGGATGCTTGCATTTGTGGGGATGGGTGGGATGGCTTAATAGTGATGTGATCAGGAAGTATTCTTGGAGAAACATAATTTATGAAAATATTTTCTTTCTCTGTTGAATACATTAGCCGAACACATTAACATTAAGAGAACTGGTAAGAATAGGAGGTAATGTAAAAGCATCCAACTGTTACCATAGTCACCATTTTGAGGGCAATACAATTGAGTCCTCAAGAAAGGATGAGCTTTTCTCCTAATATGAAGGCAGCACAACCAGAAGAGTATGAACTCAACCACCATGAAACCAACCTCTGTGGGGTTTTGCACATGGGTGCTGACTCATGTTTTCTGGGTGAAACCAGTGAAATCTATAAATCTCATGCCCAGAATGAAGGTTGGGCTGTCATGAATGGAGCCTGGTGATTATCTGTGCAGCCACCAGAGGCTCAATGAGGTTCAACTCTTGTCTTTGTGATGCCATATCATGTAGGTAGAAACTGGAGAAAACCGACTGTGCATGCCTGCTAAGCAACTCCACAATATCTAGAATTGAAAATTTCTTATTCAAATGTGAGACTTGTTAAACTTGTTGAACTTCAGGTGTTAAGATCTTCATGAAGCATACCTGATTACGAGAAAGTTCAGAATATGCCTATCAAATAACCCACTTGAGCCATAAGGACATGGATGCTTTCCATCTGGCTCAGACTGCACCTGAGTATGTGAAGCAGATATTGCAGCTTTGCCTTTTGATGGATAGATTGAGAAGAAAATGAATGATTATTTTCTGATTGCGTGTAGACATCTACTTGTTCTTGGAGACAAAACCAGGCTGCATCATCCGAATGATCAAACTGTTAGACTGGAGCTGGATGCAATTTGGTTAATGGAAAGGGCATGCAGTTTGTTCACCCTGCATGCTGAAGCTAGAGCTATCAGGAAGCAAGTCTTAAAGGATAGCAGCTTCAGTAAAGCCAAAGACAGGGGCTCAAATGAGGTAGAACTGAACTATGTCAAGACCCAGGAGAGGTTCCATTTGGGAGATAAGGTGAGTGAACAGGGCCAAGACAGGTAGAAATTGGATAACAGGTTGGATAGATCCTTGCTATGACCATTATCTCCTCTCCATGATGTCTGAACAAGTCAGAAATCATGAAATGATACCCTTTGAAAGCAATAGGGGCTAGCTTCTTCTCATCAGAGTGGAAAAGGATGTTAGCTAATTGAGGACTCAAAGCCAGGGGGGAGGGTAACGTTATTGTCCTCACACAAGTCAATGAAACATGTCACTTTCCCTCATATGCCTTTGAAGTGGAGGGCCTTCTAGCTGTCAAGATCCTTTCCATGATTGAAGTGCTAAACTCTTTTTCACACCATGCTCCTTTGACATGAACTTGGTGTGAAGAAGGAGCTTGTCTGGACAGGATGGAACACTGGCATCTGGAGTAAAAGTTCTCGGAGTTTGGATTCCAAACTATGTTCACCACCTGCTTCTATCCCCTTGGGTCATATGCATACCTGCCAACCTCTACAGAGCTATAAGCTTAACCAAAGTGGCAAAAAAGTGTAATCTGAGCATAAAAAGTGTAATATATATATATTACATGCCATAATTACAATAAACTGTATGAAAAATGTACATTTAGTTTTGCTACTAACCTAGATCTGCAGCTGGTTACAGTTCTTGTCATAAATGGGCAAAATCCATGTGGATTAGTACCAGAATACAAACCACAAAACATATTGACAAATTATATATACACAAAACTAACTTTACCTAGTCTACATGTCTAACTTTCGCTGTTTGGTCATAAAGTCAACTCCACAAATTCTGCAATGATCATTACCATGTACTCAACCAGAGTGCTGTATTATCTCTCGCATGTTCTTCTTTCTAAATTTGTACAGCACTATTGATTTGTCTTTTTTCTGATCTGACATGTTTTAAAGTTTAAAAAGATCCCTCTTCTCTAACATTTTTCAGTCATACAACATCCGAGAGTCACATTGATAAAGCCTGTTTCACCTAACATCTGCCGCCATTCTTTTAAGTATCAACTGGTCCGCTAACAAATTCTGTGTATTAATATAATGAATCTGTGAGACAATTTTTCAAATTGAAGAAACCCATCTGTTTTCTTGGAAATGTGTCATATACAGCTGCTTTTAAAATAGAAAATAAGAAAAGCACATGGAGGTCTATGACAAATGTACTCCTATGCTATTCTTATGCAGCAGTCTCCTTTTTTAGAATATTCTCAGATTTATAAGATTTGTGGGATTAAAGAGACGATAATAAAAATGACAAACACAACTTTTTATTGCTTTCTTTTTTTGTTAATGTACCAAAAGAGCATAAGACGTAATTAGGTGAAAAAAAGCGGAAAGATTACAGCAAAAGCATAATGGTTGGCAGGTATGTATATGTCTGGCTTCAATCATTCAGGACATCCATAAAATGATAAAAGGGTGGGGCATGGACAAGTGAGATTGACAACCCCTTCAAAACAACTTGGATCACCCAGTCATTGTTTTGAAAGAGGTTGACCCAAAGCTGCAGAAACAAGGAATATGTCACCTACAGGGAGGTCGCTGTGGATGGGAGGAAAGGGAAGTGATTGTTGAGTACTGGGAAGCTCAGAGGAGGAGTAACAAGGTTTTCTCTCCCCACTTTTCCAGTCTGCCTGCAAAATTGAGGGGCCTGTGAATACCTGAAATTCATTTTGCTGCAAAAGGAATATTGCTGTCGAGCCAAACTTCTTTTGGCCTTTTCGTGATCGTCCCTTCTCTGGTACTGCTCCTGATGCAGCCGAAATGAGGAAGGGGCAGAGATGGAGAGCTAAAGTGGTAACTTCTGCTTCCTAACATAAGGATGAACTGAAAGGCAGAGAGTGCAGGCCTGCCATATGACGTGGTTTAAGTGAAGAAAAGAGCAAGAGGAAATGTCCAAGTGGAATGTGTCCGGGTGGGATTGGTACAATTATAAAACAGAGGAGCAGACGTATTTACAGTAGTGATATCCTTATCCAAACTTGAATGTCCAAGTGGAATGTGTCCGGGTGGGATTGGTACAATTATAAAACAGAGGAGCAGACATATTTACAGTAGTGATATTCTTATCAAAACTCGAAATGTCCAAGTGGGATTGGTACAAATGTAGTGAGAACATTGTTGGCAGCTGACTCACTGGGAAAAACCTTTGGCTTTACCAGTGTCTCAAATTTTATCAGAAAGGCACCTGGCAATTTCTGCAATCCTTGGCGATTGAGGAAGAATTCTGAATGGTGGGTTCTAGTCTACCTCAATGGCATTGACCAAAGTCTTAACTTTATATGCCTGTTTCACTGCAGTGGGGTGGGGGAGGGCACTCTTCAGGCAACAAGATGTAGTAAATTTCATCATTTGCCAGCCTGAAGCTAAACTCTTTCTGTTCCATAGTTGGTCACAGCAAATCGAGGTTGTCCCCTTCTTCAGCAGAGGGATTGTGTTTGGATACAACATGCCACAATGAAATGATGCTTCTGTATCATCTCCATGTGTGGTGTGGAACCTGCCAATTGGATAGGCCACCAAAGCCAGTACCACTGTTTCCAAAAGAGAATGAGGCCCTGATACCGAGTGCTGAGCCTGCATGGTATGCGTAACAAGTATGGTGTGGAAGGTCAGCAAATTGTGTTAAGCTGGGATGGCCAACTGGACCAGGTGGTCAGAAAACTGTGTTGCAGTTGGAGCTGTCAATCGGACAGCAGTTCAAAAGTCCGATATCACTGATCTTTGATCAACATATCTGTAGATGGGCCAACCTGATAGCACAGGATGGTTGGTATGGGTCTTGCAAAATGGTAATGGCCAGCAAAGTCAGACTGTAACACCATGCGCCTGGTCTTACAGACACTAAGGCCATGGACAACTTGTTTGCAGATAGTCAAGTTGACAGCACTGAAGTGAAATCCTCAGAGGCTAACATTTCATATATGGCTTTCTGGATAAAGTAGCACATCTGTGATTCCAACAGTGTGGAAGGGGTCCATTATCAACGTTTCTTCAGCGTCTGAGGGGAAAGGAACCATCTAGTGTGGTATTGGAAATCTTCACTAGGGGTGGAGGTGCTTTCATGGGACTCTATATGTCTGTGTCTTATGACTTGGACTGTGACATATTCCCCTTGCCCCTGAGTTGCTTATGCAAAACATTGGACTACACTCCCGCAGACGACGTATTGCAGAAACTGCATGGATTTGATGATGAACATTTTTTGCATGACAGGCATGCATACACTTTTTGTATTGCTAAGTCATTATCCCCTGAAACAACAGGAAGAAAAAAAATGCAATAAGTATACACAAACAAGTGAAACTCACAAAGAGAAAACACCTAGAAAAAACTCACAAAGAGAAAACACCTAGAAAAAATACACAAAGAGAAAACACCTAGAAAAAACTCACAAAGAGAAAACACCTAGAAAAAACTCACAAAGAGAAAACACCTAGAAAAAACTCACAAAGAGAAAACACCTAGAAAAAACTCACAAAGAGAAAACACCTAGAAAAAACTCACAAAGAGAAAACGAGAAAACACCTAGAAAAAACTCACAAAGAGAAAACACCTAGAAAAAACTCACAAAGAGAAAACGAGAAAACACCTAGAAAAAACTCACAAAGAGAAAACACCTAGAAAAAACTCACAAAGAGAAAACGAGAAAACACCTAGAAAAAACTCACAAAGAGAAAACACCTAGAAAAAACTCACAAAGAGAAAACACCCAGAAAAAAATGAATGTGTGAGCTACAGTGTCCACAATTCAATTGAATACACTGATGAATATAGCTGACATGTGCAACTTACCGGTCAAAGAACAAGTCCACAATGACTGGATAAATATAAATAAATTCAAAGAACAAGTCCACAATGACTGGATAAATATAAATAAATTCACCCCAAAATACACAAATAACATGAACACAGTGTAACAACACAAATAACTGTCTCAATCACGCAAGTTTGTTGATGGATAGCCTGAAAAATTGGATGAATTGCAATGGATTCAGGAGACACACCAAACTGTTGTTGACATGCATGGGTGACAGATTAAACTGGTAAAAATCCAGTATTCAGGTGGCCATCTAGCATGGGAAGTAATCTGTAGATGTTTCTTCCCATTGTTGCAATGTTTTAAAGTTGGAAGGACAATTTTTTTCATCTTTCTTAGGAGGGTGGATTTGAGAGGTGGTGGAGTTTATTTCCTAATGTTAATGTGATTGGGCAATGTAATCTACAGAGAAAATGTGGCACTTGCAAAAAGATCAAGGACTTGAAATCCTGATTCACATTTTCCATAATCAACTCGCATTTTGCAATTATGCGTGTGCTAAATTCGAGCCCTGGTGACGTGGTTTTTAGTTTGCTGGGACAAAATTACATAGATTTATATGCCCTAAATTATTCCAAAATCTTAAAATAGGTTCTCGAGGACTGCGAAATACTGGACATTTGGTCATGTGACACAGAATACCAAAGCTTGCATTCTGCACCAAAGATACATGGGTCAAATATTGGAAAGCAATAAGTGGCAGGAGTGTATTTTTAACATTACATTTGAATATGCAATTTCGTTATGAATAAAACTTTAACAGAGCATAAAAATATACAATCATCATTTACCAATGGTATCAAAGTGTACAAATGAACCATGATAAATGAGAACTTTACATCTGAGTGCAATTCATGCAACAATTTCTCTATGATTTTACTGGTGAGGAAGCATGAATGGGAAGGTACTTTTATGAAACGGAATGTAGGGGACATGTTTTGTATAATCTCCACACCTGAATGGAAAATATTTTGTATTTCTACGATATAAATCGCTTGAAAATACTATATTATCATTGTCAGCCACCATTAGAAAATTGCTGTAACATCACAAGGTTTGTTTACAATGGCTACATGAACTATGCAATTAAAACTCATTATTAAATTACTTCCATGTCAAATATAACAAACTATTTATTCACTAGTAAGACATTTGTGCTGTTGAACCTAATAGGAACTGATACTTTTAATATCTGTCCTAGATAAATCATGATTTATCTGTTTTCAACTGACAGTTCCCGCGATCACAGCATAATCTTTTAACTTTCTCTTAGGTTGTAAATCATCACAAACTCAAGTCTTCATTGGCAAGATAAAGGCACAGTTGAGTTAAAAGCAAACATAACTCGAGGTTTGGTGTGGCTGAAATTTTGTTTTTTATCAAAATATATAACTTGAACAATATTATTATCTATAGTGTACACAGCACTGCATTGAATACAAACCTATCTTGTGATGAAACAAACGGAGATCCTCTAATGCTTTTATATCATTTATATATTTTACCTCTGCAATATGGAGGTGCTGAACACAAGGAAGATATGCTAGATTTTCAAAATTATGACCTAAATATTTTGACAAGTTTTTCTGAACTTTAATTGCATTTTCCATATTGTGAAGTTAATAACCATCATATTGTAAAGAGTGAAAATTTTCACAAAATTTCCCTTTAACAAGAATGTTTTTAGATGGGTATTTATGGCATCAACCATCATGCAGCTTTCAGCAAAAGCTTTCAAGTTCAGAGTATCAGCATGCATTTACCATATAAGGAAACAGGAACTGATAATATAAACTAAATGACACTGCAGACCTTGATGTTGAGCACGCAGTGTTTCGAGTTCTTCCTGTAGTCGTTTGCTGTCCTCACTAGTCAACCCAAGCTTCTGCCTGAATTCCAATTCATGTTTCTTCAGTGTGTTAATCTCGGTGAGGAGGTCACTGAGCTGAGACGTGGCTGAGCTAAGTTGTGTGGCCAGTTGTACCTTAGAAAAATAAAAGATTGGTATTTAACTGGCCAATAACCTATTGACAACTCCGCCCACAAAAACCAAGTTGATCATTCAAATTAATTGCTGTGTGCATAAATTCCTCTAGCAACCATAGACATGACTGTACATCATAATGTTGTTGGAGCAAGGCAAAATGTCACGGTTTCATGTAATTTATTATTAAGTATGAACAAGATTTTTTATTCAAACAAAAGCAAAAACAAATTAAGTCCCTGTCAGGGCATGCACAATTCAAACTGCTTGAAACTTAGGTTACTCATGCTGCACAAAAAATTGTTGGCATGGTCTTTATCAAATGTATAGGATAATGAAAAATTACGATGTTGCAATTTATTAATTTCTTTCCCAAAGAAAAATGATCTTGAAAAGTATATGAAGTTGATAAAACTTGTATTTAACCACATTTTCCACTAACATCTAAATATTACAGAAAATACATTCATTTCTTCTCCACAAGCTTTGGGCATGGTATGTAATTAAGAACTAAAGTTATTATGCAAAAAGCATTTTTCTTCTTTCTATCACAGGGACCATGACCTTTGACCCTAAATTAATAAATTTCTTTCTTACCCAAAGTCTTAGTAATCCACAAACTTTGGGGAAGGTATATAGTTGAGAACTGAAATTGTTGTGCAGAAACCATTTTTCTTCTATCAGTCACAGTGACATTGACCTTTGATCTTTTGATTGCAAAATCAACAAGCTTCTTCCTTACCTGACATTTTTGGCAGTTTTTTTTGGAAACTAGAAAACCCAGTGGGCAACCACATTCTTATTCATGCTGGAGCCTGGGATTGAATCTTAGACCATAATGGTGCAAAGCAAACTTGTTACCACTGCATTATCCAAGTCCCTTCAATTTTAAAATGAGAAACTTTTTGTTGGTCCATTTTATACTGGCAGTATTAGATTGGGACTCCTTTTGTAAGCCCTCCAGCAATGACAAAATAAATAACTATACAAAATCTGTCATTGATATCTCTGGGCACAAGACAGGCAGAATGACTTAACTAAACACCATTTTCTAGGTCTATCAATACTGAGATAGTTATATGGAATATCTGTAGTGTGTGTATACCTTTTCCTGTTCCAGCTGTAGTAGTCTGGCCTGAGACTGATTGGCAGTTGATTTAAACCCCTCATTTCTCTCTTCTAACATTAGATGACTCTTCTCTACATAGCTGCAATAAAGTATAATACAACTGTGTACATGATATAAATTACCTACAATCAAGTATAACACAAATGTGTACATGATATAAATTACCTACAATCAAGTATAACACAACTATGTACATGATATAAATTACCTACAATCAAGTATAACACAACTGTGTACATGATATAAATTACCTACAATCAAGTATAATACAACTGTGTACATGATATAAATTACCTACAATCAAGTATAACACAACTGTGTACATGATATATATTACCTACAATCAAGTATAACACAACTGTGTACATGATATAAATTACCTACAATCAAGTATAACACAACTGTGTACATGATATAAATTACCTACAATCAAGTATAACACAACTGTGTACATGATATAAATTACCTACAATCAAGTATAACACAACTGTGTACATGATATATATTACCTACAATCAAGTATAACACAACTGTGTACATGATATAAATTACCTACAATCAAGTATAACACAACTGTGTACATGATATAAATTACCTACAATCAAGTATAATACAACTGTGTACATGATTTAAATTACCTACAATCAAGTATAACACAACTGTGTACATGATATAAATTACCTACAATCAAGTATAACACAACTGTGTACATGATATAAATTACCTACAATCAAGTATAACACAACTGTGTACATGATATAAATTACCTACAATCAAGTATAACACAACTGTGTACATGATATATATTACCTACAATCAAGTATAACTCAACTATGTACATGATATAAATTACCTACAATCAAGTATAACACAACTGTGTACATGATATAAATTACCTACAATCAAGTATAACACAACTGTGTACATGATATAAATTACCTACAATCAAGTATAACACAACTGTGTAAATGATATAAATTACCTATAATCAAGTATAACACAACTGTGTAAATGATATATATTACCTACAATCAAGTATAACACAACTGTGTAAATGATATAGATTACCTATAATCAAGTATAACACAACTGTGTAAATGATATTGATTACCTACAATCAAGTATAACACAACTGTGTAAATGATATAAATTACCTATAATCAAGTATAAAACAACTGTGTAAATGATATTGATTACCTACAATCAAGTATAACACAACTGTGTAAATGATATTGATTACCTATAATCAAGTATAATACAACTGTGTACATGATATAAATTACCTACAATCAAGTATAACACAATTGTGTACATGATATATATTACCTACAATCAAGTATAACACAACTGTGTACATGATATATATTACCTATAATTAAGTATAACACAACTGTGTAAATGATATATATTACCTACGATTAAGTATAACACCACTGTGTAAATGACACAAATTACCTACAATCAAGTATAACACAACTGTGTAAATGATATATATTACCAACAATTAAGTATAACACAACTGTGTAATTGATATATATTACCTAGAATCAAGTATAACACAACTGTGTACATGATATATATTACCTACAATCAAGTATAACACAACTGTGTAAATGATATTGATTACCTACAATCAAGTATAACACAACTGTGTAAATGATACAAATTACCTATAATCAAGTATAACACAACTGTGTAAATGATACAAATTACCTATAATCAAGTATAACACAACTGTGTAAATGATATATATTACCTACAATCAAGTATAACACAACTGTAAATGATATAAATTACCTTCATTACATTACAATACTGTATGATATAGTAACCAGTCATCTGCTTGCTCATATTGTGTACTCTGAGGATATGCTTTTTTTTATTAAATTGAGTGAAATTTTATTTTATGGCACATGAACATAATATAAAGCAGGTGTTTGGATCATGTCAAAACTTCTATCATCAAAAACAGTCATACAAGATAGAGGTTTCACAAATAAGTGTGGCACAAGGGCACAATGTGTCCCTCCAAATTTTAAAAATCTCTGGCTATGTGAAAAATTGATA
The DNA here is from genome assembly GCA_029931535.1 of Margaritifera margaritifera. Lineage (NCBI taxonomy): Eukaryota > Metazoa > Mollusca > Bivalvia > Unionida > Margaritiferidae > Margaritifera > Margaritifera margaritifera. Next base: position 666,835 of record JAQPZY010001256.1, on the reverse strand, counting down.
GCAACCTTGCAATTTGAAACTTTTCAAGTATGCTTGTAATAAAACTTGGGTTGGGTTGGGGAAATATATACCAATAGGCCTTTGCAATCTCAAAGGAATAAAAAATAATACAGATATATGTCAGATAAATAAAATAAACTGAAACGCCATTTGTACCCTAATGGATACAATTTTATGCATTAGAAATGTATATTAAGCAAAGTTAATGCAGGTAAGTACATGGATAGAAGGAAAATAATAATCACCAATATGTATATATACAAAGTTCTAGAGCTTTAGGCTAAAAGTTCTTCGTGTGATACACACAGGACATTTCTACTGTAGCAGTGTGTATGTGTGTGTGATACACAGAGGACAATTATACTGTAGCAGTGTGTGTTTGTGATACACACAGGACAATTATACTGTAGCAGTGTGTGTGATACACACAGGACAATTATACTGTAGCAGTGTGTGTGTGATAGACATTGGACAATTACAATGTAGCAGTGTGTGTGTGATACACATAGGACAATTATACTGTAGCATTGTGTGTGATACACATAGGACAATTATACTGTAGCATTGTGTGTGTGATACACATAGGACAATTATACTGTAGCATTGTGTGTAATACACATAGGACAATTATACTGTAGCAGTGTGTGTGATACACATAGGACAATTATACTGTAGCAGTGTGTGTAATACACATATGACAATTATACTGTAGCAGTGTGTGTAATACACATAGGACAATTATACTGTAGCAGTGTGTGTCATACACATAGGACAATTATACTGTTGCAGTGCCCACCTTTGACTTTGCTGTAATAATTTAGAAATCTTTTCATTCTGTGATTCCACTTTTGAGCTCATTTCAAGCAATTCTTTCTTCAATCTGTCATTTTCCTGAAAATAAATAACAAGCATTCTCCATAATGACTTGGTTAAGAATATATCTGTATTTTAATCAAGTAACACCATTATGTAATAAAATAAAGTCCCATTTGTTTCAAGTTGCTAAGTTTGCTTGTATAATCAATGTCTTTGTGGATAATAATTCCTGTAACACTCCAAACATGATGATATTATATACTTGCTTGATAAAAGTTTAGTAAATTTAGGAGTCTCAGTCAAGGTATAACATTATACAGTTGTCTTTGATGTTTGGCAACTGTGTTTAAGATACCTTTGGTTGAAATTTGGTAATAACAGGCTTGTATTTGAGGATTTGGGGCAATAATTACAGTATTACTGTTGTAAAAAGAAAGAGAGAGACTAACAGACTGACTGAAGCCTTGTTTCTTATTTAGGCCGCTGGTCCAATATATGATAAGATTTTATCAATATACAAATATACAGAAGCATCGTGTTCAAAATTGAGATATAGGTTGTATCCAAGTTTCATCACATGTAATGATCTTATTTAAGAAATTGTACCTACTTTGTACCTGTATAATAATTCCCTGTGGATCTTTACCCGTAAACCCATTTGTTCTTTATCAATCAATCTGGGCATCCAACAGGCACAAACCCTGTGCATACCGAATTCCTTGGTCAAAACATTGTCTGCTACCTATGGGACAGTAACACATCTGTCTTTCTTCAAATATACTTGTGCAGAATTGACTATTTCTTCTAAAAGATATGTCACTGGCCTATGTTTTCTTGGATCATCTTTAACAGTCTCCCCGCAATCACTAAACATTTAATCCATTAGCTGGCTCCAGATGTAGCAAGTGCTTTAGGTCCATAAACAGCATTCAGGTTAGCTTATATCTTTGTAAAGGATTTTCCTAATTTTGCATAATGTTTATAATCACTCCCTGTTAGAAAATGGACTCATCTGCCATTTTGCCAATGTGTGTACATATTTGACTTAAACAGGTATGATGTCACAAGGCATGTTACACCTTCAACTTAAACATGACATCCTAAATTCAGACGTTTTCAATTATAGATGGACGAATTTTTATCACGTTGGGTTGTTTTGTTTAAAAGATATTGTATTTGTTCTGTAACTTTTTGATCAACCCTGATAGCGTTTCTACAGTACTCATTGAAAGTAACTTTTTGATCAACCCTGATAGCGTTTCTACAGTACTCATTGAAAGTAACTTTTTGATCAACCCTGATAGCGTTTCTACAGTACTCATTGAAAGTAGCTTTTTGATCAACCCTGATAGCGTTTCTACAGTAATCATTGAAAGTAGCTTCGCTAAGATATTACAGAAGCATAATGCTGGTTATTCTATTTTTATCACTCTGAATTGGTTCTTACAACATTAACTATGAATGATAAAGAATTAGTTCCAATAGATTTGTCACTTAGTTGTTTAAATGCAATTGTTCAATGAATCACAAAGAATCTTTTTCTCTGGCAACTGATACAGTCATTATGTACATTTTGCACTAGCTTGATGCTTTAGAGGGACCATAAACAATTCTCCGCATTCGTGTGTTTGCTTGTACATGAAGAAGAAGTCTGAGCTTGAATTTAGGCATTGAAGTCCTAGGGTTCCAAGTATTTTGTGAACGTGCAAACGATTGAACTTAAAAACCATGGATACTCGCTATTCTTATTTAAATGACATATACAAGTAAATGTACTACACGCACACTCACACAAAAACTATGCTCAATCGGCAAGAGCGATCTGGGTGCTTGAGCACAGTATACGCCTAAGAACTTCCGTATGAAAATTCAAAACTGTATGTAACTTCTTAGACAGTAACATTTCTGTCTTCCTTCACATATACTTCCACAGAATCAACTATTTCTTTTGAAAGAGATGTCCTTGGTCTACCTTTTCCTAAATCATCTTTAACAATCACCCTACCATCACTAAAATGTTTCATCCATCTACTATATCCAGATTTAGCAAGTGCTTTAATTCTATAAACAGCATCCAAGTCAGTTTTTGTCTATGTAAAGGATTTTCTTATTTTGCATACACTTTTATAATCACTCTCTGTTTGAAAACAGACTCATCTGCCATTTTGCCACTGTGTCTACATATATTACATAGAAAAAGATAACATCACTAAGCTTGTGACATCATCAACCTACAAAATTGATGTTACATCCTAAACTGGGATGTTTTCAATTATAGATGGTATAATTTTTATGACATTTGTTTGCTTTGTTTAGAAGATATTGCATTTGTTCTTGAACGTTTCAATCAACCCTCGTATATAGTAGAGTATATATACTATAGTACCCTTTTTCAATCTGAAAACTTTACTTTTGTTTTTTGATAAACTGATTTTCATTCCAATAGTTTCACAAGAAACTGTCAATGGTATTTATTTGTTGCTGTAGAAAACCAGGTGTGTTCACACAATTACCTATTTCATCGGCATATAACAAAGCCAAAATTTCAGGTATTTCATCTGTAATAAATATTCTCCTGTCACAATTTTTATGATGCATCTCCACAAAATCATTTAGGTAGAAAGAAAACACTAAGGGGCGCAAAACACAATCCTGTCTAGTACATAAAATACAACACAAATATTAAGTTAAACCTCTTTTTTGTTCTCAGACAACTTTTTAATCCTGCATACATATTTTGCTAAACATTTAACATTTTACATTTATTCCTTTTGAGACAAAAAACCCCATAATTTGCAATAATTTACTTTATCATAAGCCTTAAATCCAAGAATAAACAATGGAATCTACCTCCAGGTTTTGATATATAATTTTGTACAAATGCTCACAATACTAAAATATTGTCAATTGACACATACACTATATGTTCTCCATAAACCCACTTTTGATTTGTTAATCAAGTTATTATCTTCTGCCCAATCTGTAATCCTTTTATTTTAAATACTTATAACAATTGTACAGTGTATTAATTAAAGAAATTCCACATGAGAGAGACTGAGAGAGAAAGAGAGAAAGCAAGACTGATTACCTGTACAATTCTCTGTATATTATGTAGTAGGACTGTGGCTTCCATGTTGGGTGTCAGTGCTGCATGGGCCCTGGAATCTGCAGTATAACTCTGTATCATGTCCAGCTATAACACAAAAGGTTTACATTTTCTTTATTTCACATGGTGTAAATAAAAATTCTCACAACTTCAACAAAGTTTTCTCAATAGTTCAGGCCTGGAGATTTTATAACTATAAGCTTGAGTTGTCACTATCAGCCAATCAGAAATGATCTTTGAAATGTAAGGTCATTTGTGATTGGTTGAAACAAAACCTAAAGCTCCATCTCAAACTCAAGAGCTTTATGATTTCAAAAACTGATTGGAATATAATGCAAACAGTGGTATGAAATTTACATTGAAGTAAATTGGGATGCCTTGGTCATCATTACTTTGTCTTTTATGACACCATGATGTGGCATCAGTGACATCATGATGTGTGATTACACACTTTTTACATAGAAAACATGACACCATGATATGACATCAGTGACATCATGATGTGTGATTACACACTTTTTAGATAGAAAACATGACACCATGACATCATGATGTGTAATTACATGAAATACTGATGACATGATGTGGTAAGAAGGAAAAAGGTATGAACTAAGTCTGATGACATGATGTGGTAAGAAGGAAAAAGGCCTCCCCCTACATGAACAACCAACTCTGGCTTTCTGACCTACATGTGACTTTTATCATATTCCCTGATATGCCTAAGTGAGGTGTATACTTAAACATATACAGTCATTTCACAAAAGTTAATGTTAGACTGGCAGAGGTGAGGCAGATGTATGGATACACAAGCATACATTGTGACAACTATACCTCATCCATCGTGGCATTATTACAAATAAGGAAAAATTACTGTATTTGAGTTTGAATGGGTAGTATGTATCTATACCTCACCCTTTTGTAGTATTATTACAGACAAGGGAAAGAGAGAATTACTGTATTTGAATTTTAATGGCTGGCATTTACTAATATCAATGCTGACATAGAACTGTAATATTTAGTGCCTTTCCCAAACTACAATAATTAAGAAATGATATCAAATACATCTTTCAGCAATCAAATAAGGAATATATATATATATATATATATATATATATATATATATATATATGGGTAAATGTATAATAATGAAAAACATGTCACTGACTTGACAGATCTGAAATGCTGCATGATATATTTTTATTGATAAAATCCATATAAATCTAACTGTAAGCATAAAAGTTCAATTCATGCAGGATAATGATACAAATTTTAATAAATTGGTAAATATATATTTTACTTACTTTTTCCATAACTCTATCAATTTTATCAGAGACTTTTCCCAAACTGAACCTGACCTCAGAGTTTTGTTGCCTTGTCTCTGTTAACAACATTATATCAGAGGATTGGCTTGTTGTTATGGGAGCTGCACCTGTCAAAGGATTGTGAAATTAGCATGTAACTCTCTACTCTATCAACTTAAAATTTCTAACCATAATTGCTTTGTTTGTATATACAGAGCTAGCCAGATATCTTAGGTTTGTATTTAAACACAGAATGGGAAAAGATCTATAATGGGGGTCATGTCTGGCATTGGCAGGAAAAAAACATATTTGTTTGTAAATCTATTCTCTATGTGATTCACATTTCTGACCATAAGAAACATAAACAGAGGGTATATACAGTGAAGATTTCTTGGTATCGAGTGTATGAAATCAACATGGCACAGTTTCCGATAAGTTTTGAGCAGGTGGAATATCTCAAAGTTCATTGTACTATAAAGGAGGATAACTAGAAAACACATATAATGAAACTTGGTGTCGCGCCTGTCAGCTGCATTATTATGATGTAATTTTCTGCTTTAACAGGAACTCCGAACATATCTGTGTACTAACTTCAGACATACACTGCAATATTGTACTAAAGTTTCAGCTGAATACAACAACAGATGTAAAAGATTTTTAAAAAACTTCTATACAGAACCATAACATTATTTAGGCTCTGACTGCCATCAGTGATGTTGGAGAAGATACTATTCCCTCACCATTCACATGTAAGACAATGGGGCATCAGGGTGTGTATTTCCCAAATTAAAAAATGGAAAGGTTAATCCATCAAAGTGCACACAGCATATAGCTGGTTGATATTCAGAGACAAATCCCAAATGTTCCACATAACATGGAATCTCACCTGTCACTAATGTTATGAGATATAAGGCAGACAAAACCAAGTATTCTTCATAACATGGCATCTCACCTGTCAATGATGTTATGAGACATTAGGAAGATAAAACCAAGTATTCCACATAACATGGTATCTCATGTGTCAATGATGTAATGAGACATTAGCACACCAAATCAAGTGTTCCACATAACATGGAATCTCACCTGTCAATGACATTATGAGACAATAGGCAGACAAAGCCAAATATTCAACATAACATTGTATCTCACCTGTCAATGATATTATGAGACATTAGGCAGACAAACCAAGTGTTCCATATAACATGGCATCTCACTTGTCAATGATGTTATGATTCTGCGGACTCTGGTGAGAAAGGATCTGTTAGCATATTGGATTCAAAATGTGGACATACAATCAAACCCACCTTAAAGGTCACCTCTATTCAGCAACCACACGCCCATTTAAAAGGTCCTCTACACTAGATTATCACAGAAAATAAACCTTCATTAAGCTGCCACTTGTCTTTGTTAATGTTGCAATGTTTTCTTATCCTGTAGAGTATAAATGTGGAGTTGCTAAAACAAGAGGCTCAAGTGAACCTGATACTGCTTACCAGTCATACAATGGTCAAAAAGGCAACTGTAGTAATAAGGGAGATGCCTTGGGATGCGAGACACCTATGTAAGGATAACTTCCAGCTATGTGGCAAAAATTGGTGATATTTTGACATTTTTTTAATGTGTTTCTACTTTGAGTAACTTCAGCTGGACTAGATGGTGCATTGGTATCATTTCTGAAAGTGAAAGGTGTTCATGCTAGGATTCTACCCATCATATTTGGTCTGATATGGTAAGGCAGTTTTGGTGAAAATATCATTCACGGAAAGCCACCTTAGACACAACTCTGACTGAGCATATAGAAAAATATACTCAACCAAGTTTATTAAAATTGTCAAAGCAATTCTGAAGAAGTTCAAAACAGGTTTTCCATATGGAAGCCACACCATTGCTAGGACACAATTCTGATAGAGTACGTCCTAAAAACACTTCTACCATGTTTTATCAAAACTGGTTCAGTGTTTCTAGAGGAGAAGTCAAAAATGTTTTCCACCTGGTTGCTAAGGAAGTCACACCACTGCTAGGGGAGGCACCTCAAATACAATTGTCAAATTGCATGTCCTAAGTAACAATCCTACCAAGTTAGATCAAAACTGGGTCAGCTGCACAGGAGAAGTTGAAAATAGGTTTTCCATATCGTTGCTAAGGAAGCAATATTGTTGCTCAGGCAGCCAACTTGGAACCAATTTTGATACAGCATCCCCTAAGAAACACTCCAACTAAGTTTAATCAAAATCGGCTCAGCTATTGTAGAGAAGGTGAGAATAGGTTTTTCACCTAGTTGCTAAGGAAGACACACTGTTGCTAGGGGAGCCACCCTGGAATACATTTTGATAGAGTTTGTCCTAAGAAACATTCCCAATTTAATCAAAATTGGCAAGGTTGTTCAAGAGAAAAAGTCAAAGAAAGGTTTTCGACCTTGTTGCTAAGGAAGCCACACTCTACCCTGCCAAAAAAATCCATATGGTTCCTATGGAAGCTACACTGTTGCTAGGGGAGCCAACCCAGATACAATTTTGAAACAGCATTTCCTAACAAACATTCTTACCTAGTTTATTCCAAACTGAGTAAGCCTATCTAGGGAATAAGCTGAAAATAGGTTTTCTACCTGGTTGCTAAGGAATCCACACTGTTACTGGAGAAGCCACCCTGAAAACAATTTTTAATGAATATGACCCAAGACAAATTACAACCAAGTTTGATCAAAATTGCCTCATCCATTCTGGAGAAGTTCAAGAAATGGTTTTCCTTATGTTTCCTATGAAAGCAACACTGTTGCTATGGGAACCAACCTGGACACAATTATTATAAAGCATGCCCTAAGAAACACTCCTACTAATTGGCTCAGCTGTTGTAGAGAAGAAGTTGAAAATATGTTTTTCATCTGGTTGCTTAAGATGCTACACTGAGCCACTCTTGATAAAATTGTGATAGAGCATATCCTAAGAAACATTCATACCAAGTATGATCAAAATTGGCTCAGTAATTATGGAGCAGTCAAAAATAGGTTTTCTATTTTGGTTGCTATGAAACCCACACTGTTTATAGAAGAGCAACCCAGAATGCAATTTTGGTAGAACATGCCATAAGAAACATTCCTAACAAATTTAATCCAAATTGGCCCAGTTGTGTTTGAGAAGTTTACAACAGCATTGTTGACAAACAATGCATGATGAATGATGCACACAGGGCTGTACCATAAGCTCACTTTGCATTACAGCCAAATAAGCTACAAACTTACATAGTTGTTATATGGCACCACAATAAAAACTTACATAGTTGTCATCGAACACAACAATAAAAAACAGCAGAATCCCTTTTTGTCATGCCCACCTTTTGTAAAAAACTTTAACATTGAGCTTAATCCAAAAACTTTAACACTGACTTTAATCTAGGGAGTGGATGGATGCACAAACATATAGACATATGTCAATACAGATGGACATACACATGGAAGACAAAATGATCGTTGTATCAAGCTTCCTCCATCAAGGCAGACTTGGCAATCAGTAGACCATTAAGCATCTTTGTTTTATGAACAATGAAACATGAAGTTCATGATAAAAATATTACAGGTTGTATTTTTCAGTGATGATAGTGCACAATGTCTCATTAGGAAGGTAGTGGACAATGTCTCATTAGGAAGCAGTGAGAGAAACAGGCAAAAGCAAGGATAGGTAAAAATATGAACACTGTTTAAATCTGTGCACAAAATGAAATAAAATCCTAGCTGCAATGACTGAATAAGTAATGTGGCAATTCAGAGTGAAGGAATGGCCACTGAGCCCATCAAAATTTGCCAAAAGAATTTAAATCCATTTGGTCTCTATAGTTATTATTCCTATCATTACTGTGTTGCTGCACCAAACCATCTTTGGATGGATGGATGGGCACACAAACAGATAGCTGGAAAAGACAAAAATAATGTGCCTTTTTTTAACAAAGAAAGGGGTTTCATAATAAGGGTTGGCTTGCAAAGCTATGCTACCTGGGAATGGATACTGTGGGATGGAGGTACCTGGAACAGCTTGCTGTTGCATCTGTTGGACTGATCCACCATACATCTGAGACTGCATAGAAATTGGAGTCTGGAAGCCTTGCTGATGATATAAAAAAAAAATAACAATGTTAAAATCCACATTACTTGCAATATCTACGTAATGTCAATATCCATGTTTCAGGAGTCACGATGGCTCAGTGGTTAGTGTGCTGAACGTGCAAGCAGAAGAGTGCAGGATTGAATCTAGCCCAGTCCAGGCTGAGTTTGTCTCTGAGCAAGATATTTTACTCTGATTGCCTTGACATGATCTAAACTTTCATGTGTTGATGTGCTGTTAAACACCAACCAACCAACCAATCAATAGATCAATCAATCCATGTTTCAATAAAATACTGTCACACATTTTTTGAGGAACAAATAGAATGAGGCAATACCTATGTTTAAAATACATTTAGCCAACTGCGACAAGAAATAGTAACAATTTTGCATACAAACTTTTCCTTCCCACTTTAATTACCTATACTATGGTTACTTTTGTCGTAAGCAAATCTGACATTAGAACAACTTGATTAAATTCAATATAATCTGTTACAACCTATCTTATACTCTGCAGACAAGTGTATAAACCTTGTGTTATTACTATCTTATACTCTGCAGACAAGTGTAAAAACCTTGTGTTATTACTCTCATACTCTGCAGGTAAGTGTATACACCTTGTGTTATTACTGTCTTGTACTCTGTAGGCAAGTGTATAAACCTTGTGTTATTACTGTCTTATACTCTGTAGGCAAGTGTAAAAACCTTGTGTTATTACTCTCATACTCTGCAGGTAAGTGTATACACCTTGTGTTATTACTGTCTTGTACTCTGTAGGCAAGTGTATAAACTTTGTGTTATTACTGTCTTGTACTCTGTAGGCAAGTGTATAAACCTTGTGTTATTACTGTCTTGAACTCTGTAGGCAAGTGAATAAACCTTGTGTTATTACTGTCTTATACTCTGTAGGCAAGTGTATAAACCTTGTGTTATTACTGTCTTGTACTCTGTAGGCAAGTGTATAAACCTTGTGTTATTACTCTCTTATATTCAGCTGGCAAGTATATACACTTTGTGTTATTACTGTCTTATACTCTGCAGGCAAGGGTATAAACCTTGTTATTACTCTCTTATATTCAGCTTGTGCTTTAATATTTTGAGCATCCCTTTCAGGAAACATCAAGCTGTGAAGTATAAAAATGTTGATATGGTGATAAAGGCTTACAGGAAAGACCTTGATCTATGCAAGGCATTGGTACATCAAGTCAAATCAAGTAATTTTATCACAAGTCATCACAAGTGAAGCATATTAACAGATAATATAAGCTCTACAGAGCTTTTGTACTGACTCTAACCAAAACATATACATCATGTAAACATACAATGATAGTTTACAAGATGTTTAACAGGTACTCACATAGACCTAGACAAAAGGGTCCTCACATAGACCCAGACAAAAGGGTCCTCACACAGACCCAGACAAAAGGGTACACACACAGAATTAGACAAAAGGGACCTCACATTAGACATAGTCAAAAGGGTCCTCACATAGACCTAGACTAAATGGCACTCACATTTGACCTAGATTAAAAGGCACTCATATTAGACCTAGACTAAAGGGCACTCACATTAGACCTAGACTAAAGGACACTCACATTAGACCTAGACTAAAGGACGCTCACATCAGATGTAGACTAAAGGACACTCATGTTAGACTTAGATTAAAGGAAACTCACATCAGACCTAGGCTAAAGGGCACAAACAGTAGACCTAGACAAAAGGGTCCTCACATTAGATCTAGACTATAGGACACTCACATTAGACCTAGACTAAAGGGCACTCACATTAGACCTAAAGGACACTCACATTAAATCTAGACTAAAGGGCACTCAAATTAGACCTAGACTGAAAGACACTCACATTAGACCCAGACTAAAGGACACTCACATTAGACTTAGACCAAAGGATACTCACATTAGACCAAGATTAAAGGGTACTCACATTCAACATAGATTAAAGGGTACTCATATTTGACCTAGATTAAAGGGCACTCACATTAGACCTAAACTAAAGGGCACTCACATTAGACCTAGACTAAAGGTCACTCACATTAGACCTAGACTAAAGGTCACTCACATTAGACCTAGACTAAAGGTCACTCACATTAGACCTAGACTAAAGGTCACTCACATTAGACCTTGACTAAAGGTCACTCACATTAGACCTAGACTCAAGGTCACTCACATTAGACCTAGACTAAAGGACACTCATAACAGACCAAGACTAAAAGCTATGACACAACATAAAAGAAGTTTATAAAACTATATAAGGGTATTAAATTAATCTAAAACAAACATACAGAGGATATACAAGCACAAAAAACAAAAGCACATACAATTTTAGTAATATAAAATAACACATCAGAAGGCTGATATATTCTGTAAGATATTGAAATTAGTATCATAGTTAAGGAAAACATATGATGTGCTATATAGCAGTTACATTAACATGAAGTACAGTTCCATACAAATTTGATGAGAAATTTCCAAATGAAACAAGATCTTGTAAAATTTGACAAAAATAGTAATAATTCATATTCCCTTAATATTCTAATCTGATTATAATAATAAGTCTTCAGGACAACAATTTACAGACATAAGGATTACATATTAATTACAGAAATCAGACATGTATTCATATATATATATATAACATCCAGACACGGACTTATTACACTAAGAACAGACATAAAAGGAAAAATTTCAATAATTTATATTAGATTCAAGAGCAAGGGATTGTAATTTGTCAGAATTAGCCTTCATCTGATTATTTGTAAAAGATTCAATCAAAGATATAAACAAATTCCCAGAGTTTTTAATTTTATTATCTATATAATTATCCATGTGTGAAATATATAATTATATAACCCACAATCATAAGCACAACAAGAAGGCCAGGGCCTGCAAGTCAAACCCACAATCAATGCTCTGCTGTCAAACGTGTGACCTTTACCCAAGGTCAAAAGGTTGAGTGAGCATGTCACAGAATGAATTGTCTTGACCTCATGATTCATCCCAAATATGAAGAAAATCCATCATGGGGTTATAAACAAATGAGAAAACTTCATCTGAAATTGTAATGTGAAATTTCTATGACTTTAACCTTGACCCCATGGTCAAAGGGGCAAACAAGCATATTACAGAATGAATTGTCTTAGCCTCATAATCAATGATCCCAAGTACGAAGAAAATATACCAGAGGGTTTAGGAAATATAAACAAATGAGGAAACTTTGGCCAAAAACCTTAACAAAAATGTTCCATACAGTAACCTAGACCCCAAGGTCAAAGGGACAAGCATGCATGTTGCAGAATACATTGTCTTGACTTCATAATGATTCATCCCAAGTATAAGAAAACCCATCAAAGATTTAAGAACATGAGCAAATGAAAAAAATGTAACCAAAGCCTTAATGCACATTTTCTCTGATTGTGACCTTGACCCCAAAAGTCATAGTGGAAGCCTGTCATCAATAAATTGTCTTAGCTTCATAATGATTCATACCAAGTATGATGAGAATCTTTGTGAGTCCAGAACTTGTAGGTTTTAGCAATTGCAAGTCATGGGGTAAAGTGTCAAAAGCCTTAGATAAATCCATGAGAATAGCAGTGTTGTATTTATTTTCATCAAAAGCTTCACACCAGTCTTGAATAAAATCTGAGTAGTATTGTATTCATTTTCATCAAGAGCTTCACACCAGTCTTAAATAATTCTTAGTAGAGTTATTGGCAGCCATAACCTGATCTTCCCCGTTGGGTTCCATGATGCACCCTCCATGATGTACCCTCCTGCATGTTGTAAGAAGAGACCAAAGTATTCATCTACCCATCCTGGCAGTTTGTACCCCCTCCCCTACTGATTTTAAAAATTAAATGCATCAAGGATATAAAAATGCACAAAACTTAGTAATCTCATTCATCAATTATAATTTCTAACCTGATAATCACCAGGGGGTCTCTAACACTGTCATCTTGTTTGTGTTTCAAACCAAATGGGAGTTCCTTTACTAACACGGTCACCATATCTACATGGACGGGTGTATTTTTTCAGTCAACAGATGTGATGTAGTTCGTCGTCTTTGATAATGTTTGAATAATTCCGTAAATTTCTGTAACTTTGCTAGTTACATATCTTTGAACATACTTATGAATGTTGTTTGAACATACTTATGAATGTTGTTTGAACATGCTTATGGACATTGAACAAGATGACAAAACATGAATCAGATGTTTTACTCCCAAAAAACAAGACACCCTATTATGTTACAATAGATTAATACACGAGTTTTTCTGTTTGGACATGCTTATGAATATTGTTTGAACATGCTTATGAATATTGTTTGAATATGCATATGGATATTGTTTGAACATGCATATGGATATTGTTTGAACATGCATATGGATATTGTTTGAACATGCATATGGATATTGTTTGAATATGCATATGGATATTGTTTGAATATGCATATGGATATTGTTTGAACATGCATATGGATATTGTTTGAATATGCATATGGATATTGTTTGAACATGCATATGGATATTGTTTGAATATGCATATGGATATTGTTTGAATATGCATATGGATATTGTTTGAACATGCATATGGATATTGTCTGAATATGCATATGGTATGAATATTGTTTGAACATGCATATGGATATTGTCTGAATATGCATATGGTATGAATATTGTTTGAACATGTATATGGATATTGTCTGAATATGCATATGGTATGAATATTGTTTGAATATGCATATGGATATTGTTTGAACATGCTTATGGATATTGTTTGAACATACTTATGGATATACTGTTGTTGATTTATTATATCAACTGATGACTAGGCCTTGTATAACTGATCTGCTCTTCAATGTGAATGCTAGCCTGACAAACACCACTAGAAAAACTAGAAAAATGGACAGCAATTTGCTCACGTTAATCTACTCCGGCCTCTCCCACAACCAACTCCAAACCCATGATGGAGATGAGTCTATAGTCAAAAACTCTTGCAAAAAAAGGGCAAGTACAATGTGTGGTCAACAGGCATATCTTCTTATGATGACAATAATATATAGTTAGTTTTGACAGCAATCCACTAAAAACTGCAAGAGTAGTTGCATTCACAAATTTCTGTCATACACTGGATTCAGCTGTGAAAAAGGGCAATAACTCTTAAAAATCAAGGCAGAACAGAGATTTGTCAATATGTTCATCTCTAAATGATGACCATAATATGTACCAACTTTCACAGCAATCCATATAAAACTACAAGACAAGTTGCATTCACAAGATTCTGTCTTACACAGCATTAAGTTACAAGACAAATGGGCAATAACACTTACAACAAAGTGATTTATCAAAAGGCACATCTTCAGGTGATGACCATAATATTTACTATGTTTCATGGCAATCAATCAAAAACTGATGGACTAGTAGTGCTAATGTGATTGTGTCATACACTGCATTAAGCTACAAGACTAAAAAGGCAATAACTCTTCCAAAATGGTGAGAGCTAAGTGATTTGTTGATGTGGGAATCTTTAGGTGATGACCATAAGTTGTTACCAACTTTCATGGCAATCCATCAAAAACTGTGGGACTAGTTGCGCTAACAAGATTGTGTCATGCTTCAAGACAAAAAGGGCAATAACCCTAACAAAAATTGTGGGAGCAAAGTGATTTGTTGATATCTTCAGGTAATGACCATAATATTTACCAAGTTTTATGGCAATCCATCAAAAACTGCACGACCAGTAGTTGTGCTAACTAGATTGTGCTGGACAGAAGGATGGACAGAGAAACAGACACAAGGATTACTATATACCCCCACCTCTATATAATTTCTCACTTTTCTATTCCTGTATAATTTGCACACCCAAAGAAATGAACTGTTAAAAAAAGTGCACAAACTGCATGTGTGAATATGGTATGTGTATTTTATAAATCATAAAAATGTTATGTCACAAATTTGATGGATTTACTGAGTTTGCAAAAATCTGACAATAAAATATTAAGATTTTATTTGGAGACATAAGCCTTACCAAAAAAAGAATGGAGGACTGACTTGGGTGGAGAGCTGAGTAGATCAAACTGTCAACAAAACAAGAAATAATTTGACCAAAGTGCAGAGATATAAGCCCCATAGCAACTCCTTCCTTGTTTAGCTTACAGTTTGTAAAATGAAATTTTCTAGCACAATGGAATGCATACAATTGCTGTAGAATGATCTGTACCAGTAAGGCTTACATGTCTCTACTGTGTTCATGCTGATATGTGACTAACCTGTAGCTGTTGTTGTTGCTGTAATAATGCTGCCTGCTGCTGCTGTTGTAAAAAGGTGTGCTGAGGTTGAAACAGCGCCAACTGCTGGGCACCTGGCAGGTCTGTTAGGGGGAAAATAACTTGTTGATGAAAATGATTTGATCGATTTTGGTGCTCTTCCAAAGTTATTTTGCAAAAATAAAACCAAACTAAAGTGTCAATATTAACTGAAATAAAAACTTGACCTTCTAACTTAAGTACCAGACAAATCAAACTATTTTGTATGCGCATCCTGCTGCACAACATAAAATGACATTATAGTTCATACACCATGACATAGTGTCTGTTCCATGATTTTCGGGCACAGCTTCTTGTGTTGAAGGATGGACCACTATGGCCAGCGAGATGCACAATTTTTCATCTTAACAAACAAAGAAAAAAAAAGAAAAATTAAGATCATGGTAGTCAAAAGGTGACTTACCATTTATTCTGGAATACATACCATGGATAGAAGAACCATAACATCAGATACTTTGAGTTTTGATGAATTGATGTAAGAGTTAGAGTTGTTCTTCTCCTGATTTTTCTAGTTTCTATTATAACTGATCATTGTTCACTTTGCTATGCCAATTACATTAAATGAAGTTTATTCCCCCTTAAAAATACACACTCCATGTTGCTTGGACAGAGAAAAACAGAGAAAGGTATGTACTGATGGGCATATATGCTCATGTGATTTGAAGGTGATGAACATAAATTTATATAAGTGTAACACAGAATACCTTTAATGTCACTGAGAACTGTTATTTAAACAAACATTGCTTGTGAAAAAGGTATGTACCACCAAATTTTTGCCTGTTCACATGGTAGTGCAAAATAATAATAATATACATTATACTGTATGCAAATAGCCTATTTCTTCCATAAATATAGTTTTTAACTGAATGCTGGACATCAAGTCGATTGTAAACTTCATTGTTTAGATATGATATGAAATAAGGACATGACACTATCTCAAAGTTTTTGCATGTTCCTGCATCAATGAATAAGGTAGTCATGAAGTTGTATCTGTAAGAGGAGATAACTATTCTATCTGTAAGGGGAGATAACTGCACTTTGCAAACTGTCAATAATCATATTTTGCTGTGGCATATCTCTGGAAGGCTTGTGATAATTTTAATGCACTAGTCATTATCTCACTACATTGAGGCACTAGTCATTATCTCACTATACTGAGGCACTAGTCATTATCTCACTATACTGAGGTATTTGAGAAAATTCCAACTGCAGATTTCGAAATAATGTTTTATATGCAGCATTCTCATCAGACTTTGGTGTAAATGGATCAGCAGGAGTTATAAACCTTTTAATAAACATAAACCAAATTAATGTCAACTGCCCCTATTAAATATTAATTACTAGTGAGAGAGAAAATAAAACCCTTTCAATATATGAAAGTTGACATTGTGTAGCATTAATCCAGTGAGACAAGAAAAAAAGAGTGACAAAATTCATTTAAAGTTATTTGAAATCATTAAAAAAACCTTTCTGATAATTGTGAATAAAACATGCCAATAAAATTTGCCACAAAATAGGCTTTTGAAATTGTCCTCACAAACAATGATAAAATGGTAAGAATCTGCAGAGAGTCTTACTTTGGACAAATGATGGAGGCATTT
Organism: Margaritifera margaritifera; assembly: GCA_029931535.1. Taxonomy (NCBI): domain Eukaryota; kingdom Metazoa; phylum Mollusca; class Bivalvia; order Unionida; family Margaritiferidae; genus Margaritifera; species Margaritifera margaritifera. Next base: position 649,579 of record JAQPZY010001256.1, on the reverse strand, counting down.
GAGCTGTTTGTCCCATATGGAAGGTCTGCATCATTGGCTGACCCACTGGTGTTGACATGGGGACTTGAGCCTGGAACTGTGACAGCTTTGGCTTGGCCTTTTTAGGCACTGGTTTGGATACACCCTCTGATTTATGCAGTGCAGGCGTTTCATAAATCGGCTGTGGTGATTCCTAGAACATACCAGAGATTTTATGTAATCTGTATTTTATGACATGACTACTATTTTATTTCTGTTAATAAAATACATCACATTTTTTGCTTATAAGACATTATAATAACACCTCCTGACATCACAAATTACATCATGTAAGGCAAAGATGTAAAGTCTGAGGCATCAAGTGTACTAGTCATTGTACTATTTCGCATTTTATTGAAAAAATCAGTAAAATATTGTCATGTGATACCAAGAATTTTACTTTGTGCTCATTTTCAATACAATTTATGAAACTTATTCAATAATTTCAATCTTTTGCTAGCCAAGGTTATTGTTTTGCAGGCTAGGTATGGTCTTTTGCAAGCCAAAGCTTGTTATTTGCTACTCAAAGCTGGTCTTTTGCTAGTCAAAGCTTGACTTCTGCTAGCTAAGGTTTGTCTTTTGTCAGCCAAGGTTTGACATTTGCTAGCCAAAGTTTGTCTTTTGCTGGGCAAGGTTTGACATTTGTTAGCCAAATCTGTCTTCTGCTAGCCAAGACTTGTCATTTGCCAGCCATGACTTGATTTTTGTTAGCCAAAGCTTGTCTTCTGGCTAGGCCAAGGCTTGACTTTTGCAAGCCAATAACTTCTGCAAGCTGAGGCATAACTTTTGCTAGCCAAGGCTTGACCTTGCTAGCCAAAGTTTGACTTTTGCTAGTGAAGGCTTGTCTTTTGCTAGGCCAAGGCTTGTCTTTTTGTAGCCAAGGCTTGTTTTTTGCTAGCCAAGGTTTGACTTTTACTAGATAAGGCTTGTCTTTGCTGGGCAAGGTTTGACTTTTGCTAGCTGAAGCTTGTCTTTTGCTAGTCAAGACTTGTTTTTTGCCAGCCAAGGCTTGTCTTTTTGCCAAGTCAAGGCTTGGCTTTTGGTAGCAAAGGATTGTCTTTTGCTGAGAAGGTATGACTTTTGCTTGCCAAAGCTTGTCATTTGCTAGTCAAGGCTTGACCTTTGCTAGCCAAGGCTTGTCTTTTGCTAGTCATGGCTTGTCTTTTACTAGACCAAGTTTTGTCTTTTGGTAGCCAAAGCTTATCTTGCCTTTTGCAAGGCCTAGACTGGTCTTTTCCTAGCCAAGGTTTGTCTTTTGCTAGCCAAGGCTTGTTTTTTGATAGGCCAAAGCTTGACTTTAAGTAGCCAAGGTTTGTAAGCTAGCTAAGGCTTGACTTTTGCTAGTTGAGGCTTGTCTTTTTGCTAGGCCAAAGCTTGACTTTAAGTAGCCAAGGCTTGTAAGCTAGCTAAGGCTTGTCTTTTGCTAGGCTAGGCTTGTCTTTTGCTAGGCTAGGCTTAACTTTTGCTACCCAAGGCTTGTTTTTCCTAGCCAGAGCTTGTCTTTTGCAAAAGCAAGAATTTATTCAACTAGTTTCATAATTTCATTTGAAATAAGCACCCATGTAAGATCCTCCATTCTAGGTTACTTGTATAACAAATTCTAAGACATGATATCAAGTACTCTCTAAAGCTCGGAAGTTGGCACTAGGCACTTTTTGGAAAGTAGAGAAAACTGAAGAAACATTAGACAACACTGATCTTGGATAGGACATTAATTATTCTTCCATGTGTTGGTACTTAAGATTGGACACCGGACCATGGAGACACAAAGTTAGTTTGTAACCGCTGTTTTAGCAGAGATGATCAGGTAATTTACAGAGGGGCTGTGTTACCATAGATGATCGGGTAATTTACAAAGGGACCGAAGTTTGTAACCACTGTGTTAACTGAGATGATAAGGTAATTTCGTAATTTACAGAGGGACTGTGTTACCAAAGATGATGAAGTAATTTACAGAGGGACTGTGTTACCAAAGATGATGAAGTAATTTACAGAGGGACTGTGTTACCAAAGATGATGAAGTAATTTACAGAGGGACTGTGTTACCAAAGATGATGAAGTAATTTACAGAGGGACTGTGTTACCAAAGATGATGAAGTAATTTACAGAGGGACTGTGTTACCAAAGATGATGAAGTAATTTACAGAGGGACTGTGTTACCAAAGATGATGAAGTAATTTACAGAGGGACTGTGTTACCAAAGATGATGAAGTAATTTACAGAGGGACTGTGTTACCAAAGATGATGAAGTAATTTACAGAGGGACTGTGTTACCAAAGATGATGAAGTAATTTACAAAGGGACCGAAGTTTGTAACCACTGTGTTAACTGAGATGATAAGGTAATTTCGTAATTTACAGAGGGACTGTGTTACCAAAGATGATGAAGTAATTTACAGAGGAACCTATTTACTAAAAAATATATCAAAATCTGTTTAAAGGTCACCAAAGTTTTGATACATCTGTACCCATGAGAAAGAATTATTAATTTTGCCATGTTACTACTAGTATTCAGTCCTGTTACATATGATCAAACCTGCAAAAGCAGTCACTTATCTATAGTGACCATTTGCATACCAAGGTCATGTAAAAATATTACCTTTGTTATGTTTATATTATACAGTGAAACTTTTCTATAAAGAAAAGGAAGGGGACCACAAAAGCTGTCCTTTATGGATGGGTATCCTTTTATGGGCAGGTTCCTTTGTATTCAGTGTCCATTAAGGTAGGTGTACAGTATGACCTTGACAATAAGCACCTACTCATGAAGGCCAGTTTTTTGTTTCTAGCCAAGTGAGTGGTCATTATGGACAGTTTGGACTATGTTGCGTTTTGCTCGGTTATGTTTATAAAAATTATAAAAATTATTTTTTTTACAAAATTGACATTAAGACTTTACAAGATGAACACACTTACAGGAATATGTTCCTCCTCCTCCTCACTTTCTGAGGTCTGGGCAGGGACAGCTCCTGACAGAGGCAACATGGGCTGCCCCATCTTGGCCATACGGGAAATAAGTTTAGCCTTGTCTGATGCAGCAGACTGAACAGAAAATGAGAAAATGTTGAAACTGAAAATCAATTCGGCAATTAATATCAATTCTTGTAAAAAATAGCAAATTTTGATTTTCTAAAATAAAGTTTCATTGTATAACTTTAGTGAGATGACTCACAAATAGTATCAAAATCGCAAGACTGGTCAGACAATCTTTAGTGAAAGGACTCACAGTTAGTATCAAAATGGCAAAGCTGGTCTGACTATCTTTAATGAGATGACTCACAGTATCAAAATGGCAAGGTTGGTCTGTTGTACAATTTTAGTGAGATGACTCACAGTATCAAAATGGCAAGGCTGGTCTGTTGTATAATTTTAGTGAGATGACTCACGTTAGTATCAAAATGGCAAGGCTGGTCTGTTGTACAATTTTAGTGAGCTGACTCACAGTATCAAAATGGCAAGGCTGGTCTGTTCTATAATTTTAGTAAAATGACTCACGTTAGTATCAAAATGGCAATGCTGGTCTGGCAATATTTAGTGAGATGACTCACAGTTAGCATCAAAATGGCATGGTTAGTCTGTTGTATGACTTTAGTGAGATGACTCACAGTTAGTATCAAAATAGCAAGGCTGGTCTGTTGAATAACTTTAGTGAGATGACTCACATTTAGTATCAAAATGGCAAGGCTGGTCTGTTGTATAACTTAAGTGAGATGTCTCACAGTTAGTATCAAAATGGCAAGGCTATTCTGGCAGTCTTTATCAGGCGATTCCAAAATAACAGATTTCTATCTTGCCCAAATACAAATATAATCTCTTCCAAACATTTTAAAACAAATTCATGAACACAGACATAAAACACATACATAAGATGACCATAAAAACCTGCATGAACAATGAAACACCTTAAAAGATTGATAATTTTTGTTTAGGTTCAGCAAAGTAACTGTGTGTGTGGGGTGGGTGAGGGGTGGTGTGTGTGTGTGTCTGTGTGTATGTATGTATGTATGTATGTATGTATGTATGTATGTATGTATGTATGTATGTATGTATGTATGTATGTATGTATGTATGTATGTGTGTTATGTGTGTGTATGTATGTATGTATGTATGTATGTATGTATGTATGTATGTATGTATGTATGTATGTATGTATGTATATATTTATGTATGTCTGTGTGTGTGTGTGTGTGTGTGTGTGTGGATGGAATCATGGCTATAAAGTGCTGAGTAAGTTCAGGCATTCCCCAACATAGCATACAAAACAAATATAAAGGCATTAATGGGTACAATACAAAGTCAATTTAAACAAAATATAAACTGAAGACTTTTAAAAACTCCAAGACCTTCTCAGCATTTACCAGTTTTTGTGGATTTTGTGGTTGCTACAAACCATGAATTTAAAGACCCAACAAATGATACTCCTTCTGCAGAAGCATGAGGACCCTTTTATCAACCCGCAAATTTAAACACCAACAAAAGTGCCAAGAATGGCACATTATACACCCATCCCATGTTTAATAGTTCTCTATGCAGAGTATTGACACTATGGGTATCAATGACCTAAACCTTTGGTCAAGGTATGCGGTCTTAAACTGAACTTAATGTGCAGAAAACATTATTTTCTTATTAGATTTACCATAACAGTGACCTCCAACCTGAATACCAGACCTGCTAACCCTAGCATGACCTTCTCAGTAAGGCAGTCAACATTTGACCACAAGTTAGACCACTTTTCACTAAGGTGCAACAAAATATCATTTACTGCTATTGTCAATGTGGAAACATGCATTTAATAAGTTCAGAAGTGTGATCTGAGATTAATGCTGTGATGGCAAACATTATGTTCAACTAAGAAGTTTATAAAGTACACTCAGATCTTAATTACCTCCAATACAGTTTCAGAAACTGCAGTTCCAAACCCCACAGAGCTCAAAAGGCTTCTTGCTAGATCTCTCAACTTGATGTGATCTTTAGGGGCTTTTTTTTCTTCAATTTCAAGTGGTGACAGTAATCATCTCTCCCACCAAGAGTCATACTCACATCAACACCACAAGATGTCCAATAAACATAATTGTTGCCTTTCCTGCTTTTTTCCCAAGAATCTGAATATTCCTTTTTACACTTCTATCCCAACTGTTTAAACTCTTAGGCTTATTTTCCCTTTCGTCTTCAAAGTGTTTTTGTTCATTTGATGCCATATCTAGACAATGCTACAAGCATCAGCTTTATCATACAGGCGTTATGCATGAAAAATATTGGCAGTTTAAAGTGTTTGAGGTACTACTATAAAAGTTATACTGGTTCCCTGACAAACTCCACTTAATCTAATATGAAACCCAGATCCTGATCAAACATGGACAAGCCAGTTTCTGGATTTGACCGCAACAATGGTATTTTCATAATTTCTGCTATTATTTTGTAAGTTCATAACTTAAGGGTCATTTCAGTAAGACTTGTGGTCAAATCGTAAGGGTTGGCAGGTCTCCAAGAGCACAAAATCTACGTGTCTCTTTATTACCCTATGAGCAAGTCATCCATAAAGATTGGTTAAGGAATTTATCCATGAACAAAAGTTATTCTGCAAAAACCATTTTTCTTTGAGTCACAATGACCCTGACTTTTAGACCCAAAATCTATGGGCTTAACACTAAGTAAAAGCCATCTACAAAGTTTGGTCCAAGAAATTACTCTAGAAAAAAAGTTATTCTCTTCTATATAGTTACAATGACCTTTTATATAGTTACAATGACCTTTTATATAGTTACAATGACTCTGACCCTAAAATCTATAGGCCTCTTGCTTATCTTAAGTGCAAGCTCTCTACAAACTTTGGTCGATGTTATTATATAATGCAAAAACAATTGTTCTTCTTTTAGTCACACTGACCTTGACCTTTGACCTTCTAACCCCAAAATCAATAGGCTTCTTTCTTACCCAATCAGTGAACCACCCACAAACTTTGGTCAAGGTACATGGTTAAGAACTAACATTGTTGTGCAGAAACCATTTTTCATTTACCAGCCACAGTGGCCTTTGGCCTTTTGACCCCAAAACCATTAGGCTTCTACCTTACTCCAAGTGCAAATTATCCACACCGTTCAGTCCATAAACTAAAGTTACTTTGCAGAAACAATTTTTCTTCTTTCAAACACAGTGATACTGAGCTTTTGACCTTTTGACCCCAATACTGATAGGCTTCTTCCTTACACCAAGTGGAAGCCATCCATGAAGTTTGGTCCAGGTCTGTAATGTAGAACTCATGTTATTTTGTAGAAAACACTTTCTTCTTCCTGTCAAATAGGTTTCTTTTTTACCCAAAATGCAAGCTATTTACAAAGTTTGGTAATGGCAGATGGTGGTGAACTCGAGTTATTGTGTGGAAATAACATAGGGAACAGACAGATGGATGTACAGATGTCATAACATCATATGATCCATGTTAAAGTAAAACCTACATATCGATTGACTGACAGAAGAACATAATAATACAGTTTATGATAACAGTTAAGCAGACATTATACCATATTTATCTTATAATAAGCTTGATGACAACCCCACCCCCTCATTTTTCCAAATATGTGATAAATATTCACTAAGGACATCGTTGTTTGATAAAAAAGTCCAGTTCCAACTTTTTGACAAATTTATCAGGCTGGCACCCTGGTCTTATCATGGGAGAAATACTGTAGTGTTTTAATTAGCCTGGCCCTCTGGACTTTCCATGGAAAAATACTGGCATGTATTTATTAGTATGACCCTCTGGTCTTATCATGGGAGAAATACTGTAGTGTATTTATTGGTATGACCCCACTGACTTGTGTATTTATTAGGCTGGCCTCCTGGTCTTTTCATGAGAAATATTGCAGTGTATTTATCAGTCTGGCCCCTTGTCTTATCATGGAAAAATTTCCTGTAATGTATTTATTAGTATGACCACCAGGTCTTATCATCTTATCATGGGAGAAATATTGCAGTGTATTGATTAGTCTGGCCTTCTGGTCTTATCACGAGAGAAATACTGAACACTAATACAAACACAAACACTGAAAATTCTGAAGAAAAAAAGGTTTCTGAGGAGTATTTCTCCCTGTATATATATCATTTACTATGATGTACACTCTATATATTCCTTACAATGATGTACACTCCATCTATATTCTAGATATATTTTACTATGATGTACACTCCCTGTCCATGACATTACAAAAACTCATATTGCCTATATATATATATATATATATATATATATATATCTGTCTATGACTTTAAAAACTCTTATTGCATACATATATTTTACTATGTTGTACACTACCTGTCTATGATATTTTTTTAAAAAACTCGTATAAAAATCTTCACACTAAATACCTGATGGAAAAGCGATTCTCGTGTCTTGCTATCTGCAAGTACACACAGACAAAAACACAGACATGTACATAAAGAGAAACATGTACCTGTGCCATATGTTCTGTTAATGACTTTGACCTAGACTTGACAGTACTGGCCCCTTCCTCCTCCTCTTCTTCATACTGGCCTTGGGGAGAGGCAGCAGCTGCTTGAGGGGTGGGGACAGGTGTGGGTACAGGGGACTCGTCAGATTTTGATAGCTTCACCTGAAATAGATACTGCTCTGATACTCCTGACTCACAAATCTAAAGACATGTCTTACACAGAAGGTACTAAATTCGTGTTGGTAAGACAGGTCTTATGTAGAAAGTACTAAATTTGTGTTGGTAAGACATGTCATACATAGAAGGTACTAAATTTGTGTTGGTAAGACAGGTTTTAAATAGAAGGTACTAAATTCATGTTGGTAAGGCATGTCTTACATAGAAGGTACTAAATTTGTGCTGGTAAGGCATGTCTTACATAGAAGGTACTAAATTCATGTAGGTAAGGCATGTCTTACATAGAAGGTACTAAATTCATGTAGGTAAGGCATGTCTTACATAGAAGGTACTATATTTGTGCTGGTAAAGCATGTCTTAAATAGAAGGTACTAAATTTGTGCTGGTAAGGCATGTCTTACATAGAAGGTACTAAATTTGTGCTGGTAAGGCATGTCTTACATAGAAGGTACTAAATTTGTGCTGGTAAGGCATGTCTTAAATAGAAGGTACTAAATTTGCGCTGGTAAGGCATGTCTTACATAGAAGGTACTATATTTGTGCTGGTAAGGCATGTCTTAAATAGAAGGTACTAAATTTGTGCTGGTAAGGCATGTCTTACATAGAAGGTACTAAATTTGTGCTGGTAAGGCATGTCTTACATAGAAGGTACTAAATTTGTGCTGGTAAGGCATGTCTTACATAGAAGGTACTATATTTGTGCTGGTAAGGCATGTCTTACATAGAAGGTATTAAATTTACGTTGGTAAGGCATGTCTTACATAGAAGGTACTAAATTTGTGTTGGTAAGGCATGTCTTACATAGAAGGTACTAAATTTACGTTGGTAAGGCATATCTTACATAGAAGGTACTAAATTTATGCTGGTAAGGCATGTCTTACATAGAAGGTACTAAATTTGTGTTGGTAAGGCATGTCTTACATAGAAGATACTAAATTTGTATTGGTAAGACATGTCTTACAAAGAAGGTACTAAATTTGTGTTGGCAAGATATTAAATTCCTGAAAGAAACTGAATACATTTTTGTATGCCATGAGATATATTGTATTTACTCAACAAGTATCATAAATTTCATGTCTAGTTAACAATAATTGCTTGTAAAAGGTCAATAAATGTTTTAAAAAAACTGATATTTTTACGTAACTAAGGATACAAGCAATCCAAAATTACTAAAAGATTTATAGGTTGGTGTACATTTTCTTTAGAAATTTATGGGAGAAAATATCCTGTCACTAAATAATTGCCCATAAAAAGATAGCTGAATCAGTATAAAAAAATTCATCAAATTTGCACAGGCTGAAGTACACACACTCCTCTTACCAAATACATAAGGAAAATGTTTTTTTCAGCATGGCACAATTATTGAGATCACATCGTTTTTTCTGCAAAAGAAACCTGCAAGGCCAATTTACAGCAGGTTGTAAACAGCTAAATATTTCCATAGGTCTCATTTACCTTAAGTTGACTTTATCATTTTCTTTCACATGCTTGTTTATTGCATTTAAATAGTACAAGAATTTTTCATTTTCATTTTAGTAAGACACAGAAGTTGCAACCGTCATTTTACATCCAATCTCTGACAGAGTTCACAGCACTATGATACACTTAGGTAAATGCCACATCATGTGGATGATGTCATAATGATCACATCATCTTGAGCTGAGCAATAGCATCGATTTTACAAAAGCCGACAACATTAATGGAGAAAGACCTTCAATGTCATGTAACACTTAATTTTACACATGCTAAATTACGACACTGCTAGGAGCTATGTCACAGTGTGAAATATAATATTTATGATGCAATGTTATGGTGATAATAGATACACATTTTTTATGATAAGATTTATGGTTAAATAAGAACTTGACCTGAAGATTATCCAAACACTAAATGGGTGCTCTGCCAGCATATAAATCCTGAGCTGTTATGTCTTAACATTCTAGGCAAATATATATTTATATATCAGTTGACTCCATTTATAATGTAATCAGATATAACTAAATATCGGATATTATGAAGCACATCGCAAAGTCTTATATAATGTAATCAGATATAACTAAATATCGGATATTATGAAGCACATCGCAAAGTCCCTTCCTGTTTTTCATATAAAATTTGTTTAACACATTATAACCAATCCACATATAACAATTTGTTAGTTTGGGTCCCTTTTTTATATCCAGAGTTTAATATATAGACAGCTAGAACACACTTGAAAACATGAATTTGGATACAACACAATCGTTGCATGGTTCCCGAAATTTTACAATAATTTCAATAATTTGTTGAAGTACTACAAGATTTAAGTGCTAAAATAAACAAAAGTTTGATTTAATTATTTGGCAAGATGTTTTGCATTATTAAAAAAATAAAATCTTATCATTACATCTTTCTTTATATGTATAAAGATGTAAAAAGTTTCTATTTGTGAATGTTCATTCAATTTGTGTCAATAGTCAATCATTGCACTTTGATCTTAGCTTATTTTTGAAAGATGTCAGCTCTTTAAAATGCCACTGATCATTGCTAATCTAATTATTATTGAACCATGAACAATAAAACCATTAAGTCTTCTTTGTGTTTGTCTTCATAGTATCCTGTGTATAATCGTTGCTTAGTTCAAGGTAAAACAATATCCGACAGATGTTTGCTCATTCAACTGGCACACACAACCAAGTACCAAACAATGATCAAAAAAGGTTTCTCACCTGAATTTATAAATCAATTAATTGACCCACCTAATTAAGTAATAGCTAATCATCAATGTCAATCTCACAGCTTAAGGTTGTTGAAATTATCAGGCACTGCTTTATAAAAACATTTTTAAAAAAATAAAAGCCGCTAACAGGTGCACCTGATTTTGATGTGTTGCTAGACAATCATCACACAATCAATATATCAGTGAATCATATCATCCATTCAAGAAAAACACGACTATGTTTGTTCGTTGACAATTATTCCAGCTGTAGTCAAAAGAATTATGTACAGTAATCAGATTTGTATGGAATCTAGCAGCGAAAATTCTAGCATTTTGAAATTTATATAGATACCACTTAATGATCTCAACATGTACACATGCATACATACTGAACTGTATATGTTTTTTTATCTGTCCTTACATTATTTCTGGATTATTGTTTTGCACTGTATTCAGACGCATCATTATCTATGCTGAAATCACTAAAACAAATGCTTCTTTGTGCGTACTTTTGATGGAATTATGGATTCACTGTGAGATTGAATGGTGAGTACATGTATCAATACTTTAACTATTCATGCTATACATGTAGATATCAACACACGGTTCTCCACTTAAAATCAAATCGCAAATATCTAATCACTGTATTTTTACTATTTCTCATTTAATATGCACTGATTTAAGATGGTAGCTGTGCCACTGAAGCATGAGCTTTATGACCACTTATATACCCACCCACCATCATTTGTAGAGCCTAGGGGATATGCATGCATCAATTTTTTCAGTTAACTGACTTGTTGCGCTACTGCAAAATACGTTACATACCACAACGGCACTGTGGACCCCAACCATCATGTTATAGTGGTTTTTCACTATATATATATGACAATAGGGACAGGATGTGTCCTCTGTTCATGTAAGCCAGAAGTCTCTTATACACAAGTCAGTTACAAAAGGAACCTAATTGAAATTCTGAATCAAGTACTTCCAAAGCATAAGTCCTTTTAGTTTCACTGTACTATACTTACCCTCACCACCTCCACTTCAAAAATAAGGGTTGAATTGGGAGGGATCTTACTCCCTGTTCCCTGAGTTCCATAGCCAAGATTAGGGGGTAACACAAGGAGCCGTTTTGAGCCTTTCTTCATTCCTAGCATTCCTTGATCCCAGCCCTGAATGACAGGAAACAATTCAGATTAGAAACATATTCAATTTAAGGTAATTGTCTCCCTAAAACTTGTCAATTTTATAATTGCATGCTTACAGGTAATTTGACCAAACCTGCATTCTGTTTGCATTGTATTCACATTTAATCTATCATCTCAATATTTTTTGTTAATGGTGTTAGAATTGCGTTCAGATTTGTGTTTATCTTTTTTTTATATTGTTCCTTTCGTTTTTGCTCATTTGGAACAAAATGAAAATGCCGTCAGGTTTTCCATCTTTGAGATTGTTACAATAAATGGAGATCACTACAGCTTTCATATCTTGTCTTATTAAAATTGTGATTTATTGAAATAACAAATGCATAAAATGCAAAAAACACTGAATTTATATAAATTAAAATATAACTGCAACTGCAATAAGCGTAAAATATAGATTGTAGAGGATCATCAGGAAATTTTATTTTTTATTTCATTTCATTCCAATAAAGATTGTACACATACACCAATGGTGATGATGACATTACATCAATGGTAGTTGTTATATCTGCCTCAACAAGAACAATGTCATGGCTCATAAGAGGTGAAAAACTGTCTAATAGAGCAAAGAATCTGATTCTGGATTATCATGTGAAATGGGCTTTCAACTGTGGAAAAACTAACAGCAGCCTGAAAATCATCGACTTTCAAATTCATTCATGAACTGTAATTGTTTTTTTTCTCCATTTTTGTCTATCATTCATCATTCAGTGTTCTGTGTTTCGAATGTGCGATCTCCATTGTCTTCAAAATGTATTCATCATTTCATTTGTATTCATTCTGCCTTTCAATTCATTTGTATTCATTCTGCATTTCAATTCATTTGCATTCATTCTGCAATTCATTTGTGTTCATTCTGTATTCACTTCACCAGTAAAATTACCCATTTCAGCATACATAGTTGTTTCATTCTCTCTCTTTTATCTGTGAAACTGTATGTTCTGTTATTAATCAATGAAGAATTATTCATTTGAATTTATTTAAATGATCTAATTTCATGGATAAGGAGGTAAGTTCTATGCCAAAAAGATGGATGTGATAGAAACTGTATTAAAACAGAGGGACATAAATAAAATTGTATAACACATTTTGTTAAAAAATGAATTATGAATTTCATTCTGATTTGTGTAAGAAAGATTGTCAGTAGAATATATACTTTTAATATAACTCTAATTTTGTCACTGAGACTTTACAGAGGAGGTAACGGAACAATATGTTCCCATATACATTGTCATCAAGTGGTGTATGTCATTGATAATGACGTACATTCTGAAAATTAGACATCATCCAACTCTTTACATTATGGTTGTTTATGGGTGACCTGTTTCTGGATGCTCACTCAAGTGCCAAGAACATGTTCCATGTGTTACGACTCTATGGTCTAAGAAAAATGTAACAGAAAGAAAGTGAAACCAACAAATCAAGTAAAAAAATCAACAAGCAATTTATTACTAGATAATTAAAATGAAAAATCAAAAAGTCACTTACAGTAATGTGTTTTGAAATCCTAATAATCCAATAAGAATGATTGTTCTAATCACAAGTCCTAAATATAGAATGTTCCGAATTCACGGCTGTGTCCTTGAATGTTATGATGTGCTTATGGTCTCCAAAGTCCTGATGTACTAGTAATCTTGATGTGCTGATGTCAAAATGAAGTATTCCAAAATCTCTGAATAAGTTCACATAAATTCTAAAATCATCAATTAAAAATCCAAAATCCAAAAGTTTGTGAGCACTGTTATAATCCAATGAATATTTAAAATAATTCCTCTCTTAGAATTTGGAATGAATTTTCACAACTGTAATAGCTCTTTACAAGACTGATGGTAATGTCGAAACTGAAAAAAAAGTCCACCAAACATGGTATATATAAAGATTGGTCACATGACAGAATGTTCTAGAATATGAGTCATCTTAATGGAATTCTAACTGTAAACAAAATTCAACCTTGACCTTCAAATTGAGAAAACATATTGATCAAAACAACCTAATTCAAGGACACTAGTTAAACATGTTTTTCCTGATAACATTAAGATTTAAGCAAATATTAAAGTGAAGAAACATTTATAATTTCCTAAAATATTTATAATATTATTTAAACATCATACATAACACCTGCCCTCATAAAGAAAAAGAAAGATTTATATAATAAAGCTTTCTTTTGAATATACATCTAATACTATAATAACCAAAATTACATAAGAACATGTTTTATGATACTGGACTTAATTACATCAAGCAATATTACATTTCTAGGCACGTGAGAGTGCATCTGCAATCACATTGTCTTTTCCCCTGATGTGTCTAATGTCAATGTCATATTCCTGCAATATCAAACTCCATCTCAACAATCTCCGATTTTTATCTTTCATTTTGTTGATGAAAGTAAGGGGATTGTGATCACTGTACACAATAATTGGAGAAAGAGCTGAGGTAACATACACTTCAAAATGCTGTAAAGCCAATATCAAAGCCAAACATTCCTTCTCAATTGTGGAATAATTTTTCTGGTGCTTGTTTAGTTTTTTAGAAAAATAACACACAGGGTGATCCACACCACTTTTGTCTTCCTGAATCAATACTCCACCAACCCCTACATCACTTGCATCAACAGATAATTTAAATGATTGGCTAAAATTTGGTGCAGAAAGAACTGGTGCATTCTTAAGCATGGCCTTTAACTTGTCAAAAGATTCCTGACACTTGTCAGACCAATGAAATTTGGTTTTCTTACTCAATAAACTTGTCAAAGGTTCAGCAATTTTGGAAAAATTGGAACAAAATTTCCGATAATATCCAGCCATACCTAGAAATCGCATCAGTTGCTTTTTACAAATTGGAACTTGAAATTCAGAGATAGCTTTGACCTTAGCTTCTATGGGTTTAACTTGACCTTGTCCCACAATATGTCCTAAAAATGTGACACAAGCATGGCAAAACTCACTTTTGCTCAAATTAATTGTCAGATTCGCATCGCTGAGTCGATCAAAGAATTTTCGAATGGTTTCCAAATGATCTTCCCAGGTGTTGTTGTAGATAATGACGTCATCGATATAAGCGTCACAATTATCAAGACCAAATGTTATCATGTTCATCAGACGCTGAAACGTTGCAGGCGAATTTTTCATTCCAAACGGCATGACTTTATATTGATAAAGTCCATCTGGAGTTACAAATGCTGAAATTTCTTTTGCCCTTTCCGTCAGTGGAATTTGCCAGAATCCTTTTAAAAGGTCAAACTTGGTGACATATTCCGCATTTCCAATTTTATCAATGCAATCGTCCATTCTTGGGATTGGAAATGAATCAGTTTTGGTGACACTGTTGACTTTTCTATAGTCAGTACACATACGGAATGTATTATCTGGCTTGGGAACAAGAATACATGGTGAACTCCAGTTACTTTTACTTGGTTCTATGAAATCATTCTCCAGTAGATACTGAATTTCTTTCTTCAGATAGTTCTGTTTGAGAGGATTCATCCTATAAGGATGCTGTTTCACAGGCGCAGAATCTACAATGTCAACATCATGATAAATTTTACTTGTTCGTGTTGGAACATCAGGAAACAAGTGCTCATAGTCATGTAATAGCTGTTTTAGTTCATTTCTTTCCTGTTGTTGTAGATGTGAAAGTTTCTGGTCTAGGTTGTTCAATATTTCTGAATTCCGAAGATTGGTTATACCAGAGTCACTATAGTCTGATCGTACTCCATCGTTGATATCTTCACTGTGTGGGACAGGTACAACTAAATTAACTGAATAATTAGCTGAGCTATCTCTGTCAAAATATTCCTTTAACATATTTATATGACAAAGTTGTTTCTGTTTCCGTCTCCCAGGAGTGTTAATGATATAATTTAAGTCATTTACTTTCTTTTCAACAGTATAAGGACCATAAAATTTAGCCTGAAGAGGATTCTGAGGTATGGGAAAGAGAGCCAGAACTTTGTCACCAGGTTTAAAACTCCTTTCCCGTGTATTTCTGTTATACCTTAATTTCATTTTTGACTGAGTAGTGTGAAGATTAGTTCTTGCTACTTCACAGGCCTTTGACAACTTGTATTTGAAATCAGAAACATAATCAAGAAGATTAATCTTTGAATCTTCATTTGAAAGAAGTTTCTCTTTCAATAATTTCAATGGTCCACGGACAGTATGACCAAAAACTAGTTTAAAGGGACTAAAACTTAACGACTCTTGAACTGATTCCCTAACAGCAAACAACAACAAATGAACACCCTCATCCCAATCCTTTTCTGTATCAAAGCAATATGATCGAATCATATTCTTCAAAGTTTGATGAAATCTTTCCAAAGCACCTTGACTTTCAGGGTGATAGGCAGAAGATTTAAACTGTTGGATGCCTAATTCATGCATAACTTGTTGGAAAATTCCAGACATAAAATTTGACCCTTGATCTGACTGGACAGATTTGGGAAGGCCAACAAGTGTAAAAAACTTCACCAAAGCTTTCACAATAGTTTTAGTTTTTATATTTCTCAGAGGAATTGCCTCTGGAAATCTTGTAGATGCCCACATGATGGTCAACAAGTATTGGCTGCCTGACTTGGTTTTAGGTAAAGGACCAACACAGTCTACTATTATTCTACTAAATGGTTCATCAAATGCAGGAATAGGTTGTAAATGAGCCTTAGGTATTTTCTGATTGGGTTTTCCTACCATTTGACAAGTGTGACAAGATCTGCAGTATTTAGAAACATCACTTTTGAGTTTCGGCCAATAAAAATGATTCAAGATCTTGTGATAAGTCTTACGGACTCCTAAATGACCAGCCAAAGGAGTTTCATGGGCTAAATTAAGAATTTCCTGTCGATATGACTTAGGAACAACAATTTGATAGCTCACTGACCACTCGTCACCAGCGGGTACATCAGGTGGTCTCCATTTCCTCATAAGGACCCCATTTTTCACAAAGTAACACACTGGAACTTGTGTGGCTTCAGTTTCACTAATAGCCCTCTGAAACAAACAAGATATCTCGGGATCTTGCTCCTGTTCAACGACAAGGGATTGTCGTTTGTCATCCTGATTAGAACAAAGAGAATGAGTTGCCAAAAGAGGATCACTGTGATCAATACCATTTGATTGATCAATACCTGAGGAAAAAGTGACCTCATCAAAAGACTGACCAATACATGTGTCAGCTAAAGGAATAATATCCTGATCAACATCACTCTCAAGAGCTCTTTTTGCCATAGCTCTAGTAACTGCACAAGCAGGGTACAAATCAGGGATTTCAGTTTCGACAGGATCAACTTTCTGATCCAAACAAGGCTTGTCAGTTACAAGTGGATTAACCACAACCTTATCTCCAGCTAGGTCATTGCCTAGTAATAAATGAACACCCTCTATGGGTAAAGAAGTCACTGCCCCAACAGTCACAGGTCCAGAAACTAAGTCTGATGCCAAATTTACACAATGAAGAGGAACATTTACAAAGCCGCACTCTACTCCCTGAACAAGAACACTTTCACTTGAAGAAGACTCCTCAGACAAAGGCAAAGTACCTGACAATAAAAGACTCTGAGAAGCTCCAGTGTCCCTTAATATTTTAATTGGGATAGGTTTGGCAGAATCACCAATAAGTGATATAGAACCTTCTGACATGAATGGTTCATAAGCCTCCAAAATAGAATCAGACTGGGGTTTGTTTGACCCAACAAATGTATTGTTTTCAATACAAGACCGTGACCTTGACCTCGTAGAAATAAGAGCATTTGGAAAAACTCTGTCTTTACTCTGTTGCTTATTTTTCAACTTGAAGCAATCAGAAATAATGTGCCCTTTCTTTTTACAATAAGTGCACGTAGGAAGAGATAAGGATTTCTGATCAGTCTTATCAGATGTTTGATTCCTAACAGTTGTGCTGTTGTGAAATTTGGAAGTACTCGAATGAGATTGAAATGGTTTTTTACCAGAAAACTGCTGAGAGGACGACTTATTGCCAAATGAAATTTTGTGAGTCAAGGAATAATCATCAGCCATACGAGCAGCATTTTCCAAAGTTTCCACATTCTTCTCGTCAAGATAGGTTTTAACATCACTATGGATGCACCTCTTGAACTCTTCAATTAATACGAGCTGTCTGAGGTTATCATAAGCTTGATCAACTTTCTTGGCTGAGCACCACCTATCAAATAGTTGTTCTTTATCCCTTGCAAATTCGACATGAGTTTGTCCAGTTTCTTTTCTACAATTCTTAAACCTTTGTCGATATACCTCTGGTACCAACTCATAAGCTTTCAAGATGTACTCCTTAACCACATCATAATCAGTGCTTTGTTGTACTGACAGTGAAATGTAGACTTCACGAGCTTTGCCAATAAGTACACTTTGTAATAACAAAGTCCAATGCTCTCTGGGCCATTTCAAGTTTTCAGCTATTTTCTCGAAATGAAGAAAGTATTTATCTACTTCTTTTTCCTGAAAAGGGGGTACTAACCTAATATATCTAGTAACATCAAAACCTGGACTTGTGTTTAAAGGAGTGGAGTGTGCTCTGTTTGCCAGTTCTAATTCTCTTAATTTAAATTGCATTTCCCTTTCTTCTCTTTGCATCTGCATCTGTCTCTCCTCTTTCTCTCTCTCCCTCTCCATCTGCATTTGCCTCTCTTCTTTCTGCATTTGTATCTGCCTCTCTTCTTTCTCTCTCTCCATCTGTATCTGCCTCTCTTCTTTCTCTCTCTCCATCTGCCTCTCTTCTTTCTGCATTTGTATCTGCCTCTCTTCCTTCTCTCTCTCCATCTGTATCTGCCTCTCTTCTTTCTCTCTCTCTCTCTGAATCTGAAGCTTTGCCAATTCTAAATCCATCTGGTTCTTTAACTCTAATTCCCTTAATTTCCTGTCAGAACCAGATACAGGCTTTCTCTTCAAACTTAAAGCACTATTTTCAAAAATTCCCTTTCCTACTAAATACTGAATCAAAATAATCTTTATCTCCTGTTTTGTCAATGATACTTTTGCCTCAGATAGACTGTATTTTCTGGCAAGCTCGAGCAACTCATCTTTTCTCATGCACTCTAACCCCTCCTGGGTAGGTTTTGAAATGAAATTCTGAACATTAGATGCCATTGTAAATGCTTGTTGGTTTCACACAAAAAAAATTTCTCTATTAAAAATCTTTGCCAAAGACAAAAATATTCTCAGAGACAAAATCAATATGAATTTCAAAGATAAATTTAATATCTCTAATATGCTTTAAAGAAATTCAGATCCCAGAAGACGAGCCCCCAATTTCTGTTACGACTCTATGGTCTAAGAAAAATGTAACAGAAAGAAAGTGAAACCAACAAATCAAGTAAAAAAATCAACAAGCAATTTATTACTAGATAATTAAAATGAAAAATCAAAAAGTCACTTACAGTAATGTGTTTTGAAATCCTAATAATCCAATAAGAATGATTGTTCTAATCACAAGTCCTAAATATAGAATGTTCCGAATTCACGGCTGTGTCCTTGAATGTTATGATGTGCTTATGGTCTCCAAAGTCCTGATGTACTAGTAATCTTGATGTGCTGATGTCAAAATGAAGTATTCCAAAATCTCTGAATAAGTTCACATAAATTCTAAAATCATCAATTAAAAATCCAAAATCCAAAAGTTTGTGAGCACTGTTATAATCCAATGAATATTTAAAATAATTCCTCTCTTAGAATTTGGAATGAATTTTCACAACTGTAATAGCTCTTTACAAGACTGATGGTAATGTCGAAACTAAAAAAAAAGTCCACCAAACATGGTATATATAAAGATTGGTCACATGACAGAATGTTCTAGAATATGAGTCATCTTAATGGAATTCTAACTGTAAACAAAATTCAACCTTGACCTTCAAATTGAGAAAACATATTGATCAAAACAACCTAATTCAAGGACACTAGTTAAACATGTTTTTCCTGATAACATTAAGATTTAAGCAAATATTAAAGTGAAGAAACATTTATAATTTCCTAAAATATTTATAATATTATTTAAACATCATACATAACACATGATGCTTGCATTTGAAAATTTGACATCATCCAACTCTTTACATTATGGTTGTTTATAGGTGGCCTGTTTCTGGATGCTCACTCAAGTGCCAAGAACATGTTCTTGGATGCTTGCATTTGAAAATTTGACATCATCCAACTCTTTACATTATGGTTGTTTATGGGTGACCTGTTTCTGGATGCTCACTCAAGTGCCAAGAACATGTTCTTGGATGCTTGCATTTGAAAATTTGACATCATCCAACTCTTTACATTATGGTTGTTTATGGTTGACCTGTTTCTGGATACTCACTCAAGTGCCAGGAACATGTTGTCGGATGCTTGCATTTGAAATTCCCATGATGCCTAGTATTAACTTTGGAACAATAAACATGGTAGATCACATTCAGCATGTTCCACTATCTTTGTACTTCTTCATTCCTGCTTCAGCGGTGGTGCGAGTTTTCAATCGGAGATCAAAGTTTGTGAACAACTCTTCTCATTAGGGCAAGAGTTTTTATATAAATATTGTTCATGTATCAAGAACTATCTTGCCCAAAAGAAGCAATATGACATTATCTAGCTCATCTGATATTAATGAAATTATGAATGTGTAAAGAATACAAAGGGCACATTTATTTCAATATTTATGATTTTTTTCCGATAATAATGTTTATAGATCTGGTAACTGGTGCTAATTATAAATTTGAGTATTTAACAAACAGGTTATTGTATGTGAAATGTCTGATATTTTACATGGACTCCTTGTTTTGGCATAGCTGACTAACAAGCTTGTTGGTTACAGCCAAATGAACTCATCCACCTGAGATGGACTCCTTGTTTTGATACAGCTGACTAACAAGCTTGTTGGTTATAGCCAAATCAACTTGTCCAAATGAGATGGACTCCTTGTTTTGACATAGATAACTCACAAGCTTGTTTGTTACAGCCATATCAACTCGTCCACCTGAGATGGACTCCTTGTTTTGGTATAGCTGAATCACAAGCTTGTTGGTTATGGCTAAATCAACTCATCCACCTGAAATGGACTCCTTGTTTTGGTATAGCTGACTCACAAGCTTGTTGGTTATAGCCAAATCATCTTGTCCACCTGAGATATCAGACAATACACATACAATAACCTATATGTACCTAATATGAAAAACTAGTCTACTTCTATGACAACAATGATGACAAAAAGGTCAAATTTTAATTAAATTGCTGAAGGCAAACATTCAATCACAGACATGGCTTCACACAAGTTGTCGTGGTAGCACTGTAGCACTGTACAAAAATATTGGATGCAATCATATCAGCAAGAGGAACAAAAATAGCCTTCAGAAGAATGGCAGATTGCCTAGACTGATCATAGCTATTACAAATGTAAAATAGACATAATTTTGCAATTTTTTGTCCAGTGAATTTGACCTTTAGTCCATAGATTGCAGACTCAATACAGACCTGCCCTTCCTAAAGTGTAATGCCACTATGAAGTTGGGTACAGGAAAAGTGGATGTATCATATGGAACCCAAAATGACAATATTAGCTCCAGAGACCATGACCTTTGATCTATCGGCTCAAGCATCAATAGAGAGGCGCCTCTACCTAAGTGCAGACTACCTATGAAGTTTGATGAAAAGTGGATTCAGGAAAAACTATGACTTATCGAGCAGAGACCAAACAAGTTACAATGTCAGCTTCAGTGACTTTGACCTTTGACCTCTAGGCCTCAGAATCAATAGGCAGCTGCTCCTGTCAAGTGTAGTCTACCTATGAAGTTTGATGAAAATTAGGCCAATGAGATTCAACACATCATGCAAGGAAAATCATATTTTCAGCTCAGTGACCTTGACCTTTGAAATAGCAGCATCAATCAATAGGTTTCTGTCTCCTCTGCCCACGGGTAAGAAACATATGAGGTTTGAGAAGACAAAAAAGGACCACAGCAATCTAAAGTTATGTTGTCGCTATATCCTCTTGCACCGTTAGTTCAGGGAGTAAAAGAAAGCAACCAATCACAGTATTTGGACATGAATATATACATCAAAAGGTATCTCTCTTTACAAAAATAAGAGATCCATTTTTTTCTTAGTCTTACTTACCTTGATGACCTTTCCTTGTCCAATTTTAAATCTGAAGAGTTTATCAGCTGAAACATTGCTGTCAAACACCTGTAAATTAGGAAAAAATGTCTCCATATACCAGGCCTTAATACCCTGACTTCTCAGTATGATGACTTACATTTTCTTTTCCTTTCGGAAGAATAAAAAAATATTTGCAGTATCCTAATCAAGAGATTCTGAATATTGTAAAAGTAGAGTTGTTTACCGAGTACATTTTGTCTTTGATTGGCTGAACTAATTAAAAGAGAATAATTTTTCTGGCCAGTAAATATTTTCTAGTTGCAAGGATTAACATTAAATAAAAATTGATGTTTTTGAATCAATATTCATACAATCTTAATAATTGTATTCTCTTGATTGCTTGATTATTCACTAATGGTTATTTGTCTATAACTTATCTACAGAAGAATCAGACAGAATTAAGTCAGTAAAAGGCATTATAGAACAAAAAGTTGTAAAAATTGAGGCCTTTAAAAGCCCATGACAGTGATGTTTAGAATTTCATGATCAATCTCATTGTGATGAAGACCAAACAGACTTGGATTATATTAGCTCAAGCAACTTTTAAAGCTTTTTCTTACACATATTAAATGACAAATAAAACTTTTCTTCCACTCGGACCATAATAACTTTAATGGAATGAAACAGTTTTATCAAAGACACACGCCTACCCATAAGTTACACTGTATGAAATCTGCCTAACCATTATTTGCTGGAAATCAAAATTATGTCCTACCTCTAATACAACTTACATGTCTTACCATATATACTCTCCTAGGTCCAACTGCAAAAAACATAGACCGTGATCTACCATGCAATATGTGCCAGCATATCAGAGTCTATGTTTGTTCTACTGACTGGCCCTAGCAAATTGCATAAATTCAGATCTGCCTGTGCATTATGCAATGTCAGATCTTGGTCTACACAGTTTGTAGTTGGATCCAACTTGTATGCAAGTAAATCATGTACATAACAAATTAACTGAGTGAATATTTGGTTATGTTTAAGTTATTCCACGGAGTTATAATAATCATTTCTAAATTTAATGATTTCTTCAAATTTGTTAAACATTATCTAGATTCCTGCACTCAGATGTTCAGCAGCAGACCTGATCATATGACCTCCCAATGCTCCTCTTTGCAAGGGTCCCTAACCTACAGGGCCTGTTGGCTAACTGTATCCAACTCCCTTTTTTGAGAAACCAATTCATGCACTAAAATATGTTTCTTTGATAATACTTACCCGATCATAATACCTTAGGAATATGACCACTACCTTGCAAATCCAGCCCTTCCAAGTTATATTTTAACTATAAAAAAGCTAAAAGTTGTCTGCCCACATAGGTGGGAATCCAACAAGAGTGATCACCCATTAGATAGAGGGACTGGCACCAAATCCCATCCATACTTCAGTTGCTACTGAAGCAGAATGCATGCTCTGCCAGTAGGATGCAACTGCAGTGAGGTTGGGTGGGTGTATTCATATAATGATTGGATAAGTATTATCAAAGAAACATATTTTACGCCAAAAATTGGTTTCTTCTTCAATTAGTTACCCGATTATAATACCTTAGCAGAATAGGTAAGAGGTTGAGGTTGTTACATCATCTTACCCCGGAGAAGGCCCATCTCTGGTCCGTCAAGGTATGTGAGGCAGCTTCAACTGTTGAGATATAACCAGGCTGAAAAAGTGACTCCATATGCCTCAATGCAGCTGACAGGGAAACAATTGTTCCCCTGCAAATACAGCGGCAGTCGCAGAGCCACATCACTAAGAAGATGCGGAATGACCTGAGAAAGTAGCCTTTGTCCTATATCCTCCCTTCTGTGGTGACACAATGTGTCTGAGAGTGTGCAACAGTAAGCTTTCATCTTGATGGGTGCTATCTTCTTCACCTCGAAAAGCCATAGGTGAAAGCTAGCTATTTGGGGTAATGATGCTTTAAATGGAGGAATGTGTTCTTGCTTGCACCCCTGTGAGAAAATTCTCCACTTCCCATCATACAAATTCAAAGTGGTGGGCCATCTCACCTCAATGATTCTCTCCACTGCTTGTTCTGAGAACTGTTTGCCCCTAAGGGCTTGTTTGATATGATGCAGACAAGCAAGTCCAACAGATCTGGGTTTGGATGAAACTCCTGATGACGATATTGTTTGAGTGGGTGAGGAATGGTCATGATTTCCTTGGAATTCCCATTGCCTGATTCAACAAGTCTTTTATCTGTGATTTTTCCCACTTCAGGGAAGCAATCACTCTGATTTCCTAACTTTTTTGCAAGATCTTTGGGATCAGAGGTGTTGGAGAGTAAGCATAGGTGTCCATACCATTCCAATCTATGTAAAGAGTGTCGACTATCCAGGCCTTCAGGAGTTGGCATTCCACATTGTCGCAAATAGATCCACTAGTGGTCGATCCCAGCTGGTACAGATTCAACTGAATACTGAAGGGTGAAGCAACCATTCAGTTTGGATCAGCTGATTCCTTTGAACAAGTCCGCTAATACATTTAGCCTACCCAGAATGTGATGGACTTCAATGTGGATTTGTGGTTGATGACACCACCTTAGAAAATCCCAAACCTGGAGGCAGAGGTCTGGGGATTGGGTCCCACGTTGCCTTCTGAGATAAATTCAACAAAGTGGAATTGTCAGATAGAATGTGTATGCCCTTCCTACATAACGTTTCCTGCCACCAATGAAATGTTTTCACAATGGTCTTCATCTCTAGGATATTGATGTGCAATAGTTGATCTTGAGTGGGCCACAATCCGCTGGCATCTGGAAATTATGGCAGCAGGTGGGCATTCCAGTCTGGCATGCTGACATTTGTACAAAACATGATTCATAGAGGATGGATCTGCAAGGGAACACCCCCAATAAGCCAAGTGGGGTTCTCCCATTTACTGAGAGATAACCTCATATAATTGGAAAATAGTATTGTTTGTTCCAATGGGCAAAGCTTCAGTCGCCACTGGGACAACAGAATAATTTGCAATGGTCTCATAAACCAGCGACCCAGGAATTCCTGGGCTGAGATGTGATTCTTGAGAGAAGATGCCGTTGAGATGATTTCTAGGCAGGTTCTTGAGGGAAAGTGACCCTGTTTACATGCGTTTTGAAATATTTTGAACCCAATGGGGGTAAAAAATTGAGATGGCACTATAATGGATTTGTTAGCAAGGAATCCAAAGAGAAGCAGATGTGAAATAAGAGCACATCTTGTTCTAGAATATAATGCACCTAGTGCTTTTGTAGAATGCTGATCAGGTAAATGGAAATCACTGACATGGAGGTGCTTGTGAAGAATGACACAATTCTGTCCAAAAAACATGTCAAAACCCTAGGACTGATTTTCAAAACCCATCTGGGGATTTTCCATTCTGAACCATGGTGCCTGAATGAACAGGATGAGAGCTGGATCTATAACCAGCCAAAGAGTGCCATTAGCCTTTGGCATCAAGAGCCATCTGGAGTAACCTCATGGTATTGAATAGCTGCCGGATGTCCACTTAGTACTAGTCTCTTCAGACATCTGTAATGAAGGTTAACCTATAAGGCCTAGGTGCACAGAATGGTCTGGAGGCACTGCAAAATTTTGTATATCACCCAGGAAATAGCGATATAATGACTCCTGTTACGTTGGAAAAGTTTAATTCTTTTCAAATGGGATGTTAGAAGGGAAATGTAAACACGACCTTAAGTCTGACTGAATCAACAGAAAGGGAAGGAATGTCCCCCTGTCATGCCTGCCTTAGAGGGTCCTTCCTGTTCCTTATCTCATCCAAGATAAAAAGCTTTGCCTCTTAAGTAGCCTACTGCAATCCATGATTACTCAGATAGCGGACATAAAGAGAAATGCATATCTTCTGCCACAATAATAACGGATGCAGCAATAGCATTTGGTAAGTGAGTATTGAGCTGTGTGCAAGCCATATGAGAGACTGACTCTACAACACGAGTGCCCTTGGGGTTCTTGGTGAAAGGAATTAGGCTGTTTGTTCAGACTGCTGAAAACAGATAGCCATCTAAAAAGTCTGGAACTCAGGCACATTCTGATTCATCCGCTGACATCACTGGATCGAGAATGATGATCGAGCTTGTGTGCATATAGTGGTATGATATCAGGCATCCAGGATTGTGATGTCACCATAGCTGGTGCCATACTGGTAAGTCATGATGGGCCATGAAGCAGTACGACATTGGTCCGTGATGGCAAGGACCTAGACGGATCAATAAAACCATGGACCACAAACAGGTTATGGACTGCATTGGTTCCATATTGGTACCTAGGTGCTGTGGCATAAAACTGGCCATGGACTGACATGGATATATTTTGGCACCTGGGCCTGTTGTGGCACTTGGATATTGTGGCACTATACTCACCATGGGTCTGCCATGGTACCTAGGCACAGTGGCACTATATTGGCCATAGACTGACATGGGTCCTATACTGGTTAGAGACCATGTGATCTGCGATGTTGAAGCCAGTGTTATAGTGCAGGGGTGGGATACGTGATATTGGATCACTGTCACCTGTCCCCTCAGGCATAAAAAAAATCCATACTGGAATTTGTGTTGCCTCTACATGATCCACATCAGCTGGAAACACTCGGTGTTTATGGAACAGAGCCATCATTTTGGTGTCAAGATCATAATATCTATTGCTGACTGTATCATTGATGGTCCAGGCATCTGGGACTGAAATGTCGCTTTTAGCCAGTACCGGAAATAAGTCATGACGGGTTGTAATGGAGCCATGTGACATTGGTCGGTGATAGCATTGGACTGATACGGATCCAAAAGGTGCCAGGCCTACTAGGATCCATAATAGGAATGGACCTTTTTGATGACTATAGACTGCCCTGGGTCTGTAACAGCAACTGGGCACAATGGCACTAAACTGACCATAGAGCGACATGAGACTGTTGTGGCACTATACTGGATGTCTCTTCCCTATGGATGCCTGTGAGTCTGTAATAGCAACCCTGGCAAAATAGCAATAAACTGGTCAAAAAGCAACATGGGACTGTTCTGGCAATAAACTGGACGTCTCTTCCCTGTGACTGCCTGTGTTATGATACCAGGACAGGATACGGGATATTAGATCATCATAAGAAGTCTCCTTAGGCATATCTGTAGGATAGATCAGATTTGGTATTGACTGTGATTGATCTATATCTGATGACAGAGTTTGGTCTTGACAGGACTGGGCCGTCATTTCCTTTCTTTTGGTGCCAGGTTCATGATGACAGAACAAGTTTGGGAATATTGGATCACTGGTTCCTACCTGTATAAGGAGAGGCAGTGTCTGACCTGGTCAATCTGCCTTGAATGTCATCAGAAGTACAGATGGGCTGTCGTACTTATCCAGAATGAGTCCTAATGGTACCACCAAAAACATCTGTTCTGGTTGATGTTCATGATGCCAGGATGGGTTATGGGATATTGGATCCCTGTAACTGGTGCTTACCTACATCAGATGAGACCATGTCTGAGCTGGTTTTAACTGCTGTCACTCTGCCTGGGATGTCATATTAAGTATAGATGGGTTGTCAAACCAATGCAGAATCAACAGCAGAACTACTAATGGCATCATCCTCTCTTTTACTGGTGAACTATTCATCTTTCTTTTAATTGTGTGCTATGCCTGACCAAGACTGTAGCCCCATGATTCTCCATCCAATGTTTGCATGTTACATGTATGTCCTGAATCAGACCACACACATTCCAGACATGTAGTATGATTATCCTCAGCCAGTTAAAGCACTTGCACTGAGAGCACTTAATCCTGCCCATTATGGTGACACCTGTGAAAACAGCGCAAAACAGTAGCCTCTACAGGTGAAATCATTCAAGCATCGTGTAACTTTCCATGAAGTAGGCGTTATGAAGAATGCAAATGCCTATAAAAATAACATGCACAACCTTTTAGTCTTTAATATTAGACAGTGAGTGACAGAAATCATATAGTAAGTCTAGCAAACATTATTTGAATGAATGTACTAGTGACCAAAAAATGGTGAAATCATTCAAATGTTGCATAAACTTATCATGAAGTGGATGCTAGTGAACAAATATCATTAGAAATTACCTGCATGACCTTCCTGGTCTGCAATATTATACAGTCAGTGCCCAAAGTGTTGCATAAACTTACCGTTAAGTGGACACTAGTGAACAAATAAATGTCTATAGAAATTATCTGCATGATAATATTATCCAGTCAGAGACCACATATATAATAGGTCAAGTTCTCATAACTGAATGAACATACTAGTCACCATGGCAGGTATAACAGAATGGCGCTGACATGTACATTGTATGACAAAGTTGTTGTTGTAATAAAGTTAGAAAACTTTGTCTAGGACAGAAAATAGGGAGAAATTCCCTTATTTGTGAAATTCCTCCAACTCGCTCAGTAAAATACCACTTGATACACGATTTTTCCAAAAGAGCATGCTTCCTAGCATGAGCAGAAGTAGTAACTTAAGTATGGACGGGATTTGGCACCAATCCCTCCAAGGGAAGATCACTCCTGTCTGACTCTTACCTATATGGGCAGATAACTTCCAGCATTTTTATAACTAAAATTTAACTTGGGAGGGCTAGACTTGTGAGGTAGTGGTCATACTCCTAAGGTATTATGATCAAGTAACGTATCTGAAGAAGAAATCAGCATTTCAACCCACCTCCACCCAAGCTGCTTTGCAGATGAAGCATCTATCTGCTGGTGTATTAATGAGAAATATATATATATATATATATATATATATATATATATATATATATATATATATATATATATATATATATATATATATATATATATATATATATATAAAAGCTCACAACAGAAACTCACCTCACTATAATATTTTTCTAAATGTTCTCATTAATATATATATATATATAATATATATATATATATATATACACACACACATACATACACACATATATGCAAATTACAGACCACAAGGCCATAAACAATCGTTACAAATTGCAAAATTGCACGGGATCAGAAAGATCATGTTGGTCAGTAAAAATCACATATACAAAACAAAAACTGATAAAAAACAGCGGGTGAAACTGGTTTGTAACCTGCCTAGGGTTGGTTTCACACCAGTTTTGCACAGTTGTTTGACAGTTTTTGTTTAGCATATATATATGATAATGGCTGAACACAAACGTTTTTGTCATAAACTGATATAACAATGAAGTAGTAAAATTTCTATTTGGAACATTTTATGATATCACGTAAACTTACCTGTCCAAAGGTGTAATTGGTGAGAAGGTGTCCTTCATACTTGACTTCTACACTGTCTCCATTTTCCAGCACCCTACCATCACCAAGGGTCAGATCCTGGGAGATTAGGGCATCCAGGGACCCACCTGCACTGTTTGCTCTTGCCAGAGCTATCTAGATAATTTATACAACATAATGTAGGTGTACATTAGCCTGGATATTTTATACAACATAATGTAGGTGTACAATAGCCTGGATATTTTATACAACATAATGTAGGTGTACATTAGCCTGGATATTTTATACAACATAATGTAGGTGTACATTAGCCTGGATATTTTATAGAACATAATGTAGGTGTACATTAGCCTGGATAATTTATACAACATAATGTAGGTGTACATTAGCCTGGATAATTTATACAACATAATGTAGGTGTACATTAGCCTGGATAATTTATACAACATAATGTAGGTGTACATTAGCCTGGATAATTTATACAACATAATGTAGGTGTACATTAGCCTGGATATTTTATACAACATAATGTAGGTGTACATTAGCCTGGATATTTTATACAACACAATGTAGGTGTACATTAGCCTGGATAATTTATACAACACAATGTAGGTGTACATTAGCCTGGATAATTTATACAACGTAATGTAGGTGTACATTAGCCTGGATAATTTATACAACGTAATGTAGGTGTACATTAGCCTGGATAATTTATACAACGTAATGTAGGTGTGCATTAGCCTGGATAATTTATACAACATAATGTAGGTGTGCATTAGCCTGGATATTTTATACAACATAATGTAGGTGTACATTAGCCTGGATAATTTATACAACATAATGTAGGTGTACATTAGCCTGGATAATTTATACAACATAATGTAGGTGTACATTAGCCTGGATAATTTATACAACATAATGTAGGTGTACATTAGCCTGGATATTTTATACAACATAATGTAGGTGTACATTAGCCTGGATATTTTATACAACATAATGTAGGTGTACATTAGCCTGGATATTTTATACAACATAATGTAGTTGTACATTAGCCTGGATAATTTATACAACATAATGTAGGTGTACATTAGCCTGGATAATTTATACAACATAATGTAGGTGTACATTAGCCTGGATAATTTATACAACATAATGTAGGTGTACATTAGCATGAGCATTATACTGGTGCAACACTTGCCATATGGACCATCACACAATTAAAATGTTACTGACAAGTTTCTACATTTAAAAGGAGAGATGGCAACATAAACCATAATTAGTGTCTGTGACAGGCCCAACTAGGATAATACACTATATAAAAGTATATTGTATGTACATGTACATGAAATAAAATAAAGTGAGCTCAACTCAGTAATACATTTTCCTTATGCTAACAGAAAAACAGAAAAATTGTGCAATATTACTAACAGTATTGTCTGGATTGTTACAGTTCTTTGCAAAACTCATATCTTAGCATTACTCACAGCCATAACAATTGAACAACACCATGAAAATCTGATTACTGTGCATTTTCTTGTATTAGGCATGACCTAAAATACAGATAATTTCACAGAAAATACAGGAATTTATACCATATATCTTCTAATAATTTTATGAGTATTTGGAAAATCTGCACATTTTTGCTAACTGAATATGTATGTATGTAGGGTATAACAGCACATCAGTACAATAATGGCTATATGGTGCTGATTAAAAGCAAAGTCCTAACAACTGTAAATATAACAAACTGCACAAAAAAACTATAGGAAGATAAATTCTTCCAAATAAATATAAATATGTGATATATCAAGATAACAAATGAAAATAGAAAATCCTTACAATATAGGGTATTTGAAGACCTTACAATATAGGGTATTTGAAGACCTTACAATATTGGGTAATTGAAAATCCTTACAATATAGGGTATTTGAAGACCTTACAATATAGGGTAATTGGAGACCTTACAATATTGGGTAATTGAAAATCCTTACAATATAGGGTATTTGAAGACCTTACAATATAGGGTAATTGAAAATCCTTACAATATAGGGTATTTGAAGACCTTACAATATAGGGTAATTGAAAATCCTTACAATATAGGGTAATTGAAAATCCTTACAATATAGAGTATTTGAAGACCTTACAATATAGGGTAATTGAAAATCCTTACAATATAGGGTAATTGAAAATCCTTACAATATAGGGTAATTGAAGACCTTACGATATAGGGTAATTGAAGATCCTTACAATATAGGGTATTTGAAGACCTTACAATATAGGGTATTTGAAAATCCTTACAATATAGGTTAATTGAAAATCCTTACAATATAGGGTATGTAAAGACCTTACAATATAGGGTATTTGAAGACCTTACAATATAGGGTAATTGAAAATCCTTACAATATAGGGTAATTGAAAATCCTTACAATATAGGGTATTTGAAGATCCTTGCAATATAGGGTATTTGAAGACCTTACAATATAGGGTATTTGAAAATCCTTACAATATAGGGTATTTGAAGACCTTACAATATAGGGTATTTGAAAATCCTTACAATATAGGTTAATTGAAAATCCTTACAATATAGGGTATTTGAAGACCTTAAAATATAAGGTATTTGAAGACCTTACAATATAGGGTAATTGAAAATCCTTACAATATAGGGTAATTGAAAATCCTTACAATATAGGGTATTTGAAGATCCTTGCAATATAGGGTATTTGAAGACCTTACAATATTGGGTATTTGAAAATCCTTACAATATAGAGTATTTGAAGACCTTACAATATAGGGTATTTGAAAATCCTTACAATATAGGGTAATTGAAAATCCTTACAATATAGGGTAATTTGAATACCTTACAATATAGGGTATTTGAAAATCCTTACAATATAGGGTATTTGAAGACCTTACAATATAGGGTATTTGAAGACCTTACAATATAGGGTAATTGAAGACCTTACAATATAGGGTATTTGAAAATCCTTACAATATAGGGTAATTGAAAATCCTTACAATATAGGGTAATTGAAAATCCTTACAATATAGGGTATTTGAAGACCTTACAATATAGGGTATTTGAAAATCCTTACAATATAGGGTAATTGAAAATCCTTGCAATATAGGGTGTTTGAAGATCCTTACAATATAGGGTATTTGAAGACCTTACAATATTGGGTATTTGAAAATCCTTACAATATAGGGTATTTGAAGACCTTACAATATAGGGTATTTGAAGACCTTACAATATAGGCTAATTGAAGACCTTACAATATAGGGTATTTGAAAATCCTTACAATATAGGGTAATTGAAAATCCTTACAATATAGGGTAATTGAAAATCCTTACAATATAGGGTAATTTGAATACCTTACAATATAGGGTATTTGAAAATCCTTACAATATAGGGTATTTGAAGACCTTACAATATAGGGTATTTGAAGACCTTACAATATAGGGTATTTGAAGACCTTACAATATAGGGTAATTGAAGAC
This sequence comes from Margaritifera margaritifera, assembly GCA_029931535.1. NCBI lineage: Eukaryota > Metazoa > Mollusca > Bivalvia > Unionida > Margaritiferidae > Margaritifera > Margaritifera margaritifera. The sequence continues at coordinate 617,162 of JAQPZY010001256.1, read as the reverse complement.
CTTACAATATAGGGTATTTGAAAATCCTTACAATATAGGGTAATTGAAAATCCTTACAATATAGGGTAATTGAAAATCCTTACAATATAGGGTATTTGAAGACCTTACAATATAGGGTATTTGAAGACCTTACAATATAGGGTAATTGAAAATCCTTGCAATATAGGGTAATTGAAAATCCTTACAATATAGGGTGTTTGAAGATCCTTACAATATAGGGTATTTGAAGACCTTACAATATTGGGTATTTGAAAATCCTTACAATATAGGGTATTTGAAGACCTTACAATATAGGGTATTTGAAGACCTTACAATATAGGGTATTTGAAGACCTTACAATATAGGGTAATTGAAAATCCTTACAATATAGGGTAATTTGAAGACCTTACAATATAGGGTATTTGAAAATCCTTACAATATAGGGTATTTGAAGACCTTACAATATAGGGTATTTGAAAATCCTTACAATATAGGGTAATTGAAAATCCTTACAATATAGGGTAATTGAAAATCCTTACAATATAGGGTATTTGAAGACCTTACAATATGGGGTAATTGAAAATCCTTACAATATAGGGTATTTGAAAATCCTTACAATATAGGGTAATTGAAAATCCTTATAATATAGGGTAATTGAAAATCCTTACAATATAGGGTATTTGAAGATCCTTACAATATAGGGTATTTGAAGACCTTACAATATAGGGTAATTGAAAATCCTTACAATATAGGGTAATTGAAGATCCTTACAATATAAGTTATTGAAGACCTTACAATATAGGGTATTTGAAAATCCTTACAATATTGGGTATTTGAAGACGTTACAATATAGGGTAATTGAAAATCCTTACAATATAGGGTAATTGAAAATCATTACAATAAAGGGTATTTGAAGACCTTACAATATAGGGTATTTGAAGACCTTACAATATAGGGTAATTGAAAATCCTTACAATATAGGGTATTTAAAGATCCTTACAATATAGGGTAATTGAAGACCTTACAATATAGGGTAATTGAAAATCCTTACAATATAGGGTATTTGAAGACGGTACAATATAGGGTAATTGAAAATCCTTACAATATAGGGTAATTGAAAATCCTTAAAATATAGGGTATTTGAAGATCCTTACAATATTGGGTAATTGAAGACCTTACAATATAGGGTAATTGAAAATCCTTACAATATAGTGTATTTGAAGATCCTTACAACATAGGATAATTGAAAAGCCTTACAATATAGGGTAATTGAAAATCCTTGCAATATAGGGTATTTGTAGACCTTACAATATAGGGTATTTGAAGACCTTACAATATAGGGTTTTTGAAGACCTTACAATATAGGGTAAGATGAAGTATTTTGCATTTGCAACATGCACAATGGAGAGAATGTTGGCATACCTCTATGTTACTTTCATGTACTGTGGCTGAAATTTCTTGACATATTGTACTTGTGGAAACTGGACATGATCTAAGCACACGGCAGACAAAATGGCCACTCTAAAGTACTCGAAAAATCAGCCTGAATTAGTCAAAAGTGCACTATTTCAGGAGTTATTAAAATAGGGAAACGAATCTTGCCAGAGCAGACAATACCAGCCTCAGAAAGTACTATGAATAAATTACAAAATATCTAAAAAGTAAAAAAAGTTATCGGCTCTTTTTTTTATATTTACCTTTGAAGTCCAGGAAGTGAAAATGACTAAGCAGAGCTAGCAGTTTTTTGAGAGGTGCACATCTTAAGTAAGACCAAGCTGTATACTCTATAACCCAAATTTCACCCATCAATCATACACCAAAATAAAGGGAATTCAAAGTTCTTTTAACAATGCCTAAGATATACAAGGTCTTTTTTAAATAGCCAGAACAGCCAGTGAGGAAACCCTGGGTAATTCTTTTTCTTTAAATTTCTAACCCGATGAAAAGTACGAAACTGGAGAGCGTCACCTTAAAATAAATATGAAAATTTGTGCAATTGATTTTCTCTTTCTCATATAATTATGTATGCATTTCTCAACAAAATGGTATATTAACATTGATGTTATGCATAAAAATAAGCTAATTATGAATATTTTGCTCTTGCTTACATAATATGCCTTGAGGCAGTATTTTGTGTGCAATGACCTCAATTATGGGAATATTAGAAGTCTTAGAACATAGGAGTAAAGTCAACTTAAATTTAAAACTGTTGTATTAAGTCTAAGAAAAATATAGCAAAAATGTTTCTTTTCATTCGGTTGTAATAAAATTCTGGAAAATAATGATAATAAAGCAGATTCGCTTTCTTCCATATACTAGTGTTAGAAGAATTAGCAAACTTTGTACCCTTTGACCTTTGACCTCTGTGAACCTGAACTCTTCCATCCCTGTTCAGTCTGTAAATTTTATTAGTGACATCTCATGAATAATTGTGGCAAGTTTCATGTTCCTGTCTTTTACCAAAACATTGGTTGCTATTGTTGAGAAAATGCAAGGTGTAGTTTTAAAATAGCCCACTTTTCATCATAAGGGGGGGGGGGGCTAGGCTTGTGTGGGACTTTGCTACAAATGAATACTGTTCTGTGGGAAAATACATGAGAATTATTCAAAAGGACTGTTTATATGCTTGCGGCTTAAATGTTTCAGCTATACAACCAAAATTAAATCATATAATAATAATGCATATGTTGTCTTAATGGGGGCGCTCTGCAGATAATACATGCTTCTGAGAGAGTGACAGGTGTAAGATGAAGTATTTTGCATTTGCAACATGCACAATGGAGAGAATGTTGGCATACCTCTATGTTACTTTCATGTACTGTGGCTGAAATTTCTTGACATATTGTACTTGTGGAAACTGGACATGATCTAAGCACACGGCAGACAAAATGGCCGCTCTAAAGTACTCGAAAAATCAGCCTGAATTAGTCAAAAGTGCACTATTTTCAGGAGTTATTAAAATAGGGAAACGAATTTTGCTAGAGCAGACAATACCAGCCTCAGAAAGTACTATGAATAAATTACAAAATATCTAAAAAGTAAAAAAAGTTATCGGCTCTTTTTTTTATATTTACCTTTGAAGTCCAGGAAGTGAAAATGACTAAGCGGAGCTAGCAGTTTTTTGAGAGGTGCACATCTTAAGTAAGACCAAGCTGTATACTCTATAACCCAAATTTCACCCATCAATCATACACCAAAATAAAGGGAATTCAAAGTTCTTTTAACAATGCCTAAGATATACAAGGTCTTTTTTAAATAGCCAGAACAGCCAGTGAGGAAACCCTGGGTAATTCTTTTTCTTTAAATTTCTAACCCTATGCAAAGTACGAAACTGGAGAGCGCCACCTTTGAAGACCTTACAATATAGGGTAATTGAAGACCTTACAATATAGGGTATTTGAAGATCACATATTCTTCTCACTTTATACATAAAGACAAGTGTATGTCACTGAGTTAGTTGTAACTGTGATATAAAGCACATGATGACAAATATCTGATAACTTCAACAAGTTTTACATAGTTTTAATTGCCTTATTTGTTTTCTTTTCCAATAATATTTAAATTTATTTCTTTAGGTTGTACATGTTAAGATAAAATCTTTTCCATATTTAAGAGGAGAACAATTTTTAATGACCATTATCAGAAAATATGGTGTGACATCACATACTACAGATCTGGACACAGCTCACAGGTGCAAGATCATGGCAGCCATGTGGAAAAGTGTCAGTTTAGTGTTATGATAATCAATGTAGTGACAAAAATGATTACTTTTAAGATAGAAAGAAAGATAAATAAAGGAAGCTCTATTAAGTGTTAGTATGGCCTGAGTAATGAAGAAAGCTCTATTAAGTGTTAGTATGGCCTGAGTAATTTACTAATGCTGAATTAAAATGGTAGATGAATTGTAACAAGAGCACCATAAATGGTACATTATACATCCGCCATAAGGTAAATAATATTATTAAACTTCATTTATGTAAAAACCCTCTTTCATTGTTTGGATACTCAGGTAATAAAATATGTTGTAGCCTTTTAACTCCTGTCCTGTGTCACTGTTGCTAAGTGATGTTGCCTAGCAATACTAAATATTGTAAGCTCCACATTATAAATAGGTGTCTTTATTGTCTTAAATGCAAGCCATACACAAAATTTGGTCAACGTAAATGACACAGAACTCTCTAGTTATTTTGTAGAAACCATTTTTCTTCTTTCAATCTTGGTGACCTTGACTTCTGACATATTGAATCCAAAATCGATAGGTGCCTATCTAGTCTCAATTGGAAGCCATCCACAAAGTTTGCTCATTGTTTGTGACATAGGATTTGAGTTATTCTGCGGAAACTCTTTTCCTTTTAGGAGTCCATCCAACCATGACCTTTCATCTTTTAACCCCAAAGTCAAAAGAGTGTCCTCCTGGTCACAAATGCAAGCTATCTACAAAGTTCTGTCAAGGCATGTGGGACAGATTAGTTCTATGAAAGTAGTTATGTGGAAAACGTGTCTCATTCTTTCAGTCCCTTTGACCATTTGACTCCAAAATGAATAGGTGTTTTCCTTGTCCCAAATGCAAGCCATCCACAAAGTTTAGTCAAAGTAGGTGATAAAGAACTCTAGATATCATGCAAAAAACCCATTTTTCTTTCTAGAGTCACTGTGACATTGACCTTTTTTTTCTCAAAATCAATAAGTGTTTTTCTTATCTCAAATGCAAGCCATTTACCAAATTTGGTCAAGGTATCTAGTATACAAGTCAAGCTATTGTGTGGAAACAGTTTTATTTCTTTCAGTCCCTGTGACCTTGATCTTTCACTTGTTGAGTCCAAAATCTATAGGCTTCTTCCATGCTACATATGCAAGCTGCTTACAAAGTTTGATAATGGTACACGGTGGAGAACTTGAGTTATTATGAAGAAATGAAATAGGGAACAGAGGGATGGACAACATCATAACATGATATGCTACGACTTTTGGCAGACATATAAAAATGAGGCAAAGAGGAGGGCATTTTCATTTACATCCATGAAAAGGGTGAAATTTGTAATTCTACCAACCATTCATTAGTTTGATGATAAACCTTTCATATGTTAATGCCATAATATACCTAGCATTTTGATTATACTACAAATCTTTCCATCTGATGTAGGCCTCCATACAGCTACCTGGTTTAAAAGTGTGCTCAGTTAAACAGTTTTTTAAAAAACCAATGGTTGGTATTTTGAAAGAAAAGTTGTTCATTTCCAGACATTTAATAGCCAAAAAATTTACATATATAGCATCATATTTCTTTGTAGAAATTCTTTTAATCTATCCCAACTGTTCAGATCAAGATTTCTCTCTTTTAATGTTATCTGTTCTAACACTTACACCTTTTCTGATAATGGCCATTACATTTCATAACACTTTACACCTTTAATGGCCATTACATTTAATAACACTTTACACCTTTTCTGATAATGGTCATTACATTTAATAACACTTTACACATTTTCTGATAATGGCCATTACATTTAATAACACTTTACACATTTTCTGATAATGGTCATTACATTTAATAACACTTTACACATTTTCTGATAATGGTCATTACATTTAATAACACTTTACACATTTTCTGATAATGGCCATTACATTTAATAACACTTTACACATTTTCTGATAATGGTCATTACATTTAATAACACTTTACACATTTTCTGATAATGGTCATTACATTTAATAACACTTTACACATTTTCTGATAATGGTCATTACATTTAATAACACTTTACACATTTTCTGATAATGGTCATTACATTTAATAACACTTTACACATTTTCTGATAATGGTCATTACATTTAATAACACTTTACACATTTTCTGACAATGGCCATTACATTTAATAACACTTTACACATTTTCTGATAATGGTCATTACATTTAATAACACTTTACACCTTTTCTGATAATGGTCATTACATTTAATAACACTTTACACATTTTCTGATAATGGCCATTACATTTAATAACACTTTACACATTTTCTGATAATGGTCATTACATTTAATAACACTTTACACCTTTTCTGATAATGGCCATTACATTTAATAACACTTTACACATTTTCTGATAATGGCCATTACATTTAATAACACTTTACACCTTTTCTGATAATGGTCATTACATTTAATAACACTTTACACCTTTTCTGATAATGGTCATTACATTTAATAACACTTTACACCTTTTCTGATAATGGTCATTACATTTAATAACACTTTACACATTTTCTGATAATGGTCATTACATTTAATAACACTTTATACCTTTTCTGATAATTTTATTTAAATTTCTACCATAATTCATAGTACTACCTTGGTGTAATGATTGAGTGATGTCATAATGCTGACATAATAGGTTGATTTCATCCTCGTAAGTTGCACATCAAAATTTATTTATCACAAGCAAACATCCTAAGTTCACAAATTGCAAACATAGGAAATAGAAGAGCCACACAAGAAAACTCAGAGAAAGCTTGATCATCCAAAGCAATGAGACCTGATCCTCCCTGTCTATACTATTGAACCTCACACTGAGACCTGATCCTATTTATCTGTACTACTAAACCTCACATTGAGACAGGATCCTCCATGACTATTCTACTAAACTTCATAATGAGTACTGATTTGCCATGTCTGTACTACTAAACATCACAATGAGAACTCATTCTCCATGTCTGTGCTACTAAATCTCTCAATGACACCTCATCCTTCATGTCTGTACTACTAAACATCACACTGAAACCTACATGTCTATACTGCTAAATATCACACTGGGACCTGATCCTCTGTCTATTCTACTAAACTTCACAATGAGACCTGATTCTCCATGTCTGTACTACTAAACCTCACAATGAGACCTCATCTTCCATGTTTATACTACTAAACATCACAATGAGACCCCATCTTCTCTATATATACTACTAAACCTGACAGAGACCTGATTTCTACATGTCTGTACTACTAAACCTCAAAGATACCAACATGTCTATATTACTAGAGTTCACATTGAAACCTGATTCTCTATGTCTGTACTACTAAACCTTACACTGAGACCTGATTCTCCATGTTTGTACTACTAAACCTTACAATGAGACCTGATCCTTCAAGTCTATGCTACTAAACCTCACAATGAGACCCAATCTTACATGTATATAATATTAAACCTCACACTGAGACCTGATCCCACATGTCTATACTACTAAACCTCACACTAAGACCTCCATGTATATACTACTAAACTCATATTGAGACCTGATTCTACATGTCTATATTAAACCTCACAATAAGACCTGATCATCCATGTCTGTACTACTAAACCTCACCATGAGACTTCATCCTCCATGTCTATAATACTAAACCTCACACTGAGAACTCTATGTCTACCACTAAATCCAACAATGAGACCTGATCCTCCATGTATTTACTACCATACCTCACAATGAGACCAGATCCTACATATCTGTACTACTAAATCACTCAGTTTAGTAAAACTCATTCTCCATGTCTATACTACTAAATCTCACATTGAAACCTTTAGTAGCACATGTCTGTACTACTAAACATCACAATGAGACCTGATCCTCCATGTCAATACTTCTAAACCTCACACCTAGACCCAATTCTCCCATGTCTATACAACTAAACCTCACACTGAGACTAATCCTTCATGTTTAGTACTAAACCTCACAAAATGAGACTTGATCCTCCATGTCTATACTACTAGTCCTCACAACAAGACCTGATCCTACATGTCTATACTAAACCTCACAATAAGACTTCATCCTCCATGTTTATACTACTAAACCTCACATTGAGACCTCTGTCTATACCACTAAATCTCACACTGAGACCTGATCCTCATGTCTATACTACCAAACCTCACACTGAGACCTGATAATCTGTGTCTATACTATTGAACCTCACAAATGAGACCTGATCCTCCATGTCTATACTACTAAATCTCAAGAGTCAGTTATTCATGCTGCTACTTAAACATAAAAAGACCATATCAATAGCTTCTGCTCTAAATGTCTGCCCTGTAATGAAGGTTAACACAGATCATTATTCCTTTTTTACTTTAAGTGTTTTAATGTAAAATTAGGTAAAAGTCTTTTTTTTTGTTGGTTTGAAATTCAAAGTGTGTTGCTGTTACTTTGTTCCCTATTCTAATTACAGCACTGCAATTGTTGCAACAACAAGAATCACAAGTCCCTACTTAGTATCAGTGAATTTTCATTTTTTTGCTGGATTTTAAAAAGAAGATAGATCTGAATGGATGATTTTTTTTTTATCAAAAGATTGTTTCAAGGCATCAGATGCCTGACAAGAGTCACCAAACCTGTTTGGCAAACTGAGTGACATTTTGTTCTGTGTCAAACATCAGGGACCATGTCTGTCTGGCATCATCATAGAAACTGGCATAGTTATTGGGCTGAATCTGTAAGTAAAATAAAAGAATATTATCAAACAGCAACTTGACAAACCATATAACATGGCCCATATTTTAAACTATGGTCAAATTTTTCATCAGCAAAAGTAAGTGACAAATATGTCCTTTAAAAATAGGTAACTGCTTAATAAAGGTTTATTTATTACAAAAACTTGGTATAAGGAACCTCAAAAATGTGTCTGTTTATAGTGGAAGGTTGCTTAGATTAGATGCCTGTTCTAACTGATGAAGGGAGGGGCTGTCATGAGAGAAACTGAACCATCAAGGTGGAATGGTAGATAGATTGTACAGCTGATAAGGTGTGAATTTCACTGATTCTGCCTGCTGTGGCTAGAGTGGCTAAGAAGCTGGTCTTGCATGAAAGGGGAGTCAGAGAGGCATCAGACAGTAATTTGGAGGGTGCCTTGTTCAACCACATCTGAACCCAAGGTCGGTTTCATTTCAGACAAAGGGCAGAGGCTGAATGCAGCCTGGTCTTGGGTCTGAGATGAATTCATGATAACGTTGAGATTAATTTTTTTGCACAAAATATTATCATAACATAAAGATAGACCTATGTTTTAATAAATATTAAGTCTTGACAGCATGACAGAAAGATGATCTAGCAGAAAACACAGGTATAGATGCTTTCAATGAGTCACACACTGCACATGTTGGACTGATCTCCCTCATCAACTGTGATGACAAAAGAGGATTTGGCTGAACATTGATAAATAAAGAAGCTAAAAATTTCACTTATGCAGTGCTTTCTTTAATATATACATTTTTTGGCATTTTGTATCATTTTTAGTCAATATGTATTTCTGATTTCGATTTTGTGAATCTTAATCTAACAAATCCAGATAAGTGTCTCTTTATTAAAGAACACAGACTTTTCTTAATTTATCTATTTTAAAAACTGAGAATAATTTCTTTATCCAACCTAGATTTATGAATTAGTTTTTCATTTTATTCTAAAAGAAAAGAAAAAGTCCACACAGTAACACAAATTTTGGTCTTTCTTTAAAATACATGTACTAACTTATGATCTCAATTTTTTATTTTGATCTGAATTTTTTTACAAAGTCTACAGATACATTCACCATTTCATCAAAGAACGTGTAGACCTTTAATTCATCCTCTCTCAGATTGTTTGGTTAATTTGTTTTGACAACTTCAATGTTTTTAAAAATCTTGATCATAAAAGGGAAAGGTAAAAGAACAAATTGGTCTCTTAATATACAGAGATTAAATATTTAGGAATAAGTCTGCACAGTTACATTCTCTTCTTTTGTTTTATATTTTAGGTTATCCATTTTTCAATATTATTAGATATTTTATCAACTTGGATTTTGTGACATAAATTTTTTATCTTTATCCAATAAAGAAATTGAAGTCAACAAAGTTATATTTATTATTTTATTATATTCTTTAATTACTCCATTTGATTTTTAATGTAAGAAAAGATGTTCTGATTTATTAATTTTCAATGTTAAACTAATCTTCCAACATCGACTTTCAATCTTGATCTAATGAGGGGAAAAGTCTTACATATGTTATATACTCGTGTATAAGCCAGGTCCCAATGCAAACAACATAGACCCTGATCTGCCATCACATGATGCGCCGGCAGATCAGGGTCGATGTTGTGTGTTCTACTGATTAGTCCTTACAAACTACATAGACCCAGATCTGCCAGCGCATAATGCGCAGGCAGATCTGGGTCTATGCAGTTTGCAGTTGGTATTGGCTTATACGCGAGTATATATGGGAGTTATGTTCCTTACATCAATAACATACATAAGTTTCTTTAATTGATCCATTTTTTATTGTAATGATAATTTCAAGTGTCAACCCAGATTTCTTACATTAATTTTCAATCTTGATCTATAAATGGGTATATGAAAAACAGGATCTTTTGATATACAGGAAATTATGAGAGTTTCTTAAAAAAATATATCAAGTTACTCTTTCATAAAATGCAGTAATCATTTGCTTGTGAAAGTTTGTTAATTAAAATCAAACCTATTAATGATTAGTTATAGCTATTTTAATCTCTTTTGATTCGTAATTTTGCACGACTTGAGCTTATGTATTAAAAGTGTCATTCTGTGTGGTAATTTAATTGATTGAAAAGAAAACAACAAGGATGATCATCTCACACATACCAATAAGAGTGTCATTTTGGACCGCTTTGTTGAATTTTTGTCTAATAGCACCCATAAGTCCATGTATAAGGAGTTTAATTATCAACATCATATTAAAATGACAGACCTTAGTTTACACAACAAAAATGAAAATAGAGAATCAAATCCTTTACCATCCCACTATCTACAGAAGTTAGAAATCATTTCTGTGCATATGTTGGATTTACCTGATATCCTCATCTGATGTTATCCAAAAGAGGCAACTTGAAATTCTCTACATATTACAAGGGTCTATATAGTACAGCATCAAATGACAGGATGTACACTTACTGTAAAACTGAAAGCTGTGGTGATCTTTGCACTGGTAACCTGCTGTGTCTTGGACACATACAACAATAGTCTGTACTGTAACAGAAGAAAACATAAAATAATATTCTGTACTATAACAGAAGAAAACATGAAATAATATTCTGTACTATAACAGAAGAAAACATAAAATAATATTCTGTACTATAACAGAAGAAAACATAAATAATAGTCTGTACTGTAACAGAAGAAAACATAAAATAATAGTCTGTACTGTAACAGAAGAAAACACACCTCTAGCTAAAGAAATGTTATGTATTTTTAAAAAAATGATACATCAGATTTCATATGTCAAAGTTCAGAAGGGAATGTACTACAGATGTCACAATATATGCTACACAATCAACTTGCAGAAAGAATATGAATATTAAATGATGACAGAATATAGGAATATGAATATTAAATGATGACAGAATATAAGAAAATGAATAGGAATATGAATATTAAATGATGACAGAGCATAAGAATATGAATATTAAATGTTGACAGAATATAGGAATATGAATATTAAATGATGACAGAATATAAGAATATGAATATTAAATGATGACAGAATATAGGAATATGAATATTAAATGATGACAGAGCATAAGAATATGAATATTAAGTGATGACAGAATATAGGAATATGAATATTAAATGATGACAGAGCATAAGAATATGAATATTAAATGATGACAGAATATAGGAATATGAATATTAAATGATGACAGAATATAGGAATATGAATATAAAATGATGACAGAATATAGGAATATGAATATGAATAGAAATATTAAATGATGATAGAATATAGGAATATGAATATTAAATGATGATAGAATATAGGAATATGAATATTAAAGGATGATAGAATATGGGAATATGAATAATAAAGGATGATAGAATTTAGGAATATGAATAATAAATGATGATAGAATATAGGAATATGAATAATAAATGATGATAGAATATAGGAATATGAATAATAAATGATGATAGAATATAGCAATATGAATATTCAATGATGATAGAATATAGGAATATGAATAATAAATGATGATAGAATATAGGAATATGAATAATAAATGACAGAATATAGGAATATGAATATTCAATGATGCTAGAATATAGGAATATGAATAATAAATGATAGAATATAGGAATATGAATATTAAATGATAACAGAATATGTAGCAAAATATTTATATATAAAAGAAACTATTCTTTGTCCAAGATATTGTTCCAGTTGTGTTTTCTTTCACAAAGTGACCATGACATTTAAGGTTTTATAAAATGAGACCCTATTGTACCAAGGAAACATCTGGTAAGAAAGTGGAAATGGTAATGCAAAAAGAAGACTGCCAAAAAGATTTCTTGTAAGATTATCTTCAGCAATAGAACAGTAGTTTTGAGGTTACATGAGGTTACATGATAAAATTAATTTTATAGCTATTTGTAACAAATGACAGTCCTATCTACCTAAATCTGTAGCTGCTTCACTTCTTACAACCAATACATAGAGATACTGACACAAGACCCATTATCAAAATGAGAATATTCTTTTCACAAATGGTTCAATAAAGGTGCAAAAATAGAAATTGTGTTCCATTAAAAATGTATAAAACAAGCCAATTTATTAAATTTATGTCTTTTACCCACTGAGTTGAGGAAATGTGACAGTGATAGAGCCAGAACTGATTTGTGACCTTGACCTTTAAGATTAGATCCAAATGTGATATATCTACTAGTAGAGATGAATAATTGCAGAAAAAAATAATACTGTCTCAAACAGATTGAGAGTCATAGGGCAGAAACAAGGAACACAAAATAATGACCTTTGACCATGACCCTGAAAATAGGATACAAAATGACCTTTGACCATGACTCTGAAGATAGGATACCAAATGACCTTTGATCATGACTATGAAGATAGGACACCAAATGTGCCATTCAAAATACCCTTTAGAAATGACACTTTCATGAAACACAATTATCAATTTTCTCTCATGACATGAAAATTACAGAGAAGAAATGAAAGTATGGCAGATGGTCAAAAAATGAACAGAAATGCAAATACTATACTCCTCACTTGTCAGAAAAGACAGGGGATAAAAAAAACAAAAATATGAGTTATCCTCAGCAGGAAATAAATCTAACAAAAGTCCCTCAAAAGAACCGATACTTTACTGGCCAGATCAAATTTCTAAGTATCCATAATAATTCCATTTCTTATGTCATTTTCTTCTTTTTATCTGCTGAGGATTTAAATCATCTATGAAATTCTTGAGAAACTCCAATATAAAATATTTGGTAACAAAAATATTTTCTTACACATTGAGTCAACATGTTCACAAGATACGTGTAAGTGCAGTACACAATTCTTTGTCATGGCTTTTGACTTTGAACTTGATATAATGGATAAAAAGGTCACCGAACTTAATTGTCTCTGACAATATCAAGATATACCCACATGCAATGTTTATTGAAATCTATGATTATTATATTTTGGCAAAGAACCCTTTTTAACTGGCAACATTCAAGGTATTTTCAGATATATCCATAAAATAGGCTTGATAAAAATGTATTCATACTTGTTTGTGTTATCATGCTCACAAGCCAGTACAGCTAAAAAACTGAGTCAAGACCTTTGACCTTAAAATCAATGCCATTGTGCTATCAACTTTTTTACTTGGATGTGGCTAAATACAAAGTCTGTTAAAATTCATTTGCATTTGTACAAGTCATTGTGTTCATATACTCAGTGAAAAACACAAATGCAAGCAATGACCTCTGAACTGACCCCAAGGTTTAATTAGGCCTGATCTTCAAACTCCTTTACAAAAGTGTGGATATGTTGGTGGTCAGATCAGGACTGTTTTCATTCAGAACCAATTACATATTGCAAGAAATGTTTTAGTGAATACCATAAGTCAATGCCACCATTCATAAAAAAGGCATAGCAATAACAAGATTTTCGAGCTGTCATGTCAGCGGTCAGATGAGCAGTTAGTTAAAACCCAATCACACATTTAGAAGTAGTGAAAAGATTTTTAAGATGGCCACCATGATGGCCATGATGGATTTCAGACTGGCACCATTTTCATTTAGGACCAACTAAACATCATAGTAAGTCTTTCAGAGAAAACCACATGCTGATACAACCATCAGTACAGAAGAAGTAGTGATGACAAGATTTTCAAGATGGCCAACATGGTGGCCATACTGAATGTCTAAGGGGAACCATTTTCATTAAGGACCAACTAGACCTTGGCATGAATGTGTGTTTGTAAAGTTTTTTTTGTAACACTCCCAGTAGTTTAGGAGTGGCAATAATAAACTTATGATAACAGATGGATGATGATGATGGAATGCAGGCCGTGAGCAGTAGAGCTAAAAACTTACATCATTTGCTGCATGACTGGCTAGGATAGCTGACCCAAGTTTGCCTTGACTGGCATACTTTCCATCTACACTGTAAAAGATGATTATATATACAATAAAACATCATTAATCCAGACTTTCCACTCATTTGGACTGGTGCAATGTCCTCTGTGCCTAAACTGGTTCTTCATATTATTTTATCCAAAAATCATTCACCAAGACAAAATGTTTTGCATAGATTTTGAATAATCAATGTCTGGCTGTATCTACTAATATAAAACGTGAAAGTCATATTTTGCTTATCTTTTTATCACATGTGCGAAACAAACAACAAGCTCAGAATATTCTAATAATAATAATAATAATAATAATAATAATAATAATAATAATAATAATAAAAATAATAATAATAATAATAATAGAATTATGCTTTACTTATAGAAGATAGCTCAATTTGTCCAAATCTATTTACTACTTATATCCTAATTATGAATTCTGAATATTAAATAGGGGGCTGAATCTTATATATTTATCCTTGTTACATATCCAGGAAGACACATGTACTTCACTGACACAAAAGGTATATGTAGATATATGGTATATGTAGATATATTTTGTTGCAGTATTTACACCTACTGTATGGCTTAAAAGTTTGTGAAATACAATAATACATCAGAATATAAAGATGTATAAACATTTTGAAGAAACTGTCATCAGCCAGCTCTGACACAGGGCGTGCAACAGAGATTTTGTTGTGGATTACATGTTAACTTAAATGTTTGAGCCAAAGTTTGTTTCAATGGAAAAAAGTTATTTTGAAGTATTTGTCAAACTAAACAAAATCCCAAATCCTGTCAACAGGAATTTCTTGTAACCTTGAATTTTAATCCCATGAATACTTGGATGAAAATATTGTTGATCCATTCAGATGATGTCACTGGTAGTCATGCTGAGAACAGATGCTAGATTTTACTATGAATTATAAAGGGTCTATGGCAGTCAAAGTAAATTCTTTCAGTCTCAATAAATTATCATGACACATATATTAACAGAAAAGCTTGCAGTACGATCTCTGTACTTGCAGTACGATCTCTGTACTTGCAGTACGATCTCTGTACTTGCAGTACGATCTCTGTACTTGCAGTACGATCTCTGTTTTTGTCTATACACTGGGGTGAAATAATGAACCTTCAAAGTTGGTTGAGAGCTCTCAACACAAAGGGAGCTAACACTTCAGATATAAATAACAATGATAACACTGACAATGAATATGGTACTAATCATACTGAGGGGAATGATAGCAATGAATATGAATAATGAATATGGTACTTATCATACTGAGGGGAATGATAACATTGACTATGGATGTAAGAGAATGAATGGAGAACACAACGACACCTTTGTTATGACTTCATGATAATTCATTGCAGTCAAAACCCTAAAAAAATGAGAGAAATTTTCTCTTGACAGCTACATACTATTTATAGGCATGCACAGCTACTGCAAATGTAACTGTTGGTGAACCTGCTCCGCCAGTCTGACCCCCTACATCTGAAATCAAAGGAAGAATAAAGAAATGATAGATTTTATTTAGGTAGATGACCATTTCAAGTGGTCTAAACTAGAACTATTAACGATTGGTGCATCACAAAGGGCCCCAAACAGATAAACTTTGTGGAAACAAAAGGGGTCATATTAAACAATAATGGGCCATAACTCTACAAAATGATAATGTTAAATGCTGGAATCAAACTGATACAGGAGTTCAACATTTGATGCTACACACAAAATTCCCTTAAAATACTGGATAATGATCTTGTGCTAAAACCAAAGTTGGAAAAAATGGGCAATCACTCCACTGATTAATGATACTGCAAACCCATCTTTGATCACATCAGTATAAAACAGCACACCACATCTGGTTTGCTATGGAAACCAAAGTATAGCAAGACTGGCAATCAGGAGCTACAAGTCTAGAAATCGATAACAGTGAATGCTGGAAATAAAACTCATGCAAGTCTCATCAATATAAAGCTGCATGTCAAGTTTAGTCAAAATTTAATAATCCTTAGAAAAGTTAGGCTGGGAACCTAAAGTTAGGAAAATGTGCAATTTATGGCCAGAACTCCTGTAAATGATGATGAGGAACAGTGCTGTAGCTAGCAGTTTCTTATAGAGGGGAGGGGCAGTGGGACACTTTAGCTAAAGAGGCATTTTTGTTACAGGAAGGGGCACTTTTTGTAACAAAAGGGTATTATTTCTTTAATTTAGAATGTTATCGTTTTGAGAGCAGAAACAGACAAAAGCACATTTATGTGATCATTCTATATGAAATAAACAGAAAAATAAGTGAAATAAATAGAAAATACTGAAGATAGGAGAGGAAGGGCTCTTGGAGGGCAGAGATGAGGGACCTGAATGGGGTGGTAAATGCCCCTCTATATCCATCTAGCTGGGGCACTGTGGACTATCATAAATCTGAATAATTCAAGATCTCATTAATATCGATTTGCATGCCAAATTTGATTGAAATTCAAAGATCCGTATAAAGTAACGCTGTGGAAACCTAAGTTAAGCAGACAGGTAATAAGGGGCCATAACTCCTGTTAACGATGTCATAGAAAGATTGAAATGAAAATAATTTTAGGTCTGATTAATATGTAGCTGCGTGTCAAATCAAACTGAAATACATCAATCTTCAGTAAAGTTATGCTGCTGAAACCAATGTTAGGATGATGACTATAAGGGGTCATAAACTCCTACAAATGATGTCACGGAATACTGGATAGCAAATTTGTTCAAGGTCTTATCAATATAAAGCTGAATCTTAAATTGGGTTGAAATGCAACCATTCACACTAAAGTCATCTTGCGGAAACCAAAGTTAGCAGGTGGGGCAATCAGGAAGCCATAACTCTTGGATGCATGTAAATATATATGCAAATAATTAAAGTTATCAAAAGAGATATAGCTAATAGTGCATGTAGATAGATATGTAGATTAAAAAAATGTGAAGGGTCTGAATTGACAGCTGAAGAACAGAATGCACAGATAGTTAGAAGATCAAAGAAAGACTGACAGACAGATAGACAGATAGATAGATAGATAGATAGATTTATAAGATATCTGATGATAGCTAATTTTACAAGTCAAGCACATGTGCAATATATATGTACAGCACAATTTACTAATAGAGGGTAAATGTAAATGAATGAAGAGAGAGAAATGGTTAGGTAACAAATCTTGAACTAAAACATTAAATATAACAACTGCACTTTGAGAGAAATCCATGTGGCTAATAATTAGAGATGAGTGCCTTTTATTTTCAAACACACATGTAACAGAAATCTCATGAGTTATGTCATTAAAAATGATCACCTGGTCAATTTTAAATCATAGACGTGTATCAAAACAATCTTTAACAAGCCGACTTTTGAGAGGTGACAAGATCGGCACATTTAATTTGACCCGAAAGTAGGCCAATCAGTTTCATTTATAAGAGAGCAGCCTACTCACCCTGTGGCTAGGTTAGGACTTGAAAGTCGGCAAATCCAGTGTACTTACAAATATTTAGATTAACATGCAACTAAAAAAAGTTAAAATATAAAAAGCAATTATTCACATTATCATGTCTGTACGAGAAAATACAAGACTGACCTTGACACTGACAACAAGATGGAAGTGATGGCCTTTGACAATGTATGGCGAAATAAAGGATCAATAGCAGTGCTAGAAAATTTGGATAGTCTGATGTCCAGGGCCCCTCTAATTCTATATCGGGCCCTTCCCATTTTCTAACTAAGTTGCCCATCAGGTTTGTCAAAAGACCTTGAGCAACGAAATACTACATTTTTATCTTAAACTTTTGGAAAGTCGCTAGTAACCTGATTAACATTTAGCCCCTGCTGAAGCCCTGTTTGTAGGTCCCTCACACATAGGAATATCATCTGCCCACTTGTATACAAAGCCATAAGCTTGTTTACAAAGCAAAGCACATGACCTAACACTATTATTTCTGCTCTCCGTATTTCACTGGCTACCTATAATTAGTGCTCAGTTCTCTTTCATGAATTATAATGAGCTGCAAGGATTTCTTACTTTGTTCACTCTTATTTCCTGTAACACATCACTGGGTTCAATGAATGTATATCAGTTCCTGTGTGACACTTCAGCTAACCAAGGGAATTACTGACTATTCAAAGCACTCATGAGCATCCTTTACAATTAAAACAATAGTGATCATTACTTTAATCCATTTGGTGCACATAAGTTCTGGTCGCTGATTCCATTGACATAAAGCATGGGTAGACCCGTATCTTTTTTAATTCTTATGAGTCCACTGCATTGTGACATTGTGAAACTTAAAACTATTTCTCTGAAACAATGAAATTAGTTCTGATGGAAATAAAAATAACAGCAATATATAAACCATAGCTCCATGACTTCATTTTAAAAAAAAACTTCAATCATGTTTAGAGTTTTGAAGCGTTCATGTTGATGGTCAGACAAAGAAACTACCCAAGTACAGGGTAAAAGAAGCAGAATGGACGATTTGAGGCAAGTAGAATGAGTCTGGGCAAATAATTTTGTTTAAAGCTACTTGCTTTGGTTCAGTGTTGGAAACAAGTTTTTTTGAGCACTGGATAGATGAATGAACTATGAGCATTTATGTAACAGAAGCAAGTGCTACATACAGACACTAAATAAAAGTGCCAATATATGTACTGTGGAAAGTTCGCAGAGTATAAAGCTTGCAGAACATAAAGCAGTATTAATTGAACACAACCTTTCTCTCTCCCCATTTATTTTACTTGCCCATGAGCAAGCAATTGGCAAACTTGAGCCTTCCCGAGCCTAATTTGAGCTTGTCCCAGATGTTGGGCAAGTGGATTTGTCCAGCCCTGCATGAACTCTAGAATATTTTGTAAACAAATCTGAAATTTTCATGAAAAATATGGAATTTTATCAGCATATTAGTCTTCCTAACTTATTTTTTGCTTAATGTCATATTAATCATTTGATACAGCCAATTAAACAGCAATATTAAAACTTTACAAAATTCTGTATATTTAGTTAGAGGCATATCTTAACATGCTCTATCTCATTTTCCATGATTTAATAGTTTTAAAACTTTTTGCAAACAATTTTATGTTAAAGACATTATAATAAAAATAACAGTATTTCATAGAAGTTTTTTAATGAATACTTTCATGACTGTTTTACAAACAATGTTTTTGAATATTCCAATGTACTCCTTAGGAGTTAACCTAACATGTATATATTCACACGGAAAGTTAACCCACAGCAGCCTAAACAGGAAGTAAAATGGCCACTATACATCGACTGAACAACAATCTCATGTCATGAGTGCAGGAATGACCTACTAAATCTTCCATCAAGTCTACATTACAATGGAGGCCTCCATTGTCATAGTCAAATTATCTATGCATGAAATCAATGCACCTTCAGAAATCAAAGGAAACCATTTGAGGGAAATTTACAAGGATAGACATTTTATTGCAAAAGGTAATTAATAGTTTTTGAGTTTAATTTGAGACTTGAGACATGAAGAATCATAGGGCACTGGCTTTCCACACAGGTTCTATTCTAGACCTGAAAATTACAGGGAGAAATTCCCACCTTCATTTGAAAAACAGAGTAATTTGAAGAATACAGAAGGGATTTAATGAAGAAATAAGGGAAGGAAGGGCTTGAAACTATAATACACAATTTTCATGCATTTGATTTACTTTTCAGTGTGATTTTTTTTTAATCAGATAAAATTATGAATCCCACAATAATGTGTCCTAGAAAACGTCCTGTCTACATGCACTATTGCATGACATTTTATATATATATACAGTCAAACCTGTTCTAACGATCAACTTTACTCAGCGGTCACCTGTTCACAATGGCAATTCTAATTCATCCCCCCCCTAGCAAATTTCCTATATAAATGTCCTGTATGTAATGGTCACCTGCCTTCCACAGTCAGTGGCCAGGTACAATGGTTTCTCCCTGCCTTCAGCGGTCACTGGAGCATATCTACAGTGACTGCACAGTCTACGCAAACTGAATTTTTGCTTCATGAGGAAGGCATTGTTTAGATAATGGGATATCATGTAAATTGATGCGCAAACATTTCTTATCTCGCTTGTACTCATAACTCCAGTCACGTTGACTGTAACTAAAAGGTGTCAATATGTCAAATTAGAAAGCGAGGCAGTTTTTATCATTAGGGTAGAAGGTTGAAGCAATTCTCTTGCTGGATGCTGGGAAAAGTAGTCGTGCTATCGCAGCAGAAATGTGCCAGTATGACAGGTATAGTTCAATATCTTCATCTATTTGCCTGTGAATTAAAGCACTCTCTGAAGAAAAACTTTGTCTTTGAGAAGATATACAAGTTACATCCCTTTTCAATAAGGTCAGGGGGGTCATTCAATATTTAAAACCTGTCTGTAAAGTCACGCGAAGTTTCAGTTCATGGGTCACAAAAAATAGCCATATACGGCTTCTTTGGATTCCGTATTCATCACAAGCTTCTCACGTAAGCTGACTGTCTTTTGATCTCAGCGATTTGAGCAACTGACTTGTCCAGATGTCATTTTAAAAATGTGAACATCTGTTTCCAACTGAAACTTATACAAGTTGGCTGACGAAAGAATCAGTCCTCTGTTTTACAGTCATATGTAAGCTGTAAGTAGGTAGTGTTATTAATTTTTTGTCATGGTTCACAAAACAAACTAATATCAGTGATTATTTTAAGTCAGTGATGATTTAATTTATAGGATGGATTAAAGTGAACAGAATACAGTAATCTTGTGTGGAACATAAATTTAGGAGAGAACAATGTATTTGAGTATTTTATGATTTTGATGAATAGTGCACATAAAACAATACTGATAATGTACTACTAATACTACTACTAATAATGATATTGATATTCGGTATATGGTATTTGTTAAAATTAAAAATTTTAAAAGGTGAACCTGTGTACCATGGCCAGTTTTGCCTTTTAATGGGTGGCCACTGTTGATAGGTTTGACTATATATATATATATACACTCACACACATTTTATAAGCTTAACAAGACAAAAATTTATGGGAAAAAAATATGTAGGGAACTGTGATAAAAACCCAGAAATTACCCAGGAAATCTGAAATTATCACATTCATACTCTGCAGATAAATTATAGTGGTGTAATCAATTACTCATGATCACTTTGCTAATTTAACACTAATGCAATACATTATTGATTAAAGCAATGAATAGGTACACTACTAATTTACAATAACTTTTCAATGCTGGATCCAGCAGAGGAATGAGGATGTTCAATTGACCCCCCCCTGTTTTCTCCATATTCTTTGTCCGGATTAGTACAGCTGCAGTACACTTTCCAATGAAAAACTGAGATAATTGGCCTCTGCCATTGTTATCAACTAAGTACATGTAGCTTGCATACAGACATACCTGTTTTCTTGGGCTGTTTTGGTGCTGTATATGTCAAAGACTCATTACCCCCTTGACTGCTGGCCTTGTCAAGACCAAACAGGCTACCTAGTTTGGAGCTGAAACAAAAGTGAGATAGTCATACAAGAAATCTGGATGAAATGTGCACATATAATTGTGGCTGTATGTGCTCACTCATGAACTGTTGGATCATAAATACAAATAAATGTAAAATAAATTCACAAATGGATCCTGAAAATGTTATGCCATTTGCTACTGATGTGGCTACAATGAATATGAAATGATATTTTATTTATCTTTTATTTTTTTAATTATCAAAACATGTTTTCTTTGTCCAAACAAACTTATTACCCCATAAAATGATAACAAGAGTGCCTTGAAGGAGCTGATGCTCTACAAGCCAAAAAGAATATCCAGGAATCCAAGATAAGACCATTTCTTATTTTAAACGGCGAGTGTTGAAACCTTCTCTAATATTCGTAAGCAATAAAAAGATTTTCAGGATGGTTGTCATGGTGACCATATTGAATGTAAAATCAGCACCATTTTCATTTAGGAACAACTAGACATCATATAAGAAGTCTTTAGCTGAAAACCCTATGTCAATATGACCATCTATTCAGAAGGAGTAGTGACAGCATGATTTTCAAGATGGCCATCGTAGTGGCCACATTGGATGTAATAGCAGCACCATTTTTATTTAGGAAAAACTAGATATCATAAGAAGTCTTTTGGTAAAACACCATGATGATATGACCATCCATTCAGAAGGAGTAGCAATAACAACATTTTCAAGATGGCCATGATGTGGCATACTGGATTTAAGATTGGCATAATTTTAATTTAGGACCAAGCAGACACCATAAGAAGTCTTCTGGCGAATTCCCCTATGTCAATGATTATACATATTTGTTTCAGGAAAAAAAATGAACCCCTAGTTCAACCTACTTTGCCATTCCTCGGCTACCATCAATCTACGACCAACTGAAATGATTGTCAACAGATTTTGAAAAACATAACCACTTGATTGTGCCTGCATTGACTTCAGTCTCACTTGATTGTGCCTGCATTGACTTCAGTCTCACTTGACTGTGCCTGCATTGACTTCAGTCTCACTTGATTGTGCCTGCATTGACTTCAGTCTCACTTGACTGTGCCTGCATTGACTTCAGTCTCACTTGACTGTGCCTGCATTGACTTCAGTCTCACTTGATTGTGCCTGCATTGACTTCAGTCTCACTTGATTGTGCCTGCATTGACTTCAGTCTCACTTGACTGTGCCTGCATTGACTTCAGTCTCACTTGATTGTGCCTGCATTGACTTCAGTCTCACTTGATTGTGCCTGCATTGACTTCAGTCTCACTTGACTGTGCCTGCATTGACTTCAGTCTCACTTGACTGTGCCTGCATTGACTTCAGTCTCACTTGATTGTGCCTGCATTGACTTCAGTCTCACTTGATTGTGCGTGCATAGACTTCAGTCTCACTTGATTGTGCCTGCATTGACTTCAGTCTCACTTGATTGTGCCTGCATTGACTTCAGTCTCACTTGATTGTGCCTGCATTGACTTCAGTCTCACTTGATTGTGCGTGCATAGACTTCAGTCTCACTTGACTGTGCCTGCATTGACTTCAGTCTCACTTGATTGTGCCTGCATTGACTTCAGTCTCACTTGATTGTGCCTGCATTGACTTCAGTCTCACTTGATTGTGCGTGCATAGACTTCAGTCAAGAAAAAGGTATCAACATAAGTATAGTATGATTAAAGCAACTAGACTCAAAACTGTGCTCTCAGGAACCCGAGCTTCTGGGTCAAATACACGTGAGGATGCACATTCTCTCTGTGTAATGTGTCCCTGTGAGTCACCTCACTTTCCCCCGTAATGCTCCACTTTTTATATTTTGGTCAGCCATGGCCAATCTGCAGAATAGCTGATGGCTAGATTTGGGTAAACAGGCATAAAGCCTCAGTGAATAATTAACAGTTAATCCTTCTATGATGTGATGACTTCAAAGAAACTGATGTTCTATATAACATGTATGTAAGCACTTGCGATTGTTCAGAAAATAAACAATGCCCTCAGTTGTTTTAACAGTGTTTAAATTGGTGATGATGCGCATACATGTGACAGAACCAAGGCATCAAACCAGTAGATTTAAAAATTTTGGTCAGTAGATTGGCGTCTAAACCAGTAGATTTGTTATCGACATAAATTTTACGAGTTTTGAGGGAATTGAAAAAAAACGTGCATTTTTTTGCGATAATATGTTATCTCTTCATACCATAATAAAACAGCAAGTTTTGAACATGAATCAATTTCTCGTGGATAATGTTATATTAATAATTAATTCATTAATTCATACAAGTCAGTGTATTGTCAATTTAATGAAAAAGGAAGAGTTGTATAACTCATAGTTCAATGCAAAGATTTATTAAATAAAATTCACAAGCATATTTAGTTTCTTTCACAAGATCATTGACTGGTGACCACTGATAACATTCATTTTATTATTAAGCTTCACATGTAATAGGCTCTCACTAGTTTTCTGGTCCAGATTTCCCCTTGAATCACTTTGTTTTGCCAAAAATGGAGAATGTCCTCTATGTAGCAGAATTAGATGTGGCATTGACAAAACAACCACGTGCAGCCTGCAAAGAAGTTCAAACTTTAGTTTTCCTGTGTCTGGGTTTTTAAGGCTGCTGACAGATCTCCAATACTCCACCAAGCTAAGTTCACCCCAAGGAGTAAGTTCATGAGTTGGACTTATGATGTATTCCTGAACCTCATATTTCTTAGCCGGTGGTTTTTCATCATTTGGAGAAAGCACATTTTGGCATTTTGACATGATTTGAGCTAAACAATATATCAGCTGCCCTAAAATATTCCTCTAAAAACATCTTGAACAATGGAATAACAATTAAACAATACAAAAAATCAAAATACTTTCTCAAGTGTTTCTGCCAAGAATGCGAAACGTATGTAAACCATGAAAGTAATCAAAGCTTTGTAAAAGTTTGAGTTGGACCATACTGTCAAATCATTAATAAGCAATAATAATAATAATGATAACTGCCACTTCAGTATGTGTGATTTAGACTAGGGCACAACAGTATCAGTAGACACTTTTTCCAAGAGTGCAGAAAAGTACTTTGACTTGTAAAAATGAGTCAGCAAAACCGGTTTTCATTTTTCGGGAAACAGACTTGCGATGAAAATGAGACTAATGGTCATAAAAGGCAAAAAACGGATGAAAGTGAGAGCACGAGTGAAGACAACAAAGAAAACTCTAACTCGAAATGTATATGTAATGCTGACTCCGTCTTGACTATGGCAAAGGATGCTGACAAAAATGGTGGCAGAACTATGAAGGTGAGAACTTAAAGACCTGAGTGAGAGAAGCAGTTCTCATGCTTTAAAACAGTAGAATCAGATGGTACATTAAAAGCAGTTTCTGAGTGGTATAAGACTGCTGGAAAGCAAAATCCTTTCATTTGAATGGATATACTAACTTGTAGCATCCTGTACTTGAAGACTTAGACAACCAGAATGCCACACAACATTTGTTAAGTCAAAGAACAGTAAAAGTAAAGAAACTAACTCATTTGAAAAACTAGTTTGCAGATGGTAGAGTGCAATATGATATAAAGATTTTTTGACAATTACTGAAACATAGTTTCTCTCTAATATGATATTATGAGGCTGAAAATTTAATCCAGATATGTATACAATAATGATCATGTACTTTTTCATTTTCCTTTCAATCCTTTTGAAAGTGATCGACTCGTTAGTTTATGCCAGGGGCTCTCAGAAATAGGATGGGGACTCCTGAACTCCATGAGTGAAGAGTCCAGGACTCCTCATCCTGAAACTCTTTTGAGAGCCCTGCCAACCATGTGATATATCCTACAAAATCTGGCCTCCACTTCCCCTGACAATGCGGTTGGAAGAGAGCTACATGATTTCGACAGCAGCATCATACATAACTGGGTCGACGCCTCACACTGTAACTATATTTGTGAGACCCCAAGAGCATCATTTTCAGCAGGGACAAAATAAAATTCAAGTAAAAACGGGACGTTTTATCAGCAGAAGATCAGAAATAAGTATGTTCTTAACAAATGGGAGGCAGGGATTTCATTAAGGTGATCCTCGGGGTCAGAAAATATACCCCAATCAGTGTAAATGGGCCAGATCTCAATAAAACATATTTCAGAAAACCCAATTAATTTATTTTCTGAAAAATTTGTTTCTAATTGATTTAATTTCCCCTGTAAAATGTTGGGCCCAGGCCCTATTCCCATCACTCATGAAAAATCTCATGAAACGATCATGATGCGTACCAGCACCAACTTTAAGCAAGAGTCACACCCCCTGTGCAGCATATCACACTTTAGAGAACACCCCCCAAGGGTGACAGTATTCCAAACTGACGTTCAAGTGTACATGTTCATTTGAAACTTTACCCTCCAGAAGACGACAGGAAATCTTGATCATCGTCATCAGCATTGAAAAACATGCCGGGAATATTATCTCAGACAATAAATTCGTATAATTCCCCCGGTGGTCACCACCCGGAAATCATAAGATGTTGATATCTATAGCAGAGCTGGCACATCGAGACTTTATACGCATTTCGTGAAAACTGCAAAATAATTACATGCACCATTTTAGTGAAAATATTTTGCAGACAACTCATTGATTTAAAATTTCATACACGTGCCATATCTAGAACTGTTTTCATAATTGAATTAGCTGTAGATTTTATAATACGTACTTCCGACTAGGCCCAACATTGGAATAAGAAATATGTTAACCCGGTTCATACGCCGAAATGTTACTCTAATCAACTGCACTGACAGAAATCGGTATAGCATGTCATAACAAATTAAGAACTCCCTACCTAGACCACCAAATATCACCCGTTCCCTATTTTCATGCAAATAGGGTTCTCGATGCACTGTAAGATCGTAAGATAGATTTGCTGAAGGGGCCAGAGGAGCTTATTTAATGTACATATTTTTTTTTAAAAAAAAAACATACTGCTTCTATATTCAATATTTAACATAAAAAAGTAGAGGGCTCATTTTATTGGAAAAGCTTTGAGGGTGCATTGGTGAAATGTTTTTGGACATTTAAGCGAATTTTGTTGGAAAATAAGAGGTAAAATATGAATCTTTAATTTGCATAGAAAATTTCCATCATGGTTTTTATTTGAAAACCACTTTACAAAATGTATATGCAAGATGCATGAAGAAAATGCATATTTATAAGCTTAAAGTATATTGAAAATGCATTGCTACCAATTTTAACTCAATAATTTATTTCATTTACTCATTTTGATACATTAAACATTGAAAGTCAAGGTTAATTTAAAAGTAGCAAAAATAGATCTTTCTCATTGACATTATCAGTAGTTATATGAAACACTCTAGGGCTCTACCGGAATTTAACATTGAGTAAGGGTCACTCTGGGTGTCTACGGAAAACTTTCTGTGGCTCTATGGAATTTAACATGAGGGGGAAAATCTAGGGCTCTACCGGAATTTAACATTGAGGGTCAGTCTGGGCGTCTACGGAAAAATTTATAGGTCTCTACGGAAATTTAACATGTGGGGGACACTCTAGGACTCTGCGAGAAATGAAGATGATGGGGACTCTACGGGAAATGCACATTACGGAAAATGTAATGTTAACATTTTTGATATACAATGCCCCCCCCCCCGACTTTCCATCAATCGCTTTTTGACTCCAATCCAACACACACGCAACTATCCAGCACCCGCTTTTTTTAATTACCCCCCCCCATCCATTACCAGCTTTTTTATTACAATCCAACACACACCCTTACTATCCACCACACACTTTTTGATATACTATCCACACACACACACCCTACTATCTGACGAAAAGGGTAGGAGTCTTTATATACACGCTATACTTACGTACATACAAACATACTAGGTGTATTTATCGACACACTATACCCTCACACAAACATACTATACTATCACACATGCAGGCAAGAGTAGGAGTATTTATAGGCACACTATACCCACATATAAACATAAGAGAGAGTTAAAGGGTTTTATGTTTTTGTGATAAAGATAGACATAGACATGCACAAACATAAACAAACATACAAAAATCGGCAATAATTTGGAGCAGTAGCTCTCTTTTCTAGATATCTGGGTGGCCCTGAACAGGGCAGTTTTGATTATTATAGATACCTAGTGTTCGCACCTCCCGGGTCGAGCTCCGCAGGCAGCACATCTACTCAATCTATCCCCACCATGTGGATTGAAGGAGACAGGTAGGGAAGAGTGAGGATGATTTGCATCACTTTACAATCCACTGCTTCAGGGACTATTGATTGCTGTCTCTTTTATTGTGGTTGTTGCTTTTGCAGCTTCATATCCCAGTCTTCTTCTTTAGTCGGTTGGGGGGGGGGGGGGGCTCCACCACTCCTCTTCCATCTCCATTTCCCAGTCTTCAGTCGGGGGTGGGGGGTCCTACTCCTCCTCCGCTGTTGGGATAGTCTTGAAGCCCTCACCATAGGTCTCACGAATCAGCAGATGCGCGTGTGTGACACTTTAACAATAGTATTGTCAGTTATTACCTCTTTTGTCGTCTCAACAAATCGTTTTCCCTGATGTTTCCACTTCTTCTGTCTTTTACGACTTCATTTTCTAACATCGAGGGGACAATTTGTTTCGACAATTTAAAATGAGTCTTGAGCTTCTTAAACAATCTTCTGCCTGTCTGGAACTCTTTGTGCTGATCCAGGAGGCGCTTAATAGATTCTATGGGTATTACGGTATGGCTTAGTTGTCCGGTCCTATTTCCGCTTATATTGCTTCTTTGTCGAGTTGACGATGGGTGGCAAGACTGGTGAACGCACCGCTTTATGTGGCAGAAGCACAGACGTGAAGAAATACACTCCTCCAATTCGGTACGCGGACGTGAAAGAAAACATTGTTTTTATACATAGATCGATAGAGAGAATGTGAAAGAGCATGTTAACGCAATTTTTTGGGGGTGGGGGTGGGGTAAAAATTAAACAAGACAACACCATTTTTTTCCTCCAAAATGAACATATTTAATAATAATAAGAAACTTCTATAACTCAAACATGAATACAAGCTGACCCATTAAATATGAACGTATTTACAAGGTTGACAACGTTGTGGAGTCAGATTCGACTTCCAATGATCTAGTATACTGTCATTTTGCCCCTGATGCAAACTACGTTCTGAGTAAAAAAAAACAGATAGCCATTATGTTCACAAAACCATCTTTCTATTTTATCATCGTTTCTAGAGTACTCACGATCAAAACAATTCACTAAATGTTCTAAATGAAATCCAAGACTGCGTTGATGAAGAAAATACACACAATATTGTTCACATACAATGGAATCTGATCCTTGTAATATCATATTACTGAATTGAGTAGATACAGCATTTCTTCTCACAAAGTCAATGATGTCGTCTTCCAGAGAAGCTAGTCCATAAGAATACAAATATTCCTCACTGTGGTTGTTTCAAAGTAGACGGCTATCCAATAGGTTCCTGGTCGATGACTGTCGTCTGTGTTGATGACAACGGCCTGAACGGCTTTAGGTTTTCGATGTGGAAGTTCATCTTTATGACACACCACTGGATTCCAAGAAGCTGTGTACGAATTGTGAGTCAAAGGTAATGAAGTTCCCAGGTATTCTTTTTTCTTATTTTCACAGGTAATGATAAGTCGTCAGTTCACACCTGACTTTTTCCTTGAAATATGTCCAGTATGAACGAGTAGTGTCCGTACTCTGTTACAAGAGAGCTTCGATGCGGTTCGTCTCCAGAGAAGTCAATGGAGGTTAGGAATGGTCACGCAGGTCTATATACACTTTTCCAAACTCTTCTCTTCTGGGTCCATGCTTCTTCCAGATACTCTTCCAAGTTGTCTTCTGAACTCGTCATCAAACATTTGTCGTGTTGTTTCTGAGTAGGATGATTGATTTGACATTCATAACAATGTTCCCTGACTAGATATGTTATTCTTTCAACCAAGTCATGAGCAAAGCAGGAGACTAAATGTTTTTCTTGTTCTGGCCATCTTGACATCATGACTGAATTTTTATCTTCTACATCACTTGTAGTTTGTGACTGCTATTGTTGCTCTGGAGAAGAAGTAAAAAAAAAAAAAAAAAAAAAAAAAAAAACAAACAAACAAACAAACAAGCAAACAAACCACGAAAGCATCATCTTCGCCTATTTCCATACTTTCGTGTTCCATATTTTCTTTTTTCTTGTACTAGTCTAGGATCACTTCTCTCAAACTGTTGATTTCCAGAGTTTGGTCAAATTCTGCATACAAGATGACATTCACTGTGCTCATCAGAGCTACTGCAAACTGAAGTTCTACACGAAGTTGGCCCTATTTTACAGGGTGGAAATGTCTCTTGTCGCTGCCTTGGTCTGGAGTGAAATCAAATCCCAACGAAAGTATATCCTCCTGCATAATCGTCGTACGAATACGATGACTACTGTTGGAACCTAACTGTCAAGTGGCTTCAAACAGAGTAAAGAAAGATCTCAAGTAATTTTTCTGGGCAAAGTTAGGTTTAAAAGAAAGTTCTAGCACACAATTTCTGGCCATCTCGGATGACTTCTATCTTGGACACATTGAAGATTTGGAACTCAAAAGGATTTTCATCGACGACTCCGTTGACAGGCGCATTGCTGAGGATGCTGATGAGCAAATGTTTTGGTAGCTGTCCTTGGAAAACATGATCTTCGATCCTGGATCGGAGTCCAGAGGCAATGGTGAAGGTATTCAATTCCACTCGTCGTAGAGGATTCTTGGCTCTCATTCTGCTCATAGTTTGACTGATGTCGTCTCCCACTTTAGGTAAGACTTCCACACGGCGCACGTACAGTCTGGCTTCTTCGATGTTCGTTTTGTACTCGTAAGCATTAACCATCAAATGAAACACGGTACTACTTCGATTCAGTCTCAGGCGTACATCCACGGCATTAAATAAATTCTTGTCTTGCAACCACATGTCCAAATGCAAACGATCCATCAGTTCTAAACTGAGTCCTTGTTTGATTTTCTTTTGGCGGTCGTTAAATCCAATATTGTGAGGATCGTCATCCGCAGTCAACTCTCTGTCGTTGAATTTGTCCAAAGTGTCAGGTTTCCATACAACGGCGGTGTCCAGATGAGTGTTCTTGACTTTTTTTCCGTACGTCAAGAAATTTTCCAATTACGCTCGATAAGGGTAAGTATCCATGCTGCCGTTCATCAGTTTGGTATTCAAGTACAAATCCACTTCGCCGAATGCATAAAATTGTTGACGGGAGCACCTCTGGCATTGGCGCCTGGATTAGCGTTATCCACTTTGAGAACTTTGACTTTCAGGTACAACTAACTGTTATTCAGATCGATGTCACCTTCAGTTTTGTCGTTCGATTTCAAATTCGATGGGTACTGAGGTGGTCAAAGACGACGGAGGATGAAATTCTAACCGTTGGTATTCTTGCATCGTCATCATCGTCGGTTGTGTGGTAAACATATCGAGTTCTGACTTGGAACATTCGCAAGAATTGGAGTGCATCATTTTCCTTTTTTTCAGCTAGTAATTAAAAACGTCAAATTCTCTGACAGGTGCTGTTCTTCTTTTCTTATTTTGTTTTGAAGGTGTTTATGAGATTTGAAGGGTTTTCGACGTCTCTTTCTGCCTTGTCCTTGCTGTGGCGTAGAGGAGGAAGTAATGCCTTGACTAAAAGTGTGGAGCGAATTTATAGGGGTGTCTCGGCGACCCAAAAGGTCTTTTCTAGTATGAAGCAAAACATTTTTGTCCTGCTTTCATGAAGGCTTCTTTAGGACGTTGTTTGTCGATGATAATGTTTTGGAGAAATTCTTTTCCTTGCGTCAAAGCCTCATCTTCTAAAGTAAGCAATCCTCGAGTCACCATCAGTTTTAAGACGGGTACTACCGTACGAAAAACTGATTTCAACATATCTCCTAAACCATGTCCTGGTTTTTGAGCGACTTCTTGGTACACAGGATACATCTGTTTTACAGTTCGCAAATCGTTTTCGAAAATGTAGTTTCACCGTGACTTTTCCTTTGGAGAATAGAATATTTTGTCCAAGATCTCCTTTTATACTAATATTGTCATGAAAAACTCGTCATTCGATTGTTGAACGTGTTGAATTTTGTCAATAATTTTGGAAGAAGTTAATTCTGGCGGTGTACTAAACTCGATCCAGACAGGAGACTTCAAACTGATGTGAGTGATGGATAGTTTCAAACGATCTTCATCTTTAACTTGACACTATCGTTTCAATGTATCTAACAATGATTATCATAAATCTGTAATGAAACTCGCTGCTTTCTTTAGTGCTACTTGAGACTCGAACTCTTTAAATATCACCGTTCGACATTTTCTGAAAGTCATTTTTTGGGTCTCTCAAATGTGAAAATAATCTTCAGGAGCTACCGAACGACTTTCTGTCTTGGTTGATCCTGACTCTCTTGGTCTTGTAGTTGAGGTAGATGGTGTTGTTTCAGGCTTACTCATGTCATCTTCAAAACCACTGGCATGCGCTTGTGCTAACACTTCACTTAGCGTATGAAGCGACACCGAAAGTCGTCGTCGTCGTCTCTTTGCATCTTCTGGTTTCTCTTCAGCAAGTTGTGATCGTTTCATCTTGATTCAAAATTTGATTTGACTAGGGTACACACTCTCTCCCTATATATATATATATATATATATATATATATATATATATATATATATATATATATATATATTGAGAGAGAGAGAGAGGGGGGCTTCCCATTGTAAGATAATATATTCATTCTTCAGCTTTCAGTCTGTGAAGATGGAAGAGATGGAAGAGTCAAAACAGATCGCCCTTCTCGTCAGAGATTTTTAGAGAGTCATTCGAAACTATACTTCCAATAAGACTTCGGACTACACCACTCAAGATAAAAGTCAAGATATTTGCTATGTGTGTCCAGAGAAAGGACACTAGGCTCTTAGAATGTCCACAACGTCAAAGAAAAGGAACCACTACTAAGGCAGGAGAAAAGAGAGACAAAAGTAAAGATACCTGTTATGAATGCCAATAAAAAGAACATTGGTCTTCAGAGTGTCCCAAGAAAAAAGAGAACAAGGAGGAGAAAGAGGAGCGTTCTTCAGAAACAGAAACACAAGAAGAAGATCACATACCCGTCAAGAAATTCAAGAAGGCAAGACAAAACGAAGAAATTGAAGAAGAGGAAGAACCCATATCAGTAAAGAAATTAAAAAACTCCTATTGACAAGGTATTATTACATTGTATGATATTGACATGGTATTATTTAATTATGATATTAACAATTAATTATTACACTATATAATATTGACAAGGCATTGTATGTTTTTCTTTCTTTCTTCTTCAAACCATAAGAACACAGGAGAAACGTGCCAAACCGTTACTAAAAGTTCTTGAAGTTAAGGACAACACATTAGATACAGTTGGTTCGCACATAATGCCTTCAGCTTTTATTTAGAGAGCAATCATTATCAGAAGGATATATTATTAGATTATATCTTTTGACAGAGAGAGAGGGCGCTGGCACGGAGACAATGAATCTCTCGTCAGTGATCAGGAAGAAGACCACTGCACGTGACATCATAGACAATCCTTGACGTTTGCTTGCTGACGGCAGTGTTCGGTTTCATTGTCATCTGGCATCTAATTAGAGATTGGGAAAGATTTAAAAAAAGCTAGACGTTTCTTGTAATAGTAGTTTTTTTATATACCTGCTGTCAAAAATATCCATTATTCTATAGACAGAAGAGGTCAATTCCCCATATATTCATTCATGAACAAAAGCAATAACATATAAGTAGTATAGGGTGGGTATCGAGGTACGGGTGGCACTTGGGGTACCATGGGAATTTAACACAGAGGGTGGCACTTGGGGTACCAACGGAAATTTAACATAGCGGGTGGCACTTGGGGTACCATGGGAAATTAACATTGGGGTCTATCGGGGTACCAACGAGAATGGAACATGGTGGGGCCTCTACGGGTACCAACGGGGGAAAAAAAAATAGAGAGAGAGAGAGAAGTAGGGCAATCATGGAAAATTAATCTTTTCTTGAAAAATGGGTGGCCCTCAAAAGGGCCGTTGGTTTTTTTTTTTTTGGTTTAACATAGACATCTCCTGGAGGGTCTTCTTTTTCGTGACCAAGGATTTAACAATCGGGAGCGACACACTCATTGCGGTCAGAGATGTCGGGGCTGTTTAGCGGACAAACCATGCCTTCCTGAACAACACGTCCATTGTGAAACCTGTCGACGCACTTTTGTCAGTCCCTCTTGCTACGAACAGCATCGCAAGACACAAGGACACCAACAAAAATGTGCTTGCGACTTATTGAAAATGTGCTCCACGTGTGGACAGCTGATTCGTACCAACGACCCCAAGAGACACGTTTGTGCTGGAAAGAAAAGATGCCGCTTTTGTCAGCAGATGGTGGATTATGATCATCAATGTTTCATGCAAAAGTACGACAATATAGAGAAGAAAGAATTAAAGAGCGATCAGAAGAACAAGACCCAAGTGAATTTCATCTTTTTTGATTTTGAATGCATGCAAGAAACGGGCATTCACATTCCCAATTTCTGCGTGGCTCATCGGGCTTGTGAGAAGTGCATCCAAGAATCTATTCATTTTCACTGTCCTCATTGTAGTAGGATTCCAGGAGGACGTGAAAAAATCTTTCGTGGTCCTAACACTTTGCCCCAGTTTGCTGAATGGATTTTAGACCCCATCGACGACACTTGGAGCGAAGAGGACATTCAACGCTACGGAGACTGTCATCGCTATGCGACCGTCATAGCTCACAATACGATGGACAATTTTTGTTAAAATATTATTCGCAACAAGGTACCGAACGCCCCATAGTCACCAAACTCATTTACATGAAAGTGGGACAAGTACAGTTCAAAGATTCCATAAGTTATTTGGCCATGCCTTTGAGTCGAATGCCAAAAACATTTGGCATGACAGAAATGGCCAAAGGATATTTTTCCCCACTTCTTCAATACGGAAGGCAATCAACACGCCGTGCTACCGCATTTGCCTGACGTGGACTGTTACGATCCCGACGGAATGCGACCCGAACAGCGAGAAGCCTTTCACGCTTGGTACCGCGCTCACCAGTCAGAACCGTTTGACTTCCAAGAAGAGATGCTCAAGTACTGTCGATCCGATGTGGACATTTTGCGCCGTTGCTGTGGAAAGTTTCGACAGTTATTTCTTGATCACGGAGACATCGATCCTTTGAAAGAAGCGTCCACTCTACCTAAAGCCTGTGCCTTAGTGTACACCAAAAACTTCATGCCCGAAAACGAACTAGCCATCATAGACTCCAACACGTCTCTCTTTAACAGTCGTCAGTACTCGGCCAAAGCTTTGCGTTGGCTCCATTACTTATGTCAAAAAGAAGACAAATGGATACAACATGCCAGAAACGGAGGGGGAGAAAAGAAGATTGGATCTTATTCCGTGGATGGATTTGATTTAGAAAACCCGCACACGGTGTACGAGTTTCAGGTTTGTTTGTTTCACGGATGCCCTACCTGTTTTCCTAAACGAGACCTGAAAAGTCCTTTTTCAAATTTCACCATGGAACAGTTGTACGAACGAACTTACCAACGACGACTCCACTTAGAAAGTCAAGGATACCAAGTGGTAGAAATGTGGGAGCACGAGTACGATTGCCGTTTGAAAACCGATCCTGAATTTAGGAGCATCACCGAAAGTTACGACGTGACCGACATCGAACCTTTGGATCCGCGCCACAGTTTGTTTGGAAGACGAACCAATGCCACTCGCTTGCTGTACGACGTAGACGAATCAAAAGGAGAAGAAATCAAATACATCGACGTGTGTTCATTGTATCCTTTGGTGTGCAAATATGCTCGATTTCCGACCGGACACCCTGAAATCTTGACCGAACACATCGACGTGGAACACATTCGTCAATACGAAGGATTGATCAAATGTAAAGTCTTACCCCCGACCGACTTGTACCATCCTATCTTACCTCACCATTGCCAAGGAAAACTGATGTTTCATTTATGCCGTACGTGTGCCGAAACGTGCAACCAAGATCACCCCTGTGACCACACGGAGGAAGAACGCGCTTTGACAGGAACGTGGGTCAGTGCGGAATTGTTTCGGGCACTGGATCGAGGATACCGCTTGTTGAAAGTGTACGAAATCTGGCACTTTCCAACCACAGCACAATACCAAAAGGACGACACTTCCCATCCAGGCATTTTCTCGCGGTACGTGAACCAATTTTTAAAACTCAAACAAGAATCCAGCGGCTATCCCTCGTGGTGTCAGACTCCAGAAGACCAAGTTCGATTCAAAGAAGAGTACCGTGACATCGAAGGCATCACTTTGGAAGACGTAGAAAAAAACGAAGGAAGAAGATCGTTTGCCAAAGTCATGCTCAATTGCTTGTGGGGAAAAATGGCACAACGTACGATCTTACCCAAGACGGAATACTTGACCGATCCCTATCTCTACTTTAAATTGGTGGACGACAAAAGTAAACTAGTCAAACACGTCGAAATTGTCCGTGATGATTTGATCTTAGTCAATTTTGAAGAAGAATTCAAGTTTGTAAAACCCGACCATTTTAGCAACGTAGTCATTGCAGCTTACGTGACCGCTCATGCTCGCTTGAAATTGTACGACGAAGCTTTAGAAGTCTTGGGAGATCGTGTCCTGTACTTTGACACCGACAGTTGTATCTACATCCATCGCCCCGGTTGCCCACATCCTACCATCCAAGGAGATCGTTTAGGAGTCTGGACGGACGAGCACCCTCAAGACACCATCCTGAGTTTTGCCAGCGGTGGCCCTAAAAATTACGGCTACCGATACCGAGACCCACAAGGCCAACTTCACACCCAATGTAAAGTCAAAGGATTAACCCAGAACTATCGAGCCAGTCAAGTGGTCAATTTTGAGGTTTTGAAAAATGCTTTGCTGGCGGGACAAGTGGAAGACTTTCGAGTGCAAACGTTAGAACCTCACAAGATCGTACGGTTACCTAATCACCAAATTGTCACTCGTCCTTTACAAAAAGTGTACCGAATCGTGTACCAAAAACGAGTGAGACATCCAGACCACACCACTTTGCCTTACGGACACGCCAATCTTCAGTATAAAAAAGGGACCACTTTCAAGCCTAACCATTCATTCTGACTTTCAACGTTGACCGAGCAAGATGAATAAGAATACTCATACCACCCACCCACCGAGTGAGAAATCTAGTGTGAACTCCAGGTGCCATCACGACTTGGAGTGCGATGCAGTGCCATGCGAGGAGACGGATTCCGTACGCTTTGGCATCAGCGATTCACACGATGAGACGGATGCCGTACGCTGTCAGTACTTGCCTTTAGTTGCTTCAGAAGAGTACGGGTACAATGAGCCGGATGCCAAGAAGAAGTAACATGTCGGATGATACTTTACAAGAATACATTCGTGGTTTACCTTTGGAGCTGCGAGAACGCATTTACCAGTATTTTGTCACCAACAAACCTAGTCTAGAAGACCGCATTCGTGATTTGCCTTTGAAGTTGCGAGAACGCATTTACGGAGAGTTTGTCCAGATCCAAGTGAAACGCAAACTCAAATTCATTCCTCGATTTGCGCACTACCGCGACTTCCACCGTATCAGAAGTCTGATTCTGAGGAGAAACTATCACAGCTATTGTGAAGAAAACAAAAGAGAGTTACTTCTTTCCAAGTCGGATACTTTACAAGAACACATTCGTGGTTTGCCTTTGGAGCTGCGAGAACGCATTTGCAAAGAGTTGTCCAGATACAAGTGAAACGCAAACTCAGAGTCATTCCTCGATTTGTAAACTATGCTTACTTTCACAGTATGAGAAGACTGATTCTGGGGAGAGACTATCATAGACACCTTGGAGTAGACTTTCACAAAAGATACCAACCTTAGGAACCTGGATATAAAAACTCACCACAAAAGATACCAACCTTGGGAACCTAGATATAAAAACCCACCATGACAGGACTGTGGTCTACACTTGTGAAACGTATTCCGTGGAAGGAAGTCAACGAGCGTGTTCAGACCTTAGAGGATTATAAACACTTGATACAAGAACTGTTTCCATTGAATTTTGGACGCTATGTCGTGTGTGTGTTAGTGACTGCATTTCTTGGATTTCGTTTTCCAGGACATTCGTTGTGGAGCATTTTTGAGGACCATTGTTTGTCTTGGATTATTTTGGAGGACCCGTGGTTGTTTTGAACTATTTTGATGAACCATAAAAAAACATGACCATTCATGCTTTATCGGTACACGAAAGACAAATTGTACTCAAAGTGTTGAGAGTGGTGATGAAGACGAGTGGGGTAGCTCCGTGTGAAGAAGACATTAGTCAAACTTTATCTACCCTTCACACGTTTCAAGAAGTGTGTATTGCAAGTGAGTTACACCAACAACTTTACGCTTGGAAAGATGTACGTGACTGGAGAAAAATTGGTTTCGATGCTTGGCTACAAGAAGTGGCCCAGTTTGCCAAAGACCTGGCACGTCACTAAGTTTACAAAAGTGAACCACTTGAAATCCAAGTCAAAAATGACCTTAGAAACAATCCTGGAAGAACCTGACACAGCAGAGAAAGACCACACCGTCGTCGTCCAAATACAACCCCCTGAGGAACACACCCCCTCCTTACCGTCAGAGACATTTCATTCTTCTACCACCACCACCAGAACAAAGACGAGCAGAAGAATACTACCGCCAGTGCCTGTGCCTTCCATTCCTAGGACAGTGTTTTGTTCTTGTTGTACATTGATTTGTTTATACAGAACTTTAATTCTTTTAGTGGTAGCCTTAATCTTGTACCTGACCATTTTTGCGGTATGCATTTTTGTCCTTCATGACTTGTAAAATATGTTTTCGTTGTGTTGTTTTACAAAAAAAATAAACGTGTTTGAAACGT
The DNA here is from genome assembly GCA_029931535.1 of Margaritifera margaritifera. NCBI lineage: Eukaryota > Metazoa > Mollusca > Bivalvia > Unionida > Margaritiferidae > Margaritifera > Margaritifera margaritifera. The sequence continues at coordinate 578,322 of JAQPZY010001256.1, read as the reverse complement.
ATGTCTTAGGTCTTTTGTCTTCTTCTCAAAAATCTTCCTACCTCAGTCATGGCTACATCTTCTTCTGCCTCGTCTGCCTATTCTACTTCCTCTGTGGTCAAAGTGATCGACGAAAAGTTAGATCGTCCAAGTTGGGAAGCTTTGTATATGCGCCATCCTTTTAACATGTTGATTGCTGGACCTAGTGGTTCAGGCAAAACCGAATTTGTCAAACGAGCGATCGAACACAAATCTCATCTGTTCGATCGTCCACCTCAACGCATCGTGTGGTGTTACTCTTTAAAGAGTGGCAATCGTCTTACACCTTACTTCGTGAAAGTCAAGGAGAAACCATTTCGTTTGTGGAAGGCATTCCTCGCGAAGACGATGGGATCGTGTCTGACGTGAGTCAAACACATCTGGTCATCTTCGACGACATGTTAGGAGAAGACGAAGAAGAAATTAAACTTTGGTTTACACGAAAAGGACACCATCGAAATGCCAGCATCATTTACATTACTCAAACTTTATTTCAACAAAGTAAAGCCCATCGTACCATCAGTCTCAACGCTCATTACGTGGTGTTATTTAAAAGATCCAGAGACAAATCTCAAGTGCAAGTGTTAGCCAAACAGTTAGGCACTCCTTGGTTGAATTATGCGTACGACGATGCCACTCAAACACCTCATGCGTATTTACTCATTGACTTAAAACCGACCACTCCCGACTATTTGAGATTTCGTACCCAATTGTTTCACCATTGGTGCCAAGAAGGAGGTCCTGTCATTTACAAATCCCCTTCAGCCACTCTCTAAAAAAAACTATAAAAACATCTACCGCGTCATTTCTGTCTCACAGTCTTCGAGATGACTTCCTTTCAAGCTCATCCTTCGTCTAAATTGATTCGTGCCTTGTATGGTATCAGTCGCAAAAAAATCCACAAGTCCGTGCTCATTTGTTAGAAGCTAGTCTCAAAGAAGTGTTACGATGGTTTACTTTGACGGCACGTCAATTACTGCAAGGCATCATTCACATCCCTCATCAAACTCAACGTTTTTTTCAAAAACATAAAGGGGCGTTGTCACAACTAGCCGATCCTAGAATCGATCCACGGATTAAAAAACAAATCATTTTAACCCCTGGAGGGAGCGGTTCTTTAGGAGGGGTCATGATTCGTTCACTTTTGAAATGGGATCCTTATGCCCAAGCCAAAAAACCCAAAAAACCAAAAAAGAAGAAAAGTTCCAAAAAGAAAGCCACAAAAAAAGAAAAGCCCTAAAAAGAAAGCCCCCAAGAAAAAGAAAAGTTCTGCCAAGAAGAAAACACCCACGACCACTGGCACCCGCAAGAGAGGTACTGCTGCCAGGACGCAAACGTACACCCGCAAGACACCACCGCGACAGCCAGCAGTGACGAGGTCTCCTCTTGCGTCCACATCATCTTCTTCACCTCCCTTCATGATGATGCCTGCCAAACCAGACTTAAGACAAGTGTTTCCTAATTTGATGCAAAAATGGAAACCCATTTCGAAAGTCGCCACTTCGGGACCACACATTTTTGTACCTTTGGATGAAATGGAAGGACGAAAACTGACTTTAGTACCTTACAAACGATGGATGGAATTCCATCGTTGGAACGAACAACGGATACCTCATTTACCACCCAATCCTAATCTCAACGAGATGTCACAGTTACAACAAGAATTACAAACGCTGATGGAACGAAGCGATTTGTCAGAAACAGAAAAATCGCAACGGTACGGTCAACTCTTACAACGTCTGCAACTCTTTCACCAAAAAGCTGTAGACGAAACAGCTCCACCCACTCTGAGAGATTTCAAGGCCCTGATGAAAAGCGAACCTAAAGTTACCACGACCACTAAAACAGACACCGCCACGGGGATGACAGTAGAAGACGAGCCCCGAGAAGTGTTTCAAACTCCGTCTGCTGGCATACCTAGTCAAATTGCAGCTTCCTTGTTGACACCCTCTCCTACCCCTCATCGAGAAGCCATGAAAGCTTGGGTTAAAAAGAAGATGTCCACTCCTTCTTCAGCAGAAGAAAAAAAGAAAGACAGCAAGACTGAAGTAAAAAAAGACACCACCAAGAAGAAACCTACCATCACCCCTTCTTCACTGCCCACTCCTGTATCTCGTCGAACGCGTCAAGCCGCTTCGTCCAAACCTCACGACACTCAAAGTAGTAGCATCGAACAGTGGGTAACTTATTGAGGAATCATGGAGAAACTTTTAACCAGCCTTTATTACAATCCTGGCCATGCTGCTTGTTACTTAGGAGTTCATAAATTATATCGAGCTGCCAAAAGTAAATTGAAAAGTGTACGTTTGCCCGAAGTACGACAATGGTTACAAGAACAATCGACGTACACATTACACGAACCCTTTCGACGAAAATTTTCTAGAAGTCCAACCCAAGTGGAAGGCATCGATCATCAATGGCAAGCCGATTTAGCCGACGTCTCAAATTTGGCAGCCTGCAATCGTGGTCACAAATATTTGTTTTGTGTCATCGACGTGTTTTCCAAATTTGCTTGGGTCGTGCCTTTGACTTCTAAAAGCAGTACCGAATTAGTACGTGCCTTAAAATTGGTCTTGAAACAAAGTGGTCGTCACCCTTTACGATGGCAAACTGACAAAGGCACCGAATTTCTAAACCAAGCTTTTCAAAAAGAATTGAAACAAAGACACATTCATTTTTTTACCACCGAAAATCCTGAAACCAAAGCCAGTATCGTGGAACGTTTTCAAAGAATTTTGAAAGAACGCATGTGGAAATATTTTACACATCAACACACTCTCAAGTACATCGACGTGTTACCCCGTTTGGTCAAAGCGTACAATCAATCGTACCATCGAAGCATCGGATGTGCCCTCGAAGAGGTCAGCCCTGAAAACGAAGTGACCGTGATTGATCGATTGTTTGGTACACCCCAGAGCAGACCCCAGAAAAAAAACCTTGCTGGAGTTGAAGACGGGAGATTGGGTTCGCATCGGAAAAACCAAACGCACTTTTGACAAAGGTTATTTACCCAACTGGACCACCGAATTGTTTCGTGTCACTACACCCGTGCGTGGACGTAATCCTCGCGTCTATAAATTGGAAGACATGCACGGTGAAGTGCTCAAAGGAACATTTTACTTGCCTGAGTTACAACGAGTGACCAAAGAAGAAGACGCCTTGTACAACATCGAAAGCATTCTCGAACAAAGAACACGCAAAGTAGGCAAACGTCGAGTAGAAGAAGTCAAAGTACGTTGGAAAGGATATCCTCCTAGTTTTGCTTCTTGGATTGCTGCTTCCCAAGTCGTTACTATAAAAAGAAGAAGAAGTAACCTAACATGCCATTCAACACAACCACGACCTCGACTCCTTCGCAGAGTTCTTCTCTTCAAGAATTACAAAAACAACCGCTCTGGGTGTGGTGCGGAGAACGTGTGCCTAAAAATCAAATCGTCTTTTTCTGCCAAATTTTTGTGGTGTATTGTGTCATCGGAGAAGCTATTGCCAATTTGAGTTTACAACAAGGGGACAAACAATTGTGGACCATTTTACTCAGCAGTTGCATCGGTTATCTTCTACCCAGTCCCTCTTTGAAATTTACGACGACGGACAACAGTCACCACAACAGCAGACAACAACACGGTAGTACGACCAACGCCAGTCCACCACCTTCTTCCAGTCACCATAGTAGTCCTCTTTTGGAACCATTTGAACATCATTTGAACTCGAGTGACTCCTCGGAGAGCAAAACTTTGGACCTACAATGAATGACCAATTTTATTTAACTTTTCCGAGTGACAGTTCCATGGATGTGTTTCCCAACAACAAATTATGTTGTTTCACGGCCAAATTACTTCAGGCCATCCAATTGGATCGCGATGCGCATTGGGAAGTGGCTTTGGTAGAAAACATTCATCCTACGCAAATCAAGAATGTGTCTGGAAATCAAACCATTTTTGACGTAGCAATCTATAACTAAAAAGTCCAAAAAGAGTTGGACGCCCATGATCCTGAAATTGGGAAAAAAATAGGTACACAAAAGGGCAATACTCCCTACTCGACCTATCGCATGAGAATTCCTGAAGGGTATTATTTTAGTGCTCAACATTTGGTGGAGACGATTGCGGCCGTCTTCAAAGCCCAATTTGGCAAAGCCTTGGAAAAAAAACAAAAATGGGTAGAGATCAGATACCATCCTGTGGCACGCCGTTTCGTCTTGCAATTTTTGAAAGGGAATGGGGGGAAACCATTAGAAGACAAAGTTGACAAAGACAACTTTCAGATTCACGACAGAAAATTCATGACCATCACTTTTTCTTCTGGGTTGTTTGATATTTTGGGTGGAAATAAAGGCTATCATGGTGATCGAACAATCCACACCAACACAGATTTCGGAGAAGCTTTTAAAACCCCTATCGAATTGAACGTTGGTTTGAATTTAATGTTTGTGTACTCCGATGTGGTGGAGTACAACGTGGTGGGACACACAGCCGCTCCCTTACTGAGAGTCATTCCTTTCAAAGTGGATACTGCTGCTGGTGCGTACGAAGAAGTTGGAAACACGTTTCACGTTCACCGTGAATTTGTACATCCTCATTATCTTCCAGTCAGTAAATCGTATTTTGACAGTGTCAACATTAGTATAAAAGGAGATTTGGGACAAGATGTTCCATTCATTGACAAAGGAAAAGTCACGGTGAAACTACATTTTCGAAAAAAGTTCTCTAACGAATTGTAACAAAAAAATGTATCTTGTGTACCGAGGAGTGGCTCGACAACGAGGACACGGTTTAGGAGATATGTTAAAATCGTCTTTTCGGACGGTAGCCCCTATTTTGAAACCCATGGTGACTCGAGGATTGCATGCCTTAAAAGATGCCGCTTTGACACAAGGAAAAGAATTTCTGCAAAACGTCCTCATCGACAAACAAAATCCCAAAGAAGCCTTTATGAGAGCAGGCAAAAATGTGTTGATGCACACTGGCAAAGATCTTTTGGGTCTCCGAGAGAGTCCTATAAATTCGCTTCACGCTTCTGGCCCGGGCATTACTTCTTCCTCCATTCCACAGCAAGGACAAGGCAGAAAGAGACGACGTCCCTTCAGAGCTAATAAAACACACGGTGGTTCAAAAAAGAATAAGTAAAGAAGAACAGTCAGAGATTACTAAAAGCCATTAAAAATGATGCACCGAGATTCTTGCGAATGTACCAAGTCAGAACTGGATCTGTTTTCCATGCCTCCCACCATGATGACGATGCAAGAATCCCAATGGGTAGAATTTCATCCTGTATCGTCTTTGACAGATTCAGCTCCTATTGAATTTGAAATCAAAGGACAAACCGAAGATTACATCGATCTGAATAACAGCTACTTGTACCTGAAACGCAAAGTGGCCGAAACGAAGGATGGTGTACCCTCCAGATGCCGATGACCTAGTGGCACTTGTCAATAATGTCATGCATTCCTTGTTCAGCGGAATATATTTGTACTTGAATAACAAACTGGTCAGCAGCAGTTTGGATACTTACCCTTACCGTGCTTACTTGGAAAATTTCTTGACGTACGGAAAAGAAGCCAAGAACACTCATCTGGATGCTTCGGTGGTCTGGAAACCTGACACCGCGGGAACGAGAAAGGAGGGGGTCCACCCTAATACAAAGATTATTGATATCTTCAACGACACACTTGCGACTGTACCGGCGAAGGTTACGAAGGCTGGTGACGATCTAATTGAAAATATAACTCCAGAAACCCCGTACAATGTGGGATTTAACGCCCGTCGAGAGAAAATCAGAGGGCGAACTTTAGAACTGATGGATCGTTTGCATTTGGACATGTGGTTGCAAGACAAGTATTTGTTGAACGGAGTAGATGTACGTCTGAGACTGAATCGCAGTAGTGCTGCTTTCCATTTGATGGTCAATGGTGACAACAACCCGTGGAAAACCTTCATTAGTCTTACCTAAAGTAGCCAACGACATCAGTCAAACCTTGAGCAGAACCACTGCCAAGTATCCTGTGCGACGAGTGGAAGTGAAAACATTTACCATTGGCACTGGAGCCCAATCCAAAGTCGAAGATCACGTCTTCCAAGGACAGCTACCCAAACGTTTGCTGATTGGCATCGTCAAAAATTCAGCCTTCAATGGATCCCACAAAGAAAATCCGTTCAACTTCAAGCACTTTGACGTCAAAAAGATAGAAGTCAGTCGAGATGGCAAAGCATTGTGTACCAGACCTTTTGAACCTGACTTTACCCAGAAAAAATACTTGCGATCTTACTTGAGTCTGTTTGAAGCCACAGGACAGTTAGGCACCAACACCAGCCACGGTATTTCGTACCAGGATTATGCAGGAGGGTATGCCTTGTGGGGTTTTGATTTCACTCCGGACCAAGGCAGCGACGAAAGACATTCCACCCTATAAAATCAGGCCCACTTCGTGTGGAACTTCAGTTTGCAAATCCTCTACCCGAGACAGTGAACGTCGTCTTGTATGCAGAATTTGATAATACTCTAGAGATCAACAGTTTGAGAGAAGTAATTCTAGACTATTAGAAGAAAAAAAGATGCAACACGTAGAAGAAGAACCTATGGAGATAGATAATGATGAGGGATTTTGTGAAGTACAACAGTCACAAATCACTGATGATGACGGGTTGATTCATCCAGAACTTCCAAAAGAAGAAGAGAATAATACTGTTCCCAAGTTTATTGGATTTATTTCTCAATGGCCTGAACAAGAAAAACATTTAGTCTCCTGTTATGCTAAGGAATTGACTGAAAGAATTAACAGCCTGACCCGAGAACATTGTCATGGATGTCAAATCGATCATCCCAGTTAGAAACAACACGACCAATGTTTGATGATGACGGGCGAAGAAAAATTGGATGAATATTTGGAGGAGGCCTGGTCTCAGATCTCGGAAGAAAAGGTGTTTAGACAATGGTATAAAGACTTGCAGGATTCTTCTTCACCTCCACTCACTCCTCTGGAGATCAAACGCATCGAAGCTCTCTTGCAACAAAGTACAGAAACTATCCGCAGTGAATCGTCGTGGATTTACTTGACAGATCAATTCAAATTTAAAGTCAAGTGTGAATTGATGACTTATTATTTCCTGTGAAAAAAATGGATACCAGGGAACTTCATTACCTGTTGACTCGCAATTCCTACACTTCTTCATGGAATCCTGTGGTGTGTGCTAAAGATGAACTACCCCATCGCAAACCTAAAGACGTTCATGCCTATGTCATCAATACCGACGACAGTCATCGACCAGGAACCCATTGGGTAGCTGTGTACTTTCCCAACGATCACAGTGGTGATGTGGAATATTTTGATTCTTATGGATTACCTCCTTTGGAAGACGACATCATCGACTTTATGAGAAGAAATGCCATCTCTACTCGATTCAATAATGCCCAATTACAAGGATCGGATTCAATGGTGTGCGGACAATATTGTGTACATTATCTTCATCAACGCAGTCTCGGATATTCCCTAGAACATTTAGTGACTTTTTTTGATAGAGAATATGCTCGAAACGATGCTAAAGTAGAACGATGGTTTTGTGAACGTTATGGATATCTCTTGTCTTTAGCTCAGAAACGTAGTGTGCATCAGAATGATGTAGATGTAGAAAAGTGGAAGTTCAGTTTGCCTTCCCAACGTTGTCAACCCTATAAATACGTTCCTGTTTAATATCTTGATCATTGTTTACCTTTTTATGTTTAAAGAAGCTTCTTGTTCATTAAAAAATGTTGATTTTTGAAAAAATGGTGTGGTGTTGTTTATTGAATTTGAAAAACAAAATGAATAGGCTCTATTTCACTTTCTATCGATCTGAAGTCACCACCTCTATCCATTTCTCACTATCGATCTGAACCCCATGTTTTCCATCGCGTCCGCGCTTCTAGCATATAAAGCGGTGCGTTGGCCTGTGTAGTCACTCTCGTTGACTAGTCAAGATCTTAACAACACTTCATGAAGATGGCAGCAGCCAAGATAAGCAAAATGAACGACGCTATGGTGAATATGCAAAGGGTGAAGCATCATTTGATGGAGACCAACCCTGAGAGAAAGACAATGATCTTCCTACAAATGGCTCATGATCTGGTGGAAGAAGTCCTGAGGGAAGAAATCATCAGGGACAGAACGGAATGGGAGGAGAGACAAAGACTGCAGCAGCAACAGCAGCAAAGACAACAACAACAACAAAAACAGCAGCAGCTACAACTCTTGCAGTCCATGAAAGTACCCGACGGAGAAGTCAGCTGCAAGATAGACTGCGAGGAGTTTGCCTTCTCTTTTACCAGAAAGAGAGCTTGTCCAACAGCAGCCACGAGACCTGTGGCTAAACGTGGCCGCCCTGCTGCGGCTGCTACCGCTACTGCTGCTACTACTAGAAGTTAAACAACATAACTTCTTAACCCCAACGGCCCTTTTCAGGGCCACCCAGATCTCTAGAAAAGATAACTACTCTTCGATTGCCTTAACAAAAATTTTTGTATGTTTGTATGTGTGTATGTTTGTGTTTTACCCACCAAACAAAAATCCCTTTTCCAAAAAATAATGTTTGTATAGATAGTGTGGTGTGTGTTTGATTAAAAATTAAAAAATAAAAATAAATGGTGTGGTGTGTTTGATAAAAAATAAAAAAAAAATGGATTGTATGTTTGTGGTGTGTGTTTGATAAAAAAAGGATTGTGTGTTTGTGTTTGCTAAAAATAAAATAAAAAATAAAAAAAGGATAGTGTGGAGTGTGTTTGATTAAAAAAAGGATTGTGTGTTTGTGTTTGTGTTTGATAAAAACAAAATAAAAAATAAAAAAAGGATTGTGTTTGTGTTTGATAAAAATAAAATAAAAAATAAAAAAGGGTGGTGTGTTTGTGTGTTTGATAAAAATTTTTAAAAAATATTTTCTTTTAGGTCCGCGCACTGGGTCTGTGTTTTTGGGGTAAGGGGTCATGGAGTGCGAAATCCGCGGGTAGTGTGGGTAATGTTTTTTTAAGGTGTATGGGATGTTTTCCTTCACGTCCGCGCTTCTAGTATATTAAAACAACACTTTCCCTAGATGAGCTACCCCGTTCACTTATCAAAATGAACAAGATCGAAATTGTACGACAGATACGAGTACATCTAGAGGTGGCGTGGCACCTTCTCCATGAAGTGGAGAAGAGGGAGGAGGAGGAAAAAGAGAAGAAGGAACCGATCAGACCAAATCCGATGATGGAGGAGAAGGAAAATTGGGAGTCTGAAGCGACTCATCCTCCGTCGGCCTTCACAGCTCCATGTAAAGTAAGCCAAAAAACATGGAGGGGAAGCTGTCCCGCGTGTCGGGAAAAGCCAGGGAGGTGCCCGCACCGCTAATTTACACCAAACAAAACCAAACGGCCCTTTTCAGGGCCACTCATTAATCAAGAAAAGATTAATTTTCATGATTGCCCTATATGTGTTTGCAGAGTGTGTTTGTATAGAGTGTGTTTGTGTGTTTGATAAAAAATTTTTAAAAAAAGGATGGTGTGGTGTGTGTTTGATAAAAAAAATAAAAAAATGGATGGTGTGGTGTGTTTTTTTGATTTAAAAAAAAATGGATGGTGTGGTGTGTGTTTGTTTGTGTTTGATAAGAAAAAATTATGTTTTGGAAAAAAGAGATGTTTTCCTTCACGTCCGCGCTTCTATCATATAAAGCGGCGTCTTCCGCAGTCGCACCATTCACTTTAACAACAAGAAGATGAATACTATTGAATTATTGCAGGAAGCCTGGGATTTGATGGTAGGTGTGGAGTCTTTGGTGGAAAGGTTGGAGTGTTGGTGGAGATATCCTGCCACCAAGCCATACGTCACCAGCCAACTAGCGGCTCTCACTTCAGCGAGGAGGCTGGTGAAGGATGTCTTAGTGGAGGAATCGCAAAAGACTTCTTCGGCTCCTTGTCGTGTGGGATTTATCAAGTCGGCCCTCGACTTACTGGATGGGGCGGAATACTTCCTACACCAAGTGAAGGAAGATTGTAGGATATATCCACCAGCCAGTAGCGTCAGGCGAGAAGAGATAAATCTTCACATGACAAAATTATTATTAAAAAAAGTTTTGGAGCAAGAAGTAGCACACATTAAGATCTTTTGGGCTCTCGAAAGAAGTCAAAAGGAGCAAGCCAGAAAAGAAAAGAAATTTCAACGCCAGAATTTAAACTGGATGAAAATCCAGGATAAGTTCAGACGCATGGAACATCCCGACTGGCTGCCCAATTCACCACCACTCCCAAAGAAAAAGAAGAATACCAACACCCTCCTAGGCTTCCTGACTCAATGTTGGAGGAAAAAGTAAAAAACTCCAATGGCCCTTTTCAGGGCCACCCATTTTTCAAGAAAAGATTAATTTTCCATGATTGCCCTACTTCTCTCTCTCTTTATTTTTTTTTTCCCCGTTGGTACCCATAGAGGCCACACCATGTTCCATTCTCGTTGGTACCCCGATAGGCCCCAATGTTAATTTTCCATGGTACCCCAAGTGCCACCCGCTATGTTAAATTTCCGTTGGTACCCCAAGTGCCACCCTCTATGTTAAATTCCCGTTGGTACCCCAAGTGCCACCCTCTATGTTAAATTCCCATGGTACCCCAAGTGCCACCCGTACCTCGATGCCCACCCTATACTACTCATATATATAATAATAATAATAATAATAATAATAATAATAAACTTTATGATTATGTTCTTTACTTTCATAGTTTTATTTAGCAACTTCAGCATATTCATACAAATTTGTTGAAGTAAAGACGAAACTGTTAATCATCACATCACAGAATACAAGAAGCTGGTTTAGAGTGACGGCACAACTGACGAGCCGAATTTATACACCAGATCACAAAATTGAGTTCATCAATGCAAAAATTAAGCTTTACTTTGACATCCACATGCATCGTTGACTTCTCTGCAACTTGTTCGTCGATGATCTTGTGAAGTGGTCCAGGCCTACTTAATTTCCGCCTCATTTCCAGCATTGATAACTGTAGCATGTATGTATTTATGTATTGGATTTAACGGTTTCTCAGCATAATACTGGCTATGTAGTACCGAATCAAAGTTAAGTTCTAAGAATGTAAAGATACAAAATGCCGTAATTTGTCTAAAAGTGTGGTACCAGTGTTTGTCTCTTGTCTGCATTCGCCGTATGTAAATCCCGAGGCTCATCGTTACATTATATCTATCTTTTAATTTGCTACATATTTGAGGGAGCCAGGAACAGCCGTCAAGGGTCTGACGAGAGCAAGAAACAGTTATTGACACTTTCGGCGGATTTACGGATACATTTTCGATGGAAAGCTGAGGATCATTTTCGCCACGGAAACAATATTGTTTTATTTCAATTTGAACCCCAGTGTAAAGGTTCTCCTCTAAACTCAATATTGCTTCCCTTTTCGAGTTGTTCTTTTTCTTTTATTTATCGTTTCTAAGGATATACTTCAGTGCATTACTCAAAGATGGTTAGGTCTGTTGGCATACCTTTAGCAATCATTCACTGAACAGATGACAGAGTGCTGCAAACTGTCATCTGCCAACAGTCACGACTTGGATGAACTTATAGGTCAGACATTATATAAAAAAGAGGAATAAATTGTGATCCTAAAACGGTACCCTGGGAAAGTTCATTCCTTACGCTCACCGTCAAAGAAAAATCACCATCACCTGTGACACACAGATCTCAATTTGATAGCCCTACCTCAATTCATCCTGATATGTTTGCAACTATGCCGTAATTTTCTCAGTCAGTACGTCTGTCTCCTGGTGATTATGAAATTTTCGGCCATTATTTTAACGTTACGGTAATTAGCTAAGTATCATACTATCCATTTCTTTTGCATGAAAATCATGCTGGACATTTTGTTCCCCCAAAATTTTCCGAATGCGCTGTAAGGGTTACACATTGCGCAGGGATCACTGGGAAAATGGATCCAATCCGAAATACCCCAATATAATATGCCATGCATCGCTCAATAAAGACTCTGTGTGTGTGTGTGCTTGTGTGTGTATATGTATACACACATACACACACACATAATTATATATATATATATATATATATATATATATATATATATATATCTTATTTTAGTAAATCCGCTTGCATGACGACGCTTCAAATATATTGTTACATCGTACTTAATAATTTACTGTTATATGCCTAATACTTGCATACCTAAACACATATATTGTTCGCATGCTTATAGTCACTCTGTAAATTAATGCACAAGTACCACAACAAAAACCAAAACAAAACTTAGCAAAAATTTGATGTATCGTGCTTTCAATTAACAGAGAAAAAATTAAAGAATACCCCTAAGGAATTAATAAATGATTCATTTAAAAGTAAATTTTGCTTTAGTGTTTTTCAATTCATAGTTATTCCTCTTGGTACCCTGTCCATTCCTCTTAGTACCCTGTCCGTAATTTTCTTGTAGCAAGAATAGCTGAATTCCTATCACTGCAGCCGTCATTGATATGGTTATTCCCCATTGGCCACCTGTCCACACTTTTCTTGTATGAAGAACAACCCATCAACATCATATTACACTTAGTTGTCATTTTGTATTTAAAGCGTGAATTTTAATCTAGCTTTTGGTGGAGGGTATCTATTGCTTTAATGTTTATCGAACATGACTTTCTATCATGTCTGATGAACCTAATACCAGGTGTTCTGTTCAACAGGAGGCATGTTAAGAATGTATAGTTTCAAGCCTGTGACGCCAGTTTAATCTGTACGAGGGTTATGTAAAAAGTTATGATTATTAATGCGCTTTACAACAAAGATCTTTATTAGTGAATAGTACGTCAGTGCATGCCCTCAAAGTACTCTCCATGCACCTCTACACACTTTCTCAGTTTCATTATCCAATTATTAAATGCCATTTTGTATTCACTTTTGGTATGTTGTTCATACACCGGAAAACTGTACTTCCAACCGCATGGCCGTTTTAAAATTGTCTGCCCCTCAGGGAGTCTTTGCTACCAACACTCATCTAAAATCAATATAGGTGCAAACTTGAGATGGTTTGAATAGATGAACACCATGGTGTGAAGACAACTGTGCATGTGCTCTCGTTTATATTTATAAGGGTTATTTCAAAATTGTTTTCAAAACTTTTTCGACTTGGTCATTTTCTGGCGAAGTTTTAGAAACTAAAGAAAGTTTAAATTGCTCTTTTAAACGGCAGTTGGTTACATTTATTGAGCTATATATAATTAAAATACTGTAATTTAGGTAATCCTATAAGTTAAATTTAATTACAATGTATAGTTTCTACTGTGCTTATTTAAAGCCATATGGCCAAAATAAGTGGCGTAAAGACCAAGAAGGGCACATAAACCTTATAAAATAGGAACCTATGAGTCTGCAACGTTTGTCAGTGTATGATTATATTCACGAGGCAGATGGTAGGTCAGATATCTTCTGCATATGAAAGCCTTAGAAGGAACTATCTCTTTCGTATGCAGTGATATGCATATAATAATTATTAACCACTAGGGTATTAAGTTATCTATGTTGAGCACCAAAATCTCGCACAATATGCAAAAATGTGCCTAATATGTCCAAATAGATCACGTTGGAGATTGTTATATAGGATATTGTGCAAAAAGTAAACGATCATTTTCGGGATAATTGTGATATGGCTCTCAGTGTGCTCGTGACGTGATGTTTTCCATGATGTGTAGCTCCTGACGAGGTTAATTTGGAGGAACATTATATCTTTAAAAGATTTATTTGCCTTGTTTTGACAATCTAGAAAGTAGGATAATAATAATAATAATAATAATAATAATAATAATAATAATAATGATAATAATAACACACTCCAGATTAAAGTCCTCCGTTGAATTAGCTCGTTGAAAAGACCTGAACAACTGTTTAACACATGACCATTTGCCAGAATTGAAAATCAGAACAAAATATTTTTTGTCTCTTATTTCCATATTCTTTTGCAAAGAAGGAATGTGTAATAAAATAATGTCGCTAAAAGGTTTATGCTATCTCTTGTAATTACTGAATTATATGATTCCCCTGAATAATACACCTGTTTGTAATTAATGACTTATATGAATCCCTTGAATAACACACACGTTTGTAAAGGAGTTTGCTATCTCTTGTAACTACTGAATTATATGAATCCCTTGAATGATGCACATGTATATAAAGGTTTTGCTATCTCTAGTAATTACTGAATTATATGAATCCGTTGAATAATGCACCTGTTTGTAAAGGAGTTTGCTGTCTCTAGTAATTACTGAATTATATAAATCCGTTGAATAATGCACCTGTTTGTAAAGGAGTTTGCTATCTCTAGTAATTACTAAATTATATGAATCCATTGAGTAATGCACCTGTTAGTAAAGGAGTTTGCTGTCTCTTGTAATTACTGAATTATATGAATTACTTGGATAATCCACCTGTTTGTAAAGGTTTTTGCAATCTCTTGCAATTACCAAATTATATGAATCCCTTGAACAATGCACCTGTTTGTAAAGGAGTTTGCTATCTCTTGTATTTACTGAATAATATGAATCCCTTGAACAATTCACCTATTTGCAAAGGTTTTTGCAATCTCTTGTAATTACTGAATTATATGAATCCCTTGAATAATGCATCTGTTTGTAAAGGCGTTTGCTATCTCTTGTAATTCTAAATTATATGAATCCCTTGACTAATCTACTGTTTGTAAAGGCGTTTGCTATCTCCTGTAATTACTGAATTGTATGAATCTCTTGAATAATGGATATGTTTTTAAAGGTTTTTGCTATCTCTTGTAATTACTGAATTATATGAATCCCTTGAATAATGCATCTGTTTGTAAAGGCGTTTGATATCTCTTGTAATTCTAAATTATATGAATCCCTTGACTAATCTACTGTTTGTAAAGGCGTTTGCTATCTCCTGTAATTACTGAATTATATGAATCCCTTGAATGATGCACATGTATATAAAGGTTTTGCTATCTCTAGTAATTACTGAATTATATGAATCCGTTGAATAATGCACCTGTTTGTAAAGGAGTTTGCTGTCTCTAGTAATTACTGAATTATATAAATCCGTTGAATAATGCACCTGTTTGTAAAGGAGTTTGCTATCTCTAGTAATTACTAAATTATATGAATCCATTGAGTAATGCACCTGTTAGTAAAGGAGTTTGCTGTCTCTTGTAATTACTGAATTATATGAATTACTTGGATAATCCACCTGTTTGTAAAGGTTTTTGCAATCTCTTGCAATTACCAAATTATATGAATCCCTTGAACAATGCACCTGTTTGTAAAGGAGTTTGCTATCTCTTGTATTTACTGAATAATATGAATCCCTTGAACAATTCACCTATTTGCAAAGGTTTTTGCAATCTCTTGTAATTACTGAATTATATGAATCCCTTGAATAATGCACCTGTTTGTAAAGGCGTTTGCTATCTCTTGTAATTCTAAATTATATGAATCCCTTGACTAATCTACTGTTTGTAAAGGCGTTTGCTATCTCCTGTAATTACTGAATTGTATGAATCTCTTGAATAATGGATATGTTTTTAAAGGTTTTTGCTATCTCTTGTAATTACTGAATTATATGAATCCCTTGAATAATGCATCTGTTTGTAAAGGCGTTTGATATCTCTTGTAATTCTAAATTATATGAATCCCTTGACTAATCTACTGTTTGTAAAGGCGTTTGCTATCTCCTGTAATTACTGAATTATATGAATCCCTTGAATAATGCATCTGTTTGTAAAGGCGTTTGCTATCGATTGTAATTACTGAATTATATATGAATCCCTTGAATAATGCACCTGTTTGTAAAGGTTTTCGCTGTCTCTTGTAATTACTGAATTATATGAATCCGTTGAATAATGGACCTGTTTGTAAAGGAGTTTGCTATCTCTAGTAATTACTGAATTATATAAATCCGTTGAATAATGCACCTGTTTGTAAAGGAGTTTGCTGTCTCTAGTAATTACTGAATTATATAAATCCGTTGAATAATGCACCTGTTTGTAAAGGAGTTTGCTGTCTCTTGTAATTACTAAATTATATGAATCCGATGAATAATGCACCTGTTTGTAAAGGAGTTTGCTATCTCTAGTAATTACTAAATTATATGAATCCATTGAGTAATGCACCTGTTAGTAAAGGAGTTTGCTGTCTCTTGTAATTACTGAATTATATGAATTACTTGGATAATCCACCTGTTTGTAAAGGTTTTTGCAATCTCTTGCAATTACCAAATTATATGAATCCCTTGAACAATGCACCTGTTTGTAAAGGAGTTTGCTATCTCTTGTATTTACTGAATAATATGAATCCCTTGAACAATTCACCTATTTGCAAAAGTTTTTGCAATCTCTTGTAATTACTGAATTATATGAATCCCTTGAATAATGCACCTGTTTGTAAAGGCGTTTGCTATCTCTTGTAATTCTAAATTATATGAATCCCTTGACTAATCTACTGTTTGTAAAGGCGTTTGCTATCCCCTGTAATTACTGAATTGTATGAATCTCTTGAATAATGGATATGTTTTTAAAGGTTTTTGCTATCTCTTGTAATTACTGAATTATATGAATCCCTTGAATAATGCATCTGTTTGTAAAGGCGTTTGCTATCTCTTGTAATTCTAAATTATATGAATCCCTTGACTAATCTACTGTTTGTAAAGGCGTTTGCTATCTCCTGTAATTACTGAATTGTATGAATCTCTTGAATAATGGATATGTTTTTAAAGGTTTTTGCTATCTCTTGTAATTACTGAATTATATGAATCCCTTGAATAATGGATATGTTTGTAAAGGCGTTTGCTATCTCCTGTAATTACTGAATTGTATGAATCTCTTGAATAATGGATATGTTTTTAAAGGTTTTTGCTATCTCTTGTAATTACTGAACTATATGAATCCCTTGAATAATGCATCTGTTTGTAAAGGCGTTTGCTATCTCTTGTAATTCTAAATTATATGAATCCCTTGACTAATCTACTGTTTGTAAAGGCGTTTGCTATCTCCTGTAATTACTGAATTGTATGAATCTCTTGAATAATGGATATGTTTTTAAAGGTTTTTGCTATCTCTTGTAATTACTGAATTATATGAATCCCTTGAATAATACACCTGTTTGTAAAGGTTTTTGCTATTTCTTGTAGTTACTGAATGATATGAATCCCTCGAATAATGGATATGTTTGTAAATGTTTTTGATATCTCTTTTAATTACTGAACTATATGAATCCCTTGAATACTGGACATGTTTGTAATTATTGAATTATATGAATCCCTTGAATACTGGACATGTTTGTAATTATTGAATTATATGAATCCCTTGAATACTGGACATGTTTGTAATTACTGAATTATATGAATCCCTTGAATACTGGACATGTTTGTAATTACTGAATTATATGAATCCCTTGAATACTGGACATGTTTGTAATTATTGAATTATATGAATCTTTTGAATACTGGACATGTTTGTAATTACTGAATTATATGAATCCCTTGAATACTGGGCATGTTTGTAATTACTGAATTATACGAATCCCTTGAATACTGGACATGTTTGTAATTATTGAATTATATGAATCCCTTGAATACTGGACATGTTTGTAATTACTGAATTATATGAATCCCTTGAATACTGGACATGTTTGTAATTATTGAATTATATGAATCTTTTGAATACTGGACATGTTTGTAATTATTGAATTATATGAATCCCTTGAATACTGGACATGTTTGTAATTACTGAATTATATGAATCCCTTGAATACTGGACATGTTTGTAATTATTGAATTATATGAATCCCTTGAATACTGGACATGTTTGTAATTACTGAATTGTATGAATCCCTTGAATACTGGACATGTTTGTAATTATTGAATTATATGAATCTTTTGAAGAATGGACATGTTTGTAATTACTGAATTATATGAATCCCTTGAATACTGGACATGTTTGTAATTACTGAATTATATGAATCCCTTGAATACTGGACATGTTTGTAATTATTGAATTATATGAATCTTTTGAAGAATGGATATGTTTGTAAAGGTCTTTGCTATCTCTTTTAATTACTGAATTATACGAATCACTTGAATACTGGACATGTTTGTAATTACTGAATTATATGAGCCCCTTGAACAATGCACATGTTTGTAAAGGTTTTTGCTATCTTTTGTAATTACTGAATTATACGAATCCGTTGAATAATACACCTGTTTGTAAAGGAGTTTACTATCTCTTGTAATTACTGAACTATATGAATTCCTTGAATAATGGACATATTTGTAAATGTTTTTGCTATCTCTTGTAATTAGTGAATTATATGAATCCCTTGAATAATGTACCTGTTTGTCAAGCTTTCTGCTGGACAAATTACGACGGAGAACTTGTAAGAGGCTAATGAAAGGAGTAAGGGATGAGTACGACAGAAACCCGTTGGAATGTGACCCAATTTCCCCCAACATCTAAGTAAACGGAATGATTTTCTTTTGCTTTCGCTGCATAAAAGTTTATAGGGAATTTAGAACGAAGATGCAAATCTTCTTTTAAGAGGATCTTGCATTGATTTGAAATTTCTGACGTGTTTAACAATTTGATATGAGACGGGGTCTTTGCATTGAGTGGCATGATATATTATTCAAAGAGTTTTGTAAAATTAGGGTAAAGTGAATTAGAGTTTGAGATTATTTTTGATCTTATAACGTTAAGGTCTTCACAATACTCAAGGCACTGCTATGTCTTATTACTACAAGTGTTATGTCACGGTGTTTCGTAACATTTTCATGACTTTAATAAAGGTGAACGCTGTCCACCACTATCTACTTACTTTTACAGCTGTTACCGATGAGTACAGTATGTAGAATTTAAGAGGATCGAACATCAGTGTTTATTTCAATTTAAATGTATCGAACGAATCGAACCTAATAACTGCCATTATTTGATGAGTTTCATAAATTTCATTTTCAACGAGAACACGTGCAAGGTTCTATTTATCATATGAAATACTGAATCAGATTTTATTTGCCGAAAACGCAGAATAGCGTAATTAAATAACTTTGAAAAATAGTTGGATGCCTCAGTCATTGCGCCTTACATTAAACAAGTCATGACGTGATTTGGGATATTGTGACGTGTTATTATATACGTGTTACATATTTATTGCTTATAATGTTTGTACTGGGCGAGACTGAAGTACTGCGGGCGAAATTCCTAGTCCCACGTACTTCGGGCAAGAAGATAATATTTAATTCTAGAATCCTTTGAATTTATTTATTATATACCGTTTGTTAAATAATAAATTGCGTTTATATCCTATTTCATAAATTTATGTTAATACAAATATTTTTGAAGACAAATCTTGTTTGAATAATATTTACTACAAAATCCAGTATTAATATAAATTTAGATGTCACGTGAGGTTTACGTAATGTTACGTCATGATAGACATAATGCGACGTCATATTACATAGCAACACACTTATTGGATCTTACGTCTGCTTAACAACATCCAATAAGTGCTTGACAACGTCCAGTTAGTGTAGAATTGGCTGCATCATCCGACTCATGGTATTTGCATGGAATATCACTCGACGGGTATATAATAAAGAAAGATTATGATATGGGCATCTTGATATAAATATCACAGCAGATATTCTATTTGTCATGCAGCAAACAAGGACTGAAGAACGTTGAGTGTGGTTTTCTGGTCGCAGATATTCATTTTATAGGCCCCGAACAAAACTGAATTTGTAACAGTAAAACCATGTTTAACTTCAATAAATCTTGCAATATAAGACTATTATTCACCAGTTTTCCGGAAGTTTATTTGTTACAATGTATGATTTCTATAGTAACTGGACTTATAGTGATCAGCTAAATTTGTTACAATGTATGATTTCTAAAGTAATAGGAATTAAAGTGATCATCTAAATTTGTTACAATGTATGATTTCTATAGTAACGGGACTTATTGTGGTCAGCTAAATTTCTTACAATGTATGATTTCTAAAGTAACGGGACTTATTGTTATCAGCTAGATTTCTTACAATGTATGATCTCTAAAGAATACAGACTAATAGTGATCAGTTAAGAGTTAAATACTGCAATATGTTTATAATATAGTACCTCAGAAGTAACGGGATTAATAGTGTTCAGCCACAGATGTCACAATGTATGGTCTCTAATGTACTGGGAGGTATAGTGGTCAGTTAAATTTTTCGCAATGTATGAGCTATAAAGTAACGGGATTTATAGTGCTCAGCTAAAGTTGTTACCGTGTATGATCTCTAACAATAGTAATATGACTAATAGTAATCAATTAAAAGTTTAATAATGCAGTATGTTTATAATAAAATATATCTAAAGAAATGGGACTTATTGTGATCAATTACGAGTTAAATGATGCAGTATGTTTATAATACAGTATATCGAAAGAAATTGAATTCAGATAAAAGTTAAATATTGCAGTATTATAAGACAGTATCTCTAAGTAATGGGATTTTAGTAATCAGTTAAGAGTTAGATGTTGCGGTTTTTGTTTAGAATACAGAGTCTCTAAAGTAATGGGACTTGTATTGCTCAGTTAAATTCGTCACAATGTATACTGTCTAACATAACGGGACTTACAGTAATCAGCTGAATTTGTCATAATGTATGGTCTCTAGAGTAACGGGACTTATAGTGATCAGTTACAATTGTCAAAACGTAGGATGTCTGACGTAACGAGACTTACAGTGATCAGTTAAATTTGTCACACTGTATGATCTCTAACGTAACATATAGTGATCAGCTAAGTGGTAAATATTGAAGTATGTTTATAATACAATATCTCAAGAGCACCGGGACTTATGTGTTCAGCTAAATTTGTCACAGTGTATGATCTATATATATGTAATGGGATTTATAGTGATCAGTTAAATTGGTCGCAATGTATGATCTATAAAGTAGCGGGATTTAGTGTTCAGCTTAATTTGTTACCATGTATCATCTCTAATACAAGTAACAGGACTTACAGTAATCAATTAAGAGTTAAATATTGCAGTATGTTTGTAACACAGTCTCTTTACAGAAATGGGACTTATAGCGATCAGGTAAGAGTTGAATATTGCAGTATGTTTGTAATACAGTTTATGCTTGTAGTACATCAGTCTAAAGTAGTATGACGTTTTGCAGTATGTTTATAATACAGTTGATCTAAAAAAAATGGAACTTATAGCGATCAGATAAGAATTGAATATTGCAGAATGTTTTGTAATACAGTATCTCTAAATAAATGGGACTTATAGTGATCAGATAAGAATTGAATATTGCAGTATGTTTGTAATACTTACAGCGATCAGATAAGAATTGAATATTGCAGTATGTTTGTAAAACAGTATCTCTAAAGAAATGGGACTTATAGCGATCAGATAAGAATTGAATATTGCAGCATGTTTGTAATACAGTATCTCTAAAGAAATGGGACTTATAGCGATCAGATAAGAATTGAATATTGCAGTATGTTTCTAATACAGTATCTCTAAAGAAATGGGACTTATAGCGATCAGATAAGAATTGAATATTGCAGCATGTTTGTAATACAGTATCTCTAAAGAAATGGGACTTATAGCGATCAGATAAGAATTGAATATTGCAGTATGTTTGTAATACAGTATCTCTAAAGAAATGGGACTTATAGCGATCAGATAAGAATTGAATATTGCAGTATGTTCATGATGCAGTATCTCTAAAGTAATTGGACTTATTATGATCAGATAAGAATTGAACACTGCAGTATGTTTGTAATACTGTATCTATACAGTAATGTGACTTTTTTTGATCAATCAGATAAGAGTTAAATGTTGCAGTATACTTATAATACAGTATTCCTTAAGAAAGTGAACTTATAGCGATCAGACAAAAAGTTAAATATCGCAGTATGTTTATAATTAAGTATCTTAAAAGTAACGGAACTTATAATGATCAGTTAAATTCGTCAAAATATATGATCTCTAACGTAACGGGACTTACAGTAATAAGCTAAATTTGTCACAATGTATGATCTCTAAAGTAATATCATTTATCGTGATCAGCTTAATTTGCCATAATGTATTGTCTCTAGAGTAATGGGACTTACAGTGACCAGTTACATTTGTCACAACGTATGATGTCTGACGTAACGGGACTTACAGTGAACAGCTAAAGTTGTTACAATGTATGATCTCTAAATTACCGTGACAAATAGTGAACGGCTAAGAATTAAATATTGCAGTATGTTTATACTACAGTGTCTCTAAAATAATGGGACTTATAGCGATCATTTAAGAGATAAATATTGATGTATGTTTATAATACAGTATCTCTAAAGATCAGCTAAATGTTTCATAATATGCGCTAAATGAGTCACCGTGTATAGTCGCTAAAGTAACGGGACTTACAGTGATCAATTACATTTGTTACAATGAATGATCTATATAGTGACTGAACTTATAGTGATCAGTTAAATTTGTTACAATGTATGATCGCTAATGTTACGAGACTAAAAGTGATCAGCTACAAGTATGCTATCTAAGGTGACAGGAAATATAGTGATCAGCTAAATTTGTTACAATGTATGATCTCTAAGGTAACGGAACTTATTTGATCAGTTAAGATTTAAATATTGCAGTAATAATAATACACTATTAAAACTTGGAAAACTTTAGAAGCTAAACCGTTCCCGGTGGGTAATGAAGCTAACACGTTTGCTGATTTGGCCGCCTGTAATCGATTACAGCTACAAACTCATCTGACAAAAGGTAGAATCATATTGCATCGGGTTAGAAAATTATCAGGCATTTGCAGTCATGCAGCAAGTTCTATTCGAGACATTTGTGTTGGAAAATGTATAATGTAAAATTTTCTCTTTAATAAATAAACGTCTGAAAATGTTGCTCAACCAAATCGATCGTACTTATTAAATATTTACTATCATGAACTTCAAAGAGAAAATGTTATCGGGGATTGTTCATTGAAACATTTTAGGTCGTTTTTGGTCTATTTTGAGCATTGCACGATGAGCGAATCTAATGTTACATATGATCTACCGATCTAAATAATTAATCTGATCCTCCTGATCTTCATTCTATCCGCAGCAACCGAAATGATTGGAATGTGTTTGAGCGTACTCTTCCTGACTGTTTTGCCGATCGAGAATGTTAACATCGGTAACAGTAACAACCTCTCTCTCTCTCTCTCTCTCTCTCTCTCTCTCTCTCTCTCTCTCTCTCTCTCTCTCTCTCTCTCTCAGTTTCTTTTGCCAGTATTACTTCCCTCCAGTTTAAATAATTACACACAAATGTATAAATATCGACTTTTGTTGTGCAAAAATCCAATTAGATTTCGAAAGGAAACTCATTTACGTTTACTGTGGTAGAGAAACTGTCTCAGACCTTAAAGAAAAATGATTTACAATACTTTATATTTATGTTTAATGTTAATAGTTGATTTACATGTTATGGGGAGAGGCAACATCCCCATACTCATGTCTCAAACCACCATCAAGAAAAGGTCACTTTTAACACTGATTCCCAATTTTTTTCGCAAAATAAAATTGATCAAGAGGTGTAGATATAATTTGTATTTATTATATTTATTATTAAACTATGTCACTGGTGTTTAAAAATTGAATTAAAAAATAAAAAATGAAAATTTGATGAAAAGATGAGGAGAATACTACAAAATATGATGAACATAATAACAGCAGAAACATTACTCGATGAGTTCTCAGCCTGTTTCTAATCTTGTTCTGTGTTTTTCTTTATTGAGAATGAAATATGTTTCAAAAATGAAATAAGAAATGAATTTGTTGAGAATTGAGCAAAAGTCTCAGAAAACAACAATTTGGAAAAAAGAGCGTGGACTTTAGGCTATAAAATAAAATGCATCTTCGGTTACTTTTGAGTCTTGTTAGTTAGTCTTCATTACTCTAATAAGAACATACTATGGCAGTTTCAATGTAGTTGGATATTATCAATTTGACTGATCTAAACTAACGTGTATTAAGTTTCAACAATATCATATCAATTGATCAGATGGAGTTTTAAGTATACCGAATTGTATAACGGGGCTGTGGAGGAGACTAGCTGGACCGTTCTCGTGCTGTAAGGTGTAATAGCGATGGATTGTGCGTATCTCATTGTTTATTTACCCTTCTACAGCCTTCTACTTTGTTAGGACCATAGAGTCCTATCAAAGTTAAAATAAACCAGTATGTTTTGTTTTAAATGATCAAAGCTAGTTTTCAGTGTTTTGTAAAAAATATGAAAATGATCGCCTGTGTTTACGTGTTACTTTTATTAAGTCCATTAAACGCATGTTAATTATAAAAATTATCCGTAATATTCCGATATAAAGTTAATTATTAGAATTGTCCATAATACTCTTAACTATATGAAGCTAAATATAAGAATTATCCGATAGGATATGAAATTCAGAAAGTCTAAACTATCATGGATTAATTTTAATTCAAACTGTTTTCAATACGTAATAAATGGTAACTTATATAAGCTTTAGAATAATCGGTTCTGACCTGTTGTGTATTAAAACAAAAACGATTAAGACAAATCACCGAATAGCCTTCCCCCCAGAATAAAATGCAACACACCCTACATACCAAATCGTTTAAATTGTATACGACAGAGGGTGAACCATTGTCGGAGGGAATTTGCACTATCCGGATGATATAAAGGTACAACTTACAACGGGCTTTCGAGCGAAAGTTACATTTTGTACCCTCTGTCGTTGTCATTTTCCCAATTGAATCTGCGGGCTTCCTTGATTTAGTATGCAGGGTGTGTTGCAAGAAACGCAAAATAAAATATTAAAAACCAAGAGACGAGACATATTGTATATTCAGGATTGTAGTCACTGTGCTTTACATAACCATGTTAATGATAATAATAATAATAATAATAATAATAAAAATAATAATAGTAATAATAATAATTCATAAAATGCAATATTATTGTAATAATGTATGAAATACCGCATTTATGAGATATTCTACATTATTGCATAATCATCATCTTTATACTGTTACACATATCAAAAGCACCATACTGTTAGTAAAACAATAAAGAAAGCTTATCCATAAATCCAGTCTCGGTTAATAAATACAAGCTTTCTGTCTAACTAGGTATGTCAGAGCACCGAGCAAATGAAAGAATCCCCTGTACATAGATTCTATTTTGCATGACGAGCTTCAACAAAAATTCAATTATAACGGCAAACTCGAGGCGACCATTGCCTCTTATTATCGGGGCTTGTTCAGGTATCCATGGTATGGGGCGACTAGGATTACCATTCGGAAAGTTCACTTCTCAACATGATATTAAGAAGTCATTCGACGCATTAATAGTTGTATGGAAGACAGGGTTTGATCGCCAAAACATTACCATTTTTCAGACTCAACAAACAATCAAATAAATACAGAGGACTCATAAGCACCATAACAAATTGTTGATTTTTGAAGTTATACAAAAATGTATAGGCCACAAAAAATCATGAAAATCATAAACTTAGAACCTGATTAATATTTTATAGATTTTATGCCAAACTTAAACATTTTTCTTGTTTTAGGGAT
The DNA here is from genome assembly GCA_029931535.1 of Margaritifera margaritifera. Lineage (NCBI taxonomy): Eukaryota > Metazoa > Mollusca > Bivalvia > Unionida > Margaritiferidae > Margaritifera > Margaritifera margaritifera. The sequence continues at coordinate 552,693 of JAQPZY010001256.1, read as the reverse complement.
GAATTGTGTGGTATCATAAATAAATTCTGCTTAGTTTACTTGAAATACTCATAATTGGTTCAGAATTAGAGGAAAATTTGCTCTGAAACCGTATTATGTACAGTCTTGATGCCTTTTCAGATACACACGGTAATAACTGTAATGGCTGTGACTCTTTCCCCTGCAAAAGTTGTGCCAACTGTAAAGCTATGGGGATAAATTACTTTAAACTATGTCAGTCTCACTCCAACAGAATCAAAAGTTCTTGAAAATTTTTGCTGCAGGATACTTTTGATTAATTTCAACATACAGATGTAATAGAAAGTAGTTATTAGGTAGCCGCGATAACTCATTTGGTCGAGCGCCAGACTCTTAATCCAAGGTTCGCGGTTTCTATAGCAACTCAGGCCAACCCGGGTCGTCTGCCTCTGTGTGTCCTTAGGAAAGGCACTTAGATCCCATTGTCTCAGCATGATACAGGCAATAATGTGTTAAAAATGCCGTCAGCCAACCATTTCCCTAAGGATTATTTACTTGTTTCATTGCATGCTATTTATTCACTAGGATTTATCGAATATTTTTTCTATTGTTTTCGATTCTTTTGCTGAAATGTTCAAAACTTTTCTCTAAAGCTTCTCATAAGACCTGTTTTTTCTATACAGCTGCCATATGTAATCTATTAACAACAAATTAACAGAGGTGCATATCTTTATGTTGCATCTGGGGGATATGGTTCTTGTTTTTGAGGATTTATCAAGATGACCATAAGACGACTTGACCCCCTCAAAAATTAAAAAGAATCCACAAAGTTCATAAAAAGGTCCATAAATATTCTGAAGTAAAACAGTCATAAGTCCATATCTTTTTTACATCCATGAATGCTTAGTGAGTTTTTATCTTCCTTTTGTAATAACACATTTAACTTTTTTATATTACATGCTAACTACCACCATTTACATTTAATTCAACATTAGTTTGAGGTCAAAAATATGGCAACTTGTGTGGAATTTAAAAATGTTGTATTCATTATCACAAGGCACAAAGAAGACGTTACATTCGAAGTAATTCTACGTATATTAGGGAAATCCAAAAAATTCCCAATTTTGCTGCAAATTCACAAACGAGGAAGAATTCGCAATTAACAGAAAAATCCACAAGTGTTGTCAGCCTGATTATAGGATGCCATTGATGATGTCATTTAGTGTCTATGAGAAAATATTTACTGGTAACACATTTGTTATTGTTTACAGGTAATGGAATCTATACAGGCACCCCTGACCTCTGTCAGAATGGGGATTCCTGTCAGTACAGATGTGACTGTGCAGCTGGTTTTACAGGTAAAAGCTTAAATGACGTTAATTTATACTGGGACTATAAAAACAATCACTCAAAAAGGCACACATAAAAATCACACATGGACATAATTCGATAAAAGAGTTGCTAAGCCCTATATTACACAAGCATAATACGAGCTCATAAACGTTATTAAAATATTTAGTTGAAACGAAATAAAGTGTAAATCTTTGTGATAAATAAAAAATGGAATTCACATTGACAAAAAAAAAAAAAATAGAAAAAAAGGAAAAAAAAAAAAAGAAAAGTATTAATACAAAATTTCTACAACTCGGTATAACACAAAAATCAACAAAGACACTGTACAAATATTTACAGAGATCAAAATTTAGTATACTGAAAAATAGTATTTGACATAAAAACATTAAACATTTTTGATGACTACATTTTAAGATTTAACAGTGATGACTCTGTTAACAGATATATAGCAGAGTGTGACATGATATTTTAGCGGAATCAGATTAATTGAGCAGCGTGGATGATAACTGCTTGATGTGGAATATCTTATTGACATCTGACATTTCAAAGTATACCAGAGTTAGTAATATCAGTATACAGGTCTTACGTTTACTTTCAGGTTAAACAAATATGGTCTGAATGTACAATAGATTTCCTGACGAACAAGCATTTAATTCAAATAACAATAGCACAGATCTGAAGAAGAAAAATATAATAACTTTAACAGTCCAAAAAATCATGATTCGAGATACATCAAGGGGAAAAATTTAGAATAATCATTTTAGTTTTTCCTTTTAATTAAGTCAGGCATCTGCATTCAGCTAATCTTCCTCAACTGAATATGACAGTAAAGATTGTAGTTGTAACTTTCGCTTAATACAATTACTGTATCGAATATATTCCTTTATTTTAAAGCCGAAATTTGAATAAAAGTTCCTTAGAATCCAACATCTGATTTACATCTGTAGAAAAATGTAATGTTTCTTTAGCAACATTTTCCAAATCCAAAATTTCTATGTAGTCACCAGACTGAAACAAAATTTGTCTAAGCACCGAGATCCCTACCTGAAAACAAAAACTGGCAATCTTTCTTCTAATGCAGTTGAATTTTGGCTAATCTTCTATAGTACAGTATGCAAACAGACTTACTCCAGCCAAATTAAGATTATGCATTCACTATCTGATTAGAGACTTTGGCCTTTTGATAGTCCAGAACTTTAGCCAAGTTTTGGATGAGCCTCGATAGGGCAATATTTTAGCCAAAGTTCGGCCAAGCCTAGATCCTCCATAACTATTGGAAACTTTGTATAAGCCTCGATAGTCCAGAACTTAAGCCACAATTTGGCTAAACCTTGATAGTTAGTGCAAAACGCAAGCCACAGTTTGGCTAAACCTTGATAGTTCAGGACACGAAAGAACCTTCCCTAACAAATATAAAGTTATATCTGATCAGAAACTTGATTCCATCAGGGCTGAAAAGCTTGATGTGAGAAACAACACGATTACTTAAAGACATTTTTCGACAATATGAATGAACTTTTCCCAGCCAAAGTTTGGTTATGCATACCTGTTCGGAAACTTAATCCCATTTGGGTTCTACGTTGTTACATGAAAAACATGCTACATTGTCTCAGAGTCATATTTTTGCTATGTTTCTATAGTTCAAAATTCAATTGGGTATTTCTTAAACAAAGTTTTGGTTATGTCTCCATTACGTCATCAATGATAATAACAACTAGAATGTTTTGTTTGTACTACACGTATATCTGCGCTTTCTTGCTTTTACCTCACACCACAAGTCTGAGGCTCTTGGGTAGGTACCTGAGGCTAAGAACTACCCTATAGTCAATTGGGTATGGGCATTTCTCGTTTAATGACTAAGTATGTACATGGTTAAAGGGTAATGATCATCTTTATAGTTTCAAAGTTATGACCCAGGGGCAAAGTTCCTTAAGGGGTATGGAAGGACCTCAGTGCCAAGCTTAATTCCACATATATGACACAGTGGGATCGTAGTCCCGAAGTATAATCTAGTGGTCCCATTGTGATATCTGTATATGTGTTAACAATTGGGTCATATATCACACGTTCCAAGTCTCAGACATGTCCGATAAACAAGTCGAGAGTTATTCGAAACTTGTGTAAACATACCTCAACCTTCCCAGCACTACTCCAGTGGTGAGATAAAAACTCCAAAAGTGTTGTCACAATCTGCACCCATAGGAATATCATTGACGGAAGTATCATGTGTCTAGTTTTAAAGGCGTTGGAGGAGTTTAAGGACATTACATGCGTACATGTCTAAGTACGTATATACGGACAGACTGTATCATAATATCCCAGAGCTGTCAAAGAGGATACAATTTGCATTGCTTATCCTAACATCAATACTTTATCAACCGAGGGAACAACTCATGTAGTTAAGGCCACATGTAATGCAGCCACCCTCGCGTATCGCCAATCAATTGTCCAGAATAGATTTCTCTACTCTATATTTCCCGCGTTATAACGCGACCCTCGACTAACGCCATCCACCAGCCTAAAATTTGAACAAACATCATACCATTTTCTCTACACTAATTTTCTTCCTTATAACACCAGTTCATAATGCCAGACATTAAAATCATCCTGTTTTTAAACAAGTCTTTCAAACAATTATTATATTGTGTGTATTCTGAACACTTGTTAGCTTCAGCCATTGTGTTGACAAGACATTTGATAAATGAAAATCTTGAAATTACCGCAATTTAACTGCAAACTTTAGATTCTGTCGTAAGAGGACACATGTCTAATGCATCTTTGCACATTTAATTTCAGTATTACAAATGACTCATAGCGTTTATTTATGATTTAGATTTCCGACATAGTAATAAAAAAAATGGTTTCACTTATAATGAAATCCACAATCACAAAAAAATATTGCCATTTTTTAAAAATTAACAGTAGATTCTGCGATGGGCTTAAATTGAGGTCTCTTTATCTCATTGAAACCAATCGCATGGCAGAATATAAGTTTGACATTTTTCCATTGATAATGGTTGATTTTAACTTATTTTTTAGTTGATTTAATCATAGTTTTATCCTGTATTTATTATTCTTAAAATTCCATATTTAATTATCTATCTTTCTATTAATCTATTCTTGCTCTAAATGATCGAAGAAGCCAAAGCCCCTTGTACAGCCATCTTTATTCTAACGCCGATTTTGTATGTGGAGAGAGAGAGAGAGAGAGAGAGAGAGAGAGAGAGAGAGAAAGACAGACAGACAGAGAGAAAGAGAGAGACAGAGAGATTGGTAGGGGTGGGGATGGTGTTTACTTTTAACAATTCGATATCAAGATTACTAAGTCTTATAGACCTAAACCCGTTGTTCTGTCATTCGATAGATATATAGATGCATAAATATATAGATAGATTAGATAGACAGATGTGTAGAGAAATAACTACTTACAAAGAGAGAGAGAGAGAGAGAGAGAGAGAGAGAGAGAGAGAGAGAGAGAGAGAGAGAGAGAAAGAGAGAGTGAGAGAGAGAGAGAGAGAGAGAGAGAGAGAGAGAGAAAGAGAGAGAGAAAAAAAGAGAGTGAGAGAGAGAGAGAGAGAGAGATTTTATGAGTTTTACACTGTTAATCTAGAGCAGAAAATTGCACGGTGAGTTGATCTTTCTGTGCAGTGACATTGAATAAGTAAAAAAAGTTATTTTTATTTTTCTAATTTTTCAGACTGTTTAAACTTATTATATATTTTAGGAAAAGTCCATAGACTAGCAGGAATAGAATTACTTTTCTTAAATATATCAAATAATTTCTCAAAGGAGGCTCCCCCTCCCCCTCTCCTAAAAATGAGCGCGAAACACCCGGAACGTTTCCTAGAGTAAGTTTTCTTTACAGTTAGATGGTTAAAATTATGCACTGGAAACGCTTAAAATGCAGGAGGTTTGCCCACTGGGCCCCCACTAGGAGTTCCATCCCACAGACCCCGTGCCTACTTGTTTACGACCCCCTACTTCCTCCTCCCTGTCCCCAATATAAAAAACCCCCAAAACAAACAAGATCCGCTGTTGCTTGTGAAATTCTTGGATAAATAGTGTCTACTAACATACCGCTCGTTATATTCTTGATATAGACTGTCATTATATGGTTAGGATTATATAACTTTTCATCTGTATAGATGATATCACAATAAATTCTTAGCCTTGTTACTATTTGTCCAGATATACGCATGCTTACAAGAATAAAAACATCATATATCACAGTGCGAATAGGTAAAGTTTGAACCCAAAAAGTATTGTCTTTATTACATATAAATCGATACCATATATATATCGACATCGTTAATACAGGAATGTGTGATGTATACTTTCCATAGCAAATTCAATACATATGTTGTATGCACAATGCACACAAATTCCCTCCAGTAAAATTATGTATTTTTCAGATTGTCCATGTCCTGTTCAAATATTTCCAGACATACATGCATATATTCATACCATAAGTTTGTCAAATTGTAATCCTGGAGATTCTGTGCAAATATTCTCTAAATGTTCATTTACACAAACACAGTTCCATTCTGGTCAGCTCTCTGGAGACACGTCCTAATTTTAATTTCTGAAAGATAGTTAAAGTTAGCAGAGATCACAGAGTCCAACAGTATATGACCATTGAATCAGCAGGTTAGAACACAGATCTCATGGGCCAAGTAATTATTTTGTTGTTATCATAATGACCTCCGCAATAAGGAGTGTATTCCAATAAGTTGTTGTGGTATTATACAGTGACAAATTTGCCAGTTGGATGCAACCTGATAATTAAATTAAGGTTGTTGCCAAGAAACTATGGGCATTAGCTATCTTGTTTTACGACTCTAGGTCTTAAAAAAATATGTCACAGAAAGAAAGTGAAACCAACAATGTAAGTAATATCAACAAGTAATTTATTTCCCAACTATACAAAGTGTATACATGCAATAAGTTTTTACTTTCATCATTTGCCAAATTGTTTCTTGGTTTTTTTTTCAAATATTGTCAGAAAAGGGGTATTTTGAAAAGCCAAATTTAAGGAAGAAACTCGTCATTGCTTTTCCTTTCACACTTCTCCAAGGTTTGTAATGAAACTTTGTAGGCTAAATAAGTGGTTAGTGCAGACGCACAATAAAGTTTTATTTATTCGTCTCATTCTTAAAAATCATTTTCTTAAAGAAAATGTGTGTGTGTGTGTGTGTGTGTGTGTGTGTGTGTCTGTGTATGGTATATTGTGAAGTTAATATTTGAATGCTTGTCATCGCTTCTCCATCAGCTTTGCTCGAAGGATTTAAATACGTGATTAGAATAGACGTGCAATAACGTTTTATATTTTTACTCAACCTCACTTTCTGTAAATTTCTTTAAAACCTGGAGAGTAAAGTGTATTATGAAAAGTCAGGTTTTAGGAAGAGGTTTCTTATTGATACACATTCAGATCTGCTAGAAGGATTTTATTGAAAGTGTGCATGCTCAATTTGTGGTCATGTATATGCACAAGAATGTCTGGTAGAGGGCAGCTTTTCATCACTTTGAAACATCTGGAACGAGTTTATCTGAATTTTTGTTGGCTATATCAATGTTTCTGCAGATGCTTAATAAAGGGTGCCTTTTCACGCATGGTTTCCTTTTCAGCAGATGTTGGAACAAGAGGCCAAAGATCGTTAAACTGGCTGACATCTTCGTAAAGACCAAATGCAAGGGCAGTTGAAAAATTAATCTGGCTTTAAATGACGCTTGATTCTATTTTCACTAACAGTGACCATATTTCGTTGCTTTTTCAAATTTGGTCTTCTGTCCAGCAGTTTTAAGAAGAAGTCCGTTAAAGGCACGTTTAGTAGCTCTGGCCATTTTTGATAGCAGACTGGCATAATTTGGAGAAGAAAATAAAATCAAAGGCTTATATGCCAGGATATTTTCTTTCAAATTGTGTCAAATTTCTTTTCAGCGGCTTTTAAGAAGTGGATTAAAGCTTCATCTAGTTTTAGTAATACCAGTTATTTTTTAAGCCGGATTGGCATCAGTTGTATACGCTTAAAAGGCTTTAATATCAGGATGCTTTCTGTGAGGTTTAGTCAAATTCTGTTCAGTTTCTTTTGTAACTAAACCATTTTCATTATTTCTATTTTTAGTAATGGCGGTCACATTTGATGGCGGAACAGCATCATTTGTATAAATCTGAAAGGTCTTTATGGTCAAATGCGTCTGCTAAATTTTGGTCTAATTCTTATCAGCGGTTTTTGAAAGAAGACATTTGATAGTTTTTTATTTTTGGTGATATCGGCCATATATGATGGCCTATCAGCATGATTTCTGCTACTGGACCACCTTGATGGGTTTTACTTACGGTTTATAGGCTACATATGTTATTGATGTGGACGAGCAGCACGAGATAATTACTTTGCCTGAAGTGCTGGAGGATATGTATCTATTTGATTTCATGTACATCGATATCGAGTTGAAACTTGTAGTGGTCATTTAACACTGTTTTGCAGTAATTATTCTTCTCCAACCAAATTTGGTTGAAGTTTGGGTGAATTTTGATCTTGATGGCTTTTGCTGAGTTTAATTGTCCACTAGAGTTATAGCCCTTGATTGTCAGATTCACGTACTTTGTTTTCCGCATAGTAAACTCCTTAATCATTGCTGCATTTCAACCAAATGTTGCCTGGAGATTGATATTGATGGGACCTTCACTGAGTTTTATTTTTAGCGTTCCGCTTCTTCATTTAGCTGAGTTATCGCCCCTGAGTGTCCGAACGACTCACTTTTGTTTTTACACAATAACTTCCCTAATTATTATTGCATCTCAACCAAATTTCACATGCAGATTAATATCAACAAGACCTTGGCTGAGTTTGGCTATCGGGGCTCTGCATCATCTTTCAGCAGAAATTCCGGCTCTTGACTCTCACACCCACATATTTCCATTTCCACGCAACAACTCTCTTAATTGATTTTGCATTTTTAACCAAATTTGGTTTGCAATTTGTTATTCATGAGACCTTGGCATATCGATTGTCAGCAGTCTGCCTCGTCGTTTTTGCAGAGTTATAGCTCAATTGTCAAACCCACACACTTTTTGTTCACGCACAGTAAGTCGCTTAATTATTATTGGATTTAACCAAATTTTTTTGTAGGCACCTTCAATTTCAAATTTCCATCCTTCTCTCCTCACGACATCTAAGGTGGAATGGAAAGTTGCAATTAATATGTTAGAACATTTTGATAGTGGCATATTTGTTGTTGTTTATTTGCTGTTGCATTCTACTGTTAAAGCAAATTTACGTGTGACACAATTTTGTGTGTGTATCCATTTAATTTCCATCTGATCGTGGCTTAGTAAGATGACATACTAGCCCTAAAAAAATCTGGTCACCGTGACCTATACTGGGAAGGAAATAATGAAGTTTGTTTATTTGTAAAATGTATACACTCTAATTTCTACTTTCCATGTAGATGTATATTCAGGAATCGTACATGCTGCATCCAAACTAGGCATCTCCTTTATTGTTTAGTGAAAACATGGATTTTATTAATTGTTTATTTTTTTCCATTTTTTTTTTACTGCAATTTCAAAAATTTTCGTGGGATATAATTTTTTGTGGATTTCGTGGTTGCTTCAAACCATGAATTTAAAGACCAAACAGACAACGACAATGGAATATTTTTCCCCAATCCACGAATTTCAGTAAAGACAAAACTGTCATTTTGCACAAAACCACGAAAAAGTACTCCCACAAAAATAAATGAATTAAAAATTATGTGCGTTTCTTTCAAAATTGGTCAGTGCCATTTTGACTTTGATTTTATTAGATTTACCCTTATTGTGTGTTATACTTAGTTAATAAATCGAGATTACTTATTTTTGTTTCTAATTGATCCATTGTAAAGCAATATTAATTCCATGTTCAAAGCTGAATTAAATTATATATATATATATATATATATATATATATATATATATATATATATATATATATATATATATGTGTGTGTGTGTGTGTGTGTGTGTTTGGGTATGTATGTATGTATGTGATGGAATATTTTCTCTTCTAGCATCCTTTTGTTATCATACAATAATTGATATAAAAAGTAAAATTGTTTTATGCCTAACAATTTCACTTTATGACATATAAAATTAGCAGTAATATGTGTAATGTAAATGTATCTTAGTCATTGAACTCTTTGATTCAATAGCTATTTCAAGACACTCTGAAGTAATTATTTGATTAATAGCCATTAACTCCAGGTTTAAACATTGCTCTTGGAGTCGGAATACTTATAGGAATGCTAAGATTCCACATATGTGTGTGATTGACCGTGTCTTGTCCAAATATAAACTTCAATTAGTCATATATTAGATTATAGGATCATACAGTCATTATCTCTGTTTGACTCGAATATCAGTAGGTATTTGTTTAAGCAGATACTTGCTTACATATAAACCCATACCTTTGGAACTACATGTAGTGAGTCTAATATCAATTTTAAATGTTGATGCATTTGAAGACAACATTATTTTTTTCCGAATTTTACCATTACATGGATATTATTACAAAAACATTCAACCCTTGTTTAATTTTTAAAAAAATAATTTTTCATATTTTTCAAATGAAAAATCGATTTCTTCTGTACACTAAATTCAGGAAGAGGAAAATGCCGTTTGCATATTTGTATAAAAGTGGTCTGAGTGTGTTATTGCATAGGCTAATAAATTTCTCTGTGCGATTTATGTACTTTTAAAATACTACGAGTCCCATATTAATTAAATGTAACATGTGAAGTTAATTCATAACAGTTTGATATAATTTAGAAAAGTGGTCTTTTCACTCAAATCTGCAAGTAAAAAGAGAATCCACTGAAGACTATTTTTGTTCTTCTATTCTTATATGCAATTAATGGATCTTGTGTGTGACTTTGCAAATTATAAAAGAACTCCTTTTACCATTCAAATCAATTAGAAACAAGGGATGTTCTTGTTGTTGTTACAGTGGTGGCGGTGGATTTTTCAAGTCACTTCGACCATAGCGCTTAGACCCAGTTGTAAGAAATTTTGTATTCTTGTTATGGCAGCAGATGTTTCATACATTATATGAAACAATTCTTGTTTCTATCTAATAATTTCATTTTGTATCATCGTCAAGTGAGGCATTAGTGATAATCAATGGTACTATATTTTTAAAAGGAAAGAATCATACATACATACATACATACATACATACATACATACATACATACATACATACATACATTGTTTTGAAAGAATTATGCCTCAAGACATCTTATCTAATTTTTATATAAAAAAACAACTTTATAAAGTTTGCGATAAAGGCGTCACTGCATTTCAAGCTAGAGAAGTTTATTGTTTTCTTCTCCCTTTCGTTTGGAATACTGTGCATGCAAGCACACCCGGTCTAGCATGAAAATATAACTCACGCCCTTCCTTTGAAAAGTGCGACAAGAACTATATCAGCCATTGACTGAAGCCTCTTTCAATACAGAGTCAACCAATTAATCAATCATTCTTTCATTATTCATTATAATTTCAGGCTACCATCCTATTATATAGTTTTGAGCCCATTTACAAATACAGTTTTATAATCAAGATTTAATTGTCGACCAGTTCTAATTTTGAATGCATAGGAATACAGTGCCATTTAACCATTTAAATTGATCGTATGATGAATTACGGAACTTTTGCAGATATTTATCTCTCAGCTCGTTGTAAAATATAAATTACATCAATACGTGACATTTAACTTCCATTCATGATCAATTTGACAGCGATATTACAATATTTGCACAAAAATGTTCATTACATTGTATACCAAAATGCCTCCCATTATTACCTTATAGCTTTAACAATAACATAAGTTAGCTAATGCAATACACAAGTAATATTACAGGCTATACTATAATAAAGTTCGACATTTATGAACAATTTAAAATGTTTATAATGGAAACATATATAAGAATTGGTAACATCACAGATGCAGATCCAAGATTTTTTCTGCGGTGCATCAGTTTGAAAAGGGGTGGTTCACTTTGCTTGAAATAGCCACATTTCTCTATCACTGACAAGTGTACTGTTTTAACTTGACCGAAACCCACTCTAAATTCACCACTGTACCACTATACCAGTTTCGAGTCATACAATTTGACCAATCAATTAAATTCCAATATGAGTAATTCTACATTACCAGCTTCTTGTGATACATATACAAATTCAAATGAAGAAATGAACAAAAGTTTCGAACGCATATCCAAAGTCACTCTTCAGTTTTCATTTAGAATTTTAACACTGTGTTGTTTAACCGCAATATTGTTAGGTGCAATACATTGATTTTAAACTTCAATATTTTCCCCTAGTACCTTTTAAAAAATTGTTCCCACACTTTATCATGTTTAATGGTGTTAAAGGCTTTAGAAAAGTCAACAAATAGAAAATAAAATAGACCCTTACACCTTTTGCTTTGGGACAGTCATGTACTTTTAAACTAGAGCCTCAAGAATGACTCTCTCCATGCTGCCTTTATAGTGAGATTACATATGAGAAAATGTGACCGATTTCGTGTAATGACTGTCTCCATGCTGTCTTTATAGTGAAATTACATATGAGAAATCCTGACCGATTTAGTGTAATGAGTGTTTCCATGCTGTCTTTATAGTGAGATTACATATGAGAAAACCTGACCGATTTCGTGTAATGAGTGTCCCTATGCTGTCTTTATAGTGAGATTACATATGAGAAAATGTGACCGATTTCGTGTAATGAGTGTCTCTATGCTGTCTTTATAGTGAGATTCGGTATGAGAAAATGTGACCGATTTCGTGTAATGAGTGTCTCTATGCTGTCTTTATAGTGAGATTACATATGAGAAAATGTGACCGATTTCGTGTAATGACTGTCTCCATGATGTCTTTATAGTGAGATTACATATGAGAAATCCTGACCGATTTCGTGTAATGACTGTCTCCATGCTGTCTTTACAGTGAGATTACATATGAGAAAATGTGACCGATTTCGTGTAATGAGTGTCTCTATGCTGTCTTTATAGTGCGATTACATATGAGAAATCCTGACCGATTTCGTGTAATGACTGTCTCCATGCTGTCTTTATAGTGTGATTATTTATGAGAAATCCTGACCGATTTCGTGTAATGAGTGTCTCTATGCTGTCTTTATAGTGAGATTAAATATGAGAAAATGTGACCGATTTCGTGCAATGAGTGTCTCTATGCTGTCTTTATAGTGAGATTACAAATGAGAAATCCTGACCGATTTCGTGTAATGACTGTCTCCATGCTGTCTTTATGGTGAGATTACATATGAGAAAATGTGACCGATTTCGCGTAATAAGTGTCTCTATGCTGTCTTTATAGTGAGATTACATATGACATATGATTTTTACAGACATATGGTTAAGTAGTCCTTAGCACTGATCATAAGTTATCCTCTAATACCTTACCACATGATCTACATAAAGATTCTGCACTATGATTCATATAAAGTAGATAATTGATTATTTTATATATCAACTTCCCCGTTGAGTTTAACATGCCATGCTGACGTGCTGTTTTCAGTCATTTTTGTCATTCAGTAATGCAGATAATGAATATTTTATATATCAATTCCACATGCATCCGTAAAGCTATTAGCATTAATATGCTCTGCTGATTGGATGTTTTTCGTCATTTTTTTCGGTCATACTTTTAAATTAAAGCCTGTAATTTTTTATAAACATTTGATTGTGACGCTTCAGAAAATAGTCCTTGATATTTGAATAAATTTGATGCGAAATGGAACAAACTGTCGTTTGGGTTTACTTTCACGATGCGTTAATCACACGATCATTACTGGTTTACTTAAACATGCATCTTGGTATGAAAATGATTGCAAGGTATAATCTTTTTGATTAAGTTATCACAAGAAAAAAAGAATCTTACAATAACATAATACTATCGTCTTGGAGAAATTGATCTCAAGCAGTGAGAATTTGAAACTTTTTGCTCACACTGAGATATCACAGGTAGTATTACTGTTTTGAATCTGGCTTAAGGTTTGATGATTATATTGCTACCTTTCCACCAATTACTTACATTAATCGCATGGAGCAAATAACGTTATACATGATATTTCTAAAATGCCTCTGTCCTTATTAGCATCATTTATTTAACCTTTCTTATGGATGGTACAAACTATATTTTCTCCCAAATCTGAGGATCAACAATCTGTCTGAAAACAAAAGCCATTAAAAAACAAGACAGTAATGATGTAGTTTATTTGCATTAATACTGAGGTTATTTATACTCATTTTTCAAAATAGCAATAACTATTGTTATTGATGTGCACAAGTTAACTTGTTTTAGGGTCACAAGTTGACTTGTTTTAAGGTCACACGTTGACTTATTTTAAGGATCTAATGGTGGGCATTTCTGTAATGAAGCAGAAGTACAACTTTAGATGCAGGAAATGCTAGCGTGGGAGTTGTGACCATGGTGCCTGATTATTGGCTGGATTTGCAAAGAAACAAATAGAGTTATATAAAGCGAGGGCCGGGGGGGGGGGGGGAGAGAATGGTTGGGTGTTGGCTATAGAATATCAATAATACATTGCTGTATGAAAGATGTAACAATTATTCAGAGCTGGATTAAGCTGCTCAAACAAATGACATTGCGTGAATATAATACTGACTTGATAACATTAATTTGGAAATGATTTCAACATAATATTTACCATCGATCTCAAAGGGCATTAGAATAATGGGACGGACGAGTGGAAGGTGATAGATCAGTGACATTGGACTTGATAACACGGCCTTGACTGTGGTACATGACATACCAACAAATTGACAGTATTATCGTTTATCACTGCAACTCGAAGTTTTTAAGATACAAAGCAGAAACATAAAACTTCAAGTTTTGATTTGTTACATTGACCATTAAGATAGATTTAAAATGTGGTACACAATGCACTTCTAGTAATGATATATAAGTATACCATGTGTCATCCATTCATATGAAACATCTCTAAGGTTATAGAGTGGAAACGAAATTTGATTTCAAAGTTAAAATCGTGACAATTGACCTTGACCTTAAAGATGTTGCTCGAAATATGGAATTCAAGAATGAAGTTCGTCATGATGTAAAACTATACAAAGTTTCATCTATTTACATAAAATGGGCCAAACGTTATGGAGTGGAAAGAAAATGTATAGGATCCTAAAAATGTTGACCCATGACACTGAACTTGAAGACGAAACCACCCCTAATCTCCTCAATCTCGAATGCGACAAACTTTATAATAATGAGATCTAAGTCTAGCAAGTTTAATCTATTTATTTTAAACAGCTCTAAAGTTATAGGAAGTGTGGTAGATGAGATTTAATATTGCCTCCTGACCTTGACCTTGAAGATAGGATGCCCAATGTGGTACATGATATACCTTCTGGTGATTATATATTAAACTAAGTTGTAATGCAATTTTGCGCATGCTTCTCGATAATATAATTTTTATTTGTAATCTGATAGAAACGTGCCAGTAACATAGTTTGTTCTGAACTACCGCTTACTTATCAGAAGGTCCAATCTTTTAAATCCCTTCTTTTAGAACCACGGAAACTTCCTTGTATGTCACGAAGTTTTCATTCATATTTCATGGTTTGATCACGAGTAATACTATCAAAATATCATAAAAAACGTGAACGTTAAATCGTCCATTTTGACCGTGAACTTGCCATAAAAATTAATGGAAAGCTGATCATGAAATGGTGATACCCATGTTCAAACATTGAAACAAATTGTCAAATGTCTAGATATATCATTAAAAAAACATGACAAGAAGGTTCGTGAAAACCATCAAATACTATAAAATAACATGATCAAACAAAAGCGATGCACTGCAGAGTAATATAACTAAATTAAATGTAGTTGTGTCATGAGGAGTACAACAAACCATTCAAACAATCAGAATCTTCACACAAAAATTGTCGAATGTGACCTATTTTAAGAATCATTTAAGACTCTGTTATATTATGTTGAGTTTTTAAGTCTAGTTTCTGAGAAATGTGTAGTTTCTGAGAAACATAAGTAGAGTTATGTAACTTGACAACTTGTATATTGATTAGAACGGTAGTGTTTAACTAAAATTGCTGCATATAAAACCCAGCTTCAAAAGTATGAATATCACCGTTTACATTTTTATTTTGTTTTGTGAGGTGTAATAACTGGGAAGTGTCCACTAGCATAAAGGCCATTCGTGTGTAGTGCATAATGATATATCCATTATTAAACGACAAATGATTTCCATTGTTATAAACAAATTGGTCGATAGAAAATGTGTAAAACCTTTCAGCATTTCTGTTGTCATAAAATTGTATGGGACTTAAATAATAGCATTCTCTGTATTAGCCTGTAATTTTTGTTCTTGACCTTTAGCAAATAAAGAGAAAACTAAAACAATTGTCTAGGTTACTTGTACATTTATAGACCAACTACTATGAGGCACATGACCGAGAAATAAATATTGTGTCTTCATTCATTCCTACACCCTAAAATATATTTAGTAATACTGAAAATAATAAAATGTAGTACTTCATCATTGTGAAAAGCATTAAAACTGTTTCTTTCCTGAGAGAGTCATTTCAATATTAAGCAGGGTTGTAAACACTAGTCATGTGTAATTACTTGTTTGATTATTACTTAATTCTTTTTTAGTACTGTAAATACTTTGTAATTTAGATACTGAGTAAATACAATTTTGAGAAATATTAATACTTAGTAATTAAGGTAGCTAGTAATTAATTAAATGTATAAAGGCTGTTATTGAAATCCTCCTTGTCACTATACATCATTTTGTCTATACACTGATTCACACTTTCTCAGAAGCGAGATGAGAGTTACTTTCCTTTTGCAATAGGTCAGAGGTCATTGTTGAATACAGTGCATTACTTTCAATGGGGTGTTCTTTCAAATGCATAAAAAATACATAAACATACAAGAATTTACCCCCATTCTCCAGTAAACAGAAGCCTTTAATATATATATATATATATATATATATATATATATATATATATATATATTATCTATCTCTCATAATTTCTCCTCGAAAAAGAATGAGCAGACTGTAATATTTTGTGATAATAATTTATGTACATAGAATTATGAAAGAGTAATTGCTTTTTAAAGACAATCGATATCTAAACATTAAGATGAAGGTGCTCTGCATGATGTGGAGGGATTTGAAAAGAACTACAATCTCAGTATGTGACAGTTCTAAGAACGGCGGCTAAAGAGAATCTGGTTACTTTTACTAAAGATGTTTGTTCCTGATATTGTTTTGCATTACCATGATCAGTGTCAGAAAGTAAACATGCCAGTTGCAGAGAGCTTGTTATCTGACATTAGCCAGTCTTGAAACGGTAAATGACGGCAGGGAGTGGAACTATTGCGCATGATTCACTCTGCCAAATAAGTATACACTCGTCAGTTACATCAACACGATTAATAAGTAGCAGACGCATAGGTTGCCCATACAAAATGATTTTTGTAACACTCAGTCTGCTACTGATGCATGTACTCTTATTTTTGAAAACTTACGCAGTAAAAGGTGCCAATGCGCTTAAAGAAATGGTTCACTTTTCTAACGTAAGCAATATTTTGTATGAGTGTCTACCGCTGTGAACGTTAGCTGATTGAGCTGGTGTAATAATGGCAGTTTATTGTCATATGTCGTCTTGGTTTTCATAGTAATCAAATCCATTAAAAACCATTGTCATCAAAATCTACTTGCCCGAGCGGGCTGCCGGAAGCTAAATTTAGTTGTCCCGCACTGCCTGGCAATGAGTTTTTTTTCTACTCCGGATTGTTTAAATGATGATTTTCATGCAAAACTCCATAATCCCAGAGGAAAGTTGCTTATGTCACATACATGTATCATGATCTCATACGGTAAACAATGAAAGTTAAGTTTAAATTGGGGAACTGAATATGATAACATGTATTTTAGTAGCTGCTATTTATTCTAAAATTTAAGAAGAAAGTTTGTTTTATACACAAAGCAAATAATCACATCCTTTTACTAGTTTCTGAATATTTCATAGGACCATGTACTGTGTAGACAAATTATCTCATCCTCCCCCCCCCCCCGAAACAAAATCCCAGCATAAAAATTCACAGGTTTTACTTCTTCAAAAGTTCTGTACTGGAAGAAAAGATACAATTTTTAGGATCATATGTGTCAAAACCATAAACTCTTACTGTGCCTAAACACACACACTCTCTCTCTCTCTCTCAGACTCCTATCTATCTATTTATCTATCAAGGACATCACAAGATTTAGTCTAAGATGAGTAACATGCTCGCAAGCTTTAGGAGTTATTCCCGGAACATGCCTTCTTTACAAGAAAAAAGAAAACAATTAAAATAAAAAGTCATTCTTTTCCTTATTTGACAGAACTTCACAGAAAAAAGATCATAATATGATTTAACGGTTTTGGATAAATAATTTAAACCCGTAAATTATTGCTGGTGCCCAAAATGACTCTGTGCTTCTCCGTATCCCTCTATCTCCTTCCTTAGCAATAGATGTAACTGTTCCCAAGTAGCTACTCTCTCAAACTCATCTCTCTCCCTCCCTCCCTCCCTCTCCCTCTGTCTGTGTCTGTCTGTCTGTCTCTCTTTATGTCTGTTGAATGTTTTGGATTCATATTTTATGGACGATTCAATTAGTATTCGCAAGGCTTGGCAGGAGGGTTGGCATAATATAGATTCATCTATTGAAAATGTGAGCTCTGAGTTACGCTTTTCATTATAAGAAAAATAGACTAATTTCATTGTCAAATCAATATATTTTAGTGAGGCCGTTATAGTTTTCTAATCTCTAAACTAAACAACTTACAAACATCTACAATTAGTAAAGTAACAAGGTAAGCCTATTTGATTTGTTTGATTTTAAAGCAATTCGTAGTCTGCGTGACTACACAGATCTTGCAGAAGCAGTCTTGTGTCGGCATTTTAAGGAAGACCATAAGCAGTTCCAGAAAATCAAAATAGAAATCGACAGAAGTTACACTAAAATCAAAGTACCTACTTTTTTAATGGCAGTTTGTAGTAATTGATCCGTGGGGAGGAGTCACGGGGGCCAGACTCACGACCGGAAACGAGAGGGTTCGAATTCAACCATAGGATCAGCCAAGGCCTGTTACCGTGGTGTGCCCATGTCCAAGGCACATAACTCCAATTGCCTCGACACCATAATACCTTCATGTAATGCTGGCCATCAAAAAAGACAAAACCAAACCGAACCAATTTATCCTTCAGGATGCAATATTTGTATTAACCAGATAATTCTGTGATACTGTTTAGGAATTAGATGCAGGATTTTGAAAGAAACAGTTTTGCAATTAAATTTCATAGAGTCATAGGATAAGCATTCTATCATCCGACAAATACGGTAACTATATAAAATAACTAAATGTTATCCTTCTTTACATCTGCAATTGACTACTAAAAAATGCGCATCATGTGGGGTAAAATTGTAATATGTGGTCAGCCCCATACGTGCATGATGTAACATATGAGCCACTTGAAAATATTTACAGTATTTCTCTTATGATAAGCCCAGGATAATAAATTTATCCAAAGTATGAGATGGGCTTATATACGGGAAGAGTTACGTTTAGTTATTATTTGTAAATATTTTGCAAAGGTGCATGTTGGACTTATCATCACGAATGTGTTTATCATTGGATAACAGCGGTAAATACCTAAATGTTATGATGTCCTGTACCTGCTACCACTCTATATGATGTACAAAAACCCTTATATAAATTATACAAATAATGATTCTGAATTTAAATTTTTGCGTAATACCTTTAAAAAAAGAAAAGGTACTTTGAATAATACTGTACGATAATTTATAATATTGTTAAGTTCTAATCATCGATAAATTATTGTTGTACGCGTACGTTTGACTGAATAAACGTTTTAAAAGATGGTACTACCATATGTGTATATATATATATATATATATATATATATATATATATATATATATATATATATATATATATATATATATATATATACTGACTGAACATTTTATTTTCATCTTAAGTAAATGTTCCATAGTTAGATTGACCAAACGTTTCATATAGGAAAAATATTGTTCACTCATTAAAACCTGTGATAGCATAACTTTAAAATTTTATCTATACCAAGTTTGGAACAAACTTGCGTATTATAAATTTTAGAAATTCTTAGTGTATGTTTTCATAATTTAGAATTTAATTTGGGTTACTAACCAAATTTTTGCCAAGGAGATCCCATAACCTCCCACCCCACCCCCACCCGTTACAAGTCTTTAGAACATATCGAAAAATTTCTCAGGGATCCCGTATTTTGTCATTTGCCATTGGCAGTCCTAGCGGAATTACTTTCTAATTAGGAAGAGAAAGAATGTCCCGAATTTCAATGGAGGCATAGTCAAAATTTGACTAAGAAATCCCGTAGTATTTTATATCATACTAAAGAGACACGATGGAGTTAGTGATGAGGTAGTGGCGGTATAACCAAATTTGTTGAGGAAATCCCCATTTTAATTTTGAATTATAGAGGCTCAGCAAACATTTGTTCAAGGGATCGTGTGCTTTCTCATGTAACACCGTAGAGTCCAAATGGGATCCAGTTTTTAATCATGTTTATGGTCAACTATAACAAAAAACTGTTCGTTGGGGAAGATTCTTTAGTGTTCTAGACTATCGAGGCTTAGACAATGTTTGGATATAAACTTGGGCTATCAAAAAGTTTTAGCTAGATTTTAGCCTAACTTCTGGACTTAGAAGGCTCAGCCAAATTGTGACTAAAGTTCTGGACTGTCAAGGAGTAGCCAAATTTTGACTAAAGTTCTGGACTGTCAAGGCTTGGCCAAATTTTGTCTAAAGGTCTAAACTATAAAGGCGTAACCAAATTTTGGTTAAAGTTCTGAATAAGTAAGCTTTAGCTAGCTTTGGACAATCAAGGCTTACCTACATTCTGGCTAAATGATTCTGTAGATTCCAGTGTGCTACTGTAGAGTTCGTATGGAGCCAAGTTTCTTATTAGGTAGTGGATGTATATCCTAACTTTGGCTGTACTATAGAGGCTTATCCAGAATCCAGCTTGGGAAGATTCGCTGTTTCTCAAGTTATATTTAGTAAAAGAGAGCCAGTTCTGATTGGTGTCTAGCCAAATTAGGCTTCTGTGTAGTGAGTAAGTAGAGATTATAGACTAGGTCAAAATATGGCTAACAAGTATTTCATTTTTCTTGAAAGATTAATCAGATGTTGAATTCTAATGGACTTATAGGTCAAAGTTTGGTTAAGCGACAAGGAGTATATTTGATTCAGGAATTGTAGAAATTTGACTGTAATATTTGCTTTAGGAACATTAGCCGATTGCAGAGGCCTGATTTGATTAAATGAAAACACTAAATGAAATCGGAAGTTGGTAATAGTTATTCATAATAATAGTTATCATAGATGTAACTAATGAAGAAATTAAATATGTAATTGATGAAGTAATTCGTGAATATGATTTGGTATAGTAAAATTAAAGAAAATTACAACCTTAATAATACAAATTATAATCCAAATGAATATATAGGCTGGACTTACATTCTTGCAACGTAGCAATGGATTGACAGATGAAGTTATTGTAGGATTGAATAAAAGCATATAATCTTATTTAATCTATATTTTAGGTACTCATGTTCACAATGGAATATCTGTTACTCAATCTATTGCAACTGTTCAAGATAAATCTAAAATTGTATTTGAGAAATTCGTTTTAGGAGAACATTCAGAGATATATTTCGGATTCAGCAGTGAAATAGAGCTACGCTTTTGGTGGTAAAGATGTAATTTTGTTACACAGTGATTTGGTTATGAACATTGCTAGCATTGTTGGATACAACAAGAACTTTAAAAAAACCCATCTGGTAGCTTTAAACTGGGAGTTAACTCAACTATAAATACAAATGTTGTGAAAAAGTTGACTGCAAAAACTGATAAACAGTCTGTAATATTCTTTAAGAAATAGACAAAGAGATAAAAGAACAGAACCTGAGTAAGAACTAAGTAGATGAAAAGGACTAGTATTGTAATTACACCTGCACATGAATTTACAAAAAAAAAAAAAAAAAAAAAAAAGACCGTGAAAAAAACACATATAGTGTTACTAATGGTCGCAGGAGATTAATTTTCTTTTTCAGAATTATATTTACTAACCCTTCCTTTTTGCTGTCTCTACATTTATGATCAAAACCGTAAACAAAAAGCCAACTAATGCTTGAAAGAGAGAAAAAAACCTCCACCCCCCCCCAAAAAAAAAACAAACAAACAATGACCTAGGAAAGAAACACTATCTCCAGCTGTTTTCAAGAGCCAGCTTATTACATTATCAATAATTCCAGGTAATGCTTTTGCAACCTTCTTTAATAGCTCAAACATAAAGTTAGAAATATCTTTTTTGTGCGTTGTTTGGCGTTATCAAGGTATGACTGTGCTAACCTTTGCACCAGCACTTGCTCCTCAACCAGTTCTTGTTTCCACTACCTCCTGATAAATATTTAGCCATATTTGCTCTAAACAGAAAAATAGTTGATATTGCTATACCTAGAGTTGTAATAATGCTGACAATTATTGCACCTTTTTATTTCATGCATAGTTTGTCTTTCTCCAAGAGAAATTTTTCTTTTTATGATTTCGTTATTTTTTCTATGTTTAACTTGTATGCGTTTTCAAGTTTTCAATATTTCCAACTAGTTCTGTCCTTGTAAATTTCCAGTTGTCCAGTTTAATTTTTAAAATATATTTTTGTTTTTTTATTGTTAGTTTATTTTCCAGTTTCTTCTTCAAAATGTTTTATTTCGTTGTCATCATATTTGAACTCTATTTTGAAAGTTTCTTTTTTAAAGAAGAAACTTCAATAAGTTTTGTATATTCTCTCATCTCTCTTTCTTGTTGCAGTGAAAATAGTCCTTGATCTATTTGTTCTTGATCATCGGGTAAATTTTGTTATCTGTTAATTCATCATACATTCGTCTATTGACATTTCCAATGTCTGATTTCTTTTCTAAGTTGTGGGTTTGCACGACTAAAATCTTGGGTCTCTATTTCTTCAAGTACATTTAATGGTTGACTTTGTTCAGTAGTAGGTTCTAATGCATATTTAGCTTCTGCTTCTTCCATAGGTCTAATGTCAGATGTTATTATCATAGCAACGATATCTTTGATTAGTAAATTTCTACCCATTGATGATTTGAATAAATTACAGAAATAGTTAAATGAAAATTACATGACCTACAATGGTATTAGATACTTCACTGGGTTTTTGTCATTCAAGTTAGAGCTCTATTGGCACTAAGTGGTAGTTTTTAACAATAAAACATTCAGGTTTCGCTAAATCCGACGCACTAGGGCAAAAATAAATCAATGATGGTACACTAAAATTTTCAACATTGTATCAGATTTCATGTTGTCACTCATTGCTTATAAGATTATAACTCTTGTTATGTGAATTAATTTGAAGTTTTCGTATTTGCAATATCTTGGTTTGTTGTATTCCTTCATGTATTCATTTACGTGCACGCTATGTAATTTTTATAGTACTCCATACATGATTTGCAATAAAGACCAATAAACTCAGTTATAACTTTTTCTATTTCACATTTCGAAAATGTGTTAGTTTCGATTTTGTATATTTTGTGCCAAAAAAAATCAACGCCAACTGGTGACAAAAAACATAAACTTAGTTTAAATAAGTGGCTTTTAGTATGTGGTGCAATAATTGTGCATAAAATTTACAAGAAAACCTGAAATAAAACAACAACCTGTAGAAATTACTTAAAATCCCCAAAACAAAAAAGTTCTTTTCCTGCGATACCGTAGATTTTTTAAAAGATACATATAATGGCAACACACAAAAAAATTCCTTGGTTTATCACTTGGTGATATCAGCGGTGAAGTTGTCTCTCTTGGTATAGAAGCGGGACTATTATTTGGTTACATAATCCAATTGAAAGAAGTTCTTGGAACTAATATTGGTCCAAGTAGACACTTGTAATAGTCAGCTAAATTGCTAATACCTTTATTTCTGACTGAATTAATAGTAATGCAAAATATAGGTCTCGTTCCAAAGAGATTAACATAAAAAAATTGAAGCTAAGAGTACACAAGTTAGTGAGAAATGAAAAACCTAAGATACAGATCTAATTCTATAAAGATTATCAGATTAAAAGGTAAACCTAAAAAAGATATAGAAATTATTAGCAAGTGAAACAAGACTCATGATCAACAAAATCTATTATTAAACACAACGTTTAACACTTATAGTTGCTTAGTATTATTTTATGAAAACGATTTCAAATGTGACAATATTTTCCCCAAGTAATTTTGAATTTGATGAAGCGAGAAAATTGATTACTTTATAGCACTTTCGATATTACCATATACAATTGTTGCATAAACGAGTTGAAAATCAAATATATAAAAGGGAGACAAAATATCTTTACTTCAAACAGAGAATTGAAGTAATTTGAGGTTGCAAAAGTTAAACCAAATTAAGAAAGATATGGTTAGTGAGATATAACAATATATACATGGATCAGACATAAATATAAAACAGCATATATAATTTTAAACTGATTAAAAGTTAGCATTTGTACAGTTTCTGGCGGGATGGGTATACTACTTAGTGGTTTACAAGCGTTCGAAGAATCAACATGAATTAGTATCTGCTACTTGATTTGGTGCAACTTTAATTGGGTTTGTTGTAAAAGTTGTTAAAGTAACATTGATCAACAAGAAAGCTATTAAATAAGACGTGATAGTGACTTTGCAATTATATGGTTAGTAAAGCAATAAGTGACAAAAAAGTTAAACATGAAGAATTAATTTGATAGTCGAGTATAACAGATACACAAAAATAAAGAATGCAATTAGGCAGAGAGTGTTCAACACAGAGAAACATGACACTGCAAGGTAAGTCACTGCAGAGCTGAACAAAGAATTTTCACCAGATGGGAATAAGTTGAATGAGAATATTAAAACAAACATAAGTAAATAATTTACTCTACACAAATGGAAAGTTCTTTTACAATGGTAGGGCAACATGAGGAAGAAATCTTTTTGACGAATTTAGTAGATAATAGCAATGGTGAAGTATCAACTTCTTACAGAAAATACATTTTGTTTTTGGTTATTATAGTATTTCGAACGATTTAGAGAAGAACATATATATTTACGCAACGACAAGAATCATTGATATTGGGGGATTAATTAGTATTTTTTTATTTATTATACAACAATTGGTTTCATTAAATAATAGTTATGAAACTTATTTTGTGGGGAAGCATTCAATGAACCCTTATTTACAGTGCTTTCCCATTCACGTGGAATTTTCTCTTGATTTTTTTTGTTTGATTATATATCGTCCGTTATACTACCAGCTTTATTTCATCATGTTTGCACAAGTTTACATCGTTTGCATTTTGTGTTTAGTTTTTCTCCTTTGATCAATTGGTTTTCCATGTTACATTTACATCATCTAATAATTGTACTAATTTATGTTACTTGTACGTTTTACATGCTAATCAACAATAGAATTAACATTTTCTCCATAATCAATCATTATCTGTTTGCAAAGTCTGAACACAAAAAACAAAACAAAACATTTTCCGTTATTGCAAATGACTGAAATGTTTGTGTGATCACGTTTCTAATTATAATACCAACAAACATTTCTAGTTTTTTTGTCAAGATAATATTGTCAATCATACAAAATATCAAAATACTTATCTTTTATGATGATTGGTTGTACTTTGTTTTCAGGTTGATCTTTTAACTGTTGGAGTCACCAAATTTATATTATCCGTTGATTTTAACGAATATTTTCAGTTGGTTCCTAACCATTAAAAGAATGATTATGACCTTTCCATTTCGCATGTGCATCGTTTTCTTCACCCATAAATTATTTGGTTAATTGTTTTTCAATCTTTAAATCCGGATCTTGTTTTCTCGTAGCGCGACAACTCTTACTCATAAAGTATCCCATCAATATTTTCTCCCTTTAAAAATTTCTGGTTTGTATACAACTGGATCACCTAATATAACTTCTGCTACTTTAAGAATTTACTGTGTAAATGTATGTATGTACCCCTTTGTAAAACTAGATTTATATTTTAAAATCCTATCTGTTTCACCTATTTTAAATTTATGCGTTCCAAATGTCTGCATTTTTAGGCAACCAAATAAATTAATCCAGACTTTAGATCTATTTTTGTCTTTGCATCGTTGGACCGGAGACATGTATGTTGGTCTGTGATTAGTGTTATTATATCCATCGATCAGTTTTGACATTACATCAATCCATTTTTGCTTTCATTTTGAGCGACTTCTATGTATGAATTGTCTCTAATAAATTTAATTTTAGACAAAATCTCAATATGAAATCATTAATTCGTTTCTAAAGTTTTAAAAAAGCGGTGCAAAATATTAAAATATTAAAGTTTCAATTATAATAGACAACATTCTTTGTCTATTGCTATTACTTTTAGATGTTATGTCAAATCCCTGTATTTAGTTGTATTTAATTAATTATAACTTATAACATTTTAGCGAAAACCCATGTTCTTAATCCAAGAGGATGACAAACTCTGAGAGTTATGGTGCACCTGACCATCCTCATGTGATATGATTCGTTGTTTTCCAACGGATAATTGGGAAGGTTGTCACTGTAAACGGTTTCTAACGTTTCTTACGTCAAATCAATAGATATGCCGTTTCCATTGATTCAATTACACAGTCAACTTTAAGTCTTATTGGCACTCTGGGTGACAAGAAAGTTTAGTGGCTCCAGTAGTATATTGTTCTGTAGCATTAGCCGCTATCCTCAGAAGATTTTGGTTTACCAGTATTCACTCTGACTTATAACCTGAGTAAATCTCCCCTCAAGTCCCATGTAACTAATTTGATTTCATATTCCCAATTATAACTCATAACAGGAAACCTATTACAATTTCATACTGACCGTGAATAGGCAAATATAACAGGTGTGCTCAATTAATAAAGAAACATCTGAATGCATGTAAAGTGACTCGATCTTACAATGGTATAGTATCTAAGATCTACATACGGAGTCAATTACCTTTAGACCATAAACACAGTTGGAAATCAGACGTAAAACTTAAAATAAATGTTACACACATATCATGAAATTATTAGATCTGTTTATTTCTGTGTGTTATTGTTAAGTATCTTCATCGAAGAAACAGTGTGTACACATAATAAACATATACAACGCGTTGATTTCAAAATCAACTATCAAACTCCTAATTGATCCACAGAAAATCTGGAAAAATATTTACCATAGATTAAAGATCACATTTAATAAATAATTAAAATATAATTGCTATTTGCCAAACACATAACTATAGAATACTTATTTTATAAATGTGGATAGTCTTTAACACGTATACGTACGTTTTGGAATATTGTCATGTCCAGACTGTGCATTTCTCGAAGACTGTATTTAAGCTTTATTAATCCGAGAATATCATAATCCACTGTGTCAGTAGTGTAAACAATCTGTAAGCAATGTCTGTGAACACTAATGAAAGGCACTAGCAAACACATATTAGCAAAGAAAGAAATTCTGATTAAAACCTTCCAGTTTGTTATGAAAGTAATTGATTGCGAAGCAGAGAAAATAAATTAACGTTCTTTGCCTAAAATCTGTTCTTTAGCATACGAAATAGTTTTTATATTTTGTGTGTGTTAAAAAGTACAGATCAAGATAAACTATTTATTGTTGTAACATTACTAAGTTCATATTATGCTTGGATAATATATGGCTAAGAAACTCTGTTATCAAATTATGTTTATGTGTGTTTTTATGTGTGTTTATATTTGTCTGAGTGATGTTTAATGTTGGGAAATGCAATGGTGGTTATCAAGAATATACATACTGATTTTGAGTGTTTGCTTTTGAGTATCTATTTTGATTGACGTGATATTTTTTAAACATATATAGATGGCTGTTTTAGAAAGTAATTATTAACTTTATCGTTTTAGACCTTAAAAAATAAGCATAAATTTGAGCTCTTACGAGTCCATGGGTCAGGCAGACTTTACCTTAGAAGTTTGAAAAACGCATGATGATTTTTAGAGTTTTGAAAAATGTTTTTGTTGTTGTTGTTGTTGCTGTTGTTATCTTTGTTTTTTCTAGGTGTTTTGAATAATATTGACGACATGAGTTGATAGCAAAACATAATCATCTTCAAACTCAAAAACACAAAAACTTACCCCGATTCTAAGACAAAGTTATACTTTACCTGTGTGCTAAAAAGCTAATGTTTTTGATGATTGTTTTTGTTGCCTAGAAAATATTAACCTTTTAGAGGTTGAAAAATCAGGACATTATTATCGTACTTATGAGTCCAAGGATGGGCAGAACTTGGTCTTAGAAGCTGGTTAATTTTGTGACTGTTTCTCGAGTTTGAAAAATGGTTATGTTTTGACGATCAAACCCTTTTTTCCATCCTATTATTGATTTACATCAAATTGATTTAAATTTTTCACCGGAAGTAAACCTAAGTGCGCCGTCAATGGTTATATGTAAGCAACATACTTTAGTTCGATCGAAATGCTCATTGTTTCAATTTAAAAATCATAACTAAAATGTAATACATTTATTCTTAAAAATATATACTTATGTAATTCTTTGTTACTTTCTGTTGATATATCAGTTTTACATTTAGATGAATTTTGGAATGGAATTATATTTTGCACGTAACTGACCTGCCCACATATTCTGCATATTGCAGCAGGTAAA
Organism: Margaritifera margaritifera; assembly: GCA_029931535.1. Taxonomy (NCBI): domain Eukaryota; kingdom Metazoa; phylum Mollusca; class Bivalvia; order Unionida; family Margaritiferidae; genus Margaritifera; species Margaritifera margaritifera. Next base: position 524,514 of record JAQPZY010001256.1, on the reverse strand, counting down.
GACGGCTGCGCCTGCTTTAACACGTCAAATGTGTACAATTACACTGTTCTGCATGACAAGGGAGTCCAGATACAAGAGGGACAGACCAGTCTCCAGCTTGAAGTCATGACTTGTAGCGACGCTCACGTGTTGCTCATGACGTCATGTACAGACCAAGATCACGGGGTGTACGAGATTGTCATAGGTACGTCTATAGAAAAAGCATTCTTAGTTTAGAGCCATTTGACATCAAAGCTGACACTTTTAAGAATTATATATCTACATTAGATTGATAGAAGTAGCAGTAATTTTAATTTGTTTCTGATTTCCACTGATTATTGATTTGGAACGTTTGGGATATTTTTTCACTTAATATTAGGTAAAAGTCGTAAATTAACACAAGGGAAGGGGATTAAAGGAATTACTAACATAACTGAGCCAATCAGGAAGGGGATGAAAGTTATCACTAACATAACTGAGCCAATCAGGAAGGGGATAAAAGGTATCACTAACATAACTGAGCCAATCAGGAAGGGGATGAAAGTTATCACTAAGATAACTGAGCCAATCAGCAAGGGGATAAAAGGTATCACTAACATAACTGAGACAATTTGCTATTAAAGCATTGTTTTGTAGTTTCTAAGAACTTTCTTCTTCGATTTTGTTGCCTAAAGATTTTCTAACCACGAAGAATGTTACTTGCTTTCAACCGAAATGCGTTAATATGCATAACTAAGCATCTTTGATGCATTCATAGCTAATGATTTTATGCATGTGAATAAAATAAATAAATAAATCAGTTTGTTCGGTGCATTTTTCAAGAATGCAATGAACAATAACGCCTTTTCCTTTTGATTTAGACAATATTTCTGTCTTACAAATGCACCAGTATTACACCATAAATTGTAACATACTTGCATATCTTTGCATATGTTTGAAATTTCATATGGATGCATACAAAGCTTGATTACATAGTTGTTTCTCTAATGTGATTTCTTCACACTTGGGTTACTGCGCATGTGGGTGGATAGATCTTTCAGTTTTAGTGGACCAGGCTAATATTTGTATACTCTGGTGTAATGATCATTTTGTCTTGACAAGAGTAATAAACTCTGATATTTCTGGACCATTTCTATATAAAAGAGCTTGATTTATCTATTCAATATGACATATAGAGCTATGATAAGGCATATATTGGGACTCCTGACTTCGAAGGAATCGAGGTTTTAAAATTCACCATTCTCAGTGGTGTAAATATCATCTCCCCGTTTGAAATCAAGATACAAATTAAATCATGACACTAATTTTGATTTAAAAATCAAATAACCGCTACAAATGAATTTGTGCCATACTACGGGTTGCATGGGAGATGGAATAAAACCAAAATAAAAATAAATAAATTAAATTCACAAGAAATAAAAATACTCTAGCTATATTTACTAATAGAAGAAAAGAAAAGCATGCTATCTACAATGCAAAATAGACACGCTATGAAATGTAGACCAATATGTCATCGAAAGTAATATTTCCAAAATTTTCAAGGCATGAATTATTTTAAAGAAAATCCAGAATCTGTCATCACTTTAGCATTCTCAAAAACTTGATTCATCGAATTGGATACTGATAAAAGCAACCAATAAATAAGAACAAAATATTTAAAAACAAACAAAACAAAACAAAACCAAAAAAAAAAAAAAAAAAAAAAAAAATCAAACAACAAAAATAACAAAATAAAAACTACAATTACTCACTAACTATGGATATCCATCTACAGTTAGCCTCCGAATACATGCAATATACAATGAAAGCTCAGTCACACATCATGACGACATACAATACGTTACCATTGTTACAATTTCTACAGATACATGATCTATAAAAAATCGAGCAAGTTATATGTATCTGTAGTTTTATATTTCATGTACTGTAAGTAGTGTGCTCGTTCAGAATTCTGAACCAATTAGTAAATTATTGAATTGACACTGTAAATCAAAGACCGTAACTGGGGCTTTGCCCCATTCCGTCCTTAACAAATGTTACTTTAATGAACCACAGCAAGACCATCAAGACCAACAACAGTGATCTGAATGTACACTACTCTAAGATTACACAACCAATCATATTCTTTGTGTATAATGCTATCTTTTAAAGATACGAGTACATTAATAAAACAAGATTTAGAAGGTATTGAACCAGGAGTACTTGAGTACAGTAATAAAATGTATTTTACTAGGAAGTTACAAAAACATAAATGTTGCATAGGGTATATGGATTAGTCAGCACCGCTGAGTGGCTTAGGCGTAAAGCATAGGATTACAGATAGAAAGGTCTGTGTTTTGGTACTCACCAAAGGAACAAATATTTTTCTTAATGTGATATATCTCTAAATGGTTATGAAATGATTGAAACATACTACATCAAACCTGTTAGATTATCTGATTTGTAGAGAGAAAGGCATGCTAACATGTTAATCATATTTCAGCGTGGTGATCCTAATGAATGCAAAGATGGAAGTATTATTCTGTTTGAATAAAACAGTTTTTCAAGATTAGCATCACCACAGATAAACAGGCATTACGGCATAATATATCTGTAAAAGAAATGCTTGAATTTGATAAAGAGACCAGAATAATGATCAGAATACAATCAACTATATTATTTTATGGAAAATTCGATAGATATAATGGCTGAAAATGGTTGAGTTGTAAAGTTAAAAAACTATCATCTTCAATTAAAAATTCCGTACGCTGTCTATTGTGATTTTGAAGGTTTTATTGTGCCAGACGTGCGAACCAGCGTGTCCGGCAACATGTAACGCAGGTACAGTTGTACCATTGGCACAAACTTGTTAGTAACAACATGATATTCCTTTGAAACAGCCCACCAATTAGAAAATATTTGCACAAGAAAAACAACCAAAGACATTCCGTATGTTGTCTGTATGTCAGATTACTCCACCTAAGATACAAAACAATAGTTTGCAGAGGAACTGACTGTATTGAATCTTTGCTGTACATCAGGACATTCAATGCTATTGGAATTCATTCGGAACATTGTATTATGTTGGACCTGTGATTAGGACATTTAGGATTATTTGGAATTTGACTCACAAATTGTAAATGTCTTTTGAATTTTCACTTTAATTGTCTGGAAATAAATTGCTTGTTGATTTTACTTACATTCTTGGTTTCACTTTCTTTCTGTTACATATTTTTTAAACCTAGAGCCGTAGTAGAAATTGGGGGCTCGTTCGAGATGTGAATTGCTTTAAATTACAATTTAAATTGACTTTGTTTTGGAATTTTTATTGTCCCTGGTAAAGTTTTTTATTTCACTCATTTGAGAAATCTTTAGTGAAACCAGCAAGCATTCACAATGTCATCTAAGGTTGAGAACTTTGTTTCAAGTAGGATTAGTTTCTATGAAAAAGGGCGAGTTGCTTGAGTTTGCCAGACATTTTCATCTTTCTAAGGCGAAAGCGTCTTTGACAAGGCAAGAGATAAAGAATATTTTAATTCCATGTTTGGTGGGAAAGGACATTTTGGGTAATAGTGCTTTGGGTTTATTAATAAGTCTGTATCTGGTTTTGATTGGAAATTAAGGGAATTACAGCTAAAACCCAGCTGGAGTTGAATTAAGAAAGCTTCAACTTCAGCATGAGGAAAGGGAATGGAAATGCAGATGCGGAGAGAGAGAGAGAGAGAGAGAGAGAGAGAGAGAGAGAGAGAGAGAGAGAGATGGAGAGAGAGAAAAAAGAGGGCGAACTGCAATATAGATTAAAAGAATTAGAACTGGCACGCGGAGCACTCTATCCCCCTTTACACACAAATTCAGATTTTGATGTTACCAGATATATTAGGTTAGTACCCCCTTATCAGGAAAAAGTAGTAGATAAATACTTTCTTCACTTTGAGAAAATTGCTGATAACTTCAAATGGCCCAGACAGCATTGGACTTTGTTATTACAAAGTGTACTTATTGGCAAAGCTCGTGAAATCTACACTTCACTGTCGGTACAACAAAGTACTGATGCTGATGCGGTTAAGGGGTACATCTTGATGGGCTATTAGTTGGTATCTGAGGCATATCGACAAAGGTTTAGGAATAGTAGCAAAAGAAACTGGACAAACTCATGTCGAATTTGCAAGGGAAAAAGAACAACTATTTGATAGGTAGTGCTCAGCCAAGAAGATTAATCAAAATCACGATAACTTCAGACAGCTCGTATTAATTGAAGAGTTCAAGCGGTTCATCCATATTCATATCAAGACCTATCTTGACGAGCAAAAAGTGGAAATTTTAGAAAATGTTGCTCGCATGGCTAATTAATAATCCTTGACTCACAAAATTTCATTTGTCAATGAGTCTCCCTCTCAGCAGTTGTCTGGGGGAAAAAAATCATCTCAGTCTCAAACGAGTACTTCTAAATTTCAAAAAAGGCACAACTGTTAGAAATCAAACATATGATAAGACTAATCAGAAATCCTTATATCTTCTTACGTGCTCTTATTGTAAAAAGAAAGGGCACGTCATTTCTGATTGCTTCAAGTTGAAACATAAGCAACTGAATAAAGAAAGAGCTATTCCAAATGCTCTTAGTTCAAAGAAGTTAAGGTCACGGTCTTGTATTGAAAACAATACAATTGTTGGATCAAACACACCCCAGTCTGATTCTATGTTGAAGACTTGTGAACCATTGATGTCAGAAGGTTCTATATCACTTATTGCTGATTTCTGTCAAACCTTTTCCTATTAAAATATTATGGAACACAGGAGCTTCTCAGACTCTTTTTTTATCAGTCACTTTGCCTTTGTCTGAGAAGTCTTCTTCTAGTGAAAGTGTACTTATTCAGGGAGTAGAGTGCGGCTTTATAAATGTTCCTCTCCATTGTATCAATTTGGCATCAGTCTCTTAGTTTCCGGACCTGTGACTGTTAGGGTAGAGACTTCTTTACCTAGAGAAGGTATCCATTTGTTATTAGGCAGTGACCTAGCAGGAGATAAGGTCGTAGTTAATCCACTTGTAACTGAGAAGCCTTGTTTGGATCAACGATTTGATCCTAATGAGATTGAAATCCCTGATTTGTATCCTACTTGTGCAGTTACCAGAGCTATGGCCAAAAGAGCTCTTGAGAATGATGTTGATTAGGAAATTATTCCTTTAAATGACACATTTATTGGTCAATCTTTTGATGAGGTCACTTTCTCTACTGATATTGATCAATCAAAAGGCATTGATCACAGTAATCCTCTTTTTACAACTCATTCTCTCTATTCTAATCAGGGTGAGAAAAAACAATCACTCGTTGTGTTACAGAAACAAGATCCTGAGATCACCTGTCTGTTTCAGAGGGCTATTAGTGAAACTGAAGCCACACAAGCCTCAGCTTGTTATCTTGTGAAAAATGGGGTCCTTATGAAAAAATGGAGACCACCTGAGGTACCAGCTGGTGATGAGTGGTCACTGAGCTATCATATGGTCGTTCCGAGGTCATATCGACAAGAAAGTCTTAGTCTAACCCATGAAATTCCCTTGACTGGTGTTATGTATGATGTTTATATAATATATATTTTAGGAAATTATAAATGTTTCTTGACTTTAATATTTGCTTAAATCTTAATGTTGTTTATCAGAAGAGAAAAAAACATGCTAACTAGTGTCCTTGAATTAGTTTGTTTACTTCAGATTTTAGCTAAAGGATAGTATTGATAAACAATGTTTTCTAAATTTGAGGTCGAGGTTGATTTTGTTTACAGATAAAACTGGAAAATCCTTAGAGTTATGTGTAAAAAGACATGTCCACACAAGTAAAATTCCATTAAGATGACACATATTCTAGAACATTCTGTCATGTGACCAATCTTTATATATACCATGTTTAGTGGACAGTTTTTCAGTTTCGACATTACTATCAGTCTTGTAAAGAGCTATTACAGTTGTGGAAAGTCATTCCAAATTCTAAGAGAGGAATTATTTAAAATATTCATTGGATTATAACAGTGATCATAAACATTTGGATTTTGGATTTTTAATTGATGATTTTGGAATTTATGTGAACTAATTCAGAGATATTTTGGAGTACTTCATTTTGACATCAGCACATTAAAGACTACTAGTACATCAGGACTTTGAAGACCATTGGCACATCATAACATTCAAGGATACAGCCGCGAATTCGGAATATTCTATATTTAGGACTTGTGATTAGAACACTAATTCTTATTGGATTATTTGGATATTAATACACATTACTGTAAGTGTCTTTTTGGTTTTTCATTTTAATTATCTAAATTAAATTGCTTGTTAATTTTTACATGATTTGTTGGTTTCACTTTCTTTCTGTTACATTTGTCTAGACCATAGAGTCGTAACACTGGTCATTTAGGAGTCAATAAGGCTTACCACAAGATCTTGAATCGTTTTTATTGGACGAAACTCAAAAGTGATGTTTCTAAATACTGCAGATCTTGTCACACTTGTCAAATGGTAGGAAACCCCAATCAGAAGATACATAAGGCTCATCTGCAACCTATTCTTGCATTTGACGAACCATTTAGGAGAATAATGGTAGAGTGTGTCGGTTCCTTACCTAAGACCAAGTCAAGCAACCAATACTTGTTGACCATAATGTATGTATTTAGAAAATTTCCAAAGGCAATTTCTTTGAGAAATATTAAAACTAAAACCCTTGTAAAAGCTTTGGTGACGTTTTTTTTCTTTCTTTTTTTTCTTCTTTTTTTTTTCTTTTTTTTAACACTTGTTGGCTTTGCCAAATCTATTCAGTCTGACAGTCTGATCAAGGGTCAAATTTTATATCTGGAATTTTCCAGTTATGCATGAGTTAGGCATCCAACAGTTTAAATCTTCTGCCTTTTACCCTAAAGGTTTCATCAAACTTTGAAGAATATGATTCGGTCATATTGCTTTGATACAGGAAAGGATTATAATGAGGGTGTTCATTTGTTGTTGTTGGCTGTTAGGGAATCAGTTCAGGAAATCATTGGATTTCAGTCCTTTTGAACTGGTTTTTAGACATACTGTTCGTGGACCATTAAAGTTATTAAAAGAGAAACTTCTTTCAAATGAAGATCCAAAGATTAATCTTCTTGACTATGTCTCTGATTTCAAATATAAGTTGTCAACGGCTTGTGAAATAGCAAGAGCTAATCTTCACTCTACTCAGACAAAAATGAAATTAAGGTATGACAGAAATAGCCTGGTGATAAAGTTCTGGCTGTCTTGCCCATACCTGAAAATCCTCTTGGGGCTAAAGTTTTGTGGTCCTTATAAAGTTGAAAAGAAAGTAAATGACTTAAATTATATCATCAACACTCTTGGGAGGCGGAAACAGAAACAACTTTGTCACATAAATATGTTAAAGGAGTATTTTGACAGAGATAGCCCAGCTGATTATTCAATCAATTTGGTTGTACCTATCCCACACAGTGAGGATATAAACGATGGAATACAATCTGACTGTTGTGCCTCTGGTTTATCTAAAGTTTGGAATTCTGAAATATTAAACAATCTGGACCAGAAATTGTCACATCTACAACAAAAGGAAAGGAGTGAACTGAAACAGCTATTACATGAGTTTGAGCACTTGTTTCCTGATGTTCTTACACGAACAAATAAAATCTATCATGCCGTTGACATTGTAGATTCTACATCTGTGAAACAGAATCCTTGCAGGATGAATCCTCTCAAATAGGAATATTGGAAGAAAGAAATTCAATATTTAGTGGAGAATGATTTTATAGAACCAAGTAGAATAACTGGAGTTCACCATGTATTCTTGTGCCTAAGCTAGATAATATATTCCGTATGTGTACTGACTATAGAATATTCAACAGTGTCACCAACACGGATTCATTTCCAATACTAAGAATAGATGATTGCATTGATAAAATTGGAAATGCGAAATATGTTACCAAGTTTGACTTTTTAAAAAGATTCTGGCAAATTCCACTCACAGAAAGAGCAAAAGAAATTTCAGCATTTGTAACTCCAGATGGATTTTATAAAGCGATGCCTTTTGGTATGAAAAATTCTCCGGGAACATTCCAGGGTCTATGAACATGATAACAGCTGGTCTAGATAACTATAACGCATACATCGATGACATCATCATCTACAGCGACACTTGGGAAAATGACTTGGAAACCATTCAGAAATTCTTCTATCGATTCAGTGATGCAAATCTGACGATAAATTTGAGCAAAAGTGAGTTTTGCCATGCTTGTGTCACATTTTTAGGACATATTGTGGGACAAGGACAAGTTAAACCTGTCGAAGCTAAGGTCAATGCTATCTCTGAATTTCCTGTACCTGTTTGTAAAAGGCAAATGATGCGATTTTTAGATATGGCTGGATATTATCGGAAATTTTGTTAAAATTTGTACATAATTGCCGAACCTTTGACAGATTTGTTGAGTAAGAAATCCAATTTTCATTGGTCTGACCAGTGTCAGGAATCCTTTGATAAATTAAAGACCATGTTTAACAGTGCACCAGTTCTTTCTGCACCAAATTTCGGCCAATTATTTAAAATGACTGAAGTGATGTAGCGGTTGGTGGAGTATTGATTCATGAAGACAAAAATGGTGTGAATCATCTAGTGTGCTATATATCTTAGAAACTAAACAAGCAACAGAATAAGTATTCCACGATTGAGAAGGAAAGCTTGGCTTTGATATTGGCTTTACAACATTTTGAAGTGCATTTTACATCGGCTCTTTCTCCGGTTATTGTATTCAGTGATAACAATCCCCTTACTTTCATTAACAAAATGAATGGTGAAAATCAGAGATTGTTGAGATGGAGTTTAATGCTGCAAGAATACAACATTGACATTAGACACATCAGGGGAAAAGATAATGTGATTACAGATGCATCCCGTGTATAGAAGTACCATATTGCTTTATTGTGTGTATATTTTGTGTAATTCAGCTGAGTTTCATTCATAAGACATTTTCCTATGTAATTATCATTATTATAGTATCAGATGCATATTTAAAAGAAAGCTTTATTGTATATATCTTTCTTTTTCTTTATGTGGGGAGGTGATGTGTATGATGTTTATATACTTATCTTTTGTCTATGATTGTAAGTTGTGTGGTTATTTGAAAATACATACTTAACTTTTGTCCATGCTTATAAGTTGTGATATGTGTCAGATAGGCCAGTATTTTTTTTCATAAGCATTTCGCATATAGACTTATGTGACATAGGTCATGTAGGCATGTGTATTTATATACAGATTTTAGTAAACAATTTCATTCCTGTTCTAGAATTTCGGTTCTATAAGATCAGTCTGTAAGGAATCTATTTCAGATGTGTTGTTGAAATCAGACATAATTTGAGAGGAATTTTTTATTTACATTATTCATTGGAAATATAAAAGTGCTGATTGACTTTTGGAATAATACATGATGTTGGGATTTATGTGAACTCATTCAAATACATTCTGGATTACATCTTTATGGTACATCAGGAGATTCAAGGCTATTGGAGTTCATTCGGAACATTGTATTATTTTGGGCCTGTGATTAGGACATGTTGGATTATTTGGAATTTAACTCACAAATTGTAAGTGTCTTTTGAATTTTCACTTTAATTGTCTGAAAATAAATTGCTTGTTGATTTCACTTACGTTGTTGGTTTTATTATATTTCTTTTACATATTTTTAAGTCCTAGAGTCGTAACACCGATATCGTAGTCATATTTCACTATTGAGGCTTTAATATAGTTTAGAATATTATCATCTGAGTGGTACCTTCTTCACTGAGTATTGGTTCCTCAATAACTTTTAACATTGTCTTGAACATTGAAACCATATTCTATAATGCCTGTTCTATTTTGAACTTGTGCACCTAAGGTATAGATTATGTGAGACCTTATGGACTGGGTCAATCTTAATATTGCCTCGTCTGTTTATGAATTGAGTTTGTCCAGAAAGAAGTATTTCCAGCATGTTGCTTCATCTTCAACCGCTTGCTTATTAAGCCTACCATATGCTTGCTTAACCCGAAAATACAACCAAAGCCTTCCGTGTTCTTTTCGTGATCATTCAGTCGTTGTCTTTTATATTCTTTCAGTCTACTTCGTTCTTTCCATTCGAAGAATATGTTAACTTCTATTACTTTTTTTTCTTTCCCTTGATAAAGCTCTAATCGGTAATTGGTGGAACGTTTAATTTAATTGTTTCATATCTATGTTATAATTGGTCGGATTAAATATTCATCACCAAATAAATGTATTGTACATTCAGATATGAGATTTATAATTTGAAGTAATGTGAACTTTTAAATAGAATTAGCTTACTCTGAAACTCTTTTATCTATTAGATGTATCAACGATTTACACCACCAGATGTTACCATCCACATTGACCAGTTCGGTTGTTTCTGTCAAAATCTCCCATCACACTATATCATGTATTTAACCATATAATTCTCATTGACAAAAAATAAAGTATATTTTTGAAAACTGTTTAAAGGTTTTATATAAAAAAGTTAGTTTCATAGTGGTAGTTTTTTAAAAAAATTCTTTTTTTTTCTCGTTAAATATGTTTGATAAGTGTAACTTGGTTAGAGTATGTTCATCGAAGGCACAGTGACATTTGAAGTAGAGTCTAGTACTTTAAGACTATAATCTATTACTTTCTTACTATATTCTGTTTAATTTGGACTATAGTGCTCCACTGTTTATCTAAAGTCTACAAAAGAGGAAATACACATGTAATTCCTTGTTGATTTTTCTCTCTCCTCTTTTCATTTTCGGCAGAGATTTTACACACTCTTTACAGTTCTTTCTTGTTTGGTATTTTGTTCTATCTATTTCCTCTATAGGTTTTTATCTGCTGCATTTTAAACATTTTACAATTGATTGTTGAGCCATGCGGGGCACAAGTACACTTGGCACTTTTATTCGTCACGATTGTACAATTTACATGTGTAGTGTAATGTCAATTACTCGATGTCAAATGAAAATTCTTGAAAAATTGGATCTTCAAAATCTGTATATCTACACCGTGAAAGATGTACTGGATTTTACTTTATCCATGTGGTTTAGAAGGTCTCTCGTAGTCAACTGATTTTGGTTAATTTTGTTGTAATTCTTTGTAACAGAACGTTTTATGGATGTGTTAAAATTGTACATGGTAAAAAGTTTGTACATGAAAAATGTGTAGGTTATGGTGCAATTCGTATACCTTCTTTGTATGAAATTTGAGAGAAGTTTAAATGTCTTTATGATTGCATAACATTTATGTGACTTTCATTGCCCTTCATTTTGTTTAAAAGGGTAGAGCGTACATTCTTGTCGCCTTATCACGTTTTTACCTGTACCATTTTATTTTTTGCTGGTGATGTTTTTGGGTGTATTTTCTTTTTTCCTTTTATTTTGTGATCATCACATATTCAATTATCATCCCCATTTTTTATTCATACTTTTGATCGGTTTCCTTAATTGTTTGCTTCAACCGGAGTCATATATGTCGATCTATGATGAATGCTATTGTAGCCATAATTTAATTTGGTAAAGCTTCAACCAATTTCTGGTTTTATTTCGTGTAAAATACTTTTATATTTCAGTCTTTAAGTCTAGTCTTTAAGGTTCTATTTAATCTTTTCGCTACATGTTCTTTTTTGCATGAGTAAGTTAGGAGGTATTCAGCGTTTTCTATTTCAAGCAAATACTTAAGAGTTTGTTGTAAAACTCTTCTCCTTCGTGCGACTCTCTTTTGCGGGTTTTCTCTCTTTCAAGATTTCTTTAAAAGCATCATGTATGTCAAGTCATCTTTTTGTTTTCATTTTTTCAGTCCAAATGTATTTTGAGAAAGTATATATCACTGTCAAAATATGTTTAGATCCATCGTTTGATTTTTTATATCATTTCATGTCAACAATGTCTGTCTGCGACTGGTCAACTACCGGACGGAAATAAAATCTTATATAGAGAAGTCTTATTTTGCTTGCTTATGAAATGTGTAGGTAGATTGTTCTGTTAACCATTCTTTGAATTCTGTATATTCTTTGTCCCGTTTTATGGATGTTCAGGTTTGTTGACACAATGTCTTAAATACAGTTCTTCAACGATCATTGAAACCGAAATAAAAGCATCCAACACATATGTTACACTAAGTAAATTACCTTTAGTTGTTGCCAAGAAGGCAACAGGACAATCTTCTAAAACAGGTACTTTTAGTTTTACAATTTGCAACGTTTCTTCAAACGTTTTAAGCGTATTAATGATTTCAGATTTATGTCAAATTAAGAATTTCATGTGTTCGATTCTAAAACAGCTACTTCATATACTGGGCCATTATGCGCTGTTTTAAGTCGAACTGTGACTTCTACAAATTATGTCTCTGTTTTTGCTGAATCAATGCAGACTGATCTTGAAAATGTTACGAGATCTTCAACCTGTACAGTAAATTTAACCAAAAAGATGTGTGTATTTACCCACATGAAATACCTAATTCATTCGCTCTTTATACTGTACAGTTTTAACTATGTTGCTGTCATGGCTGATGCTGCTCATTTCAATGTTATCATCAATGAAAATAATATGCAGATCTGCATCGTTTCTGAAACATTGTATTATATCGTTTTCGATGTTTGATATCAACAAATAAAGACTACCATTTTCTTGAATGTTGTTCTTCAGTTCATCCAGCGTTTATCCAGCCCATACTTGTAAACGTATAACAGTAAGAAGTAGGCATTATCTTTACAGAGAGAGAGAGAGAGAGAGAGAGAGAGAGAGAGAGAGAGAGAGAGAGAGAGAGGGGGGGGGGAGGACTTTAGGTATCACAACACTAACTGAGCAAATGAGCTGTCATGACATCCGATTGTCCTGTTTAGTCCTTAGGAAAATCATTAAGATATTTTCTCTGATTTTTACTGGAGATTTATTAAGCAGTGAAGAATGTTACTTGCATTAAATAGAAAGCATCATTAAAGATTGAACAGAAAATATAATGTTTATTGAGTTCAGTCTCTATGTTTAGCGTATGATGACAAAGCAAACAGGTGTAATTCGTCCGAATCTGGAAAGGTCACTTGCACTAAAAAGTCCATTCATTTTATTCAGATGCACCTATTTCCAGAAAATACAACATAATATGTGCTGAGTTGTTTATATGATGAGTCCAAATTAGTGCCTGACGTAAGTACGATCATCTTGGTGCATCTGAACGAATAGCGCATGCACTGTATTTCATCAAAATTGTGGAAACAAATTAAGGAAATATATAAGGAATTTGGTTGCTGTTGTGATACATTACAGTAAGTATAAATATATTCATGCCATGAAAATACTTGCAAACGTCAGCATTTTTGTTTTCTCTCTACTATATTTCATAGGTGGATGGTCTAACAAAAGGTCCGCAATAAGGACAGCTAAGCAACAAGATCCACCCAAAGTTTCTTTCAACCACACCGTTGGACCATTAATCTGTAATGGAACGAAATCCTTTTGGACAGATTGGAAAGATAATGTAATCAAAGTTGGATCTGGTCCTGATGTCGGTTCTAATGAATACATGCGTTTAAATGCTTCGGATAATTTCACGATAAAATATCTGGCCATATCAACATATAATAATATTCCCGGATATTGGATGCTTAACGCTTGTAAGTAACCTCTGTTTTTTCTCAAAGTATTTAAAATGAAAGTTCGATTTTAAATATAATTTATCTGTCGCCTTCATACTTTTTCTGTACATTTGAAGAATTTGTTTTTATATGTATCGTATTTCTGAAAACATAACACAACTTTCTTCCTCTTCTACTCTGATGGAATAAATTATTGATTATCATTTCATATCGTTTGTATATCATTGTTAGGGAAAATTGCCAAGCCACGCTAGAAACATAAAATGAAGACGACATCGCAAGGCAAAGGAGATTTTACAAGTTTCTTACATTTGAATCTCATATTTTTGTTGTCAGCTCAATCAAGGGTATGTACGAAGACATCAGTGAGTGGGAACACTCCAACCGGGATAGATGGTACAACCACTTCCAACACACAAACACCAGCTCAGACAACGGAAAATACGATGACACCATGGGCCGAGAACACTACGACCAAGATAGATGGTTCAAACAAGCCCTACAACCAAACACCAGCTCAGACAACGGGAAATACGACGACATCATTGACTAAGAACACTGCAACCGTTACAAGTAGCATCAATACTCTCCACACAAAACAGTCAACTCCAAAAATGGGAACGACTGAAACAAATCGGCCAAATAACTGGACATGCATATGTCCTTGTCACCCTGGGTACAACCAGACTGAAAAGGAGAGAGAGACGTATTTGAAAAAAGCGATAGAACAGGTGGATATTATAATAGTTTCTTGAAGTATCCATAACCTTGGTATTCACATAATTACGGGCATTAATAGATCAGAAGTCATGATTCACTTGGCATTTTTTCCTACAATTACTTTAACTCAAAATGTGCTATAATACTGACACAGCAGCACTTTTTGAGGAATATGTGTTCCACAATAGCATCATAATATTTGTAGATTGTCTGCGCTTTATTTCAAATAGTACTGCGGTTACAAATTCTGTCACCAGATAATGCATATTATCTGAGTAAAGCGAAAGATTCCCAAATATTAATTCTTTCTTCCAGTTGTATTTTGACCATTTATTTAACGACAAAATCATGCCGTTGCACGTATCTCCCAGCTTGTGTGCAAGCGCATCAATGTCGCATCGCCACAACGGGGATGAAGGTAGTATGTACCTATGGTACATTTTTAAGCACACTAAATTACAGAATATGATGAAGGTTTCGAAATGAAAGAATTTTAAAATACTTTACATAAAGATGACGATTATACACTACAAACACAAGAACAAAATACAAGATGTGGATTATACACTACAAATACAAGATCAAAATACAAGATGTGGATTATACACTACAAACACAAGATCAAAATACAAGATGAGGGTTATACACTACAAACACAAGATCAAAATACAAGATAATGATACTGTAAATCTTGCTAATGCTTTTGCAGAGCAATGTCTATTAGATTTTTATGAAGCAAAATGTATACATCATTTACTAACAAAATGCAATGAAATTAGGGAGTGTATTAGGCAATTCTCCTCAGAAACATAAGACCGGACTTCGTAAGATAATGACACCAGTAGATAAGGTGATAGTTAAAACGAGCCAAAACAAGGCACAGCCAAATATCAAGACCTACTTGGTGTGGAGGTGTTCCTACATGAAACACTTTCACTTTCCACATCAAAACCTTCTATAGCATCAGAAAGTAAAGCATGGAAACAATGAACAGATAATGAAGCATTTGAACGAATAATTATCTGAAAATTGAATCATCAGAGTTGATGACGGAAGAGGTAAAACACAGTAGTAATTATTTTGCATAAAATAAAACATTAGAACAGAAAATAACTATAAGGGTGGATTGAAGCAGTAAATGGGTGTAAAAGCTGGACATTGGCCAAGCTAGTTGGTATCATGGCAGATTATTGGAACAGTTTTATGGTTTCTAAGCAAGCAGTAAATGAGATTCAGTGAAATTAGGTATAAGCGATGTGGTAAATGCATGTAAACAATGGAGAAGTCCACGTGTTCAGGGGTCCAGCGGTAGAGCTGTAGATGTGAAAAGGCATGAGATGTAGAAGAAGTATGTAACGTAGTATAGTATTAATAAAAAACATTAACTAATGTTTTGATACAAATGGAAGCAGACAGCGTTTTTCAAAAATAAGAAGAGATAAATGGTTTTATATATACTAACTTCGCCGTTTGGTGTAATCAATTATAACAGCTCTTGTAATTGCAACCCTGAGTATTAGGCGGTGCACTGGCATCCATTAGTATAAACTCTCGTACGGAGGACACTAAGCGTTGACTATGTTTATCTTCTCCCTATTGTAAATTTGAATAAATATATACCTGTAAATTATAATTAATACACCAGCGTTTTGTTCCTACGTCGGTATCTAGACGAATTATGGACCTTCTTTGCCTGTTATCCTAAACGTTGGCTTCTACAGCATAACTCTAACAAGGATTATTGGATTTCAACCATATTTAGATCAACATTAATGAAGTATCAGATTAGTTAAATTATAAGCATTCTTCTTCGTCATTTGGAGGAGTTATTATTCTTGATTGTCTGTTGTTCTAAACATTGGTTGCAACAGTGGAACCGTATCAATCATTACCTGATTTATATCAAATTTAATATGCCAGTTTGTATTGATGCGATCTCAGATACGGTTTTATAAATCTTTCACAGATAGAGAAAGAGTTAAGAATAGAAAAGAAGAATCTCTCGTCTGTGATCAGGAAGAAGACCAGCGCACGTGATGAGCGCGTGTCAGCGAAGACGATGGGATACTCTCTTGGTGTGTGCGTGCTGACGACAGTATTTGGTTCTATCATCATCGGGGACCTTGTTAACCTCGGGCGATTTATCTGGGAAAGGTTTCAATGAAAGTGTTACATTTTTCTACTGTTAAGCGCCTTTCCTGGCATCGGAAATATAAAGTTCTTCAGACATATATCTTACTCGATGTGCTTTTATTCGTTTGTAAACACAATAAAATGCTAAAATAAATAATAATATATTCTTCCATACAGTGTTTACTTTAAACTTTAGATGCTTCAAATCTTTATCATAATTGCATTTGTAGATGGGTAGAAAACCATATCTTGGGTGTGAATCATTGAATTATCAACTTGAACATTGGAAGGATTATTTTAGCACAAATTTGACCCTGCAAGGTGTTTTACAACTAGTTGTAATGTTAGCTTTGTTAGAATATACAAGCTGCGTGTTGTGACTGTCGTCTAGAAAAGTGTAATTGTTCTGTGTTTTACAGACGAAAGATCCGGAACCAAGCCTGAAATTTTAAATATCGTGTATCTTGTTCGTACTTACAAAACTCCCACTGAATCTGCTAATCGGAAATATTAGACTAACTAAAACAAAAGAGACATCAGGTTTCCGAACAATATGATTGTGCTTCGAAGTTTTGCTCCATATGGTCATATTAAGGTCAGTTTAAGTTTGTCTTTTTTAAATGGGCTCAATGATAGGATGAAATTCGAAAGGAAAATGTAATTACTGCTATTATGCCCGTTATTAGAAACTGTTTGAAAATTGATTAGATAATGACCCAAACACATAATTCCAAACACCCTGTCTTTGATGGTTAATATGGAATTTTTGAGTTAGTATGGAAAATAATAAGGTATCAATGCTTTCAGAACTCATGATGAGATATGATTTTAATTGATTGCAAAAAAAAAATAAAAAAAAAAAAAA
This sequence comes from Margaritifera margaritifera, assembly GCA_029931535.1. NCBI lineage: Eukaryota > Metazoa > Mollusca > Bivalvia > Unionida > Margaritiferidae > Margaritifera > Margaritifera margaritifera. The sequence goes on along the minus strand of JAQPZY010001256.1, from coordinate 507,197 downwards.
AAAAATTAGAAGCTATATTCGTTACCCATAATAGCATATACAACTTTTGTACCGGACAAAACTGGACGTGGTGGACAATAACCGCATTGATACAAGTTTTGTTTTCTACATGACAAGTCATGGGAAGAATAACTATTGAGACAAGTTTTATTAAGGGTTTGCCCTGTTTAATAACTGCCGTTGATACATAAGTAGTCGATTTTGAGAAGGATTGCTATTTAACCGGAAATGTTTGGAAAGATTTAATGCAATGGGTTAATAGAACAGAGATTACATTTTCCGTCTGGATACACATTTAAGAACTTTCTACGTGAGCAAAAGTCCAACCGCTACTTGCAGTTTCTGCTACTTCTCTCAGCGACAGCCAATAATGTCGGACATGAGTGGCGGAGAATAACTTCTGGTTTAAATCACACCCACCACTTCATAAATGCACAAAATTAAGATTCGGAACCTTATATTTTATTTTAAACATTCTTTCGGAATGAAACAGGTAGGAACATTCCCATCCATCCTGCTAAGACACCATGATATTACAATAGGAAATGAACGAGTAGATAGGCCATGTATGGTAGAACATTTAATATGTTAAAGTTAAATAGGTACATATAGAGTAATACTTTGCTTTTGAATTGCAAATCAAGTGATCTTGCTATCAATTCATTGTTACGTAAAATAAATAATGGAAATTGCATTAAAATGCTTCACTATTCCAGCAATATTTTACATGACTTAATTCTTTATGTGCTTAAAATAATAAATCAATGAAGTTTTCAATCTTTAGTTATTTAGATATCGATAATCGTAAATATTGTATTTCATGCATAGCTACCATCATTCTTGGTTATTGTTTATTTCATTCATAGCTACCATCATTCTTAGTTATTGTTTATTTCATGCATAGCTACCATCATTCTTGGTTATTGTTTATTTCATGCATAGCTACCATCATTCTTGGTTATTGCTGTATGCATATAGGATGTATTTGTCATAGCTACCATCATTCATGGTTATTGCTGTATGCATATAGGATGTATTTGTCATTTAATATTTGACGCTGCGAATGGCGCAATGAAAATTTAGAAGAGATAAATAGTGACACACACCCATACACAGTAGTGAAATACACAAACACATTAGTGACACACGTACACAATAGTGAGACACATATACGCATTAGTGGCACATACATACGCATTAGTGACAAACACATAATACACAATAGTGACACACATGCACTTTTCTTTGAGCGTGATCTAATGTTGTGATTCTGCTTCTTCTTTCTAAAATTAGTTGCTTGTACAGACTTGTTTCTGCTCTTCTCATGACTTTTGCTGGTGTTACAGCATCTATTGCTACAATTTTGTTCATAAAGTAGAATTGATGTATTGACTGAATACTAAGGTAACATCTTATTGCCCTGAGTTTAAAAATGTGGTATGTGAGCTGCTTCTCCGCTGCCTTACGTACATCTGAACTCTGTGTAGGATCGTGTGCTTTCACCCTACCTGTGGACTTTATTTGGCAAGGAACGTGTTGCGCAATGGCTTCACTTTTCTGGCTCCGTCCATCTTTGGGATGAGGGTAGGCGCATTCATGACAATGGAGTCAGCATAAACGACTGCCGGAAAGAGGATGCAAGCGAATTGCATTTGCATTTCTGAGAGTTCTCCTCTTCTCCGCTTAAAGGTACATGAACCACTATATGCTTTGTAAATTTTAAATTCTTTTTCTCATATTTCTCATATGCTTTAATTTTAACATAATGATATTAGTGTCTGAATGTACTGTAGTCATCATTTCAGCTTTCCCTTTCGAAGTTCTCAATAATTACATTTTTCTGTTTATTCTTATGGTGTGAAATTGTAAACTATAAAGTGGCACCGATTGTGCTATCTTTGTTAGAAATCTTTATCTAGTAATTATATAAATGAAGTAATAATAAGAAGAAGTGACTCTTTGTTAATTTTGTCATTTTTGCTTGTGATTGTAAAACTAAATTTGTTATTACAAAATATTTCCAACTTCATGCTATACGATAATTACTGTCGAAAATGAATTTTTCATACTTTAAAAGTTATAAACATATATTTTTCGGCGTTTGTAGTCTAACATTCAAAATTTTGTGTTTGCTTGAATTCATACACAACAATTTGGGTATTATTCAGAAATATTCGTTTTCTACTACATTTCAAATATATTTTGGCTACTTTATAGTTAATTTGTTATATGATTGTTATATGATCATTTACAGAATTTTATATGATGTTTCAAATACAAAACTTCTAGAAATATATGAAGTTGGCAAGCCCTAATAAATTTTGACGTAAAAGTTGAATAATTTCATGCTTTGTTTTTATGCATTTCTATATATAGAATGTTGTTTTGATTTAATAAAATTAACTGCATCTGCATTTCTGAGAGTTCTTCTCTTTTCCGCTTTACAGATAGTGACAAACATGGTCACCTCTTGCCCCCTCGAAATGTAATAACTGTTTAAAATCTCTAGATGAAGCGACACCTCTCAAGTCACTGTGACGGACAGGAGATCAAAACGCTCTCACAAACACTCACTATTTGGTGCGCGGATTTTACCCCGCAAAATGTCCTTGAAATAATGGTGCGAAAAAACCTTCATGACAAATAGAAACTCTTCCATTATAAATAGGCGGAAAACTGAAACCATTTAATAAAACTGGCACTATAATTTTAATATATTGCCATTCGAATATGAAGAATTGTGTGACATCGTTATCTCTTTTGAATAGCAATATTTAAGCTGAACGATTTTGTAACATGACTAAGTATTCGCCTTTTAAAGATGGAGGATTCACAATACAGCTGTCACAGTTTTCTTTTCTTATAAAAGGATCGCACATTTTTGAAAAACCATATGTTCAAGATTTCATACTGAGAATTGTCGTGATGGTGGTTGTCATGACGATGATGAATATGATGATTAAAGACTTTAGGAGATCAATAAGTCCAAGTTAGGTTACCTTAAATAGATACATGGTATCATAAAAAAGAAATGTTCGTGCATTATTGTAGATATAAAACTAATTACTATAACTTCTAATTTAGACATGAAATATCATTATTTTATACAAATATTGACATCTCTTATGTTTTGCATATTGGAGCACATACAGAACCACAACCTAATCAGATGTTACAGTAAATTTGGACATTTTCTTTGTCGATAAATATTCATCAGTTCCTCACTTGCAAAATTAAAAAACAAAATGGTATGTGTTTTTTCAGAAATAAAACACACCCAAACCCAAATTCAACGCAGACTCCCAAAATATAATTCGTTTCTAAATACTCTATACCAATATATCACATCATGATGCTGCACGTTTCACGTGCTACGATTTAAATACTGAAATGGAAGCATTGTACTGTAGATTGCGTTGTTTCTATACACCATTAATTATACAGCTACATCTTATTAAATAAATAATCAGTGAATTACTGTTGTACTTATTTCACTGTAATTGGAATTTATAAAAGAAAAAACTAAAAGCATCAAACGGTATGCAAGAAATTATTAAATTACCCTATATCTGAATCCACAACAATATGAAAGACAAAAGTAATAATACCCCAACGTAGATCAAATCAGCAAAAATAAATCTAGACAAAATATCCAGATCTATTGTATAGATTAGCTCTGCTTATAAGGGTGAATTATACACAATAACACATACAAATTGCAAATAATGGAAAAATAAAGCAAGGGCATCACTGTAAAGCATATATCATTCAAGGTGCCAGATTTCGTATTATCATAGTTGTAAGAATGAAAGTCAAACTCATGCTCATATTAAGAATCAATGATGTATAATCAGGAGTGCAATATTCTAGCAGTACTAAACAAGAAACTATTCACAAATAAAAGAAAATAATTCATCTGGTAATGAAAGTTACCTTTCTTGTGTATTTTTTCTCTATCTCCTATCCTGAATTCAGCAAATGTTGTAAATGAAGCGCAAGCGCCATGATAAGGCTCTAGAAGAACTCCAGGCAGCTCAGGCTGTGTGGTCCTGCAAAATGACAGAAAGCCTGGATTGTGTCAATAAGGAGCTCCACCGTCAACAACACGCCAAGCGCACGTTCAAAGATGTCGATGAAGTAATGCGGCAGTACAATTTGGTCACTGGTATCTAGAGCCGCAAGAACATGAGACCGCCCTATCTTACTTTTACCAGTTGCGAGATGGTCTCTGTCATCCTTGGAATTGCGGTTACAGCCCCTGTCACCTAAAAACTCGCCGATTAAAAGTAGTCTCGCTTCGGACTTCCGCTATTTCAGTCGCTGTTGTGACGGCAACCTACGTAATTATGTTTTTCTTAGTCTGGTATAGTCTGTTCTGCAGACAAAATGCTGGCAGTCGAACTTTACTTCGCGATACTTGGGGTGGCATACGCTGTTCGGCGCGACGAATTTCTTGGACCCATTCCACACTTTGTCATCCACAAGGCTTAAAAAAACCTGCAGTTATTTAAGCGTACTCCGGAGGGAAACCAGCGCTTTGTAACTATGGTTCTAGAAGTCCCTACAGATCTACGAACAATAACGGTAAAGCTGCCAAATCGTAACTGGTAGGCGTATTGGAGGCTCATAAGTCCTTTTGGAATATAACCCGATGGATACTAACGGCTGGCTCCGCTACTCGGGGTGTCAGTTCCTCTCGGGTCATTCTGTTTTTAGAGCCGACGCTGCCCCTGTTTTTATTGGCGCTTGTCTCGTCTGTCCCGAAGAGAGCGACAAAAGCGACAACAGCCTGCGGCTCATAGTCTCTTTAAAGGTCAAGTGTATCCCGTTGGACTTAAGATATCCACGACGCTCAATTGGATGCACTCCTTCCAACTATCGGGGCGATAATCCCTTTATAAATCCTACCTTGTTTGTGATACGGCGTACTGGCACCCCGGCGCCTATGGGGCCCGTGTTGACACAAGAGGCGGCACGATTCACACTCGACAGTCACCTTCCCTGATCGGTTTTAAGTCTCTGTTTCCAACCTTAGTGTGCGCCTGTCCGATGCCCCAGTTTTAACGGTTGTAGTATGCCTTTATTATGTGTTCAAGGCCTAGAACGGATGAGAGGCTTGGCGTAAACATAGCGGCTATTGGAGTCGATTGCAGTTAAAATGCTCTTGTAGCCGTGGTTGAGAAGGCATAGCGGGTCAACAAAGATAATGTCGTCCTAATAGGTGACAGTAGGGCGTTCTGACGGCGGCGGCAGGCAATGTGACATTTGTCTCGAATGTTGGCGTGGAAGGTTTCCATGCGGTCGATGCTCCAGTTATTGTCCGTGTGCTTCGGGCAGGTGGCGCACGTGAAGCTGTGAGAAATCACTTTATGGCGGGTCATCTCGACCGTCACGTAGGTTTGGTCGTCGTATGTGTTGTCCCAACTGCCTTGCAGCATTGCGCGCCATTTTGTGGTTATGGATGCGCTTTTGGAAGAGTCAGTCAGCGAGACTGTTGCACGGGGGCGATACGGATGACTACAGTGACGTTCCGCATGCGACAGCGTGTGAAGACTGTACGAAGACAGCGGGTGGTTGCCAGGAGAGTATTTTCGTCGTGAATGTAATGTGTCGCCGAATGTCTGACCATGTACTGCGTGGCTTGTGCGACACCACGCCTGGCGTAGAAGCTTTGGCGTGCTGCCGAGTGTGAGCGTGCGATCCACACAGTCAAGGCTAATGATGGTGAGATGGTGTCCGTAACCCCCTGCACCGTTTACTCTGCGTTCGAGTTAATCTTGCCTTACTGGGCGACGCGCGCATACACGCCCCCTACCAGAAGGTCAAGACAAGGATATCTAAAAAGATTTCCAGAATATACAGTCTTAGATTGGCTTCGTTTGGTTTGGTGTTTTAAAGCACAGCAACACAATTAGGTTATTTATGCCGAGGCAATTTGAGTAAAGTGCTTTGCCCATGGACACACAACGGTAGCTGACCCAGACTGGTCTGATGGTAGGATTACAACCCCCACCCTTTCGGTCGTGATCCTGGTACGCTAACCATAAACCACCGCAGCTACTGGAGCCTCACTGCGAAGAAGTTTGAGATGGAGAAGAGTGAAGAGATGTCATGTATGTGAACAACTTTAGTGAACACACTACTCAAACCAACGGTCCATTTCAGTGCAACTCAGTAATCTAGAAACAGAATACTAATTATTATTGCCAACTTCTATATTTTGTGTTTTGTGTGTCCTTGTCTTTTGTCTTTGTGTATATTTACAACAAAATTTCAATATCTCCCTCCCTTCATTTTATAATGTGTGATTGTATGTATATATGTATGTATGTATGAAGTCATAAGCTTGCTCTATTTGATGTTTAAAGCTTGTCGGTAATCATTTATTTCATAAGATAAACTGATATCAATGTTCCTCCCTAACACAATACTCTGGTAAAAGTATGAACTAATTTAGCACTATCACCCATAGTTTGTTGTCAGTGAGAGTCCTCTAAGATACTTTAACACTGTTTCCCTGTTTAACCAATGTAATAAAATCAGATGTTTATTGACATCGGTTTGTACCCAATTGAATTAAGTGCCGGTCTTCACTCATGAGCGCATGATTTACCTTCACCGCGATAGCGATCGCAACAGGGAGAGAGAGAGAATATAAAAATTTAAAACTTCGATAAGCTCGTAAAAATATTTTGATGCACAACATCAATGTAATAAAGTTTTGCCGTTTTCAAACTCAAACAGAAAATTACACAACCTTATACTACAAGAAAACCTTAGCTGAAAGCCAAATTCCGACCAGTGTGACAGTGTGGCAAACTAACTCTCGCCTCTCTTCACCAACAGCGTATTACCATAGGAAACACTTTTCTCAGCGTATTAAATCTAAAGCGACAAAAACACTTGTAATAAAGTGAACCAAACTGACATTGAATATTCTGGAACACACTTTCTGCCAATGTTTATCGAACCGACAATAGGTAACCGTTTAATGAGCGAATTAAATCTGGACGACACACTCGAAAACAGTATTTACAAATTGTAAACCCTATTTGGCTCCATACAGTATTGACATTGGATAAGTTGGAACACACTTCTTGGATTGCAAAAGTAAGCTAATGCCCGTCCTTAAGTGTGTGTTTGTTCTTCTCTCCATCCTTCTATATAAGTCTATAGTGCCCCTCAATAATTAATTCCCATAGGGTGTTTATGAGTAGAGCTGGGTGCTGGTCAGTAAGACGATGTGTTGGTCAGTAGGTGTGGGTGCTGGTCAGTAACAAGATTATGCTAAACATATGGATGGTAGTTTGGTTTGGTTTCTATTTCACTATCTTACTTTACATCCTACCTTTGTGTGAGTTAGTCTAGGTGCTGGTCAGTAGATGGTGATGCTGAGAAGATAATATTGGGTGTTGGTAGGTAAAATGATGGATGTTTTTCACATTACCTTTCCCCGTGATGCTACAGGGTCATTTTAAAACCATTTTTATAGCATCAGTGTTAAATTAACCTTGAGGCATCAGTGTTAAATTAACCTTGAGGCTATAGGGCCATTTTTAAAACCATACATTATAGCCTCAGTGTTAAATTCCCCATGAGGCTATAATGACACATTAATGGTGAACATAGCACGCCAGTTCACGAGTCAGATTACGTGATAGCACATACATCTTCACAATATCAATTAGCTAAAATGAACAATATTAATACTGAACCCGAAGTGTGTTCGTGAAACACGGATGTTCAACCTCAGTGCCTGAAATGATCTAAACGGAAACCTAAACCAAGGTGTGAGAGACTAACGGATGGACATGGGTAACACTATGTATGCCTCTACTGGTGTCTTGGTCGGGCATAACAACATCCACAATCAATTACATACATGCTATTTGTGAAGCCTGTTGCGAAGTAAGTCATATTTACGAAGGACATAAAAAGGTTAATTGTTGTACCGGCTACGTCATCATTTGATCTGTTTATAACGTAAACCAGAAATATAAAGAAGGACCCATAGACTAATATAGTTCTGGTTTATACTGTATGTCATTAGTGATAGACATATGTACCGTATGGATATGAAACACATGCTCAACACATACCAATTCCTAATTAGTTTTATTTTATTTTATTCGCAAGATTATTACATTTGCAAAACGAATATCAAAAACATTTAATATTTCATTATTCGAAATTCAATATATGAATTCGGATGTCAGTCTTTTTTTTTTAATAACTTAAAAGGAACGCATATGCCGTGGAGTTTAAAGATATAAATGGTATCGTCACAATGGTCAGGGATCTTGAATACACGGGTGGTGGGGGTGGGCGGGTAGGGGTGGGGAGGAGGTAATACGCAGGTTATTCTATTTTTGACACTAACATTAATAGCGTTTCAATATACCTGATCAACTTATATGTGTGCCAATCCACCTACCTACGCATCTGTCAACCTGCTTACTGAGTCACAATATGTTCTTATAACATTTAAACCTCTTAAGTTGCTTGAGGCAATAGTGGTATCAGTTTAGGTCTGCATAAATATACCTGTACCTACCCACCTATGTATCTACCTTTCTTTCTACCACACTTATGTATCCACCCACCTACGTACCCGCCTGTCTGCAAATATATATATATATATATATATATATATATATATATATATATATATATATATATATATATATATATCAGTTCATATCTATATATCTATTTATCAAAATTAATAGTTTCTTTTTCTGCATTGAAATTTACTGGTGTAATATCTGCGGAAATGCCACGTATTTAGTGACTAGGAGTACTAACATTTTCTCCAAAATGGTATGTTTTTATTTGACAAGATGCATACTGACTGGGTTAAATGCCGTGAAAACAATAGAAGTGAGAAAGCTTGTAGCGAAAATATGCTTTATTCATATTTGCTAGAATTTTAAAATACCATAGTGTTCAAGTAATTGCTTTGAATCTCTTCGGAATCGTGTTCTTTAGATAAATTCGTAAAAAAATAATTTGACTCAGTTTAAAATCATCATTGCACGACCATCTCTTAATTGGACCTAGATACTAAGTGTAACTTACATGCTCATGGAACATGTTAAAATTTTTAATCTTTGTTGCTGTATTAACAAATCTGTTCAATATGGTTGACATTTTAAAGAAAATCGATGTTAAAGCAGAAAAATAGAGGTCCAGCCTCTGCGAACTTTTTTGTAATGACAGTTTTACAACAAAAACGTATCACTATGTAACGAAACTGTTGTGTGGTGCAACGCGTTCCACAGTAGATAAATTATGTGTGACCTAAATCGATCTCGGATCCAGCCGACAATTAGGCTTTTATGAAAAATGCAAATATTACCCTCGAGAAAATAAACGAAACCTAAGGGATCTATTTCATTATGAAACATTAATGTGACACGAATTAGAAAATCATTGTGAAGTGCAGTCAATATATCATATTTTCACATTTTGGTAGATATACCTATACACTTTGTCTTCGCAGCACCTTGTTTTTGCCTTTTTATGAAAATATTGCTCTGTCCCTATAAAAGAAAGAAAGAAAGAAAGAAATAAAGAAAGAAAGAAAGAAGAAAGAAAGAAAGAAAGAATGAATGAATGAAGCTAAAATATTCCCAATTATTCCGTATTTAGACCACAGCAATTAATGGTAGCACAATGTCTGTTCTTCTCCGTATTAGCCACAATCAGTTGCACCATGCTTTGTCTTACTATGACGACAATAACAACAAGGAAGACAATCACAATCACGACTACGACTATTTCAACTGCTTATGCCGCAGCCGCTGATACGATATCAGTATTTTTGTTGTTGTCTTTTTCAACATTCTAAATACATTTATGATGACAATAATAAAAGTACTATGTTAACAATCTATACACATTCAACTTCTTGAAACATTATCAGACACTTGATACTTTTTAAGTTGCGCGCGTTTCCGCAGAAGTTTTTTTTTATTTCAATCGTATTTTGCTTTAACAAAAATATTAACAATCTGCATCTGTTCCGTGAGTAAACAGTGCAACACCGACACAATCGGATGTTTGAGATTTTTTCAACATTTTGAACATGAGATGGTATTCTAGTAGATCAGCTACTCGATTCCACAAAACGATGGCGAGGTAAAAGTCACGTTGAAGACTCTATCTTGTTGATGTATGTACCCTTGTATATTCTAGGTAGGTATGAATCTACATACCTAGACGTATGTTTGTAGGTATGTATGTATGAGGAGCCGCGGTAGCTCAGTCGGTAGAGCGTCGGACTAGTCATCCAAGGGTCGCGGGTGCGATGCTGTCTGAGGCCATCCCGGGTAGGCTGCCTTGGGAAAGGCACTTTGCTTCCATTTCCTCGACAATATACTCGACAATACTGTGTTAAAAATGCCGTTAAAACCAGCAGGAACAACAGCATGTATGTATGTATGCTTGTAGGTAGGTCTTGTAGGTGTGTATGTATGTAGGTATGTATGCATGCTTGTAGGTAGGTCTTGTAGGTGTGTATGTAGGTAGGTATGTATGCATGCTTGTAGGTAGGTCTTGTAAGTGTGTATGTATGTATGTATGTATGTATGCATGCTTGTAGGTAGGTCTTGTAGGTGTGTATGTATGTAGGTATGTGGTTAGGTAGCCATATATGCACGCAGGCAGTAAGTATGCATATATGTATACATATATTTTGTATGTATGTATGTATGTATGTATGTATGTATGTATGTATGTATGTATGTATGTATGTATGTATGTATGTATGTATGTGAAGATTGACGAGTAGATGAATGAGTTTATGTGTAGGTTGCGGGTAGACTCATTTAAAATATTGAAGAAAAATATATCATAGTACAGACGCAATGTAGCGCATAACTTCATAGCATTATTCCACCTGGTTCTTTGCCTTTTTATAGCTAATATTACAACGCCGCTGTATGCACAGACCGTTTGACCCCAGGGTCAAGTTCTGTTTGAGTTGTCAATTTTAGTCATTTTTACGTTGAGTTTTGGCAAAAGAAACGATGCAAAATTAACAATAACAGTTCAAGAGTTGGTGGCTTAAGGCTTATACTTTATATAATTTCCATTACTTTTGTTAATCCCTTGAACAAAAAGAGGTATAAAAATGAAGCAGGTGATTCGGCAAGAACGTGGCACATTCAGCTTGTGATGGCAGTGACGTTTCTAGAGAAGCGAGAGCGCCAAGATGACGTTATTTAACTAACGCCACTGCCTGCACAAACCGTTTTCCCCTTGGTCTGACTCATTTTGAAAGGTAATTTATGTTATATTTGCGATTAGTTTTTTGACCAAAAGATCGATACATTTACTATCTGCTAGGTTAACCCACTGTGACATTTGGCAAACCAATATCACAGGTCAGTAACTTGAAAAAAAACTCTGTCTTAAAGCTGGTTAGTCAGTGACGTCATTCACACAAGAGTTACATGTCCATAACGGCCAGTTTGAGACTCCCCCTTCCCCTCCCCCCCCCCTCGAACTACAGTGATTGTTTGGTAGCTTCGCATCGCCAAGGTGCGCGATGGGTCAACAGGATGACATTTTTGTACCTTTTTCAAAGATGGCTGTTGATAGTTATATCTCATGAGTACCGTAAGTGTGACTCAGTTGTCAGCGATCTTTAGATGCGATTTCTGAAAGTACGCGCTAACATTAGCAGAATTTTATATATGTCTAATAATAGTTTGTGTTTACCGTAAAATAGAACCATATTCTTGCATATTATGTGTATTTCTAACTTTTCTAACGCACTGAAATAGACACCGCATTACCGTCATTCAAGGAAGACGGCTTTTAAGATCATTAACAAGTAGAATAATTTACATCCGCACCGCGTGCTATTAGGGCCTTAGATTGGATAAAATGTCACATTTTTCGGTAAGTGTAGGCAAGGAATGTTTGATACGTAACATGCCGATTGGCTGAAAAGGTTCACGTCTCTGGTCACTTGGAACTTGTCGGTTCTGGCGGAAACAAGAGCGGAAAACCTCCCATTCGCTGGTACAAGGCCTAAATTGGCATGCCAATATAACAAGCAGGCAAACTAGTACATTTGTATCTCGCGATTGGGTAGTCAGTGACGTCATTCGCACAACAGTAACGTCATTTCCATAACATCTAGTTTGGAAAACAATCGAAACGTCCTCAGGCTTTTCCATATCATGCTAGAAAAAAACCTCAGATGTAAATAATGTCTACTTTGAACTGATCTCAAGTCCGTGCTGTTATTAAGTTTTAGTAATTTCATGACGTCACAATGACTAGGTGACGTGTAATTACCAACAGCAGTTCAGCAATAGTTTCAAGTTATTTAAACCGAATGATTTCTTCATCTTTTTCATCACAGTGTTACAGGAATTACATTAAAAACGTAAAAATGCCGGTATTTCATTCATTATTGAAACGTCGTCGAGTGTTGTTTTCAACACCAATCATTTTATAAGATACTGCTCTTCACACATATAGCAGGATGTTCGTCCACCAAAAACTTACCAACTTGGGAAGTATTACTATGATCACCTGCGAGTCTCTTTCAGAGATTTAAAGTTATTCGACTCACGCCGGAAAGAGATGAGGATGTTCCAAATGGTTTGGAAACTTGCACTTGAACTGCAGCGATTGGTAAGTAGCTTCAAATCGGTGTAGTGCAGCATGAGGAAACAGGACGGATATTTCGTACTTTCACTAAAGTTGAAATATGGTGGTTATCTGCGGTCTCGTGAGCACCGGAAGTGTGACGCATTTGTCAGCGATATCTCCCTCATGGCGGCAATGACTCTTGTTTATATTGTCCCGGATTACTTGAGCAATGTTTAGTCATGATTAAGATTAACAAGTATTAATTTCTGAAAAAAAAGAAGAAAAGACCTCATTATCTTGCAGCTACACAAGGTGGGAGCCAATGAATATCCATCCGCTGAAATAATGGCTAATGACTATCCACTCACTAATATAATGGCCAGTGAATATCCACCCACTGATATAATGGTTCGTTATTGATTATTTTTGTTCACACATTCTTCAGTTAGGCAAAGAGCACATGCTCTCAGGATGTCAGCACTAAAACTATGAAATAAGGAAAACTTAGAGAACAAGCCCAGCTTGATACTGTATATTTTTTTCAGTATCCCTGTAATGCATAGCTGCTTCCAGTCTGCTTCCGCATTTATAGACCTTGAAATAAGTAGCCTTTATCTTGTTCAATGTTGAAGTGTTAAATTAATATTTGAAAATGCATGCTTTAAACACTGTCATAGCATTCCATAAAAAGTATGTTCATTAATCAGATGTCATATTACAAATGCTGCCACCCTGACAATATGTAAAAAATAAAATAAAAACGTACAGAGATTCTTCAAACCTTCCTCAGTAACACGCACGGGTATTACACCATACATCAACGTGTTTCGCACCCAACTAGTTCAGCTAAAGACGGCAAGTTTTAGGAAAGCTAATACTTCTTGAGAGTAATGCATTGTTGTCCCCAATTACCTAAACTGGCAAGTTTTAGGCGGAGAAACACCCGGCTAGATACGAAGAATAGTCCTCATAATAAAAGATAGGTGTTTGAAATAACATTTCACGACGTTTCAACCAGCAGTAAAATACATGGACTTTATACAAAAATATTTGAATTATTGGAACTTTAAAAAAAACGAGGAATGGTTAAGTTTCCATAGGCTTAAACTATTGCTTACTTTGCTATTAGAGATGACACCTCGTTGAGTCATTGCGACGTCGATGGGTTAATTATGACGTAATAGCAATAACGGACATGGGGGCAGTTCATGATGGCCACTATTTCGTCTCTAGATTCTAGATTCAAAGCACTTTTTATGCACGCTAACAAGACTAATGTATTAGCATGCATATTTATGAGACCATATCATGATAATGTACTTTACACTCTGAAATTTCAAAAACTCCTTTGTATCTTGATTTGTAAGGCAAATAAACCCACATGATCTGCATCGGAGAATTTTGGCAATACACGTAATCGTGAATCAAAAGTACGAAACGTTAAATACACGTGCGCGGGAGACAACTTGCGAAAGAACTAATCATTCGAAACCTAGTCGTCTCTTTCCGATGCGAGTCGAATAACTTCGACTCCCTGAAAGAGACTCGCAGGTAAACGTAGTGATACTTCCCAAATTGGTAAGTTCTGTTCTTGGCGGACGAACATCGAAATGAAATACCTGCACATTTACCTTTTAATGATATTCCTGCAACTTTGTAGTGAAAAAAAAAACTGAAGAAATCATCCGGTTTCAATTTACGATGGAAAAGGCCGAGGATGTTCCGATTGCAGAACTATTCTGTCCAATTACAGGTCTCACGCAGCTGTTTGAATTCAATCTAAGTCATCATATATTTCAAAATAATACCAAAAATAAATAAATAAATACATAAATAAATGAAATTGAAAATCTTTAAAATAAATTTCCTGCACCTCAGTTTAAGATTTTTCCTAGACACATACAAAGGCAAAGAGAAAAATATACACTACTATAATGATGTTATTACCTCTTGAAATAATCTACTGTAGGTGATGTTAGTGCTCAGAAGTGTCTTGTAGACAAGAAAAAAGAACCCTTAAAGTGGGCTTATTCCAACCAAACCAAAAGATAATGTTCGTCTCTGATACAAACCAATAAAGGGTCAGAATTGAAGCAGGAATTGTACTATGAGTGCCTTTTCACAGATCACATTGAAAAATGTCCATACCAATTATTTTAATAGCCTCTCAGATACAAATGCCACAATCAAGTGGTGTGTGTGTGTGTGTGTGTGTGTGTGTGTGTGTGTGTGTCTGCAAACGCATAAAAACTATTTGAAAGCATTTAGCATTATTCTAAATTATGTGGCATGCTAGTGCTAAAAAGAATAAAAATATTAAATAAAACAAACTAGGCACTATTTTCTATCAGTAGTGTTTTGAGGGCCGCCAGGAATCCACATCGCATTTGTTGCTTCATACGACAGCGCATGCATAAGACTACAGTTAGGCTTCATATACTTTGCGAAACTTTGTCTTTGAGAGGTAATCTAACTCTTGCACTGATATTTCGCGATATAAAGTTCCATTATCCCTTAAAAATCCAATTCTGCTGAACAATGACTAGATAAAAAAATAATCCAACTTATAGTTAAGTTATACCACACCTACTCAACATGAAAAGAATATTCCTGCTTCCAACAGATTATGTGGCCTACCTTTTCTGCCGCTGCCACTATTTTTTTTAGGTTTTTTCTTTACAAACCAAGCAATGTTTTTAAAAATAGAGGATTCTTCAATTTTTAAAAATAATTGAATTCTGGCGGAATTCGTTACATTTATAATATAATGTATGTTTCTCGTTCGTCGCCCCCAACGCCTTTCTTTCCGCCAACGTTGCACGTAGCTTCTTAATTCGCTGTTACTGTTGTAATTATTATTATTATTATTATTATTATTATTATTATTATTATTATTATTATTATTATACCCCAGCTTATTTCTTTTGGCTTCTGGTCACGCCATTTGAAACGATGAGATGATAGTGCGCAAGAAACAATAATACGTTCGCTTGACTTCGCACTCCTGCTGATGGACTCATCGTTTGCATAGGTCAGGCGTTATATTACTTCCATCCAATAATGTACACGAACAGTTTTTAGTATCCCCATTATTGGCTTAATCACTCCGATGTCCAATTGAATTTTTACCTATGTATGTTCTGTTAAAGGCTAACGACGAAATATATGGGTCCAGGGATAGATTTCAGAATGCAGGTTGTCCCAATTAAGTATTTGTTAACTGATCAGGCACACAAACTTCATAAAATTAGTCTCATATTGGCAGCATTCAAATGGCTTCAGCAACAATTTGGTAACCCAAATAAAGCTGAGTGGTAGAAAAGGCACAGGACAGGCAACTTGGACGTAATATGACTAACAGAGGAATTGTCTGAATGAAGTTGAAATGAGTTTATGTGGATGGTACAGAACATACTCGAAGTTATCTAAAGAATAAAAAAATAATAATAAATCAGTCAGTCAATAGATAAACAATAGATAAATAAATCAATCAATCAGACAATCGTATGAATTATGACTACACAGACTATGATCTTTTTTATTGAACATAAATTATATAATAATCAATCGAACACATTCACATAATTTCTTACAAATGGTCTAGTTATATTCAAGGTTGATGATATCTCTTTATCTATGTCCCCGTCAATTTCATCAGATCCAGATGCCTATGTAGACAGAAATGAACGTAACAGCTATAAAGAAAAGGAATCATTAAACCTTTCTCTTCAAGAATCATCTGCACTAAATGTTCTGTGCACATACATGATTACACAGGACCCATTTCAAGGAGAAGTAGCAAGATTAATAAATGTGAACAGACTTGCACAGTGCATGTATATGATAGTTCTACACAAACTGATTCGCCAGTAGCATGCAACACAAAACCAGAAACAGTGGATGTTGGGATACAGTGCAAAAAACCTGATATTGATGTGGAGGATATCAAACATGACGACTCTCCATTACACTTCTACACAGGCATTCTAACATTTGTGACACTAATGTTACTTTTCAATACCATCGAAGTGAATACCCAGAACATGTCACATTGGATAGGTGAAAAGTCAAATGGAGAGAAAGAGTACCAAGTAAATTGAAAAAGAAGCCAGTGCCTACAAGGAAGTTACCTTTTATAGATGGTTTTTTGTTGCTGCTCATGAGACTTAGACTGGGGTTATGTGAAGAGGATCTGGAACATAGATTTCATATTTCAACTGCTCTGTGTAGTAGTATTTGGAGGACATGTGTGAGGTATTTACCCAATGAGCTAGGAGAGAAGTACTAGCAGAAAACACACCTGAATATTTAAAGAGGCGTTATCACAATACAAGAGTTATTCTAGATTGCACTAAAATGTGGACGGAGACCCCTGAGTCACTACAAGCCAAATCTCTTTATGTATTCGAACTACAAATCTCACATGACATGGAAAATTTTGGTTGGCGTAAGTCCTGATATTGTTATTTGTTTTGTATCTGACTGCTATGCAGGAAGTATTTCGGACAAGAAAATTACAGTGCTGTCTGATGTGGTGGATCTCTGTGAGCCAGGTGACAAAATAATGGTTAATAAGGGTTTTTAATAAGTGATCTGACAATTCCCAAAGAAATCGCCCATGTCATTCCTCATTCAAAGTCTAAAATTAAACAATTTACACGGAGGAAGGTTGAGGAGACACGGCAGATAGCCAACCTGAGTATACATGTCAAAGGGGGATAAAAAAATCGAAGTTTTCAAAGACCTATTACTTGCCATTTAACAGCATCAGCTGTTTTCAAAATTGGTGCTGCATTAACAACACTCCAGTCATCACTTGTACAGGGCTGACTTTACATCCATGCAAACTTGTACAAAGTACAGTTTATTCTGCTTGTACGTATTATTATGTGATGCCATTTTGCATAAAAGTGAGAAAAAACTTTATTATGTCATTTGTTTTGACAGTGTTATTGATAAACACTTAATTACAGTAAATCTGGTATTACTAGACAAAAATTTGTATTGAACAAAAAATGTTGGTGTAATCATTTCAATCAATAAAAATAGGATATCAAGTAACTGTGTATCCGGGTCTAATAAACTTCAAGATGGTAGCCCAGCAGGCAACTTGAACAACAACCCTGTTGCCCACCTTAGAGAAGGTACTTTCGCCTTAAAATGTTATCTTCTAAAGTTTCTTTTCTCCTTGTTGCGAGTAATGAATAATTAATCTTCTGGTGAAATCGCCGTAATATGTTGACCACTGGGTCAATAGAACACCATCCCAAGGTCACATTACAATAAAACATTTCTGGGTTTCAGATAATCTAGGGACAATAAATATGATGTACATAAAAAAAGAAAAAGAAATAAATAAAAAGAGAAAAAAAACCCAGTATAGCAAGCAATCTCTTTTGATACACAATTTATGTACACAAACACTAGTATAACAGTCTCTAGGTGATATTGTGATATTACAAAGTTTTATTCCTCCTTTCCATCAAATCAGACCCAAATAAAGATAACCAATTGCAAGAAGAAAAAGAATTCTTACACAAGTTACATATTTATGATTGAGGTCCATTTGTTATGAAATTGGTCATCTTTTCTTATTTAATTTAGCAGTCTATTTTTCAATGTTCTTATGCAGTTCAACTATTTGCGTAAACTCATAAATGGAAGGACTTTGGATATTAAATCTACAAGTGTAAATATAATATTTAGCCAAAATAAGCAAGAAATCAAACAAAATATCCAATTGTTAACTTCCTAAAAATATTTCTTTTTTGGACAAATATACAATATTTGGGCAACAAAGCGCAAAACATTTTAATTAAACGGTAGCAAAACTTTGAAGCTATATCGCAATCACAAAAGAGATGTTCAATACTTTCTTTCTTACTCTTACAGAAAGTACATTTCTCGTCGTCTAATATGTTAATACTTTTCCAAAATTTATTAATAACAATGATTATACGAATTAATTTAAAATGAAAGAGATCAACTTGTATCCTTAGTGCAAACCTTCGCCCGACGATAAGGGGGGGGGAGGGGGCAATGTTTGAAATACTCTGGGATAAATACTCATTTGGACTTTGCGGTTCCTCTTTCCAATAAGAAAGATACTGCCAAAATGACATCCTTCAAAAAGTTGTAATTTTTTCTCATTTCCTTCTCCCTAAATTCGGAGCATCATTTTTATTTCTGAATTGAGTTGTATTTACGCATCTTATCTTAATGTACCAAATGAATGAATAACCGTGAATCATATTTTAGTTCTCCTTCATTCACAGGAGATACTAGGATATCACGTTTAATTCTCTATACTTTACCATCCCATAATTGAAATAAGGTACGATTAAGTTTTGTTAGTGCTGA
The DNA here is from genome assembly GCA_029931535.1 of Margaritifera margaritifera. Taxonomy (NCBI): domain Eukaryota; kingdom Metazoa; phylum Mollusca; class Bivalvia; order Unionida; family Margaritiferidae; genus Margaritifera; species Margaritifera margaritifera. The sequence continues at coordinate 488,228 of JAQPZY010001256.1, read as the reverse complement.
AGAAAGATGCATGAATATGAGCAGAACAAGAGTTTTTACAACAATCACCTTACCAACTACTGAAACATTTGTTTGACTTCAGCTTCCCAGTATTCTTCTTGCTGTTGTTAACTTCTTCATATAATTGATTTCCACCATTTTCACAAAACTCCAGTTAACTGAGTCAAAGGCTTTTTAAAGTCTATTAGCAATAATAAGCCATATCTATTTTTGTTTTCAAGTTCATCAATCATATTGTATAATAGCTTGATATTTTCTTCAATGAATCTACTCTATATAAATCATTTCTGAGTATCACTGATTATTGATGGAATAATGTTTTTAATCCTAGCTGCAATACCCCCCAGAGCAATCTTATAGTCAATATTTAAAAGAGATATACGTCTCCAATTTTTAATGTATCTTCTGTCTTTTTCTTCCTTTTAGTAAACATGTGATGACTCCTTGAGTCTGAAAATCTAAAAGTTTTTCTACAGTATATCCATAATTTATTGATCTGCATAGAAATATCACAAGATCCTTCCCAAATAATGTATAGAACTCTGCTGTGATTCCATTTGAGCCTGGACTTTTCCATTTTCCAACCGTTTTGGAGACTTACAGTATGCATTTATTGTAATCTGGTTTGATTTCTTGATTATTATCAACATCAAGCTGAGCAATTCTACTTTTGTACAATTCCATAAAAAAATGTTTTGAGCTTCTAAAATATATATTTGGTCTGATATATTTGTCCCATCATCTAAAATCATTTCCTTTATTATCTCATTGACATAATTTCTTTCTTCAAGATTTAAAAGTACTTTGTACTTTTTCTCCAAACTCATACCATCTAGTCTTGTATCTTAATATAATACCTTTTATGTATTTTTGTTTCTAGATTAATCTAATTCTGTTTTCTTATTTTGTAAATTTTTCAGAGTTTCCACATCTATGTTATCCAACTATCTCCTTGGAATTTTTAATATTTTCTGTTCAATTTCATTTAGTTCTTCCCGTTTCTCTTTTGTATTCCTAATAGAGTAACCTATAGTATCAGATTTTATTTTTATATTCAAAGTTTCAAAGAATATTTGATCATTACAGGAAATACAAACATGCAGAGAGTCCTCTTTATTTCCCCCCTACGTAATATTCATCTACAGTGTCAGTTATACACAATTTAACCAAATCAATATATTCAGCGTTCCCCAATTGCTGAACATTCAATTTCTAATATCATTTACCTCTTGGTAACTTTGAAAAGGCCACACTCAAAACAGTAGCTGAATGATCAGTCTTATACCCTGGTAAGATATATGCATCAGCTGTATTCATATAAATATCATCGGATACAAACAAAAATCTAATGTACTTTGTTTAAATGGAGATGTTTGTCTCCAGGTATACAACTTTAAGTCTTGATTGGAATTTCGCCAGGGGTCACTTAATTCCAATTTGTTTTTCAGGTCTTGAATTGCTGCTGTAGACTGTTGGTGTTTGTCATGTAAAATATTATAAATATCCGAATCTAAGTATTGAACATTATTCCAGTCTCCACACATTATAATAGATGAGTTCTCAAAAACTAAAACTTCTTCCTTTAGCTTTCTACAAATGTTCATATTATCATCATTATAACGATACATATTTACAAGAAGTATTCTATTGCTAATAATTGTGATATCAAACCTAATAAAACTACCATTACTTTCACACTTTTCTCTGTGAATCGCAAACTCAAAAGTATTTATAAAGAATATTGAGACTCCAACACTTTTGCTGGAATACTGACTAAATATACATTGGTATCTCCATTCAGCAGCCCAATACATTGCATTGTTCTTTGTACTATGAGTTTCTTGGACCCATACTACATATACATTCTTTTGTTTTACCCAATGGAAAATACCCCTTTTTTAAAAACCGAACCTTGCAAGCTTCTAACATTCATAGATAAAACATTTGCTATTATCCATTAAAACAGCAGAAATTTTTACATATATATATGTTCTTGTACCGGGAGAAATGAAATAATAATTATCATCTCAAATTTATCATACGCATGATATTCACACTTACACAAAATACAAACATCCGTCATAAAACCATCCATTCTGTAGATTTTACTGCAGTTAACATTGATAGAGTGGACAATATATTACAATAAAGTAAAACGAGTCTACACGAGATAACTCTTATGAACCTCCGACAGTCCTTTTCAGAGCTTAACAAAATCGGTTTAGTGAACCAATAGGCACTGAAATTACAAGTATACAAATGAATGAAAGAATTAAAAAAGGACAAAAAGAAGTATGAATATGAGTAAACATGGGTGTGATGAATGAGTGAATGAAAGAGCGAGTAAGAATGACTGAAAATTGATTGTGGATCAGTAATGATGAAAATGATGAGTGGTTTGGTTTTGGTTTTGTGGAGTTTAATGCCATTCTTCCGCACATGATAGGCTATAAATGGCAGCCAGTATATTTGGTGGAGGAAGAACCTGGGAGGACCCCAGGAAGAACCACCGACCTACGGGAAGCTACTGGCAAGCTTTCTCACATACACATGTTGGTCGAGCCGAGACTCGAACTCACACGGACAGTGATGAGATGTGTAAGAGATCTGTAAAGTCGAGCGCCTTAGACCACTCGGCCACCAGGGGCCACCAACATGATGAGTGAATGAATGAGTCAATGAATGTGTGTATGAGTGAAATAGAATTTATGAAGTAGTGAATGAATTGATAAAGGAAAAATATGACCAAAAAGTTGAGTGAATAATGAATCGATGGATTAATGAAAAAGGCTAACGAGGAAGAGACTGAAGTAACAAAAATAATGAATGAATTAACCGATGACAGAATAAAAGGAAACCAAGATAGAGTCGAATCAACAAATGAAACAGAAAAAACCACCAAACAAGAGAAGAAGGAACCTAAATGAATGAATCATCAATATATGGATGAATGTGTTGACAAGGTGGATACACGAATGAGATATGAAGAGTTAAGCAAATGATGATAAATTAATACAAATATAATGCAACACTCATGAATTAACTCCTGGTTTCTTTTATTTTTCTTTAATCTGTCAGTTAGTCTTATGTGGATGACGAAATCTGCTAAACGTCAAACTAGTCACAGGTACTTTATCAGTTCGAATAAAGAAAGAAAAAGACCAAAAAAAAAAAAAAAAAAAAACAAAAAAAACAAACAAAAACAAACATGAAAAGAGCAACTGAAATGTTTTAAAACAAATTTCAGCTGAAAAAGGAACAGCATAATGTAAGCTCCGCATACCTATTAGGGCAACTTCATGAATTCATAAAATTGCAAATCGCTCCTACATTCTAAATTTCTCGTGATGTTTAGTTAATTTATTGGCATGTTCCATATTGATAAAAATCACATCCTCCACCAGTCTAATTCCTTTTTTTGTGCTTGAAATTCTTTCGCTTACTGATAATTGGAAGTTTGCAGTCCAAGCTCCGGAATATTTCACAGTCACTGGCGGTGGCTGTCCCTGTCGGCCGGAGATTCTATGCACAGCCACTATGTCCTTATTATTTAAGTCAATCTTTGTGACTTCCTTCACCAATATGGGAATTCTCTCTCTCTCTCTCTCTCTCTCTCTCTCTCTCTCTCTCTCTCTCTCTCTCTCTCTCTCATTTTTAATTTTCCTCCTTCTCCAGCCCTAAAACTTTAACATTCATCTTTCTCGAGTTTTGTTCGATTCGGTTTCAAGCTGCATTTGGTTCCTTCGATCTCATGTAAGATCCTTTCAGATCACTCCCCAGTTTGCTATTTTCATTCTTTGCCTCTTTTAATTTTCCTCTCAATTGGTGGTTCTCAAATTCCAGTGAATCAGTCCATCAAGTCTCCTGTCCTATCCTTTACTACGCTTTCACTTTCTACTATAATCTCCTTTATCAGATCTTCCTTACATGCTCTAACAATTCCCTCAGAATAGTTGAAACCATTTCCTAAAGTCATCTTTTTGCACAAGGTCAGCAATAGTAGATGTGATATCTCCCTTAGAAATGCCCCTCTGAGGCTTTGCTTTATTTCCTCTAAGTCCAGATTCAAGCCTGGATCCCACAAATTTGTGTCAGATGTCACCATGCTTTTAGATAATATTGTTTCGATTATTTGTTTCACACTACCACTCATTTGTGAATTTGTTATAACTCAGTAATTGCCGAACAGTTATAACTAATGAACATAACTGAAGAATGTTGTAAGAGACAGGTAATAATAATAAACTGAGTCAAAAAAAAAAAAAAAAAGATAGGGAATATCTCAAAACTGCACCAGTAAACTCCCATCTCTATTCCATCATCCAAGAATTTGAACAAAAATGAAAACACTTTAACACTTTTTGTTTCCAAAATTTTTATATGATCCATTAGTACATTTATCTACCTTTCATTCAATGAATACTCACATTTTGAACCATTGCACTGCACAAAATACCCACTTATAACTGACAAAATCTACAGAGCCACCTTACTAGCTTCCACTTATAGCCACTATTACTATCATTTCTCCCGGCATGGAACAAACTGCGTTTTCATTTTGTGCATCAATATGTTAAGTATGCCTTTCTGAATACAGCTTAATGACCAAGTCTAGTTCAGGGTCCATATGATTATATGGCTCTATTTGAGCGAATGTTTCTCACACTGATAAAGTACTATCATTTCAAACGTGCACGGAACATGTGAAACTTGAAGCGATATCATTGTTTATATTGATCGAATGTGCCATCCCACAACATAAACTGTGTTTAAGGTATGAGCAATAAGCTGATAACTTCGAAAAAATTCTTAAAATTTAATTGTTTTGCATAATTTGAACGTATTTAAAAGTATGTATGCATTGTTTTTCGAATCTGCGTAAAATATGGAAATGCACTGTTTATCTAGAGTTCTGTATTATACACTCATAGATCATATAACTACACTTTATGATACAGACTGCATGCACCATTCAGATTAGAATCACTATTTACAAATGTTTACTACACAAATCATGTAACTACAGATATTCTCTCACTCTCCACAAACATCAATGTTTTTCTTGTTGAGACTGACATACTCATAAACAAAACCCCGTGCACTGGTCTAGATCAACCAAGTAGGAAACAAATCTGACCAACTGAAGTAACTAATTACTGATTAGGGCAAGTAGGTACTATGTACAGTTGGTATGATGCGTACTGTAGTGATTAATTATATGTTTCAATCAGACTGTAATATAATTGATGAAAAGAACTGAACAATTTGGGTAACTATAATAATACTATATTTCATCTTTTCTTAACCTAAGCTTAAAAGGATCGCATTAATTTAACATTGTCCCAATAATGAATAGTGTCACAGACTTGATTACTGAATTTTGTTGTGTAAAGAGGAAGATCTCGTCGAATTCTCCTTGAAAACATTTCTGGAAGAATGCTTTTTACGAAGAAGGTCTTCAACTTTGGCAACATTCTCTCCTCCCGCAGTTGGTTATCAAACTAAATCCTCTCCACACGTATTCCTTTGAGTCTCCATACATCAATGTTACACCACTTGCGATTGGCCAAGGCTAGCTGTCCATGTACCTGGTAGTAGTAAGTGTGATTTAACTTTAATTTCAACTCACCATTTCTAACATCACAAAAGAAATCACTTTTCTGTGCTGCTTCAAGGGGTGTCAAATCTCTATATTTGAAGGGATACGTCACTTCAGCAATGCCGCTCGTTTCTTTACAATGTTCACAATGAACCAGGGAATCTGGACTAGCTGCTAGAAAATGAAAATTCATTGATACTATAAGATCAGTCTTTTGTACTGACTTTATGTCCATTTGTATTACTGCATTGTACATAGCCGGCTAATGCCTTTTTTAATTCTTCTTTCTCCATTCCAATAAATCTGAATATGGGTCCTTATTGTATCCAATTAAGCACTTCACAAGATTATCCGGTAGTGTTTTTCCTTATTAGTCATGACACTTGGAAATTTTGAGGCCGTACTTCTATTCTCCCTCGCCGTTGTTTTAAACAATATTTTGCATCTATCCTCGAATGTGTTCCTCTATCTTTTCAGAATTATAACTGAGACTTGAAACATAATCAAACTTTTCTGAAAATATTTTGTCGCTCAGATCCATATTACACCTGAACATTATATTTGGGAGTGGCATACAATATTCCTTTACTACTGTTGTCGGAATGAAGTTAAATGCGTTTATGTGGATGGTACAGAAGATAATCGAAGTTATTTAAAGAATAAAAACAAAACAAAACATATCAGTCAATCAATAGATAAACAATAGATAAATCAATCAATCAATCAATCAGTCAATAAATCGGTAGCTATTATTACTCCGGAAGCAAGATACCAGAGAACTGTTAAGTGGAGGAGACACTGAGAGATCCACTCACATGCGAGCTCTTTGGAACCAGTGGCATACTTGTATTCATGAAAAGAATGTAAGCTCCACTCCGATTGGTCATTGCTGAAGATGCAGCTGGATACTGAATCTTGAGTATTGAAGAGCACAAAATGTACCAATGTTATGGGTGACCAGAAGCCTTGCGTTTTTATCAGGCCTAATTGGCCTAGACGGCCGTGTTTTTAAAGTTAAAATTGTTGCTCAAGAGACATTAAATTCACTAAGGTATAATTTATAAGTTTTAGTAGCTAAGTTGTTGGCGACGGCAATCAAACCCCTCTGCAGCGTAACAGCCAATAACATAAATACTATGATGCAAAGGAAGTTTTAATAAAAATCATCCTGTGAATCTCAGCATTGGAAATTACTGTACATTTATTTGGCAACATTGCTCTATTTATCCACCTTTGAATATTAACAATAGTGTATGAAAACATGAGAATATTTGAAGAAAAAGAAAAAGCAAATAAGAAAAAGAGAAACCCTATATAGATATTGAGAAGGAGATTCACAATATATAGATATATGCAACAGATTGTAGATTCTGACCCTCTTCCCTTCCCTAGTCTCTGCATAGAGGGACCGTGGGATGAGAGTATGTGACAGTGTGTTGGGGTATAGAAGGATAGATATGTGTCTGAATTTGTTCATGGCATGCTGTAGTTTTACATTGTGATAGATTACAATCACAACGGTAGTCAGTAATTGATTTATTAAAATTAATTTATGTTCGGTTCTGATCTTAAGAAAAGTTGGGATAGCAAGCAAGGAACGACGATCAAATTTCTCTGTAGCAGAGCTCTAGATAAGAATTTAATGAATCAGGTATCTTACTCCTCAGTCTGGAACTATTGCATGTTTTTAAATTATAATTTTGTAAACACCACAAATAAAAGCTTAAGATAGCAGACTGAGTCTTAGGCATGAAGATGTTAATCAAGCCTTTGAGACTGCATAATGTGGCTTAGTGACCAAGACTTTTTCAGGATGTATTCAATGATATAGTTTTATTTGAGTGAATATTCTCAGTAATCAAGTACTATAATTCCAAATGTGCAGAACTTGTCCCAGTAGCGTAGTTTATATTGATCGAATTTGCCATCATGATGTACGGACTGCTTTGCAGGAGCAATATATGGTGACAGCTTTAGACGAAACGCTGAAAATTGTATTGTTTTGGCTAATTTCCCCTCACATTTTTACTCAGTTTGTTTGTGTAAAATACACAAATACATTGCTTATGTAGACATCTGCAGTAACGTAGAATGATTGATACAACCATGTTGTGATCTGATCTTTATATTAAGCATTCATGAAACTATAAGAGTAGTGATGTAAAGAGAATTTGTATGAAGTTCTTCTGGTGGTATTTTCAGTACTGAGTACCTTTGTCAGGGAAACCACCTGGCGTCACAGTTGATGGATAACCGAAACCATATTGGTCACAAGCAATAGGAGACAGTATTTCAGGACCATTGTTATAATTTCTGTATCGTAATACAGCATTAGAAATAAAACTTTTATGACAGCTAGCAAGTACTTGCTACCAGGTTCTAAAAGATGGTTGCAGAATTATTTACCAGGTAGCAATCTGAACACCAATATGTTTTTCACAATATCAGTAACGGTCTGGGTTTCCACTTAGTCACAATGCTACTTTGAACTGATGTGGTGACAGAGTTTTGGTTTTTGAGATTGGAGGCTGGTTTAGTTTTAGAAAAGTATTTGACATTTTCATTAGGCTTATATGAAACTATGGGGGAAACTTTCTAAGAAAAATTTCAAACATCAAATTTATTTTAATAACAAAATTAATGAAATGTTTTTAAAATCCGACACTACCCTACCCATTGAAATTTCTTAACTTCCAAAGCAATTTATTTTCCAGGAAACTCTGAGTTGTTTAGAGAATCATTACAAAGTAAAAAAAAAGCACATCTACTGCACAGTTCCCCAAATTGAACTTATGCGGGACAGTGTTCCTGCAGTATACAATAATTGACTCTTGTATATAGATTTAATGGCGACTCGATTGAGATGACTTATTTGCGGCAGAAACATTCCCATGTTTCTTTTTTCAAGCATGAACTCACTTGAGAACGTGTGCAGATAATTCCGTAAGTCTCTTAATTCCTTTGACATGGTTCTGATTTGCGTCTCGAACTCTAGCATGTGACTGAGTTCTCCACCATTTTCCGGTGATTTTCTCCATATTACTCTGTTTTACTTCATTAAATTATATCTGAGATATAATTTTACACATGTATCTCTTTGAGGGTGCCATATAAGATAATGGACCAAATTTTACACATGTATCTCCTTGAAGGTGTTACATAAGATAATGGACCAAATTTTACACATGTATCTCTTTGAAGGTGTTACATAAGATAATGGACCAAATTTTACACATGTATCTCCTTGAAGGTGTTACATAAGATAATGGACCAAATTTTACACATGTATCTCCTTGAAGGTGTTACATAAGATAATGGACCAAATTTTACACATGTATCTCCTTGAAGGTGTTACATAAGATAATGGACCAAATTTTACACATGTATCTCTTTGAGGGTGCCATATAAGATAATGGACCAAATTTTACACATCTATCTCCTTGAAGGTGTTACATAAGATAATGGACCAAATTTTACACATGTATCTCCTTGAAGGTGTTACATAAGATAATGGACCAAATTTTACACATGTATCTCTTTGAGGGTGCCATATAAGATAATGGACCAAATTTTACACATGTATCTCCTTGAAGGTGTTACATAAGATAATGGACCAAATTTTACACATGTATCTCCTTGAAGGTGTTACATAAGATAATGGACCAAATTTTACACATGTATCTCCTTGAAGGTGTTACATAAGATAATGGACCAAATTTTACACATGTATCTCCTTGAAGGTGTTACATAAGATAATGGACCAAATTTTACACATGTATCTCTTTGAGGGTGTCATATAAGATAATAGACCAAACGTTACAGATGTATCTCTTTGAGAGTGTCACATAAGATAATAGATTCTGGGTTACAATCCCTGGTTCAGAGCACGGAAAGGGGGTGTGAGTGGGTGTGGGTGGTGGGGGCGACATGTTATAAAAAATATGAGAACTTGATACATCAATACATGGAAGAAGCTCTAGTTCAGTTTTTAAAAAATATCATCATTTTTATTATTTTCTCCATTTATCGTTAAAAAATCTTCATAATTTACTCAGACTTTTCATGTTAATTCTATTTCATAATATTTTGTGAAGATCCTTGAATGTTGAAAAATTACAGGAACATCTTTGTGTTTAGACGAACATAAAACACAGAAAAATGCATTAAAATTTAATAGTGACGTCCAATTAGGAAAACATAGGTGAAAAGTGACAATGTTGTCAAACCGAAAAGATTCTGTTATGGATACTACTAAACACTATAGTCACCTTATTGTTTGAAACTACACATTATGGTCTTACAAACATGTGTTCTACTGCTATATAAGTTGCCATAAGATAAACAACATTTCATTCTTATTACGTTCGCACTTGTAAACTCTGAAGGTGTTAAAGGTTTGCATTTTTAATAACAGATTATTAAAAAGTGAATTAACAGACTCCAACACAGCTGTATTATTAAGTCGTACCTCAAATTGTAAGAAAATAGACTCCTGTCCGTCAGCGATTTTGACTTTATATGTGCATATAAATTAACACTATCAGATTGAAGTTCAAATCCAAATGAAAATTCTATAATCCCCTAATTTATATACAATGTATTCAATGATTTTGTATATAGTCCTCAAAGTTTAACAACAGCCTGCAGTTTAAAAATATTGAAATATTTATGCCCCCAACACCAACCCCCTTCATATTTACAAAGAGGAACAGAAATATATCACGCCTAAGAGATCCAAATGTACAGGTGGTTACTTTAGTTTGTGATGCTATTGTAGAAAGATAGATGTGAAGAAAAGTAAATGCAATTTCTGTACATTGTATTTCAAACCCAACACTTATTTTAATAGTTTTATTATGCTCAATATTAGTGACATGTCTAGAAATTCAATCATATTTCTTAAAGGTTTCTTTGAATCCAGGCCTTTAATAAACACAAATTAAAAACAGTTGAAAATGTTCTGACGAAAATCCTAGACAGGGAATACAATTTTCTATGTATTGAAAGGTAACCCCATCCCATTTATGCCTTGATAATTGTATACTTCTGTATTTTCATAGTATTTTACAGAGTTGAAGGATATGCTTTGAAGTTTGGTAGTGTCTTGTATACCATGACAAGTGGAAGCAGCGGTGATTGTAGCTTTGAAATATATATGATTGGTATGATTATTTTTAGAGCAAGTTATATATAAACTTTCAACTCCTACACCCACTCCCCCTACCACAATCATCCTCATAATCATCATCTTCTTACTTAGGTTGGGGATGGGTAGGGAAATAAATTTAAAATTGTGAGGTGAGGATTTTATAATAGAAAATTGCCATCTGGGTTGAATTTTCTATTCAGACTTTCAACTGTGAATGAAAATCAGATGGGGTGAACATTTTATCTGACACAAGCTTAAATTATCAATGTTAGTGTTTACATCTTTATTATCCAAAATGAAAGATATCTTGAGTTACTCCTGGTATTCTGTCAATAGCTTTGATATATTCTCATTACATTTTCTCAAGCGTATTCATATTACAGACAATCATCAATACACACTATTGCACTTTAATACAATAAAATATTATTAACAATTATTGACTTGAAAAATGTTCTTTTCATTTTAATTCAGTTGTACAAAAATCTTCATTCCCATCACAATGTACATGCTATTTTCTGTTAATTCAGTTCTGTTTAATAACTGGCTTGATTTAATTGGTATGCTGTGTTTATCTATCAATCCATATGCTGAAATCCATATAGCATTGATCTGAAACTATTATTGCATTTTCCCTTTATTATGTGCTGGTATCATAAGTTTCTTGATGATTTTGTCTTCTGATTTCTTGTTCCTCGCAAAGAATGAAAAGGTAAATTTATTCCAAGTTTGTCTTTTATTTAAAGTACTAGCAACTGAAACATGATTAGCCAGTTGTAACAGGTTATCATTCGGATAAGTTCGTTCTTTTCGTATACACTCTATGTTACCAAGCGCGAAATCCAAACGCATTTGGTTCGTTCGGCTTCTGGTCGTTTGGTTTCCAAGGGTATAAAAGGACGCATTGTGGGCGTTACGATCGTCCGCTTACCAAGGGAGGTAAACCCGAGTACCAGTGTCGTTACAATGAAGTTCCAGTTTTTTCCCTTTCAGTTGGAGACTTTCAGTTAATCAGATATCTGTATTTACTTAGATTTAGAGTGAGAGGCCACATTATTCTCTCTTTTTTTATAGGTTTTAAGCACAATAATCTTAAGGGTGTATTGTTTGTATTACTTTTCCACTGCCTGTCTATCTGATTGTCTGCCTACCTGTCTTTCCCAAATTACATACTTATTTTATGTAACTTGTTAATTTCACAGTATTTAATTATTCATTGACTTATTAGTTGTCAACTATTTAATAAAGTAATTTGCTGAGTTATCCGGGTTCCAATTTATAAATAATTGCAGATTCATCTTTGTCTCTCTCCACATTCATTGAATACACAAATTTGCATTCACGCCTAGTAATATTTGCCATTACAGTCCAGACATTTGCACAATATCACAATACGTGCTTCTGACATTTTTTTATCATTCTTCTTTCTCTCTCTATCAAACATTTGTCCACACTCACAATATTACACAAAACTCGACATTTAAATCAAACTTCATAATATCATTTTGGACCTGGTGTTGTTGTTTCCACATAAGGATCAGCTTTGTCATTCTTTTCATATAGTAACCAAACATGAACAATTCCACCGTGTCCACGTCACAAATTTGGTGGCAGCGGCGGCATATAGAATTTTACAATCAAGGACCCATTGCAAACCAAGCCAAGCCTAAGCTAGAATAGATGGCTTTCGGACATATTCCAGTATTAGATAATTCCACGATGACCTAGTCTGAGGAATAGTTTCCAGTGGGGACAGAACTCTACCCGTCCCATACGACTATTGATTGTACTCTTCAATAAGTTAATTACCTCCTTTAGATAGGCGGCGCTGTCATCAATTATTCTACTTCCACGGACTACCTTGATCGACCTTGATATTTGTTTATCTAAACAACAACAAGAATGAATCATTGTTACAATGAGCTATTTAAAACAACGATACTTTAGAAAGGTGTAAAATCCCGGAACTAAAATCTTATCTGAGACAGCATGGGCAGAATGACAGCGGAAAAAGGAAGAACTATTCAAGCGCCCGAAGGGAATTAAAGTATTGGACCTACAAGATGTGAATCTTGTTTCGTCAAAAGATCAGCAGGGACAGAATGCAAAGACAACCGAAAAATTGGTCACTCCTCTTGGTGAGAAAATGCCATCGCCGTCGTTATTAAATAATTGGTCCAAAGATATGTGTAACATTCCAAATGACGTTTACAATTAGTTAGTTTTGAAAATGAAAGCAAAGCAACAGGTGAAAAGTGAAGTGTTGTTTAAAGACCGGCACGTCCACAGTGTTGAATTTAACAATGTTTCCGAGGAATGTTCACATTGTTTTGTGAGATGTACAGCGATATCGTCCCTTCGAAACAGTAATAAGATGGAGATCCCCGATAATACAGTATGGGTCAGTCTGTCTAAAGTCACTGGAAATTTTAATTTTGCAGATTGCAATTGTACAGCTGGGTAACTATTTCATTTATTTGTATATTTTTTAAAAAATATATTCATAAAATGTCTTGTGATATTTGCTACAGTATGCATGATTTTGTTTAAAAAAGGTATAGAGGGATGCAAAAATTCGTTATATGGTATTTTTTCAGTGTTACCTTTGTAAAATATATTTGTTTCAAATTATTGTCAAAAATGTATTTGTTTACCTTTTTCAACAAGTTTTTTGCCTTTTGAGTGAAAAAAGCAAGAGTTTAGACATGTATAAAAAATTATACTTTTATACACTACAGAATAAAAATCCGACCCCTCCTCTCCTCTGGTTTTTAATGGATGGAGCATAATATTACTCAATAGCCACTTACCGACATTCTAAACACCTTGTTTGGGAAGATTGAAGGCACTGGATGTTCTTTTAATGGCCCACTTTTATTGATAAAACGATCGGAATACATTTGGCTGTTAGCTCTGTACGTGCAATCTTTCCTTACAAACTCTACGTAGTTTATATCTCGCTGGAAATCTGTGCAATGATATTGATTTCCTCCCATCTACTTCCTTACCTCTGAAAGTGCTACAAATGCAACAATACTTGCTGGCTTTTGCCACATGCATTGCTTGTCAGATAAATGGGTAGTCCGCGGAAGTAGAAGCTGCAGTGAACGAATGTGCAAAAGGTGCACTGAAGAGTTCCTACCAGTGGGAGACAACAACACTTATTGAAAAGTACTATAGTATGTTCTCCAAGTGGACAGGTGGTTCTGCGGATAGAAAAACCCAAACAGGAAAACCCATGATGAAACACTTGGTACTGCGGTAGCTCTGGACTGTACCGGTTTACATAATTATAAGTCTACAAAATTGAGAGACTTCAGGCAGTAGTTGGACTGTTTGCGGGATGAAGAGCAAAAACTCTTGGAGGAAATCAAGGCAACACAGACACCTCATAACAGAAATGAGGTTATCCTTCCTGATCACACCAGGACAGGAGGAGGAGTGGATATATATGCTCAGGACATCACTGGGGATAGGGGCAACACTGTAATCGACAGGGAGCATCAGGACAAGACAAATATGTCTGACCGTAACCGCCTTTAAGAGAGGGGCATTCGGCGTAAGAGCTGGTATGGAGATATCAGTCCTGTTACTCAATCGGGATATCAGGAACAACCAGATGCTGGATTTACCAGACGGACCGTCACACATAAAAGAGAACGAGGACATTCCAGACCCTGGAAGCAAACTGCAACCTATGAAGGTTCGACGGATTTTGACATGATTTCCGAAATAAACAAATGGAATGAAAACAAAAAAGAGATGGAATTAGCCACAAGCTGGAGGGGGACAGCATAAGGGTTTATCTGTGATTTGAGACCAGAATTGCGTCGAAGCTATCCTCAGCTTCAAGTATCTTTAATAGCTAGGTTTGAGTCCAGAAACGAATCAAAGCTATATAGAGCCCAGATGAGGAATCGAGTACGACAAAAGTCTGAACCACTTTCTGAACCAGCTCAAGATATTAAGACCTACGCAACAGCACTTACAGAGGTTCGGAAACAACTATCTAGAAGCTGCTTTATTGACGCCTTAAATGATAAAGAGTTAGAATGGGCAGTCTACCTAGAGATTTAAGAATGCAGCAAGAAGTAGTATGAAAAGATTGTTTACTTAATGAACAGAACTGTTAATCTAAATTAAATGATATTATAGTATGCCTGGCCAAGGTTGACGAGAATGAGTTTAATAAAATCAAACAATCGGTTACGACTTTCTCTCAAAAAATAACTGTCAAATATATATGGGAAAAGGTGAACTTATCATATATGGGGAACGAATAAAGTGCCAGCTGAAAAGTCAAATATATTTAAATTTACACTGGTGGAAGACGTCTGTTTTCCACCTCGTACGGAAATGCAGAATTAGAAGGCGAGAAACCAAATGGCCCCAGTGTCTTGATGGAAGCCAGCAGTACCAGGTTTGCAGAAAATGGAATTCTGGTTGCCGGGTTGGTAGTGGAACCTAACAGGAGTTATGTCCCATTAAGACTTGTTAATCATAAAAAGATGAGCCACAGCGACTTTACAAGCACTAATGTCACAGTAGGCAACGCGGTGGAAGTTATTTCAGAAAAGCAGAGTAAACCTACATGAAGTGTAGAAAGAAGCTGAATTAGTAAAATTATTGAAACAGAGGGTAAACTACTAGAGCATTTGCCAGCATTACTAACTTCATACAGTGTTAACCTATCTGATTCACATTTGAGTGAGGTCGAGAAATGATTGTGGAAATATAAGCATGTTTTTTTCAGAATGAAGGATTGATCTAGGTGGCACTGACAGGGTAAAACATAAGATAAATACTTGTGCTGCACAGTGAATAAAACAGAACCCAAGGTGGTTACACCTAGCTATGAAAGAAGTAGTGGAGAGATAAAAGGAATGCTGGAACATGGGATTATTGAACCTTCAGAAAGTCCCTGGACTTCACCTATTGTAGTAGTATGTAAGAAAGATGGATCACTACGACTACATTTTGATTATAGGAGGCTTAACAGTTAAACTTTAACGGACTCATGCCCACTTCCTCGACTAAATTATTTGTTTGATGCTTTGCGAGGCTCGCAATGGTTCTTCACATTGGACCTTGCAAGTGGATACTGGCAAGCTGCAATGGATCCATGTGATCGCGAGAAGACTGACTTTGTATCGTCGAATGTTTTATACTAGTTCCGAGTCCAACCTGTTGGTGTCTGCAATTTAGTACCAACATTTGAACGGTTGATGGAATGCATTTTAGTATGAAGACAGTATGAGGTTTGTGTATTTGGATGATATTATCATTTCTTCCTACTCATTTGAGACTCACCTAGTACGCATTGCGGCAGTTCTTGAACTGTTAGGGAATGATAGATTGAAATTGTCCTCTAAGAAATGTCATTTCTTTTGAAAAGCAAGTAATCTTTATAGGCTATGTCGTGTCAATTAATTGGATTTCAACTGAACCAGATAAATTAGTAGCAGTTGAAAAGTGGTCAAGAACAAAAATGCCCATGAGGTGAGAAGTTATTTGGGAGCATGTTCCTACTACAGACAGTTTATTGTTGGTTTTGCTAACAAAGCACGACGTCTGCATAAATTTACAGAAAAGAGCAATAAGTTTCTTTGGACATATGATTGTGACGAAGCCTTCTTTGTGATCAAAAAGGCTTGAACTCCAGTCCCCATTTTGGCCTACCATCTATTGCTGATCCTTTCGTCTTGGACACTGATGTTAGTGGAGTAAATATCGGTGCTGTTCTATCGCAAACACAGTAAAAACAAGACAGAGGGATAGCCTATTACAGCAAGACACTCACAAAAACGAAGAGACAATATTGTGTCACACGCATAGCCATGGTTCAAACAGTCAAGCGCTTTCATTATTACTGATACGATAGGCACTTCAAATTCAGAACTGGTTATGATGCATTGGCCTGGCTGATGAGATTTTAGAATCCTGAAGGCTAAATGGCTAGATGGCTAACAATACTAGGAACTTACAATTTCGTTATAGAATATCCGCTTTGAAGGGCCAAAGGTAACGCTGACGGACTCTCTAGGATACCTTGTTCTAGATGCAACGTCTGTGCCCACAAAGAACTGAAGGATAAAATGTCCCCTGTAAATTATAAGAATGGAGATATCGTGGTTCCTTCACCATGACTGTGCGGAATGACGACTCTTAGCCAGACGAAGGGAGATACTGTCCATACTTTTCATATGGATGACATGTTTTCGCAGGAAAACACTGATTACCATAAGAGAAACAATTCAAAGGGTTTGATTCTCTGGACAAGCAGAACCTATCTTGTAAACAAGGTAGTATGAGCTGTCAGTCAGCAACATGCCCGCTTGAACCGATTCAAGTCGAAGTTAGTAGTAGTTGACTTGTATCAAGGAGTCCAGAGGAAGTTTGATATGCACAACTTTGGACATATTTCTGTCATCATTCCATAAATGGAAATCATTAGGAAAGAGGCCAGATTGGGTTCAAGTTTCCATACACAATGGGGAGGTAAAGGTGCTATGGTCTCAGCGGGACCGCACCAAGATTACTGATGGTGCATAGGCGATGGGAACAGATATACGTAAAGAAATCTAGAATTTCATTGCAATTAATAAACAGAGTCTCCAGTGTAAACTTTTACAAATGTTGCATAACGGAGTTGGAGCAGGACACATGGAAGTCACTGGCACGGTATAAAGTCTACGCCAAAGACTTTATTAGGTAGGGTTGAGTGAGTCAGTGTTTAACTGATGCGAAAGCGATAAAGACTGTCAGGCTCGGAGCGCACCTCCCAGAAAGGGTAAAGTAGATTTATACAATAGCATGTAGAATTGCCAATGGAGATAGTGGCTTTAGATATACATGAGACAGAGAATTATAATAAGTTGCTAGCTATTACCGACTATTTCACAAAATGGCTAGAGGTCATCCCAATTAAGAACCAAGAAACGGGTTCATTGGCCAATGCCATCGTGGACCATTTCATCAATCGGTTAGGGATGTTTAGACAAAAAACTGACCAAGGGAGACAGTTTGAGTCACTTCGATTTAAGGAACTGTGCAGGATTTTGAACATTGACAAAACGAGGTCAACACCTTTTCACTTGCAAATGGCCAAATTGAAAGGTTCAAACGAACGATTGGATGTATGATAAGTAAACATGTCACACATAATCAGAAGGACTTGGATATTGAGACATTAAATTACCCTTGTTGATGCTGGCCTACAGATTATCAGCTCTTGAAAGTCCAGGGTTTACACTTATCGAATGATGCTCGGAAGAGAGGTTGAATTACCAGGGAACCTATTGTACTAATTAGATCCTGATTGTACCCGATCTGCAGCAAGCCCCAATGCTTAGATGTAGTCTCTGCAAGAAGAAATGTGATTAATTCACGATAGAGCTTGGAAACATTTACTCGAATCCAGCGAAAAGCAAAAGAAACAGTATAATCACAGGCTGACCAAGTTGGAAGTGCTGTCTGGTTACTCCGTTATAAAAGGAAAAAGGGTATCTCAACTAAGCTGCAACTTAAGTGGGATGAAACATACCAAATTGCTGCTACACTCAGATTTAGTTTACAAAATTACGCGTGACTCAAAAGCAAAACCTATCCACCATAATAATCTTAAACCTTATTTTGGGCAGTTTTGTGGCTGGCAACCTACACACACATGTATTGTGAAGAGCAATTTCGGCGACCAATTATCTTTATTCTTCATCGTGCTACATAGTTCCTTTGGTATAGAAACACTTGAGAACACTGAAGAAGAATACAACATAACATAATTATCTAAGCATATCATTATTGTGTCAAATAAGACTGCAGTAGACATTTGAATTACAAAATACCTTATACTCTCTTTACAGAATGTCTTCTGAGTATGAGTTTAAATGTCGGCAGTGCGACATGTCCTATATCCAACAGACAACTATTCGTCACGTGTGACTATTATGAATACAGACTGCCAAGACGTCGAAGTTATTATATAAAGCTTCACGTGGAGACCGTTCATCACTTCGACCCTCCTCAGAAGATAATAATGAATTATTTGATGTCACTCAGTCCTGCAGAATCACCAGGATCTATAAGCTTGTCTTTTCCAGGGATCACAGCAACTGCAGAAGATGTCCTTGGTACTACCAGTTTACCTGATGATCTAACACCGCCAACCCTATGTGGTGTCTCCTCAATTATGCTGGAATCTCCGAATTCTATTATGACGGAGCCAGCAGCAGTCTCAGGAAGGCCTTCCATCTCCTAAGAAAGGTCAGCTGAAATGCTAGATAACAGTCAGGACAAGCTTGAGTCTCTAGATGCCTGTCTTGTGCAGAAAATGAGAATCTTGTTTCAACCCTTGGAATACCAAAGTCGCCGTTGAAGAAGGAAACTGCACCAGACACACCCGTAGTCAGGCCCTCGACTAACAGAATAACTACAGAGGCCCCGTATACCTTGTTTCAGGACAATTTCAGTAATGGGAGCATCCCAAGAGACGAATATATTTCCAGTTATCCGAGAATCTGTTTTCTGGGAGCCCAAGTTCTTGTTATGAGGGTACAACGCATCCATTCTGAGGAAGAAGCAACGATTATCTCTGTGGTCCAGGCAAGACAGCCACTCCTGTACATATCTATCACATGGTTATGTCACAATTACAAAGGTAAAGAAGTGTACCTGCCAGACGTTACAGTATTTTAGCTGCAATCGACGTTCTTCCTAGAACAAGAGTCCTACTTATACCAGACAACTTCAACTAAGACGATGGACGCTCCAATGATCATGGCTAATGTTGCTACACAGTGTGGAATCCTATCTTTTAACCTAGAATGTACATAATGAAATAATTAGTTAGGATCATGAAAAGAAAGAATCTGTATGTGTGTTTGATGGATTAAAAAGTAAATATTTTTTCTTTTTTTATGCACAATTGTACAGCAACTTAGTGAGAATAGGGGCGCGTAAGAGTTTGGGGTTAGAATAGAATTTAGGTAGGGAGGAGTGAATTTTGTATATTGACCTTATCTGTGGTAAAATTAAGTAAGTATCCACTGGTAAAAAGATTGTCCACCATGTTCAAACTTATGAGAACTATTGCTAATATTTAGTACTTTGTGTACATGTTTTACAATATATAACTGTATAAAGATGCATTTACTTATTTGTGTTATGCTCGCTTGCTAACTGTAAACTATAAAACTGAAGAGATTCTGATTCTGTTGGGTGAAAGTCATTTTAAAAAAAATGTATTCACGTAATGGAGAAGTGAGTATATACTATACAATAAAGTTCAGTATAGAAATTCATATTTTTCTATATGATAGGATATCTTTTGGTCCATGTCCTGAATTTCACTCAAAGGCCTGACTCTCATCAGTTATGTATTATTTTTTTTTATAGCTGTCTCAATATTTATGCAATGAATAGGGATTTTTTTCTTTATTGAATGCCGCATACCAAAAGTTGATAAATCTGACAATGCATAAAGGTGGCATTTATTATCATTATATACTCATTTTATGCTGTGATATTAATACGTCAGGCCTGATTAAAGAGAATAGTATTATGTTCAAGGCCGAACCAGATTATTTTAAAAAAATATAGTATACTGCTTAAATGTGTTCATCGTAAATGCGTTCATTAATAATGGTGCTTTGTTTTGTAGCACCAAGTCAATATTTTTTATCGAATCTCAATTAATGTATAAGATGCAGAATTCTATGATTAATTTTCTCTCACTGGTAGACTGTGTATGCAGTATGAGTTCATTAATTGCTATTAGTTGATCGTAAGCTGTACTTTCTCCAAGTACAATGTTGATATTGTAACTTTTCAAGTTCACGTGTTCATGTTTTTCAAGAGCTCGATTCATGCATTATCTAAGTTCTACATATTTTTCATATTACTTATTGTTACGGAATCATACCTTTTTACTTTTTTATAATAATTTAATTTACTAATTTATGATCTCTGTTTTTTTGTGTCTAAACAAAGGTTAGCATATCAGTATAGATACGACTACTGCTCGATCAATAAGTGGTCACATGATTAATTGCGCGCGAAAGGAGCTTTTAGCTGTGTACTTTGGAAAGTAACATTGTAAGGTCACACGCTGGAAATATCACGTGATTTTGTCTCGCGCAGATAACCTAGATTCAGTGTACTTTTGTTTCATTATGAATAACAACTTGTTGACTGTTAATTCCAGTTTAAAATAGCATTCTTGAGAATTAAATTGCGTTTACTTGAAGTAAATACATTCTAAAGTCTTCTAATGCTGACAGGAACTGCTTTGTGGATTTATTTGATTCTGCGCACTAGTGGTGTATAAATAGCAGATAGTCCAGTGATAAGTCATTCTTTACAATTGCTTGATTGAAGAGAGGTTATTGAAATTATTCAGTTCAGTGTGGAATTTATTTAATTAGTAATTCATCTGAATTACTATACAGCTCCGTGGAATTATCGGACATTATTCTAAAACTTGTGAGATTCCAGACTTGCAAGGATTATTTTGGAATTTATCAGAACTTGTCAGCTTCAACACATTACAGGTTATTTTCATTCGGAACACCACATCCGGATTACTCGGATTAACATCAGGAAGTGAACTTTAAAACATTTTAGGACTTTTTAGGATATTCTATACTGTAAGTTATTTTAATTCTTTCACTTTGATTGTTTGTTGAATTATTTTAATTCTTTTAATATTTTAGGAAATTAAAGTTTTGCATTTTAATCTTGAAGGCTTGTTTGTGTCTTTTTTTCTGTTACATTACCCCTAGAGTCGTAACATTATTGTGAAAATCTGAATGCAACGTCAGTTCATAAAGTGAGTTCAAGGACGAACTCTTTAAAAGGTTGGGGTAATGTGGGGTTATCGTACATGTATATAGTCCTATAGCACGGTTTGTACCAAACAATTTACCGAGCCGTGAGCCGTGAAATTATTTTCGCTCTGTACTTCTTTTCATACTGCACATATCCCATACGTTCGTTCTTTTCGTTAACGCTATATGTTACCAAGCAAAAAAACCAAACGCATTTGGTTCGTTCGGTTTCCGGTCGTTTGGTTTCCAATGGTATAAACGGACGTGTAGTGGGTGTTCCATCAATTGTGTCCTTGGCCGTCCCACCGTGAACATCAAGAAGTCATATAATCTGCCAGTTGTTTATATCATTTACCAGTTGTTTTACCATCCAGTCGTCGTTCATCTCTATAAGATAGTCACAGTGAAAGAGTTTTGCCGATATTAAAAGTGCTTACAGTATATTCCCATTTAGCGGTACTATCATCTGCTTATCAGGGGAGGTAAACCCAAGAACCAGTGTCGTTACACTGAAGTTCCAGTTTTTTCCCTTTCAGTTGGAGACTTTCAGTTAACCAAATAATTTTATTTAAATTTCGAGTGAGTGGCCAAATTATTTCCTCTTTTTGATAGGTTTTAAACAAGACAATATATTAACGATGTATTGTTTGTATTACTTTTCCATTGACTGTTTATCTATCTTTCCCAAATTACAGTTATTTAAGGTAACATCATAATTTCACTGTTTTTTATTATTCATTGACTTATTAGTTATTAACTATTTAATAAAGTTATTTGTTGAGTTACCTGGGTTCCAGTTTATAAATAATAGCAGGTTAATCATTCTTTCTCTCCACTTTCATTGCATACACCTATTTGCATTCACACACAGTAATATTTGACACTTTAATCCACACATTTACGCAGTCTCACAAACTGTGCTTCTGACATTCTTATTCTTTTCTCTCTTCTTTTTCTCTCTATATCAAAAGTTAGTCCACACTCCCAATATTATTTAAAACTCGACATTTAAATCAGAATTTATCATATTAACTTGGACGTGGTGTTGTTGTTTCTACATTAGTATCAACACGGTCAGTCTTTCCATAAAGTAACCAAGGAGAAACAATTCCACCTCGACCACGTTACAGTATTAACTCAGTTACCTCTCCACGAGTATAGGGCATTGAACAATGTTGAGATGTCTTTTATGAAGAAACAGCCAACTATTTCATCCTGTACCATGCAGGACACTATATAAACCCAAAATCTAACTAAGGCAATGTATGTATCAAGACTGCTCTAGAGGACAATTGCACAATAAAGTTGCTTAGTAATGTCAAACTTTACTGTTAGTAATATGGAAATGCATAACCAATGCACATCTGGAGAAATACATTTGTCTTGCTACATTGTTGCTGGTTATGTGTGCCAAGTTCGGGAATGTCTGATGGAACACCCATGACAAACACCTGTAAGAAAATAATATCATTGATAAAACTGTCTTAATGCAGAGTGGCTTTCAGTGTTTAGAAGTAGTAATTTAACCTAAACAATTTCAAGAAAACAGGAGGGCTATGTGATATTGTATATCAGTCTGTGAGTTTATTCATACGTATAAAAATATAAATATATAATATACAATATTCAACATACACCCGCACATGACTTAGTAAGCGCACCCTCCCTCCCATTTTGGTCAAAGCTCACATAAAACTTCAACCAATTCAATATGCACACTTCGATCCAAGTACGGCTCATGTGATGGAAGCAGCTACTAAACTGATTTAAAACAAAGAGACTAGATGACCTAAATATATTACTATTGTAAAGTTAAAAAAAAGTAATTCAGCGTGGAGATCAACCTAGTATGTACCATCTCAATTTGCACGGAAATGAGGACATGTATATAATTTAGAGATATATGTCAAGTATAAAAGATTGACCATAGTAAGAATGCAAGCTGACAATATTTTACGATATCACAGAATTATTGGTTTTATTCATCTTAATATTTTACTGTGGAATCACCTTTTTTCTGTAAATGAAAAAGTGCTAGATACATAGAGGTTTAAACATGAAATGTTTGAAGCATCTGCATACCGGAAAGACTGATGAGTGTGCTATCCAAATATGTAATCAAATTAAAGTTTTGCAAAGTAATATTCTGGAAATAGGTCATGACCTCTAGTGAACTATTTGCCTGGATGTTGTTGAGAGTGCCATGTGATTCCAAGAATTATATATATATATATATATATATATATATATATATATATATATATATATATATTATATAAGAACGTCTGAATGTGTGCGTAGATAGTTACTTGCTCGAATTCTAAAACATTTTGTCTTCAAAACGGATATTAATAGAATCCCATGTTTCTCTCTGTTTCTTACACCATCATAATAGATTATAGTAGGTTCTTTTTTGGGGTGGGGGCAATGCTGATATTGTAATTAACACATGTTTATTACGTCTACACTACACCAATTGAAGTAATTTTTGAACATAATTGAAATACAAACCTATTTATTCCTGTTTATTGCCATCACTGCTTAACCACTAACAATATGCAATTCACGAAGCGCTGGGCATTTCCGTGTTCATTTTCGACACTTGATTTTAATCTTAATATGCCATATTTAAAGCTGCCGAGTTCGTAAAGTGTGAAGAAGTAATGGACTTAGATTTTTCAACCAACAAAGGTTCATATAAACAATAATAAAATACAGAAAAAATTGTATTATCGTTTAAATTTTGTCATTATGCTATACTACTACTACTAATAATAATATTAATTATAAGAAGAATAGAACAGTTTTCAGCATGATATTAAACAAGCATCTGATGTTTCAGACTTTTAAAAATTATACCTCTGCACATATTTTAATTAGCAAACCTGATTTTATGACCACACGACATTTGGATGTTGAAGAATATATATATATATATATATATATATATATATATATATATATATATATATATATATGTGTGTATATATATATATATATATATATATATATATATATATATATATATATATATATATATATATATATATGATAACAGTATGTTAGCATTGTATAATTTGTATTAGTAGTTGCTAACCATGTAGATTTTTGTACTAATTACATCTATATTTGTTTTAATTGCAGGTCCATAATGTAAACTAGCGGTTACCTAGTTATGTCATCCTAGATAATCGAAGCTGGATTAAAGTGGTATGAGGCCCTAGAGTAATTTTTAAAAAAACGCCTCCCCCCCCCCCCCCCGAAATAAACACCCAAAAACATTTTACTGCATTGCGGCCGCCCCCGGTCCCCCCCCCCCCCCCTTTGCCGCTGTAATCAGAAACTTCCCCGGCTCTTATAATTGACGCTTTGCTACAGCATATGTCTCCTTGTGTGCCATTTTAAATATATGAATTGATTTTTTATAAGCAAACCCAAACAAATGTTCTACTCACTTCATCAAATGGGCTGGCTCGATTATCGGATATTGTGAGCTACGCCTAATTTTTTGAAAACTAAATTTGATCAAGTTTGTTCTAGGTGTTGATTACATCCATAGGGGAATACAGACTGTTGGCTGATGTTTATTTTAATGGGCACGTTTCGCAAAATAATTTATTACCTTTGGGGATTCAAACTTGAAATAGACCTATCAGATGAAGATGATGTACCATCGTGTCTGACGCAGAGTGAAATTTGATATACTATGATCTTGTTTTGCGTAGGTTTCGTAAATAAATGAAAACATCGAGAAATGTCGAGAAGTTCAAATTTCAGTACTGTAAACGTGTATGTTTCTTTTAAATTACTAGCGCATGATAAGATTTTACATTAACACACTCGTATTGGGATACCAAAAATGAAATTAAAATCACTTGCGCAGGTAGACTGAAATAGTGTTAAAATGTCGTCTGCTGGATTTACAGGTAAATAAATATTACATAGCATACATGGGTTAATAAACAAGGGCATATGGTGAAGGCTTAAATCATAGGAATTGAGCTCGAAAGGTCTTTCTTTGGAAACATGGCAGGGATAGAATAATATCTTTTTCTCGATAAACGAGCTCGACAAAAACATATTCTGTACTGGATAGTTGACACAGGTTTATGATTTCTGGTCATAAAATGAGGACTTATATGTTATACAACAAATGATTACTATATCCGGTTTCATTAAGGTTCCTCTCCTGTGTTTTGGAGCACCGCTGATAGTGGGGATGGCACAGTGCTAAGATATTTGTTCTACAACTATCACAATGTAGAGAATGGTAATACAGACCTATATGTATTTCACTCACTTGGATTGACATTTATTTTTCGTCACTATTAAGAAACCCATGTACTGTCTGAAGGAGACAGCTGATGAAAGTGACTGATTTGTTTTGAAAAAAACAACTGTGCTTGGAAAATCTGCTTCAAATAGAACAAAGTACTATCAATCTGTGTGATCCTTGAAAACTAAAAATAAGATCGGCTCTTTTTTATAATTTGCCATGAAGTTCAGAAAGTGAAAGTAGCCATGCAGGGGTAGCAATCTTCTATGATTTCTACATCAGAAGCAAAGCCTAACTGTGTACTCTCAAGCCCAAATGAAGCACCCATCATGCATATATATATATATATATATATATATATATATATATATATATATATATATATATATATATATATATATATATATATAAACCTGCCCTAGGATATACATATTTTTTTTTCTTAACAAGGATTACCAGTAGGAAAAATCAGGGGAATACCTTGTCTTTAAATTTCGAACCCTACGCAAAAATGTTAATTTTTTTTTTATTTCTGCTCAATGAAGGATGGTGTATATGTACAAAATAAATAATGACGCTTATGTAAACAATACAAGTTAATGTATCATAATTTGAAATGGCGCTACATTGTATTGAATTCGACAGTTTTCAGAGAGGTGATATTTCATGGGTTTAACAAGAAATCAACAATGTTGGTATCTTGATATAATGCCTATTCGTTTACAAGTTTCGATGGAATAAGTTTGATCAAAGCTAGTTGTGTTCAAGAGAATACAATTGCTAATTTGTAATTCAAACAACAAAAGAGATACCCTAATATCTCAGAAAAGATGCAGATTTATATATTATTTTCGTTGATCATAACATTGAAATAAGTAGCATTAAACCTGATACCAAGATGGTTAAACAGTGCAGTATGAAGAAAAAATAAATTATGTATTGATGTGGGCAAATATACAAATTTGTATTCGGCAACATATAAAGGAAGATACAGTAAATGTTACAATGATTAAAAACAAAATAGCACGCGATGACTCGCTATATGAATTAGCTGTTACTGAAGCGACCATAGGAATGACACATTTTTGCATAAAATTGAAATCATTTATACGTTTCAAATGAATGAAGAAACATTGAAAAATGTTGACTATAAAAGTATGTATTTTACATGGTCGTCCTATTGTCTTGTTGATAACAACTGAAAACAATTTGTTAATCATAAAGTATCCTATGGATGTTGTATACCATTTAAAATGACTGAATAAGAACATTATTTAAGACATCTTAACTACGATTCTGAAAGTCTAGTTACTTACACAAATATTAATCAATTGTGGGAACAAATTAAACAGGAGAACAAGAAAATAAAATACACTAAATTAAAAGAATGGTTAACTGAACAATCTACTTACACATTACAAAAGCAAACAAAAAATATTTCACTGCAGAAGAGTCTCTGTTAGTCATACGGATGATTAGTGGCAGGTAGACATTATTGACAAGCAAGCTTATGCAAAATGACAACGGTGGATACAATTACAGTTAGACATTGATTGATATTTTCTCCAAGTAAGCTTTGGCTGAAAAACGCAAGAAAAAAAAAAAACAAAAACAAAAAAAAAAAAAAAAAAAAAAAAAAAAAAAAAAAAAAAAAAAAAAACAATGCCTATAGAAAAGTCTTCAAAGAGATAAAACCTGAAAAAATACAATGTGATAAAGGAAAATAATATTCTACAACAAAAAAGGATTTGCTTGAAAAGGACAATTTCGAATTGATTTCCAACTTACTCAGACAAGAAAGCATATATGTAGTGTAAAGGTTTAACAGAACATTAAAGGCTAGAATGTGGAACTATTTCACTCAACATGTAAGGGTAAAATGGGTTGACATTTTACCAAAGCTAATTGAGGGAGATATTAACACTCACTACAGACCAAAAGACATGACTGCGTTGAAAATAGGCTAGGAAGAAAACAGATCAAATGTATCGATAAACGTACTGGGTTATTTGACAACATTTGAAACACTTTAATTTAACACAGGTGAAATGGTTAGAATTTTGAAATACAAAATAATCTTTGCAAAAGGCTATCTTCATAACTTTACAGAGGAAATATTTAACATCAAGCAAGTAATAATCGGAGTGTCAGTCGTTTACGAACTGGAAGACTTGAAAGAGAGGATATAGAATGCATGTTTTACGAACAAACTTTATCTCTGTATGACAAACTGGATGACAATACAAAGTTAAAAAAATAAATTGACCGAAATAATGAATGGTGAAAAGTATGTTCTTGTGAAATGGAAAGGAAATGATAGAACATTTAAGAGTTTGGAACCGGAAAACATTAAGACAATGAATAAATGGCACCACCGCGGGAGTGAAAGTCACATCTCTCCTCCAGAGCTGACTGAAGAGGCGTACATAAATAACAGTACAAAGGCGCTTGAAATCTTGAATATTTTTAAAGATGATCTCTAGACTGTGACACACGTAGAAATAAGAAGCAGCGCATTATAGCATGAAGGACTTAAATCATGCACGTCATGCGAATATCTTTTAATTAGAGAACCAGAAAGAAAAAAGAAAGTTCATTAAAAAAAGTCACAGGTAAGTAACAAAATGGTACCTTTAAAAACGCGATAGGTATACTACAATGTACACAATGTCCTAGCAGGGAAATAAATGACGTCATAAAAATGAAAAATTATGACATTCAAAATTATGAAGCTGATTCAAAATACATCTCTTCAAAGCTAAAAGCAACAGATACGATGTAAATGACTGCAATAGCTTTCAAATGTCCCTGAAAGGGTTTTAACCGTATATCTGTATTGATTTAAGGAAGGAAGATTACACAATTAACAATGCATTTTTCCTAGAAAAAAGGTTTACCATGTATAATTTTAACACATCTATAAAACCATCTGTTACAAAGAATTACCACAAAATTCACCAAAATCAGTTATTATTTGAAGAGTTTTTATATCCCCATGGATGAAGTAAAATCCAGTACACGTTTCACATTGTGTAAATATATAGATTTTGAAGGTGTAAATTTCAGGTAACTTTTATTTGACTTCTAGTTGTAATTGAAATAAAAATACGCAAATAAATGACAAATAAATGGTACAATGAGTTGTAAAAAATTACAAATGCAGGTGAAATTTCCACACTTATAATTTTTTCATGGTAATATTGTATAATATTTTCAGCTTCTTGCTTCCTAAACTTGCCAATAAAACGGTTCATTTTGCCTTTTGTGGGAATCTCGATATCTTTAGGGACTTGTATTGTCTGGTTGATGCTAATTAATGGTTCTAATGGATATTTAGGTTGTGCTTCTTCTGTTGTGCTTTCCCCAATATGTTGGGCTAACAAATGCCTTTGAACCGATAATTTGGTAAAAACGTCAAGACGCTATTTTAGATGATCAAAATCAAGACTTTTTGCCTGTTTATCTGTAGATCTAGTTTTTATTGTCCTTTCAGCCGAACGTTTTTCCTGGTTTACTTCTCTGTGATAGTCTAACTGTGTCAAAAAATATAATGGGCTGTCCTCAATTCTAATTACAATTATTACCAAGTTATATTTGTCTTCATCTATTTATAAAGCACGTATGATGTATTTTTTGTACCCGCTAATTATTCCTGCTTGAAGATTGTGAGGAGTTGTAGAACCTTCTGTTGATAGATCAGGTTCATCTAAATATAATTCCATATTTTGGATTTATTCATAGTCATCTCTCGTTTAATCTTCCTGGACTTTCATTCCCTCTAAAATCTGCATCACCCACAGCTATTTATTGGTTATATAAACAGTCACGTTTCTTATAGCTGATAGACAAGAGTCAGCTAGAAAGCGAATTATGATTTTTAAATAGAGAAGTAACAAATTGTGCCTCGAGCACACTCAAAGCATGATTGTATCCCGGGTACACATTTCCTCTGGCATGATCAATTATCTACATAATTTGATAAGTAAAAGCAGGAATAGAACATAGCTATTGCAAATATTGCAAATGAAACATGCACAGAGACAACGGGTACAAATTTAATTGAAAAAGAGTTGCATAAAATCGATAAGAAACAAAGTCAAGAAGACACAATAAATCTTGGTCAATGGTAGAGCTGCTTAGATTTCTAAAGGATTGCCATATGTTGTCATCTACACTGTGACATTATTGAATAGCATATTTCTTCTGATTGTAAACTTAGACAGTTTACAATATGAACTAAAGGATAATCACATGACATCAAATTAGTATCAGATACTTTACTGGATTTTGTCGTTTTTCAGGATGGGATTAACACTGTTTGCAGTGAGGTTTTGTAACCTTGAAATATATCAATTTTAAAAGGAAAACAGAAAAAAGGAATTTGTTATCCCTCCAAAATACCTCGTCTAGGGATATGAAGACTGTCGAATGTCAAGGAAATATCTCGTTGCAGGCGACGCAAAGCAGAGTACTGATAAAATAACAGATAAATACTGTGTTCTGGTTTTCTTGCTGTTGATAGATTTGTGCCTTTAACAACAATTATTATAATAACTGTTATTACTGGAGTTAAAGCATCACAGGGAATATAGATTATACAATGCTGATTAAAATTTCCTCAATTATAAATTTATCCATCTCAAATGATTAAACTTTTTGTCTTACACTCTGCTGTCTCTTTTCACAGGGACATTTGTATCTTTTTTAAAACCGTTTTGATTGGGTATTACGTATCTAGTGTTTGGCTTGTGGAAGCAAAGGCCATCTTTACTCGCATATTCAAGTTTAATGAAGTTTAGCCACGATTGGTAGAAGGCTATTGATGGAACACCGATAATTTTTCAACGTTGTGCCTAATTTAATATTTTCTCTTAATTCTGTAAAATTATATTTCTTCTTTTAATTATTCTGAAATTGGGGTCGTTGTGGTATGGTTGTATCATGTATTCATTGTAGTGTTCTCTGTTTTCTCTTCTCCATTTCTTTTTCTGTAATTTTGTGTATGCCTTATGTCAAGGATTATAGTATCGGCTAGTTTGGTAAAAGTCAGTCATTTCTTTCTCACATCTACACACAAAGGATATGTCTCGAAATCCAACTCTTTTATTTAAGCAATTAAATGTCAAAATATCGCTCACTACACAAAGTAAAACATGTAAGCTTGGTATGATGACTTCCTATTAACCTTTGACCTGATTCAGATATATCTTGATCTTACTTTCCAAATGTAATTAAACATAAATGGAGGTTGAAAAAATTAAAAACTGAAAATGAAAACAAAGGATAGCAAAGAACTTTAAAAGGTTATTCACAAAAGCCAAAATACTCTCGTAGAGTTAGACTTGGCAGATAACTTGGAGAACATTCACAAGGATTAAAAATGACAAAGCTGAATGTTTAAAGAAGGAACAAAGAGACTCAAAAATATCACAAGATTTTGATAAAAAGGTAAAGTTGTTTCTTTACAAAGTCTTCAATATAAAGTTGTAAAAGACGTTGGATCTAATAATAAATATTCAACCAAAGCACATAAAGAAAACAAAAAGCAAAAACAAAAACATAAACAAACAAAAAAACAAGAAAAAAACAAACAAAACAAACACAAATACAACAACAACAACAAAAAACAAACAAACAAACAAACAACCACACAGAAAAGTATCGCAGACTAGATAAAGTCCAACTATGACTGCACCATGCCAAAATGTATCAAAGGTACAATCCTGTTCTGCACAACCTTTACCCAATCCCACAGATGCTTTAAGTCCTTTGGTCAATAAATAGCAAAGCTTTTACTTACAGACAAATGTGGACTGAAAAAAAATCTTTATCAACACTATTTATAATGCAACATTAATCTCGTTTCTTAAGGTAGCCAACAGCGAGCTTTTGAAAAAGCAATTGAGTTTTGCAACTTGTTCATAGTGAAACATGAACATATAAGAAGTTCTGAAGCTAATTATTCTAATTTCTCTTAGCCAGTTTACAAGTGACTACCTAAGAGCAAATGAACGTTTAACAGATACAGTTATTACCCAATAAACGTTTTGAGTAAGCCAACTCTTACCACGGAGTAATGATTACTTCTTGACTGCATGACTACATTTTTGGTGTACGTGCAAAGTACGACTACATTTCTGCTTTGAAAAGGTAGCCCAAGAAACATTATGCAGCATCACATAATAAGAATGTGAAAAATACAACAGTACAAACTAAAACGACAGAGCCTGTGCAAAGCATACTATTTACAGAGTCAGTAAAATTAGAGTTATCACTCCAAAGTCTAAGTGCCTTTTTCCTATATATGAATGATCGAAAAGATATGAGGTGCCGCCATAAGTGGGATGTCCAGTGCCTTCAAGATATATGCTTCAGGACACCTACGAGACAACATCTCTTTAATATCCCACGCTACCAACTGACATTTATTTTTGTTGTTTTTTCAGGTTGCAAAACAATTTATGAGATAAAACTGATTTGGATAAAGAGATCGACCACTTTAGATGTGTGAGAAAAAATACAAAGTAAGATTGAACTTTTGAATTCAGTGGAGGTTAGTATGGTAACAGTTTGATGTGGTATGAATGTAAAATAACCTGGATTTGGTGTTGCAGGAATATCTATTGCTGTAGTTGTTTCTTGACTTTTAGTGGCTTTGGTGCATGGGGAGTGTATTTTAATTATTAACGAGTACACCAGATACAACAAGATAAAATGCAATCACGAAGAAGATAAACATTACAGAGAGCTATGACCGCAAGACCTCACTGAATGCGAACATAGAGGAATTGAAAAAAAAACTTTTTGGAAGACAAGAAGAAACTAAAAGAGAAAGAGATACGCTTTTCCCTGAAAGGAGCACAAACAAATTATACAAGTTGAACAGAAAAACTTTAACTTCTTGTTGTTTACTTTTCCTATAACAATGGGGAGCCACATTACAACAGACTCTCTCCCTGAGAAAGGTATATATTTTATCAATCAAATTGACGACATAAATGGCAAGCTATCTATTTCATTGCAAAGAATAGATTGTATTGTTGGGTATCACAATAATTCTGACGAACGGAAAAACAATATATTCTATTACATAAACGACAAAAATGAAACAAGGACTGTTTAAATAGCTGATGGCTTTTATAACCATGAAATATAAACGACAAAGTTAATGCGGGAATGACTGCTAATGGTGACAACGAAGGAAGTATTGATGTTGAATGTTTGAAGCACAAATCAAAGTTAAAATCCCTCAGAGCAATAAATACACGGTGTACAAAACTAACAACAATTCACACTTGTTAGGATTCAATAGCCAGAGATCTATACAGATATCTACTGACTCGGACACGGTTTGTGGAATTTTTATCCTAAAACTGTACACATTTTCCTCCATCACATAAATAACATCAACAATTACTCTCATGGTTATAATTCATATCTGCTAGAGTCTCGACCTGTGGTAAAAAAATGTTTTTCAAGGTAGTCATTACAAGCAATTATAGAGGGGAGGAATGAACGGATTGAATATCAGCATACAAAATTAAGATGGAACAAGTTATACATGTTTACGGTGCATGGGAGGAATATCTTTCAGCGGTCCCAGTGACTTAGGTTTTCCTTTAAACATTGAAACAAAACAGACAATTAATAGTGACTTAAACCTGAACAATAGCCATATAACAAATACTTTGTCCTGTTAAATAAACTGATACAACTGCTAGTCGGTTTGTACAAAGACGTGTTAATGAACACATTGGTAAGACTTCGGAGAATAATAATTTGACAGATTTCAAAACATGAGGAGCAAATGAAGACAATAAAGTCACAAAGTATGGAGAGGTACTGAAAGAGCTTAAAAAATACCATATTTACAAAAACAGGTTATTAAGAACAGAAGAAAAGAAAAACACTTAAGATGCACATTATTTGATTACACGGGGATTCAGAAGCTTTTTTTTCTAGTGCAGATCAAAGATTCCAAACTTTAAGAGAAAGAATAGATACTCAAGGGTCTATGTATAAAGTTTGTCAATATTTACAATCAATCGAGCAGCGGAAAAACAGTGAGAGACTGACATAGAGAAAATAAAGAAATCTCCCAAGACTATAACACTTTACATCTTCACTGGAACTGTTAAAGAAAGATTTGAATGATGAAATCCTACAAAAAGACCAAGAGATTAGAGAATAAGTTTTCTTAGCACAAAAGTCAACCGATAAGATATTATCTAACATTAATATCTTGTCAGAGTTTTACAAGAAAAATCATTTAACAGGAGTAACCAAAAAGATAGATTACAACAATAAGGAGATAAATGTAAATGGTGGTGGAATGATAAATATATAAAAAACTTATGATTTGTCTATTATAGATTTGAGCATAAAGATCACAGTTATATAAGATGCTACATTGCCTGAATTTTACGGCAAGATACATGGTGAGGTTCAACAATCAAAACGAGATACAACAGAATATGTTCATAGAGAACTGGTTAACAATATTGGTGTGGTACAAGGTAATATTAAAAAATAGACAGAGAGATGATACGCATGAAAAAGATTTCAATTATTTGAGAAAAAAGTTTACAACGGAGTCAGATGCATTTAAAAATGAAATTGATCAAAGGACCGATGCATTAAGTAATACAATTATTACAGTTAAAACCGAAACGGACGAACAGAGAGACACTGTCAAGAATGAAGTAAACATGGAGATGGATATAGAGAGAGTTGCATTCCATGTTTGAGTCTGTGAATTTAAAAAATGATATTGATAATAACAAAAAGGTGTTGCTTTACGACTTTCGATTCGTTCCAACTTTGGAGTGTTAGATCGTATTGACTTAAGTGCGAGTTTAAGAGAGGTAATGTCAACTGTTGAAGATATACCATCACCTGTGGAGCTTCTATCAAACGCACAGAGTTTGGGTTGTTAGACGTTTTTATGTTTGAAACTATATCCATGACATTAGTAAAGAATTATATATTGAACCATGCTCCTTCATAATACAAGTAACACACAACAGATTTGGTAGAGCAATATGTAATTCAGATGAAAAATCAGGCTTGTACACAAAACTTGTTGTCAACTTGCATGATGATCTTTAAGATTGGTTATCTTTGACTGTATTGATTTTTACATTGGATTTGGGGTAACCAGCAAATATTTTGCTTACTCGTTCGACGTTAAAAAAGAATCTGATCTTAACTGCGTAACAATCACGCACATACTATCTACAAGAGAACAATGTTTTAATAATTGGATTGAAACACAAGGAGGGACTCATTCAGTTAGGATGTAAAATAAAAACTGACAGCAATATAAAAAGTGTTACTCATAAATAGAACGGTGTTCAGAGCACAACTTTTTAAAAATATAAATAGCAAAATGTCTGCAGTAGCAATGCTGATTGGAGGAGCAATAACTAAATGTCTGGCATTTGGGGCAAGCAACCTTCTTTTCAAATTATATGATCCAGATGTTTCTAAAACAGGCGATAATGAACATGATAAATATCATAGAAGAATATCAGAGGAAAAGTACAGATTTCAACAAAAACAGAGCAAAGACACTGCATTACTTGAATAAAGATTGAGACAGCAAGGTTTATTTACCCAGTACTTGAACAAACTAAATGACGCTTTTTCTCTGTATGCATCTACTCATCCTAATGCATATTTAGGTAAAATTAGACCTCAGCTTGTGACTTTCGCCAGCCTTTTGATGAAGAGGTAAAATACGAGTTCATATTTATTTCATTTGTGATGTGTGTCAGTGGGCATGTTGCTTACACGTTTTTGCAGGTAATAAATTACAAAATGGTGTGTACTTTTGGTACACATTTTTTTAGCGCAATAAATGGCAGCGTAGGTCTTTAAATAACTCCTTACAAGCAGGATAATATAATACAAGTAGTTAAATACCTCAGTACAACACACCCGGATCAACATTAAACCCAAACAAACATTACAGATAGCAATTCCGAAGTTAAGCCCAAATATATTGATTATACCAAGAAAACAATGCAGGTAGAGTGCCTATGAAAAACATCTCCATATACTTTGTAAATGACGATCTTTTCAAGTTGCTTGACTACAACATTTCATGGTATGCAAAGATATATAGTTACCTGAGTTGGTTCGAACATATAGGATTGAGCAATGTGCCATGAATGATAAATTGCGAAAGTTGAGATCGGGGGAAGATAATGCACAAAACACTGGTACTAATGTTATACAGTTAGTGGTGTATGGTAGAAAGTTTGGAATACCACCTGGATTTAGATTCATACTGAGTATTGTCCATTGTATCCTTATGTTCTGGCACAGGATTTCAGATTTAATAGAAGTAACAGAAGGTGGAGATCAAAACTTTGAACTGGAAAACATTTGTTTACAGTACAATATGAGTGCTTCCAAATCAATTGCACCATCATTGAACGACAAATATTAAAATGGAATCGCTTTATTTTACAAATATGCCACTAGGCATGGACTCATAGACACAGTAGTCCACGCAACTTTAACTACTCTCACACTTGATTCTTCCAGAAAGAGTTTAGATAATATTTTGATAATGTGCACAAAAAGGTGCAGATTATGGTTAAAAAATGTATTACAACTCAGCAATAGAAAACAAAATATCAGTGACTATGAAAGATCTGCCAAACATGATTTATTCTTAAGGTTTTCCTTTGCGACAGCAGCTTACAATAACCACAAAGTATTTCTTTGATGAACAACAAATGTACACATAAATTTGTAACACAAGTGTTAACAATGTTTACATTGATAATCATTGCATCTGGCTTGTTTGGAAAAGATAACAGGTTACATGTAGTAGTCATAAATTAACTAATGTTCAACAAGGAATCTTGTGTCTGATGCTCAGGTAAACATTCAAAACAAATGTCTTAATTCAATTATTTTTAGGCAGCAATAAATAACGTTAGCACAAACAATATACATGAAAGAACTTCATAACATGTCAATTTGTGAAGTGACTAATTTTGGAAAGATTATGTTTCCACTAAATCGGATAGGAATAAAAAACTTTCTTGGTTATCATCTGTCCATCTTGTTTATTCATCAAATCTTACAATAGAATGTGGTTACTCAAAGATGAAAATGTGATTTGTATAGATCCTGAAAACAAACTAGATACGCAGTTAGAATTACTAGTTGATGTTACAAACACTTTGTTTCAGATTAATGATTGCAGGAATTTTGATAACGTAAAAAGAAACTAACCCTCCTGGTTTTTGTGGCAGACATTTTGAAATATCAGTATGGGTGAATGAACAATGTACAGCTCTATTATAAAATACATGCATGAGAGTGTTATGTTTTTAGTCGTCTTCGATTTCAAAGATAACACCCGTGATTATCAGAGAAGAGATAGTTGAAAACCTGAAAGAAACTTTTAATGATGTTTGAATATATGTTTAGCTTTGCTGTCTGCAAACATCTAATGTGCATGGCTACTGAATACTTACGTGTGTGTAAAATAATGTATTTACTTTATCAGATATAAAATGCTTGTCGCCATACACAGACATTGCCACGTTATCGGATATCGAATGCTTGTCGCCGTATATAGACAGTGCTGCGTTATCAGATATCAAATTTGCTTGTCGTCATACACAGACAATACCATGTTATCGGAGATAAAATGCTTTTCGCCATATACAGACAATGCCACGTTATCAGAGATAAAATGCTTGTCGCCATATACAGACAATGCCACCTCATTAGCTATTAAAGGTTTGTCGCCATATCATGTTGTTATTGTTCGTCCTTCGAGTTCGAAGATGACCATGACGTCAATTAGTGTTTTGGTTTCTGTGAGTACGTGAGTGGCTGGTCAGGCCAATTTGTGCTCTGAACTGTCTGTGGCAAACTTGACATGATATGCCTCTTGGGGTTTGATTGGTCAATAGAGGAGGTGTTGCAGTTCTGAGATTTACGCTGCTCGCGCATCTGCACTGGCTCTGCAATTATCCTCAGTTTACGTATGTAGCTCCAGTATGGATAAGACTGCGCTAGGTGGAGCGATACCGTGTGTCAATGTTGAAGTGTTTCAAGGATGACTTGAGGGAATCTTTGAACCGTTTCTTCTGACCACTCTGAGATGGTTTTCATTCCTTCAGCTCGCAGTAAAAGATCTCCTATCATGGTCGCTCTTCTCATATTCTGCTGACGTGGCCTGCCCATCTCAACTGTGACTTCATCATCAGAGTGCTTGAAATGCCAGCAGTTGGGAGAACCTCAATGTCTGGGACCCTGTCCTGCCATCTTGTCCTCATCAGTTTTGTCAGGCATCCCATGTGAAAATGGTTCAGTTTCTTGGCATGTCGTCTGAACACTATCCAGGTTTCGCATGCATACAGCAGGGTTGGCAACACAATGGCTTTGCAGACCTTAAGTTTTGTATGTAGACTGATGCCTCTGCGCTCCTACACATTTGCGCGTAGTCTGCCAAAGGCCACACCTGCTTTAGCAATTCTGGCGTTGGTTTCGTCATCGATGTGGACTGCACATGACAGTGTGCTGCCCAGATAGGTGAATTTGTCCACTGCCAGTAGGGTTTGGCCATTTACTTTGATGCTAGGCTCTACGTAAGGGTTTCGTTGTGAAGGTTGGTACATCACCTCTGTCTTCTTGATACTGATTGTGAGACCGAAATTTTCACAAGCTGTAGAGAAATGCTTCATACTTTGCTGCATGTCAGACTCAGATTTGGATTTCAGGGAACAGTCGTCAGCAAATAAGAGATCAGGAACAGTCACTTCCTGGAACTTCATCTTCGCCTGTAGTCTCATCAGATTGAAGAGCTTGCCGTCAGTCCGGTATCTGATGTTGATCCAAGTGTCATAGTCACGGAATGTATCAGTAAGCATGGCAGAGAACATCATACTGAAGAGGGTTGGGGCCAACACACATCCTTGCTTGACTCCATTGGAAATGATTCAGATGACTCGCCGTCGTCCACGACACGAGCGTGCGTGCCATCATGGAATTACCAAACCATCACGATGGGTTTCTCTAGGTAACCAAATTTTGCCATGATCTTCCAAAGGCCCCCGCGACTGATTGTGTCGAAGATTTTTGTCAGGTCGACGAATGTCGTGTACAGGTTGGAGACTGTTCCTGGCATTTATTGTGGAGTTGTCGAGCTGCAAATACCATGTCTGTGGTCCCTCGTCATTACCTGAAGCCACACTGACTCTCATACGGAATCCTTTGATCGATGGGATGCACAAGGCTATTCAGCAGAATTCTGTTGAAGAAATTTCCGGCTACTGACAGCAAGGTTTTCGCAATATTGTCAGTTGCCTTTTCGCTGGTACAAGTGAACGAGGGATGCATCCTTGTACTCCTGT
Organism: Margaritifera margaritifera; assembly: GCA_029931535.1. NCBI lineage: Eukaryota > Metazoa > Mollusca > Bivalvia > Unionida > Margaritiferidae > Margaritifera > Margaritifera margaritifera. The sequence continues at coordinate 448,999 of JAQPZY010001256.1, read as the reverse complement.
GGTATAGTTCCTTGAATCCACATTGACTGGAGTTTAGTCAGTTTCTGTGCAAGCTTTTTAGACTTCTGCTAGTATAGCATATGCTCAATTAAGATTTCAATATTGCGGTGTGTTTATAATACAGTATCTCTAAAGTAATGGGACTTATAGCGATCAGATAAAAGTTAAATATTGAAGCATGTTTATAATACTGTGTCTCTAAGTAATGAGATTATAGTGATCAGTTAAGTGTTAAATATTGCTAGATATTTATAATACAGTATCTCTAAAGTAATGGGACTTATAGCGATCAGATAGAAGTTAAATATTGAAGCATGTTTATAATACTGTGTCTCTAAGTAATGAGATTATAGTGATCAGTTAAGTGTTAAATATTGCTAGACATTTATAATACAGTATCTCTAAAGTAATGGAACTTATAGCGATCAGATAGAAGTTAAATATTGAAGCATGTTTATAATACTGTGTCTCTAAGTAATGAGATTATAGTGATCAGTTAAGTGTTAAATATTGCTAGACATTTATAATACAGTATCTTAAACGATCAGCTAAATGTTCAGCAATGTATATTAATGTACATTAACGACACTTACGGTGATGAGCTAAATGTGTCACCATGTATTGTCGCTAAAGTAACGTGACCAATAGTAATCAGCTACAATTATGATATCTAAGGTAAGGGGACTTATAGTGATCAGTTAACAGTTAAATATTGCAGTATGTTTATAATGCAGTATTTGTGGAATTTTGGCATTTATAGTGATAAAGAGTTAAATATTAACACATTTGCTGATTTGGCCGCTTGTAATCGAACACGCAGCTACAACACATCAGAAGCAAAAAAGAATCAGGTTGCATCGGGTTGGAAAATGATAAGGCTTTTGTAGTCATTCATCAAGTTCCAATAGAGATATTGTGTTGGAAAATGTATAATGCATGTTAACCTCTAAAATTAATTACTACTTGGTTCGCTTCATTCTATGTTATTAAGCCACTCGGTGTCTGTGCACAAAGAAACAATTATATGCGCAACTAAATCAAAAAGTTATTTGCTGGAAAAATAAGTACTTTATCGGTTTTAGACAAGTATTTATGAACATGAAATTCAAGCACACAAAGAGAAAATGTTATCGGGCATTGTTCATTGAAACAATTTATGTCGTTTTTGGTCTGTTTTGACAATTGCATTATGAGCGAATCTAACGTCACACCTAATCTAACGATCTAAAGAGTTAATCTAATCCTCCTGATATTCGTTCCATCTGCAGTAGCTAGAATGATTGGAATATGTTGGAGCGTATTCTTCCTGACTGTTTTGCCGACCGAGATTCTGTCAGACTATTGCAACAATAACAGTAAGAATCTCTCTCTCTCTCTCTCTCTCTCTCTCTCTCTCTCTCTCTCTCTCTCTCTCTCTCTCTCTCTCTCTCTCTCTCTCTCTCTCTCTCTCTCTCTCTCTCATGTCAGTTTATTTCGCCAGTATTACTTCCCTCCAGTTTAAATAATTACACAAATGTATAAATATCGACTTTTGTTGTGCAAAAGTCCAGTTAGATTTCGAAAGGAAACTCATTTACGTTTACTGTGCTAGAGAAAGAGTTATCAGTCCTTAAAGAAAAATTATCTACAATACTTGTCTATTTATGCTTCCAGCTAATAACTGATTTACCTGTTATGAAGAGAGGTAACATCTCCATTCTCATTTCTCAGACCACCATCAAGAAAAGGTGATCTTTAATACTGATTCCCAATATTTTCCGCAAAAAGGACTTTACTCGACCAAGAGGCGCAGATATAATTTGGATGTATTATATTTATCACTAAACTATCTCGCTGATGTTCAAGAATTCTATTTAAAAAAATTTAAAAATATAAAAATAAAAAATAAAAAATGTGAGGAGAAGATGAGGACACAAGACAGAATATAACAAATAGAATAACATCAGAAATGTTCTCAGCTCGTTTCTAATTCTGCATTTTTCTTTATGAACTATGAAATATGTCTAAAAATGAAATAAAAAATGATTTTTTTAGACTAGAGCAAAAGTTCTCAGAAAAATACAATTTGGAAAAAGTACTGGTACGGCCATTTTTGCAAGTTATTTAACATCATTGGGCGTGGGCTTTATGCCACAAAATAAAATGAATCTTCTACAGCTACATTTTGTCCAGTTAATTAGGCTTCATAACTCTAACAATAACATACTAAGACAAGTTTCAGTGTAGTTAGACATTATCAACTCGAAAAATATAAACTAACGTGAATTAAGTTACAGCAAGATCGTACAAATTGATCACGTGGATTTATATATATTCTGAAGTGAAAAAAAAGTTAAGCTGTCAACACAGGCTTCGAGGAGACTAGTGGGATTGTCCTCGCGAGTAGTATAGTGTGGCAATTGGCGCGACAAAACTGACACTATGGCGACAATGGTAATTTAACATTACGCCTCAATTCTGAAAAAAATCTGAAAAATTCTGAAAAAATGTGAAAAACATTAGTGTAATACTATGGTGACAAGAGAAAACGTAATGTTAAAAATGTTCATTACATTTCGCCTTATCGCCTAATTTTTCTGTATGTTTTGGGTAGAAAAATAACATTATGGCGATAAGGGAAAAAGTAATGTTAAAAAGTCCATAGGATTAACATTGGTATGACACTATTGTGATGGGGAAAACGTCATGTTTAAAATGTCCATTACATTTCCTCTTGTCAACATAAATATGTTTTCGTCGGGTAGAAATATAACACTACGGCGACAAGGGAAAACATGGTGTCAGAAACGTCCATAGGTTTAATGTTAGTATGACAAGGGCAAACGTAATGTTACAAATATCTGTAGGTTTATTATGAGATGGCAATCTGCCCACAAAGGGATATGTAATGTGAAAACACTGACAAACACTTACACCTACTGACCAGCAACTATACCACTGACCAACACACCGTCTTACTGACTAGCAACCACGCTTACTAACCAATATACAGTGTTACTGACCAGCACCCACACCTACTGACCAGCACAAACACTTACTAACTATCACCCACTCCCACTGACCAACACGCAGTCCTAGTGACCAATACACAGTCTTACCGACCAGTAAACACGCTTACTAAGCAATACAAAGTGTTACTGACTTGCACCCACATCTACTGATCAACACCCACACCCATTGACCAACAGTCACACCTGCAAACAAATGTGCGAGGGTACGGTGTGAAGTGAGGTGGTAAAGTAATGAGGATTACATCAGCTGCAACAATTACAACAATGACGACGACGACGGCAGCGGTGGTTGACTCGGATGTGGAAAAGGTAAAAGAGGGTTGCAGCTGGTAATGGAAGATCCATTATTATTTGCGGTTTTTTTTCAATAGCAACGGCATTTATTGCCAATTAAAAAAAAAAAAATTTCCCAGAACCACTATATATATATATATATATATATATATATATATATATATATATATATATATATATATATATATATATACATACGTATATGTGTGTGTACGTTTGTATCTATATAAATAATAATAATAATAATAATAATAATAATAATAATAATAATAATAGCAACAACAACAGCAATAATAATGATAATAAACAAATCAAAAATATAATGATTTTCACTTACGTTTGGTATATTCTCGGGATTAGGAATCACAATTTCAAACATGTCTCAAAAGTCCATTCTTTTCTTCTGAGTGTCTTGCTTGAATTTGTTTGAGGGAATAGGTTCCTCTTCTTCTTCTATATATTCTTTAATATCTTTTTCTCCTCCCTGCTTTCAATCTTTATTTTCAGTTTGTGTGGATGGCACTTTGAAAGCCAATGTCCTTGGTTGTGACACACAAAACATTCGTCTCGGCTTTTGTCTCGGGACCTCTGATCTCCTTTCGTAAGATAAGGTGTTTCTTTATTTGACGTTGTGGACATTCTAGGATCCAATTCTCTTTCTCTTGACAGATATAATAGGCATCTGCACTTGTATCTAGAGAGGAGATGTGGTTTTAGAGAGGTTTTATAGTAGGTTTATTTCTCATGGACTTTACCAAAGATGTTTCGCATAACGCTCTCATATCTTTGAGATTATCTAGGATTTTTGTGTTAGTAATCATCACATACAACCATTCTCTACCCTCATCAGTTTTGCTTTGAAAGGTGAGCGTTGGATGATAAACAAAATGTATTTGTTTGTCAGAATGAGATTTAGTGATCCTACATAGTAATTATCTTACATCCCCTTTTACATGACTTTGAATGTAAATAAATGGGTATTGGATAGTAAATAGCGTGTGTTGAATTGTAATTATGTGTGATAGTGCTACTTAAAATTTAAATTTGTAAATTTATAGTATTTTAAATATTTGTTTTAAAAGTTGTTTAAAAAATGACGTTTTTAATTTTGACGAAATTTTCTTTAGTGTCCACTAAATTCCGTATTAGTTTTACAAATATCAGTTTCATTTTTAGTCTCGATCATATTTTTAAAATTCTTTTTAATCTGAGCTAAATTCCATATTAGTGTTGGAATTTTAGTGTTACTTTTAGTCTGGGCTATATTTTTTTTACATGTTTTCCAGACTTATTTAGTCTTTGCTAAATTCCGTATTATTTTCGGAATTTTAGTATTACTTATGGTCTCGGACATATTTTTAAATTTTGTTTTCGTAGTTTATTTTAGTCTCCACCAAATTCCGTTTCTGTTTCGGAATTTTAGTACAACTTTTATTCTAAACCATAGTTGTTACATTTTTTCGGATGTTTTCAGTCTCCGCTAAAGTCTGTATTAGTTTCAGAATTGTAACATTACTTTTAATATAATGTCGTTTTAATCCAATGCTCTGCATTTTTTCTAGTCTCAGCTAAATTCGGTGACAGTTTCTTAATTTTGGCATTACTTTTAGCCACGGCCGTTTAATATTGGCAGGTATAGGTGTTGGTCAGGTGGCAGTGTTTTTCGCATTACGTTTTCGCTTGTCGCCAGACTGCCATCTCATATTAAACTATCAAACATTTTTAACACTATTTTAACCCTTGTCGCCATTGTGCCATACGAATGTTGAACCTATGGACGTTTTTTAACATTACGTTTCCCCTTGTCGCTATAGTGTCATATTAAACCTATAGAGTAATGTTAACTTCCCTTTGTCGCCCAAGTGTTATTTTTCAATTTGTTATCAAATGGAGGCGTAACGTTAAATTCAAATTGTCGCCATAGTGTCATAGTTGTCACCCAAGTGCGTAATATCGAAAGATTTTGCATATCTCATTGTATATTTACCCTTCTACAGCCTTCTACTTTGTCATGACCATAGAATCCCAACAAAGTTAAAATAAACCAATATTTTGTATAAAAAGATACAAGTTAAGTCTTTAGTGTTTTAGGAATTAAATATGAGAATGATCGCCTGTGTTTACTTGCTATGTTTATTAAATCCATAAAATGCAAGTTAATTAAAAAATAATCTGTAATATTCATAACAATATGAAGTTAATATTAAAAAGTATCCATACTACTCTTAACGATATGAATTTAATTATAAGAATAATCAATGATACTATTAACGATATGAAGCTAATCGTAAGGATAAACCGTAATACTCTTAACGATATGAAGTTAATTATAAGAATTATCCATAATACTTTTAACGATATGAAGTTAATTATAAGAATTATCCATACTACTCTTAACGATATGAAGTTAATTATAAGAATTATCCATAATACTCTTAACGATATGAAGTTAATTATAAGAATTATCCATAATACTCTTAACGGTATGAAGTTAATTATAAGAATTATTCATAATACTCTTAACGATATGAAGTTAATTATAAGAATTATCCATAATACTCTTAACGATATGAAGTTAATTATAAGAATTATCCATAATACTCTTAACGGTATGAAGTTAATTATAAGAATTATTCATAATACTCTTAACGATATGAAGTTAATTATAAGAATTATCCATAATACTCTTAACGGTATGAAGTTAATTAGAAGAATTATCCATAATACTCCTAATGATAGGAAGTTAATTATAAGAATTATCCATAATACTCTTAACGATATGAAGTTAATTATAAGAATTATCTATAATACTCTTAACGATATGAAGTTAATTATAAGAATTATCCATAATACTCTTAACGGTATGAAGTTAATTATAAGAATTATCCATAATACTCTTAACGGTATGAAGTTAATTATAAGAATTATCCATAATACTCTTAACGATATGAAGTTAATTATAAGAATTATCCGATACGACATGAAATTTACAAAATCTTAGTTAACATGGATCATCCCTAATTCCGTTTTTTGCAATACATACAAAGTGTGAACTAAAAAAATCTTTCGTATAATAGGTTCTGACATGTTTATATTGAAACGATTAAGAAAAATCACATAATAGCGGTCCCTTCAGGATGACATCAACACATCCTACTCGCCAAATCGCTTAAAGTGTCAACGAAGGTGGAGGAACCATCGTCGGGGGAAGCCCGCAGTATCATATTGTGTTGAAACGACAACACCGGATAATAAAACGGTACGACGGAGTTTCGAGTCTCCAGCGTATTGTACTTTGTACCCTTCGTTGTTGTCATTTTCCCACTACATGATACTGCAGGTTCCTTTGATTTGGCTTGCATTGTTTTTTTGCAAGAGAGGCAAAAATAAATATTACGCACCAAGAGACGAGACATCTTGTATATTCAGGATCAAAGCCGCTGTATTCTACATAAACATTTTGATAATAATAATAATAATAATAATAATAATAATAATAATAATAATAATAATAAATGCAAGACTAATTTAATAATGTATGAAATATTGCATTCTTGAGATATTCTATATTATTGTATAATGGTCATCTTTATACTGGCATAATAACACTGTAGTATTGGTAAAGCAATAAAGAAAACTAATCCATACATCTTTTATACGGATGAATATATTTTAGTCTCGGTTAATAAATCTAGCTTTGTGTTTAACTAGGTATTCCCGGGCAAATGAAACAACCCCTGAACATACCAGCAGATTCTTTTTTTGTATGATGAACTTCAAGAAATACATCATCAAAATCATTAACATTTTCACCTCCAGGTCGGGCAGAATTTTGACGTAGAATCCATTTTGGTATTTTTGATGTGCTTTTTTAGTTTAAAAAAATAATTTTGTTATTCTACTAATCCCTGTTTTTCATTCTACTAATAAAACCCCCAAATAACAAGAATTTTTCAAACTCTAAAAGCCGCTATATTTGTCAAGCTTCTAAGCTATAGATCTACCCAACATATTGGCTCATAAGCTCACAACAATTATGCTGATTTTGGAAGTTCTAAAACCATAAAATTATTAATTACTTTCTAGAATACTCGCTATATCTGTTAAATATTTCACGTCAAATAATCATCACCATTCATAAAGCACCATTAGTATATATATTCTCGATCACTAACATCCCATTGATGAACATAAACATAAAAAACAACATGAACATGAATCAATAAGAATGCATAAGCCTTATATTGAACAAACCTCATATGAGCTAATTAATGCTTTTAACATATTTAGTTGAAGAGAATTCAAGTGTAAATATTTGTGACAATTAAATAATGGAATTCACATATGCAAATAATAATTCTATGGTTTCCAGCAAAATTAATGATGTACAAAATCAAACATCCCAAGACGATCTCTTTATCTAGAAGTGGTCGCGTATAGATTTTATGCCAAACTTACTAATGTTTCTTGCTGTGGATGGGAATTGCGTGGCGTCATAAACAACTCTGCTTAGTTTACATAAAATACTCATTAATGGTTCACAATTAAAGGAAAATATGATCTGAATCTAAATTATATAGATGCTTGATGTATTTTCCAGGTGACAATTCAAGTTGTGAAAATAATGGCACCTGTATCAATGTCGATGGCACGGACACTTGTGTATGTTGCCCAGGGTACAAAGGTAAAAAGCCTTGTATTGCATGTCAGTCTTACTCCAACTGAATCAAAAGTTCTTTAAAATGTTTGCACAGGAATATAGAAGAGATAGAATTATTTTAAATAATGGAATAATTTCAACAGATTTAAAAGTAACTAGTCCTTAAGTAGCCTCGGTAACTCAGTTGGAGGGTAGCGGGTTCGATGCCCAAATAAACACAAGTAAAAGATAGCTTTCTTCGTAAAATCTAAAGATTTGCTCAGAGAATTTTTCACAAAATGGGTGATTCAAAGGCTATTCTTTGCAGTTTTAGTTAACAAAGGGTATCAAGTCACGTTTTTTTCTTGCAATTTCTAATAAATTTCACTGCTGCTAATTTTGAAATCTAATCCATTAAATAATTAAATCAGTAAAAAATAATATATGTATGGTGTGTCAGGAACAAGATGATAAGATGGATGAACTTAATTAAAAAGATATACACATATGATTTTAAAAGTCAGAAATTTAATAGAGAGCTACAATAATATCAAACAGCTTTTTAAAAAATAATAAGCAAACTTTTTCATGTCTACTTTACTTAAATTACTCACACAGGTCCAAAATGCGACGCGAATATCAATGCGACTGATGTGTACAATCCATGTACAAATATTACCACATGTCCAGACCGACAGGCTGCCTATCCCATCAAATGTATGCCAGTTTCTACAGGTAAAAACTGTAGCAAATACACCTCTGACTATTACCCTAAACCATGTCAGAATGGGGTCTTCTGTTAGGATTGTGTCAATTAGTACACATGCGCCTGCGCAGCTGGTTATACGGGTAGAAGTTCAGATGACGTAAATTTATACTGTGAGGGACTCATGAAGTGATTATACAGGTAGAAGTTCAGATGACACTAATTTATACTGTGAAGGGTTGATGAAGTTGTTATACAGGTTGAAGTTGAAATGACGTGAATTTATACTGCGAGAGATCGATGAAGTGGTCACACAGGTAGAAATTCATATGACATTAATTTATACTGAGAGGGATGGATGAAGCGGTTATACAGGTAGAAGTTCATATGACGTTAATTTATATTCTGAGGGATCGATGAAGTTGTTTTATAGGTAGAAATTCAGATGACGATAATTTAGACTGAGGGGGATTTATGAAATGGTTATACAGGTAGACGTTCAGATGACATTAAGTTGGACTGAGAGGGATTGGTGAAGTGGTCATACAGGTATAAGTTCAGATGATGTTAATTTTTACTGAGAGGAATTGTTGAAGTGGCTTTACAGGTAGATGTTCAGATGACGTAAATGTTTACTGCGAGGGATTAATGAAGTGGTTATAAAGGTAAAAGTTAAGATGAGGTTAGTTTATACTGGGACTATAATATGTCACGTACAAAAAGAAACATAAAAGTAGCACATAAACATAAACATAATTCGATAACAGAGTTTCTAAGCCCTATGTTACCTAAATCGAATATGAAACTCATTAACGTTTTTCAAATATTTAGTTCAGAAGAGTTAAATTTTAAATATTTATAAAAATAAAATAATCATATTTTTTCTTTAAAGCATTTTAAGAAAAAATGTGAATATTTTCATTTTTATAAATACCCAACAACTCATTATAACAGTCCAATTAAGAAAGACACTGCACAAATATTTACGGAGATGAAAATTACTTTACTGTATTATTATTATTATTATTATTATTATTATTATTATTATATCATTTATTCAATATCCCGCTACAACATTATAATGATATATTTCCTTTACTAATTCCTCCAATCATAACATTACCGGAATATAATATCTTTAATACATGGTGCTGTCTGTAGCCTGCAAGTTGATCAAAACAATTTGGTTTCTCATATGATAACACGTAACATACGCAGACCATCCCATCTTTGATTTTTGTTATAAAATTATGCTAATCTGGCAAGAACACAAACTATATATGTGTTTATTCATTTTAAAACCGTTTTTCAATTATTTCTTGTTTCTTTTCTCCATTATTTAATTCTTGTTTGTAGTTTCTCCCTGTTAAACATGTAATAGTCCAGGTTTCCTTTTGGCTTGTATTATGTGTGTTTTTTTTTTTTTGTGAATGTAATTTGTTTCCCCCTGATGAATAGCTTGATTCACTAAAATGTAATTGCGCATATATTAATTTTCCTTGAGGTAGAGATACTCACAGGTGTCATCTGCATACATTTGTCTTTTCATGCTCAGTAATATATATATATATATATATATATATATATATATATATATATATATATATATAATAAAAATCCCATGATACATATAGAATTGAAGGGTTAATTGTCTAAATTACCAATCTTACACTTAAAAGGTATATATTAGGTAGATATATCAACATCACCGAGTAATGTTGAAAATTTAATGTATAGTTAAAACCCAGTGAAAATATTGAGGTTAAAAACATTTGCGCTTGGCTTACTATTGGGAGTACGGAGAAGTGCGGCAAGAGCTTTATAAACGAATATTGTAAACACACGCGCATAAGCTTCGGAGTGGAGGTGGGACTTACCCATGCATAGGATGTGGGGATTGACGTTAGAGCCTGCTACGCGCTTTGCAAGGCCTGTGGGTCGAGAGCTTTGCGGACTCGTATTAAGAGGCAGAAAATAGCTCAGTTGCACGATGAATTTCTGCGACTTGCAGTTATTGATGTGTAGCATATACTAAAAACGCGAATTTTACGAACAGCGTGTGCTAAAGATCACTAAATATGGACAACACCATGTCTACTATCACTCGTTTGAATGAGTTGCTCCGCAGAGGGCAAATAACCCAAAGTGAATATGATGACGCGCTAGACGCACTACTGGCGAATAGTGCTCATCAGCTAGTTCAAGCTCAACAACCATTTCCGGTCTCACAACCAGTTCCGGTCTCACAACCAGTTCCGGCCCCACAACCAAGTTTCGGTTCCTCCAGTGCAGGATAATGATGCCACAGCCGATGAACACTTCGATATGCTACTTGCTGAGGTTCAGCCAGCTCGAAAAGCAAAGGAAAAAAAAAGAGTGTCCAAGATTCAAAGGCAAGTTCCAGACTTTGTAGAGATTATTAGCCTGCCAAGGCAAGGCAAGGCAATAAAATTGTAAAAGACTACCGCGCCAATGTGCCAGAAAAGCACATGCTCGAAGTCGATTCTTTTGTATTTCGTAATGCTATGGTGTCTAGTACACAAGCTATGCTGGAGAAGGAACGGAGAGCTATGGATGGTTTAACGTTTTGACCACTGTTGACGTCACAGCTGGAAAAAGTTGTACAAGGCCCGAAAAACGTCTACGACCAAAAAGCTGAGCAAGACAGCATACAAGTGACGGCTAGTTTTCGAAAAGCTAACACCGTTGCACTGAGCACTGATGAGATCGGGAAGCTGGTCTCTCAAGTTAATGCCACCATACTTGGCAACTTCAACTTTGCTTATTGATTTTCCAGTAAAGGTTTGTGATATTTACAAGTTTACGTCTTACGCATTTGCGATGAATTGCGGAACTCAAGGCAACAAACGATAGACCTCTTACTCACTGACAGCACAAGTGCGGAAAAGAGCCACTGTGTTTGGATAAAGGACATAAGCTGCATGTTACGACATCACAGCAAACACAATGAAACGAAGCACATCTGCCTTCTTTGTCTCTATGTCTTCAGCTGGGCCGACCTATTTGACGGATTCGAAAACAACTACAATGTCAGCATGTGACGGTCTAAAAATAGTGGCTAAAAGAACGTGATTATTTTCACTCAAGATTTGTTCCTGTTGTGGTACTTAAATCCCATAATCAGTGTCAGAAAGTTAACATGCCAGTGGCAGTGAGCTTGTTATTTGGCATTAGCCGGTATCGAAACGGTAAATGACGGCAGGGAGTGGAACTATTGCGCATGATTCACTCCACCAAATAGGTATCAAATCTTTAGTAAACAGTAACACGAATAAAAACTGACAAACGCGTAGGTTTCCCATAAAAGCTGATTTTTATTATACTCAATCTATGTACCTGATGCAAGTACTTTTACTTTCGGATGCAATTTGAGCGCAAGCAATATTTTATATGAGTGTCTACCGCTGTGAGCGTTAGTTGATTGAGCTGGTGGCGAAATCTGTAAATATTAATGTAATAATGATCTCTCTGGTCATGAACGAGGATTGAAGTGTTGATTTTGTCAATTGTTTTTGCTGATAAATTGGTTGCCATTGTTGAGCAGTTTATTCCCATAGATCAGTATTGAAAAGGAGTTGCAATGTGCGCTTTATTGGTAAATAAATGTTATAACAAGCACTTAAATAATGCGCACTAACTGATATTTGTTTCTAATTTGTCTCTAAACACAATTATAAAGTATTTGACCCGCACAGAGCGAAACAGTAAAAGTTTACGAAGACCTTATTGGTGATCTACCTACAGTTGGTGGTCATGTTACAATCGTTAGCACGTCAGTACACTAATCCAGGATGTAATGGTTCTAATCTGATTGCAAATATTATTATGAAAGATGTTTTCAGTCTTATTATTAAGTACTATTAGAAACGTTGTTTTTTTTAAAAATTCCTCTTGCTTTCCTAGAAGTAAGGGCAAATCAAGTCCTACATCCTGATGGACTTAATTCGTTGGCTGAGTATAGTCAATAAAGTCCTATCTGATTTTCGAAGTAGACGTAGCCTTGAATATCCCTAAAGCCTAGTCGAGCATTTAAGTATGGTAGTTTATTGTCCTCGCTTGTCTAGTTGATTATAGTAATCAAGTCCATTTTAAACCATACCATCAAAATCCACTTGCCCGAGCGGACTCCCTAAAGCTAAATTTAGTTGTACCGACCTGCCTGGTAATGCGTTTTCTACCCGAATTTATTACATAATAATTTGATGCAAATTTCCATAATCGCAGAGGAAAGGTGAATAAGTTATATACATGTATCTTGATCTTGTAAGGTAATCAATGAAAGTTAAGTTTAAATTTGAACTGTACATGATAACATGCGCGTTAGTAACTACCGTTTACTCTACAATTTAAGAAGCAATTCTGCTTTGTACACCAATCAAATAATCACATCCTTGTACTAGATTCTGAATTTTTGTTTTAGTCTAAGTTGCATAAAATCCTCATAAGCTTGATGTTTGTTATTTCCCGGAACATGCTTTCTTTAAAAGAAAACAGAAAACAAATAAATCAGAAGTTATTTTTTTTCGTTATTGGATAGAATCTCGTAGGAAAAAGATCATAATATGATTTTAGGGTTTTTGATATATAATTTTAAAATTGCCTCTGTTTTTCCCCCGGCCCCCGCATCTCTGTCTCCATCCTTACAAATCTATGTAACTGTTCACAAGTAGATACTCTCCCCTCTTTCTCTCCCTCTCTTTTCATGTTGCTAAATGTTTTGGATTCATATTTTATGGAGGATTCAATTTGTATTAACAAAGCTTGGCAGGAAAGATGACATAGTATAGATCCTTCTATTGAAAATGTGAACTCTGAGATAGTTTATATACTACTAAATATACTAATTCCATTGCCAAATGAAAATATTTCAGTAAGGCCGTTATATTTTTCTAATCTCTAAGCTAAACAACTTACAAATAAGCCTATACTTAATAAAAAATAAGGTAAGTTTATTTGATTAGTTTGATTTTGAAGCTAATAGAAATCAGCGTGACTACACAGATCTTGCAAAAGCAATCCTTTGTCAGCATTTAACGAAGACCATAACCAGTTCCAGAAAATCAAAATAGAAATCGGCAGAAGTACCACAAATATCAAGGTACCTACTTTTTGATGGCATTTTGTAGTAATTGATACTTCAAGAGTGAACACGGTGGCACAGTGGTTAGCGTGCCTGACTCGCGACCAGAAACATGCGGGTTCAAATCCAACGATAGCATCAGCCTAGGCCGTTTATCGTTGCGTGTCCCTGGGCATGGCACATTCGTCCAATTGCTTAAACACGATATTATCTTCACGTGTTGCTGGCCGTAAAAAAGGCGAAACCAAATCAAACCAAACCAATTGATCCTTCAGGATGCAATAGTTTTATTAACCAGAGATTTTTGTAATAATATTTAAGCAATAGATGCAAGATTTTGAAAGAAATAGATTTACAATTAAAAATATCATGGAGTCATGCAGAAGAATGAGCACTCTATCATCGGATAAATTTGGCAAATATCTAAAATACCAAAATGTAATGGTTCTGTACATCTGCAACTTTTGCTACTAAAAAATGTGCGTCATTTGGGAAAAAATGTACGTGTGGTCAGCCGCATACATGCTTAATATATTATATGAACCACGTGTCAGTATTTACAGTAATTCTCTTATGAGAAGCTCAACACAGTAAATGTATCCAGCGTATGAGATGGGCTTATATACCGACAAAGTTGTCTTCAGTTAGCATTGGAAAATATTGTGTAAATGTGCAGGATGGACTTATCATCGGATACATACGGTAAAACTTAAGTATTGTGATGTCCTTTACCTTCTGCCAATCCATTTGATGTACACAAACCTTCATATAAATTATATAAGTAACAATTATGAAATAACATTTTTGTATAATACCTTAAAAAAAGGAAAGGTAATTTAAATAATACCTGTACCATAATTTCTAATATTGTTTAATTCTGATCATGGTTGAATTATTGTTCCATCGTTAGGTTTACCAAAAGTTTCATATATAAAAAATATTGTTCACTCATTAAAGCGTGTAATAACATAACTTTACTGTTTTACCTATGCCAAGTTTGGAACAGACTTTGCTCAGGGATCCTGTAGTTTACCACTAATTTTCTAGTGGAATTAAGTTCAAATTAGGAAGAGGAAGAATATCCCAAAGTCCATTCACTATCTGGACAGTGAAGGCATAGCCATAATTTGAGTACAAAATAATATAGTTTCCTATATGAAACCAAAGAGACATGATAGAGTCATTGATGAGGTAGTGGCGACATAGCCTAATTTCTTTAGAAAATGCCCATTCCAATTTTGATATATAGAGGCTTAAAAAAAATCAAATTTCTGAACAGGCAGTGTTGGAAATATAACCACAATTTGACCATGGAAAGTGCTTATTATCTACTTTAGATGCTTAGCCACTTTTTGGCCCAGGTACCCTGCATGGAATTTAAAAGGCTCGATAGATTCATGTTTCCGGTAACCTATAAGAATATTTTGGTTTGGAAGACTCTTTTGTGAACTAGACTATCGAAGATTAGCTATAGATTTGGGCTATCAAAAAATCTTATAATTATAATTTTGCAGTTGTCTAGTTTAATTTATTAATATATTTATGTTTTAATCTTTAGTTTATTTTGTAATTTTTTTTTAGAAATGTGTTATCTCTTTGTCATCATATTTGTGATATATTTTTAAGGTTTCATTTTTGTAGCAGAACTTCAACAGGTGTTGTATACCCTCTCCTCTCTCTTTCTTGTTGCAGTGAAATAATCTTTGATCTGTGTATTTTTGATCTTCGGGTAAATTTTGTTTCTTTTAATTCATCAGACATTTATCTTTTTAAATTTCCAATTTTCTTAATTCTTTTTTAAGCCGTTGATTTTCGACTAAATTCTTGCATCGCTATTACTTCAAGTACTTGTATTAGTTGTCTTCGTACAGTAGTAGGTTGTAATGTATATTTAGCCTCTGTTTCTTCAGTATGTCTAAGCCTATTCAATCTGACCTAAAATTAATCTATAAGGAAGCAGTAGGAGCCATTTTAACTTCTTTTTAGGAATAATTTGCCAAAAAATAGCTGCTATTTTAGCTTTTCAAGCTTATTACCTATTGTTTGGTAAACATTAGATCTAGCTTTTATTGTAATATCAGATCAAATGTGTCTTAATTTGTCTTTCTGTGATATTCGTACTCTACGTTCATCAGAGTCATTACAAATATAATGTGTTATCTTCAATTTGTAAATCAGTTCTTATCAATGGATATTGCTCTTCATTTATATTAAATTTACTTAAGATTTCGTTTTTACAATAATAGATTAATTCTGCTTAAACATTTTGTAGATGTACATCTAATACAGTATTAGATACATATTATAATCGAAGTCATACCAATTACTGTATCATAAAATTGTTAACTTTCCATTTTAGATGTACATATTTTTTCAACTATAAATTATTTGGTTTTAATTTTTCCAGTTTTTAAATCCGCATCTTGTTTTTTTGCAGAGCGACAACTCTTCTTCGTAAAGTATCCCATCAATATTTTCTACCTTTAAATCTTCCGATTTCTATACAACTAGATCATCTAATATAAATTATGTTGCTTTAAGAATTTACTCTGTAAATTTAAGTAGGTAGCCCTTTCCAAAAGTAGATTTATACTTTGAAATCCTAACTGTTCGACCTATTTTGAATTTAGGCGTTCCAAATGTCTGCATTTTTAGGTAACCAGATAAATAAATCTTGACTTAAGATGTACTTTCGTCTCTAATTTTTGAACCGGAGTAATGAATCTTAATCTGTGGTTAGTGCTATTATATCCATCGATCAGTTTTGGCAATATCTCTATTCATTGTCTGGTTTCATTTTGTGGGACTTCTAAATATGAATTGTCTCTAATAAATTTAACCTTAGAAAGAAAAATGTTGTATCAATATGAAATCATTGATTAAATTTAAAAATTGAAAATGTTAAAATGGGAAATTTAAAATTATAATAGACCACACTGTCGGTCTCGTATTATCACTTTTAGATGTTATGTCAACTCTCTTTAATCGGTTGTATTTAACTAAAAAATTATAGTTTATACAATTAAGCAAAAACCTATGCACCTGTTCTAGGATGATGGTTACCTTTAAGGGTTATGGTGCACCTGACCGCCTTAATGTTTTCGTACGTAAAATTGGGAGGGTTGTCGCTGTAAACGATTCCTTACGTTTCTTACGTCAAAACGTATATAAACATGTCCTAAGCGTGGATTTCGAAATCAACTATCAATCAACTAAATAATTTGCAGATAATGTTAAGAAATATTTACCATAGAATAATGATCACATTTAATAAATAATTACTATATAATTACTCTTTGGTAACCACATAACTGTTCAAGAATTATTGTATACACTTGGATACTCTTTAACACGTATACGTACGTTTTGGAATATTGTCATGTACAAACTGTGCATTTCTTGAAGACTGCATTTAAGCTTTAGTAATCCAATAATATCGTAATCTACAGTGTCAATAGCGTAAACAATCTGTAAGCAAATTCAGTGAACAATAATGACAGGCACTAACAAACACAAACCATCAAGGTAAAAATTCAGATTTAAGACTTCCCAATTTTTATGAAAGTAATTGATAGCGAAGTAGAGGAAGTAATATAACTTTCCGTGCCAAAAATCTGTTCTTTAGCATACGAAGTTGTTCTTTTAATTTGTTTGTTTTGAAAAATTACGTATCAAGATAAAATAAATATTGTTATAGCAATACTAAGCCCATATTAGGCTTGGGTAATACACGGCTCACAAACTCTATTATCGAATTATATTTTATCTGTGTTTTTCGTGGGTTTTTTTACGTAATATAGTTATGAGTGATATTTTATGCTGGGAAATGCGAAGGTGGTCATCAAGAATATACATAATAATTTTGAGTGGTGGCTTTTGAGTGTTGATTTTGTTTGACGTGATATTTATAAGAGATATTGATGGTTGTTTTGGAAAGTAATTATTAACTTTATTATTTTAAATCTTTAAAAATCAGCATAAATTTTTAGCTCTTATGAGCCCATGGATAAGGCAGAAATTGAGCATAGAAGCTTGAAAATAGTATGGTGATTTTTAGAGATTTGAAAAATGGTTATTATTTTAAAAAGTTTTTATTGTTTTGAGTACAGGGGTTGATAGCATAAACATAACCATCTACAAACTCAAAAACACATAAAAATTACCCGGATTCTAGGCTAAATTTATTCCCATTCTGTGTTAAAACGTTAAAGTTTTTGATGATGTTTTTTGCTGCCCAGAAAAATATAAACCTTTAGAACTTGAAAATTTAGAAAATTATTATCGTGCAAGGTTGAGCAGAACTTGGTATTATAAGCTGGTTAATTTTGTGATTATTTGTTGAGTGTGAAACAAATGGTTATCTTTTGGCCACCAATCCCGGTCTTATATTCTACTATTGTGTTACATCAGATTGGTGTAAATTCTTCACCGGAAGAAAACCTAAGTGCGCCGTCAGTGAATATAATTACGAAGCATAATTTAGTTCGATCGAAAATACTCAACACTTTATTATGAAAATCACTGCTAAACTGTAATACAGTTGCCCTTAAAAATATAATAATGAAATTCTTTGTTACTTTCTGTTGATATATCAGTTTTACATTTATATAAATTTTGGAATGAAATTATAATTTGCATTTAACTGACCTGCACACATACATTGTTCTGCATGACAAGGGAGTCCTGATACAAGATGGACAGACCAGTCTCCAGTTTGAAGTCCGGGCCAGATGCGACGCACACGTGTTGCTCATGACGTTATGTACAGACCAAGATCACTGGACGTATGAGATTGTCATAGGTACGTCTATAGAAAAAAAAAAAAAAACAACAACAAAAACATTCTCATGGTAGATTTATAAAGCATCTCCAATGACCCTTTTAAGAATAATCTATGTACACTACATTGATAGAAGTAACAGTAATTTCGTTAGCTTTATGATTTCCATTGATTATTGATTAGGAAAGTTTGGGATATTGTCACACTTAATATTATCTAAGAGCCGTAAACTAAATAGAAGGCAAGGGGATAAAAGGTATCACTAACATAATTGAGCCAGTCAGGATGGGGATAAGAGGTATCACTAACATAATTGAGCCAGTCAGGAAGGAGATAAAAGGTATCACAAACATAATTAAGCCAATCAGTTGTTATAGCGTCCTATTGTAGTTCCTGAGAAAATCATTATTATTTTCTTCTTCGATTTTTCCTTAAGATTTCCTAACCGTGAAGAATGTTACTTGCATTTAACAGAAAACAGCATTAAAGCCTAACGAGAAATAAAATGCTTATTGAATTCAGCCTTTGGGCTTTTGCGTAGGGTGACAAAGCAAACAGGTTCCAAATAGGTCACATGAATTAAACATTCCCGTTATTTCATTCAAATGCAACTATTTTCAGAAAATGCAACATAATCTAAGTTATATTGTATATGTTGTGTCCAAGTTAGTACATACCTTAAGAAAGATAGTCTTGGTGTATCTGAACGTATAACTAATGCACTAGATTTAATAAACAAAATATAGAAAATTGAAGGAAATATATAAGGAACTCAGTGCGTGTTGCGATCCCTTGAACATCATAAAGAGGGAAATTAACGGCGAACGCATTGATTTTTATAATTAGACAGCCTTGATGTATTCATAGCTAAGGATTGTATGTATGTAAATGAAATATGTAAAGAAATCAGTTTGTTCCGTAGATATTTTAAGAATGCAATGAACAATAACGCAGTTTCCTTTCTGCAGGTGGGAGCAACCGATTTAGTCAATATTTCTGTCTTACAAATGCACCTGTATTACACCATAAATTGTAACATACTTGCATATCTTCTCATATGTTTGAAATTTCATATAGATTGATACAAAGCTTGATTACATAGTTGTTTCTTTAATGTGATTTCATCACACTTGGGTTACTGGTAAAGTGTGAATGTGGTGGTTTAGATCTTCCAGTTTTAGTGGACCATGTTAATAATTTAATGTTCTGAAATAATAACTGGAGTAATGCTCATTTTGTCTTGACAAGAATAATAAACTCTGATATTTCTTCACCATTTTTATATAATAGAGCTTGATTTATTCATTGAATATGGCGTATAGAATTATGATAAGGCATACCTTCAGGCTCCTTGTCTGGTCAATTGTGAGGAATATACTAAGTATGTGGCACCATTCTCAACAGTCTGAATATCTTCTGCCAGTTGGAGATCAATATGCAAATGAATTCATTACGATCATTTTGACATTTAAAATGCGTATGACAATGTTTAGGCAATTATTATCTATGAAGTTTTGTATTTTCCACAATGGCTCATGAATCTCAGAACTTCCCATATTTGACCTAGGGTGCACACTGGTGATATACGGTCTCCAGATGTATTTATTGAAGTATTAGAAGTATCATTTTAGACATTTTAGGGGAATCTTAATTTTAAAGCAATAATCTGGATGGAAATTTTTGCGAAAAATTGTGACCTTTTTTCTTTAATGTAAAATATGAACAAAATATAATAAAATTGAATACAATTCGTCTTTACAAATGAAAAACAGACTTATTTTGTATAAATGTATTCTAAAAAGATCATAATATAAAGAAAGCCAAATTTGTTGATGAGTATGGATAGTGAGTCCTTATTTTCGACCTTATACATTTCACCTATGGCATCATGCAACACTCCAATTAGATGCTATCTTGTAAGAATTATAGTTCTCTGCAGGAAACCACACTATAACAAATGCAACCAAATTTTACATTAATGCTTCAATGATGATACAGATATAGAAAAAACAAATTCATTAAATAGATGCAACTTTTGTCATCTCTTTAAGGTATCAGTACACTAATTGAGCTAATTAGCCATTACTCTATCCTATTGTATCTGCCTATTTGCTGATCAGTGAAGAATTTAACTTGCACTTAATAAAATTAAACATTAAAGCTTGAACAGAAATAAAAAGTTTGTTCAGTTCAAACTCTTGGCTTTTGCGTAGGGCGACAAAGGAAACAGGCAAGATTGGACCAGCTTTGAAAATCAAACAGGTTTCGAAAAGGTCACCTGCACAAACAATTCCAGTTACTTCATACAAATGTAACTATTTACAGAAGATGCGACACACAATATGCTGTTTCCCTTTCTATATGTTGTGTCCAAATTAGAGTCTAATACAAGGAAGATAGTCTTGATGCATCCGAAATTATAACTAATAGAATGGATTTTAACAAAAATTAGTTTAAAAAGGAAATATATAATGCATTAAAATTAAATATATTGATGCCAAAAGTGACATTTTCAGACGTCCAAGACGACTAGTCTGTTCCATGAAAAAGAAGATTGTTTCACGCCTCTTGAGCCGCTACAAATGAACTTGTGCCACGGTAAGGGTTGGACGGGAGATAGAATTTTAAAAACAAAATAAATAAATAAATAAATAAATAAACAAACTTTACAAGAAATAAAAATACTCTAGCTATATTTGCTAATAGAAAAAACGAAAATGTATTTAATTGCATGAGACATGAAAGGGGTTAAAAGTAATAAAACGATAGTAAAAAGCATGCTATCTACAATTTAATCTGGACACGCTCCGAAATGCTGACAAACACTTTCTTGAAAGTAATTTTCCAGTGTTTTCAAAGCATGAGTTGTTTAAACGAATATTCAGAATCTATCGTCATTTTGCCTTTCTCAATACCTCGATTTACCCAACTAATTGGGTACATATACAAAGCAAAACAAAGAAAAATGTTTGTTTTTAACGGATGCATTTAAGGAAGACATGTTTGGTATACTTCTAAAAACAAACAAACAAACAAATAAAACAAAGTAAAAACATCATTAACTCCCTTACTATAGATAGCCATCTAGGAAGAGCCACCGAATATATGAAATATACAATGAAGGCTCCGTCACACATCATCACGACAGACAATATGTTGTCCATTGTTACTATTTCTACACATACATTAAAAATCGAGTAAGTCATATGTATCTGTAATTTTGTTTTTCATGCAAATTAAGTAGTGTACTCCTTCAGAATTCTGGACCAGTTTGTAAATTATTGAATTAAAAATGTAAATTAAAACCTTAATTGGGGCTTCGCCCCATTTTGTCTTTAATAAATGTTAATTTAATCACCCACTTAAAGACCAGCAATTGTACTCTGAATGTACACTACTCTAAGATTACACGACCAGTCATATTTGTGTGTGTGTCATCATATGTTATAAAGATACGAGTATGTTAAAAAGAAAAACGTTAAAAGAACTGAACCAGGAAGACTGGAATGCATGTCATAAAATGTGATCTGCTACGATTTTACAAGTAAATAAATGTTGCATAGGGTTCATGGATTAGTCTGCACAGCTGCATGGAGTATGCGTAAAGCATATGATTACAGATAGAAAGATCTGTGGTGTTCAGGTAGGAAGAGGAAATATATTTTGCAGGATAAAAAACATATTTCTCTATTCACTGGATCACTGAAACATCTTCACTTTTTCTGCTCATAACACAATGACGTGTATGAACACAACAAATGATGAAATAAAGCACTGCAACTAATACAAGTTTAAAATTGGTAAATATACATTGAAATATATTAAGTTAAATAAATCAAACGAACATTTTGGTATGTTAATTGCCAATAGCAAGCACACGTGAGCAAAAAGTTACAATCCCTTTACCTTTAACAGTCTTCAAACAAGAAAAGAATGATGGAGGATGAATAAACAAAATTTCAACAGAATCAAAACAAAAGGCTCAGATATTTATTTGAAAACAAACATTTCATCAGGTAAAGATTTTATGTCTGTAACATTAAGATTGTGTATAAATTTTTCAATGACATTAAAACATATTTGAAGAAGAACATTTTTTTCTCTCGTTTTTTGTTTCTTCGACTGATTGATCTTTAGATAAGCAACTGAACATTCAGATTCGTTGACACAATGTCTAAAATACTGTTCTTTGACTATCATTGAAAGCAAAAATAAAACAAAAAGCAAACAAACCAACAATCAAACAAACAAACAAACATCCAACAAATATTTTATGCTAAATAAATTACCTTCAGTTGTTACAAAAAAGGCAACAGGATGACCTTCTAAAATAAGAACCTTTAGTTTTACAATTTGCAACGTTTCTTCAATCCTTTCAATCATATGAATGATTTCAGATTTATGTGAAATTTAGAATTTCCTGTGTTTTATTCTAAAATAGCTTCTGCATATACTGATCCATTATGCACACTTTTAAGTCAAACTGTGTCTTCTGTAAATTCTGTCTTTCATTTGATGAATCATTTTAGAGTGATCTTGTGAATTTTAAGAGATCTTCCATCTATGCATTAAATTTAGCCTAAAAGAAATGTGTGTATTTACCCACATAAAATACGTAATTTATTCCATCTTTATACTGTACTGTTTTAACTATGTTGCTGTCATGGCTGATGCTGCTTATTTCAATGTTATCAACAAGATTTTCTGAAAAATTGTATTATATCTTTTTATGTTAGGTATCACAAAATGAAGAGTACTATTCTCTTGAAATGTTATTCTTTAGTACATCTATCTTTTATTCAGTCCAAACTTGTAAACTTGGACCAGTAAAGAAGTAGGCATTGGTTCTACCTATTGACATTGTGACATTAATGTTAAACTCGTGAAATATGTCTATCGGCTCTCTGGAAAATATTGAATTCAATAGAGTGTAGATTTGTGCCATTATTTTAAGATATGTAAGAAATGTTCAAATTATAATTGTACGTTCGGTTCACTAATGTCTTAGTCTGACTAGTCTAGTGATCTTTGGATGATTTTCAAAATATCAGAGAGTCTGACTGGTCTAGCAATTTATAAATTTGTGAATTAACACCCTCAAGTTTGTTTGGTCTAGTAATTTTGAATTTAATTTTTTAACTTCTTTGTATACTATATGAGTTGATCAAAAGCAACACAACTTTGACTGATATAGTATTTTTTTTTAGAGTAGTGTACATGATGAGTAGTGTTGTTGGTCTTCTAGTGGATCACTTAGTTAGCATTACAGAAGAGAAAAATGAGGTGATGGGCCTATTACATGTGTAATTTGTATTGCCAATTCAATAATTTACAAAACTGAGTCAGAATTCTCAAAATGTACGCTAGTATATTATATAATATCATATACATATAGTGAAATAAATATTTATCTGCATGTTATAGTATTCAACTGGGTAAGCTTCACCTGTTGTACCTTAATAATTATAATTACGTTTTTTCAATAATATACCTTGACCCAGCCACCTAGCAATTAATCGAGAGGTGTCACAATAAGACACCCATCGCGCGGTAGGTGACAAATAATAACACCAATCACATTGTGTGACATCTCACTGTATGACATCACGAAATAGTAAGATACGCTTCGCCGTGGAAGGCAACGTCGCATTTCAAGACATCCATGACACTATAGGACACGTCACAAGGTAAATGACGTATCGCAATATTAGAACACATCTCATGGTTAGAGACCATCGCGGTTTATGACATCATCAATCACAAAGACACCCATTGCACTGTATGACATCATCAATCACAAAGACACCCATTGCAATGTGTGACATCATCAGTTACAAAGACACCTATTATACTGTGTGACATCATCAATCACAAAGACACCCATTGCACTGTGTGACATCTTCAAACACAAAGACACCCATTGCACTGTGTGACATCATCAATCACAAAGACACCCATTGCACTGTGTGATGGTTAAACACCAGTCTCTCTATAATACATGCATTACATGCTGAGACACCAATCTCGCAGTCACCCACCATGCCTTTGTGGAGGAAACGTTAATCTTTCGGGTGATTCATTTTATCCTCTGACTGAATATGGTAATTATATTTGTAGGTAAAGGGGAATATAGATACACATTAATCTCAATAATAATGCCATGAATACATTGTGGACGAGGGCATTATAGTGTTCATATCTAAAAGTCATCGGATATAAACCATTGAGACATATATGATTTTTTATGCTTATTTTCAGTATTGATTTTTTTCTTTGATAATTTGTAAAGACATAAAACAAAATTGAAGCATGAACAAATCATCCATTGAAAAACATGTGACACATCCAAGGTAATGGAAGAGTTTACTGATTCTTTTGTATTAAAAATGTTCAACTACTTGGCCTCTGTACATGAATACTATTAATTTATAATGAGATATCTATAGATACGTATGTACGTGCACAGTCAGAGAGAGAGAGAGAGAGAGAGAGAGAGAGAGAGAGAGAGAGAGAGAGAGAGAGAGAGAGAGAGAGAGAGAGAAGAGAGAGGTTATTTTAGGTATCTCTACACTTATTGAGCCAATGAGCTGTTATTGCATCCTATTTTCCTACTGTAGTCTTTAAAAATCATAAAGACATGTTCTCTGACTTTTCCTGGAGATTTGATAAGCAGTGAAGAATGTTACTTGTATTTAATAGAAAGAATCAGTAAAGACTAGACAAGAAATATAATGTTTATTGACTTCGGCCTCTGGGCTTTTGCGTTGGACGATAAAGCAAACACGTATAATTCGAGCATTTCTGGAAAGGTCACTTGCACTAAAAATTCCATTTATTTAATTCAAATGAACTATTTCCCAAAAATGCAACATAATATACGCTGATATTTTAATATGTTGCGTCCATGTTAATACGTAACATAAGTAAGATCGTCTTGGTTAATCTGCACTTACAACGCATGCACCGTATTTCAACAAAATTTGGAAAACAATTAAGGAAATATGTAAGAAACTTAATTAGTGGTGTGATACCTTGTAGAAAGTAGAAACATAAGCATGCCATGAAAATAATTGCAAATCTCAGCATTTTTGTTTTCTCTCTACTATATTGCATAGGTGGATGGAATAACACAAAGTCTGTAATAAGGAACGCATCACAACAAGAACCCTCTATTGTTGCGTGGAACCACACAAACAAACCATTAAATAGTTCTGAAATGAGATCCTTTTGGATAGACTGGTGTGCTGATGCTATCAGAGTTGGATATGGTCGAAATGTAGGTTCTTCTGAATTCATGCGCCTAAATGACTCAAAATCTTCGAAGATAAGTTCTGTGGCCATATTAACATCGAAAAATGTTTCCGGATATTGGAATTTTAACGCTTGTAAGTAACCTCTCTTTTTCTCGAAGAATTTTAAGTAAAATTCAATTTTAAATTTAATGTATCTGTCGCCTACACACCTCTAATGTACATTTGAAAAACAAATATTTTATATTTATAGTATTTAACAAAACATACACAACCTTCTTCCTCTCCTACTTCGAAGAAATAAACTGTTGATGATGATTTTATATCGTTTGGATATCATTGTTGGAGAAAATTACCAAAGACACGCTAAAATCATAAGAGGAAAATAACATCGCAAGGCAAAGGAGATTATACAAGTTTCTTACATTTAAATCTCACATTTTTGCCGTCAGATCAATCAAGGGGATGCACGATGACATCAGTGGCTGGGACCACTGCAACCGGGATAGATGGTACAAGTACTTCCAACACAAAAACACCAGCTCAGACAACGGTAAAGACGACGACATCATTGGCTGAATACACTACGACCCATACAGATGGTACAAACATGGCCAATACAAAAACACCAGCTCAGACAACGGAAAATACGATGAAATCTATGCCTGAGAACACTATGACCCAGACAGATGGTACAAACATGCCGAACACACAAACACCAGCTCAGACGACGGGCGATGCCATGACATCATTGACTGAGATGACTACGACCCCCTTAGGTAGTACAAACATGCCCAAGATACAAACAACAGCTCAGACAACGGGAAATAGGATGACATCATTGGCTGAGAATATTACGACCCAGATATTTGATACAAACATTCTCAACACACAAACACCAGCTCAGACAACCGGAAACACGATGACATCCTTGACTGAGAACACTACGACCCAGACAGATGGAACAAACATGCCCAACTCACAAACACCAGTTCAGACAACGGGATATACGATGACATCATTAACTGAGAACACTACGACCCAGATAGATAGTACAAACATTCTCAACACACAAACACCAGCTCAGACAACGGGAATTACGATGACATCATTAGCTGAGAACGCATTAACCCAGACAGACGGTACAAACATGATCAATGCAAAAACACCAGCTCAGACAACGGGAAATACGATAAAATCCTTGGCTGAGAACACTACGACCCAGACAGCTGGTACAAACATGTCCAACACACAAACACCAGCTCAGACAACGGGATATAAGATGACATCATTCACTGAGAAAACTACGACCCAGATAGATAGTACAAATATGATCCCCACACAAACACCCGCTCAGACAACCCGAAATACGATGACATCATTAGCTGAGAACACTTCGACCCAGACAGATGGTACAAACATGTCCAACACACAAACCACAACTCAGACAACGGGAAAAAGGATGATATTAGTTTCTGACAACACTGCAATCGTTACAAGAAGCATAAATACTACCGACATACAACAGCCAACTCCAACAACGACTGAAATAAACCCGCTAAACAACTTGACATGCACGTGTCCTTGTTCCTCTCGGCACAACCAGACTGAAAAGGAGAGAGAGACTTATTTGAGAACAGAGATAGAACAGGTGGATATCATAATTATTTTCTTGAAGTATCCAAAACTTTGTCATCCACATTATGCGTATTTATACATCAAAAGTCGTGATTCACTTGGCATTTGTTCTTACAATTACGTTCACTTAGAATGTGATACAATACTTAAACAGCGGTAGTTCTTTTCTTTTGAGAAATATGTGTCAAATAATGGCATCATCAATTCAATATTTTTAGATTTTCTCTGCTCTATTTCAAATAGTATTGAAATTACTGTGGTTAAATATTCTGGCATTCAACTACGTATAAGGTCTAAGTAAAGCGAATGTATTCGCCTACCGAAAACATAATAATGACCCGTATGTTAATGTAGTAAACATTTTGAGAGTTCTGTATCAAAGTACAATTTAATACGACTTTACTATTTGATTCCAGCGATAGCTAGAGCCCAGGCGAAATGAATAATGAATGAATACATCGAGACATTCTAATTTCAGAACTCGAAAAATATATACTACTCTATAATTACTGGACCAGTAATATTCTAGGGTATTTCTGATTAAGAATAAACAAATGAAACAAAATACACGACCAGTTAGACTCTAAAGAGAATTAGAAAACAAATAATACTGCAAACATTATATGCAGCATAAATTATGGCACAATATAGCTAGGAAATAGTATAGGACGATCAATCTTTTAGTGTGTTGTTTATGCCATTAAGAATTACTTCCCTTGTTAGTGGTGTGCATATTTTGTTTTGAACAGATATTTTTTATAACAAAGCTATAAAAAAAATCAAAAAAAAAAAATATATATATAAGTAAATATTTAAAAATAAAGTATATAATAACATCTTCTTCGTTTAAAAGATTTCTTATAATGCCTTGGATTCATTTAGGTTATTTGACCAAATATGTATTTAAATGAACGACATACTATTGAACAATTAACTTGTGGCAAGTACAGTATATAAGAAACTGTGAATCTATGTATAGATAGCTGTGGGAATGTCTATTAGTCTGGTGGATTGACCACCTGTCGGATTGCAATTCGAAAGGTCATTCATTATGCCAAATTTCCAAAAATAATTATGGTTGGGCCATAAGCCAATAAATGCAGGTAAAAAAAGAAGGAAAAAAAACATGTTCAATCGATGAACAAATTAGATGGATGGCGAAGCCAATGCTATGCACTTTAGGAAGAAATATGTTCTCAGACGAGTATGATACTGGCTGCATTTTGGAAATGGATTTAGAAATACCTTGACAGTTATAAAACTATTTCAACGACTACCCATTACCTCCAGAAAAAATTAAATCCAGACGAAGGTGATTTGTCAGAGTTACAGCAGAAGTTGATAAATAATTACATTGGCTACAAAACGAACTGAACCAATATTATTTTGCACATTGAAAACAAAGAGAATTATATCAGTCACTATACAAACATTAAGCTTTGCGTACAGTTAGGCACAAAACTGAAGAAAACATGCACATGGTTGTTTTCTTTTATCAGCAAC
Source organism: Margaritifera margaritifera (assembly GCA_029931535.1). NCBI lineage: Eukaryota > Metazoa > Mollusca > Bivalvia > Unionida > Margaritiferidae > Margaritifera > Margaritifera margaritifera. Next base: position 420,077 of record JAQPZY010001256.1, on the reverse strand, counting down.
CGTTGTTAAAATTCTACATTAAACTGAATATAAATTTTAGACAAAATCAACAACTGACTTTGAGAAAGACTTCTTGAATCTAATGAATACCGCCTGTTTCCGGTAAACAGATGGAGAATTTGAGGGGAAGAAAAACAGCAAAAGAAATTTTTAAAAATGTACCCAGATGAAAAATTTTTTTTAAGTGCCAAAAGGATTTATCATTTGCAATGAGAAAAATTATTGACATTGAATTGGTGTTAGTCAGATGAAAAGCAATCAAATCAAACTAACAAAACAAATTCATGGTTGATTTATTTAAAATGCTAGAGTTATGTAATAACTGATGTACGAATTCTACTTCGAATAGAATAAGACAGCTCAAGATTGATATTGATTCCTTGTGTATCCATGTCGAGACAGAAAACTTTGCACTGATAAGCATCTTTCAAAGTCTTTTTTGCTTGTTTTTTTCTTAGTTTTTCAACTATATCTTCGATCATAATGACGGACAGCATATAATTCTATTAAAACACATTAAAAAATAGAACTTTTATCTTTGAAGTAGATGACAGCTTAAAGCATAACATTTCCCACTTAGTGCCAATTATAAAAGAGCTGTACTTTTGCAAAAATCTAGTGAAATCTGTAATATTAAGTGATGTCATATAATACGCTGTCAATACATTTTGTAAACAAAGTTATTGATTAGAAGACATTTGCTTTTTAATGATGCCTCAGTATAGATCACAAGACCTGACACTCATTTGGAAATTTTAGGAGCTGTACCCTTGACACATCTTTCATATGTCTGCCTAATTTCTTTATCATCCATTTTTTCCAACTCTTTATTAAGTTAAGGTTCGACACGTTATCACTGTGTGTGTTCAATTTTGAAATAGCTATGTTGAATTACTCTGTGTACCCTTAATTTTCAGTAGATTATATATTTTTGTCACTGCAAGTGAGGTTATTGGAAAGATTCCCCAAATCTAATTCTCTTTCCAATTGTGCTTGTCCATTTATTTAACGATAAAATCATGCCTTTGCACCTCGCCCCCAGTATGTGCACGAGCGCAGCCTTGAAAGACCGCCACAACGGGTATGAAGGCAGTGTGTACCTATGGTACATTTTAAAGCACAGTAAATTACAGAATATGATGAAATGAAAGAATTTGAAAATACTTTATATAAAGATGAGGATTATACAATACAAATATAAGATCAAAATACAAGATGAGGATTATACAATACAAATATAAGATCAAAACACAAGATGAGGATTATACAATACAAATATAAGATCAAAACACAAGATGAGGATTATACAATACAAATATAAGATCAAAATACAAGATGAGGATTATACAATACAAATATAAGATCAAAATACAAGATGAGGATTATACAATACAAATATAAAATCAAAATACAAGATGAGGATTATACAATACAAATATAAGATCAAAATACAAGATGAGGATTATACAATACAAATATAAGATCAAAATACAAGATGAGGATTATACAATTCAAACATAAGATCAAAATACAAGATGAGGATTATACAATACAAACATAAGATCAAAATACAAGATGAGGATTATACTTTACAAATATAAGATCAAAATACAAGATGAGGATTATACAATACAAATATAAGATCAAAATACAAGATGAGGATTATACAATACAAATATAAGATCAAAATACAAGATGAGGATTATACAATACAAATATACGATCAAAATACAAGATGAGGATTATACAATACAAATATAAGATCAAAATACAAGATGAGGATTATACAATACAAATATAAGATCAAAATACAAGATGAGGATTATACAATACGAATATAAGATCAAAATACAAGATGAGGATTATACAATACGAATATAAGATCAAAATACAAGATGAGGATTATACAATACAAATATAAAATCAAAATACAAGATGAGGATTATACAATACAAATATAAGATCAAAATACAAGATGAGGATTATACAATACAAATATAAGATCAAAATACAAGATGAGGATTATACAATACAAATATAAGATCAAAATACAAGATGAGGATTATACAATACAAACATAAGATCAAAATACAAGATGAGGATTATACAATACAAACATAAGATCAAAATACAAGATGAGGATTATACTTTACAAATATAAGATCAAAATACAAGATGAGGATTATACAATACAAATATAAGATCAAAATACAAGATGAGGATTATACAATACAAATATAAGATCAAAATACAAGATGAGGATTATACAATACAAATATAAGATCAAAATACAAGATGAGGATTATACAATACAAATATAAGATCAAAATACAAGATGAGGATTATACAATACAAATATAAGATCAAAATACAAGATGAGGATTATACAATGCAAACATAAGATCAAATTACAAGATGAGGATTATACACTACAAACAAAAAGATCAAAATGCAAGTTGGTGATACTGTAAATCTTGCTAATGCTTTTGCAGAGCAAGGTCTATGAGGTTTCTATAAACTAATAGGTCGATTACAGTCTACATAATAAGACAACGAAATTAAATTAGAGAATCTGTTCGGAAATTATCTTCACGAAACATAAGACTGGACATCGTAAGGTAACACGCTAGAGACATATATCAAGATAGTAAGGGTGAGATATAAGTCGAAATTCAGGGGAGAATCCGGTGGTACAGTTGAATTAAAGATCACTAAAAAGGTGAAAACTTTTAGCACCTAGTACAATATATGAGCAACCAAGATAATCAAGTTTATTAAAGAAGTAAAAGATGAAGAGTTTGCAAACCGAGCTCTTGAACGTACCATATCTGAATAATTAACGGATAAACTAAATATACTTAGATATACTGGATAAAGGTCGCAGCCTTTGGAAAGTACCACGATACAACCTAAATATCTATTAGAACCTACAGTTGTAAAAGGCAATCATTAAAACTATCCTTGGAAATAGAGATGCAAAACAAAACACACTAAAGGGTAGTTGTATCAACAGGAACGAGAAGCAGCAATTTGATTACCACGGAAAAACTCACATTGAAAAGCTTCCACCTGCAGTGAAAAGATTATTTACAACACACGGGGACTAAATTAAATGATTATCTACATGCTGTAGACTCTTTGCGGTCTGATATTGAAATAGAAAACAAATGTGATGAACGAGTTAAAAAAAAGGACATTAGTAGAGAAATACAACAAACCAAAAAAGCTGTAAAGTGAGAACAGTTAGAAAGTGTTGAAAGCGTAAAAACATAAGTAGTTGGAAATCTAGCACAATTGGAAATACACTATTGAGAGGATTACAAACAGGTTTGACCAACATTAATATTGGGTAAAAGGCGGATACAACTATTTAAAGAAAATGATGTAACAATTGCTGCATATACACTGACATTGAGATGATAATATGCGCTGCTGCTCTGTCCATAGGAAATGTTGTACAAGGTTTATTAGGAGGAGAAGTTTCTGCTCTATCAGGAGGCAAGATTGTATGTTCATGTGTGATAAGTTGACTTTTAAGAAAACTGGTGAACATGTTGTTTCTGTCCTATCTTAACACAGGATTGTGCTCATTTTTGCATTAGTGAGTTTGTTATTTGCATTTTTGACAGGAAGTATACACAAAGCATCAAAGAGGATGAAAAATTGTACAACATTTCAAATAGTAAACTATAGCAGCTCCAGTAGCCATTAGTATAAATATAAATGATTGTTTGCATATTTCTTGAGGATTATTGTTTTTGACGTTTCTAAATTGCCCAATATCATCGTTGCAGAAACAACGCGTGTCGGGGGAATATAATTATCATAACAAATCTTCTGGAAAACACTAAAGCATTAGAACAGAAAATAACTATAAGGGAAAAAGGATTGAAGCAGTAAATGGGTATATAAGCTGGCCATCGGCCAAGTTAGTTAGTATAAGGGCAGATTATTGGAACAGTTTCATGGTTTCTAAGAAAGCAGTTAATGAGAGTCAATGAAATTAAGTATAAGCGATGTGGTAAATGCATGCAAACTATGGAGAAGTTCATGTGTTCAGGGGTCAAGCGGTAGAGCTGTAGATGTGAAAAGGCATGAGATGTAGAAGTAAGTAACGTAGTATAGTATTAATGTAAAACAGTAACTAATGTTTGGATACAAATGGAAGCAGACAGTGCTTTTCAAAAAAAAAAAAAAAAAAAAAGAAGAGATAAATGGTTTTATATATACGACATTTGCCGTTTTGTGTAATCAATTATAACAGCTGTTGTAATTGCAACCCTAAGTGCCAAGTGTGAATATTAGGCAGTGCACTGGCATTCACTAGTATAAACTCTCGTTTGGAGAACAATAACCGTTGACTATGTTCGTATTATCCCTTTTGTAAATCGTAGTAAATATATGCCTGTAAATTTTAATTATTAGACCAGCATTTTGTTTCTATGTCGGTATGTAGACTAATTATATACCTTCTTTGCCTGTACTCCTAAATTATAACAAGGATTATTGGATTTCAACCATATTTAGATCTACATTAATGAGGTATCAGATTAGTTTAATTATAAACATTCTTCATCGTCATTTGGAGGAGTTATTATTCTTGCTTGTTTGTTGTTCTAAACATTCGTTGCTAACCAAGCAATACCTGATTTCTATCAAAGTTATTATGCCTGTTTTCATTGATGCAGTCTCAGATACGATTTTATAAATCTTTCGCAGATAAAGAAAGAGTTAAGAATTGAAAAGAAGAATCTCTCATCTGTGATCAGGAAGAAGATCAGTGCATGTGATGATCAGCGAAGACGATGGGATACACCCTTGGTGTGTGCGTGCTGACGACAGTATTTGGTTCTATCATCATCGGAGACTTTATTAGACTCGGGCGATTTCTCTGGGAAAGGTTTCAATAAAGGCATAACATTTTTGTACTCTTAACTGCCTTTCCTGGCATCGGAAATATAAAGTTCTTCAGACATATAACTTACTCCGTGTACTTGTTTTCGTTTCTAAATCCAATAGAATACTAAAAGAATTATTAATATAGTATTCCATTCAGTGTTTACTTTAAACTTTAGATGCCTTAAATCTTTGTCATAATTGTATTTGCCGATGGATATAAAACGTTTACCCAACTCTTGGGCGTGGGTCATTGAAACACTTATCGACGTGAAAATTGGAAGGATTATTTTAGCAAAATTTGATTCTCCAAGGTGTTTTAAAGCTGGTTGTAATATTAGCTTTGTAAGTACATAGAAGCTGCGTGTTGTGACTGACATCTAGAAAAGTGTAATTGTTCTGTGTTTTATAGAAGAAAGATCTGGGACCAGGCCTGTAGTTTTAAATATCGTGTCTCTTGCTCGTACTTAACTCCAACTGAATCTGCTAATTGGAAAATAAAATAGACTAAATAAAGCAAAAGAGGCAAAAGGTTTCCAAACAACAGGATTGTGCTTTGAAGTTTTGTTCCACATTACCATATTTAGGTCATTTTAAGTTTGTTTTTCTTCAATTGGCTCTACGATAGGGTGAAATTCGAAAGGAAAATGTAATCACTCCAATTATCCTGTTTTTAATTCTTAAAATTTGATTAGATAATTACCCTGTCTCTGAAGGTAAATATGGAATGTTTTAGTTAATATGGAACATAATAAGGTATCAATGTTTTCAGAACTCATGATGAGATATGATTTTAAGTGGTTGCAAAAAATCTGAAGCTTTATTTCGTCACCCGTTAATAACATCTACAACTTTTGTATCGGACAAAACTGGACGTGGTGGAGAATAACCGTATTGCTGCAAGTTTTGTTTCCTATATAACTGGAGAAGAATAACTGTATTGAGGCAAGTTTTAAATTAGAGTTTGCCATGTTTAATAACCGCTGATATAGATAAAGTCGTGGATTGCTATTTAACCTGAAATGTTTGGAAAGATTTAAAGCAATGGATTGATAGAGCAGATATTACATTTTCTGTCTGGATACAAATTGTTACGTGTTCAACAGGCCAACCGCTACTTGCAGCTTCTGCTACTTCTGTCAGCAAAGGCCAGTAATGTCAGACATAAGTGGCGGAGAACAACTTCTGGTTTAAATCACACCCATCACTTCAAAATAGGACAAAATTAAAATTCGAACCTTATATTTTATTTTATACGTTATTTTAGGAATGAAACAGTAAAATTCCCATCCATCCTGCTAAGACACCAGATATTACAAGAGGAAATGAACGAGTAGGTATACCATGCTTATGATAACACTATTGTAGACCATTTCACATATTAAAGTTAAATAGGTGCATATAGTGTCATACTTTTCTTTAAATTGTGAATCAGTGATCTTGCTATCAATTCTTTGTAACGCAGAAAAATAATGGAAGTTGCATTAAAAGGCTGCACTATTCCAGCAATATTTTGCATGACTTAATTCTTTATGTGCATGAAATAAAGAAAGAATAAATCAATGAAGTTTTCAATCTTAAGTTATTAAAATATCGATAATCATGAGTATTTTATTTCATGCAGAGCTTTCATCTTTCTTGGTTATTGCCTGTATGCATATAAGAAGAATTTGTCATTTAATATTTGACCTACGAATGATGCAATGAAAATGTTGGAGCGATAAATAGTGACACTCAACCATACACAGTAGTGCCATACACATACACATTAGTGACACACGTACACAATAGTGAGACACACATACGCATTAGTGACACACACGTAGACACTAGTGACACGCACATAATACACAGTAGTGACATACATGCACTTTTCTTTGAGCGTAATCTAATGTTGAGATGCTGCTTCTTCTTGCAAAATTAGTTACTTGCACAGATTTGTTTCTGGTCTTTTCATGACTTTTGCTTGTGTTACGGCATCAATTGCTACAATTTTGTTCATAAAGTAGAATTGATATATTAACTGAATACAACGGTAACATCCTATTGCCCTGAGTGTAAAAATATGATATGTGAGCTGCTTCTCCGCTGCCTTACGTACATCAAGTATGTAGCGGTGAAGAAGTGTCTGAACTCTGTGTAGCATTGTGTGTGTTCACCCTACATGTAGACCTTATTTGGAAAGGAACGTGTTAAACAATGGCTACACATTTCTGTTGCGAAGGGTTGCGTTAATCGCCCCTTGGCTGAGTCCATCTTTAGAATAACGGTATACGTATTCCGGACAATGGAGTCAGCATGAACGACTTCCGTAAAGACGATGCAAGCGAATTGCATCTGCATTTCTGGTAGTTTTTCTATTCTCCGCTTAAAGGTACTTGAACCACTTTATTTTTTGTAAATTCTAAATTCGACCACTTTATTCTTTGTAAAATTTTTTTTTTTTATCATATGCTTTAATGTCAACATAATGATGTAAGTGCCCGAATGCACTGTAGTCATCCTTTCATTTTTTCCTTTCTCAATAAGTACATTTCTCTGTGCATTCTTATGGTGTGAAATTGTAAACTATAGAGTGGCACCTATCGTGTTACCTTTGATTGAAATTTTTATCTAGTAATTAAATAAATGAAGAAATATTAGGAAATGACTCTTTGTTAATTTTGGCATGTTTCATTCTGATTATAAAATGTGATTTCTGATTACAAAATATTTCCACTGCCAACTTCATGCACCACGATAATTACTGTCGAAATGAATTTTTCCTACATTAAAAGTTATAAACATTTTTTTTTCGACGTTTACAGTTTAACATTCAAAATTCTGTGATTGCTTGAATTTATACACAACAATTTGAGTATTATTAAAATATATTCGTTTTCTACTACATCTCAAATATATTTTGGGTACTTTTTCTGTAATTAGTTATATGATCATTGACAGAAGTTTATATGAAGAATCAAATACAAAACTTCTAGAAAAATATGAAGTTGGCAAGCCTTAATTAATTTTGACATAAACGTTTAATAATTTTATGTTTTGTTTTTATATGGATTTCTATATATAGAACTTTTTTATTTTTTGATTTAATAAAGCTAACTGCATCAGCATTTCTGAGAGTTCTTCTGTTTTCCTCTTACATATAGTAGCAAACCTGGTCACTTCTTGTACCATCGAAATGTAACACTTGTTTCAAATCTTTCGATGGAGCGACACCTCCCAAGTCACTGTGACGGACAGAAGATCAAAACGCTCACCATTTGGTCCGGGGAGTTTACCCCGTACAATTTCTCTGAAATAATGGTGAGACAAAACCTTCGTGGCAAATCGAAACTCTTTCATTATAAATAGGCGGAAAACAGAAACCATTTCATAAAAGTGGCACTACAATTTCCATATATTGCCATTCGAATATGAAAAACTGTGTGACATCATTGTCACTTTTGAATAGCAATATTAAAGCTGAACGATTTTGTAACATGACTAAGTGTTCTCTTTTTAAAGGTGGACAATTCACAGTACAAATGTCATAGTTTGCTTTTATAATAATTGATCGCAAAATGTTGAGAAACCATATGCTCAAGATTTCATATTGAGAATGATTGCGATGGTGGTGGTCGTGATGATGATTATCATGATGGTTAAAGACTTTAAGGGATCAATAAGCTCCAGTTAGGTTAATTTAAATAGATACATAGTATCATACAAAATGAAATGTTCGTGCAATATTATGGATATAAAACTAATTACTATACTTCTAATGTACACATGAAATAGAATTATTTCATACAAATATTTACATCGCTTATGTTTTGCATAACGGAGCACGTACAGAATCACAACCTAAAACAATGTTACAGTAAATTTAGACATTTTCTTTGTCAACAAATATTCAGCGATTCCTGGATTGCAAAATAGCAAAAAAACAAAAACAACAACAAACAAACAAACAGAAAGATATGTGTTTTTGTTAGAAATAAAACACCCCAAACTCAAACCCTACTCAGACTCTCAAAGTATGATTCCTTTCTAAATAGGCTATACGAATATATCCCACCATGATGCTGCAAGTTTCTCGTGATACGATGTAAGTAATGAACTTGAAGCATTAGGCTGTAAATTGTGTTGTTTCTATAATTTATACAGCTACATCTCATGATCTGAAATATTTTATCCATGCCACATGTTAAATTTTGTATTACATAAATAATCAGCGAATTACTGGTGTACTTATTTCACTTTAAATGGAATTTATAAAAGAAAAAACTAAAAACACCAAACGGTATGCAAGAAAATAATTAAATTACCCTATATCTGAATCCACAACAATATGAAACAAAAAAATAATAATAATACCCAAACTTAGATAAAATCAGAAAAAAATAAATCTAGGCAAATTACCCAGATTTATTGCATAGACTAGCTATGCTTATAAGGGTTGAATGATACACAATAACACATACAAATTGCAAATAATGGAGAAATAAAGCCATCATCAATGTAAAGCATATAGCATTCAAGGTGCCAGGTTTAGTATTATCATAATTTTAAGAATGAAAGTCAAAATCACGCTTACATTACAAATCAATGATATATAATCCGGAGTGCAACACGCCAAGCGCACGTTCAAAAACGTCGATGAATTAATGCGGCAGTATAATTTGGTTGCCTGGTAAATATCTGAGCCAATACTGCATGAACTCTCCCTATCTTACTTTTATGTACCCAGTCAAGAGCCGAAAAACCGTGAGATGTTCTCGGTCGTCCTTGGTATTGCTGTTACAGTCCTTGTCACCTACAAACTAGCCTACTAAAAAGTAGTCGTGCGTCGCACTTCCGCTATCACGGTCGCTGTCGGGACGACAACTTACGTAATTTGAGTTTTCAGAGTCTGATATATAGTCTGTCAGACGAACTTTACTTCACGATACTTGGAGTGGCATACGCTGCTTGGCGCGACAAATTTCCTGAACCCATTTTACACTTTGTCATCCCCAGGGCTCAAAAGAAACCCCTGCAGTTATATAAGCGTACTCCGGAGGCAAAAAGGCGCTTTGTAACTATGGTGCTAGAAGGCCCTACAAACCTACGAACAGGAACGGTAAAGCTGCCATATCGTAACTGGTAGGCGTATTGGAGGATCATAAGTCATTCTGAAATATAACCGCGATTGATACCATCGGCTGGCGCTGCTACTTGGGGCGTCAGTCCCTCTCGCGTCATCCTGCTTTTCGAGTGGATGTTGCCCCTGTTTTAATTGTCTCGTCTGAGCGACACGAGCGACAACATCCTGAAGCTCCTAGTCGCATTAAAGATATCGTAAACCCCCTTGGGATAAAGATGACCACGCCGATGCGACGCTCAATTGGATGCACTCCTTCGGACCATCGTGGCGGTTTTCCATTTATAAATCCTACCTTGCTTGTGATATGACGTACTGGCGCTCCGGCGCTAACGGGGTCCCTGTTGACACAAGAGGCGACACGATTCGCATGCGACAATCACCTGCCCTGATCCGCCTTAAGTCTTTGTTTCCAACCTTAGTGGGCGCCTGTCCGATACTCCATTTTTAACGGTTGTTGTATGCCTTGATTATGCGGGTTAGAGCGTCCACCGAGATATTTCTGCCATTCGCCAAACGCCAACGCTCAAGTATGGTGCTCAGGGTGAAACTCAAGCGATCAATCCGGGAAAGGAGGCATGGGTTTTTGTCTCGGTCACTCGATGGTCTATGCCGGGGGTGTCATCAAGGCCTAGAACGGGCACAAACATAGAGTCTGTTGGAGTCGATTGCAGTTAAAATCCTCTTGTAGCTGTGGTTGAGCCGGCTCAGTGGGTCAACAAAGATAATGTCGTCCTAATAGGAGCCAGTAGGGTCATCAGTAGGCTGTGTATTTCACGGTTGGCCTATCCGAGCTGGCGTTCTGACGGCGGCGTCAGGCAATGTGACATTTGTCCCGGATATTGGCGCGGACGATGTCGATGCGGTCGATGCTCCAGTTATTGTCCATGGGCAAAGAGCAGGTGGCGCACGTGTAGCTGTAGGAAATCACTTTCTGGCGGGTCCACTCGACCGCCTTGTAGGTGTAGTGTTCTAGAAGCACTGTAATAAGGTAATATAAACTTTCCATCTGCTTAATAAGCAACCTAGAGACCAGAGATAAAGCTGATATATAGGATGCTAGATGTAGGTCTGATAGGTGAGTCAATTGTAGTATGTATGCCATGGAATAAACATGTGTCTGTAGAAACAGGTCTTTGCTTCTCACTACAAAAACACAAACATTACAACGGCGACGAGGATATAGCTGATAAAGCTAATGATACTGAGGGAAGAAATAGGCCATTTGTGTCATTCTACTCAGAGGATTATTAAAGACCTGCTACCATGTTGTACACTTGTAGTAAAAATCTTTATCTCTGATAATGGCAGCAAGTTTGCCTAATTTCCCACCATTATCAGTCCACGAAAACGCACCTGATTGTCCGATGGAAGAAATGGGTAAAACGGCTTGAAAACCTTTTGATCGGAATGGACATCAAAGACACAAACCGTCTGCGTGGCTGCTTTTACATTATGCCGGAGAGGAAGCAAATGATATTTTCGAAACCCTCCAAGATACCGGTGACGATTACTCAACCGCCATAGAAAAACTGACAAACTACTTTGCACCAAAGAAGAACCACGAATTTGAAGTCTACAAATTTCGTCAAGAAAAACAGCAAGTTGGACTATCAATTGATGACTTCCACACTAAATTACGGCAGCTTTCAGCACCGTGTGAGTTCGCGGATGCCGATAAAGAAATTAGGTCACAAGTAATTCAAGGTTGTTTGTCAACACGTCTTAGACGTCGTGCACTTCGTGAAGAGATGGACCTGACACATCTTCTTACAAATTAAAAGGCATACAGATACACCTTAACGCTGATGATACTGTAGTGACTGTAACTCAGCCCCACCGACGTATGCCATTTCACATTCGGAAGAAAGTTGAAATAGAGCTGGAAAGACTTGAAAAATTAGATATTATTGAGAAGGTAAATGGACCAACTCCCTGAGTATCTCCAATCGTGGTAGTACCCAAACTCAAGAACCCCGATGAAATCAGGATCTGCTTTGATATGCGTTTGCCCAATGAAGCGGTACTACACGAAAGACACATCACACCAACGATAGACGATCTTATAGTCGATCTCAATGGTGCAACCGTGTTCTCCAAGATTGATCTAAATTCGGGCTACCATCAACTGGAATTGGACTAAAAATCAAGGAACATTACAACATTCTCGACTCATATTGGACTACGGAGATATAAACGCCTCATTTTCGGAATATCATCAGCAGCGGAGATATTTAAAAACACACTCTGTACAGCACTGGAAGGACTACAAGGCGCAGAAATATGAGCGATGACATTCCAGTATTTGGTCGCTCTCAGAAAGAACATGACAAAAATCTAGAATATACATTCACTCACATAAAGGAAAAAGGATTTACACCAACTAAACAGAAATGTGAGTTCAATAAAGACAAAATTGAGTTCTTTGGATACATTTTCAGCAAAGATGGAATTTCTCCAGATCCAAAGAAGTGGAAGCAATTTAAAGTTCCAGTATTCCATCAAACATGTCAGAAGTACGCAGTTTTCTAGGCATGACAAACTACTTGGGACGATTCATCCCGAATTATTCAACAATCAATGAGCCTCTTCGTGCCTTAACCAAACAAAACCAACCATCGGAATGGACTGACAAACACAAGAAAGCGTTTGAAAAACTAAAACAAGAGTTAGCAAGTGACGCAGTAATAGCGTATTTCGATCCTAGTAAAGAAACACAATTAATTGTAGATGCAAGTCCTGTCGGTCTAGGCGCGTTATTAACTCAGAATGGAAAGGTTATTGCCTACGCCAGTAAAGCACTTTCTGATGTAGAAAAACGGTATTCACGGACGGAACGTGAAGCACTAGCAATAGTTTGGAGTTGTGAGCACTTCCAAACCTGTACCTGATTGGTCATACGTTTACGCTAATCAATGACAACAGGCCCCTGGAAGTCATTTTCAACTATCCAAAATCGCGACCTCATGCAAGAATCGCTCGATGGCGATTGAGATTACAAGCATACAATTTAAAAGTGGTTTACAAGCCAGGTAAATCAAATGCAGCAGACTACATTTCACGACATCTCAAGGCTGAAACTAAATGCTGTAAACATTCTGAAGTTGCAGAAGCTTATGTTCAATTCATATCCTTCAATGCCGTACACAAGGCTATGACGATTGAAGAGATTCAGATGGCAACATTAGAGGACCAGGACCTTCAACATGTTATTCAATCAATAGAGACTGGATACTGGAGACATTCATACAGACAAAACAAAACCCTGGAGACATTTTCAAGACTTAGATATGAACTTACGATCGCTCCAGTTACAAATGGTGTTGTCCTACTCTGTGACAGGAAACTAGAAATACCGAAAGGGCTACAACACAGAGTAATAGAACTAGCACACGAAGGCCACCAAGGCATAGTCAAAACAAAACAGCTTCTTCGTGAGAAAGTATGGTTTCCTGGTATTGACAAACAAGTAGATGATTTCTGTAAAAGTTGTATACCATGCCTTGCATCAACGCCTAAGCAAATGGTGGAGCCACTGAAAATGACAGTCTACCAGCCAACCCTTGGAGTCAAATCAGCATGGACTTCAGTGGCCCTTTTCCATCTGGAGTCTACTTAATGGTACTTGTTGATGACTACTCAAGGTATCCAGTCGTTGAAATTATTAACTCCACATCTGCAAAAGCTGTCATCCCGCAACTAGACAAGATATTTTCAATGTTTGGAATACTAGAAGTTGTAAAAACGGATAATGGAACTCCATTCAATGGACACGAGTTTACAAAGTTTGCAGAATACATGGGATTCAAGCACGGGAATATAACACCTTTATGTCCTTAAGCCAACGGCGAAGCAGAAGGTTTATGAGGACAATTGGAAAAGCAATAAAAGCGGCCCATGCAGAACATAGAAGTTGGAAACCAAAAATGTACATTTTTTTTACGCAATTACAGAGCCACACCTCATGCAACAACCAACAAATCTCCCGCCGAGATGCTACTAGGACGAAAAATAAGAACTAAACTCCCAAGCATACAAATCCAATCACATGACAACAAAGCTAGGAAAACAGATAACGAGAAAACGGAAAAGATGAAGAGCTATGCAGATCGAACTAGAAAAGCGATGAAGTCAAATTTCAATGTTGGAGACAACGTTCTGGTGAAACAAGAAACGCAAGACAAGTTATCAACACCATTCGACCCTAAACCAAATGAAATTATCAACAAAAAAGGATCCATGATAACAGCGAGAAGAGAAGACCATCATATCATTAGAAATTCTTCGTTATTTAAGACAGTAAGGAACTCACCCCATATTCCACCAACAGACGACCAAACATATGATACAATAAATCTAAAGAAGGGTGGAGATACATGTGACACATTTCCAGCATCAAATCAAAGAAGATCAACACGTGTAAGAAAACCCCCAGACTACCTAAAGGATTATATGTGTGTGTGTGTGTGTGTGTGTGTGTGTGTGTGTGTGTGTGTGTGTGTGAAATAATGCCGAACTTTGAGAAGCCTTACCTTATACATAGGGTTTGGTCTGATGTTTCACTTATAAATAGTGTAGTATCTTGTAACTGTAAACCATAGTGTAGATCTACATAGTTAATAACAATAACACATGTATCTCATCAAATGGCAATTCAGCTTAACAAAGTGAATCTGAACTCTTCCATCAATTAAAACCTAAGACATTATCAGGACTAAACCATGAGAACTCTAAACCTTCTTTACCCAATTCAAAGTTGACCATTTTGTACAATATCAGAAAATCAAGAAGTGAAGTAATTACGTTCATTAATTTATATTCCTGTGAATTTCAGTTGTTAGAAAATATGTATCATCATTATGATTAGTTTGAAATACACTGAACTGATTCTTAATTTAAAATATAAACTTTTAAATCTGAAAGAAAAGGAGGGATGTAATCTTCTAGAAGCAGTGCTATAAGGTAATATAAACTTTCCCTCTGCCGAATCAGCAACCTAGAGACCAGAGATAAGGCTGATATATAGGATGCTAGATGTAGGTCTGACAAGTGAGTCAGTTGTAGTATGTATGCCATGGAATAAACATGTGTCTGTACAAACAGGTCTTCGCTTCTCACTATAAAACCACAAACATTACAGTAGGTTTGGTCGTCGTATCTGTTGTCCCAACTGCCTGCAGCATTGCGCGCTTTTTTGTGATTATGGATGCGCTTTTCGAAGAATCAGTCAGCGAGACTGTTGTTATGGGGGCGTTACGGATGACTAAAGTGACGTTCAGAATGCGACAGTGTGGGACGGCTTCCAGGAGAGTATTTTCGTCGTGAATGTAGTGTGTCGCCGAATGTCTGACCCTGGACTCCGTGGCCTATGCGACAGCACGCCTGGCGTAGAAACTTTGGCGCGCTGCCGAGTGTGAGCGTGCGATCCCCACTCTCACAACTCCTGATGGTGAGGTGGGTGTCCGTGACCTACTGCACCGTTTACTCGACGTTTGAGCTAATCTTGCCTTTCTGGGCGACGATCGCATACACGCCCCCTACGAAAAGGGTCAAGAAAAGGATGTCTAAAAAGAGTTCCAGAATATAGAGCCTGAGTTTGACTTGGTGTTTTAGGACACAGCAACACAATTAGGTTATTTAATGCCGAGGCAATTTGAGTAAAGTACTTTGCCCATGGACACACCACGGTAGCTGATCCAGGCTGGTCCAATGATAGGATTCCAACCCGCACTAATGTTAACTAATATTAAATGTTTTTTTATGTCTTTCAAAACTAAAACTTAAAACCCCGGACCCTCTACCACTCTGTCTTGTGTGGTAGTATGCTTGTTTGTGAGCATTCTACCCTTTTGTCTTCTTTCATCACACCATTGAATAGGTATGAGTGAGTGAATTAGTGTAGATGCTGGTCAGTAGATGGTGGTGCTGGGAAGATGATGTAGGGTGTTGGTCAGCAAAATGATGGATGTTTTTCACACTACATTTTTCCTTGAGGCCACAGGGTCATTTTTGAAACCATTTTAATAGCTTCGATGTTAAATTCCCCTGAGGCTATAGGGCTATTTTTTAAGTCATACATTAAAAGCTCTGTGTTAAATTCCACATGAGGCTCCAGTGCCACATTAATGATGAACATAACACACCAGTTCACGACTCAGATTACGTGATAGCACACACATCTTCACAATATCAATTAAACTGGAAGTGTGTTCGTGAAACACGGATGTCCGACCTCAGTGCCTGAAATGATCTAAACGCAAACGTAAAGCAAGGTGTGACTGACTGACGGACGGACACGGGTAACACTATGTATGCCTCTACTACTGTCTTGGTCGAGGATAACAATATCCACAATCAATTACATACATGCTGCCGCTATTTGTGAAGCCTGTTGCGAAGTAAGTCATATTTACGAAGGACATAAAAAGGTTAATTTTTGCACAGGCTACCTTATCGTTTGATCGGTTTTATAACGTAAACCAGAAATATAAAGAAGGACCCATAGACTAATATAGTTCTGGTTTATACTGTATACTGGTTTATGTTGTATACTGATCAAAAGATGCTGTAGCCTGTGGATATAACCACTTGTGAACTAATTATTCAAGACTTCTAGACAAAAGTATTGATTACACAAGTGTCATGTGATGATAATTAGACCTTAAAAAAGAGAGGATTAATATTTTAGGTTGTCATTTATATTTTTTAAATAATTAATACCCTTTTATTATGTCAACATTAATTAAATCTTTCTTAGGGAAGTGTAGAAAAATACAATGAGGCAAAGATGAAAATTGGTACAGTCTGATACAGAATAAAAAGAGCAAAGGCACAAAAGAAACTATAAATGTAATTAGTGACAGACATATCTACCATATGGATATTAAACACATCTCATTAGTGACAGACATATCTACCATATGGATATTAAACACATGTCATTAGTGACAGACATATCTACCATATGGATATTAAACACATCTCATTGGTGACAGAAATATCTACCATATGGATATTAAACACATCTCATTGGTGACAGACATATCTACCATATGGATATTAAACACATCTCATTAGTGACAGACATATCTACCATATGGATATTAAACACATCTCATTAGTGACAGACATATCTACCATATGGATATTAAACACATGTCATTGGTGACAGACATATCTACCATATGGATATTAAACACATGTAAATAGTGACAGACATATCAACCATATAGATATTAAACACATGCTCAACACATATCAATTCCTAATTAGTTTTATTTTATCACTTTTATTCGTGAGATTATTACATTTGCAAAACGACACCACACTAATTAATAATTCATTATTCGAAATTCAGTATATTACTACGGATGTCAGCTGTTGCTTTTTTATTTAATTATTTTTTTAAAAATAACTTTAAAAAGACGCAAGTGGGTAAGACATCATTAAAAGGCTGGGACGAAATAAATTGTGTGTCCATCATGGTCAGGAATCTTGAATACACGGCTGGTGGTAGACGGGTGGGGGTGGGGAGGCGGTAATACGCAGGTTATTATATTTTTGACACTAGCATTAATAGCGTTTCAATATACCTGATCAACTTATATGTGTGCCAATCCACCTACCTACCCATCTATCAACCTGCTTACTGAGTCACAATATGTGCATATAACATTTAAACATCTTAAGTTGCTTGAGGCAATACTGGCATCAGTTTAGGTCTGCATAAATCTACCTGTACCTACCTACCTATATATGTACCTTACTTTCTACCGCACTTAACGACCCACCCACCTACCTACCAGTCTGTCTGCAAACATATATCAGTTCATATCTATCTATCTATCTATCTATCAAAATTAAGTTTCTTTTTCTGCATATAGATTTACTTTTATAATGTCTGAGTGAATGCCGCGTATTTAGTGACTAGGAGTACCAACAGTTTCACCAATATGGTATGTTTTTAATGGACAAGATTCATACTGATTAGGTTAGATGCCGTGAAAACAATAAAAGTGAGAAAGCTTGTCGCGAAAATATGCTTTGTTAATATTTGCTAAAATTGTAAAATACCATAGTGTTCAAGTAATTGTTTTGAATCTATTCGGAATCGTGTTCTTTAAATAAATTCGTACAAAATAATGTGACTCAATTTAAAATCATCATTGCACGACCATCTCTTAATTGGACCTAGATACTAAGTGTAATTGGTATGCTCATGGAACATGTTAAAACCTTTAATCTTTGTTGCTGTATTGACAAATCTATTCAACATATTTGACATTCTAAAGAAAATCGATATTAAAACAGACAAATAGAGGACCAGCCTCTGTCAACTTTTTGATAATGATATTTTAGCAACAAACGTATCACTATGTAACGAAACTGTTGTGTGATGCAGCACATTCCACAGTAGATGAGTTATGTAGCTAACTTAAATGGATTTCGGATCCAGCCTCCAGCCGGCAATTAGGGTTTAATGAACCAATGTAAATACTGCCCTCGAGATAATAAACGAAACCAAAGGGATCTATTTCATTATGAAACATTAATGTGGCAAAAATGAGAAAATCATTGTGTTGTGCAGTCAATTTATCATATTTTCACATTCAGGTAGATATACTAGTACACTTTGCCTTCGCAGCACCATGCTTTTGCCTTATTAGGAAAATATTGATTTGTCCTTATAAAAGAAAGAAAGAAAAAAGAAAGAAAGAAAGAAAGAACGAATGAATAAATGAGTGAATGAATGAATGAAGCTTAAATATTCCCAAATATTCCGTATTTAGACTACAGCAATTAATGGAAGCAAAATGTCTGTACTTCTCCGTATTAACCACAATAAGTTGTACCATGCTTTGTGTTACTATGACGACAATAACAACAAGGAAGACAATAACGACCACCACTACGACAATTTCAACTGCTTATGCCGCAGCCGCTGATACAAGAACAGTATTTTTGTTGTTGTTGTCCTTTTCAACATTCTAAATACATTTATGATAAAAATATTTTAAAAAACCGATTATATTATCAATCTATACGCATTCAACTTTTTGAAATATTCAGCGACATTTGATACCTTTTAAGTTGTGCGCGTTTCCGCTGAAGTATCCTTTATTAAAATAGTATTTTATTTTCTAAAAATATGAAGAATTTGCATATATTCCTTCAATAAACAGTGCAATACCGACACAATCAGATCTTTTAGATTGCTTTCAACATTTTGAACATGAGATGGCAGTAGATCTCTGGAAGCTACTCGATTCCACAAAACGATGGCCAGGTAAAAGTCACGTAGAAGACCCTATCTTGCTGATATAAGTACCCTTGTATATTCTAGGTAGGTATGAACCTACATACCTAGACGTATGTTTGTAGGTATGTATTACCTAGACGTATGTTTGTAGGTACGTATGTATGTATGTGGAGTCTCGGTAGCTCAGTCGGACAAGTAATCCAAGGGCGCGGGTTCGATGCTCGCCCAGGCCATCCCGGGTCGGCTGCCTTGGTGTGTCCTTGGGAAAGGCACTTTGCTCCCATTTCCTCGACATGATATTGCTATACTGTGTTAAAAATGCCTTTAAAACCAACAGCAACAACAACATGCATGTAGGTAGGTAGGTCCTGTTGGTGTGTATGTATGTAGCCATGTGGTTAGGTAGGCATATATGCAGGCAGGCATATGTATGTATGTATGTTGTATGTATGTATGTATGTATGCGAAGATTGACGAATAGATGAAGGAGTTTATGCATAGGTTGCGGGTAGACTAATTTAAAATATTGAAGAAAAATAAATAATAAAACAGACACAATGCAGCGCATAACTTCATATCATTATTCACACTGGTTCTTTCCCTTTTTATAGCTAATATTATCGCATTAGGCTGTATGTATACAAGTCCCAACTTGCTCCATCATAGTTTTTTTTTTTTTTAAAAATCTCTGCAGATGGTCGTAAAAGTGCCATGAAGGTAAATATGGAGTCAGTGGCTTTTTTCTCATTAGGCAGACAAGGCAGCTGCCATTGGGCGGCAAATTCAGGGGGCGGCAGATTTTAAAGTAAGAAAATCTAGCTTTTTAAAATATTTTTTTATTTATTTTTTATAAAAAAAAGTCTTTAGTTTGCTGTTATCCAGCCTAAATTGGCAAGCCCAAACTGCAAACTGCTTTCCAGTGACGCGCACAAACAACGCCACTGCCTGTACAGACCGTTTGGCCCCTCGGGTCAAGTTCGTTTTGAGTTGTAAATTTTAATCATTTTTGCGTTGAGTTTTGACGAAAGAAACGATGCAAAGTTAACAATAACAGTTGAAGAGTTGCTGGCTTAAGGCTTATACTTTGTATAATTTCTGTTACTTTTTGTTAATCCCTTGAAAAAAAGAGGTATAAAAATGGAACAGGTGATTCGGCAAGAACGTTTCACATTTCAGCTTGTGATGGTAGTGACGTTTCGAGAGAAGCGAGAACGCCAAGATGACATTATATAACTAACGCCACAGCCTGCATAAACCGTTGTTTCCTTGGTCAGCCTCATTTTGAAAGGTAATTTTTGTTATGTTAGCGATTAGTTGTTGACCAAAAGATCGATACATTTACTATCTGGCCGGTAACTTGAGAAAAACTCTGTCTCCAGGTTGGTTAGTCAGTGACGTCATTCACACAACAGTGACGTCATGTTCATAACGGCCAGTTTGGGACCCCCCCCCCCCGGCCTCCAGTCCCTTCCTCGAACTACAGTTATTGTTTGGTAGCTTCGCATCGCCTTGGTGCATAATAGGTAAACAGGATGAAATTTTGGTACCGTTTTCAAAGATGTCGGTTGATAGTTATATCTCACGAGCACCGTAAGTGTGACGCAGTTTTGTCAGCAATATTTAGATGAGATTTCTGAAAGTACGCGCTAAAATTAGCAGATTTTTATATATGTCTTGTAAAAGTTTGTGTTTACCGTAAAATAGAACCATACTCTTGCATATGATGTGTATTTCAAACTTTTCCAACGCACTGAAATAGACACCACATTGGCGTCATTCAAGAAAGACGGCTTTTTAGATCAAAAACAAGAAGAGAAACTTACATCCGCACCGCTTGCTATCTGGGCGTTAGATTGGATAAAATATCACATTTTTCGGTAAGTGTAGGCACGGAATGTTTGATACAAGACATGTCGTGTTGCTGAAAAGGTTCACGTCTCTGGTCACTTAGAACTTGTCGGCTCTGAAGGAAACAAGAGCGGAAAACCTCCCATTCGCTGGTACAAGGCCTAAATTGGCAAGCCAATATCATAGGCCGGTAACTGGTACATTTGTGTCTCGCGATTAGTTAGTCAATGACGTTATTCGCACAACAGTAACGTCATTTCCATAACATCTAGTTTGGAAAACAATCGGAACGTCCTCGGCCTTTTCCATTGTATGCTAGAAAAAACATCGGATGTAAATAATGGCCATTTTTAACTAATCTCAAGCCTGTCTTTTTATTACGTTATAATAATTTCATGACGTCACACTGACTAGGTGACGTGTAATTACTAACAGCAGCGTAAACAATAATCTCAGGTTATTTAAACCGAATGATTTCTTCATCTTTTTCATCACAATGTTGCAGGAATTACATTAAAAAGTAAAAGTGCAGGTATTTCATTGATTATTGAAACGTCGTCGAGTGTTATTTTCAACACCAATCATTTTATACGAATCTGCTCCTCACACATAGAGCAGGATGTTCGTCCACCAAAAACTCACCAACTTGGGAAATATCACTACGATCACCTCCGAGTCTCTTTCAGAGAGTCTAAGTTATTCGACTCACATCGGAAAGAGACGTGGATGTTCCAAATGGTTTCGAAACTTGCACCTGAATTGCAGTGATTGGTAAGTAGCTTCAGATCGGCGTTGTGCATCATAGAGGAAACATCACGGATATTTCGGACTTTCACCCAAGTTGAAGTATGTTGGTTATCTGCGGTCTTGTAAGCACCGGAAGTGTGACGCTGTTGTTAGCGCATATCTCCCTCATGGTGGCCATGACTCTTGTTTATATTGTCCCGGATGGCGTGAGCAAATGTCTCGGCATGATTAACAAGTATTAGGTTTTTTTATTCTTTTTTTCTGAAAAAAGCTCATTATCTTGAAGCTACAGAAGATGGGGGCCAATGCATATCCACCCACTGATATAATGGTCAATGAATATACACCCACTGATATAATGGTTTGTTATTGATTATATTTGTTCGCATATTCTTCAGTTAGACAAAGAGCACATGTTGTAAGGATGGCAGAACTCAAGATATGAAATCAGTAGAGCTCAGAGAACAAGCCCAGCTTGATACTGTATAGTTTTTTCACCATCCGCGTAATGCATAGCTGCTTTGTGTCTGCTTCCGCGTTCATAGACCTTGAAATAAATAACTTTGACCTTGTTAAATGTTGAAGTGTTAAATTAATATTTGAAAATGCATGCTTAAAACACTGTCATAGCTTTCCATAAAAAATATGTACCTTAATCGGATGTCATATTACACATGCTGCCACCCTGACAACATGTGAAAAAACGTATAGAGATTCTTCAGACCTTCCTCAGTAACACCCATGGGTATTACACCATACATAAACGTGTTTCGCACCCAGCTAGTTCAGCTAAAGACGGCAAGTTTTAGGAAAGCTAATACTTCTTGAGAGTAATGCATTGTTGTCCCCAATTACCTCAATTGGCAAGTTTTAGGCGGAGAAAACACCCGACTAGATACGAAGAATAGTCCTCATAATGAAAGATAGGCGTTTGAAATAGCATTTCACGACGTTTCAGCCAGCAGTAAAATACATGGACTTAACAAAAAAATGTATTACTGGAACTTTAAAAAAACGAGGAATCGTTCTGTTTCCATAGCTTTAAACTATTGCTTACGTTGCTATTAGAGATGACACCCCGTTGAATCATTGCGACGCCAATGAGGTTTTTTTTATGACGTAATAGCAATAACGGACGTGGGGGCAGTTCAAGATGGCCACTGTTTACATCCGACTCAAACTGCTCTCCAGTGAGGTAGGTAAACAACTCCACTGCCTGTCCAGCCAGTGTGACACCGGGATCCGCGTCGTTTTCAGTTGTCATTTCAGTCAGTTTATTCTTGTTTTTTGGCTAAACATGATGAAAATTTAACAATAAGAGGGCATGTATCTCTAGCTCGAAGCTTATAATTTCTATATTTTACGTTACTTTTTGCGAATTCATTGAAGAATAATGTAAAATCAATGGCATGTATTTCTGCAAGAGAGCGGCTGAAAGCGACTTATGGTGGCAGTGGAGTTTCAAGAGGAACGAAGGGGCGCCATCTGGGGAGCAGTTTGCATCTGAGTTTTTGTTTTACCATCTGAGGGAAGAGGCCGACGATATTACGAGCATCACTAACTTTTGACCTATTACCATGGGACATAACTCTTGCGTCGCCTTAGAGAATATCTTGATGGTATTGCTGTTAGGCGTCAAACTGTGGAGAATATTAATTTCGGAAGGTATGTCAGCCATTGTGATAAAAATGAACCCGAAGTCAATGTAAGAAAGACACCGGATTGGATGATTAATAGACTGACGTACCGGATTGGATGATTAATAGACCGGTGCAGAACTAAGGTTTCCTTCTGTAGTTTCAATTGGCTAAGAAGGCATCAGCCACAGACAGGTGTATAATCGTATTGCTAACAAGACTAATGTGTTAGCATGTACATTTACGAGACCATATGATATAAATGTACGTTACATTCGGAAATTTCAAAAAGTCCTTTGAATCTTGATTTATAGAGGCAATAAAACCCACAGGATCTACATCGGGGAATTTTGGCAATAAATGTAATTGCGAGTCATAAGTACGAAACGTTAAATACACGTGTACTGGAGGCAACGTGCGGAAGAGACTTACAGGTAGTCGTAGTGATACTTCCCAATTGGGAACTTTTTGGCAAACGAAAATCACGATAGATGTGAAAAGAACAGAGTTTTATAACATAAAAGGTCATGAAAATAACCCTCGACGACGTTTCAATAATGAATGAAATAAATGCACATCTAATTTTTAATGCTATTCCTGCAACTTTGTAGTGACAAAACTGAAGAAATCATTCGGTTTCAATTGTCTGCAACTTTTTGCTTGCGTTGCTGTTAATGATGACACGTCGTCTATTCATTTTGACGTTATGACGTGGTTACAACCACGGGCTTGACGGCAGTTAAATATGGCCATTATTTACATCTGAGTTTTTTTGTAGCATACGATGGAAGTGGCAGAAGACGTTCCGATTGCAGAACTAATATGTCCAATTACAGGTCTCATGCAGCTGTGTGAATACAATCTAAGTCATCTTATATTTCAAAATAATAACAAAATAAATAAATAAATAAAAATGAAAATCTTTAAAGTAAATTTCCTGCACCTCAGTTTTAAGATTTTTCCTAGACACATACAAAGGCAAAGTGAAAAATGTACACTACTATAATGATGTTATTACCTCTATAAATAGTCTACTGTAGGTGATGTTAGTGCTCAGAAGTGGCTTTAGACAAGAAAAAAAAAAAAAAAAAAAAAAAAAAAAAAACCTTAAAGCGTTCTTATTCGAACCAAACCAGAACATAAATGTTCGTCTCTGATTCACACCAATAAAAGTTCCAAATGCAAGCAAGCATGATACTATAAGTGCATTCTTACACATCACATTCAAAAATATCCATCACAAAAGTGCAGTATAACCACTATGGTTAAGAAAGCCTATCACCTTTATTATGGCTGCAAAATTGGAGATCAGGACAAGATGTGGACCCCACACATATGCTGCAACACTTTTGCAACAAATCTTCGCCAGTGGTTGAACGGGGAAAAGTAAATATATGCCTTTTGCAGTGCCAATGATTTGGAGACAGCCAACAGATCGTATCAGCAATTGTTACTTCTGCATGGTGCCTCCAGTTGGGAATGGTGTGTCAAAGAAGAAAAAGTGGACTGTGCATTAATCAAACATTCCGTCAGCTATACGCCCAGTACCCCACGGAGAAGGACTGCCGGTTCCTGATGCACCAGAATCATTCTCACTTGAGTCAGACGAAGAAGAGGAAGCGGATGAAACTTCTAGTCCTGAACCATCAATGTCACATGACCCATATTTTCTCCCATCTTCCTCCTCTGAACCACACCCCATAACTCCAGGTGAACTGAATGACCTTGTCAGGGATTTGGATCTACCCAAGAGTAAGGCAGAGCTGTTGGGCTCCAGACTACAGCAGTGGAATCTCCTGGCAGGTGATGTTAGGGTTTCCATGTTCCGTTACCGTCGAAAGGATCTTGTCCCATTCTTCTTCATGGAAGGTAATCTTGTAGCCTGCAACAACATCGATGGTGTGATGGCAGCCCTCAACATCGTTCATGATCCAGATGAGTGGAGACTGTTCATTGATTCATCGAAGACGAGTCTTAAAGCTGTTTTGCTGCGTAATGGCAGTGTTTTGCCATCAATGTCAGTTGGTTATGCAGTCCATATGAAGGAAACCTATCAAAACACATGAAACAACTTTTGAGGTGCATAAACTATGACCAACATTAGTGGCAGCTTTGTGGCGATTTCAAGGTTATTGCTCTCTTGCTTGCTCTGCAGACTTGATACACAAAGTACTGCTGTTTTCTCTGCGAATGGGATAGTCGTGCGAGAGATTCCCACTACATCAAGAGAGATTGGCCACTCCGACAGTCATTGGATCCTGGGATGAAAAGTGTTCAGCATCCACCACTTGTTGAATCAAGGAAGATTTTGTTACCACCCTTGGACATCAAGCTGGGTTTGAGGAAAAACTTTGTCAAGGCCATGGACAAAACACAAGCAGCTTTCAAGTACCTCCGTGGAAAATTTCCAAGGTTAAGTGAAGCTAATATAAAGAAAGGTGTCTTTGTTGGTCCTCAGATTCGTGAACTTCATCGAGATGATGCATTTCACTGTGCACTGCGTGGCAAGGAAAGACGGCATGGAAAGCCTTCCACTTAGTGGCAACACATTTTCTCGGAAACATCAAGGCAGACAACTACAGAGAGTTGGTGAAAAACGTCCTCAAGGCATACAAAAGCCTTGGTTGCAACATGTCACTAAAGATACATTTTTTGCACTCTCATCTAGATTGTTTTCCACCGAACTGCGGAGCAATGAGCGGCGAGCTCGGCGAGCGATTTCACCAGGACAATGGAGAAACGCTATCAGGGCAAATGGAGCCCATCAATGCTTGCAGACTATTGCTGGACAGTGACAAGAGATGCTCCATTTAATGAATACAAGAGACAAGCCAAGAAGCGCCGAGTAGACACTGAAAAAAGGACTAAACTATGTACTTATATATACATAATAGTTTTTTTGACTTTTGTTTCAATATATTTTTTATTTATATAACCCTTTTGCTGTTTTTAAAGGTGTTACATAAACAGGAGAGGTGAAATATTATCATGTAAAGCAACCATAAACACATGAAAAGACCTAGATTAACAATTTATGATTAAAAGTCTACTATGTACACAATATACAAAGACGTAAAATGTAAAAACTTAAATATCTTGGAAACAGTAGCCAATCAGTGTTTTAATTGTCATATTTGAATTCAGTACATCAAAATCCCTAATAAATACCACATTCTATCTCTGAAGCAGACGACTTCGAAAACATTGTAGACCAGTGTTATGTTAATAATCTGTCAGATACAAATACCACAATCACGTGATATATATAGTGCTAAAAATAATTTTTTAAATATAACTAAAACAAACTAGACACAATATTCTGTCAGTCGTGTTTTGAGGACCACCACGAAACAGCATTGCAATCGTTGCTTTATACCGACAGCACACGCATAAGACTACAGTTAGGTTTCATATACTTTGCGAAAGTTTGTTTTTGAGAGGTGATCCTTGCACTGATATTTCACGATATAAGGATACCCTTATCCCTTAAAAAGCCATTTCCGCTCAAAAATGACTAGATTAAAAAATACTACAACTTAAAGTTATACCACACCTACTCAACATGACAAGAATATTCCTGCTTCCAACAGATTATGTGACCTACCTTTTCTGCCGCTGCCACTAATTTTATTTTAGGTTCTTTTAGGGTTTTTTTAGTTTTTTTTCTTTACAAACCAAACAAGGATTTAAATATGGAGAATTCATCAAGTTTAAAAAAAAATATTTCTCGTTTCTCGTTCGTGGTCCCAACGCCTTTCTTTCCGCCAACGATGCTCATAGCTTCTTAATTCACTGTTATTATTATTATTGTTATTATTATTATTATTATTATTATTATTATTATTAAAATACCCCAGCTTATTTCTTTGGGCTTCTGGTCGGTCCATTTGAAACGCTGGGATGATAGTGCACGAGAAACAATATGTTCACTTGACTTTTCACTCCTGCTAATGGACTCGTCATTTGCATAGCATCGTGTCCTTGATTAATCTATATTCATTTGTTTTCGAAAGTTATTCCCCTCGAAGGACAGGCGTTATATTACTTCCATCCAATAATGTACACTATCAGTTTGTAATATTCCATTATTGGCTTAATTGCGTTGATGTCCAATTGAATATTTAAATATGTATGCTCTGTTAAAGGCTAACGGCGAAATATAAACGTCAAGGGATAGACTTCAGAATGCTAATGGTCCCAATTAAGTATTTGTTAGCTGATCAGGCAGACAAACTTTATAAAATTAGTTACATATTGGCAGCATTGAAATGGCTGCTGCAACAATTTGGTGACCAAAATAAAGCTAAATGGTAGAAAAGACGAAGGACCTGCAACTAGGACGTAATATTACTAATAAAGAAATTGTCTGAACGAAGTTAAAATGAGTTTATGTGGATGGTACAGAACATAATCGAAGTTTTCTTTAAAAGTATTAAAAAAATTATAAATCTGTCAATTAATAGATAAACATTAGACAAATAAATCAATCAGACAATCATATGAATTATCACTACACTGACTATGATCTCCCTGGTAACACTGTGAAGTAGTAGCTACACTGTATGAAGGGCAATCTTTGACTCGTCAGTATCCTGTGAAATCTTCACAATGCAGTTTAAAACTCCACCTGACACCGTTGACTCAGGTCAATGACAAACCTGTCACGCATTTTTCTTTATCAGCTTTTGTAGACGCTGGCATCATTTTAACCAGAATTTGGCATCTTTTTATATATTTCCTATGTTTTTCTGAGAAATGTCTGTTATATATAAAGTTTCCAGTGATGGTCTGAGTGGGCCTCTATTGAACATGTGAACATGAACTATCTGATATATGTGACTACCTCCTCATCTCTGAGAACAAAAATGAAATCCCTCTCAAGGTTTTTGCTACATACAGAAACCTGAATTTTACGTTCTCACTTTATCAATCATTCTATCTGGAGGGGAATAATTTAACTTCATTGTAATTCATGTTCTTATAAATTAATTTATATTACATGGATAAGATGACAGAAGAAACATAAATACTAAACCTTATGTATTTCATTGAGTTATCTCCCTTACACAATACATGACATTTCAGGAAATAAAAGCTCACATTTTCAGTGTTTGTTTATGACAATAATGAGAAGATTCAGTGTGAAATGTTATATTGGCCCAAAATTCAAATGTAAGTAGAACTGATTTAATAATTTCTCACCCCAAAGTTTAAAGTGTTAAAAATAGATACAGTTTTTTTGCATTCTTTTTTTTTTCTTAACTCAAGCTAACTATTTTTAATTTCATGTGTAGGGCCAATATAAATTACATGCATCTATATGATTCAAATAATTTACTCTTTTATTTCAGATGGGAATGCACACTGCTTCACCTGAAGTTTTGATGCTTCTAATGGATGTTTTAGTACAGGTGCCTTGGAATTGTCCTTGGACCGATGGGACACTGCTTCCAGATATGTGTCTAAGGTAAGGCAATCAAACTGTCTCTTCTTATTGGTCTTTTCTTTGCTGTTGTCTCGTTTGATTACTTTATTATAAGCTACATGTCCTTTATAGATGAACACGTTCCTATTATTTTTAAGTCCCTTATTGTTTTGTTTTTTTTTTTTTCCTTGGCATTTTTACGTATCTTATTCCCCAAAATATACCCCAAATCCAAAATAAGTGTTTAGAAGCTGTGATCTACGATATTTGGTGCCATATTGGATTATTGTCTGCACTTTATTCACTACACAAAGGGCGGAAAGCTTTCTATTCGTGTTACATAGAAGATGGGGTAGTCTGACGTTTGTGCAAGGATTGGGGTTAGTGACCTCATGTATCTGCAGTGAGTGAAAAGTGTTGAAAGCTTATACTTTATAATAAAATTGGATCATGTCCACCTGTCTCTGACGTTACGTTTTGGGTCTAATAAACAAATATCAGTTCTTTTTTTGGATGAAATCTCCTTTTTGAAGTAGGAGAGGTACATATTTATTAGTACATTGATCTTTTACCTGGTTGTTACATAATCTGACATTCCATATCACCCATGTAAAGTTCAGTAAGTGCTGATATGAATAAAACAACTCATAGTTAAAACAATTCATATTTTTTTTAAAGAAGTATGGTTTGCTAGTAAAGCACAAGTATGAAAACAGCAGTTGAAACAGCTCAATGATATTTGCATACACATATTGATGTACGACATAGCCTTAGTCTCGCATGAAATTGTTTTTGACATGTGAGACTAATTACACTTGTTACCTATACAGTCTATAGCGATATTACAGATAATTGAACAAATTAGCGTTGGCTATAGGCATAACGGTACCAAATGCCAAAGCCCTGGTCGGTAGAGGCGGGGGTGGGGAGGGTGATGAAGGGGCGGAGCTAAAGGTGTAGGGAATATTGTATTCAGAAATGAACAACAAAGCTAGCTCTGATTGGTGTACTATGTAAGAGTTGTAGTTTCTGTCAGGCTTAAAACAATTTGACACTCTTGGCTACATGTGAGATTGTCTTTATTCATATCTAGAGAATGATTTGTATTTTCTATGATTTGTAATAAAATGTGATACACATCATTGAAAATCTATATATTGTGACTGGATAACTCTTACCCATGTCTAGATTCTGCGGAGTTATCTTTCTTAAGTGTTGTGGAGCACCTTGTACTCTACTTGTCAAACTGACGATCTAACATTGGTCGCTATGACTGTGTGTGACACGCATTCTTAAGTAGGACTGGGGGTATATTTATTTCACTCAGCGTTAGCATTAAGGTGTATGGAAAAACAATTGGTACCGTGATGCCGTAGGTCATAGTATCGCACCATTTTACGTCTGCTTAGCAAAACAAAATACTGCTGTGCGAAAGACTGTTCCAATTACTCGGGAAGATTCTTGATGGGTGGACCGCTTTGTTCTATAGGTTTCCTGCTGAATGGAAAATTTCTCGTATTTGGAACCAACGAGTTGTATGCTTTAGAAAGGACTTTCGCCTGAAGATGTCATCACGACTATACAGTGATCATTTTATGGGATTAGCAAAACCATAAAAGACAGCACCAATTCTCAGCATATTTCCTCCAAACATATTCTCGACTTGGACGGTAATCAATTCAGTTGCATTCAAACGAAATTTGTAACATTTGTCTTAGGCACCGATAATTTAATCTCGAGGGTGGTGTGGGGTAGGTTAAACAAAATCAGGCCCTTTATTTGCTGGAAAAATAGTTTCCTCTGATCGGCTTCTTTGTTCTACACACATGTTCCATATTAGCCGGCTGAAACATGATCTGTCCTTCACACTGATCAAAACAAACAGGAAAGGTCGCTGAAGAAAAGTTCAGCCCCTTTTTCCCTCCGAAAATGAAATGACCAGTGCCTTAGAAATATCAAATGTGGGAACATTATGAGAGTTGACATTCGATTACAAAACAGTTTGTTATCTTATGGTTTAAATTATGCAGCGAAGATATATATATATATATATATATATATATATATATATATATATATATATATATATATATAATAGAGAGAGATAGAGAGATGTTAAATAAACATTCATACCAGTACAATTTTGACGTTCTCAATGGACTATGTAGAATATACAATTAAAGGTGTACAAGAATATACATTGGAACCAATGAAACAAATAGGTTATGCAATGTTAACTTTTTATGAACATAAATCATATAATAATCAATCAAACACATTCACATCATTTCTTCCAAATTGTCTACTTATGTTCCAGGTTGATGATATCTCTTTATCTATGCCCCATCCGTTTCGTCAAATTCAGACGCCTATGTCGACAGAAATTAATGTAACAGCTATGTAGAAAGGGAATCATTAAACCTTTCTCTTCAAGAATCATCTGCTCTAAATGTTTCTGTGCACATGCATGATTACACAGGACCTATTGTAAGGAGAAGTAGCAAGGTTAATAAATGTAATAGATAGTTCTACACAAACTGACTCTCCAGTAGCATGCAACACAAAACCAGAAACAGTGGATGTTGGGATACAATGCAATAAACCTGATATTTATGTGGAGGATATCAACGATGACTACTGTCTATTGCACTTCTACACTGGCATTCTAACATTTGTGACACTAATGTTACTTTTCAATACCATCGAAGTGGAAACCCAGATTATGTCACATTGGAAAGGTAAAAAGTCAGATGGAGAGAAAGTGTACCAAGTAAATAGAAAAAGAAGCCAGCGCCTACAAGGAAGCTAGTCTGATAGATGATTTTTTATTGGTGCTCGTGAGACTTAGACTGGGATTATGTGAACAGGATCTGGAACATAGATTTCATATTTCAACTGCTCTGTGTAGTAGTATTTGGAGGACGTGGGTGAGGTTTTTATTCAATGAGCTAGTACCATTACTTTTGGTATGACCTTCGAGAGAAATAGTAGCAGAAGACACGCCTGAATCTATCAAGAGGCGTTATCCAAATACAAGAGTTATTCTAGATTGCACTAACATGTGGACGGTGACCCCTGAGTCACTACAAGCCAAATCTCTTTATGTATTCGAACCACAAATCTCACATGACATGGAAAATTTTGGTTGGCGTAAGTCCTGATATTGTTATTTGTTTTGTATCTAACTTCTATGCAGGAAGTATTTCGGACAAGAAAATTACAGTGCTGTCTGGTGTGGTGGATCTCTGTGAGCCAGGTGACACAATAATGGTTGGTAAGGGTTTTTAATAAGTGAGCTGACTATTCCCAAGGAAATCGCCCTTGTCATTCCTCATTTAAAGTCTAAAAATAAACAATTTACAGGGAGGCAAGTTCAGGAGACACGGCAGATAGCCAGTCTGAGGATATATGTGGAGGGGAGATACAAAGAATCAAAGTTTTCAAAATCCTATTACTTGCCATTTAACAGCATCAAATGTTTTCACAATTTGTGCTGCACCAACAACACTCCAGTCATTACTCGTACACGACTGACTTTACATCTGCTTGTATGTATTATTAATGTGATGCCTTTTTGCATAAAGGTGAGAAAAAACTTTCTTATATCATTCGTTTTTATAGTGTTATTGATAAACACTTAATTACAGTAAATCTGGTATTACTTTGTATTGAACAGAAAATATTGGTGTAATCATTACAATCAATGCAAATAGGATATCGAGTAACTGTGTATCCGGGTTTAATAAATTTCAAAATGGTAGCTCAGCAGGCAACTTGTACAACAACCCTGTAGCCCAACTTAGAGAAGATACTTTCACCTGAAAATGTTAGCTTCTAAAGTTTCTTTTCTCCTTGTAGCGAGTCATAAATAATTAACTTTCATGGTGACATCGATGTAATAAGTTGACCACTGGGTCACTGGAACACCATACTAAGGTCACCTTAAAATCAAACATTTCTGAGTATCAGATAATCTAGGAACAATAAATATGATGTACATACAAAGAAAAAGAAAAAAAAACTGCCAAAAAACAAACAAACAAACAAATAAAAAGAAAACAAACAACCACACGTTGCCTCGGTGATATAGACTTTTGTGATATTACAGTATTTTGTTCCTGCCTTCTATCAAATCAGACCTAAATAAAGACAACCATTTGCAACAAGAAACAGAATTCTTACACATGTTATATATTCATGATTGAAGTCCATTTTTATGACATTGGTCCTCTTTTCTTATTTAATTTAGCAGTCTATTTTCCAATGTTCTTATGCAGTTCAACTATTTGCTTAAACTCATAAATGGAAGGACTTCGCATATTGAGTCTGCAAGTGTAAAAATAATTTTTAGCCAAAATAAGCAAGAAATTATAGAAAATGTCAAATTGTTCACTTCCTAAAAATATTTCCTTTTTGGACAAATATACAATATTTTGACAACAAAGCGCAAAAATGTTTAATAAAACGGTACCAAAACTTTGAAATAATATCGCAGTCACACAAGAGATGTTCAATACTTTCTTACTCTAACAGAAAATACATTTGAGGTCGTCTAATATGTTAATACTTTTCCAAACTTTATTAGCAACAATTATTCTATGAATTAATTTAAAATTAACAGAGATCAATTTGTATCCTTAGTGCAAACTTTCTCCCGACTATAAATCTAACACCACTCCTTACTACTTATATTTTATTTAATGATTGTATACAAGTTTCCTGCTTAGCCTTTCTACCTTTTTTCAAAAAAATCTTTGTAAACAAATTTCAATAAATTTTGTTTTTGCAAATTTATTATTGTATACTCCTGCTAATACAAATTATTGTGTACTAAATTATTTCTGATATTATCTTTCCATGATTTTGGGATCTGGGATATTAAGGGAAAGTATTGCAAGAAATCATTGAATCTAGCTTTTCGTTTATCATTTCATAAGGTACCGTGATCATCCACTAAATCATTCATAATTTCAATGCCGGCTTCTGTCCTGGATTTGTATTGATAGAAGATTGGGGGGGGGGGGGGCAATGTTTAAAATACTCTGGGATAAATACTCCTTTGGACTTTGCGGTTCCTCTTTCCAATAAGATACTGCCAAAATGACATCCTTCCAAAACTTGTTTTTAATAAGTTAGCAAATTTTTCTTATTTCGCTCTTCCTAAATTCCGAATATCATTTTTATTTCTGAATATAGTTGTCTTTACTAAACTCCGCCACGCTCCATCTTGATTTTCCAAAAGTCTTTGAACCCATCTTATCTTAATGTACCTAACGAATGAATAACTGTGAAACATATTTAGACCCCCTTCATTCTCATGATATATATTACGATAT
This sequence comes from Margaritifera margaritifera, assembly GCA_029931535.1. Taxonomy (NCBI): domain Eukaryota; kingdom Metazoa; phylum Mollusca; class Bivalvia; order Unionida; family Margaritiferidae; genus Margaritifera; species Margaritifera margaritifera. The sequence goes on along the minus strand of JAQPZY010001256.1, from coordinate 385,807 downwards.
CGCGTTTAATTCCCTCTACTTTACCGTCGCATAAAAATTGAAATAAGGTACACTTAGGTTCTGTTTCAATTTTTGCTATTGGATTTGGAAATGCGGAAGAAAACTGTATGAATATGGGCAGAACAAGAGATTTTACAACAATCACCTTACCAACTACTGAAATATGTCCTTGACTTCAGCTTCTCAGTACTTTTTGTGCAGTGTTTAATTTCTTCTTATAATTGATTTCCACAATTTGTTGTAAATCTAGAGAAAATTCGACGCCAAGGAGTGTAAAGTTAGAAAAAGACCAATTTAGGTCCATATCGGGGCATATTCTTTCATTGCAAAAATGTATTGTTTCCCATCCAAATAGCCTTTGTTTATGTTATGTGACATATAAGTGCAGATAATAGAAACAAAGAGTGCAAGATATTCATAGTTGCTTTAAGAGAAAGTTGAGATCCATCAAGACGAATAAAAGCGTCATCGGCATACTGATCCAATTTATACTCACTTGCATCAAAGATCCACATTTTGCTTAATATTTATCACTAAAATCTCAACACCGATGATAAACAAATAAGGCACAAGGGGATCTCCTTGACGATATCATCTTTCAAATCTAAAAAATGATGACATATTTCCATTATTTATACCACAACTTCTACAGTTATTACAAAATAGTTTAAACCACATACAACCAGAATCACCAAAGTTAAAAGATTGTAAAGCTTTTTCCACAAAGCTCCAGTTAACTGAGTCAAAGGCATTTTAAAGTCTATTAGCAACAATAAGCCATATCTATTTTTGTTCTCAATTTCATCCACAATATTGTATAATAGCCTGATATTGTCTCCAATGAATCTAACCTACATAAATCCTTTTGGAATATCACTGATTATTGATGGAATAACGTTTTTAATCCTAGCTGTAATAGCTCCCACAGCAATCTTATAGTAAATTTTTGAAAGAGATTTATGTCTCTAATTTGTAATCTATCTTCTGTCTTTTTCGTCCTTTTGCTAAACATGTGATGACTCCTTGAGTTAAAAAATCTAATAGTTTTCCAATAGTATATCCATAATTTCTTGATCTGCATAGAAATATCCCAAGATCCTTCCAAAAAATGTATAGAACTCTGCTGTGAATTCATATGAGCCTGGACTTTTTCATTTTCCACCCGTTTTAGAGACTTACCGTATTCATTAATTGTAATATAGTTTGAGCTTCTTGATTATTGTCAACATCAAGCTGAGCAATTCTACGTTTGTACAAGTCCATAAAAAAAAGCTGTTTTGAGCTTCTAAAATATATATTTGGTCTGATATATCTAAAATCATTTCGTTTATTCTCTTATTGACATAATCTCTTTTTTCAAGGTTTAAAAAGTACTTTGTACTTTGTTCTCCAAACTCACACCATCTGGCCTTGTATCTTAATATATTACCTTTTATGTATTTTTTCTAGATTCCTCTTATTCTGCTTTTTTATTCTATAAATTTTCCAGAGTTTCCACATCTATGTTATCAGACAATATCCTATGAATTTCTAATATTTTCTGTTCAATTTCCTTTAGTTCTTCCCGTTTCTGTTTTGTATTCCTAATGGAGTAACCTATACTTTCAGATCTTATTTTCATTTTCAAACTTTTACAGAACATTTGATCATTACAGGATAGAGAAACATGTGGAGAATTCCCATTATTTCTCCCACGTAATATTCATCTACAGTATGAGTTATACACGTTTTAAAAAAAATCAATATATTCAATGTTCCCCAACAGTTGGACATTGAATTTCTAATATCATTTTCCCCTTGGACACTTTGAAAGGGCCACACTCAACACAAAAGCGGAATAATCAGTCTTATACTCTCGTAAGATATATGCATCAGCTGTACTGATACGAATGTCATCGGATACAAAAATACTCTATTTTACTTTGTTTGAAGGGAGATGTTTGCTTCCAGGTATACATCTTTAAGTCTTGATTGGAATTTCTCCAGGAGTCAATTAATTCCAATTCGTTTTTCAGGTCTTGAATCACTGCTCAAGACTGTTGGTGTTTGTCATGTAAAATAGTATAAGTAGCCAAATTTAAGTCTTGAACAGTATTCCAATCTCAGCACGTTATAATAAATTAGTTCTCAAAAAAAGGAAAATATCTTCTTTCAGCTTTCTAAAAAGTTAGAATTATCATCATTAGAACCATATAGATTCACAAGGGTTATTCTATTGACATTAATAGTGATATCAAAGATAATAAATCTCCGTTGGCTGTCGCACCTTTCTCTGTGAATCGTAAATTCAAAAGTATTTATGAAGAATACTGAAATAACATCAATTTTGCTGGAACAGTGACTAAATATACATTTGTGTCTCCATTCAGCAGCCCAATAAATTTCATCGTTCTTTGTACAATGAGTTTCTTGGAAACATACTATAGATACATTCTTTTGTTTTACCCAATGGAAAATATCCCTTCGTTAAAGACCAACCTTGTCAGCCTCAACATTCATAGATAAAGCATTTGTTATTATCCATAAAACAGCAGAAATATTACACATCATGTTCTTGTACAGGAATAAATGAAATAATTATCACCTCGAATTTATCATACGCATGGCATTCACACTCACACAAAATACAAACATCCGTCATAAAACCAACCATGGTATGAAAATACACGCTGTAAATTTGACTGCAGTTAACATTGATACAGTGGACAATATATTACAATAAAGTGAAACTAGTCTACCCCAAATAACTCTTATGAACCTCCGACAGTCCTTTGCAGAACTTAACAACATCAGTTTAGTGAACCAATATACACAGAAATACAAGTATAAATTACAAATGAATGAATGAAAGAAAAAAGAACAAAAAAGAAGTATGAATGTGAGTATACATGGATGTGATGAATGAGAGAATGAATGAGCGAAGAAGAAAGACTGAAAATTGATTGTGAATCAGTAATGATGACAATGATGAGTGGTTTGGTTTTGGTTTTGTGGGGTTTAACGCCATTCTTCAGCACATGATAGGCTATAAATGGCAGCCAGTATATTTGGTGGAGGAAGAACCTGGGAAGACCCCGGGAAGAACCACCGACTCTCGGGAAGCTACTGGCAAGCTTTCTCACATACCCACGTTGGTCGAGCCGAGACTCAAACTCACGCGAACATAGGTGAGATGTGTGAGTGATCTGTAAAGTCGAGCGCCTTAGACCACTCGCCCACGAGGGGGCCACCAAAGTGATGCGTTAACGAATGAGTCAATGAATGTGTGTATGATTGAAAGAGAATTTATAAATTAATGAATGAATTAATGCAGGAAAAATATGACAAAAAAGATGAGTGAATAATGAATTGATGGATAAATGAGGAACACTAACAAAGAAAAGACTTAAGTGAGGAAAATAATGAATGATTTAACCGATGACAGAATAAAAGGAAACCAAGATAGAGTTGAACTAACAGATTAAACAGAAACAAAATCAGCAAAAAAATGAACTTAAAATGAATGAATGATATATATATGGATGAATGAGTTGACAAAGTGAATACATGAATGAGATATGAAGAGTTAAGCAAATGATGATAAATTAATACAAATATAATGCAACACTCATGAATTAACCCCTGGTTCCTTTTTCTCTTTATTTAATCTGTCAGTTTGTCTTATGTGAAATACTATTAAAAGAGCAAATAATAAATGAAGAATCCTATTTACTGACAATAAATGGATGTAACTTGACTAAATCTGCTAAACGTCAAACTAGACACACTTACTATATCAATACGGCATACGTTTAATTGAAAAGGAGGCTTGTATTTTATTTATATTAGAAACTAGTTTTGAGATATAGTTATGAATAGTTATGAAATGCTAAGAATCGAGAACTGATTTACTGACAGATTGGAAATGAACCACACAAAAAAAATCCCCAAAACAATAAAGACAGAAGTAGACTTAACAAAATCCCATGAAACAAGCAGCCTGAAATTTGTTTAACAAATCTGAGCAGAAAAAGGAACAGCAAAATGAAAGGTCCACATACCTATAAGGCCAACTTCATGAATTAATAGAATTGCAAATCGCTCTTACATTCTAAATTTCTCGTGATATTTGGTTAATTTATTGACAAGTTCCATATTCATAAAGGCCACAGCCTCCACTAGTCTAATTCCTTTTTTGCTTGAAATTCATCCAGCATCAGTCCCATGAAGGCCTTCCATCTCCTCAGAAATATCAACCTCAGTGCTAAGTCTAGTTGAAAGGCTAGATAACAATCAGAACAAGCTGGAGTCTCCAGATGCTGGTCCTGTGGAGCAAATCGGAATCTTCTTTCCACCCTTGGAAGTACCAAAGTTGCCGCTGAAAAAGGAAACTGCACCAGACACACCCGTAGTCAATCCCTCGACTAATAGAATAACTACAGAGTCCCTGTGTACCTTGGTTCAGAAATATTTCAGTAAGGAGAGCATCCCAATATATTGCCAGTAATCCAAGAATCTGTTTTCTGGAGTCACACATTCTGTTTTTTTTTTATGAGGGGACAACATAATCCATCTTGAGGAAGAAGAGACGATTAGCTCAGAGGTCCCGGCCTGACAGCCGCTCCTGTATATATCTACCACATGGTAATGTCTCAATTACAAAGGTAGAGAAGTGTACCTTCCCAGACATTACAGTACATGAGCTGAAATCGACGTTTTTTTCCGAGAACCAGAGATCCACTTATGCCAGACAACTTCAACACGGACATCGGCTAATGTTGCCACACAGTCTGGAATCCTATCTCTTAACCTGGAATGAGTATAATGTAATAGTTAGGTAGGCTAAGAAAAAGTAAGAGTCTGTGTGTGTTTGTCGGATTAAAAAGTATATATGTTTTTCTTTTGTATGCACAATTGGACAACAACTTAGTAAGAGTGGGAGCACGTCAGAGTTTTGGATTAGAATAGAATATAGGTTAGGAGGGGTGGATTTTGTATATTGACCTTATCTGTGGTAAAATTAAGTATCCACAGGTAAAATGTTTGTTCAGCATGTTCACACTTTTGAGAATTATTGCCAATATTTAGCACTTTTGTGTACATGTTTTGCAATATATAATATATAACTGTATAAAAATACACTTACTTATTTGTGTTATGCTCGCTTGCTAACTGTAAACTGTAAAACTGAAGAGATTCTAAGAACTGTTGGATGAAAGCCATTTTAAAAAAAAAGATTCATATATTGAAGAAGTGAGTTTGTACTGTACATTATAGTTCAGTAAAGAAATACACATTTTTCTATATGATAGGATAGCCATAAGATTTTACAAATACATATTTTTCTATATGATAGGATAGCCATAAGATTTTACAAATACATATTTTTCTATATGATAGGATAGACATAAGATTTTACAAATACATATTTTTCTATATGATAGGATAGACATAAGATTTTACAAATACTTACCTTTTGGTCTGTGTCGTGAAACTGTCATTCAAGGTTCTGACTCTCATCAGTTATGTATCATTTATTTTATAGCTCTCTCAATTTCATGTTCCTGTAATGAATATGGATTTTTTTCTTTATTGAGTGCCAAATATTAAAAGTTGACAAATCTGACAATGCATAAAAGTGGCATTTATTATCACCGAATACTCATGTTATGCTGTGATATTAATACGTGAGGCCTGATTAAAGAGAATCGGATTGGGTTCAAGGCCTAACGAGTTTATTATTATTATTTTTAATATAGTATTCTGCATATATGATTTCATTAATAATGTTGCTTTGTATTGTTGCACCAAGTCAATATTTTTATTTAATCTCAATTAATGTATAAGATGCAGAATTCCATGATTAATTTTCTCACACTGGTAGACTGTGTATGCAATGTGAGTTCATTAATTGCTATTGGTTGATTGTAAGCTGTACTTTCTCCAAGTACAATGTTGATTTCGTAACATTTCGAGTTCATTTGTTCTTGTTTATCAAGAGCTAGATTCATCATCATCGAAGTGCTGCATATTATTCATTTTACTTAATGTGAAATTGTGAATGTAATGTCAGTTCATAAGGTGCGTTCAAGGACCAACTCTTTAAAAAGGTGAGGGTAATGTGGTGTGTTAGAGTACATGTATATAGTTCTATAGAGTGGCTGTTATCAAACCGTTTACTGAGCCGTAAATTCGCATTATTTTCGCTCTGTACAACTTTTCATGTTGCAAATATCCCATTGGTACTGTTTCTTATTGAATTATATGTACATTCAATTCAGTATATTACCTGTAGCTACCAAATTATTTGATTTTCTCGTTTGGTACAGCACGGCTGTTTGCATTTGCCGCCATTTCGGTTTGTATCCTATTGTGTTATCATTCGGATACGTTCGTTCTTTTGGTATACGCTATATGTTACCAAGCGCGAAATCCAAACATATTTGGTTGTTAGGCTTCTGATCGTTGGTTTTCCAAGGGTATAAAAGGACGCGTTGTGGGCGTTCCGTCAATTGTTTCCTTGGCCGTCTCACCGTGAACATCAAAAAGCCATAGAATCCGCCAGTTATTTATTGAATTTGCCAGTTATTTTACTATCTATTCATCGTTCGTCGTTGTACGATAGACACAGCGCCAGAGATTTGCCAATATTAAAGGTGCTTACCGATTTCCATTGAGCATTACAATCGTCTGCTTATCAAGGAATTTAAACCCGAGTACCATTGCAGTTACACCGAAGTTCCAGTTTTTCCCTTTCATTTGGTGACTTTCAATTAACCAAATATCGGTACGTAAATTTAGAGTGAATGTCCACATTATTCACTCTTTTGATAGGTTTTAAGCACACATATTATTAAGAGTGTATTGTTTTATATTCCTTTTCCATTGCCTGTCTATCTGATTGTCTGTCTACATGTCTTTTCCAAATTACATAGCTATTTTAGGCAACTTGATAATTCACTGTAGTTAATTATTCTTTTATTTTTTAGTTGTTAACCATTTAATTAAGTGTTTGTTGAGTAATCTGTGTTCCAATTTATAAATAATTGCAAATTCTATCTTTCTTTCTCTCCATTTTCATTGCATACACCAATTTGCATTCACACACAGCAATATTTGATGCTACAGTCCAGACACACGCACAGTCTCACAAACTGTGTTTCTGACATTCCTATTCTTTTCTCTCTCTCTCTCTCTCTCTCTCTCTCTCTCTCTCTCTCTCAAACGTTTGTCCACACTCACAATATTACACAGCACTCGACATTTCAATCATAATTTATAATATCAGATGTTGTTCTTTCCACATAAATATCAGCACGGTTAGTAGTTTCATAAAGTAACCAAGGAGAAACAATTCCACCTCGACCACGTTACAGTATTAACTCAGTTACCTGCCCACTAGTATAGGGCATTGAACAATGTTGAAATGTCTTTTGTGAAGATGCATGAAGAAACAGACAACTCTTTCATCCTGTACCATGCAAGACACTATATGAACCCAAAATCTAACTAAGGCAATCTATATATCAGGACTGTTCTAGAGGACAACTAGCACAATAAAGTTGCTTAGTAATGTCAAACTTTACTGTTAGTAATATGGAAATGGATAACCAATGCATATCGGGAGAAAAAAAATGTGTCTTGGTACATTGTTGATGTGTAGGAGTGCCAAGTTCGGGTCGGTCTGATGGAACACCCATGACAAACACTTGTAAGAAAATAATATCATTTATAAAATTCTTTAATGCAGATAGGGTTTTAAAGTTTAGAAGTAGTAATTTAACCTAAGAAATTTCAAGAAAACAGAAGGAATATGTGATACTCTATATCAGTTTGATTTTATTCATACATATGCAAAATATAAATATATAATACACAGCATTCAACATAACACCCGCACGAGACTTAATAAGCATACATCCACTTTTTTGGTCAAAACTCCCATACAAATTCAACCAATTGAATGTGCACACTTCGATCCTAGCACAACTCATACGAGGGAAGCAGCTGGTATATTCAACCCAAACAACAGACAAAGAGACTAGATGACCTAAATATATTACTACTGTAAAAAAAAAAATCAGTGTGCAGATCAACCTAGTATGTACCATCTCAATTTGCTCGGAAATGAGGACATGTATATAATTTAGAGATATCTGTCAGAAATGAGGACATGTATAAAATTTAGAGATATCTGTCAGAAATGAGGACATGTATATAATTTAGAGATATATGTCAAGTATAAAAGATTGACCATAGCAAGAATGCAAGCTGACAATATTTTACGATATCACAGAATTATTGGTTTTATTCATCTTAATATTTTACTGTGGAATCACCTTTTTTCTGTAATGTAAAAGTGCTAGATGCATATATATTTCAACACGAAATTTTTGAAGCTTCTGCATACCTGACAGACTGACGAGTGTGCTAACCAAATATGTAATCGAACGAAATTTTCGCAAAGTAATCTTCTCGAAATAGGTCTTGACCTCTAGTGAACTATTTGCCCGGATGTTGTTGAGGGTGCCATGTGATTCCAAGAATGATATATACATATTTTATATAAAAGCTTCTGAATGTATGCGTAGAGAGTTACTTGCAAAACGGATATTAATAAAATCCCATGTATCTATGACTAGTACACCATCATAGTAGTTTATAGTTTATAGTATTTGTTTGTATGTTGTTGGGGTTTTTTTTGGGGGGGGGGGAACAATGCTGATAATGTAATTAACAAATGTTTATTATGTCTACACTACACGAATTGGAGTAATTTTTTAACATAATTGAAATACAAACCTGTTTATTGCCATCACTGCTTAACCTCCGACCACATGCACTTCACGAAGTACTGGGCTTTTCCGTGTTCATTCTCAACACTTGATTTTCTTCTTAAGATGCCATATTTAAAGCTGCCGAGTCTGGCTTTATGCATGATGTAATGACCACGTGACGCACTTTTTGCAAGAAATTAAGTGATTTGTTCCAACGATGTCGCACGTTCGTAAAGTGTGAAGAAGTAATGGACTTACATTTTTCTAGTATATAAGGTCCATGTCAACAATAATAAAATACAGAAAAGATTTTATTATCGTTTAAATTGTATCATTATGCTATAATAATAATAATAATAATAATAATAATAATAATAATAATAATAATAATAATACTATAACAGTTTGCAGCATGATGTTAAACAAGCAACTGATCTTTCAGACTTTAAGACAATTAAACCTGTACACATATTTTAATGAGCAAACCTGATTTTATGACCGCATGCCATTTGGATGTTGTAGCATGTATATATATATATATATATATATATATATATATATATATATATATATATATATATATATATATATATATAACAGTATTTTAACATTGAATAACTTGTATTAGCAGATGCTAACCTTGAGGATTATTTTTCTAATTACGTCTTTATTTGTTTTAATTGCCGGTCCATAACGTAAACTAGCTGTTAGCTAATTATGTCACCCTAGATAATCAAGGCCGGAGTAAGGTGGTAGGAGGCCCTGGAGCAATTTCATAAAACGCCCCCCCTTCCCCCCCCCCAAAAAAAAAAAAAAACAACAAAACAAAACAAAACAAAACAAAACACTAAAAACAAACAAACAAAAATTTCACTGCGTTCTGGTCCCCCCCCCCCCCACACACACATACATCTTTGCAGGAAGGGGGTCCTGGAGCAACTGCTCCATTTGCTCCGCCTTTAATCCGGCTTTGTAGATAATACATGGTATTATTATTATTAATCCCATCTATCAATTCAGACAAACATAGTGAATACTTCTCTCTGAAATATTCCACACGCCATTTATCCGCAAAATCAAGAGAAGTGTTATATATATATATATATATATATATATATATATATATATATATATATATATATATATATATATATATATATACTCATTTCCTAGTCTTATATATATTGTTATGACTAGGGGTAATGTAACAAAAGAAAAGACTCAAACAAGCCTTCAAGATTTAAAATACAAATATTTAATTTCCTAAAATATTAAAATATTTCAACAAACAATCGAAGTGAAAGAATTAAAAATAACTTACAGTATAGAATATCCTTAAAAGTCCTAAATTGTTCTAAAGTTCACTGATTCGGAAGTTAATCCAAATATTCCGAATGTAGTATGTTCCGAATGAAGTAACCTTCTATGTACTAATGTGTTAATAAATTCTAAATAGTCCCTGTGAATGGAATATCACAAGTTCTAGAAATGTTTCCGATAATTCCACAGACCTTAATAATTTCTAAAGGTTCAAGACACAGTACTGAATCCTAAATGCACTGTATTAAAATAAATATAAATCTCCACACACAAAAAGAACGAAATTCGTTTATGACCTCTCAATCCAGTGTAGCTATGAAGAATGCCAAATGCTGCTACAAATCCTATAATATAGTCTCGTACTACGCAGAATCGAAATAAAAACCCATTTAATCCTTCTAGAAACAACCTTCTATGAACCAATCAGAAACTAGGTTATGCGTGACATCTCTAAAGTACCAGTGTACTACCTTTGAAAACAGTCAACAAAATATTTACTCATAGAATCTAGGTCAGAAGTTCATACCTTCACGCGCTCTAAAACCTCGTGATATGACTAAGGCTTCGAAATATTGATCCAATTTACCGTATGTGTACTCACAGCAAGACGACAGCTGTTAGGCTAAGAACAGAGATCATAAACTAATAAACTATACCATTATTAAAAGAAAAATGATATATAATTCTGTAACTATATATATATATATATATATATATATATATATATATATATATATATATATATATATTCATTTCCTAGCTTGACACACAGGAGAACCTGTCTTCATGAAATAAGTGCTGAAAATGAGACAAACTTACAACATATATTATACTTTGATTTAACGTGTAGGAATCGCTGTGTATGCAAATCTAGAGACGCCTTTGGTGCTATGCAAACAGTATGACGGATCAATACATCTATTTATCTAATAGCTCTGCATGTAATGTCCCTCCATTCATCCATTTTTCCGTCCTTTTGTTCATCTGTCTGTCCACACTAATTAATATTTCATTATTCGAAATTCAATATATAACTTCGGATGTCAGTTGTTGTTTGTTTGTTTTTAAACACACACACACACACACACACACACACACACACACACACACACATATATATATATATATATATATATATATATATATATATATATATATATATATATATATATATATATATATAACTTAAAAGAGACATATATGCCTAGGAGTTTAACGTTGGTAAAACTACCTTTCTTTCTACCGCACCGATCGACATACCCACCCACCTACCTGCTTGTCTACAAACATATATCTATCTATCTAAACAAATTAATAGTTTATTTTTCTGCATACAGATTTATTAGCATAATATCTGAGTGTATACCACGTATATAGTGACAAGGGTTACCAAACTTTTCTCCAAAATGGTGTGATTTTATCTGACAAGATTCATACTGATTGGGTTGAATGCGGTTAAAACAATTACGAAAATGTTTGTAACGAAAATATATTTTATTTATATTTGCCAGAATTTTAAAATACCATAGTGGTCCAGTATCTGTTTTGAATCTCATCGGAATTGTGTTCTCTACATGAATTCGTACAAAATATTTATACTCGATTTAAAATCATCGTTGCACAACCGCCGCTTATTTGGACCTAGATACTAAGTGTTATTGACAAAAAGGCTCATTGAACATGTAAAAACCTAAGTCTGTTCAACATGGTTAACATTCTAAAGAAAATCGATACTTAAGCAGGAAAATAGAGGACCAGACTATGTGATTTTATTTTTTTTAAATATCATTTCCACAACAAAAGATTCACTATTATTTAGTAAAATGATGCAACGCATTCCACAGTACATAAATTATTTAGAGGATTTAAATGAGTTTCGGATCCAGCGGGCAATTAGTGTTTTATGAACCAATCTAAATATTATCTTTGATAAACTAAACGAAACCAGACGGATCTATTTCATTATCAAACATTAATGTGACGAAAATGAGAAAGTCATTGTGCGCTGCAGTCAATATATCATATCTTCACATTTAAATAGATACTAATTCACTTTGTCCGCCCAACACCATGACTTTGCCTTTTTAGGAAAATATTGCTCTGTCCCTGTAAAAAAAAAAACAAAAAAAAAAAAAGGAGAAAGAAAGCATGAATGAGTGAATGAAAATATTCCCATTTATTCCGTATTTAGGCTACAGCAATTAATGCTAGCAAAATGTTTGTACTTCTCCGTATTAGCCACAATCATTTTTGTACCATGCTTTGTATTACTATGACGACAATGATAACAAGGAAGACAATAACGACCAAGACTACGACTATTTCAACTGCTTATGTTGCAGCCGCTGATACAATAACAGTATTTTTGTTGTTGTTGTCCTTTTCAACATTCTAAATACATTTATGATAAAAATATTTTTTAAAAACCCATTATATTATCAATCTATACGCATTCAACTTTTTGAAATATTCTGCTACACTTGATGCCATTTAAGTTGTGCCAGTTTCCGCTGAAGTTTCCTTCATTACAATCGTATATTATTTTAACAAAATATTGCGAATTTGCATCCATTCCTTCAGTAAACCGGGCACCACCGACAACAGTCGGATCTTTTCAATTATTTTCGACATTTCCAACTTGATAAGGTATTCTAGTAGGTCAAATACTCGATTCAACAAAACGATGGCGAGGTTAAAAATCATGTGGAAGGCTCTATCTTGGTGATATATGTACCCTTGTATATTGTAGGTAGGTAGGTATGTACGAACGTACGGGCGTATGCTTGCAGATATGTATGTATGTGGAACCGCGGTAACTCGGTGGAGCGTCGGATTCGTAATTCAAGGGTCGCGGGATTTATACTCGTCCAAGCCAGCCCGAGTGGGCCGCCTCGATGTGTCCTTTGGAAAGACACTTTGCTCCCATTTCCTCACAGTGATTTAGCCCAGGGGTGTCAAACTCATTTGCTATGGCAGGCCAGATTTGATATAAATAATAATAAATAATAATAATAATGAATAATTAGTATGGCGGGCCGTATGTTTGACACACCTGATTTAGTCAATACTGTGTTAAAATTACAGTTAAAAACAACAGCAACAACAGGTAGGTTCTATTGGTGTGTATGTATGTATGTATGTATGTATGTATGTATGTATGTATGTATGTATGTATGTATGTATGTATGTATGTATGTATGTATGCATGTATGTATGTATTTATGTATGCATGTATGTATGTATGTATGTATGTATGTATGTATGTATGTATGTATGTATGTATGTATGTATGTATGTATGCATGTATGTATGTATGCATGTATGTATATATGTATGTATGTATGTATGTATGTATGTATGTATGTATGTATGTATGTATGTATGCATGTATGTATGTATGTATTTATGTATGTAGGTATGTGTTTAGGTAGACATGTATGTATGCATGCATGCATGTATGTATGTATGTGTTTAGGTAGGCATGTATGTATGCATGTATGTATGTGTGTATGTATGCATGTATGTATGTATCTATTTATGTATGTAGATATGTGTTTAGGAAGGCATGTATGTATGTATGTATGTAGGTATGTATGTAGGTATGTGGTTAGGTAGGCATGTATTTATGTATGTAGGTATGTGTTTAGGTATGTATGTATGTATGTATGTATGTGTTTAGGTATGCATGTATGTATGTATGTATGTATGTATGTATGTATGTATGTATGTATGTAGGTAGGTAGGTAGGTAGGTAGGTATGTATGTATGTATGTTGGTATGTGTTTAGGTAGGCATGTATGTATGCATGCAGGCATGTATATATGTATGTATGTATGTATGTACGTATGGGACGATTGACGAGTAGATGGATGAGTTTATGCGAAGATTGCTGGTGTACTCATTTAGAATATTGAAAAAAAAAATAATAACAGAGACGCATAAACAAATGTAGATGACTAAAATTAACGCATTTCGAAAGAAATGTCATATCATTTTCCCACCTAGTCCTTTTTTTATTGCCAATATTATCGCATTGGGCTGTACGTGTACAAATATCAAATGCTACACATCTGGACACATTGTAACGTTGTTTGACACAACACAGTTACATAGGCATAGCGTGTGATCTCGCCTTTAGAATTCCAAACTACCCCAATCATATTTTTTTTTCTCACAAAAACCTCTACTGAATGTCGTAAAAGCTCAATGAAGGCAAATATAGAGCTTTATTATACGTAACTTTATGTTATTGTATTCCATTGCGCGAGTAACGACATAGACATTCACAAACAAGACGCAAGAGTCCAAAAGTCCCTTGACAATAAATCGGCAGTCACCATGAAGGACACCCCCCCACACACACACACACACACAACAAAAAACAACAATAAAACCCCAACGATCTTTCGTTTGCTGGTATCCGGCCTCAATTGGCAAGCCCAAACTGTAAACTATTCTCCAGTGACGTAGGTAAGCAACGACTCTGCCCGCGCAGAACGTTTTACCACGTAAATTTCAGTCAATTTTGCGTTGAATATTTGGCGATAAACAATATGCAAAGTTAACAATATCATAACGGTTCAAGAGTTGCTGGCTCAAGACTTATAATTTGTATAATTTCCGTTACTTTTTGTTAATCCCTTGAGAAAAAAATGAGGTATTAAAATGGAGAAAGTGGCAGATTTCAGCTTGTGATGTCAATGACGTTTCGAGAGAATCGAGAACTCCGAGATGACATTATAAGTAACGCCACTGCCCGTACAAACCGTTTGCCCTGGGTAAGCCTCGTTTAGAAAGGTAATTTCTGTTATATTAGCGATTAAATTTTGAAGAAAAGATCGATACATTGACTATCTGCTAGGTTAACTCACTGTGAGATTTGACAAACCAATATCACAGGCCGATAACTTGCAGACATCTTTGTCTCCCAGTAGGTTAGTCTGTGACGTCATTCACACAACAGTTACGTCATGCCCCCACCCATCCTAGTACAGTGATTGGTTGGTAGTTTCGCATATCCAAGGTGTAAATATGATGAATTTTTGTTTTACCTTTTTCAAAAATGGCGGTTGATAGTTTTTATATCTCACGAGCATAATTGTATGGTTGATAGTTTTTATATCTCACGAGCATAATTGTATGCGATCTTTAGAAGTGTTTTCTGCAAGTACGAGCTAAAAAATTTTAAAAAAATAAATATATGTCTTGTAAACATTTATGTTTCCTGTAAAATATAACCATATTCTTGCATATTGTGTGTATTTCTAACTTTTCTAACGCACTGGAATGAACACCGCATTGCCGTCATACAAGGAAGAAGGTTTTTTAGGTTATTAAGAAGCATAACAATTTACATCCGCACCGCTTGCTATTCGGGCCTTAGATTGGATAAAATGTCACATTTTCCGGTAAGTGTAGGCAAGAAATGTTTGATACGTAACATGCCGATTGGTTAAAAAGGTTGCTCTGGTCACTCGGAACTTGTCGGCTCTTACAGTAACATGGGCGGAAAAAACTTCCATTTGCTGGTACACGACCTAAATTGGCAAGCCAATGTCACAGGCCGGTAGCTAGTAAATTTGTGTCTCGCCATTGGTTATTCAGTGGTGTTATTCGTACAACAGTGACTTCTTTCCCGTAGCAGCTAGTTTGGAAACTTCCCCCTGAATTGCAGTGATTGGTTGGTACCTTCACATTGGCGCGGTGCATAATGTGAAAAAAGTACGGAGATTCCGTGCTTTCATAAAATTTGGAGCATGAGAGTTTTCTGCGGTCTCATGAGTATGTGAGGTTTAAGAGTTGTCAGCGAATATCTCCCTTACCAGTGGCAATGCCTCCTGTATATATTGTCCCGGATGGTTTGAGCAAGATGTCTCGGCATTATTAACAAGTATTAGTTTTTCTTTCCTTTTTCTTCTGGAAAAAGCTCATTATCTTGCAGCAGCACAAGATGGATGCCAATGAACATCCACCCTCTAATATAATAGCAATTGAACATCCACACACTGATATAATGGCCAATGAATATCCACCCACTGATATAATGGCCAATGAACATCCACCCACTGATATAATGGCCAATGAATATCCACCCACTGATATAATGGCCAATGAACATCCACCCACTGATATAATGGCCAATGAACATCCACCCACTGATATAATGGCCAATGAACATCCACCCACTGATATAATGGCCAATGAACATCCACCCACTGATATAATGGTTAATGAATATCCACCCACTGATATAATGGCCAATTAACATCCACCCACTGATATAATGGCCAATGAATATATACCCACTGATATAATGGCCAATGAACATCCACCCACTGATATAATGGCCAATGAGCATCCACCCACTGATATAATGGCCAATGAACATCCACCCACTAATATAATGGCCAATGAATATCCACCCACTGATATAATGGCCAATGAGCATCCTCCCACTGATATCATGACCAATGAACATCCACCCACTGATATAATGGCCAATGAACATCCACCCACTGATATAATGGCCAATGAGTATCCACCCACTGATATAATGGCCAATGAATATCCACCCACTGATATAATGGCCAATGAGTATCCACCCACTGATATAATGGTTTGTTATTGATTATTTTTCTTCGCATATTCTTCAGTTGTCAGGATGGCAGCACTAAAAATATGACACATGTAAAACCCAGAGAGCAAAACCAGCTTGATATTGTAGAGTTTTTAAATATCTCCGTGATGCATTGCTGTTTCCAGTCTCCTTCCGCATCCATAGACCTTGAAATGAATAGCTTTTACCGTGTTCAAAATTTGCAAGTGTTCAATTAATATTTGAAAATGCATGTTTAAGACACTGTCATAGCTCTTCATAAAAGTATGTGAATTAATCAGATATCATATTACCTCAATCAGAACGTCCTCGGCTTTTCTGTCAAACGTCAACAAAAGGTTCAATGTAAATAGTGGCCATTTTGAACTGCCCTCAAATCCATATCTCTTATTACATCATAATAATGGCATTAACGTCACAACCACTCGATGACTCGTATCGGAAAGAGACGATGATGTTCCGATTGCCAGTGACCTCAGTAGGAACATCCTCGTCTCTTTCCGATGCGAGTCGAACAAGGTTTACTCTCAGATAGAGACTCGGAAGTAATCTTAGTGATACTTACCAAATTGACAAGTTGTTGGTTGAGGAACATCTGGCTATATACGAAGAAAAGTCCTCATAATGAAAGACAGGTTTTTAAAGTAGCATTTCACGACGTTCAACCATCAATAACATACATGCAGTTTTACTAGAACGTTTGAAAAATATGGAGGAATCGTTCTGTTTCGATAGCCTCAAGCTACTGAATACGTTGATATTTATTGTTACGTTACTGAGGTTATTATGACGTAATGACAACAACGGACATGAAGGCGGTTAAAGATGGCCACTATTTACATCTGAGGCAAACTGCTTTCCAGTGACGTAGGTAACCAACGCACTGCCTGTCTAGACCGTGTGACACCGGGTTCCGCCTCGTTTACAGTTGTCATTTCAATTATTTTATCCTTGATGTTTGGCTAAACATGATGAAATATTAACAATAAGAGTGTATGTATTGCTGGCTCAAAGCTTATAATTTCTATATGTTGTTGTTGTTGTTATTATTATTATTATTATTATTATTATTATTATTATTATTATTATTATTATACCCCAGCTTATTTCTTTGGGCTTAAGTCCACTTCATTTGAAATGTATAGTGATGTAGAAATGTGAAGCTGAGATGATAGTGCTCAAGAAACAATAACATGTTCGCTTGACTTTGTACTCCTGCTGATGGACTCGTAGCTTGCATAGCATCTTGACTTTGATTAATCTAAATTCAATTGTTTTTGGAAGTTATTCCCCTCCAAGGACAGGCGTTATATGACTTCCATCTAATAATGCACTCGATAAATTTTTATTATCCCCATTACTGGCTTAATCGCTCTTATGTCCAATTGATTTTTTACCTATTGATGTTCTGTTAAAGGATAACGGCGAAGTATACGGGTCTAGGGATAGATTTCCAAATGCAGATGGTCCGAATTAAGTATTTGTTAACTGATCAGGCAGACAAACTTTATAAAATTAGCCACGTATTGGCAGTATTCAAATGGCTGCAATAACAATTTGCTGACCAAGATTAAGTTGAGTGGTAGAAAAGACGCAGGTCTTGCACGTAAGACTAACAGTGGAGATGTCTGAATAAAGTTAAAATGAGTTCACGTAGATAGTACAGAACATAAAAGAAGTTATGTCAGGAAAATTTTTAAAAAAATATAATAAATCAAACAATAAATAGATAAACATTAGATAAACCAATCAATCAATCAGTCAATCAATCAATCAGTACCTATTATGACTCCGGAAGCAAGACGTCTGAGAATTTGTAAGTGCAGGAGATACTGAAGAAGTTTAGGATTTGAATACTGGTACATTGTTTATGCATATAAGGTCCATAGCAACAATAATAAAATACAGAACAGATTTTATGATCGTTTTATCAGTATGGTAAAATAATAATAATAATAATATACAATAATAATGGAACAGATTGCAGTATGATATAAAGAAGCAGCTGATGTTTCAGCTTTCAAAAATTATACCTCTACAAATATTTTAATGAGCGATTCTGATTTTTATGACACCATACCACCATACCATATATGTGTGTGTGTGTGTATGTGTGTGTGTGTGTGTGATAACATTCTGTTAACCTTGTATAATTTGTATTAGTAGATGCTAACCTTGTAGAGTGTTTGCTAAATAAATGTATATTTGTTTTAATTGCAGGGCCATAATGTAAGCTGTTAATTGATTATGTCACCCTGAATAAGAAAGGATATTATTATTATTATTATTATTATTATTATTATTATTATTATTATTATTATATACCACTTCAAACAAACATGGTGAATACTTGTCTCTGTAATAAGGCCAACCTCCTTTATCCCAAGAATGAACAGAAATGTTTTATTTATATTCGTTTCCTAGCTTGGCACACAGGAAAACATGTCTCCCTGAAAGGAGTGCTGGAAATGAGGGAAACTTAGAAATATGATGATGTTTTATTTTTGACGTGGAATGGCTGTTTGGTGCTATATATGAAGAATTATTAAACATCAGTACGTCTATTTATTGAATAACTATGCATGCATTGTACTTCCATCCACCTGTTTGTCCGTCCTTCTGTTCATCCATCTGTCCGATCGATGATGAAGGATGAAGACATAAGGATGAAGCGAAGCAATAACTCTTAAACTATCGTCTTATTATGTCGGACCTTGTTTCGAACATGGAAACAAACAGATAGGCAAATATATTATTCCGCGACTCCCTCTACTACCCAGTCTTTATATTCATTTTTTTTAAAGTAGAGAATGCTCCATTTTCTTAAGATTGCTGTAATTGTAGTCGGAGATAATTTGATGACTCATTCAGTATAATTTCATGAACATGTGTCACATCTGTTTTATAAATACTTTGTTTTCTTTAATTTGGTTTTCAAAGAGGTTTATTAGATTTTTCCTTTCCCTCAAAATTGTAATTATCTTTTCTGTAATCAGAAACTCTTCCCCCCCCCCCCCCGGCACTTATTATAATAGACGCTTTGCTATTGCATATGTCTCTTTGTGTGTCATTTGAAAGCCATGAATTGATTTGTATAAACAAACCCAAAACAGATTATCTACCCACTTTCTCAAATGGGCTGGGCTCGATTAAACTCCATTTTTGTGAGCTACGCATAATTTTTTAAAAACAGTTTCATCAAGTTTGCTCTAGCTCTTGATTACGTCCGTAGGGGAATACAGATGATTGGCTTGGGGGATTCAAACTTGAAATAGATCTCTCAGATGAAGATGATATAAGAATCTGTCGGAGCATAAAATTAATTTTTCATTATCCATTAGCTGTATAGAGATCTTAGTCATGGTCATGTATCGCAGCAAGTAAATGGAGTCGGTGTCTCTCATCGAATATATTACAAGCATTGTTATACGTGTATGTGTGTGTAGGAGAGAGAGAGAGAGAGAGAGAGAGAGAGAGAGAGAGAGAGAGAGAGAGAGAGAGAGAGAGAGAGAGAGAGAGAGAGATGCATTATTGACAGTACTGACACAGAGTGAAATTTAAAATAGTATGATCGTGTTTTTGTGTAAGTTTCGTAAATAAATAAATATATCGAAACATTTCAATTTCAGTAACTATAAATATGTACACTACTTTAAAATTACTAGCGCAGTATAATATTGTTACACTTAACAAACTCGTATTGGGATACTAAAATTGAAATTAAATGTCACTAGCGCAGGCAGACGGAGTATTATTAAAATGTCGTCTGCTTGGTTTTACGGGTAAATAAATATTACGTAGCATACATGGGTTAATAAGCAAGGGCATATGGTGAAAGCTTAAAGCATAGGAATACAGCTTGAAAGGTCTTTCCTTCGAAACATGGCAGGGGTAGAAAAACATATTTTTTTCGATAATGGAGCTCGACAGTAACATATTTCCCGATTCACTGGATAGTTGACACATGATTATGATTTCTGCTTATAAACGATGACGTATATGTTACATAACAATTCATTACTATATCCGGATTCATTAAGGTTCCTCTTCGATGTTTTGGAGCACCTCTGAAGTGCGGATGGCACAGCGCTAAGATATTTGTTCTACAACTATCACACTGTAGAGAAAGTTAACACAAACCTACATGAATTTCACTTACTTGGATTGATATTTATTTTTGGTCACTATTAAGAAACCCATGAAGCAGACAGCTGATGAAAGTGACTAATTTTTTTTTTGTGCTTGGGAAATATACTTAAAATAGCAAAAAGTACACCACTTTATGTGTCTTTATAAAAGAAAAAAATGTTATCGGCTCTTTTTTATAATTTGCTATGAAGTTCAGAAAGTGAAAATAGAGATGCATGGCTAGCAATCCTAAATAAATTGTACATCAGAATCAAAACCTAACTGTGTATTCTAACGCCTAAATCAACCACCCATTATGTGGATATAAAACAAAAATGAAGGTTCTTTAAACCTCCCATAGGATATACATATTTCTTTTTCTCAACAAGGATTACCATAGAAAAAAATAAGGGAATACCTTGTCTTTAAATTTTGCACCCTATGCAAAAATGCTAAGTTTTCATAATTTCTGAATAAAAGATTGAGAAACCAAGGTTTGATTACCCAGTACTTGAACAAAACTGAATAATACGTTTTGCTCTATATACATGTACTCATCCTAATGCATGTTTAGGTAAACTTAGACCTCAGCTTGTGATTTTCACCAGCCTTCTGCTGCCCAGGTAAAATACAATTCATTTGTGATGTGTGTCAGTGTATATGTTGTTTACACATTTTTGAAGGTACAAAATGATAAAATGGAGTGTACCTTTTGTACACTTTTTTAGCACAATAAATGGCAACGCACGGTAAATACATAATTCCTTACAAGCATGAAAATATACTACAAGTAGTCAAATATTTCAGTCCGACACAGTGTATGACATGCGTCCCGATCAACATTAAACCCGAACACACTTTATAGATGGCAATCCCAAATTTAAGCCCAAATATATTGGTTATACCTGGTAAACAATGCAGGTAGAGTGCCTACGAAAGACATCTCCATAGTCTATA
This sequence comes from Margaritifera margaritifera, assembly GCA_029931535.1. Taxonomy (NCBI): domain Eukaryota; kingdom Metazoa; phylum Mollusca; class Bivalvia; order Unionida; family Margaritiferidae; genus Margaritifera; species Margaritifera margaritifera. The sequence continues at coordinate 364,030 of JAQPZY010001256.1, read as the reverse complement.
GAAATGACGATCTTTTCAAGCTGCTTGACTACAACATTTTCATGGTATGTAAAGATTTATGGTTACTTGAGTCGGTTCGGACAAATAGGATCGAGCAAGATATCATCAATAATTAATTGCGAAAGCTGAAATCAGGAGAAGATAATGCAAAAAAAAAAAAAAAAAAAAAAAAAAAAACACTGATACTAAAGTTTATGCAGTTTTTGGTGTATGGGAAAAAGTTTGGAATACCACTTGGCTTTCAGATTCCTACAGATTATTGTCCATTGTATCCATATGTTCTTCCACAGGATTCCAGATTTAATATGACACTTGAAAAAACATCTGAAGTAACAGAAGGTGGAAATCAAGACGATGAACTGGAAAACATTTGTTTACAGTACGATACGATTGCTTGCAAGTCAATTGCACCATCATTTACCGACAACATATAAAAATGGAATCGCTTTTTGTTACAATAATACCACTAGGGATTGACAACTTAGAGGGTATTTCGATAATGTGCAAAAAAAGGTGCAGCAAATGATCTAAAATGTTTTACAACTCAGCAATAGAAAATAAAATCTCAGTGACTTATAAAAGATCTACCAAACATGAATTTTTCTCAAGGTTATCATTTGCAACATGAGTTTACAATAGCCACAAAGTATGTTGTTTGATGAACAACAAAAGCAACATAAATTTGTAACAAGTGTTAACAATCTTTACACTGATAATCATTGTATCTGGCTTGTTTTGGAGAAGATAACAGACTGCATGGTAGTGCTCATAAGTTAACTAATGTTCAACAAGGTATCGACACATAGATCAACAGAAAAAACAAAATGTTAATGCTCACAATATAATGCCTTTTTCTCGTGTCCTCTCTCTTGTTAGATCTTTCTTTTTGGAGAAAAATTATAAGGCTCTAGGAGCTCAGAGGGTCGATCCGACGAAGCCAGCCCCTGATAGGGTTAGATCCTGGGTCCCACCTAAGGAGGATCCAGGTTTCCACCCAAGGGAGGAATTACACCGTATGAGAGTGAATGACACCCCCTCCGTTAGAGGGGGGGGGGCAGCAGCACCTCTCAAAAAAGCAAGTGCCCCCCTTCCCAGCCTCCCCCCTGGTTAGGGCGGCAGCATTAACGTCTCGCAGAGAGCAGCAGCACCCTATCACAGAGAGTGATTGCCCCCCTCCATGTTAGGGGGACAGCAGTACCCTCACTTAGCACAGTGAAGGCAATGAGTACATAGTGCTACCCGAATATGAGAGAGCTACGATCGCGCTCCATAAGTTCTGAGGACAGTTCCTCCATCTGAACTGGGTCGTCTGACCGGTGACTGGACACTGGGCACTGGAAACTAGGCACCGGTCACAGGTCATTGACCGGACATCGGGCTTCGACTACCGGTCATCAGTCAGTGGAGTCCCGTCAATGGAGTCCCGTTAGTGGTACGGGGACAGGGATCGGGTCTACACTCTCTGTCTCCACTCTACCAATGAATCCTGTTGGTATTAGGGAGTCAGCTTTTATGGAAGGGAAGGGGATCGGATAGGTATCTCCCCACCCTTCCATATATTCCCTATCAATCATCACGGGATGTGGATACATCCATTCGTAGGAAGAAAACCTTCCTTCCCATACATGATACCATGGATGCCCATGCTTTGGCCTTTCAGCAGTTCAGATGTGGCAGGTCGCTGATCTATATTTTCTGCTAGTATGGAGAGAAACAAAAAGGATGGGAGCCGGTCCTCTCCCTCTAGATGACCTAGGAGGGACGAGAAGAGTAAAATGCCTGCAAGTCAGGACATTCCCTCCTTTATTCGTGCGCAGTTGAGGGACATGAGGGGCAAGAAACGTTTCCCATCCTCCACAAATGCCTGCTGCAGGGCCAGTCCCACCACACCCCGTGAGGAGTTACTGGAAAAAGTTACCCCTACTTCAACATCTCCCCCGCTAAGAATAGACACTGGTTGGAAAGGACTGTCTCCCTCCAGGAGCGAGAGTAGGACGGTAACATCCTTTCGGTTTTTGTGAACTCGAGTGAGTTCTCTGATGAGCCTTCGGAGACAGTTCCACCTCCTCCCACTGGGTCCCTTCCTCCTCCCACCTGTCGGGTCATGCGGTAGAGGAGGAAGATATCTGGCCTTATTTCCCGCTGATTTCTGTAGCAAGCCTTCGGGCGTGGAGGACAAGAAAATCCTTTCCAGTTTGGAGCGACTCTCGGGTACTGCATCAAAATAAGATCTTCTGTTCGTCCTTCACTCGATTATGAGAGCTTTCCCAAAGGATTTCTAAGGGCCAGAAATTATTTGTGTGATATGCTTCCCCTCCAAGCTGCAACCACTGTTCTCAGCATCCAGATGCAGGGTACAATCACACTCCTGGCCTCTTAAGGCCCTTACCTTTCTTGGATGATGGGGGTCACGAGTAGCAATTTTAACAGGGACCTTGACACGCTGGAGGCGCTGGAGCTTAAAGCTCGTATCCTTGTCACCATAACATCGCATACCGACCATTTCTCACCGCTTCCTTCAGTATTCTGGACTAGGAATCTTTGTCTCCAGTAGCGCTTCAGCGCTTGCTGGATGCGGTTGCTAAAACCTCAAGGCATTCCTTGTGTATGTCCATGGCACTATCAGTGCAGCTGCTCCACCTCCGCGGTAAAGCTGCCTCGGACACTTCAAAGGTCTTACTGGAACGCAGTAAGAGCCTTCTTAGGACTGCTCCCTTGGAGACAGTGACGGTCTTCTGAAGTATCTTTCCCTCCGTGGCATTCCAAGACATGAGGGACGAACAGCACCGGTTCCTCGCATCTGCTCCCGGCCCGTCGAAACCGGCCAGAAAGAGAGTGTTAATCCTGGGGAAGGGAAGCAACCTCAGTCCAGGAAGCAACCCCAATTTAAACCTCCTTCTAGCCCGTCTCGAGTTAGAAGACGTGGTTGGACGGTTCAAAGGAAGAAGTCGGTGGGCTCGTCTTCCTTTCCTCAGCAATAATGGGAAATGCCCTATAGACTCGAACCCTCTCGTGCCGTGCAACCCTCTTCCGTGATTTCCGCGGGCGCTCGGCTAGTCCTCTGCTCATGTTTGGTCGAGCATGACGGAAGATTTGTCGGATACCGGCTTCGGTTACAGGAACGCCTTCCGCTGGCAAGGATCCCCATTCTTTTTTACCAGTCAAATATGCTTGAGTTAAGCTAAGAGATGAACGCCCTTCTGCAAGAAAGGGTGTTAAACGACCAGTCACCAGATTTTTCCTCCTGAATTTTCCAGGTATCCAAAAAGGCGGAAAGTTTCGACTTATGATCGATCCTTCTGCTGCCAACGTACAGTAGCAGACACTCCTAGCATAAGGGTGAGTATAATATTTTTATACCAGTTTTTTTTAGGCCATCAGCCTCTCGGTACACTGGCAAATTCAGCAAGGCAATAATATTACTGCTATTAAAATGTAGTTGGTTTTTTTTTTGGGGGGGGGGAGGGGTGCGGAGGGGGAGTATAGCTAATTTTAATAATGTAATACTTACCTGTTACTATTGCAAGATTCCATTCTCGCACCCTAATCTGATGTCGTACAAGTAGTCTGAGTCAAAATAAAAGACGACGTCTCCTGTGGTTGGCCTTTGACGTGGGTGACAGACGGGATCTGTGTTATTTCTAGTTCTAGACTTTCTGGAAGTTTCCAACTAATTGGAAGATGATAGAATTGTTTTATTTCGATGAGGGTAATTCCGTTACGGAGAAAGGTGAGCAAGGCAATAGTGGTAGGTAAGTATTATATTATTAAATTAGTTTTATCCCACCCACCCACCCCACCCCTGAAAAACAAATACATTTTCATTGTGGCTTTACCTCTCTTAGCGGTGGTATTGATCTCTGTGATGAAGGTCTGAGTAATATATTTGAGGAACTATATCCCATTGTTGTGGTATAAATTACTCTTGGTGACTTTTTCCAGGTAACTGGATATGTCCTGTTGAGGACTTGCCAGCAACACCTGTCTGTTTGGGAGCATCTGAGCTAATCCAACATATACACCTTGTTTCCAATACCAGGCCAGATATGAAAAGAGAAAAACGTATGTTTCTATAATCTCACATATCACTGAAATGCGGGCAAATGAAGTGAAAAGTGCTAGATATGGACATTTCACTATGAAAATAAATGTACAACGTAGGAAAAACAATATTTTACATAGTGACTCTCAGAAATGTGAAACAGTGAAAACTGTATTATAGTGACTATTGATCCTCAAAATATATAAGGTTTCCAAGGGTATGTTTCCAAAGGTGTATCTTTAACGATTTGCATGTTCAATAAGTAATGAGGACCACCCGCTATTATAAAGTTTATGATGGTGGGAGTAGGGGGAGGTTTAATAATTTGTGTAACATTAAGTACTTAACATTATACATGGAGGTTGTGTATTAAGTTAAAACCTAAAACTTATTACTAGAAGGAAGCTAATTCATATGGACATTATATTTCTGGATATTTAAAGTGCATACATCCTAATCAGTGCCTGTAATTTTCCATGCAAGTACACTTAAGTCCTATAGTTTCAACCAGATTTGAAGATAGATACAATCCTAAAGCCATCAATGATAATTAAGAAAGAGCATTTTTTCCTGTAGAACATGTCAATATGTAAATTTTAAGATAAACAGTACAATGTTAATTCAAAATAATCTTTCTGAATATTTCTTGTGTAAATTTAAGAGCACCAATTAATAATTATAAGTAAAATGGTTCATGCTAATGTGATATCAGCTTCTGCCACAATGCCGTAATGTGGAAATTAATGTCTTAACCAAAATAAACAATAAAGAGGCATATATTTTATATGGACATGCTTCATGTTTTGTTTTTCTACATCTAAGTTGATAAGACGGATGAAAGAGAACATTTAATACCTTTTACAATTATTTATTTTCACACATCTCATTCTCTGACATTTACAAATGCTTTGTAAACAGACACAGGACTGTACTATAGATTCTTCATCTCCATCCTCTCATTAAGTACCATGTAACTGTGTTAACAAATAATTCCTGTAAGCTATGTAAGAAAACACCAGTGTAAATGTCCCCCAGGCATAACGTAGCTTGAATGTTGTTTTTATGCATTTTCAGTTTGTGCCTCCACTTTGACTATTAAGGGAAAGAATATGGAAAATTGAGGCTGTGAGAAGTGGGTAGGAATACTATATATCTTACTTACCTTCATACTGAAGCAATTACAATGATGCCAAGATTTAAAACAGTATAAAATTTGCAGCTTTGAACAATATTAAGTACAGAGTTAAAAAGTTTATATTTTATTTTGTTCAAAATATCAAATTGTCATTTGTTTTAATTTTTAATGACGTATACAAGAAGTGTGAGAGTTTTCTGGTTTGTGGCTTCAGTAGCATGCAAAGAATGATAGACTTAAGAGCCATATATCCTTCTTTAAGAACCCCAATATACAGGTCTCACACCACAATTATTTTCCTTCTTTGTTATGTATAACTATTCATTATTGAACATTTGTTACTATAACCGATAGATCTATGTAACTATCTGTACAAATTAATTGCATGAAATCCTAAAAGTTTCATCATAGGTGGACTGGAACGTTTTTGTGTATTAATACGATAAACAGACTGACTCAAGGGAAGTAGCAATAAAGTGCTCGACTGACATGCAATTAGAGAACATTTTACACATCACTGTCTTCATTGCAGAGCAGGCAATTTTAACAATCTACACATATTTGTAAACGTTGAAGTCTACCCTTTTATTACCAACATAGATTCTAACATTTCAAAACAAGTCAGCTGCGAAACACACCATTGAATTTGGTACTATTTTATCGGAATATGTTCCTAATTTTGGTCAACCTCAAGTGGAGCTAATTGTGGTCTAAGGCCATCTAAAGCTATTCACAAACGGGATGCCCTTGTAAATGTTATTTTTTTTCTTCTGTTATGAATCAATGAACTATAAATTCCTTTCTAAATTAAATATATTATTGTCATCGTTGATTGATATGATTTTAACTCTTCATAATAGTTTTTAATGTCTTGATAAATAAACAATGGTATGTTTCATTTCCATTTAAAATTCAAATTGCATTCGTTGTGTGATGAAATATATATTTGCCTATTAAATGATAGTGATCCAAAATTTGTCTTAAATATTTCGTTCTTACATATATGGCATCCATTTGTTGAGTTAACATGTTTTTCATCTTCCTTCGTTAATATTATAGCTTTTGCATTTTTTGGTTTAATTCTTCATATATTAATTTTACAATCTTACCCAATAAATCGTACAGTACTTGAATACAGTCTGTTCTATTTAAAACTGTTGCTTTGTTCTCTTGCTGATTGATTTAATACACAAAGACAACTCAGATGGAATGCCTTTGACTGTTTTTGATTGTACTGGACACTTTGTGTTAGGTTGTCAAATTCCCATATATGGTACACGTTGCCTCTGTCACGATGATACCTTCAAAATCACCATATACAATGCAAGAAAAAAACTTTGAATTGGTGTTGATAGATATTTGTTGTTTCTTTTTTAATTATACAGTTTTCTTCTGCATTATATCTATTGAGTTATCTGCGTTTCAGCACAGTCTTTTGTCTTCAAATATTTTTTTCTTGTGTATAGAAGCAAGCAAAGCACATTTTTTACAGATATATTTCGGTCCGTCATGTATATTTATTAGTGATGATACTAAACTTAAAATACCACCCCACCCCAATCCCATTATTTTAATGAAATAGTACTTTCCATCTTATAGTCATTTGCACCAGTATGTTGAAACACAATCAACACATCAACATGTTTCTGTCTTTGTAATTCAGTACCCTAACAGTTTTTACGTAACATGGTCAGCTATTTCATATATATATATATATATATATATATATATATATATATATATATATATATATATATATATATATATATATACATATATATATATATAAAGCTGATTTTCAAATTTGCCTCTACTTTAACTAGATATCGTTTAAAGCAATCACTATATTTATCAAATTGTATTTTGCTGGCCTCTGTGAATCATTTTGGGGAGTATGCAAAATTGATTCCACAGAATTATTTTTCAAACTGATACAAACCTTTTCGTTCTTAATCCATTCAGTCAAATCCATGTATGAGCTTTTTCTGAGCGGATGATACTTATGTGTGTTGAGCGTTAAATATTCAATCCTGACAAGTATTGTGTACATATGCGTTATCACTTTATGTGCAGAAATTGTGAACATGTGTCAATGGTCCAATCAATCCGGAAATACCTGACTGATAAGCTCTTTTATCGAGAAAAAACATTGTATATATTTCAGGATACACAGTGTACTCTAACAGGTGACAACATTTTGACTGCTTTTTTCCCATGGTGCAAGCGGTTGTTATATTAATTATTGTGAGCGAGGTATATCTGTGTCTCATGATTGAGTGTGTGTTTGTGTGCACTGGCGAGAGAGAGAGAGAGAGAGAGAGAGAGAGAGAGAGAGAGAGAGAGAGAGAGAGAGAGAGAGAGAGAGAATTTTTCAGTATTCTAAACTCTCTGAAATTATTTCAGTGCCGGTTAAAACTTGATGGTAGAAAGGATCGGCACGGATATGAATCACAATATTATCATTTTTGATTCCGCAAAATTCGATGGTAAATCGCTCAAGCACCCCAGGTGTACTCGATTCAGCTTGAACCATGAGCTTGATGACCCATCCATCCAATGACTCCGTAAGTATATGTCCTTGTTACATGGTGTTCACGTTTTGCACGATGACTGTTAATGAGAGAAATTAATATGTTAAGCCGACAATAAAACAGGTGTGTACGGTATTATTCTTAAATAATGCTTATAAACTTAAAACAGATGCAGACAAAAGTGTATTGTTAGTGAAATGGTGCATACAACCTTTAAGGGCCGAGGCCCCTCTACAAAAGGGTGCGGGTTATCCTTTTCTTCAGTCTGGAAAAAGGTTTTGTCGAGACAAGTGGCTTCTATTCGAGATCTAAATGGCTGTTAGGCATTGAAAATACCTTACACAGTAACTAACGGGCGAGACATTGTTAACTGTCGCTGTTATATGGATGTGTGTGTGTGTGTGTGTGTGTGTGTGTGTGTGTGTTAATTGGCCAACTATTTATTACTACATTAGCAAATAGGTGTTTTGCTATTCACAACTTATTTGAAACGGTTATTTCCACCCTACTCGACCAGTCAGAGTCCATTAGTAACACATACTACCTGCCCCTTTTAGACCCAGACCTGCCTGCCCCTTTTAGACCCATACTACCTGCCCCTTTTAGACCCATACCCTCAGCTACCTACACGGCTATATACGGCGTTTATTAATTATTGATCATTTCGGCAAGTAGAACAAGCATGCAATAATGCAATGTACATCTCCCATTCTCATCTACAACCATGTCAGATACATATTCCAAATAATTCTGAATAGTGGACGAATATAAGATGCTATTTATCACATAAGTAAACAAAAATATTTTATTTTATAAAACCGCTATTTTGTATAGTGAAGTGACTCTGAAGTGAATTCGGATGTCACGGACTTTATGCCTTTCTCAAAATAACCATATGATGTGATTTGTAACCCTATGATGCATTATTGTATTATTTGATATTGACACGGGATAATTACATTATATGATATTGACAAGGAATTATTACCTTATTATTGTTTTTTCTTCATAAAACGTAAATAGCACAGCACGAATGTGCTAAACCGTTACTCAAAATTTCTTTCATTTAAGGACAACACATTAGATGCATTTGGGTCACACATTTAGAGAGCAATAATTATCAGAAGGATAGAATATAACATTATATATTTTACAGATAGAGAGGGAGCTGACACGGAGACAAAGAATATCTCGTCAGTGATCAGGAAGAAGACCACTGTAGGTGCCAGCATAGACAATCCTTGACGTTTGCGTGCTGACGGCAGTGTTTGGTTCCATTATTATCTGGCATCTAATTAGAGACTGGGAAAAGTTTAAACAAAGCTAGTCTTTTTCTTGCAATAGTAGTTTTTTTTTATACCTGCTGTCAAAAATATCCATTATTCTATAGACAGAAGAAGTCAATTCCCCATACCTTAATTCATGAACAAAAGCAATAATATGTTTTTAAAAAAAGAATTTTGTCAAAGCAGCATTGACCTGTAATGAACATAAAATGTGCACTGAAGTATATATATATAGACATATATATGAAATACATATATATATAATACTAATAAGCATGATAATCTTCTTACTTTCATTGAGTTTTTTTTAGCGATTTCAGCATCCTCATGTAAATTTGTGGTAGTAAAGACGAGACGGTCAATCACCCGATCACAAAATGCAAGAAACTGGTTTAGACTGACGGCACAACCGACGAGCCTAATTTATACACCAGAGCACAAAACTGAGTTCATCAAAGCAAAAGTCATGCTTTATTTTGACATGTATGTATCTATGTATGTATGTATGTATGTATGTATGTATGTATGTATGTATGTATGTATGTATGCATGCATGCATGCATGCATGCATGCATGCATGCATGCATGTATGTATGTATGTATGTATGTATGTATGTATGTATGTATGTATGTATGTATGTATGTATGTATGTATTGGATTTAACGGGACGTCATCACAATACTGGCTATATAATGCCAATTAAAAGTTGAGTTTTAAAAATGTAAAGATACAAAATGCAGTAATTTGTCTAAACATGCGGCACCAGTGTCCATCTCTTGGCTGCATTGGCCGTATGTAAATCCCGAGGCTCATCGTCAGATCATATATATCTTTTAATTTGGTACATATGTTGAAGAAGCCAGGAACAGCCGTCAAGGGTCTGACGAGAGCAAGAAACATTTGCTGACACTTTCGGCGGATTTACGGATAAATTTTCGATGTAAAACTGAGGATCATTTTAGCCATGGAAACAATATTGTCTTATTTTAATTTCAAGGCCAGTGTAAAGAGTCTCCTCTAAACTAAATATTGCTTGCCTTATCGAGGAGTTCTCAAAGTACCCTCCATGCATCTCTACACATTTTCTCTGTCTGCTTATCTAATTATTAAATGCCACTTTGTATTCACTTTTTGGGACGTTGTTCATACACTGGAAAACTGTACTTCCAACCGCATGGCCGTTTTGCAAATGGGCTGCACCTCAGCGAATCTTTGATAACGGCATTCAGCAAAAAAAAAAAAAAAAAAAAAAAGTTGGAGCTAAATCTCGACTGCATGGAGGATGTGGTAAAGTTTGGATGCTGTACTCCTTTAGGAAATCTGTGACAACGGTGGAGTTATTCGCCGGTGCTTTGCCATGGAGTCAATGGATATCTCGGATACCAGTACACGGACGGGTGGTTCGCTAGTGTTCCACAACCTTTGGCAACAAGCTGGAGTCATGAAAATGTCCATTGAGACTAGCACAGTAAGGCACAGGTACCCGGACGACCGGGCCTTATCCATCGAAACATAATGAATATTAAACTCTCTTAACAATGCAACTACGTCCAGCGATTTGTGGTCTCTGTTCGTTTTCCGATGCAAACTGTATTATTTTCTCTTGAGTCGAGTTCATAAAAGTAAATCCATGTTTCATCACCTTTGACAATCTCGTTGAAATGTCTCTGGTCACTATTTGACTAGTAGCTGTTTAGCTACTTCAACCCGAGTCTGGTTTTGAGCAGCCATCAAAAAATGCTGGACCCATCTTGCAGGAACCTTTCAGAGCTGAGCTTTAAATAATTCTTCAGTATAATAAAAAAGCTTACGAATTAATGTCCGTGATAACAGAAATATGTTTCACTGTGTGTCAAACATCTTCATCAATTGCCCCCTTCACAGCAGCCACTTCTCGCTCACCAATCACAGACAAAGGTCTTCGATGGATTCGCGACCATCCTTATAACGATAAAACCACCTCAAAATTGTAGGATATGACAGAGAAGTACATACGTAAATTTTATCCAAGTCGACCTTAATATCAGTCCGAAAGTATGCTAACAGCGCCCGGATTGTACAGTATGCTCTTTGCTCAGTAGCAGAATTGTTCTCTTTCTCCGCCATTGTTAGGTCAGTGTAATTTACCTATGTTACGTCACACGCATATATCTGCAGGTGTCTGGCGTGATGCACTTGCAGCTGCAGATCATTTTAAAAAACTTATTTTGTCTATCGGTCGGCGTTAAATTTATTGACAGGTTAAAAGAAACAAAAAGGTTTTAAAAAATATTCGGAACTTTTAAAATAACCATTGTGCATACATGGAGATAATGGTAGTACTTGACTGCACAATTGAAAAAAAGCAAATTACTCTAGGTTTCTTTCTGAGTCATTTAAGGTGTATGTGGCCTTCTTGGTCATTAAATTTTCTTGGTCATTATACCATGTATTTTGGCCAGATGACTTCTCATGGGCACGACAGAAACTATATATTGTAATTATTTGAAACTGATGGGAGTGTCTAGATTACATAATTGTAATTACAAATAGGTATAAATAGTTGATCAACTGCTACTAAAACAAACTATTTATTTTGTTAAATTTTCTAAACTTTTCCAAAAAGTTGACCAAGTCCAAACTATTCCGATTTAGGTTTAAATTAACCCCCTAAACATGTAGGTGTAAAGTTGAGATTCATCATCCGTGATATCAGTGACCACTTTGGTTTCAATAATACAGTGATCTCATGTACATTTATAGGGGTTGTTTCACAATAGTTTTGAAATCTTTTCGACTTTGTCATTTTCTGGCGAAGTTTTAGAATCTAACAAAAAACTAAATTGCTTGTTTAAACGGCAGTTGATTAAATATTTGTAACTATAGGTAATTACAATACCGTAATCTTGGTATTCCTTTCAGTTAAATTTAATTACGATGCATAGTTTCTACTGTGCTCATTTAAAGTCATATAATCAAACTACATGGTGTAAAGACCAAGAAGGGCACATAAGCCTTAAAAAATAGGCATCTGTGAGTCTGCAACGTATGTCAGCGTATGATCATATTCACGTGGTGGATAGTGGGTCACATATCTTCCACATATGAAAGCCTTAGAAGGGACTATCTCTGCGGTATGCACTGATTCATTATTAACAACAAGAGGTATTAAAGTATATATCTTCAGTACCAAAAACTTTCATGACATGTGAAAGTATGTTTAATTATATCACGTTGGAGATTTTTATACCTTCCGTTGGCAACCTAACATCATATTCTGCAAAAAAATAAACGATCATTTTCGGGATCATTGTTATATGGCTCTCAGTTTGCACGTGCCGCGATGTTTTCCATGATGTCTAGCTCCTGACGAGGAATACATGCAGGAACAATAAATCTTCGAAAGATTTATTTGCCTTGTTTTGACAATATGGAATGAAGGGTGATTATAATAATAATAATAATAATAATAATAATAAACGACATCCTGCATATAATAATAATAATAATAATAATAATAATAATAATAATAATGATCATAACATCCTGCAGATTAAAGTCCACTGTTTAATTAGCTTGTTCAAAAGACCTGAACATACAGATTTAAACCAACTGTTTAACACATGACCATTTGCCAAACTTGAAAATCAGAAACAAATAAAGTGGCTAAAAGGAGTTTGCTATCTCTTGAAATTACTGAATTATATGAATCCCTTGAATATTGCACCTGTTTGTAAGGTCTTTGCTGGACAAATTACGTTGGAGGACATTGTATGAGGCTAATCAAAGGAGTAACGGATGAAGACGACAGAAAGTCGTTGGAACCTGACCCAGTTTTACACAACATCTAAACAAACGGAATGATTTTCTTTTACTTTCTCTGCACAAAACTTTCAAGAGAATTAAAAACGAAGATGAAAATATTCTTTTAAGAGGATCTTGCATTGATTTGAAATTTCTGAAATGTGTTTAACAATTTGATATGAGACGAGATCATTACAGTGAGTAGAGTGTTCCATTATTCAAAGAGTTTTACAAAATTAGGGTAAAGTGAATTAGAGTTTGAGATTCTTTTGATCTTATAACGTTAAGGTCTTCGTAATACTCAAGACACTGCTATGTCTTTTTACTACAAATGTTATGTCACAGTGTTTCGTAACATTTTCATAGCTTTAAAACCGGGGAATGTTATCCACCAAATCTTCCCCTTTCTTTTGCCGCCGTTACCGAGGAGTACAGATTGTAGAATGAAAGAGGATCAAACATCAGTGTTTATTTCAATTTAAATTTATCAAATGAATCGGACCTAATAACTGCAATTATTGGACGAGTTTCATAAATTTCATTTTCAATGAGAACACGTGCAAGGTTCTATTTATCATATGAAATACTGAATCAGATTTTATTTGACTAAAACGCAGAATAGCGTAATTAAATAACTTTGAAAAACACTTGGCTCAGTCATTGCGCCTTTAACTTAAACGACTCATGACGTCATTGGGGATATCGTGAGGTGAGCAGCTACACTTATGATGTATAAAAAAAGTAACGGAACATATGCTGATCAGTTACAGTTGTTACAATGTATGATGTCTGAAGCAGCGGGACTAACAGTGATCAGTTAAATTTGTCATAATGTATGATCTCTAAAGTTTTGGGACTAATAGTTATCAGCTACAATTATGATATCTAAGTTAATGGAAAATATAGTTATCATCTAAAATTTGTAACAATGTATGATCTCCAAGGTAACGGGATTTATAGTGATCAGTTAAGAGCCAAATATTGCAGTATGTTTATAATACACTATTTGAACTTAGGGAAACTTGAGAAGCTAATCCGTTCCCGGGTGGTAATGAAACTAACACGTTTGCTGATAAGGCCGCCTGTAATCGAACACACAGGTACAAACTCATCTGAACAAAGGAAGAATCACATTGCATCGGGTTGGACAATTATAACGCTTTTGTGGTCATGAAGCACGTTTTATACGAGGCAATTGTGCTTGAAAATTTATAAGGCTATTGTATGATTTTCTCTAATCTGAATTATTAATTGTTATCATGTCACTGGGTGGTTGTGCACAAAGAAACAATTATAAACGCATCCAGCGTAAAGAATTAATTGCTGGAAAAAAAGTATTTTATCGGTGTAATTCAAGCACATGCTGCCAAAATGTTTTTTTTTAATAAATAGACGTCTGAAAAAAGTTTCCGACCAAATCGATCATACTTATTATGTATTTACGATCATGAAATTCAATCATATAAACATAACATGTCAACGGGCATTGCTCACTGAAACAAACTGTGTCGTTTTTAGTCTGTTTTGACCTTTGCATGATGAGCGAATCTAACGTCACACATGATCTAACGATCTAAATAGTTATTCTGAAAATCCCGATCTTCATTCCATCGGCAGCAACCGAAATGATTAGAGTATGTTGGAGCGTACTCTTCCTGGCTGTTGTGTCGACTGAAAATCTGTCAGTGCCGACAGCGCTTTGCCAACTACTCAGAAATTGCAGTAATAATCTCTCTCTCTCTCTCTCTCTCTCTCTCTCTCTCTCTCTCTCTCTCTCTCTCTCTCTCTCTGCGTGTTTTTTTCGCCAGTCAGTTCACTCCAGTTTAAATAATTACACAAATATCGACTTTTATCGTGCAGAAAACCATTTAGATTTCGAAAGGAAACTCATTTAAATTTTACTGTGGTCGAAAAACGGTCTCGGTCCTTAGCAAAACATTATCTACCATACTTTTCTATTTATGTTTCTATCTAATAGTTGATTTACATGCTATGGGAGACGTAACATCCCCATACTCATGTCTGAGACCAAGAACAAGAAATTTTTTTTAGTATACTATTTACCATTTTGTTTTGTTGCAAAATAGAACTTTAATCGGCCTAGAGGTGCAGATAGACGTTGTGTGTATGATATTTATTATTACACTACCTCACTGATGTTCAACAATTGTATTAAAAAACAAACAAGTTTAGGGCATGAGGGACATAATACAGAATATAACGACCATAATAACATCAGAAAAATTACTCAGTGAGTTCTCATCACATTTCTAATTCTGCGTTTTGCTTCATTGACGATGAAACATACTTCGAAAGTGGAATGGAAAATAAATTTGCTGAGACTAGAACAAAACTACAATTTGGAAAAACGTATTGGTGCGGTAATGTTTGCGAATTATTTAATTTCACTGGGCGTGGACTTGATGCCACAAAACAACATGAATCTTCAGTTACGTTGGGTCTCATTACTGTAATAAAAACACACTGTGATAGCTTCAATATAGTTAGACATTATCAACTTGATTGACATAAACCTACGTGTATTAAGCTACAATAATATCGCAACAACTGATCACATGGAATTTTGATGTATACTACATTGTATAAGAAATTAACACACTGAAAAACATGTCAACGCGAGGCCGTGGAAAAGATAATTTGGGACTGTCCTCGCGATATCAGGTGTTATATTTTGAGAGATTTAAGAAAATATGTCAGGAGTAGGAGAGATGGTGGTAGTGAGAAAAAGGATGAATGAAATAGAGGAAAGAATTGAATTACTATCAAAAAGAGTGGATATATGGGAAAGCGAAAAGGTAAAACAGTTAAAAGATGAAATCGAACAGAATAAGAGAGGGTCAGAGGAAAAGCTGCTGCTTATGGAGAAATACGGGAGAAAATATAATCCTCTTAGTTATGATGTTAAGGAGCTCCTTAATGAGAATACATATGATATGGTTAGAAACTTTATGGCAGATGATCTAGGCCTGGAATAGGACATTGTAAACAACATCTACCTCTACAATGCCCACAGAATTCCATATATGAATCAAAACATAACTGCTCCGAGAGCAATTATAGCCAAGTTTGCAAAGTTTGCTGACAGGGATTTAGTTTTATCCAAAACATATAAACCTAGGAGCACCAAGAAGAGAGTTTTTCCCGACCATCCACCCAGCATGAAGAAAGAACGGTGAAGCCTGTCTTCGAACAGCCTGTAAGATTCGAAAGAATAAGGGTTTAGAAACTAGAATTAGGGACATTGGGGTCACCATGGTCCTTGAGACTAGAGAGAGACAAATAAAGGGGAGACCATGACAAAAAAGAGAAGAAAGAACCTGTCTTGATTAAATTGAATTGACTGTATTTTTGCATATCTTTGTCTCACTGTTAAATAAACTTGACCAACATCCTTTACTCTCTACAATTCAAACCATCATAACTATGTATAAGTAATATATATGTACATGTTTGTATATGAATCCACACATATGTGTTGGTATATATATATATATATATATATATATATATATATATATATATATATATATATATATATATATATATATATATATATGTGTGTGTGTGAGTGTGTATATACAAGATAATATACATGCAGAGATGTTCTCAATGAGGACAAAATATGTTTTGTTTCCTTTCTATGTATCCCTCTATATTTAACATACTAGTAATATTTTAATAATGGTAAAATATAGTCACATTACAGCGTAACCAGCTCAGATGACTATTTGAATAAGGTTACCATCCATACATGTATATTTGTGAGGGTTGTAAACGGCCTTGATTATTTCTTTAGCTGATGTAGATTCATGGAATTCATACCATGTGTTGTGGTTTAACTAAGTGTTACTATACATGCATATATACTCTCATTTTGATAACTGGTACTTAACAAGTACACTATAATGATTTTGTGTTGTACTGACACGGATGATATGTAAAAAGATTGTGCGGGTACAATGTATATTTATCTTTTTCAGATGAAACTTTAAAGGTTCCAATAGAAAATATTACAGGTAAGTTACTGATTCCCAAATGCATCTTCTGCTTGCATGTTTCAGTTGCTAAACGTTTGTCCTCTTATTTGCTTCAAATTTTGCCTTGCATATTCATTTTCTGCTTTGTAGAATTTCAGTTGCTTTTGACGTATTCAGTTGCTTTTAAAGTATTCATGTTGCTTTGCTGTAGCTTGTCATGTTTATAATTTACTTAATTTTTCCACTTATTACATTTGATATTATTATATTCTTCACCTTTTTATGTTAGGGTTAAATTTGAATAGCTCTTTCATAAATAAGATCATGATGAAATGAGATGTATATTTAGTATACCTTTAGTTTGATTATATTACTATGATGTTTATGACATCGCTATATTGTTCTTCACATTTGTACAGCTGAGAATATTTTAGTTCTTTCACATGTTTAATTCCAATTTAGGTAATTAAATAAAAATGTTTAGCTGAAGTTTCACCATCTCGTTACAGTAACATATAATTTATTGCTACTGTTACTTCTATTAGGGAGGAGAAAAATGTCTGTATCAAACATTGGTAGCATACCTTAACTAAGAAATTTAAGAAATTGTAAGTGTGGCATGAAGAGAACATATGATCATAACCTAAAAAGCTAGTATAGAATACAATAACATTTGTTACCCCATTCCGCCATTTTCTTCCTTTGTCTTCTCTATAGACATATATTTGATTATAGATGTTATTCATTCACTTTATATTTGGCAATACTGAATTAGATAAGTTATTGGTTTCTACAGAAATTATATTTATTTTTCTGTTCTCACTTTCCCATTTCTTTTACACTTTCAGTTTAAAAATAGAAAATATCGGAGTCCATGTTTAAATAAGCGAAATCATCTTTTTGTTGCTTTTTTTCGTTTTTGTACACCTTCACTTAACTAAAGGATAATATGTGCCTCTCTTTTTAAAAATGTTATTGACAATAGCCTATATCTGGACAAAAGATGTTTGTTTTTTTCCTGTGCTTTCTGTTTTTGTTTTTTCCTTATATTTCTTTTACATTTTATTCCTGTGTTAGAGGGAGAGAGATGAAGATATTTCTTTTGTGTATTTATGAAGTTGATGCATTTCTGGTACATATGAAAAAGATGGTTTTGTTGGAGATTTTGTTTTAAAATTCATGAGTTATTGATAGTATTGTGTATGGAGGTAGAAGCTTGTGGAAAATTTAATAACACCCTTCTTGAAGATACTAAATACGTAAAATCAAATTAGAAATTGCAATCAAAGGATAACATTACAATATGCGTAATTAGATTATGATTTATGATGGAAATATTGAAAATGTTACAGACACAGATATAAAACTAACTATATCAGACCCGTCATTTCGATATACTGTTTTGATGGAAATCGTGGTAAAACCATTTCATATGCTTCATATAAAAGGAAATGTAAAATAAAACAGGAACAAGAACTCATTCCTGAAATACAGTCTTTATAGAATAGTACATCTGTTGAAAATACTATTTTAGAGTTATTAGAATAAAAACAGAAACAAATGGAAAAGTAAGACAAGGTAAACTTAAAGGAAGTATCATGTGGGCAAAGCCAAAATAGATGAAGGAGGGGAGAAACCAACGATATTATTTTGCCACCTAGAGAGTAGAAATTATGTGACAAAAACAATTACAAAAATAATTAAGGACGAAAATGAAATTATAGCAAATCAATTAGATATTTTTAGTGAAGTTCAAGATTTTTTTGGAGAAACAATATATGAGATAGAGGACAGAGATTTAAATGATCTTCTTCAAAATTATAACATTTCTAAGTTAGACCAAGATCAGTCTTCAACATTATAGGGGAAAATTACCCAGAAAGAGGCTTTAGATTTTCTAAAAATATAAAAAATATGAAAAATCCTTTGATCAGATGGTTACAAAGAAGAATTTTAGAAGTCTTCTGGATTGATATTGGGGAATTTGTGGTCAGAGCAATTAACAAAGCATATTACGCTGGATCTTTCTCAAGAGTTTTTCAACAAGGAATTATAACTTGTATATCTAAGGAAGGTAAACCAAAACAGTATTTACAAAACTGGCACCCAATATCATTACTTAAGGTCGTCTACAAATTAGCATCAGGATCTATTGCCAAAAGAATAAAGTCAGTATTGAATGGTGTAATATCTGATGACCAAACTGGTTTTATTAAAGGAAGATATATTGGTGAAAATACAAGGATTATTTATGATATAATGCATATCACTGAAGAATTATATCTGCATGGTATCTTATTATTAATAGATTTTAAAAAAGGTTTTGGCTCCATTTCATGGAACTTTATTCATAATGTTCTAACATTTTATAATTTTGGACCGATTAAAAGACAGTGGGTAAAAACTTGTTTTTGTAATATTGCTTCAAGTGTGTATCAGAATGGCTATACATCTGAAATGTTCAATGCTTTAGAGGCTGTAAACAGGGTGACCCACAATCTTCATATCTTTTTTTTAAATATATGCAGAAATTGTGTCAATATAATTATAAAAAAGCAATAAGAATATAAAAGGTATTAAAATGAAGGAAACAGAATATTTGCTTTCACAGTTTGCAGATGATACTACTTTGATTCTTCGTGGATCGTTAGAATCTTTTAAATCTTACATTGATGTATTAGATTTATTTACAAGGATATCAGACCTGAAGCTCAATATTACCAAATCAAAAGCAGTCTGGATAGAAAGTAAGAAGTATAGTGCAGAAATCTTTTAATGATAGGTTAAAACTGTGATTTGTTACTGAATTTACTATATTGGGTATAAAGTTCTGATAAAAATATCACGTCAAACAAATATCACCACTCAAAAACCACCAGTGAAAATGAGTATGAATAATCTAAACTGAAGGAAACGGAATATTTATCGCCAACATCTCATTTTCCTTCATAAAACACATATAAAAATTACACATAAACATAATTTAATAAGAGAGTTGCTAAGCCATATATTACCCATTCATAATACAAGCTCATTAACGCGTTAAAAATATTTAATAGAAAATTATTAAAGTGTACATATTTTTGACAATAAAATAATGGAATTCACATTTGCAAATGATAATACTGTGGTTTCCAGCAAACTAAATGATGCACAAATTCTAAAAACCAAGAAAATCTCTTTATTCAGAAGTGGTGAAGCCGAGCCTACAGGATTTATGTCAAACTGACACATTTTTCTTGTTGTAGAGAGAAATTGCGTCATATCATTAACAACTCTGCTTAATTTACTTGAAATATTCATAATTAGTTCAGAATTAACGGAAAATATACTCTCAATCCAAATTATATAGATGCCTGATTGCATTTGTCAGGTGCAAGTAATAACAAATGCAAAAATATCACAGATGGCTTATCACTTCACACTGCAAATATGGTGCCACCTGTATCAATGTCAAAGGAGATGCTTTTTGCATATATCCCTCAGGGTACACAGGCAAACTGTCTTGTATTGCATGTCAGTCTCACTCCAACTGAATCAAAAGTTCTTGAAAATGTTTGCCCCTGGAGATGTAGGAGATCTGGCATTATTGGTTTACATAATGGATTAATTTCAACATACAGATATAAGCAGTCCTTTCATATCTGCGGTGGCTCAGATGATAGAGCGTCGAACCCGTAATCCAAGGGTCGCAGGTTCGATGACAGCCCGGGTCGCCAGCCTCAGTGTGTCCTTACGAAAGGCACTTAGCTATCATTTTCTCATCATGATATAAGAAATAGTGTGTTAAAAGTGCCGTTAAAACCAAATAACGAACTATTTCCCTAAGGAATTTTTAATTATCATTGCTTCCTTGCAAGGCATGTGTTCATAAAGATTTATATAATAAGTATTCTATTGTTTTTCATTATTTGCTGAAAGTTTAAAAACTATTCTCAAACGTTTTTCATAAGTTCCGTTTATTCCTTACAGATGCCATGTGTAATCAACTAATGACTAATTAAGGAGGTACATATCTTTATGTTGCAACTGGGGGATGTGGTTCTTGTTTCTGAGGATTTTACAGGGTGACTATAAGATTACTTGACAAAAAATAATCCACAACGTTCACAAAAAAATCCTCAAAAGAAATAATGTTAAATTTTGCTGAGCATGAAGTTAATTTTTATTTTATATCCATGAGTGCTTAGCGAGCTGTTATCTTCCGCCTGTAATAATATATATAACTTTTTAACATTAGATGTAATTACCATTATTTACATTTATATCATCATTAGTTTAAGGTTAAATATGGTAAATTGTGTCAAGTTTTATAATTTTTGTATTCATTGACAGAGAGCACAAATAAGATGTTAAGTTCAATGAAATTCCACATGTGCTAAGGAAATAAATAAAAAATCCCAATTTCACTGCAAATTCGCAAACTCTGAAAAATTCGCAGTTAGCAGAATAAAATCAACAGGTGTTGTCACCCTGGCTATAGGATGTCACTGGTGATGTCATTTAGTGCATATGAGAATCTATTTACTGGAAACATGGATATTTGTGATTGTAGAATCACTATCAAAATTATTGAATTCTCAAATATAAGTTTTTCTTCATAAAATTCTAAAACTGTACTCAAAGAATTTTGCACAAAATGGGTGATTTAAATGTTATTCTTTGTAGATCTAGTTCACAAATAGTATCAAGTTAAAGTTGTTCTTACAACTTCTAATAAATTTTGCTGCTGCTAATTTTGAAATCTAATCCATAAAATCAATAAATCAAGAAAAAGTAAATGTATGGTGTTTTTAAGAACAATATGATATGATGGATAAACTGGATTAAATGTACATAACACATCTGATCTTAAAAATTCGAAATTTAATAAGGACCTACACTAATGTAAAACAGCTTTTAAAAGACAAGGAAAGCAAAATTATTTTATGTGTACATAATATTATTCGCACACATCAGACATGTGACGATGATATGGATGCAAGCATCACGGACTGTGCCACTAACCCCTGTCAGAATGGGGGCTCCTGTCAGAATGAGCGCCACTGTCAGGATGAAGTCAATCAATACACCTGTACCTGTGCAGCTGGTTATACATGTAGAATTTCAGATGAGGTTAATTTATACTGAGACTTTAATAGATCACGTACAAAAACACACATCATAATAACACTTCAACATAATTCGATAACTGATTTGCTAAGCCCTATAATACCCAAGCATAATATGAAACTCATTAACGTTCTTAAAATATTTAATTGAGAAGTATTAAAATATAAATATTTGTGACAATTAAATAATTGAAATTGACATTTAAAAAAAAATTAAATTAAAATTCACAGCACCTTACCTTTGTCCTACAACAAATATTTAATTCAAATAACAATAACATAGATAGGAACGATACTGTATACTGCAAATGAAAACTCATGGGGAATTTGGCCTAAATAAAAAAATCTAACCTTCCCAATGTAGTCTTATTCAAACTGCAGTCAGGCATCTGTTTATCACCGGTACTCAATTATTGCAACACTATTTAACTAAGTAAATACTACATGAATTATTATTATTATTATTATTATTATTATTATTATTATTATTATTATATCTCTTGTTCAGTATCCCGCAACAACATTCCCTTGACATATTTCCTTTACTACTTTCTCCAAGCATAACTTTACCGGGATATAATATCTTTAGTGCATATTGTTGTGTCTGTTCTAAGACGATGTTGATTTTGTTGCGCCTGGTTTGCGTCCTTTGCTTGTAGCCTGGAAGTAGGTCAAAACAAGTTTGTTCTCTGTACTATAAACACTTAATTACGCAGATCACCCCATCTTTGATTTTTAAAAAATAAATTATGCTAATCTGACAACGACACACAATATACATATAGTTTACTCACTTTAAGACCGGTTTTCAATTATTTCCTTTTTCCTTTGTCCATTGTTTAACTCTTCTTTGTAGATTCCCCCTTTTAACTATGTACTAGTCCAGGTTTTCTCTTGGCTTTTGTGTTATGTGTTTGTTTTGTGGATGTAAATGTTTTATTCTCCTGATGAAGAGCTTGATTAACTCGAAATAAGGTGAAACTGATTTGCAATTGCGCCGATATCAATTTCCCTTAAGATAGGGATGAATACCGGTGTCAATATCAGTTGGATGTATACATTTGTCTTTTCATGCGCAGTAAGTGTGTGTGTGTGTGTGTGTGTGTGTGTGTGTGTGTGTGTGTGCGTATATATGTATATATATATATATATATATATATATATATATCAACATCACTGAGTAATGTTGGAAACATAATATACAGTAAAAACCGATTATAACGCCACTTGTTTGCGTATCGCCAATCTATTGTCTAGAATGGATGTCTCTGCTATATGATTCTCGGGTTATAATGCCACCTTCGACTACCTTCATCGACCAGTCCAAAATTTGGACACAAATTTGCAATTTTCTACACTAATTGTCTTTGTCATTACGCCAGCTTCCACCATTGTCCTGACAAGACATCTGATAAGTGAAAATCTTGAAATTACCGCATATCTACTGCGAACTTGAAATTCTGCCATAAGAGAACACATGTCCAACGCATTTTTTCAATTTTATTTCAATATTACAAATGACCTGGATTTTTTTCAAAATATTTCTGGTACGGTTTATTATATAAGTTAAACGTAACTATGCTACGTTGTTTGTTGTGTTTCAGAATAGAAGGCATATTCTGAGGAAAAACTCAAGAACTTTTGAGTATCTTAAGCTTCGTATTCTTATAAACGTATACGTATTTCTGTCGATATATAGATAGATATGGAGAAAAGTAGTTACTTTCAAAGAGAGAGAGAGAGAGACTTTAGGCACCAGTAAGATTTTACGGGTTTGACACTGTTAGCCTTGGACCTAAAATTGCACGAAGAACTGATCTTTTCTTTCTGTCCAGTGATATTCAATAAGTGAAAAAGTGATTTTTATTTTTGATTTTTAAAACTGTTTCAATATAGTACATTTTTCAGGAAAAAAATAGCAGGAGTCGAATTATTTTTTAATATATCAAACAATTTCTTGGCAAATTTCTAGAATGAACCGTAGCTGTACATCTCCATAGAGAACTTGACTGATTGCTTACCATATCAGAGACAGGTTCACCTTTCCTTCAGGCATAGGGACTTTAGCTTTCAAATAATAATTAACAAAAATAGTTTTATGCGTTAAATACTAGATCTTTGCTCTTATTAAAAAGGTATATGACCTGATTATTTTGTTCTATATTCTTGACATAGACTGTCAATATGCTTATGAAAAGCGTCAACTGTTTTTTATTTCATGTGCCATGTCTTGTATATGGTTAAGATCACATCACTTTTCATTTTAATATCATTTTTGATTTTCTTTCGAGATATATGCATCCTTACAAGAATAAAAACATCACGTATTACAAAACGATTAGGAAAAGTTAGAACCCAAAAAGTATTGTTTACTCCATATAAATCGATACCGTATATAGCTACATTGCTAATACACAAACCAGTAAAGTATACTTGCAATAGCAAATTCAATAAGTCTGTTTTGTGCACAATGCACACAAATTCCCTTCATTAAAAGTATGTATTTTCAAATTGTCCAGGTCCTGTTAAAGTATTTCAATATATATATATATATATATATATATATATATATATATATATATATATATATATATATATATATATATATATATTCAAACTATAAGTTTGTCATATTTTAATCCTGATGTTTCTATGCAAATGTTCGTTATATGTTTATTTACACCAACACAGTTCCATTCTGGTCAACTGTCTGGAGACACATTAAGGTTGTTAAAGTTAGCAGAGAGTACACAGTCCAACAGTATAAGGACCATTGAATCAGCAGGTTAGAACACAAACCTCATGGGTCAAGTAACTATTTAGTTGTTACAATAATGACCTCCCCAATATGGAGTGTATTACAATAAGTCGTTGTGGCATTATACAGATATAATTTGTCAGCTTAATGCAACCTGATCATTTAATTAAGATTGGTACCAAGGAACGATGGACATTAGATGCCTTGTGTTAAGCTTGATTTAACACCCTGCGCAAACTGTTTGTTCAAGTCACTGGCAAGTTTCAAAAGCAACCTTGGCTTGACACAAGAAGCAACCAGTAATAACATTATTAGACATACCTTTATAATCCAAGTACTTTAGCGAAGAGCAGGATATTGTGGTTATCACTGAGCGTTAGTCTGTCCATCTGACTGTCTGTCTGCCTGTCTGTCTCTCTGTCCGGACAAAGCGTATCATCACTTCTCGTTCTAAAGTGCTTGTTAGTATTTTATGTAAGCTTTGTAGTCTAAATAAGTCGTTAATGTATATGTGCAATAAGTTTATTTTAAATGGTTATTTTGAAAAGTGGTAGAGGGAAGCTTTTCGTCACTTTTAAACATATGGAACGAGTTAACTGATTTTTGGTTGTGTTTGTGCAGATACTCAATAAGGGGTGACCTTTTTACCTTTTACCCTAGATTTCCTTTTCAGTAGATTTGTGAACAAGAAGCTCAAGTGGGCATGAGATTGTTCACCTGCTGACATCTACCTAAATGATAAATGCAAAGGCAGTTGGAAAAGAAGAAATATGGCTTTGAATGATGCTTGATGACGTTTAATTGATTTATCTTTTTTTTACTAACAGTGGCCATAATTTATTAAAGATGAAAGGCCTTCGTGCCAGGGCGCTTTTTCAGAAATATTTTTTCTGTTCAGCTTTTTTCAGAAATATTTTTTCTGTTCAGCAGTTCTAAGAAGAAGTCCTTTAAAGGCATGTTCAGTAAATCTGTTTAATTTTAAAAACAATTCAAAGGTTTTTATGCCAGGATATTTTCTTTCAGATTGGGTCAAATTTCTTTTCAGCGGTTTTTGAGAAGTGGATTAAATCTTTATCTATATTTAGTAATAGCTGTTTTTTGTGTTTGTTTTACAAGCGGATTGGTATCACTTGTAACAACTTAATACGCTTTAATGTCAGGATGGTTTCTATGAGGTATATCGAATTATGTTTAGCTGCTTTTGTAATGAAACTATTTTCATTTTTTTCTATTTTTAGTAAAGGTGGCAACATTTGTAAAAATCTGAAAGGTCTTTATGGCAAAATTGTTCCGCTAAATTTGGTCTAATTCTAATCAGCAGTTTTTGATAAAAAGTCATGTGGTGGTTTTCTGTTTTTGGTAACAGCAGCCATATATGTTGGCGGAGAGCATCATTCCTGCTACTAGACTACCTTGATGATTTTACTTATGGTTTTCAGGCTTCATAAGTAGTTGATGTGGATGAACAGTACAAGGCAATTATCATGCCTGAAGTGCGGGATGATATGCATCTTTCTGACCTCATGTATATCGATATCTTGTTAAAACTTGTAGTGGTCATTTTGGCACTGTTTTGCAGTAATTATTCCACTCCAACCAAATTTGTTGTGAAGTTTGATCTTGATGGCTTTTGTTGAGTTTAATTGTCTGCTTTCGGCGTCATGGTTTAACTGATTTATAGCCCCTGATTATCAGCGTCATGGTTTAACTGATTTATAGCCTCTGATTTTCAGCGTCATGGTTTAACTGATTTATAGCCCCTGATTATCAGCGCCATGGTTTAACTGATTTAAAGCCCCTGATTATCAGATTCACATACTTTCGTTTCCGCATAGCTGGCTTCCTTAATTATTACTGCATTTCAACCAAATTTTGTGTAGCGCATGATATTGATAAGACCTTGGCTGATTTTGATTTTTTATATTCTGCTTCTTCATTTAGCTGAGTTATGCCCCAGATTGTCAGACCCACCCACTTTTTGTTTAACGCAATAACTCCCCTAATTAGTATTTCATTTCAACCAAATAAAATTTCCAGCTTAATATTGATAAGACATGGCTGAGTTTGACTGTCAGCGTCCTCCATCATCTTTAAGCAGAAGTTATAGTCCTTGACTCTCACACCCACCTTTTTTTATTTCCACGCAATAACTCTCTTAATTGGTTTTGCGTTTTAAACCAAATTTGGTTTGCAATTTGTTATTCATGATGAGAACTTGGCACATCGATTGTCAGCATTCTGCATCAGCGTTTAGCAGAGTTATAGCCCAGTTGTCAGACCCACACAATTTTTGTTCATGCACAGTAAGTCGCTTAATTATTATTGCATAAACCAAACGTTGTAGGCATCTTGATATTAATCCGACCTTGAATGAATTCGACTGTCAGTTTCTGTGTCAATATTCAGAGGAGTTATAACCCCTGATTTTCAGTCGGACCCACCTTTGTTTCCGCAAAGTAACACTCTTAATTACAATTGGATTTCAACCAAATTTTGTATCCAACTTAGTATTAGTACGGCTTCGGCTAAGTTTTCTATATCATCCTTCAGCGGAGTTACAGCTCCTGACTTTTAGGCCCATCCACTTTCATATCCACACAATGAGGTCTTTGTTAATCATTGCTTTTCAACCAGATTTGGTAAGACAGCTTGTCATTGATGGTAACATGGCTGGGTTGATTATCAGCATCTTAAGTCATTATTTAACGCAGTTATAGCCTCTGACTGTCGAATCCATTGACTTTAATTTCTGCACAGTAAATATCTGAATTAGTATTGCATTTCAACCAATTTGGTATACGACTTAATATTTATAAAGTAATCTGCTGACCTTCTTGTAAACATTCCACGTCATTATTTAAGATAGTTAAGGACTATGATCTTCAGGCCCACCCACTTTTTATTTCTGGATGATAAACATCTTATTATTTCTTCAAACACATTTATTAGGCAGCTTAATATTGATGGCTGAGTTTGTTTGTGTTACGACTCTATGGTCTAAGAAAAAATGTAACAGAAAGAAAGTGAAACCAACAATTCAAGTAAAAAATCAACAAGCAATTTATTACTAGATAATTAAAATGAAAAATCAAAAAGTCACTTACAGTAATGTGTTTTGAAATCCTAATAATCCAATAAGAATGATTGTTCTAATCACAAGTCCTAAATATAGAATGTTTAGAATTCACGGCTGTGTCCTTGAATGTTATTATGTGCCAATGGTCTCCAAAGTCCTGATGTACTAGAAATCTTGATGTGCTGATGTCAAAATGAAGTATTCCAAAATCTCTGAATAAGTTCAGTTAAATTCCAAAATCATTAATTACAAATCCAAAATCCAAAAGTTTATGAGCACTGTTATAATCCAATGAATATTTAAAATAATTCCTCTCTTAGAATTTGGAATGAATTTTCACAACTGTAATTGCTCTTTACAAGACTGATGGTAATGTCGAACTGAATAAATGTCCACCAAACATGGCATATATAAAGATTGGTCACATGACAGAATGTTCTAGATTGGTCACATGACAGAATGTTCTAGAATGTGTGTCATCTTAATTGAATTTGTTACTTGTAAACAAAAATCAACCTTGACCTTCAAATTGAGAAAACATATTGATCAAAACAGCCTAATTCAAGGACACTAGTTAAACATGTTTTTCCTGATAAACATTAAGATTTAAGCAAATATTAAAGTGAAGAAACATTTATAATTTCCTAAAATATTTATAACATTATATAAACATCATACATAATACCTCTCCTCATAAAGAAAAAGAAAGATTTATATAATAAAGCTTTCTTTTGAATATACATCTAATACTATAATAACCAAAATTACATAAGAACATGTTTTATGATACTGGACTTAATTACATCAAGCAATATTACTTTTCTAGGCACGTGAGAGTGCATCTGCAATCACATTGTCTTTTCCCCTGATGTGTCTAATGTCAGTGTTATATTCTTGCAATATCAAACTCCATCTCAACAATCTCCGATTTTTATCTTTCATTTTGTTGATGAAAGTAAGGGGATTGTGATCACTGTACACAATAAATGGAGAAAGAGCTGAGGTAACATACACTTCAAAATGCTGTAAAGCCAATATCAAAGCCAAACATTCCTTCTCAATTGTGGAATAATTTTTCTGGTGCTTGTTTAGTTTTTTAGAAAAATAACACACAGGGTGATCCACACCACTTTTGTCTTCCTGAATCAATACTCCACCAACCCCTACATCACTTGCATCAACAGATAATTTAAATGATTGGCTAAAATTTGGTGCAGAAAGAACTGGTGCATTCTTAAGCATGGCCTTTAACTTGTCAAAAGATTCCTGACACTTGTCAGACCAATGAAATTTGGCTTTCTTACTCAATAAACTTGTCAAAGGTTCAGCAATTTTGGAAAAATTGGAACAAAATTTCCGATAATATCCAGCCATACCTAGAAATCGCATCAGTTGCTTTTTACAAATTGGAACTTGAAATTCAGAGATAGCTTTGACCTTAGCTTCTATAGGTTTAACTTGACCTTGTCCCACAATATGTCTAAAAATGTGACACAAGCATGGCAAAACTCACTTTTGCTCAAATTAATTGTCAGATTCGCATCACTGAGTCGATCGAAGAATTTTCGAATGGTTTCCAAATGATCTTCCCAGGTGTTGTTGTAGATAATGACGTCATCGATATAAGCGTCACAATTATCAAGACCAAATGTTATCATGTTCATCAGACGTTGAAACGTTGCAGGCGAATGTTTCATTCCAAACGGCATGACTTTATATTGATAAAGTCCATCTGGAGTTGCAAATGCTGAAATTTCTTTTGCCCTTTCCGTCAGTGGAATTTGCCAGAATCCTTTTAAAAGGTCAAACTTGGTGACATATTCCGCATTTCCAATTTTATCAATGCAATCGTCCATTCTTGGGATTGGAAATGAATCAGTTTTGGTGACACTGTTGACTTTTCTATAGTCAGTACACATACGGAATGTATTATCTGGCTTGGGAACAAGAATACATGGTGAACTCCAGTTACTTTTACTTGGTTCTATGAAATCATTCTGCAGTAGATACTGAATTTCTTTCTTCAGATAGTTCTGTTTGAGAGGATTCATCCTATAAGGATGCTGTTTCACAGGCGCAGAATCTACAATGTCAACGTCATGATAAATTTTACTTGTTCGTGTTGGAACATCAGGAAACAAGTGCTCATAGTCATGTAATAGCTGTTTTAGTTCATTTCCTTCCTGTTGTTGTAGATGTGAAAGTTTCTGGTCTAGGTTGTTCAATATTTCTGAATTCCGAAGATTGGTTATACCAGAGTCACTATAGTCTGATTGTACTCCATCGTTGATATTTTCACTGTGTGGGACAGGTACAACTAAATTAACAGAATAATTAGCTGAGCTATCTCTGTCAAAATATTCCTTTAACATATTTATGTGACAAAGTTGTTTCTGTTTCCGTCTCCCAGGAGTGTTAATGATATAATTTAAGTCATTTACTTTCTTTTCAACGGTATAAGGACCAAAAAATTTAGCCTGAAGAGGATTCTGAGGTATGGGAAAGAGAGCCAGAACTTTGTCACCAGGTTTAAAACTCCTTTCCTGTGAATTTCTGTCATACCTTAATTTCATTTTTGACTGGGTATTGTGAAGATTAGTTCTTGCTACTTCACAGGCCTTTGACAACTTGTATTTGAAATCAGAAACATAATCAAGAAGATTAATCTTCGAATCTTCATTTGAAAGAAGTTTCTCTTTCAATAATTTCAATGGTCCACGGACAGTATGACCAAAAA
Organism: Margaritifera margaritifera; assembly: GCA_029931535.1. Taxonomy (NCBI): domain Eukaryota; kingdom Metazoa; phylum Mollusca; class Bivalvia; order Unionida; family Margaritiferidae; genus Margaritifera; species Margaritifera margaritifera. Next base: position 333,572 of record JAQPZY010001256.1, on the reverse strand, counting down.
CTAGTTCAAAGGGACTAAAACCCAACGACTCTTGAACTGATTCCCTAACAGCAAACAACAACAAATGAACACCCTCATCCCAATCCTTTTCTGAATAAAAGCAATATGATCGAATCATATTCTTCAAAGTTTGATGAAATCTTTCCAAAGCACCTTGACTTTCAGGGTGATAGGCAGAAGATTTAAACTGTTTGATGCCTAATTCATGCATAACTTGTTGGAAAATTCCAGACATAAAATTTGACCCTTGATCCGACTGGACAGATTTGGGAAGGCCAACAAGTGTAAAAAACTTCACCAAAGCTTTCACAATAGTTTTAGTTTTTATATTTCTCAGAGGAATTGCTTCTGGAAATCTTGTAGATGTACACATGATGGTCAACAAGTATTGGTTGCCTGACTTGGTTTTAGGTAAAGGACCAACACAGTCTACTATTATTCTACTAAATGGTTCATCAAATGCAGGAATAGGTTGCAGATGAGCCTTAGGTATCTTCTGATTGGGTTTTCCTACCATTTGACAAGTGTGACAAGATCTGCAGTATTTAGAAACATCACTTTTGAGTTTCGGCCAATAAAAATGATTCAAGATCTTGGGATAAGTCTTACGGACTCCTAAATGACCAGCTAAAGGAGTTTCATGGGCTAAATTAAGAATTTCCTGTCTATATGACTTAGGAACAACAATTTGATAGCTCACTGACCACTCGTCACCAGCGGGTACATCAGGTGGTCTCCATTTCCTCATAAGGACCCCATTTTTCACAAAGTAACACACTGGAACTTGTGTGGCTTCAGTTTCACTAATAGCCCTCTGAAACAAACAAGATATCTCGGGATCTTGCTCCTGTTCAACGACAAGGGATTGTCGTTTGTCACCCTGAGTAGGACAAAGAGAATGAGTTGCCAAAAGAGGATCACTGTGATCAATACCATTTGATTGATCAATACATGAGGAAAAAGTGACCTCATCAAAAGACTGACCAATACATGTGTCAGCTAAAGGAATAATATCCTGATCAACATCACTCTCAAGAGCTCTTTTTTCCATAGCTCTAGTAACTGCACAAGCAGGGTACAAATCAGGGATTTCAGTTTCGACAGGATCAACTTTCTGATCCAAACAAGGCTTGTCAGTTACAAGTGGATTAACCACAACCTTATCTCCAGCTAGGTCATTGCCTAGTAATAAATGAACACCCTCTATGGGTAAAGAAGTCACTGCCCCAACAGTCACAGGTCCAGAAATATAAGTCTGATGCCAAATTTACACAATGGAGAGGAACATTTACAAAGCCGCACTCTACTCCCTGAACAAGAACACTTTCACTTGAAGAAGACTCCTCAGACAAAGGCAAAGTACGTGATAATAAAAGACTCTGAGAAGCTCCAGTGTCCCTTAATATTTTAATTGGGATAGGTTTGGCAGAATCACCAATAAGTGATATAGAACCTTCTGACATGAATGGTTCATAAGCCTCCAAAATAGAATCAGACTGGGGTTTGTTTGACCCAACAAATGTATTGCTTTCAATACAAGACCGTGACCTTGACCTCGTAGAAATAAGAGCATTTGGAAAAGCTCTGTCTTTTCTCTGTTGCTTATTTTTCAACTTGAAGCAATCAGAAATAACGTGCCCTTTCTTTTTACAATAAGTGCACGTAGTAAGAGATAAGGATTTCTGATCAGTCTTATCAGATGTTTGATTCCTAACAGTTGTGCTGTTGTGAAATTTGGAAGTACTCGAATGAGATTGAAATGGTTTTTTACCAGAAAACTGCTGAGAGGACGACTTATTGCCAAATGAAATTTTGTGAGTCAAGGAATAATCATCAGCCATACGAGCAGCATTTTCCAAAGTTTCCACATTCTGCTCGTCAAGATAGGTTTTAACATCACTATGGATGCACCTCTTGAACTCTTCAATTAATACGAGCTGTCGGAGGTTATCATAAGCTTGATCAACTTTCTTGGCTGAGCACCACCTATCAAATAGTTGTTCTTTATCCCTTGCAAATTCGACATGAGTTTGTCCAGTTTCTTTTCTACAATTCCTAAACCTTTGTCGATATGCCTCTGGTACCAACGCATAAGCTTTCAAGATGTACTCTTTAACCACATCATAATCAGTGCTTTGTTGTACTGACAGTGAAGTGTAGACTTCACGAGCTTTGCCAATAAGTACACTTTGTAATAACAAAGTCCAATGCTCTCTGGGCCATTTCAAGTTGTCAGCTATTTTCTCGAAATGAAGAAAGTATTTATCTACTTCTTTTTCCTGAAAAGGGGGTACTAAACTAATATATCTAGTAACATCAAAACCTGGACTTGTGTTTAAAGGAGTGGAGTGTGCTCTGTTTGCCAGTTCTAATTCTCTTAACTTAAATTGCATTTCCCTTTCTTCTCTTTGCATCTGCATCTGTCTCTCCTCTTTCTCTCTCTCCCTCTCCATCTGCCTCTCTTCTTTCTGCATTTGTATCTGCCTCTCTTCTTTCTCTCTCTCCATCTGTATCTGCCTCTCTTCTTTTTCTCTCTCCATCTGTATCTGCCTCTCTTCTTTTTTTCTCTCTCTCTGAATCTGAAGCTTTGTCAACTCTAAATCCATCTGGTTCTTTAACTCTAATTCCCTTAATTTCCTGTCAGAACCAGATACAGGCTTTCTCTTCGAACTTAAAGCACTATTTTCAAAAATTCCCTTTCCTACTAAATATTGAATTAAAATAATCTTTATTTCCTGTTTTGTCAATGATACTTTTGCCTCAGATAGACTGTATTTTCTGGCAAGCTCGAGCAACTCATCCTTTCTCATGCACTCTAACCCCTCCTGGGTAGGTTTTGAAATGAAATTCTGAACATTAGATGCCATTGTAAATGCTTGTTGGTTTCACACAAAAAAGTTCTCTATTTAAAATCTTTGCCAAAGACAAAAAAAAAAATTCCGAGACAAAATCAATATGAATTTCAAAGATAAATTTAATATCTCTAATATGCTTGAAAGAAATTCAGATCCCGGAAGACGAGCCCCCAATTTCTGTTACGACTCTATGGTCTAAGAAAAAATGTAACAGAAAGAAAGTGAAACCAACAAATCAAGTAAAAAATCAACAAGCAATTTATTACTAGATAATTAAAATGAAAAATCAAAAAGTCACTTACAGTAATGTGTTTTGAAATCCTAATAATCCAATAAGAATGATTGTTCTAATCACAAGTCCTAAATATAGAATGTTTAGAATTCACGGCTGTGTCCTTGAATGTTATTATGTGCCAATGGTCTCCAAAGTCCTGATGTACTAGAAATCTTTGATGTGCTGATGTCAAAATGAAGTATTCCAAAATCTCTGAATAAGTTCAGTTAAATTCCAAAATCATTAATTACAAATCCAAAATCCAAAAGTTTATGAGCACTGTTATAATCCAATGAATATTTAAAATAATTCCTCTCTTAGAATTTGGAATGAATTTTCACAACTGTAATTGCTCTTTACAAGACTGATGGTAATGTCGAACTGAATAAATGTCCACCAAACATGGCATATATAAAGATTGGTCACATGACAGAATGTTCTAGATTGGTCACATGACAGAATGTTCTAGAATGTGTGTCATCTTAATTGAATTTTTTACTTGTAAACAAAAATCAACCTTGACCTTCAAATTGAGAAAACATATTGATCAAAACAACCTAATTCAAAGACACTAGTTAAACATGTTTTTCCTGATAAACATTAAGATTTAAGCAAATATTAAAGTGAAGAAACATTTATAATTTCCTAAAATATTTATAACATTATATAAACATCATACATAACAGTTTGTCAGTGTTGCTCGTTTATTATGTCACAATCGTTAACTTTCCCCTTTCTCATCAAAACTAAATATGCACCCCATTTCCAATGAAAAGCGGGATATATCAATTCATGGCATTTGTTTATATTCTTACAAAGAGTCTGTCATACATTATCAAATTCAAAACATTTGCATCCTTCTCTCTTCAATGCATTAAAGGTAGAATCAAAAATTGCAATTAATATGTTAGAACATTTTCATAGTGGCATTTTGTTCTTTTGCTGTTGCATTCTTCGGTTAAAGCAAATGTATATGTTAGACACTATTATTTGCGTATCCATCTACTTTCGTCAGTTCATGGTCAATTAAGATGACCTACTAGCCCTAAAAAGAGTCTGGTCACCGTGAATAGCGAAGTTTGTTTTTAATTTTATTTTTGGATTCAGGAATACATTATTTTGTAAAGTTTATACACTCTAATTTCTACTTTCTATGTAGATGTATATTCAGGAATCGTGCATGCTGCACGCAAACCAAGCTTTTCTTCCCATGTTTAGTGAAAATATAGTTGTTGTTAATTATTTAATATTTTTCAGTTACATGTAATTTTTGTGGATTTTGTGATTGCTTAAAAAGCATGAATTTAAAGACCCAACAAACAACGTTCCTGCTGTGGAAACAACATGACTTTTTTCCCAATCCACGAAGTTCAATACAGACGAAAATGTCAAATTTCACAAGACCACGAAAATTTATACCCAAGAAAAAAAAAATGAATTCACAAAATTTATTTAGTTTGGTTTGTTTCAAAATTGATCAGTCCAAATTTGACTTTATTAGTTTTACCCTTATCGTGTTTTTATAGTTAATTGCTAGCGTTTTGCTTATATCTGATCTTATTTTAAAGCGATACTGATTCCAGGTTTAAAGCTGAATTAAATAATATATCTATGTATATCAAAAGGGTATGATATATTTTCTATTCTAGCATAATTGTTTATAATATAATAATTGACATAAAATTATGACTTTTTAAAAAAGTAAAATTGTTTTATGTCTAACAATTTCATTTTATGACATCGTATCATATGAAATTAGCAGTAATATGTGTACTGTAAATGTATTTCAAACATTGAACTTTTTGATTCAATAGATATTTCAAACACACTGAAGTCATAATTTGACTCATCACTTTCTTCACGAGGGTCTGTAGGAGACAAGAGCCATTAGCGCCAGGTTTAAACCGAACTTTTGGAGTCAGAACACTTATATGAATGTTAAGATTCCACATATGTGTCTGATTGGTCGAATCTTCTCCATCCATATATCTTTAGTCAGTCTTAGATTAGACTGTAGGATTTTAATTAGGAAAATCCTCATGCAATAATTATCTGTGTTTGACTCGAATATCAGTAGTCATTTGTTTAAGCATATATTTGCTTACATTTAACTCCATATCTTCGGTACTATATGTAATGAGTCTCATATCAAATTTTATATGTTGATGCATCTGAAGACAACATTTTTTGTTTTCTTCTAATTTTACCTGTACATGGAGACTAGTACAAAACATTCAACCATTAATTCATTTTTAAATTAATTTTTCATATGAAAAATCGAATTACCCTCCTACACAAAATGAAGAAAGAGGATAATGCCGTTTGCATATTTGTAGAATGGTGGTATGATCTTGTGATTGTATAGGCTTACAAATGTATCGGTCTTAGCATGCATCTTTAATATGCCACGAGTCCCATATAAATTAAATTTAACATGTGATGTTAATTGATAATACTTTTATATACTTTACAATATTGGTCTTTTGACTCAAATCTGCAAGTAAATATTGAAAAATATTTTCTCGCTATTCTTATTTGAAATTAAAGGATCGTTTGTGTGACTTTATAAAATATAAAGTACTCATTTTACCATTCAGGTCAATTAGAAACAAGGGTTGTTGATGTTGTTGTTATAGCGGTGGTGGTGGATTCTTTAAGTTACGACGGCCATGGAGCTTACACCGCAGTTTAAAGAAATGTTGCATTCTTGATATGTCCACACATATTTCATACACTATGTACACTCAGTTCTTGTTTCTACCTAATCATTTCAATTTGTGACATAGTCAAGTGTGGAATTAGTGATAGTCAATGGTACTATATTTTTTAAAAGAAAATCATCATGCATACATATATATTGTGAAAGAAGTACTCCTCAAGCCATCCTATCTGAAAAAAGCTCTTTATAAAATTTGCGAAAACAAAACGTCACTACATTTCAAGCAAGAAAAGCTTATTGATTTCAACTCCCTGCAATTTGGAGTATCGTGCACACAAGCAGATTCGGTCGGACATGAAAATATAACTCACGTCCTTCCTTCGAAAAGTGCCAGGATAAATATATCAGCCATTCACTTAAGCCTCTTTTAATACAGTCAACCAATTAATCGTTATTTCATTATTCATTATAATTTCAGTTCTAAATTTCAGGCTACCATCCAATTATATAAGTTTTGAGCACCATTTACATACATAGTTTTATAATTAAGATTTTATTGTCGATCAGTTCTAAGTTTGGGTGCATAGGAATACAGTCATTTCTAATTAACCAATACAATTAATCGTATGATGAATTACTGAACCATAACTTTTGATAACTATTTATCTCTCAGCTCTTTATAAAGTATACATGACATCAACATGTGGCACATGATACATTTGACAGTGATATTACAATATTTACACAACAATGTTCATTATATTGTATACCAAATGCCTCCCTCTATTGCCCATAAGCTTAAACAACAACACAATTTAGCTAATGCAATACACCAGTAATATCACAGGCTATACTGTAATAAAGTTCGATATGTATTATCAATTTAAAATGTTTATAATGGAAACAAGTAGAAGAATTGGTAATATCACATGTGTGGATCCAAGATTTTGTTTCTGCGGTGGTTCAGATTGAAAAAGGGTGGTTCACTCTGCTTAAAATAGCAAACTTTCTCTATCACAGACTAATGTACTATTTTTAACTTATTCGAAACCCACTCTAAATGCACCACCGTGCCACTATGTCATTTTCATGTCATACAATTTCACCCACAAAGTAAATTTCGATATAAATAGTTCTACATTACCAGTTTCGTCTTGTGATACCTATACAAATTCAAATCCAGAATTGAAAAAAAGTTTCGAACGCATAGTCAAAGTCACTCGTCTGTTTTCAAGTTGAATTTTAACATAGTGTAGTTTATCTACACGTTTGTTAGGTGCAATACATTGATTTCAAACTTTAAAAATTTCTCCTAACACCTTTAATAAAGATTGTCACAATTTATCATGTTTAATTGTTTTAAAGGCTTCAGAAAAGTCAACGAATAGGAAATAAAATAGACCCTTCCACCTTTTTGCTTTGAGACATTCATGTACTTTTGAACTAAAGCCAAAAGAATGACTGTCTCCATGCTGTCTTTATAGTGAAATTATATATGAGAAAACCTGACCTAATTTGCGTAATGACTGTCTTCATGCTATCTTTATAGAGATTCGGTACGAGATAACTTGACCTAATTTTGCGTAATTACTGTCTCCATGCTGTCTTTATAGTGTGATTCCGTATTTGAAAACTTGACCTAATTTGCGTAATGAGTGTCTCCGTGCTGTCTTTAAAGTAAGATTACATATGAGAAAACGTGACCGATTTTGTGTATTGACTGTCTCCATGCTGTCTTTATAGTAAGATTACATATGAGAAAACCTGGACCGATTTCGTGTAATGACTGTCTCCATGCTGTCTTTATAGTAAGATTACATATGAGAAAACCTGACGGATTTCGTGTAATGACTGTATCCATGCTGTCTTTATAGTGAGATTATGTATTAGAAAGCTGACCGATTTCGTGTAATGATTCACACTCATCAATGGAAAGGTCTGGTTAAGATGATTTTTACAGACACGTGGTTAACTAGTCTTTGGCACTGAACATAATTTATCCTCAGATAGCTTACTACATGATCTACATAAAGATTCTGGCAAAATAATTCATATAAAGTAGATAATTATTATTGTATATATCAACTTCACATTGATTTTAACATGATCTGCTGATGTGCTGTTTTCAGTCATTTTTGTCATTCACTAATGTGGATAATGCATATTTTATACATCAACTCCAATTGCTTAAACTCCACATTGATTGTTGGCATGTTCTGCTGATGTGCAGTTCTCAGTCATTTTTGTCATTCACTAATGTAGTGAATATCTTATATATCAACTCTACATGCATCCGTAAAGCTTTAGGCATTAACATGCTCTGCTGATCGGATGTTTTTAATCATTTTGTTCAGTCATATTTTTCAATTATAGCCTGTAATTATTTATAACATTTTATTGTGAGGCTAGAGAAAATAAAATGTGATATTTGAATAAATTCGATGCGAAATGGAAACAAATTGTCCTTTGAGGATGCTTTCACGATTTGTTAATCACATGACCATGACTTGTTTTCTCAAACATAGATCTTGTTATGAAAATGATTACAAGGCATGGTCTTTTTGATTGAATTATCACAAGGAAAAAAAATCCTAGAATAATATAATAATATCTTCTGCGAGTAATTGATCTCAAGTGGTGAGAGATTTAAACTTTTTTCTCACACTGAAATATAACAGGTGGTATTACTGTTCTGATTCTGGCTTAATGCTTGTTTATTATATTGCTATCTTGTCCAGCAATTACTTACATTAATCACTTGTGCAGCATGGAGCAAATAACTTTATACATTATATTTATAAAATGCCTCTGTCTTTATTAGGATCATTTATTTAACCTTTCTTATGGATGATACAAACTATATTTTTCCCCAGTCTGAGGATAAACGCTCCGTCTGAAAACAAAAATCATTATAAAATCAAGACAGTAATGATTTAGTTTATTTGCATTAATATTGAGGTTATTTTTACTTATTTTTCAAAATAGCAATAAATATTGTTGTTGATGTGCACAAGTTGACCTGTTTTAGGGTCAAAAGTTGAAATGTTTCAACTTAAAAGTTGACTTGCTTTAAGGTCACAAGTTGGCTTGTTTTAAATATCTAATGGTGGGCATTTCTGTAATGAAGCAGAAGTATGGCTTTAGAGGCAGGAAATGCTAGCGTGGGAGTTGTGACTTTGGTACCTGAATATTGCCTGGGTTTGCAAAGAAGCAAATAGCAAGCGAGGGCTCAGGGTGGAGGAAGAGAATGGATGGTGTTGGCTATAGAAGTGCAATAATACTCTCGTGTAATGTAAACGTAAAATTATCCAAAACGTACATTGCTGTATTAAATATGTGCCAATTATTCAGAGCTGGATTAAACTGCTCAAACAAATGACATTGGGTGAACATAATGCTTGCTTGATAAACCTAATTTGGGAAATATTTCAGCACCGTTTTTACCATCTATTCCAAAGGGCATTAGAGTTATGTTACGGACGTGGTGAAGGTGATATATCAGTGATCTTGAACTTGATAACACGGTCTTGACTGTGGTACATGACATACCATCACATTGGAAGTATTAACGTTTATCAATGCACCTGGATGATCTTTTAAGTTACAAAGCAGAAACATAAAACTTCAATTGCTGACTTGTAACCTTGACCATTAAGACACGATCCAAAATAAAGTACACAACGCACTTCTAGTAATGATATATAAGTATACCAAGTATCATCCATTCATATCAAACATCTCTAAGGTTATATAGCGGAAAGGATTGCTGATTTAAAAATTAAAATCGTGACAATTGACCTCGACCTTAAAGATGTGGCCCGATATAAGGAATATAACACAACATCAGTCATGATATAAAATTATACAAAGTTTCATCCATTTACTTGTAATGGGCCTAAAGTTAAAAGTGGAAAGAAAAGGTGAATTAAACCCAAATATATTTACCTGTGACCCTGAACTTGAAGACAGGACCACCCCAACCACCTCAATCTCGAATGGACAAACTTTCTAATAATGATATATGAGTATAGCATGTTTCATCTATTTATCTCAAACAGCTCAAAAGTTATAGGAAATGTGATAGATGATATTTAATATTGGCCCCTGACCTTGACCATGAAGATATGACCCCCAATGTGGTACATGACGCACCATCTGGTGATTATATATTAAACTAAGTTGTAATGCATGTTTTGCACATGTTTGTCGGTGATAACATTTATATTTATAATCTGATAGAAACATGCCGGTAACAAAGTTTGTTACGAACTACCGCCAACTTATCAGAAGGTCCAATCTTTTAAATCCCCGCTTTTATGACCATGGAAACTTTCCTTGTATGTCACGAAATTTTAATGCATATTTCATGGTACTATTTCATGGCTTGATCAAGAGTAATACCGTGAAAATATAATGATAAACATGAACGTTAAATCGTCCAATTTGACTTTGAACTGGCCATGAAAATTCATGGAAAACTGATCATGAAATTTCACGATTCGTTTATGATCAGAATGGGCGATTTAGCGTTCATGTTTTTCATGGTATGTAATGGTGATACACATGTTCAAACAATGAAACAACTTGTCATATGTCCTAAAATATAATTTTAAAAAATATGATGAGAAGGTTAGTGAAAACCATCAAATACCATGAAATAACATGATCAAAGCAAACGCAGAATAATGTAACTAAATTAAATGTAGTTGTGTAATGAAGAGTACATCAAACAATTCCAGGAATCAGAGTATTCGCACAAAATAGTTCAGTGTGACCTATTTGAAGTGTCATTTAAGACTCAGTTACATTAAGTTTAGATTTTAAGCCTAGTTTCTGAGAAACGTAAGTAGAGTTATTTAAGTTATCAAATTGTGTATTGATTAGAACAGTTTGATTTAACCTAATTTGCTACATATGTAATCCAGATACAAATGCATGTATATCATCGTTGACATTTATATTGTGAGGTGTAATAACTGGATAGAGGCTACTAGCATAAACGTCATCCATGCATAACGATCTATCTATTATTAAGTGATAAAAGATTTCCATTGTTATTAACAAATTGATCGATAAAGCATTATGTAAAACATTTCAGCATTTCTGTTGCTGACACAAAATTGCAAGGGACTTAAATAATACCATTTTCTGTATTAGCCTCTGATATCTGTTGGTGGCATTCACAAAATAAACAGAGAATTACAACAAGTGCCTAACTACTTTGTCTTCATTCATCCATACACCATAAGAAAACAAAACTAGTAATACTGAAAATAATAAAATTTATGACTTCATCACCGTGAAAAGCAGTAAAACTGTTTCTTCCCTGAGAGAATAATTTCAATATCAGGTATGGCTGTAAACATTAGTCACCTTTAATTACTTGTTTGATTATTACTAAATTACTTAGACAATTTTTAAACTACTTTAAATCCAATGTTTCCAGTATTGTAAGTATTCAGTAATTTAAATATTGAGAAAATACAATTTGAGAAATTTTAATACTTCGTGATTAAGGTAGCTAGTAATTAATTGAAATCATCCTTGTCACCCATACATTTTGTCTGTAATTTGATTAACACGGTTTCATTAGCGACGGGAGAGTAACGTCCCTTTTGAATAGGTCAGAGTTCATTGTTGGAAACAGTACATCACTCTCAATGGGATGTTCATTCAAATATGTACAATAAACAGAATCTTTTAACACACACACACAAGCACACACACACACACACACACACACACACACACACACACACACACATATATATATATATATATATATATATATATATATATATATATATATATATATATATATATATATATATATATATATATCCTTGTTTTAGAGCGAGTAGTAAATAATGCGTATTTCCTAAGCCATAAAACGTACTAAACATCCTGCAGGTGCAAAACCGACCCTGTCAGATGGGGTCATTTTAGATGAGTGTAAAAATGGATGTGGAATAACACCATCATTTTCACCTGGCTATCACTACATCGCAATCTATCAAAATTCAGTTATAATAATAATAAAACAATATGAAAGAAACATGAGAAATTACGGTGCAGCATGTCAGGAAAACTGGCCAATCGCCTTCGAGTGTTCCCTCTTTTTGAGTCCTAATTGTATGATCCGATTGTTTCTGACACATTTGTCTCTGTAAACTGCCACAACAACCTTTTGGAATAAACTCCCTAAGGGGACAGTTACTCTGGTAACAACTTGACTCCTTAGCAACCCTTATGGTGTGAGATAGGGGTCATGTTCTAATATGTTGATTAAATGGCGCACTTGCTGCTGTGGCTCTTTGCACTCTGCTAATATTAACAGCTTTTAAGAAATAAAACTTTTAATATATCCAGAGAGCTGACCTCAGAATGGAAAGGATAGTTCCGGTATCCAACGATAAGTTCCTCCCACTTAGTAACTGTTCCGGCTCACAAGCTATTGTCAAGATGGCGGATTTAGTAGCATCAGCAATAGATTCATTGGAAAATATTCCCGACAATATTTCTGAAACGTTCCTACCTGATTGCAAGAATCTTTGAGATCGTGTGTTAAAGAAAGGCTTGAACTATTACAGACAAGGATATATTCATGAAATTAGGATTTTCTATGGGGAAAATCAGGTGAAAGTTGCAGCACGTTGCTGGTGGTCTATGAGAAAAAACAAACATCCACACAAACTTCAAGTATACATTTCGCTAGAAGAGGACAAAATAACAGAATCTTTCTGTTCTTGAAAAGTTGAGTATGTTTAGTAATTAAATCAGAATTTCTAGTATGACTTCAATAATGTTTTTTTTAAAAATATTTTTTTAATTAAAATAAATCTTTCGTTGTGTATTCGCTCCTATTAATTTCTATCGTACATGTATAATTTTGTCATGAAAGAATAAAAGCCCACGTACTTCTTCCAATCTACGATAAAAAAATTTTTATTTATTATCAATTAATAATTTAATTATGGTCAAGAAAAACATTAAAGTTACAGTAAATAAATGAACAATTTATACAAAGTTTCCCGAGTGACTGAAGGAAGTGTTTTACGTTCTATACGCCGCGTTAACATGTATTCTCAGTTGGACGAATTAAAGCATGCTATAATGATAGCATTGATAAACTAGTAAATTTAAATTATTTCATATCCATGTAAAACGATCAATTATCATAATCTCTTAAAAGGAAAGAAATAATAATGGCATGGCGAAATAAACAACTACAGGTACGTTGACAGGAGGTATGTTTACATCTGCTTTTACCTTTGTTCGCTAATTAGTATGACTCGATTTATCTTACTTCATTGATGTCATAACATTTTTTTCAGGTGTTTTAAAATCAACAATTTTTAAGAAATAAGTTTTATTTGAAGTCAGCATGACAAAAATCCAATAAATGGCAGGACTAAGCTCGCTGTTATTTATAGTCTCAGGCCTAATAAAGGCAAACTAAATATTTTATTATAGTTTCACCTCTTCACAAAGTTAAAAAAAATGTTAAACTCTATAATAAAAAGTTTATTTAAAAAAATTCAATTAAACATTTTGAACGAAATGATGTCAAAATCCAATTTTGCAGGTATAGATGTTGAATAAAATTAGGGTCATTCTAAAACTCAATGTATAGGGTTGAAATGGTTTCAAAACCCCTCAACCCACAGTATTTTATTAAATTTCTCAAAGAAAAACAATCTGTGCCAATCAACCGTGTAGTTGTTGCCAGACCATCACAGAATAGAAAAAAAAAACAAAAACGAATTTGTTTGTCAACTTGACACCAATTACAAGTAAATGCTCAAATTTTACAAGGTTAACAAAATCAACTCTAATGAAGTATGGTGCAGGATTCCGATATTCCAAATTTAATTTAAGACAACAAGACAAAACAATCCAAGGTAATAAAAAGACAAAAGATAAACAACATGTATACATACAACATTTTCTTTATTGCATGCAATATTTTGACTGAAAAAAGATATACAATTCAACCATAATCATACAATTAGCATAAAAATGTATTCAAAATTTTCACAATCACAGCAAATAATGTCATTATTTTAAAACAGCTTCGTGTATTCATAATTGAAATATGATTATAATTAATGTATCACTTCCAGCGCTGACATGTTTCCATGTTGGTTTTTGGTTTGGGAAAATTTTAAAAAATTCACCTTGGAAGCCGTTCAGGATAACGACAATCTGCATTGCATGTGCCCCAAGCACAACAGCGAACCATTTGTCTGATAACTTTTCAGTGATTTTTCTGTGTAATCTGTCAAAGTATTTCGCAATGTAATAAAAAAGTAATAAAGCGTTGTCTTTGTTTAGCAAATGTGGTGGATAGCAACGCGTAACTACGCAGTGAATTCGATGTCTATTTTTGATTGGTCGAAAATAATTAATGTGCCCGGTTTGACTGACAGATCGGAACTATCCATTGGATAAATGTAAATTTACAGAAGATTTGCCGACAAACTTAACAGCTGATAGTTGATAAACTTCGAGCTTGGGTATATAAATAAATAAATTGTTGAAAATAAAGTAAAAGAATCTGGACCATTTGAACATTACAAGAAGATATATTTTTAATTTATGTATTAGCACTGTAGCTATATATGTTACCAATTTAGTTGGATTGAAAAAGAAATATATTTTTTTGTTCGAGCCTTTCTCTTCGAAATTGAATGCATCAAGTATTTACTAAAGAAAGGAAACCTCTGGAAAAAATTGCAAAAGAGTAAAATGTTATTGCCATAGTATCTATAAGAATACATTTAGTTGTCGCGAGCTGCCCGGCAATGGGTTTTTCTACCGGACTTTTTAGATGATGATTTTGATGCAAAACTCCATAATCCCAAGGGAAAGATGAATAAGCCATTTACATGTATCATGATCTCATAAGGTAAACAATGAAAGTTAAGTTTAAATTGGGAACTGTATATGATAACATGTATGTTAGTAGCTGCTATTTAGTCTACAATTTAAGAAGAAATTCTGTTTAATACAGTAAGCAAATAATCACATCCTTTTACTAGTTTCTGAATTTTTCTTAGAATTATGTACTGTGTTGAAAAATTATATGATTTTAATTTTTGTATAAATAATTTTAACTCCGTAAATTGTTGCTTGTGCCCAAAATGCCCATATTTCTCTCTCTATCTCTCTCTTCGTGTCTGTTGAATGTTTTTGTTTAATGGAGGATTCAATTAGTCTTTGCAAAGCTTGGCAGGAAGGTTGGCATAATATAGATTGATCTATTGAAAATATGAACTCTAAGCTAAACAACTTACAAATAAAGCAGTGCTTAATAAAGTAATAAGGTAGGTCTATTTGATTAGTTTGATTTAAAAGCTACCAGAAGACTGCCTTACTACGCATGCCTTGCAGAAGCAATTCTTTGTCAGCATTTAAGGAAGACCATAAGCAGTTCCAGAAAATCAAAATAGAAATCGGCAGATGTTACACAAAAATCAAGGTACTTATTTTGTCTTGGCATTATATAGGCGGAGTCGCGGTGGCTCAGTGGTTAGCGTGCCAGACTCGCCACCAGAAAAATGCGGGTTCAAATCCAACCATAGGATCAGCCCAGATCGGCTACCTTGCTGTGTCTCTTGGCAAGGCATATTACTCCAAATGCCTCGGCACGATGTTACCTTCATGTGTTGCTAGTCTAAAGAGACAAAACCAAACCAAACGAATTGATCCTTCAGGATGCAATATTTTTCTTAACCAGAGATTTTTGTAATAAAATTAGATGCAAGATTTTGAAAGAAATAGTTTTCCAATTAAATTTCATGTAATCATGCAGAAGACTCTGCAATCTATCATTGGAGAAATACGGTAACTATCTAAAATACTTAAATCTTATGCTTCTGTACATCTGCAACTTTGACTAATAAAAAATGCGCAATAAGTAGGGAAATTTTTTTTCTTTGTGGTCAGCCGCATACATACATAATGTAACATACGAGTCACTTACCACTGACTGTCCTAGTGAAATTAATTTCTAATTAAGAAGAGGAAGAATATTCCAAAGTTCATTCCTTGTCTGGACAATGGAGGCATAGACAAAATTTGACTAAGAAATCTTGTAGTTTCTTATATCAAACCAAAGAGAAATATAGTATTGATGAGGTTGTGGCTGTAAACAACCTTTTTTAGGAAATGCCCAAATTAATTGTGAGTTATAGAGGCTTAGCAAAAATGTTTCCAAGGGGACTGTGTACTTTCTCATCTAGCATTGTTGAATCCAAATGTTATCAAGTTTCTGAACAGGCAGTGTTGGAGGTATAACCAAAATTTTCCTAGGGAAAGTTATTATTACAGACTTTAGAGGCTTAGCCACTTTTTGGCTCAGGTATCCTATAATTTCTCATATAGAACTTAAAAGGCTCGATGGACTCATGTTTCTGGTCACCGGTAACAAAATGTTGGTTGGGGATGATTCTTTCGTGTTCTAGATTATCGAGGCTTAGCCAAATTTTGGATATAGATTTGAACTATCAAATAATTTAGTTAGATTTTGATCTAACTTCTAAGAATGTTTAGCCAAATGTTAACTAAAGTTCTGCACTATCTAGGCTTAGCCAAATTTTTGGTAACATTCTGGACTATCAAGGCTTAGCCAAATTTTGACTAAAGTTCTGGACTATAAAGGCGTAGCCAAATTGTGGTTAGAGTTCTGAACAAGCAAGCTTTAGCTAACTTTAGACTATCAAGGCTTAGCCACGTTTCGGCTAAATGATTATGTAGATTCCAGTGTGCCACCGTAGAATTCTTATGGAAAGATGTTTCTTATTAAGCAGCGGATGCATATCATAACTTTAGCAAGATAATTTTATTCGTGTTCTGTACTATAGAGGCTTAACCAGAATCCAGCTTGGGAAGATTCGCTTTTTCTCAAGTTATATTTGGGGAAACAGAAGTAGTTTCTCGTTGGTATTTAGCCAAATTTGGCTTCTCTGTGGTGAGTAAGTAGAGATTTTAGCCTCGGTCAAAATTTGTCTAACAAGCATTCCTTTTTCTGCAAAGATAAATCAGATGTTGAATCCTAAGGGATTTTTAGGTCGAAGTTTGGCTAAGGGACAAGGACTATGTGTGATATAGGAATTGTAGAGATTTAGCAAAAGTTTGGCTTGGAAGACTAAAACCTTTATTGTAATATTTGGTTTAGGAACATTAGACGACTGCAGAGGTCTGATTTGATTAAATGGAAAAACTAAATGAAATCGGAAGTTGTTAATATCTATTCATAATAATAGTTATCACTGGAGAAGATCCATATATATATATAATTAATGAAGAAAAGAAATATGTATTTGGTGAATAAATTCGTATATTCGGATATGGTACAGTAAAAATTAAAGAAAATTACAATTTTAATAATAATAATAATGCTAATCTAAATGAATATATTTGCTGGCTTACTTTCTTGCAAGATAGCAACAGATTGACAGATGATAGTATTGTTGGATTTAATCAAAGCATACAAACTTATGCAATCAGTAGTTTAGGTACTCATGTTTAAAATGGATTATCTGTTACTCAGTCTATTGCAACTGTTGAATATAGATCTAAAATGTTATTTGAGAAATTATTTTTAGGAGAATAAGAGTATGACTCAAGATGCAAAAAATTTAAACAAGATTTCAGAAATATATTTCAAGATTAACAGTGAAACAGAGCTAAGCTTTTGGTGGTACAGTGATATGGTTATGAACATTGGTAGCATTGTTGGATACAACAAGAACTTTAAAAACCGCCTGATAGATTTAAACTGGGAGTTAACTCATATATAAATAGAAATGTTGTAAAACAATATGATTGCAAAAGCTGATAAACAGTCTGTAATATTCTTTAAAAAATAAACAATGAGATAAAAGAACAGAACCTGAGTAAGAACTATGTAAATGAAAAGGACAAAAATGGTGATAGTATTTTAATTACACCTGTACATGATTTTTAAAAAAATCATGGGACAAACAAACAAACATTTACATTGATACTAATGGCCGCAAGAGCCGGTTTAATTTTCTTGTTCAGAAATAGGTTATGATTTTCTAACCCTTCTTTTTTCCTGTCTCTCCATCTCAGATCAACATCCCCGCCAAAAAGAAAGAAAATTTTAAAAAAAAGAAGCAAAAAAAAAAAAGAAAGAAAACAAACAAGAAACAATCAGCAAGGAAAGAAATCAATGATTACATTACCGATAATTCCAGGTAATGCTTTGGCAACCTTCTTTGATAGCTCAAACATATAGTTAGTAATATCTTTTTTATGTGTTGTTTGACGTTGTACTAATTTTTTCACCAGCACTCGTTCCTCAGCCAGCTCTTGTTCCTCCACTACCTCCTGATAAATCTGTATCCATATTTGCTATAAACAGAGCAATAGTTGATATTGCCATACCCTGAGTGCAATAATACAGACAATTGTTGCACCTTTTTTTTAAAGAGTAGTTTAGTATTTCCCCCAAGATAAAGTTTGCTTCTTATCATTTCAATATTTGCTCTGTTTAAATTGTATGTGTTTCCAAATTTTCAATATTTCTAACTTGTTCTGTACTTATAAGTTTTGCATTACTCTAGTTTAATTTTTAAAATATACTATGGTTTTTTATCGTTGTTTATTTTGCAATTCTTCTTCAGAATTTGTTATCTCTTTGTCATCATATTTAAGATATATTTTTAAAGTTTCTTTTTTTGCAGCAGACACTTCAGCAGATTTTGTATATCCTCTAATCTCTCTTTCTTGTTGCAGTGAAAATAATTGTTGATCTGTTTGTTCTTGATCTTCGGGTAAATTTCGTTCTCTTTTAATTCATCAAACATTCATCAATTTACATTACCAGATTTCTTAATTCTTTTCGAAACTGTGGATTTGTGCAACTAAAATCTTGCGTCTCTATTTCTACAAATACTTGTATTGGTTGCCTTTCAACACTAGTAAGTTCTAACGTATATTTAGCTTGTGTTTGTTCGTATCTCTAACTCTATTCAATATGACCTGAAATTCATCTAATAATGAAGCAGTAGGAGCCATTTTAACTTCTATTTTTAGCGATAATTTAAACAAAAAATAGCTGCAAGTTTAGCTTTTCAAGCTCATTACATATTGTTTGGTTAACTTTAGATCCAGCTTTTATAGTGCTTTCAGAAAAAATGTCTCTTGATTTATCTCTCTGTGATATTCGTACTCTGTTTCCATTGGTGTCATTACACATATAATGTATTATCTTTCTGTTGATGCCACTAAAATACTTGTGTGTTCCTTAGGACTTTCTAGACTTGACTATTGTAATTCTCTCTTATATGGTTCGTCGCAATATCTGCAACAGAAACTTCAAAAAGTTAAAAACACAGCTGCTCGGATTGTCCTGAGAGTTCCAAGAACCAAGCACCTCACCCTGGCTCTGTATTCTCCATCGGCTACCCGTTCGCTCCAGAATCAAACACAAAACCTGTTCTCTATGCTACGTTTCGTTGACTGCTTCCAGTCTAAAATACATATCTGACCTCGCCGATGTGTACACCCCTTCTAGATACTTACGCTCCTCTTCTGACACTCACATTCTCATTATATCCAAAATCCAAACCATGTCCTACGGACAACGTTCTTTTGCGTACCAGGTCCCAGCTACCTGGAACGAATTGCCTCTTAAACTTAGACACAATGACACTGTGATCTCATTCAAGAGTACTCTAAAAACTCACCTATTTCGACTGCAAGAACAGACTTAAGACTTAACAATGTTTACTTACCATTAATTATCTTCAGCATGCTTTTGTTTGTAATTTCAAGGTGTTTGTTTTTATAGTCTTGTCTATATATATATATATATATATATATATATATATATATATATATATATATATATATATACCTATATATGTGTGTGTGTTCTTATGTGTTAACTAATATTGCAAAGCGCTTAGAGCTTTTCAGTATTAAGCGTCGTACCAAGTTCTCATTATTATTATTATTATTATTATCTTCAATTTGTAAATCATTTCTTATCAAAGGATGCTGATCTTCATCTATATTTAATTTATTTAAAATTTTATTTTTACAATAATCGATTTATTCTGTTTGAACATTTTGTGGAGGTACCTCAAATCCATTATTAGATAAATTATTGTCATCGAAGTCATAGCGAATTGTTGCACCATGAATTTGTTCGTCGTAATCGTCTATATCGTGATCACATTTTATAAATCAAGGATCAAAATCGTCCGCACTACATTCTGCCATTTTAGCACTATCTAAATGGTAAATAAACAACTTGAAACTAAATTAAGTTTCATTGAAAAGAAGAAAAAAAAACAAAAAAAAAAAAAAAAAACATGCTAGCCAAACTTCTCTAAAATTGAAGATTACAAAAAGAATTAAATATTAGTACAGCAAATGGAACACACAAAGAGATAACTGGTAAAAACTTAACGGACAAGGGATTGGAAAAATTGAATGAAAAACAAATGAAGAAAACATGAAATCTTAATCGATGCAAGATCTTCAACAATTTTAAAGTAATTGTCAGATGTTATTATCCTAACAACAATATTTTTGATTGGTAAATTTATACCGATTGATGACTTGAATAAATTACAAATAGAGTTAAAAGAAGATTACATGACCTAAAATCATATTAGATAATTCACTGGGCTTTTATCATTAAAGTTAGGATTACATTTATCGGCCCTAAGTGATAGTTTATAACATTTAAACATTCAGATTCAGTAAAAGCCAGCCAACCACGGTAAAAACTAGTGTTGGTAAATGTAACATTTTTAACGTTGTATCAGATTTCATGTTGCCACCCACTGCATAAAACATTCTAAATCTTATGTGAGTTAACTTGAAGTTTTTGAATTTGCGGTATCTTGGTTTCTTGGTATTTTTCGTGTATTCATTTACCTGCACTCTATTATCTGCTCTCCAATTTTTACGGTACTCCTTCATACATGATTTGCAATAAACACAATTATCAAAAAACTCAGTTATGACTTTTTCTGTTTCACCTTTCGAAAATGTCTTAGTTTCGATTTTGTATGTTTGTTTTCAATCATTATTTTCTACTATTTCTTGTAACATAATTTCAGGATAAAATTGGAGTAAGTTAGGTTAGTTAAACGACGCCTTAAAATAATTTAAACTAATCCAGTAATCATGTTTACTTTAAGTTGTAATTTTTCTTAAACAAAAATGGAAGGTAAACAAAGTTAATTTACAGATGAAAATAAGTCTGTAAAAGGGTGCAAAAAGTTATTTCATAAAAGACCAAAGATTCAAAAAGAGTTTAACTTGGTAGACAAAGTGGAAAATGTTCACAAGATTTAAAAAAGGAAAAGGAAACATACGTATAAGACAGAACAAGAAAAATCAACGCAAACTTGTGATAAAAAAAAAAACTTAGTTCAAACAAGTGTCTTTTAGTAGGTGGTGCTATAACTGTAATTGTTGATATTTTTACATACACAAAATTTGCAACGAAATCTGAAATAAAAATCAACCTGTAGAAACTACTTAAAAACCAAAAATATAAAAAAGTCCTTTTCGTGCGATATTGTAGATTTTTGGAAAGATACATAGAATGGCAGCAAACACACATAGAATGGCAGCAAACACACACACACACACACACACACACGCGCGCGCGCACACACAAAAAACATTCCAGAGTTCATCAGACGGTGATACTGAAGATGTAGTTGTAGCTGTTGGTATAGATGCGTGACTAATATTTGGTTACACAAATCTATTAAAACAAATTCTAAGAACTAATATTTTTTCAAGAAGACACGTGTAAGAGTCAGTTAAAATGTTAATACTTTTAATTTTTACTGAATTAATAGTAATGCAAAATAAAGGTCTCATTCCCAAGAGATTATTTTTTTTTTAAATGTAAAGCTAAAAATGTACACAAAATAATGGCAAGTGAAACACGCAAAAATGCAAGTCTCATTCTAAAAAGATCAACAACAAAAGGTCAAGCTAAAAAGATATACAAATTAATAGCAAGTGAAACAAGCACCATAATCAACACAATCTATCATTCGACGCTAAGTTCAACACTTACAGTTGCTTATTGGTTTATTATGAAGAAGATTTTAAAGGTTACAATAATTTCACCACGTAATGAATTTGCTGAAGTGAGAAAAGTGATTATTCTGGTTTCTCCACTACAGTTTACAAATGATTACATGATTACCTTATAGCACTTTCGATGTTACCATAGACAGTTGTTGGATAAATGAGTTGAAAATCAAATATATAAATACGAGAGAAAATACCTTTACTTCTAGCAGAGAATTCAAGTAATTTCAGGTTGCAAAAGTTAAACCAAATTAAAAAAGATTTGGTTAGAGAGATATAAAACTATGTATGTGTCAGACACAAAGCAGCATATAACGTTTTATACTAGGCAGAAGCTATGATTTATATTGTTTCACTTGGGATGAGTATAACACCTGGTGGTGTAGGAGCCTTAGAATTATCAATATGAATTATTATCCCATAGGTTTTTACAGAACTGGGTGCAACTTTAATTGGGTTTGTTGCAAAAGTTATAAAGATAAAGTTGATCAGCACGAAAGTTATGAAACACGATGTGATAGTAACTTGCAATTATGTAAGCAGTATCGATGACATCGTTAGTAAAGCAATAAGTAACAACAAAGTTAGACATGAAGAATTTAATTCGATAAGCGAGTATAACAGATACAAGGATGTAAAGAATGCAGTTAGGTAGAGAGTGTTCAACACAGTGAAACCGGACACTGCCAGACAAGTCACTGCAGAGCTGAACAAAGACTTTTGAATAGGAGGGAAATAAGTTGATGGAGATTATTAAAACAAACATAAGTAAATAATTTACTCTACATAAATTGAAAGTTATATTACGATAACAGGGCAACCTGAGAAAGAAATATATTTGACGAATTCAGTAGATAATAGCAATGATAAGGTTTCAATTTATTACAGAGAATACATTTTTGTTATTGGTTATAGTATTTCCAACGACTTGAAAAATGGCATATCTATTACAGTAACGACAAGAAATATTGATATTGATGAAACAATTAGTGTTTTTATTTATTATACAACAATTGTTTTCATTTCAATTATAATTATGAAACTTATTATTTTGGTGAGATGACAATGAACCTTTAGTTTTAGTCCTTCCACATTCACATGGAATTTTCTCTTGATTCTTTTCTCTGATGATATGTCATCCGTTACAATACGAGGTTTATTTCATCATGTTTACACAAGTTTACATCGTTGGAATTTTGTGTTTCGTTTTTCTCCTTTGATCAATTGGTTTTTCATGATACATTTATATCATCTAATAATTGTATTCATTTATGTTACCTGTACTTTTTACCCGTGAATATAGCACTAGAATTTTCTTCGTACATTCTTTATGTCTTACATTATCTCATTTATTCGTTTTGGTTCTGAGTCAGGAAACACATCAAAAGAAAAAATGTTAAATCTATTTTTTTTAAACAGTCTTTATAACACTTTCTCTAAGACCAGTCATTATCTGTTTAAAATGTCTGAAAAAAAATCCATTATTGGTTATGATTGAACTATTTTTTTGATCAAGGACTACATTGTAAAACCAGCAAACATTTCTAGATTTTTTTCAAGAAAATATTTTCAGCGTACAAAATATCAAAATACTTATCGTTTATTGTGACTGATTGTACTTTATTTTGAGGTGGTTATTTAAATTTGCAGTCACCAATTTTATATTATCTTTTTATTTTAACGATGGAATATTTTCAGCTTGTTCCCAACCAATAAAGGAGTCATCATAACCTTTCCACTTCACAAATACATATTTTCTTCACCCATAAATTATTTGGTTTTAATTTTTCTCCAATTTTTAAATCCACATCTTTTTTTTTTCCCACCAGTGCGACAACTTTCCTCGTGATGTATCCCGTCAATATTTTCTCCCTTTAAATATTCTCACTTGTATAATATAACTGGATCTCCGAATTTAACCTCTGTTACTTTAAGAATTTTGTGTAAATTTATGTATGTACCACTTTGTAAAAATAGATTTATATTTTAAAATCCTAACTTTTTCGTCTGTTTTCAATTTAGGCTTTCCAAATGACTTCATGTTTAGGTAACCAGATAAATGAATCCATACTTTAGATCTATTTTCGTCTTTGCATTCTTGGACCGTAGTCATGAATGTTGATTTGTGATTACTGTTATTATATTTATCGACCATATTTTTCGATACATCAATATTTTTTTCTGGTTTCATTGTGGGAGACTATTATATACGAATTGTCTCTAATAAATGTAACGTTAGAAAAAAATGTAGTCTTAATATGAAAATCGCTGCAAAATATTAAAATGTTAGATGTTATGTCAAATCCCTTTAATTATTTGTATTTAAATAAATGTAATTTATGACATTTTAGCGAAAACTAGTGTACTTACTCCAGGAGAATGACCACCTCTGAGGGTTACAGTGCACCTGACCATCCTCCTGAGATATGATTCGTTGTTTTCTTAAGGGGAATTGGGAGGGTTGTCACTGTAAACGGTGTCTTACGTTGCTTGCGTCATCTCAGCAGGGATGTCGCTCCGAGTGATTAAATTATATAGTCAACTTTAACCCTTACCGACACCCTGGGTGAAACAAAAGAATAGGAGCTCCAGTAATACGTCATTCTGTAGTAGTAGCGACTATCCTCAGAAACGTTTGATGCATCGGTATTCACTCTAACTTGTAAGCTGAATCAATCTCTACTCAAATCCCTTGGCACTAATTTTATTTCATATCCCCACTTACAACTCATAACAAGGAACACAAATACACTTTCATACTGACAGTGAATCGGCAAAGATATTAGGTGTGCTCAATTAATAAAGAAACATCTGAATGCTTGTAACGTGACTCGATCATACAATGGTATAATATCTTAGATCTACAGACGGAGCAAATTACCTTGGACCATAAATACAGTTGGAAGTCAGTCGTAAAAATTAAAATAAATGCTTTCGAATACAAGTTTTCTAGCTAATTTATTTAATCTTATTTATTTTTTATATTAGATACACACGAATGTCATAAAATTATTAGCTCTTGTTATCTCTGTGTGTTATTGTTAAGTATCTTAATCGAAGAAACAGTTTGTAAACATAACGTATATAAATATATAATACGCGTACATTTCCAAATCAACTATCAAACAACTAAATAATTTCCAGATAATTTTGAGAAATATTTACATAGAATAATGACCACATTTAATAACTAATAAAATATAATTACTCTTTGGCAAACACATAACTCTAAAACAGAATTATTTTATAAATTTAACAATCTGTAAGCAAATTCAGGGAATAGTAATGAAAGGCACTAACAAACACCCACCATCAAAGATAAGAAGTCAGAAATGAAATCTGTCCAATTTTTATGAAGTAATTGATAGCGAAGTAGAAAAAGCAAATTAACTTTCTTTGCCTAAAATCTGTTCTTTAGCATGCAAAGTAGTTATATTTTTTTGTGTTTTGAAAAATTACGGATCATGATGAACTAAATATTGTTATAGCATTACTAAGACTATGTTACGCTTGGGTAATATACGGTTTAGAAACTGTTATTGAATTATATTTATTTGTGTTTTTAAGATTTTTATGTACTATTTTTTATGAGTCATGTTATTTACTGGCAAATGCGATGGTGGTCATCAAGGATATACATACTAATTTTGAGTGGTGGCATTTGAGCGTTGATTTTTGTTTGACGTGATATTTTTAACAGATATAGATGGCTGTTTTAGAAAGAAATTGTTAATTCTGTAATTTTTAAACCTTCAAAAATCAGCATGAATTTTAGCTTTTATTAGATCGTGGATCAGGAGCAATTTAGCTTAGAAGCTTGAAATGAGTATGATGATTTTAAGAGTTTTTAAAAATGGTTATTTTTTGTGTGCGAGTGTTTTTAGTAATATTGAAGACTGGGGTTCATAACAAAAACAAAATCATCTTCAAACTCAAAAAAAAAAAAAAAAAAAAGTTATCCTGATGCTAAGCCAAAGTTCTACCCTACCTCATAACTAAAATGTTAATGCTAAGAATATTAACCTTTTAGAACTTGAAAAATTATCGTGCTTATGAGTCTAACGTCGGGCAGAACCTGGTCTTAGAAGCTGGTTAATTTTGTGATTGTTTCTCGAGCTTGAAAAATGGTTATGAGTTGGTGGTCACACCCTGTCATCCATCCTACTATTGATTTACATCAAATTGATGTAAAGTCTTCACCGGAAGTAAACCTAAGTACGCCGTCAGTGGATATAGATATAGATACTACATTTATCCTTAAAAATATACTTATTTAATTCTTTGTTACTTTCTGTTGATATATTAGTTTTACATTTTGGAAATGAATTATATTTTGCACGTAACTGACCTGCACACATATTCTTGTCATAACAGCATGTCAAACCCGAGAGACAGTCGATATACAAGATAAAACGAACAGTTTCCAGTTTGGAGTCAGGACCTGTAGCGATGCTTACGTGCTCCTCATGCAGGAAGATCCAAACAAATGTCAAGCGCAAACGAACCTAGGAGCAAATAAAGATGTGTTCGAGATTATCATTGGTACGTCTCTAGAAAAACCATTCTTAGGGTAGAACCATTTAACATCTAAGGTGGTTCTTTTAAGAATTATATATCTACATTACATTGATAGAACGAACAGTAATTTTCGTTAGCTTTCTGATTTCCATTGATTATTGATTAGGAATATGTGGGATATTTTCACACTTAATATTATCTAAGAGTATTAAATGAAACATAGGGAAATGGGGATTAGAGATATAACTAACATTATTGAGCCAGTCAGGAAGGGAATAAACGGTATCACTAACAAACTTGAGCCAATCAGGAAGGGGATAATAGGTATCACTAACATTATTGAGTCAACGAGGAAGGGGATAAAAGGTCTCACTAACATAATTGAGCCAATCAGGAAGGATCCCTAACATAATTGAGCCAATCATCTGTTATTGCGTCTTATTGCAGTTCCTGAGAAAATCATTAGTATTTTCTTCTTCGAATTTTCCTAAAGATATCCTAACTATGAAGAATGCTACTTGCATCCAACAGAAAACAGCATCAACGCCTAAAGAGAAATTAAAATGCTTATTGTGTTCAGCATGTGGGCTTTTGCGAAGGATAACGAAGCAAACATGTACCAAACAGGCCACTTGCACTAACAATTCGAGTTATTTCATTCAAATGCAACTATTTTCATAAAATGCAACATAACCTATTCTGTATGTTATGTATTGTGTCCAAGTTAGTACATAACAGAAGAAAGATAGTCTTGATACATCCGAATTTATAACTGTAATGTTATTTGTTATTTAAGAATAACTCCAGTAGGCGATCTATACTATGTATTAATTACAAGACATCAGTACAGTTGTGAAGGCGAGACAAGACTGCCATGAAAGTATTTTTCTCATCGAACTTAAACTCTAGTGAAGGCATAACATAAACCAGCTGTTGGTGTATATCAGTTCTAATCCATTGTGGAATGTCTATTTACTTTACTCTCAAGAACAGCTGAATAATATTTAAAGCTAATTAGCGTTAGGCTAACACTATATCTTCCCTCCTAGGTATGTTAACATTTAAAATGAAAGCGTGATCTGGTGACATCATTTCTAAACAAGCTGCTGTCAGCGTCATTTTTACAAGTTCAGTCTCTTAGGTGGTTTTGACAATCTTTCCGAACGTGTGAAATATCCATTTTGCCTGATTGATACTGGCTTGCTTTCATCAAGATGGAAGATGGCCGCCATCGCTTAACTGGCTTGAGGCAGCTGCTCCCGACGTTTCTGCTGTTTTATTGTCATATGTGTTCGTTGACTGTCTTCGTCTACGTTATTGTGTTCATCATGCATTGGCTGTTCTGTTGGAATGAGTTTCTCGATCGATATCTTTTGGAAACGAGAACTATTAGATTTTTTCTCAGTCGTCTTTCCCCACTGCTACAAGCGCCTTTGTTGTTGAACATACCGCCATCACGTGATACCGGTCAGTCATTCCGTTTATGCTATGATGGACCCTCATTAAATGCATTAAATAACCACTCCTCGACGCTCCATACTACATTGTGCACTAGACTAAACGACCTTGGAATTCATTCATCTTCACTTAAATGTAAACGGCAGCGAAAAAAATAAAACGTTGTTTCAAAGGCGGCCAGCGTAGAACAGGAAGAAAAATTCCAGTTATCTGCCTTACGCCCTTTATTTCACAGCGATTTGGAAACTTGAACAATTTAAATTAAATTCCTTTTCAATCATCAACCTTTAAGTCGGAGCTACCACTGCACATAGCATTATTCAACGCCCGATCGGTTGGACCACTGAAAAAGCGCTCATAAATAGTCAACTTTATCAATGGTAACCATATCGACATCTTTTACCTGACAGAAATATTGCTAAAAACATCAGGCGACGAGCCAAAGTGCGCGGATCTAACCCCCCCCCCCCCCCCCGGTTACTCCATCACGTCGTTCCCGCGCCACTCCCGCGGAGGTGGAATTGCTGTAATTGCAAAGAACTCCAAAACTCCACCGTCTTAACTTCGCTGCAACCTTCAATTTCTACCGCATTACGTTTGAACTGGTCCAAGCCATCCTTACAATGGAACAAAGATCAGTCCATTTTTGTCTGCCTCTACCGTCCTCCTCCTAGTCGAAAAAATAAGCTGACTGAATCTCTCTTTTTGGAACAGTTTCCTAACCTCCTAGAATATGGACATTCGAAAGTTGAAAGCCTGATTATTCTTGAAGATTTTAACTTCCACTTTGACTGTCCTGGAAACCGATGCACATCAAAACTCCTAGATTCTATTCACATTTTCTCCCCGGTCGAACTTCCAGAGTTGTTTGCAAATTTCTTCCGTGACAAAGTGCAAACCATTAGAGATCAGTTTGACAACACAATTTCAATCGATTCGTCACCACACAGTTGTGATACATAATTTCGAAGGCAACCTTTAACAGCATTTGAGCCTGTCTCTACAGAATTCTTACGTATAATCCTAATGAAGAGTGGCCCAAAGTCATGTGAACTTGATCCGATTCCGACATCACTGCTGCTTGAGTGCTTAGATTCAATATTGCCTTCGCTATTAATACTTCTCTCTTATCTGGGGAATTCCCATCATTTTCAAAGCTGCCATTGTAAAGCCTCTGTTGACGAAACCAACGCTTGACCCTAACGATTTAAAAACTACCGCCCTGTTTCTAACCTTCCATTCATGTAACAAATCTTATAAAAAGTTGTTCTGTCCCAACTGGTATCGCATCTGAATTTAAATAGTCTTTTTAGCAATTTACAGTCTGCATATCGCCCTCGCCACAGCACCGAAACTGCCGTTTTGAAAGTAGTTAACTACCTTCTCTCTGTTTTGGATAGTGGAAAGAGTACAGTCCTCACCCTCCTTGATTTGTCTGCAGCATTTGACACAATAGATCATAATATATTACTTCACCGTCTCCAGCGTGTATTTGGCATTCGCGATACAGCCTTACTATGGTTCAAGTCATACTTAGCCGACAGGACACAAATTGTGTCCGTAAATGGAAAACATTCCAGCCCAGTTGATCTATGTTTTGGTGTTCCACAGGGGTGTGTTCTTCGACCAGTTATCTTTATCCTATACACTCACCAAATATCATGTGTCATAAATCGTCATCCGATGTCTCACCTATTGTTCGCTGATGACATCCAAATATACAAATCTTGCCACCCAACTAAAGTTGATGCTACCATCCAAGGCATAGAGAGGTGCATTTCCGATGTGAAGTCATGGATGTCATGTAACAAGCTGCAGATAAATGATGATTAAACTGAAGCCATTCTGATCACAAACAAAGACTTACTCATTCCCATCCTTTACGTCAAACAATAAGTATCAGCAACACCAACATTAAATTCACACAATCAGTACAAAACCTAGTTGTCACTCTCGACAGTACTCTCTCATTGCACCATCATGTCATGAACATATGCAAGGCTGCGTATCTGGACCTGACACGTATAAGCTCCATTCACAATTTTCTTTCAATTAATGCCACTAAAACACTTGTGTGTTCCTTAGTACTCTCTAGACTGGATTATTGTAATTTTCTTTTATCTGGTTCGTCTCAGTATCTTCTACAGAAACTTCAAAAAGTTCAAAACACAGCTGCTCGGATCATCTTTAGAGTACCAAGAACCGAGAACTCCTCCCCCTGATACGTACCCTCCACTGGTTACCTGTTCGCTCCAGAATAAAACACAAAATGTGTTCTCTATGCTAAATTTCTCTGACTGCCTACCGTCCAAAATACCTATCGGAGCTCACCCACCTGTACACCCCTTCTAGATACTACGTTTCTCTTCCGACACTCGTATTCTCATTATACCCACTGTCAAAACGAAGTCCTACGGACAACGTTCTTTTATGTACCAGGGCCCAGCTACCTAGAACGAATTGCCTCTTGAACTTAGACACAATGACACTGTGATCTCATTCAAGAGTGCTTTTAAAACTCACCTATTTCGACTGCAAGAACAGACTTAAGACTTAGCAATGTTTTCTTAGCTTAATTATTTTCGGCATGTGTTTTGTTTGTAAATTTCATGGTGTTTGTTTTTGTAATAGTGTACTTATGTGTTAACTACTATTGTAAAGCGCTTAGAGTTTCTAAAAATTAAGTGCTGTGCTAAATCCACGTTATTATTATTATTATTATTATAGTCAGACAAAGGATCAGGGTTTGAAACATTCACTCCCACTGGCTCTGATACTGTAGTAGGCATGGGAATTAAATTTCTCCTATTACGCCGTATCTCTCCCTCATACGTACCTACCATGTATGAAAGAGGTGTAGATGCCTCACATTTAACAATGAATGAAGAAAAATGATTTTTTATCCATAGCTTATTGCCTACTTGAAGTTTTTTTTTCATATTTCGTGCCGCGATGTCGACGATCATCATTTCTCCTTTGAGTTTGCTTCTGATAATTTTTCAATTTCTTCACCTTCTTAAAATCTGGCCGTTTCGGCTGTAAGTCTTCTGGTGCCATTGGCAAAGTAGTTTGTAATTTTCTTCCCATCAGTAATTCGGTATGGCTGTATCCATTCGGTAATGGTGTTGCACGATTTGTCAAAAAAGCTATATAAGGATCGTCTGCCTTTTTTAGCATTCTTTTAATTGTTTGAACAGCTCTTTCGGCAAGACCATTACTCTGTGGATATTTTAGACTACTTGTAATATGCCTGAATCCATAATATTTCGCGAATTCTTTAAGAATTGCTGATGTACTTTACGGACCATTATCTGAAATTAATACTTCTGGTATACCGTGTCGCGCAAAGATTGGTTTGAGGTAATTGACGATTGCTTTTGAACCTTCTATTGCAATGTAACAAAAAATCGATTACCAAGAGATATGTTTGACCACTGAGTTCAAACAAGTCTGATGCTACTCTTTGCCAAGGTCGACTCGGAAGGTATCATTGGTTCAGCTTGATCTCTCGAGTTTTCGATGCAATTTTGGCAAGAATTTACCAAGTGTTCTATCTGAGTGCTTAGCCCTTTCCAGCAAACTGACGTTTTGACGCGTTCTCGGCATTTAATTATGCCTTGATGACCATCGTGAATTCTCTCTAGAATTTCTTTTTAAGTGATTCTGGTACGAACAAGAGTGTAACTTTTATTAAGAAATCATTCTGCATTGTAAATTCATCTCTATCTGACCAGTACGATTAAGGTTTTCTGTCAATAGCCGATTTCTCTGGGCACCCCTGGGCACAGAATTGTATAATTTGTTTGCAAATCGAATCATTTCGATATTCAGACTTGATTTGTTCAAATCGAGTATTTAAAAATTACTCACTACGAAATCAACATAGGCATTAGTCTCGGATTGAAGTTTTTTGTCACTCTCAGAGTGATGACTTAAAGGTTCTCTTGATAGAGCATCGGCAGTTAATATATTTTTGACAGCAACATGAACTATAGAAAAGTTGAATCTCATCAAACGCATTCTAAAGCGTTAGCTTCTAGGGGCTGAATCTCCCAAGATTTTGTGCTGATTAGTGGTACTAATGACTTATGGTCAGTTTTAAGTTTGCATTGTGACCTAATTATGTAGCTGCTGAAGCGTTCACGTGCCCACGTTATTGCAAGAGCCGCTTTTTCTGATTGAGCGTAGCGTTGCTCAGCTTCTGAGGTACCTCGCAATGCGAACGCCAGACGTGTCAGAGCGCTACCTTGTTTCTGCCTTAGCACAGCACCTAGTCCAAATGAAAATGCATCTGCAGACACAGCTGTTTCTTTATTTTGGATAATAATGAGCCACAGTTGGTGACAATATCATTTCTTGCTTGATATCTGTAAGAGGTTGTTCTTGATCTGGACCCCAAGTCCACAAGTTTTTATCTTTCAAAAGCTTACATAACGGTTTTGATTTTTCAGCCAAATTTGGACAAATTTGCCAAGCCGATTGCCATACCTAGAATTTCGGAGTTTCTGTTTCAGTTATGGCTTGGATTTTTTCGTGTCCAATAAATCTAATAGATGATATTGAAAATTCACACTTTTCAGCATTCAAAGTTACGCCAGCGTTTTCAATTGATTTCAAAACTCTTTGTAGTATTGTATCATGTTGTTCTTGTGGTTCCCCTTAAACAAGAATACCATCCATGTGACAGAGCTCTCCGTCATATCGTTTAAGACTTTCCGACATCCTTTTCTGAAAAAAATCGAGCTCGGAACTGATTCCGAATGGGAGGTGATTCAAATAAAACCTATCGAAGGTAGTAATGAAAGTTATAAGGCGGTCCGAATCTTCCAACAGGTTTATGTGGAAAAAGCCTGAGTTCGCATCAAGTTTTGTGAAAAATTTTGCACCTGCTAACTTTGCAATGGACTCTTCGACTGATGGTAGCGGGTGATTCTCTCTTTTAACTAACTCATTCAGTTTTGTTAGATCCACGCTAATTCTTACTGTACCGTTTGATTTTGGTACGACAACCATTCCCTAGCAACATTAAGTGGGCTCATCTACTTTTGAAATAACACCCATTGTTTCCATTCTATCCAGCTCCTCTTGGATTATATTCAATAAAGGGATAGGGACATTTCTAGGGTAGATAAAACATAAGGTTTGTCATTTTTGTCAAGAGTTATCTTATAGAACCACTTTATTTTCCATGGACCGTTAAACAGATTTGGGAATTTCTCGCTATAATCTATATCTAATTTTATAGATTTATCGTGATGTTTGCTTGCATTTTGAGAGTTTTGATCTGAGGCATTTACGGAGGATATATTTACCTGTTCAATAATCGTGACAGCCTGTATCGAGGGCCTGCCCAAGAGTGTCTGTTTCTATCGTTTTACAACCAATATTTCTTGTACACTGTATGCACTGTTCGATTCCATTTGACATGTACTTTCCCAGCACTTTAAGTTCCCAGGGCTGATCAATTTTCTGTCAGACTTTGGTAGTTTTTGGTCTCCAATCTTTTGTAAGTCCCTTTGAGGAAGTACAGTCACATCATCTCCAGTATCAATTTTTTATACAATTGAAGCGTTGTTCAATCTGACAGGCGTTATCCACGGCTGACCCTTCTTTGTGCTGATAGTTCCTAGAAATTCAGTTTTTGCTCTCGATTCTGTTTTGCGAACTGCTGATTTTGGCAGGCAGCATTTTGCATAGTGTCCTCTTTTCTTACACTTGTGACATTCTGCTTCTTTTGCTAGACATTGTTCCCAAGAATGATTGACTTTATTTCCACATCTCTTGCATCCTTTTTTGCTTAAATTATTCTGTTGATATTTTGGGATTTATGTTTCTGCTGCCCATATTTCGGTGAAGACGATCTTACTGCATCCATTGCAGTCATTTGTTCTTCAGTTGTTCGTACAATTGACTGTTGCTTTCTCACGGCCTCATTTTGTCGATCTTGACTAACGACAGTCTCTAGAGTTAGATTTGCATCCAATGCAATTTTTCAGACAGTTCTGGATCTCGCAGTCCAACTACAAGTCGATATTTGATCATTTCATCATGTAGTGGCCTGAAATTGCAATTATTCGCTAACACATGAAGAACTGTAACAAAACTTTCCACTGTTTCTCCCTCTCCCTGTTTCTCTGATTAAATCTTGCCCTTTCAAAAATTACATTCTTCTTTGGAATGAAATGCTGCATGAATCTATTGGTCACTGGCTTCCACTTCTTCCTCTGTCAGGTTGAATGAAGACAAAATGTCATCAGTCTCAGTTCATATGGAGTTAATCAAGGTATTCACTTGAATGTCTTCCTCATTTTTTACTAAATCCAGATGCTTGAGGAACGCATTCAAAGCACTGAAACCACTTTTCCCAGGTTTCAGGTCTCGAAAAGTCAAATTTATCCAGATATATGAATTAAAATGAAGTCATATTCAACTCTGATAATATCAGTCTTGTGTTTTTACCGCTGCCAGCATGTAATGTTTTATTTGTTATTTAAGAAAAGCTCCAGTGATCGATCTGTGCTGTTTATTAATTACAAGACACCAGTACAGTTATGAAGGAGAGACACGACTGCATTGAAAGTATTTTTCTCATCGAACTTATACCCTAGTGAAGGCATTGTGTATATTATTTTTAATTCAGTGTGGAGTGTCTGTTTATTTTACTGTACAGAACAGTTGAGGGACATTTAAAGTTAATTAGATTTAGGCTAACGCAGCAATGCCTAATGCACTAAATTTTAAAAAATAATATAGAAAACTAAAGGACAAATATAAGGAACTCCATGCGTGTTGCGATGCCTTGAACATCATAAAGATTCTGGATTGTGTCTGTATGTCCGATTAATCCATACAAGATACAAACCAATAGTTTACAGAGGAACAGACAGCATTGAAGAATGTTACGATGTGTTGGGTAAGACTGAAAAACAAGTGTATACAGAATTGGGACCTAAATGCAAAACACAGATGACTCATATTTTAACTCAGCTAATAGACGCCTTCTCTGTGAGAGAAAAATAATTAAAGGCTAAGTAAGAATCCATGACTATTTACCAGGAAGTATAGTGATCCAACACATACTAATGCAATTTGAATTTTAAATTTTCAAAATACATACCATTACATATATTACATATCATTCAGTAAGGATTTCACAGTTGGCATATTTCTAAAATTGGAAAAGAGATAACAGTTAAAAGCGCAATCAGGTTTGTTGACAGCTTTATATTAATATGGCAATGTAAAAAACGACTAGTAAAACGATTAATGATGACAAATATACAGACATATCGAAACAGACTGTCAAATATGCAGTCTAAAGATTTGTGGACTGACAGTAATACAAATTACAAACTAGACTCACTTTTTACAGTTTTTATGGATTATCACATGATGTATCATTAAAGACATCAGGTATAGAAATTGAATTGTTGACGGATGATGATATGTTCCTGATAACTAAGAATGGAGTAAGAACCGGAATTAGGATGAAACCACATATGTATGCTGGAGCAAATCATAAATACTACTTGGACAAAGATGGTAATATAAGAAAAATAACTATGGTGGGTACCAAAAGTCAAGGCCAAGGTGATTCATTACGTAACTTAATACTAACAACCTCTACGTCTTGGTCATCAGCTAATACGTGCCTGTAAAATACTTTAGTTTGGCAACTAATGATCAAATTAGATGTGTACAATGCGATGTGTTCAAAATATAGAACGACTATGATACTTACTGCATTTTAGAAGAAGATTGGAGATTTTTCATTACACTTACATTTACATTTCAATAACCACCCAATAGATCATGAAAAACCAATCTCAGATAAAAATGATTTGTAAGAATTATGGAAGAAGTTGATAAATAACTACAAAGGTACAAAACCAACTGCAACAAGACTGCCATACACATTGCAAAGCAAAGAAAACTATGTCATATACTACATAAACGTAAAGCTATACCTGCAATTGGGTTTAAAGCTGAAAATGTATTGGAAAAGGTGCACATAGTTGTCTTGTTTGTTCAACAAACATGGTTAAAAACCTACATAACACTGAATAAAAAATTGAGAAAAAAGCAACAAATGATCGAGATAAAATATTTTCACATTTTCAAATAACAGTGCGTTTGTTAAACAGATGGATAATGTCAGAGAAAGAACATGTTAATTATAAGCAGATGAGAATAATTTTCAAATGTCCAAATTGTCGATTATTTACGACGACGTAATCATAATTATAGTGAAAAACAAGAAAATCAAATTAACAAAACCAATTTACAGAGACTTTACAGTACTAGAGTTATCTAAATGGCTATGTATTACTTGTAGTACAGAAAGTGTATATATATATATATATATATATATATATATATATATATATATATATATATATATATATATATATATATATATAACCCAAACAAATATCATGATGACAGATGAAAGTAAACATGACAAAACATGATTCTGTGTGCATTTATGTTGAGACAGAATACCTTTACAAGAAATAACATGGAGGATAACAACCATAAATATGAACAAGAAAGTTCCTTTACCGTGTAAAGATTGACTGAAACTATTCAAGTGTTGGAGGATTAAGGTCTAAATTAATTCATTCAAGTGGACAAAGCCTGTGCAAAGAATAACGGACAAAGAGGAAAATAAAGTTTAAAGAAGTAACAAAATGCATAAAGAAAAGAATTTGAAATTCGAAATGGACAAAGATTGTTTATTCAATCGCCATGAAAATTACCAAGAGATGAATTAAACTCAGATCATACAATCATGCAATTTATAGCATCCAAATCAAAGTCAAACGGATATTCAGGTCTCGTTAAAAGTTTGTTCATTTTCTTTTGATTTAGCTTATATATAATCTCTTTGTAAATCACCCGGGATGATTACATTCTTAGTGAAAATATTTTCCATCGCATTGATGTTATTGCTGTAACACACAACCAAATAAACTTGTATTTTCTCTGAACTATTTGATTCTAGAGTTGTTGTTTTGCACAATAACCCGTACAGATATTTTGAGATGCCTACAGCTAACATTAGGTTTGGTTAGGTTAGTTGCTTTCTTTCTTACATCGCCAAGATTGCCACGATCATCAGTCAAACACATAATGTTATTACTTTGATATATATCAAGCAAACAATTTAGCCACTTATCTGATGCCTTGTTCAATCTTATTTGTTCTGACTGAATAGGTTAACTACACATCTTTTTATATCTTGAAAATGTTGTAGTCATTCGACTTGAAAAGATCATCACTTTAATTTGATACTGCGATTTCATTCGGAATGATTCTATCCAAATTATTAGTCACTGCATAACCAATGAGACAAAAGAAAATATCTGGGACAATCAAGATATTTTGGCCTGGCTTAACATTCAGGTTTAATATGTAAGTTGGAACAAAATGGTGTGTAGCCTGATTTTGTTTTACTTGAATGACACATTGTGCTACTAAATCTACCGTGAGTAACTTGTTTTCAACAAAACGCGATTGCGCATCGTACATCCTTTAATAAAAACTAATGTCGGGGGTGTAGTTTCAAACTTAACAAGGTCCAACAAACCTACCCTTGATGCATAACTAATATAAGGCCTGCTGTGTGCTTGTACCACTTTAGTAATTGAAAATTCATCTCTGAAATTTACACCTAAATCAATACCATCCAAATACACATGACTTGGTGCAATGCGAAAATTGTTAAGTAATAAACATTCAGGCATATTTTAGTTTTCTTATCGAACGCCTTTATTTTCGATTTCCGTTTATATTTCTACAATTCTAATACCAAGCGCAGGACTCTTTATGACCATTTCTCTATTCAAGTCAGTTTAATCTCTGTATGTTTTCGTCTATTTCGTTGTTAAACAATTTATCAATACTTAAGGCTTGAGCCGTTTGTATTTCTTTCAGTTGTAACTGCATCTATCTCCATTGAAAGTTATTATTTCAAATCAGATACACTTTTTACACACGTTTTATCTTATTGTCAATTTAGTCAATACTACCTTGTAAAACATCGGTATTATTAAACACTTCTCAATCGACATATTCTTTTGTATCTGTATTTGATTGTTCAACCTCAGCATACGAGTTGTTGTAACATTCAGCAAATATAACATCTTCTATTGTTTTGATGGTTTCACTCAAATCTACAATAGATAAATCGTAATTTGTTCTCATAGCTTTTAGCATGCTTCCAGACAAATTTATTTTGTTCTTGTTGTTGTCAATTATTTATTTATTTTTTTTGTTATCCTTCCCAAATCATTCTTCTTCGGACAGATTATTTGTATAAGAAATTATCTTATTGTTTAAGTCATGAATTCCTCTGCCAGAAATTCTTCCAAACGTTTTAAATCTCGTGATTATTTTGTTGTATTTAATCATTTAAATCTTTCCGTATTTGTTCAAACTGAGACTGTGACGCGCTATTGTTTTATTTTCTCTATATAAAAATCTCAAAAGCATTTATCCTCTGCTCAGTTGGTTCTCAAAATCATTCGACGTTAGGCATAGAGTCGAAGAAAGGCAACATCAAATTAATGCATGCACCTAACTCTGTAGCAGGCAGGACTTGAAAGGAGCTTTTAGAAATATTAGGTTGAACGAAACAAAGCGACAAAAGCCACAATGAGTGCGTCCTGTTGAGATGATTGAACCTAGGTATCCCCTGGAACCCACTGCTGTTCAAAGACAACGAATATTTTGCAAGCACATGAGAACATTGAGATACATATATCAGACACAATTGAGCCGTTTGATCAACAGACAAGCGAAGCTTAGATCAGCTGTGCTCAAGCAAGCAAAAGAATATTATTCATTGAACGAGAAGGAAGCGAATTAATGGGTTATGCTGCAGACGTTGCCAAATAAAAAGTAGAATTCTATGACTCTGATGTGGAAATGTATGAAGAACAGACTGAAGAGTTGAAAAATGACATCTGCAAAGAAACAGACCAAAACAAACAAGCTGTATTACGAGAACAATTTGAAACGGTTGAAAGGAACACATAGCACTATTTCTTCGACACATAGCAGATATTAGAGAGATATTTTAGAGTTAATAGTGAAAACAAACCAATTGAAAAATTAGAGAAACATTACCATTATGTGAAGGACTTAAACAATTGTTTAAAGAAGACGGTGTTACAATAGCTGCCATTGCCACTGTTATTTGGATGACAATATCAACTTTTGCACTCTCTATAGCAAATTTTGGTAAGGTTAAGTATGATGGGATAGTGGTGGAGGAGGTGCTGCTCCATCAGAAAGCAAAAATATTTCGCCGATTGAGAAAATTAGGAAAGAGTTTAATAAATATTGGTAATTATTAAGTTATTATTGAGTTAACCCAAAAAAATGAGCAGCAGCTTTGCATGGACTTATTGACAGTGTTGTAAGCTGGCTTTAGAAAACAGCTTGACATGTTGTTGTTTTTTTCCTTGCTGAACATGCTATTCTACTTGTTCTGACATTTGTGGGTTTATTATTTGCATTGATCAAAGGTATATACACGGCATAAAAGAGAACAAAAAAGTAACGATGCTCATTGCTGTAGATGAATTTGTAAACTATTTTAAAAAGTAAAGTATGGGAGTTCCTAGATACATTAGTATCAATATTAATAATGTTTTATTTCATGTCAATATTTTTTTCTTCACGTTTCTAAATTGTCATCTGTCAACTGAACGTCTGAAAATCGGATCGCATTAGCAGATCTACAGTAGGATTGTCGTATCATAATTAATTCTTCTTCTCTACATACGTTTTACTCACTTTGTCTTCATTTTTCTGTCGTAAAAGAAGAGATTGTTTATCAGCCACTGGAATAATGTCCATTTTGTTACCTCAGTATTGTTGGTATTTTTTTAATTTATTTGTTTCCGAGTGAATCTGAGTATATTTGGGTTTCTTCAAATTGTCGTCGTGTTCACGATACTACCAATTTTGAACACCATGCCACTCGGTAACAAAATTACACCGTCATCATCAACATTGTATTCATATTTTAACTATTGGTAAACTTCTTCATTGAGTATTGGTTCCTCAATAACTTTTAACATTTTCTTGAACATTGAAACCAGACTATATAATGCTTGTTCTATATTGAACTTGTGCACCTAAGATATAAGTATTATATGACCTTAGAGACTAGGTCAGTCTTAATATTGCCTCATCTGTTTATCCAATGATATCGTGCAGAAAGAGGTATTTACAACATGTTCCCTCATTTTCAAACACTTGTTTATTAATCTTACCATGCTTGTTTAACCAGAAAATACATCAAAAAGTTCCGTGCTCTGTTTGCTGATTATTCATATGTTGTCATTTATATTCATTCATTCCTCCTCGTTCTTCCCATTCTAAGAATATATTATCTTCTCTGAGTATTTTATTCTTTCCCCTGATACATCTCTAATCGTTAATTGGTGGAACGTTTAAGTTGTTTCATATCTATATTACTATTAGTCGAATTAAATTTTCCGCACGAAATAAATGTATTATATATTCAGGTATAAGTTTTATAATTTCAAGTAATGTGAACTTGTAAATAGATTTAGCTAACTATGAAACTCTTTTGTTTGTCAAATGTGTCAACGATTTACACCACCATACGTTGCCATCCATATTGCCCAGTTTATTTGTTTCTGACAAAATCTCCCGTCATACTATATCATGTATTTACCCATATAATAATCATTGTCAAAAACTAAAGTGTATTTTTGAAAAATGTATAAGGGTTCTATGTGAAGAAATTAGTTTCATAATGGTAGATTTTTATCCCGTTAAATATGTCTGATAAGTGTACCTTGTACAATAACATTAAAAGTATAGTCTAGTACTTTACAGCTAGAATCTAGTACTTAAGTACTATGTTCTGTTACATTTTAGACTGTATTCCTCAACGGTTGATCTAAGGTCTACAAACGAAATATACACATATAATTCTTTGCTGATTTTTCTCTCTCTGTTATTTTCATTTTCAGAACTTAAATGCCATTTGAATCTCGTTGATTTTACACACTATTTACAGTTCTGGATTTTGTATTTTGTTTTTTTATTTCCTCAATAAAGTTTTTATCTGTTGCATTTTAAGCATTTTACAACTGATTGCTGGGTACTGCGGGGCACAAAGTACATGCTGTATGAAATTCGGCACGATTGTAATGACAATTCCTCGATATCAAATTAAAGTTCTGCAACAATTGTATCGTCAAATTCTGTATATCGACTCACAGTGAAAGATGTACTGGATTTTACTTCATCCATGTGATGTAGAAGCTCTCTCGTAGTCAACTGATTTTGGTTTAGTTTGTTGTAATTCTTTGTAATATAAGCTTTTATGGATGTGTTAAAAATGCACATGATAAAAGGTTTGTACATGAAAAATGTGTAGTTGATGGTGCAATTGCTATACCTTCTTTGTATGAAATTTGGGAGAAGTTTAAATGTCCTCATGATTGCATAACATTTATGTGTTTTTCATTGCCCTTCATTTTGTTCAAAATATTCCATTCTATCTGTTTTTCAGCTTTTCTGATCTGCAGCTGGAATAAGCTTCATATTTTTTAATTTTAAGTTTTTTTATTTTTTCTGTGCTAGGGTATAGCGTACTTTTTAGTCGCCTTATCACACTTTTCACCAGTACCATTTTATTATTTACTGGTGATGTTTTGGGGATGTTTTTGGTTTTTCTTTCATTGTGTTATCATCACATATTCAAATATCATGCCTATATCTTATTCATAATTTTGATCTGTTTCCTTATTATTTTTGCTTCGACCGGAGTGATATACGTTCATCTACGATGAGTGTTATTGTAGCCATCATTTAAATTTGGTAAAGCGTCAGCCAATTTTCTGGTTTCATTTGGTGTAAAATACTTCAACAGGCTAGTCTTTAAGGTTGTATTTAATCTTTCCACTGCATATTCCTTTTGCATGAGTAAGTTAGAAGGTATTCAGCGTTTTCTGTTCCCAGCAAATCCTTAACATTTTTGTTGTAAAAACTCATTTCCTTCGTGAGAATGTCTTTTGTAGGTTTTCTTTCTTTTTAAGATTTCTCTTAAAGCATCATGTATGTCACATCACCTTTATGTTTTCACTTTTTGGGCCCAAATGTATTGTGAGATAATATCTATCATTGTCAAAATGTATTTAGATCCATCGTTTGATTTTTCATATCCTTTCGTGTCAACAATGTCTGTCTGCGACTAGTCATCTACCTAATGGACATAAAAACTCTTTTACAGAGAAGTCATTTTTTGCTTTTTTTTGCAATGTGTAGGTAGATTGTTCGGTTAATCATTGTCTGAATTCTGTGTATTTTAAAAAACAAAATTATCCCGATTTTTATGTTTCCACAATTGATTGATCTTCAGGTAAGCAACTGGACGTTCAGATTCATTGACACAATGTTTTAAATACAGTTCTTTGACGGTCATCGAAAGCGAAATAAAAACATTCAACAAATATTCTATGTTAAATACATTACCTTTCGTTGTTACCAAAGAGGCAACAAAACGACCTCTAAATTAGGTACTTTTATTTTTACAATTTTCAATTTTTCTTCAATCCTTTCAAGTGTATGAATGATATCAGATTTATGTCAAATTTTAGAATTTCCTGTGTTTGATTCTAAAACAGCTACTTCATATACTGAGCCAGTATCTGCTGTTTTAAGTCGAAATATGTCTTCTATAAATTCTGCTTCTGTTTCTTTTTCTTTTTCTTTTTTTTGAATCATTGCGGATTGATCTTGTGAATTATAAGAGATCTTCCATCTATGCAGTAAGTTTAGACGAAAAGAAATTTGTGCATTTATCCATATCAAATACGTAGTTTATTCGATCTTTATACAGTATTGTTTAAACTATGTTGCTATCATGGCTGATGTTGCTTATTTCAATGTTATCAGCAATGAAAGTAATATGCAAATCTGCATCTTTTCTTAAACATTGTGATGTATCTTTTTTATTTTAGATTTCAACAAATGAAGACTATTATTCTCTTGAATGTTATTCTCCTGTACATCTAGCTTTTATCCAGTCCATACTTGTAAAGGTATAATAGTAAAGCATTAGCTCTAGATACTGACATTGTTACATTCATGTTAAACTCGTCAAATATTTTATCGCCTCTCTGAAAAAATAATGAATTCAATACAATGTAGATTTGTGCCATTATTTAAGATATGCAAGAAATGTTCAAATTATAATTGTACGTTCGGTTCACTAATGTCTTAGTCTGACTAGTCTTGTGATCTTTTGTGTGATTTTCAAAATATTATAGAGTCTGACTGGTCTAGTAATTTTTAAATTTGTGAAATAATACCCCCAAGTCTGTTTGGTCTAGTGATTTGAATTTAAATTTTTAATAGTGTTGTATCCCTATTTGAGATGGTGAAAAACAAATTTGACTGGTATAGTAATTTGTAGAGTAGTGTACATGATCAGCAGTGTTGCTGGGCTTCTAGTAGGGCATTTAATTACCATTTACTGAAGACAAAAATGAGGTGATAGCCCTATTACGGTTGTAATTTGTATTGTTAATTCAATAATTTACAAAACTGCCTAAACATTCTCAAAATGTACACTACTATGTTACATATTGTCCCGCCATACCTATCGTGGAATAAATATTTATCTGCTTGTCCTTGTATTCAACTGGGCTTGCTTCCCCTGTCGTACCTCAATAATTATAATTACGTTTTCCCAATAACATCCCTTGATCCAGCCACATAGCAATTAATGGAGAGGTTTCATAATATAGCACCTATCGCACAGTAAATGTCACATAAGAACACTAATCACATTGTAATACACCGTTTCACTGTATGATATCATGAAATAAGTAGACACCCTTCGGCGTGTAAAGCAACACGGCATTTTAAGGCATCCATGACACTGTAGGACACCGTCAAAAGGTAAATAACGCATCGCTATATTAGAACACATCTCACGGTAAAGAACCATCGCACAGTATGACACCATAAATTACAATGGCACCCATTGAAATTTGTGTCATCATCACACAGTAAAATACACATCTCCCCGTAATACATGCATTACATGCTGAGACACCAATCTCACAGTCACCTTTCTGGAGGAAACGTTAATCTTTCGGGCGATTCATTTTATCCTCTGACTGAATATGGTAATTATATTTGCTGGTAAAGGGGAATATAGACACACATTAATCTCAATAATAATGCCATGAATACATCGCGGACGAGGGCATCATATTGTTCATATATAAAAGTCATCGGATATAAACAATTGAGACATATATGATTTTCGATATTTATTTTCAGTTCTTGATTGTTTCCTTTGATAATTTGTAAAGACATAAAACTGAG
The DNA here is from genome assembly GCA_029931535.1 of Margaritifera margaritifera. Taxonomy (NCBI): domain Eukaryota; kingdom Metazoa; phylum Mollusca; class Bivalvia; order Unionida; family Margaritiferidae; genus Margaritifera; species Margaritifera margaritifera. The sequence goes on along the minus strand of JAQPZY010001256.1, from coordinate 289,327 downwards.
GCATGAACAAATTATCAATCGAGAAACATATGACACGTCGAAGATAAAGGAATAGTTTACTGATTCTGTCGTATTCAAAATGTCTAATTGCTTGGCCTCTTTACATTAATAGTATTAATTTAGAACGAGATATCTATCTATCTATCTATCTATCTATCTATCTATCTATCTATCTATCTATCTATCTATCTATCTATCTATCTATTTATCTATCTATCTATCTATCTATCTATCTATCTATCTATCTATCTATCTATCTATCTATCTATCTATCTATCGAGAGATTTTATGTATCACCACACTAATTGAGCCAATGAGCTGTAATTGCATCCTATAGACCTATTGTAGTCCTTAAGAAAATCATTAATATATTTTCTCTGATTTTTCATAGAGATTTACTAAGCAGTGAAGAATGTTCCTCGCATTAAATAGAAAGCAGTATTACAGACTAGACGGAAAATAGAATATTTATTGAGTTCAGCCTCTGGGCTTTTGCGTAGAAAGTCAAAGCAAACAGGTGTAATTAGGCTGGTTCGGGAAAGGTCACTTGCACTAAAAGTTCCATTTATTTCATTCAAATGCTCCTATTTCCAGAAGACATAACATATGCTGATTTTTTTTGTACGCGTTGCTTCCAAGTTAGTGCCTAAGATGAGTCAGATCATCTTGATGCATCTGCACTTATAACGCGTGCATCTGCATTTATACACATGCATCTGCACTTATAACACATGCACTGCATTTCATAAGAATTGTGGAAACAAATTAAGGACATATGTAAGGAACCTGATTAGCGTAGTGATACCTTGAAGTAAGTAAAAATATAAGCATGCCATGAAAATACTTGCAAACGTCAGCATTTTTGTTTTATCTTTACTATATTTCATAGGTGGATGTAATAACACGATGTCTGCAATAAGGACAACTACGCAAGGGCAAGTCCATTCAGTTTCTTTCAACCACAGCGTTGGACCACTAAACTGTTCTGAAATGACATCCTTTTGCATAGATTGGGAAGGTGATGAAATCAAAGTTGGAAATGGTCTTGTTGTAGGTTTTAAACAATTCATGCACCTAGCTGATGTTAAGCATTCGAACAAAATAAAGTATGCGTCAATGACAACATGGAATAATGTTTCCGGAGATTCGGTGTTTAACTACTGTAAGTAACCTCTCTTTTTTATAACGAATTTAAAGTACAAATTCAATTTTAAATATAATTTATCTGTCTCCTACACACTTTTCTGTACATTTGAAAAATAAATATTTGATATTTATCGTATTTCTGAAAACATAAACAACTTTCTTTCTCTCCTACTTTGAAGGAATAAACTGTTGATGATCATTTCATATCATTTGGATATCATTGTTAGAGAAAATTACCAAAGACACGCTAGAAACATCAAATGTAAACAAAGGAGAGTTTACAAGTTTCTTACATTTCAATCTCACATTTTTGTTGTCAGCTGAATCAAGCAGATGTAAGGTGATACCAGTGGCTGAGAGCACTACGACCCCGATAGGTGGTACAAGCACTACCGACACACAAACGCCAGCTCAGACAACGGAAAATAAGATGACATCAGTGGCTTCTACATATAAATGTCCTTGTCACCTTCAGTACAGCCAGACTGAAAATATTTGATATTTATAGTATTTCTGAAAACATAAACAACTTTCTTTTTCTCTTACTTTGAAGGAATAAACTGTTGATTATCATTTCATATCGTTTGGGTATCATTGTTAGAGAAAATTACCAAAGACACGCTAGAAACATAAAATGAAAACAAAGGAGAGTTTACAAGTTTCTTACATTTCAATCTCACATTTTTGTTGTCAGCTGAATCAAGCAGATGTAAGGTGATACCAGTGGCTGAGAGCACTACGACCCCGATAGGTGGTACAAGCACTACCGACACACAAACGCCAGCTCAGACAACGGGAAATACGATGACATCAGTGGCTGAGAACACTACGACTCCAATAGGTGGCACAAGTGCTACCGACACACAAACGCCAGCTCAGACAACGGAAAATACGATGACATCAGTGGCTTCTGCTGCAACCGTTACTACCAACATACAACAGTCAACTCCAACAAAAGAAACAACTAAAACAATCCCGCCAAACAGAAAGATATGTAAATGTCCTTGTCACCTTCAGTACAACCAGACTGAAGAGGAAAGAGCGACGTATTTGAGAACAGCAATAGAACAGGTGTATATTATTATTATCTCGAAGTATTCATAACTTTGTCGTCCAAATCATTATGGGTATTAGTACATCAGAAGTCGTGATCACTTCTTACAATTACTTTAACTTAGAATGTGATACAATACTTAAACAGCAGCACATTTTTGTTGTTGTTTTTGAGAAATATGTGTCTCATAATAACATCATAACATTCAATATTTTTAGATTTTCCACGCTTTATGTCAAATAGTATTGAAACTACTGCGGTTAATAATTCTGCTACCCGATAATGCATGATGTCTGAGCAAAGCGAATGTTTTCGCCTACCCCAAACATAACAATGACCCGTAAGATAAAGTAGTAAACATTTTGAGAGTTATGTATCACAGCGCAATTTAATACGACTATACTATTTGTTTTTCTCGTTAGCACGAGCCCACGCGAAATGAATAAATGAATAAATACATCGAGACATTTAAAATTTCAGAACTTGCAAAATATATACTGCTCTAAAATTGCTGGACCAGTAAAATTCAAGTGTATTGCTGATTAAAAAATAATTTTAAAAAAGGCAACAAAAAAATTAACAATTAGACTATAAAGAGAATTATCAAATACAAAATATTGTGAACAGTTGATACATCATACATAATGGCACAATACAGCATGGAAAAATATAGGACGAAAATCTTTCAGTGTGTTGGTTATGCTATTAAGAGATACCTCCCGTGTTAGTAGTATACATATTGGAAACCCAGCAAGGGCTGAACTGAGGTTATTATTTTTTTTAAACACATTTGTTTTTTAAATATCAAATCTAAAGAACGAACGAGAACATTTATATAAAGTAAAAATACAAAATAAAGTATTTAATAGCATCTCCTTTGTTTAAAAGAATTCCAAAAAATCATTGCATTTATTTTTGGTTATTAGACCAAAATACGTATTGAAATGAACGACAAACCATTGAATAATGCACGGTGACAAGTACAGTATATAAGAAAATGTGAACCTGCATATAGTTATCTGTGGGAATGTCTACTGGTCTGGTGGATTGGCCACCTGAATGATTGCAATACAAAAAAGTAAATCTAAAACAGTAATTAATGTATGGGTAAAAATGGAAGCAGAAAGTTATTTTTAAAAAAGAGAGATAAATAGTTTGATATATACGTAATTTCTCCACTTAGTGTAATCAATTATAACAACTATTGTATTTGCAACCCTTACTGCAAACTGTGAATATCAGGCTGTGAACAGGCATCTACTAGTATAAACTCTCTTATAGAGAACACTAAGCATTGAGTCTGTTTGCATTTTCCCTATCGTAAATCGTATTAATATATACCTCCAAATTATAATTATTACACCAGCATTTTGTTTCTACGTCGGTATGTAGAAGCATTATGGCCCTTGATTGTCCGTTCTCCTAAACGTTGGTTTCTACAGCATAACTATAACAAGGATTATTGGATTTCAACCATATTTAGATCTACGTTGATGAGGTATCAGATTAGTTTAATTATAAACATTCTTCATCGTCATTTAGAGGAGTTATTATTTCTGATTGTTTTCTGTTCTTAAAGTTGGTTACAACAGCGTACCTATATCAAGCAAAACCTGACTTTTATAAAATTTAGTATACCGGTTTGTATTGATGTGATATCAGATAAAAATTTGTAAATCTTTCACAGATAAGGAAAGAGTTAAAAATGGAAAAAAAGAATCTCTCATCAGAGACCAGGAAGAAGACTAGCGCACGTGATGAACGCGTGTCAGCGAAGACGATGGGATTCACCCTTGGTGTGTGCGTGCTGACGACAGTATTTGGCTCTATCATCATCGTGGACCTTGTTAAACTCGGGCGATTTATCTGGAAAAGGTTCATATGAAGGCGTAAACTTTTGTGTACTCTTAAGCGCATTTTCTGGCATCGAAAATATTAAGTTCTACAGACATATACCTTACTCCATGTACTTTTATTCCTTTGTAAAAACAATAGAATTCTAAAAGAAATAATGTATATTTTTCCAAGCAGTGTTTACGTTAAACTTTAAATGCCTTAAATCTTGTTCATAATGGCATTTGCAGATGGGAAGAAAACTTTTACCATATTTTTAAAAAATAAAATAGCTTTGTAATTCAATTTCATACGTCCTATTTTTTTTTCCTCCAGCGTGGATCGTTAAAACACTTATCAACATGAAATTTTTGAAGGAGAGGGTTTGTTTTGCACAAACTTGATCCTCCCAGCTGTTTTACACCTAGTTGTAATGTTAACTTTGTTAGAACATAAGAAGCTGAAAGGTGTGACTGTTATCTAGAAATGTGTAGTTGTTTCTGTGTTTTATGGGGACAAAAAGGGCTGGGACCAAGTCCGAAGTTTTAAATAGCTTGTATTTTGTTCGTACTTACTAACTCATACTAAATCTGCTCATTTTAAAAATTAGAATTACTGGGACAAATGAGACAAACGGTTTCTGAAAAATATGATTGTTCTTCGACGTTTTGCTCTATATGGTCATATTAAGATCATTTTAAGTTTATATTTTTTAAATGGGCTCAATGATAGAAAGAAATTCGAAAAGAAAATGTAATGATTCCTATTATCCTCAAAATTTAATTAGTTAATCACCCAAGCACATCATTCCAAATACCCTATCTCTGACTTTGAATATGTCATTTTTGAGTTAATGTAGAAAATAATAAGGTATTAATGCTTTCAGAACTCATGATGAGATATGATTTTAGTACGTTACAAAAAATCAGAAGCTTTGTTCGTCACCCTTAATAGCATCTGTAACTTTTGTTTTGGACAAAATGGGACGTGGCGGAGAATAACCGTATTGCTGCAAGTTTTCGTTCGGACGTAATTGGTCGTGGAGGAGAATAACCGTATTGCTGCAATGTTTATTAAGGGTTTACCATGTTTAATAACTGCCGAATAGCTGCTGATAGATAGGTGGTCGATTTTGAGAAGCGTTGCTATTTAACCACAAAACGTTTGAAAAGGTTCAATTCAATGGATTAATTAGAGCTGAGATTACATTTTGTGTCTGGATACAAATTTCCGAAATTTCTACGTGTACAACAGTCCTATCGCTACTTGCAGCTCCAGCTTTTTCTCCCAACGACGGCCAGTAATGTCATAAATAATTGGCTGAGAACAACTTCTGGTTTAAATTACACCGATTACTTCATAACTGCACAAAATTATGATTCGAACCTTATATTTTAAACATTTTTTCCGATTAGTGTGAAATGGAATGAAACAGGTTGGAAAATTCCCATCCATCCTGCTTGGACACCAGATACTACAAGAGGAAACCATAGGTAGACCATTATTATGACAAAACTATAGTTGAACATTTAATATGTTAAGGTTAAATAGGCAAAATAAAGTGTCATACTTTTCTCTAAATAGTGAATACAGTGATCTAGCTATCAATTCATTGTCATGTTGTTGAATAAAAAATGGAAATTGCCTTAAAAGGCTGCACTATTCCATCAATATTTTGCATGAATTCTGTATGTGCATGAAATAAAGAAGGAACAAATGAATGAAGTTTTCAATCTTAAGTTATTACAATATCAATAATCTGGAGTTTTGTATTTTATGCATAGCTGCCATCTTTCTTGATTATTGCCTGCATGCATACATGATGAATTCGTCATTTAATATTTGACGCTGCGAATGATGCAATTCAAATTTTGGAGGGATAAATAGTGACACACATACGCATTAGTGACACACAGATAATACATCATAGTGACACACACATACATACACAATAGTGAGACACACATACGCATTAGTGACACACAGATAATACACCATAGTGAGACACACACACATACACAATAGTGAGACACACATACGCATTAGTGACACATAGATAATACACCATAGTGACACACACACACACATATAATACACAATAGTGAGACACATACGCATAAGTGACACATAGATAATACATCCATATTGACATACACACACATACACAATAGTGAAACACATACGCATTAATGACACACAGATAATGCATCATAGTGACACACACACATATAATACACAATAGTGAGACACACATACGCATTAAATGACACACAGGTAATACACCATAGTAACACACGTACATACACACTAGTGAGACACATACGCATTAGTGGCACACAGATAATACACCATAGTGACAAACAGATAATACATCATAGTGACACACACATACCCATTAGTGACACACGGATTATACACCATAGTGACACACACATACATACACAATAGTGAGACACACATACACATTAGTGACACCCAGATAATACACCATAGTGACACACACACACACACACACACACATATAATACACAATAGTGAGACACATATGCATAAGTGACACACAGATAATACACCATTGTGACACACACACACACATAATACACAATAGTGACACACACATACACATTTCTTTGAGCGTGATCTAATGTTGTGATTCTGCTTCTTCTTTCGAAAAATAATTACTTGCACAGCTTTTTGTCTGTTCTTTTCATGACTTTTGCTGGTGTAACGACTTCAATTGCTACAATTTTGTTCATAAAGTAGAATTTATATATTGACTGAATATGAATACTGTGGTAAGATCCTACTGCCCTCATTGTAAAACTATGATATGTGAGCTTCTTCTCCGCTGCCTTACGTCAATAAAGTACAAACAGCATGTATGCAGCGGTGAAGACGAGTCTGAACTCTGTGCCCGTTCATGTTCCTTCACCCTACCTCTGGACTTATTTGGTAATGAACGTGTTGCGCAATGGCTTCACATCTCTGTAGCGGAGGATTGCGTACGTTAGTCGTCCCTTAGCTATGTCCATATTTGGAATCGGGGTAGGCGCATTCCGGACAATGGAGTCAATATAAACGACTCCCGGAAAGAGGGTGCAAGCGAATTACATCCGTATTTCTTAGAGTTCATCTCTTGTCCTCTCACAAGTACGCGTGCCACTATATTCTTTGTAAATTCTAAATTGTACCACTGTATTCTTTGTAAATTCTAAATTGTACCACTGTATTCTTTGTAAATTCTAAATTGCACCACTGTATTCTTTGTAAATTATAAATTGCACCACTGTATTCTTTGTAAATTTTAAAATATTTTTCTCATATGCTGTAATGTCAACATAATGATACAAGTGTCTGAATGCACTTTAGTCATCATTTCAGTTTTATCGTTTCAAAGTTCTCAATAATTACATTTTTCTGCTATTTCTTATGATGTGAAATTGTAAACGATAGAGTGTCACCGATTGTTTTGTCTTTAATAGCATTTGTTATCTAGAAATTCGGTAAATGTAGTAACAATATGAAGTGTCTCTTTGTTAACTTTGGCATTTTTGCTTGTGATTATAAAATTAAATTTGCTATAATAACATCTTTTTACTGCCAACTTCATGCCCTTCGATAATTATTGTCGAAAATGAATTTTTCATACTTTAAAAGTTATAAACATTTATCTTTTGGCATTTATAATCTAACATTTCGAAATTCTGTGTTTGTTTGAATTCATACACAACAATTTGGGTATTATTTATAAATATTCGTTTTCTACTACATCTCAAGTATATTTTGGCCACGTTTTGGTTAATTAGTTATTTGATCATTTACAGAATTGTATATGATGTCTCAAATAAAAACATTCTGGAAAAATACGAAGTTGGCAAGCCTTAATTAATTTTGACATAAATGTTGAATAATTTCATGTTTTGTTTTCATATATAATTTTATATGTATAGAATGTTGTTTTGATTTAATAAAGCTAATTGCATCTGCAATTCTAAGAGTTCGTCTCGTCTCTTCTATGCTTGCAGATTAATGTCGAACCTGGTCACCTCTTGCCCCCTCGAAATGTAATACCTGCTTCTAATCTCGCGACGGAGTGACACCTCCCAAGTCATTGTGACGGAGCGGAGGTCAAAATGCTCTCAATAATTCTCACCATTCCGTTCAGGGAGTTTCCCAGAAAAACTTCCCTGAAATTATGGTGAGAAAAAACCATGACAAACCAAAATTCTTTCATGATATATAGGCGATGGTGGTGGTCGTGGCGATAATGATAATGATAATTAAAGACTTTAAGGGATTAATATGCCCTAGTTATGTTACTTTAAATAGTTACATGGTATCGTAAAAAAATCTGTGTGCAATATTATAAATATAAAACTAATTACTATACTTCAAATTTTCACATGAAATATTATTTCATACCAATATTTACGTCGTTTATGTTTTTCATGATGGAGTATGTACAGATTCACAACCTGATACAATGTTACCATAAATCTGGCCATTTTCATTGTGGGTCTATGATACGCAAAATTAAAAAGAACCCCGAAAAATATGTGTTTTTAGAAATAAAACCCCCCAACCCCCCAAAATATCATTCGTTTTTAAATACGCTATACCAATATATGCCAGTTAATATCAACAATGAAATATGCAACTATATCTTATGATCCGGAATGTTTTAAACATGCCGCATGTTACATTTTTTATCATTTGGGTCGCGACCTGGGCTTTGGGAATGACAAAAAACTATTCCTAAATAAAAGACGAAAATTTATCTGGTAATGAAAGTTACCTTACTTGTGTATTCACCCTCAATCCCCAATCCTGTATTCAGCAAGTGTAAATAATACCAATTTTGGAATAAACAACGTCCAACGGAATATGCTGTGTCTACCGCCACCTAAAATGAGATTCTTTTTTTCAAGCGGCTCAGTACTTAAGGCGCAGGCTTTCTCCGTTTCAAAGTATCTATTTCCAACATTACAAAGTAAAGAAGCTGATGCAGAATGCATACGCTTTGATAAGGCTGCAGAAGAACTTTAAGCCGCTCAGCTTGTATGGACCTGCAAAATAACAGAGCGCCCGGACTGTGTCAATGAGGAGCTCCACCGTCAACAACACGCAACTCGCACATTCAAAGACGTCGACGAAGCAATGAGGCAGTAATAACTGGTCACTGTTAAATATCTAGAGCCGTTAAAGTGTGAACCTTCCCTATGTGACTCTGATGTACTCAGTTAAGTCCCCAAAATTCGCGAGATGGTCTTTGTCGTCCTTGGAATGGTTGATACATCCCTTGTCAGAAACAAGCTCGCCAAGTAATAAATAGTCCCGCTGCGCACTTCAGCCATTTTGGTCGCTGTCGGGACGACAGCCTACGTAATTTGGTTCATCTCGGTCTGGTAGAGTCTGGTATAGTCTGTCCTGCGGACAAAAACATGGCAACCGAACTTTACTTCGCGATACCTTGGGTGGCGTACGCTGCTGGGCGCGACAAATTTCCTGTACCCATTCCATACTTTGTCATCCAAAGGTTTAAACAAAAAAAAAATCCAGATCTACGGATATTTACGGTAAAGCTGCCAAACCGTAACAGGTAGGCGTATTGGAGGCTCATAAGCCTTCCGGAATATAACCAAGATGGATACTAACCGCGGGCGCTGTTGCTTGGGGCGTCAGTCCCTCCTGGGTCATTCTGCTTTCGAGCCGACGTCGCTCCTGTTCTTATTGGCGATTGTCTCGTCTGTCCCAGTGGGAGTGACAACAACATGAAGCTCGAAGTCTTTTAAGATCCCCTGGCCCCCATGCTCAATTGGATGCACTCCCTCCGACCATCGCAGCGCTCTCTCCTTTGTAAACCCTACCTTGTTTGTGTTATGGCGCACTGGCATCCCTAGAGCTAGGGGCCCTGTTTCCAACCTTAGTCGCCGCCTGTCCGATGCCCCAGTTTTAACAGTTGTTGTATGCCTTGATTATGCGGGTTAGGTCGTCTACCCAGTTATTTCTGTCATTCGCCAAAGGCTAGCGCTCAAGTATGGTGTGCAGGGTGAGACTGAAGCGGTCAATCCGGGATAGGAGACGTGGAGTTTTTTTTTTTTGGGGGGGGGGTGGTTTGGGGGGGTTGGGGGGGTTCTGTCTCGGCCAGGCGGTGGGATTTGCTGTGGGCTTTTATCAAAGCATAGAACGGGCAAGAGGCTGGGCATAAACATAGTGGCTGTTGGAGTGGATTGCAGTTAAAATGTTATTGTAGCCGCGGTTGAGCCAGCTGAGCAGGTCAACAAAGACAATGTCGTTCTAACAGGTGCCAGTAGGGCCATTAGTAGGCGCAAACTCCTAAGGCTTCACAACCCGCCTCGATCGTTGCTGCGAGCCTATGCTCTTGCCCTTGGTCGCGAAGAGTATCTGCTTCATTTTCAGCAGACGTCGTCTATATCAAAACCGCTATCGTCTTCTTCTTCTTGCGCCGACTGCTTGCGTTTAGCGGATGCAGCTGTGTAATTTGCGCTTGACCTATGCTAGCTGGCGTTCTGGTAGCGGCAGCGCGGACGTTGTCGATGCCGTCGATGCTTCAGTCCATGTCCATGGACTTTGGGCAGGTGGCGCACGTGCAGCCGTGGGAAACCACTTTCTGGCGGGCCCAGTCGATCGTTAAGTAGGTTTGGTCATCGTACGTGTTGTCCCAACGGCCTGCAGCATTGCTCGCCTTTTGTGGCTATGGATGCGCTTCTTAATGAGTCAGCGAGACAGTCGCATGGGGTCGTTATGGATGACTGAAGTGACGTCCAGCGTGCGACAACGTGTAATAGTTGTATGAAAACAGGAGAGTGTTTTAGTCGTAAATGTAGAGCGTATCACCAAACGTCTGGCCCTGGACTGTGTGACATGTGCAACACCACGCCTGGCGGAGAAGTTTCGCGCACTGCCGAGTGTAAAGGTGCGATCAACACCGTCAGGGCTACGTATGGTGAGGTGTGTGTCTGTGACCTCCTGCACCGTTTACTTAGCGTTCGAATTAATCTTTTCTTTTCTGGCCGACGCGCGCTTACATGCACCCTACCATGCGGTCGCCTGGTCGGAACCGTTTAATGTTGTGTGAGATGTTGCGAACCCACACAGTCTACCTTTCCTTGTTGAAGGCAAAAAACGGAGCGTGTTGCGACCTCATCCAACAATTCCTTCTACTGCTTGATTTGAGGACCATTGCGCGCGGCTAGTCCGAAGGCTTCATGGTCGTGGCAGGTCATAATCTTATCTTAAAGGGCGATCACTCTGAAACAATCTCTCTCAGCGTAGAGCTCACGTCTAAAACCATTGTTAGATATTCTTCATCAGTCTTACTACTACACAACCATAGGCTTTTCCTTTCCAAACACAGTCTTCTATGCTTATCAGACGTGTTCCTATATTGTTCGTGGGAAGATACAGTGGTATATCAGATCATGCGTTCTGTTCTTCTAGAGAAGCGTCAGATTTCTCGATTTCTGTTTATGTTTTCCCATTCTTGTTTTGTTCTGATGGTTTAGACTGTCTAAGTAATGATGGCTGCAAATGTATTTCACCCATTTATTTAGTTTTCGGAACTCATCTTCTTATGTCTGATGCCGTCTGTCTTTCGAATTGCCTTAATTAACCCCCCCCCCCCCCCCAAAAAAAAAAAAAGAAAAAAAAAAAAAAAGAAAAAACAATTGTTTCTCTGGCTTTAGGAAGCTAGATACCCACTGTCTTTGCCAGTTAGTCCTTCTTTATTATTATTATTATTATTATTTTTATTATTATTATTAGCTGGCTCATTGTCAGAGTGGGATGTAGTTTGCAACACGAGTTGGGATCTTACGGTGAGTAAAATATTTGTTCGGAATCCTCCCAAAACGATATCTCAGAAAAACGGTCGTCACGACTAACGTCGAATGTATTTGCCGCTATTCCAGTAGTATCAATAGCGGTGTATGCACATAAGAACACAGTACCTGTTATTGTCTTGAAATGACATGGTGTAATATCAATAATGGTGAATGAAAGGAGACAATAAAAAGAAACGAAAGTGGTTGTACTCTATTGAAATGTTCTCAAAATTTATATATATTAAAAATTCATTTGGGCAGAGAGAGTAACACAAAACTAAAAGATGGCACATACAATCGTTTTAGAGAAATCTTTAAAGAGACAAAACCTAAAAAGAACTTGAAGGTGAGCAGTTTTACATAATAAAAGGTTGCTAAAATATGTTGGTAAATGAAAACATTTCTACGTTTTCAGACAATAGAGTTCAACAAAACACTGAAGACTAGAATGCGGAAGTATCTTACAGAATATGGATATGCCTTGTGTCTAAAGGAATTTAGGATTTAATTACACTAATTATAGATCCAGAGACATGACTCCAGTTAAAATAAGCATGACGGAAAACAGATCACGAAGTATGGATCAACCCATTCGGTTACCTGGCAACATATACCTCTGGAACACCTGGATTTAAAATTAGTAAAACTGATAGAATTTCAAACACAAAAAAATTTGAAAAGTGTTATCTTTCCAACTTTACTGAGGAGATATTTAAAATCAGGCAAGTTATCATAGGAAGTCCGGTGGTTTGCAAGTTAGAAGACTGCAAGATAGAAAATAAAGAGTAGATATTTTGTGAACAAGATTTACCTCTATATCATAGACGAGAAAACAAAACTTTTTAAGCAAAAGTAATGCATGGAAAAAATATTGTACTTGTCAAATGGAAAGAATATGATGATTAGTTTAACAGATAATAGTATGCCATACAATATCTGACAGAAGAATAATACAAAGCTATCAGTATTAAGGATATATCATAAAACAAGGATACAGTATTAGGGAGATATCGTAAAATAAGGATAGCAGTATTAGGGAGATATCATAAAACAAGGATAGCAGTATTAGGGAGATATCATAAAACAAAGATGGCAGCATTAGGGAGATATCATAAAACAAGGATAGCAGTATTATGGAGATATCATAAAAAAGGATATCAGTATTAGGGAGATATCATAAAACAAGGATATCTCTATTAGGGAGATATCATAAAACAAGGATATCTTTATTAGGGAGCATGATTATTTTGAGGTTATAAATAAACAATTCGTTATCAAATGTTGCAAATACAATAACAAAAGCCGATAGGGGAAATTTTAAAAAAAACCCACAAAATATGTTAAGAGTGTCGACAGGCTATGAGATTAAACTACTATGGAGGAAATGGAAAATAGAAATAAGAGAGAGATATCTACTAAAGTTTCACCTAAATATGGAACAATATAAAATAGAGGATCAATGCATTTACACAGGAAAAGCAAAGTCCACAAAAATTTCCTGATTTTAAATCATGGACTATAGTTTCAAATAAGTAACAAGTCTTGTTCTTACCTTTTGTCCGTGTCGTATAATTCAATTTAACGCTCTTTTTATTTCAAATATATTAAACAATATTTAGGAAATGAAAATATGCTTCACATAAACTGATTAATTCATAAACAGACATTAAATATCATTAATAACGACACTGTATTACGTGGCAATGAAGATTAAACAAAGAGATACAAAGCATAGTAAGGCGTGCGATTTTGGCAATATCAGCTTAACTAGGTAGTATGGATGGCAACAGTTGTTTGTGGAACTTGTTACAGGTATTAAGCAAATAACTCTGTCCCAGACGTAGTTAAATAAGTATACAATAATTACGTTGACTTTCAAATACGAAAACTATTGTCTGAATGGTCTGTATCATTATCTGGTAATGATTTTACATTCCTAATCATCATTCGTATAAATACATATGTGGAACAAAAAGCATAGGTCACTGCGGGTACTACAGAAAGGAATACCAAGATGTGTCAGAAATACATTCTTAAATTTGGTTGAAAGTATTAGCAGGTTAAATTACCACACAGTTATTACAATGAACTGATCAATATGATTCAGTACTAACAGTCTAATCCAGAATGTTTCTAAAAAAAGATATCTATGATATGAATATGTCTACCATCAAGCACAAACACCAAATGGATTGTACAGCTGCTTATTTCAATTTCACTTAGTGAGTGCACACAGATCTATTTACATAGTGCGTGGGATATTAACAGGGCAAATTATTAACATTAAATAGTTAGCCTTGAACAGGTTAAAAGGCTTATATATATATATATATATATATATATATATATATGTTGAAAAGTAAGCCACAATACACGAACTTCAGAGACTTTGCAAAGCAAAACTTAAAAATTAAGCTACAGCGCAAAACAATAAAGGCGCTGTGCAATCTTAACCAAAAGAGACTACTAAACCTGTTATCACTTTAAAGTCAAAACTGTCAATTTCTTTTATTTATCAAATTTTGAATTTGGTAGATGTTAGTATGGCCATGTAGTAGTAATAGCTACTAATTAATTCTCCCTTTAGCATTTAGTGAGTTTGGTGCAACGTTGTAATGAATAGTACATAAACAATAATGTAACAACAATGGTAATGTATTGACTTCATTACAAAGAATATATTTTATTGCTGCTTACTACCGTGTTTCCAATGAACCGAAAAGCAATATATTCTACTGTGTCAATTACATTACTGTCTTTGCATTCCTGATGATGTTTACAACCCTGAAATGTATGGAAACAAAGTCAACGTGCCACGTCAGACCTTTATAATTCCCATTTAACTTAAATAACCATTGATAACTATTGACTTCAGCGTTCATTTACGCTTCCTCGCTCATTCAATGGAGGGTGTGATATATTTTCAGTTATAGATTTGATTCATGTACATATTTTCCAAAAGCATAGGCTCTGTTGAGTAATAGGAACAGTCGAATCTTCTATGCTTATCTTTTTGTACATGTGCCAGTTACATGTAATTAATTTTCTTGTCGTTGATTAGATTCCAAGCTATTCATTCGTGTATTCAGTCCTGATGACATGAGAGCGATCTAACGCCTCGTTGCGATATCCTCTTTTGTTTCCGGTAGCAAGCGGTTGCCAGGGAAGGTTAACGACGCTGTACGAAAGAATTTATTATGAACACAGTTATTTGATGGCAAGATGAAATAACGGCAAATAATTCTGAAACTATACTCATATATGAAGTACTAGATTTTTTTTCTTCTTTTTATTGATTTTGTGCACGGATACATGTTTGAGTTTCATTGGTAAAGTTCTCCAGTTAGGCACATGGGTGAATAGCCATCTGCGTTGATTTGTTGCTAGCCTTGCTGATTTGCATATGAATGAAAACACTGGTTTGTTTTCCAATAATGTTAGGCTCCAGTTATTTTAGAGTTTGAAGGGACTTTCTGTCGGTGTTTAAGGGTAAAAAAGTGAGACCTACGTTATATTCCTTTTCAATTTGAGTATTTACAACAAGCAGCACATTGCAGAATTAATTGATTAAGTGCTTTTAACCAAAAATCCATTAAGTATGAGAAATTTTATTTTATTGAGTTATTAATACATATTTGCAATCTCTTTGACTATCTATGATAAAGGTTGAAAATATTCATTAAGTCATTATAAAATTGTTGAGTTTAGTACTCATCTTTGCCAATTATATGATTTTCTCAGATCACATCTGAGTCTTTTATGGTTTGTCTCTAGGATATACACACTGTGATATTTCTGTTTGATCCCATATTAAATAGAAATGTAATAATGACATATTTACCTAAGTTGTGATTAAGTCTATGTTCCATGGTCCATGGACTGATATCTTTGAGCATTTTATAGAATTTCATTCTAACTAGAACATAAGGTGTAACACCATGTTAATATTAGTATTGCGTGATCTTGCTACATGGTCGTCTGTACGTTATCTTTTACTTTATAAGATTATTTGATAGAAAAAAGTTATGCAATAATTTGGCAATCGTCTATCTCAATAAATCATTGCAACATACTGATGCAATGTATTTTTTGTTTGTGTGTTTGTTTGTTTTTTGGGGGGTTTTTTTTGGGGGGGGGAGGGTTTTTTTGCCTAAAATTACATATGCATAACGTGTAAATGCTGCAACTCACTGGCGTCGTACTTAGAATAGTCAAGTTTGTTAATATACGGTACTTCGCTACATATCAATCATCAAAAAATGGCTGCCAACGGTGACAATGAAGAACGTGTAAATGTTGAATGTTTGAAACAGTTTGTGGATTTTTAAACCCAAAAATTTATACATTTTCTTTGATCATAAGAACAGAAATTATTCTAATGGTTGTATTATCTGCTAGAAATGTTTTCCATGGTAACTTTATTTCTTTAAATATTAATGGGATCGTACAATTACAATGAGGTTCCATGAAACGATTAAATATCAGCATAAAAGATGAAGATGGAATTGTAATTGGTCTTCATGTTATGCCTGCAAAATATGTTCTCCAAGTAAAGTAAGTATGGTCAGTACCATGAAAGAAATATTTCTGAGAGATCCTAGTGATCTTAGTTTTTATTCTGTTGAGAAAAAGATGCAACATCAGGTCAATCAATTAACAATGATTTAAACATGAATAACAGCCGTATCAAAGATGCTGATAATCTTGTACACAAATCAGATGCAGCTAAAATACAGTAATGAGACATATTGGCATTAAAATACGTAATAGTTTGGAGCCTTACCTTTATGAGACTTTAAACATGGAAAGAGCTTTGAAAATATTGCGAATGAAGCTATTTAGTTTTTTTTAAATCATATCCGCCAAATCTATTAATACATAGTAATGATTCAACTAAATGTTTTTGTACTTTTGTCTTATGGAATGTTAATACGACTATGCTGGAAGCGTAACTATTGACATGAAAACCTATCATTATAGACCTGAACAACTGAATGCCGAAATCATGCACAGATTATTCAAACAAGATAATTGAGTACAGGAATAAAAGGAAAAACATATTTTGTTCTCTTGATATTTGCTAATCCTAGCTCCCGTTTTCAAATACATTAAAAAAGAGCCAACACTTAATTACCACTAGCTGAAGTTTTTTTTTTTACTCATGCAAGATTTTCTTTGGAGAGAAGAAACAGTAATCCATTTAAAAGAGTTTCAGTGAAATGTTTTAATTAAATATATACAATGCATAAACAATGCAAATAACCTTGATAGTATTACGCCACGAGATGATGAGGTAAATATCAGTTTATTTCATGTGTATACTTGTTGCAAATTTAGTTGTGGCAAAATTTCTGATGTTGTGCTTTAAACATTTTAATGCTTTTTTCGATGCTTAAGTCAATACCCTTTTATTAATTTAACTGTATAATCAATTTTCTTTAAATGGCTATGATTGATAAAACAGACTTAAGAGACAAAACCAGTTTTGAGAATCTTCCTTACCTGGATTCCATTTCACATACATAGTAGCCCACAGATAGACAGACAGACAGACAAATATATAGATAGATAGATAGGTAAGTATGTAGGAAGGTAGATAGATATATAGATATATAGATAGACAGATAGATACATACAAAGATAAATAGATGTAGATAAAGATAAAACTGTACATAGATACCTGACGACAGATTGATGTAATGGACTATTTGTGTGTGCACACGTACTTATTTGTGCAACATTCAACACCTTGAAAGATTGAATTGCAGTTTCCAGGGGAGAGAGAGAGAGAGAGAGAGAGAGAGAGAGAGAGAGAGAGAGAGAGAGAGAGAGAGAGAGAGACAGACAGACAGACAGACAGACAGACAGAGACAGACAGACAGACAGACATACAGAGAAACGTGAGCCGACAACGAGGTCTTGGCTAAAAGAGTTCTTATGAGGGACAGGATTTGGACGATATTGTCAAGAGAAACACGAACTCTCAGTAGGCTGGTGAGTAAATTCATCCCCACATACACGAAGTCCTGACAAGGGAAGAGATCTGAATTCTCTAGGTTTGGAATAAGACCGAGGCGGGTCACCGTTGTGCATCAACCAGTCGTCAAAATACTGGAGAATGGGATCCCAAATGTCCTTAAGTGGACTGCAACTACCCTCATCAACCTGGTAAGGCTAGGCTGAACGGAAGAGATTGAAACTGAAATACCTCCTGTCGAGACAAAACATGAGGTATTTTCTGAGTGGAGGGAAGATGGTGATGTGAAGGTAAGGATCCTGAAGATCACAGGGAATGATGGCGTTCCTGACAGATGCGGTAGTCTACATCTCGAAGTGTTCTTCCCGAGGAAATCTGTTTAAGGCGGAAAGGTCGATTATGAGCCTTATTTTTGACACTAGAAAGTTTCGGGACTAGAAAGGCGGTTTTTTCCACGCTCTCGACTCTGCCTTTAGCAGAAGGGTATGTACCTATTCCCTAAATCTACCCGGTTTGGACACGTGAAAGGGGAGGATGTTCCCAGAAACGAAGCCGGTAATCATGTTTTAAGGTAGAATAGACCCACTGATCGTTCGTGATGCCCAACCAAATCCCTGAAAAAGAGCTAGACGAGCTCCTACTGGGATGGCGAGAAAAGGAAGACACTACAGGAGCAACTCATGAGGGCCGACCCCCTCCCGCTTTTGCAAAGTAGGAGGAGTCCGGAGACTGTCTCCCTTGGCTTTTGCGACCGCCTCGTCTAGTGAACGACGGGCAAGAGAGAGTTTTTAACTGAGGCTGGTTGTGAGACTGTTGAAGCTGCGCCTGCTTGAAGAACTTGGTAGAAGGTCCCGTAGGACGGGCAGTTTTGGCACGCTTCTTGGCCTGTTCGAAGGGCTCGGAGCTTCTGCCAGGAACCTGCGTTGCTGCTTCATTAAATCATGTGACGCCATGGAGGGGATGAGGTTTCTGAATAGCGTCTCCGCCTCAAGAGGTGCAGATGTTAAAAGGTTATTGCTGTGGTCCAGCAAACACGTTCGACGTCTTTAAGGCGGCAACCCTGCAGAGTTGAAGAACCTCCGCAGAGAGCGCTATCGACATGGACAACGCCTCGAACAAACGCTGAAGCGCCGCTGGAGACAATGATTCCTCCTTCAAGATACCGAAGAAGGCCGCTTGGCGATCGTCACGAGAGTACAGGCCTTAAGCTCCAAGGCCTACTTGTGACGCTCCAGACCTTATGGAAGCGGGGGGGGGGCTTAAGGGGCTAAACCGGCGAATGCGGCTGAATGGTAGAAGAGGGGACAGACCACCCCTTCTGCTGCCAGGCGAACTCTTGTCCCCGTGAAAATTTGTGTGTATTCTCCCGAACCATCGCAGAGGGCGGGAGCAACAAAAGATCTGGACGAAATGCTGCCCCAGAAAGCCTCTCCAGACCGGAGAGAATCTTTTTGTCATCAGTGCCAGAAGGCTTACGACACAAGTCTGGGGGAAGGACGCCGTAAACTTCGTTTACCACCTTATGGAACGTCCAAACTTCCTACTCCACCCTTACCTCGACAGACAGGTGGAAAGGATCTGGAGACGTCAATATAGGGGGGGGGGGCCGTCACCACCGGTCCCTCTTAGACCACCATGTAGAAAATGACGTGATCGTCTTGAGCCCGCTCCCAAGGCAAGGCAGGACTGTTCCTCCCAGTATCACTCTCCTGAGATGGAGACCTCAAAATGGCATTGACCTCCTGGTGATACTAACCCTACTGGTGGGATTCTTAGGCGAATAGGATAGCTGATCCGTTGTAAATCGTCTAGGAAATGACTGGCGCCCCCCCCCCCAACTCCATTTTGCTGTCCCATGCCGATCGGGGTCGGAGCATTTCCACGGCCTGTCACGACCGCCCTACCTTAAAACCAAGGGAGTGACAGCCATGGTGCCATGACGGGAATAAAGACTCACTTCCCGGAAAGGGAGTGGGGTCCCGTAGGGATTTAAAGAAAACATAGGAAGGAGGGATGCTAATCCGATCCCTTTCCCCAGTTAGGCGTGTACCACCCGACTCCCTATCCCTATCGGAATTAAACGGAAACACAGGAACAGAAAGGGCGGTATCGACCTGATCCCTGTTCCCAGACCGATAATCAAACTCAAGTGACAGGTGCCCGGCGCCCGGTGCCCAGTGATCGGTGCAAGGTGACTGGTCACCGGTTACCGGACAAAGACCGGTCTGGTGACCAAGATCTGATGGGCAAGCCCACATCAGATTTATCTGAACGAGATCGCTGCTTTTCCTTCTTAGGAAGACTTTATTCGCTAATTTGATTCACTGAGAAACCGACCTTGAGAGGGTGTTGTTCGTCACTAAGCGGGAGGCGCGACTCGCTCTCAGATGTTATTCCTCCCTTGGGAGAGGCCAAGGGTCGATACCTCACCGACAATGACAATCTCGTGGCGAGCGTCAAGGATCCTTGGCCTTTGGTGATCTCCGAACCACGGAGGTTACAGAACGTTTTAGTGTCACAGTGGTAGTAGTCGTCCCCAAAACGGGAAGAGATCCAGACCTTCCTTGGAAAGGAAGGAGTCATCCATTGAAGATGAGAAAGAAGAAGGGACATTTTTACGCCCTCTGCATGTGTGTGGACTTTCAACGAAGTCCCACGCCTGGTCAGACCAAAGACAACAAATTGGGCATCCGTCCGTGCGTGCACACCGAGTGCATGCTAAGCAGGTTGGGGTGAGATCCCCATTAGGCCTTCCTGTGTCCATACTTGTCCACACCTTGCGACATGATAAACTCTGAAAGATAAAAATTCACGCAAAACAAAATACTTACCCTAGCACCGGAACAATGAAGCGGAATACAATTTAATGAAGCACCATTTGCTAAGCAAGGAGCAAAAAGCCCCTAACATTTACAAGAAGAAGATGGATAACTTTCTAACAAAGAAAGGACTGCGGGGACAAACACTCAGTCGCTGTAAAAAGGTAGGCGAAATACTGTTAAAGCCAAAAAGGAAGACAAATTTTGATGACCGATATAGCGCATGTATAACACGTGCTTCGTTCAAGAAAACAAGATTATGGTATTCTGTATGTTGGCGGTGACTAAGAAGTCAGACTGCAATTACACTGGTCTACAATGTTTTCGAAGTCGTCTGCTTCAGAGATAAAATTTTATATTTATTAGGGATTTTGATGTGCTGAATTCAAACATGACAATTAAAACAACTGATTGGCTACTGTTTCCAAGATATTTTAGTTTTTACATTTTACGTCTATGCATATTGTGTACATAGTAGACTTTTAATCATAAATTGTATACCTAGGTCTTTTCATGTGTTTATGGTTGCTTTACATGATAATATTTCACCTGTCCTGTTTATGTAACACTTTTAAAAACAGCAAAAGGGTTATATAAATAAAAAATATATTGAAACAAAAGTCAAAAAACTATTATGTATATATAAGTACATAGTTTAGTCCTTATTCAGTGTTTACTTAGCGCTTCTTGGCTTGTCTCTTGTATTCATTAAATGGAGCATCTCTTGTCACTCTCCAGCAATAGTCTGCAACCATTGATGGGCTCCATTTGCCCTGATAGCGTTTCTCTATTGTCCTGTTCGGTGGAAAAAAATCTAGATGAGAGTGCAAAAAAATGTATCTTTAGTGGCATGTTGCAACCAAGGCTTTTGTATGCCTTGAGGAGGTTTTCCACCAACTCCCTGTAGTTGTCTGCCTTGTTGTTTCCGAGAAAATTTTTGCCACTAACTGGAAGGATTTCCATGCCGTCTTTTCCGTGCCACGTAGTGCACGGTGAAATGCATCTTCTCGAAGAAGTTCACGAATCTGAGGACCAACAAAGACACCTTCCTTTATCTTAGCTTCACTTAAACTTGGAAATTTACCACGGAGGTGATTGAAAGCTGCTTGTGTTTTCTCCATGGCCTTGACAAAGTTCTTCATCAGACCCAGCTTGATGTGCGAGGGTGGTAACAAAATCTTCCTTGATACAACAAGTGGTGGATTCTGAACACTTTTCATCCCAGGCTCCAATGACTGTTGGAGTGGTCGATCTCTCTTGATGTAGTGGGAATCTCTCGCAGGACTATCCCATTCGCAGAGAAAACAGCAGTACTTTGTTTATCCAGTCTGCAGACCAAGCAAGAGAGCAAGAACCTTGAAATCGCCACAAAGCTGCCACTGATGTTGGTCATAGTTTATGAACCTCGAAAGTTGTTTCATGTTTTCATAGGTTTCCTCCATATGGACTGCATGACCAACTGACATTGATGGCAAAACACTGCCATTATGCAGCAAAACAGCTTTAAGACTCGTCTTCGATGAATCAATGAACAGTCTCCACTCAACTGGATCATGAACGATGTTGAGGGCTGCCATCACACCATCGATGTTGTTGCAGGCAACAAGATTATCTTCCATGAAGAAGAATGGGACAAGATCCTTTTGACGGTCACGGAGCATGGAAACCCTAACATCACCTGCCCGGAGATTCCACTGCTGTAGTCTTGAGCTCAACAGCTCTGCCTTACTCTTGGGTAGTTCCAAATCCCTGACAAGGTCATTCAGTTCACCTGTGTTATGAGGTGTGGTTCAGAGGAGGAGGAGGATGGGAGAAAATATGGGTCATGTGACATTGATGGTTCAGGACTAGAAGTTTCATCCTCTTCCTCTTCTTCTTCTGACTCAAGTAAGAATGATTCTGGTGCATCAGGAACTGGCAGTCATTCTCCTTGGGGTACTGGGCGTATAGCTGACGGAATGTTTGGATAATGCACAGTCCACTTTTTCTTCTTTGACACACCTTTCCCAACAGGAGGCACCATGCAGAAGTAACAATTGCTGATATGATCTGTTGGCTCTCTCCAAATCACTGGCACTGCAAAAAACATAGATTTCCTTTTCCTGTTCAACCACTGGCGAAGATTTGTTGCACAAGTGTTGCAGAATATGTGTGGTCCCACATCTTGTCCTGATTTCCAATTTTGCAGCCAAAATAAAGGTGATAGACTTTCTTAACCATAGTGGTTATACTGAGCTTTTGTGATGCAAAAGTCACTTCACCACAAATATAGCAGAAGTTTTCTGCATTGTTCACACAAGTACGAGGCATCTCTGCTCACTTTGGCTAAACAGAAATGTGTCCCTTTGCAAAATTAAACACTTACAAATAAGAGAGCACGACACTGTATGATTTATTGAGCTGATATAGGGCAATTTCTTCAGCTGAGTGATGTAAGCTTAGTTATGATTGCATCATCCGTGACTTCTAGGAATAACATGATGCAATTCATATCATGTATGACCCAATACCAGCTTCAGATTGCATCATTCATTGTTTTGCCTACAAAGCAAGTACTGACCAAACCCAGTCATAAATTTATTCATAGATCCAGTCAAAGATGTATTTTAGTCATTTCTGGTTTAAATTGAGATCCCTTCCCTTTATAACTCACTTATCCTCCGCCATTCCCAAGTCAAGGGTCGTATATACTGACCCAGTATCATATCTTTAAAACTAGAGCCAATCAACAATTTTAAGCATCATTTTCGTTCTCAGTGACACAGAATTAGTAAAGTTTGACAACATTTATTGCGGAAGCATTTTCGCTGTATACCAGTGTTATGTTCTTTTCAATTCTGACCCTCCAATACTAAGGCTTGGACTGGGGACTAGAGTCCCGGAAAACGAAAGCAATACAACAGTAGCAGATACTGTATTACTGCTATTAAAATATGTATTAATAATTGTCACATTGACAATCCTTTTCTCTGGCATTTTTAAGGAGTAAACATGATAGCACAGATGGCCTCAGGCCAAGAATTAACTTTCCTAGAGGCTAGCCAAAATCAGGAATATATTCTGAAAACAAGAGTCCCTGGAAGGGGCTGACACTGTACTGGCAGAAAAAATTTGCACAAATTCAAGATAAGACTATCTCTTCCTATTAACCTGCTGAGTGTTGAAACCATTTCTGATATTCTTCAGCAATCAAATTTTCAAACTAGCTGCTGTGGTGGACATATTGGATGTCAGATTGACACCATTTTCGTTGAGAACGAAGAAGGCATCATTAGAAGTATTTTGGTTAAAACCCACGTCAATATGCCCATTCATTCAGGGGGAGTAGTGACAGAAAGATTTTCAAGACAGCGGTCATGGCAGACATATTGAATGTACAATTGCACTATTTTAGGACCAACTAGGTATCATCAGAAGTCTGTTGGTGAAAACCCCATGATGATACAACCATTAGTATGGGAGGAGTAGAGATAACAATATTTTCAAGATTGGCATCATTGTGGTCATATTGAGGGTAAGCTGATATCATTTTTATTTAGGACTATCATGACCTCGTGTCAAAATGACTTTTCATTTAAAAGGAGTAGCAAAAACAAGAGTTTCAAGATGACCAGCATGGTGGCCACATAGGACATGAGATCAGCACCATTTTAACTTCGAACCAACAAGACATTACAAGAAGTCTTCTGGTGAAAATCGCATATTGCTATGACTCTCTGTTTTGGAGGAGTAAGAATAACAAGATTTGCAAGATGGCTGCCATGGTGGCTATATTGGATATGAGATTGGAACTATTTCCATTTTAGTATCAACTAGACATCATAATAAGTCTTTGGTGAAACCACAATGTCGATATGATCAGCCATATAGGTAGCAATAATACGATTTTCAAGATGGCCTTCGTGGCGGCCATATTGGAGGTAAGAACGCACTATTTTCATTTAGGACCAACTAGACATCATAAGAAGTCTTCTGATGAATACCCCATGTCCATATGTCAAGATGGCTTTCCGTTCGGGAGGAGTAGCGATAACAAGATTTTCAAGATGACTGCCGTGTTGGTCATACTGAACATCAGATCGGCGCCAGTTTCATTTAGGACTAAGTAGACATCATTCAAAGTCTTTTAATGAAAACTCTATGCTGCTATGACCATCCATTCAAGAGGAGCAGCGATAACGAGATTTTCAAGATGGCCACTGTGGCGGCCATATTGGATGTCCGGGCGGCACAATTTTCATTTAGAACCAACTAGTCCTTGGGATGAATGTGTGTATAAAGTTTCGTGGCGACCCTCCATTTACTTTAGGAGGAGTAGCGATAGCAACCTTTTGCTAACGGACAGACCACGGACAACATAACATCCCAAACGCTCTTCTGGTCTATGACCAGTAGAGCAAAAAATAGGACCTAGTTCGATGGTGTGTTTGACAGCTGACCTATTTTGAAATCTTACAAAGATATGCTGATAATCAAGGGGTAAAGTGCCTGCTTTGCAATGAGCAGTGATATGCAAAATGTCCCCTAACTGCATGTCAGTTTTGCGTCACTTTCATTGAGTGAGTCTATTTCTTGTATTAATACACAAAAACGAGTCGGTCAATCCATGATAAAACTTTCAGGATTGTATGCACCAAGGTAAGTTAGTGGGCGCACAAAATTACAAAGTTGCATCAGTTATAGTAACAAATGCACAAATATGACTGGCTATACATAGCATGGAAGGAAACGAATTGTGGTCTGAGGCCAAACTGCATGACTGGTAGCAAATTATATAATGTTCAACAAAGTATCAACATGTAAATCAACAGAAAAATGTTGATGCCCACAAGTGCATACTTATTTCGTATCAGATGCTCAAGTAAACATAAAAAAATCACCTAAAATTAATCATATCTTAGGTATTGCTAAATGTACCTGATGGAACCTCATAACCTGATAATTTGTTGACTGACGAAACATCAAGAAAGAATGCTTGTACTTAATTGGCAGAAACGGAATACAAAAATACTTTTAGATCGCATCGTTGTCAACTGCTAACTTTTCTGTTCAACGAGACTTATGAAAGAAAATGGGATGAAAGTGTGATTATAATTGATCCTGAGGATTAGAGTTACTGGTTGATGTTTACCATGAAACCAATGCATTGCTTATGATCGAAGAGTGACAATCTTGACGATATAAAAAAGAAAACAACTAACCTTAATGGACTTAAGCGATTTTATCTCCCTGCTTTTTCTCCTTAGTGTTCCCTGGAAACTGTGGTCTTGTTTGAGAGAAAGACTTGTATGAATGTTTCCCTATTTTGGCTTGACCTAGGAGATATTTCCTGTTTCTCTGGTCTCTACTTTGAAACTACGGCTGAGCTCTAGGACGCTGGGCCTGTGCGATGCTTACCTCTTTGGCGGCCTGTTCCCGAACTTCCACTACATGACTATGGAAGAGCAGGTTGGACGACAGTACTTGTGATCTAAGTGTGCTTTTTATATTCCTTGAGGAAGGCGGACGTGGAGAGAAAAGGCATGTCCTTCAGCGAACTGGAAGTTCATTGACGCCGTTTTAGAATTGGCAAGCGTGTGCTGTGCTACTCTGTTCAGAACACACGCAATCTGCAAGACTGACTCAAGCGTTACCGACGGACGAGACCAAGCTGAGTTCCGATTGCTGAAATATGGTCATGGATACTTAGTTGAGTATGGATCATATTGCAACAACATTTCGAACCAGTTCTTGTGTGTCGATAAAATATTTCGGTCCATATGAACTGATGCAAGTTTTGACATTCCCAGGCCTGTAACGTCTCTGTCGACAGCTGGAACCTCAGTTTGAAAAATGCGTATGCGTCTTATAGAAACAGTGTTAACAGTTGAATGGCGCCGCTGAGAAATGGCAGGTCTGTTGACACTTGGGGCTTCAAGATGACCGTCTAAGCAATGTAATAAATCAGCGACTTGACCAAACTGTGAATATAGGCTGGTCTTTCTTGGCCAAAAGATCGACGAATGCGGGAACTTTGTAAGTTGAAACGCTGGCGTTGCAAAAGGGAAGCAAAACTCAGGCGACATTAGCCGGAAAACTTCTTTCTTCGATCGATGCGCGGAAGACAGCGCTTATGAGCGTGGTTCCTCAACACAGAAAAAATGGATGACACAAGCGCCACTTGTAGTGTCTGTGACGAAGCCAGCCGATAAAGACGAAGAACTAGACTGGAAGTCTGGACAAGTTGTGTTGCTGTTATCTCCAGATATTCATTGAGCAAATCGTCGATGGTCCAGAAATGGTACCGAACATCTGGAACTGGAGCGTGGCCGTAGACGGTACTGGGTCATGACAGAATCGAGGCCAGTGTTGGAGCTATCAGATGTTGGTCCGCAATACTTAATGGAAGCAGGTACTGCATAAAGGTCATTCGTTATTCAAAGCTGGTGAAGTGAATACAAACGTCTTAGTCAGTACATGTGCTTTGACTAGCAATTCCGGGTGACGGGAGCTAACTCTTTCATGAAGCCGGAATTGGGTATATCAGGAAAATAGATCTGCTTACCCAGTCCAAGGAAGCTCAGGCATATCTTGAGGCTGTGTCGGAGCTGGTGTCATTAATTGCCGATTAAGATCTGATGCTAAAGTATGGTACTGGCTATCCCAGGACAGATCACCGTAAGCAGTATTAGGTGTGTTTTTATGTCAATCACTGGTCCAGAAAGGCCGCCATACCAAGACAGTAGTGGTCGTGAAAACGAGATCGGGGCGGTCGCTGTATGTGAAGCCCACGATGATGTGGCCTGCTTAATCTTCTTCTCGACCGGTGAGCTCTCCACTTCAAATGAAGCTGTTAACTGAGGCGGCGATACTGATGAAGTCAGCATCTTTGCTAGTGCACTCTCTCACTCTCCCGATTTGTTCGGCCAAGAGAGTTGCCCATATATTTTCTGATCACCGTGTGCATATGTCGCAGGTATCCACCAAATTGCGCCCCAGACATTTTGTTTTCACATATAATTATAGAGAGCAAAACATGTATATCGTAAGAAGAAGATAAACAAAATAAGTGTGGTTTCTTCATCTATGATAGACTAGAGCGAAAAATATAAAGAAATATATTCGGAATATAATTCCGTATGTAAACAAAACTGCATAGTAAGAAGGCACAAGTGGAAATCGATTTTGCGAGGTCTCAAAAAAGAGCGTGCTTCCTAGCATGAGTGGAAAAAGTAACTGAAGTATGGACAAGATTTGGAACCAATTCCTAAATTCAAGGGGAGATCACTCTTGTCTGTCTTCCACCTACGAGGACCGAAGACTTTGAGCACTTTTGCTGATAAATAAAAGGTTCCGAGGGCCAATTTGCGCGGTAGTAAATGTAGTCCTAATGTATTATGATAGGGTAACGTATCTGATGTAGAATAAGGTAGACCGTTAACATAAATAACAAACAAAAGAGGGATCCGGATGTATCCTTGCAGAACATCTCTGTTGATTATCTTAGAGTCGGAAAGGTTACCATTTATTACAATTAATTAATATCAATGCCACAATTGTTTAGTTTATGCAAAAGAATAGAGTGATTAACAATTTCAAAGACTTTAGATCAGAGGCTACACCCATGCCATTCTTGTACTTGTTAAAAATATATTAAGTTATTCTTAAAAGTCCAGATTAACTTGAATTGCCCTTCCTAACACTAGACTGGACAAAGGAGAAGAAATCATTATCTGTGAAATAAAATCAGAACCGACAATGAGCAATTCACTATAAAGCTTAGAACGTAGTGTTAGAACAGATACTGAACAGTAGTTATCTGGTTCGGATTTAGTACCTTTCTTAATAACAGCGCAAGACATGCATTTTTTCCCCAGATATTTGGAATTTCTTCTCTTTTATAATGAGATCAATTGTGTGTGCAATACTCAGAAATAACAGAACGCATACTTTCAGGAATTTAGATTGGTAATTATTAATGCCAATTATATATACTGAAATCTACATTCTTCGGTTTCTTAACCCCGAAGATCTCACCCCTGCTCTGACCTAATTTAGATCTCTATCTTGCACATTTAAAGAATGCAACTGACCTTCAAGATCAGACCTTGAATTCTTTTTCCCACAATTAATACCTCATACGCATCTCACCTTAGAGTTTACGATCATACTCTCATCACTCATTTACCATAGCTAAAGCTTTCAAAAATTGAGTAACAACACACAATTTAAAGGAAATACAAATGCTTATATAAAAAGGGTATTCCCATCAATCATTATATCGATATTTTATTTTCTACAGTTTTAAAAACTGGGAGACTATTCTTAGTCTTAAAATTGAACATTTATTCGTGATAAGGACATCCGTGTTATTTAGCGCCAATATAGCAAAAGATGCATGTTAACTGGTCCGTTGTTTGAATGTATATATTTCAGTCATTACCATTTAAATGGTTTGTTAATTACATTTTTTAAGAGCCACAATCTGATTCATATATGACCACCATTTGATTTCTACACATACGTTTCTCTAAAATTAACTGAAAATGTATTGGGAGGGGGGAGTAAAACTAATTTTAATTTTGTAATATATACCCGTCACTGTTGTTTAGCTTACTCTTTCCGCAATGGGAAAACCCTCGTCTGTGCTATATGCACCATCCTCGTGTTCAAGAAAATTTTAAAACACGTGCGTAGACCCAGTCTGACTTCCCGTCATCGGTCCATGTACAATATCTTATTCTCATTCTTTTCTAGGACCTTGAATAATGAAGGACATCAGAGCGGGGTGGGAGGGGGTATTCATCAGTGACCGGTATGTATTACATAATTAAAATTAGTTTATCCCCCCCCCCCCCCAAAAAAAAAAAAAAAAAAAAAAAAAAAAAAAAATTAGCTGAACGTGTCAGTATAGAGGGTGGCTGGCCGACTGTAAAGGAGTAAAAAGTGAGAGAGAAAAATTGCATCATAGCTCAGCCACTCAATTACTGGTATGGAGCAGCAGTTACTGTTTGTGCAGTAACTACTGGACCCAGAGAAAAAATACCTTGGCTCTGGTTTGCTAAGGACCGAAACCAAAAAGAGAAGGTTGTGTGTGATCGCCAAAACGTAGCCTTCATAATATCCTCCAAAGCTGAGTGATTGAGGTAGGCCCAGGTAGAAGAGTCAGCCCTTACTTCATGGGCTTTTATCCTCATGAATGAGGTTTCTTTCGGTGAGAAACCTACAAGCTCTCTTGATGGTGAACGAAATATATCTAGAGATAGCAGATGCTGAAATATCAACTGAGCCCCTACAGGGGAGAAAAAGCATTTTCCAACCCTTCCTTCTCCCTTTATCAAGTACTAAATATAACATAAGTGCCCTAACTTGGCAACGAAGTCTATCCTAATCACGCCCAGCACAGATGCGACTGAGACAGGGGATCTCTATCGGGGATCGAAGTACTGAGGGAAGCTGGTTTTTTGCAATGAAACCTGACTGACATAACAAGTAAATTGAATCGTAATTCCCATTGAAGCGCAAACATCCCTCCTCGGTTAATAAAGCATGTAGCTGGCTTTTTCTCGCCGCTGACGCAACATCTAGAAGATGGTATTAAGAGTAAGATTTTCAAAGGAAGTCTCACTCAAAGGCCCATAATAGGTTTTAGTCCGAGCCCACAAGACACACGAATGGTTTCATCTTGGCGTCAACATGCGAGACACCGGTCTCTGTAGCTCGAGGTGCTCAAGATCCATCAAATAACGATATGTAGCAATTGACTGGCCTTTGGAGAATTTAAGAGTATTTGAAAAGGCTGTCTTATAACCGTTGATTGTGGAGACCAAACAAGATCTCTCCTCGAAAATGTAGAAAATCTGCTACTGCAACAAGAGAGGGGCTGCTAGGATTAACGCATTTCCTAGTGCACCAAGATGCAGAACGTTCACTTGCTCGAAAACTTTGCCTGGCGGATAGATCACTTGGGATGATCCAAGTGTGAAGGTGCAGAATCTGAGGATTGGTGTGAAGGAGAGTATCTCCGTGTTGCGAGAGCAGTTTCTTCCGCTGAGGTAACAACCTGGGTTGGTCTATCAATAGGTCGAGGAAGTCGCTGAACCAAGACCTTTGCGGCCACAGAGGTGCAATCAGGATAATTTGAGCTGTGGATGTCCTGACCTTGTGAAGTATCCGTGGAATCAACCTGAAGGGTGGGAATGCGTGAGAACAGTCGATCCCAATTCAGGCTGAAAGCGTACGCTGCCCAAGGTATTTGGTCTAGGACTGGAAAAAAACATAAAACGGAAGCTTGTTGTTGAGTTTCATTGTAAAAAAGTCCATCAAAGGTTTCTCCCATAAGAATGAACATAGATTATGCAACTGCTTGATGTAGATACCATTCTGTTCGGACTGCCTTGCCTGTTATGGATAAACTGTCCGTAAGGATATTTTTCTTTCCTGGAATGTGACGAACTTCTGACCCTGCCCAGTGTAGAAGGTTCCAGACTTCCACGCAGAAAGAAGGAGCACAAGTACATCCTTGTCCTCTGAGGTATGCAACCACTGATGTGTTGTTTGAGATCATGATATAATGGCCCTCGACATGATCTATGTACCCTTCAAGAGCGAACAACAGTTTTCAGAACTAAATTGCTTATGTGTAGAAGACTCTCTTCCTGTGACCTATGGCCTTGGAGAAGTACTCAGTCTGGTTCAAAATAAGCAAATAAGCCCCCCCCCCCCCCCAACCGCATGAATCTGACGCGTCGGTGTAGAGATTGGAGTGCGGTTCGCGAGTATGCAGAGGAACTCCCATCTGAAACTTGTCTCGTTCCCACCGCATGAGGTGGTATTAAAAGGTTGACCCTAGAAAATTTCGATCCGACAGCGAATCCTTTTGTGGTGTCCAGACCGCCAACAGGAGAAACTGAAGGGACGTAAATGAAACTCCCTAGGATAACAGGTCCGCCGCGGCATTTAATTGCAGGATTGTGTGTATCCTTTCTGGAAGAATACGAACCCTACCCAGCAAGTTAAGGAAGTTCATTTGTACGTACACGAAATCCCGAGAAGGAATGAGATCTTATTTCTCTAGACTGGGACCAAGTCTCTACGGACCAACTGCGGGTCACATGACTTAATAGGGATAGTTTATTGCTGTTGTGCAGCAGCCAGTCGTCGAAGCACTGGATGAGTGGAATCCCCATATACCTCAAGTGCGCAGCTACTACTCCCATAACTGATGAAGACCCTGGGCCCTGAGGATAGACCGAACGGTATTGCTCAATATTGAAATACTTCCTGCTGATCGAAAACCGGAAGTATTTATTGTGCGGAAGAAAGATCGGTATGTGGAAATATGCATCCTGAAGATAGACGGAAACTATCACGTCTGCAGATATGATAGCATTCCAAACTGATGCTGCAATTTCCTTTATGAGGGTTTACTTTTGCAGAAATTTGTTTAGGGGGGAAAGATCTATCATCAACCTCAGTTTCTCGCCCTTTTTGGGCACCAGAAATATCCGGGAGTAGAACGCTGGCGACTGGATGTTTAGAGCTCTCGCTCTACTGCGCCCTTCTGAAGAACGGTGTGCACTTCTTCCTTTAACTTTACATTTCACTGATGGAAGAGGATGGGCATCCTTGAGAGAGGAGGAAGTTCTGTGGATAGCAGATGTAAACCTTCCTTTACTGTGGAAAGGATCCAGCAATCTTCCGTGATGCTCGACCAGGCTTCTGAAAAGAGGGCTAATCGAGCACCTGCTTGTATTGAAGAAATTGGGGTGCACTGCTGGAGAGGTTAGGTGCCCCTAGGGTTGCACTCCCGTTTGGGAAAGGAGGAGAAGACAGTAGACTTCCTCTCCTTGCCCCTGCCTCTCCAGCTTTTCTGTCTGGAGCATGATTGTTGTCGAGTGGATTTGTAGGAGGGTTGGCTACTTTGCTGTTGTGGTTGCATACCCTTCTTTTGGAAATTGGGGTGACCCATTGCTCGATTCAGCTGTGTTCGTTTATTGACTGGTTTTGATGGGCCAATAACTGACACAAGCTATCTTGGTGGTCCTTAAAATCCCGAGATGCAATGGCAGGAATGAGACTGCCGAATAAAGTCTCAGATTCCAGGGATGCGGCCCTTAGACTTTTGCTATGCTCTACCAAAAATTATGAAGTGTCCAATGTGACATCTGCAGAAGTGGAGGAGCTCCACCGACAATGCCATGGCCATAGACAAAAAATGCATGCCTTGATGTCTTTGCTACAGCCTCCAACAGCCGTTGGAAGGCAACAGTGGATAACTATTCTTATTTCAGGAGACGTAAGTTCTTCTGAAGGAATCCACTGAGAACAGATCAGCATATGATGCTATAGTCACTAAGAATCTGGCCATCAACTCTAAAGCTTCCAATGATTTAACAGAAAGGCGAACAAACACCTCAACGAAGTCCCAACTTGTGAAGCTGCGGCACCCAAGGGCAGGGCATTTACGGGCCAGTGAGGAAGCAAGAGCAGGTCTGGTCTAGTCATTGCCCCTGAAAGTCTTTCTAAGGTGTAAAGAATCTTTTTCACCCAAACACGAAGGCTTAGGGCACATATCAGGGGAAAAAAGGCGGTATACTTCATTTACAGCCTTGTCGAAGGATCATGTCTCCTCCTCTTCGACCACCTTAGGCGCCTGGTGGGAAAGGTTTGGAAATCTTAGGAGTGGAGGATATACCCTCTCCACCTGATCATCAGCAAATTCCCGTGAATCTACTATAATAGGCAAGGCATTATTATCATCCTGTTCCAAACTTTGGTGCGATAAAGGAGTATTAGATCAGGAATGATCCCTCTGTGGGGAAGGCTGGGAAGTAGAGACATAGATGTTCTGTCATTCTTCATGGGGAGTGACTGAACTGTCTGTAATTGGTGCTTTGTCTGAAAGATGATAATTGTCCCTCCTAGACCTCTCAGGGGAAGGGGGACTATCCATCTCCTTCTCTGATGACCTCTCCTGTGCAACATGTGGTGGTCTTGGAAGACATTCATAGTGGTACAGGATGATCTCTCCCTTGAAAGGGGAAACTCCACACCCCAAAATGACTGAAAGGGAACATGGGAAAGATGGGACATTGGTCTGATCTCCTTTTCTGGTAGCAGGCATAAATGTAGGCTCTGTCCCTGTAGTTGGGTAATTTGGTAATATGGAGGCAGGGTCAGTTTTGATCCAATCCCTGACCCTGTACCTAGTTTCAGCACATGATCTTGATGTCCGGTGCCTGTTGACTAGTACCCAGCACCCAGTGACCAGTATCATGACCAGAGACCGGTGTCATTAGCAAGTGACTGGTGGTCTGTACCTGGTGATTGGTGACCAGACAATGACTGGTTTCCTAAAAGTAAATGGCAATCTAGATCTGTGGGAACAACTTTCCTCAGAACTAAAAGTGCTAGAATGACATATTACCCTCTTGTGGTTGCACGAACATTGCTTGACCTCAGTTACTTGGAGAATGTTTATCCTACTCCAGAAGGAGATGGGGGGCACTGTGCAACCATACTCCATAATAGGGATTAGTTCTACCCCCACCAGAGGTAAGACTGTGCTTGTGTTTTGGATGGCGCTTCCCTTCCTGTCTATAGTTGGTGGGTGGGGAGGTGAACACTTGATCCCAGCAAGCTTATAGCCCTTAATGATTGATGCTGCTTTCTTCTTAGATGACACTATCTTTGTCGAGGATGCTCCTGCTTCTCCCTCTTTTATTCAGGGGAGTGGAGTAAATCCTCTGAGAAGTATCTGTTAGCTCCTCAAGAGTGGTAATCGTAGTTTTCTCCTGGAAGATGCCATCTCTACTGCTTTTATTTGGGGAGACAGAGTCAATTCCAATTTTGGTATGTACAATCTGAGATCTTAATGATTCAAATGGAGAGAAAGAAGAACACACTTCATTCCTGACTTTTGGCTAGGTCCAAGGTATTGTTGGACCATAGTCAACAAAATGGACATCCATCCATTCATGTACACCTTATAATTTGGAGTAAATACAGCTTTATCAATATTCAAACACTTTACTTTTCACCCCTTTGGGTCATAAAATGGTGACCATTAGCTGTCTTTATTGGAGATGACTGAGATTTGATCATGCACCCTCCATGCTCTTGATTTGTTTGTTTGTTTGTTTGTTTGGTGCTTTACGGCACAGCAACACAACTAGGTTATTTAGTGCCGAGGCAATTGGAGTAAAGTGCCTTGCCCAAGGACACACCACGGTAGCTGATCCAGGCTGGTCCGATAGTAGGATTCGAACCCACACCCTTTCCATGCTCTTGAGATGGCACTATTAACTGTTTAGCAATCTGTCCCTGGTATTCAATGTTATTAATTATTAAAAAGAAATAATTTTATAAACAAGAACATACCTTTGAAATGTCTTTTAATATATTTATCTGAATATCAATATACAAAATATTTGTGCATACATACATTCACAAATACATATATACATAAATACATATATCACATTTTAAGAGAATATGCCTTGCAATCTTGTGTAGTATATAGGGATATGCCCTACACTTGTATGGATCTATAATTTTAATATCTGCTGTTGCATAGATGTTAACATCCATGACAGTTTAACAGTATTAGCTACATTGTCAGGTTTGGAATGTGTTGGGTACGATCTGTGTAGGGCTTGGATTCAATTAGGTTGTATATCCAAGTACCTTATGTGAAGGAAGTCACTGCATAGTCTGGTGCATGTGTGGGAAAAGTAAGTATGACACAAGTTACCACCATGTGGGACTGTGGTGTAGGGAACTGCCCTTCTGTTGGGTTAGTGCGAGTGAGATGTCTTGTAACATTTGCAAATAAACTGATTAGTTAAATCCAGATTTAACTATGATAATGACATTCTTTAACTTTTTTATGAACTGATTAGAGGTCCAATTCCTGAGAACTGCAAGCATCAGTATTGCTACCTTGTGTTGGAATGTCATGTGATGATCTTGAATGGAGCTAAAATCAGATGATCTTTTTTGCCCATGTCAACTCAGTAAAAAGTTAATATATAACAATAAAGAAATCCAATTTTAATGTCTTAGTATGAAATAGGCAAATGACACTAAATTTCTGTTTGACCCCAGTAATTACATTAGTATAAGTTCCAATACCCTCTCATGGAATCTAAAACACAAATTCCAAATTTAGAATTTAAAACACAGGAATCAATATAAAAGAAAATTTGTTATATTTGGCTGCATCTCAACCAGAGAAGGCATAAATGCATTAGAGACTGAAATACATGAGTACAAGAATTAGCAAAAATTTGCCAGGTGTTAGCACCACTGGTCAGCTTCCCTTTGTACTAAAAGACTGTTGCAGGACACTGGTAACTTCCCCTTTTCTAAAACAAAGAGTTGTCGCAGAGGGGTCTTCACTTCAGTCTATCTCTAATAAATTTCACAGAACTACTTGTACTCCAAATATTGTATCTGTTTGGGCATAAACTCGAGTTTCATGCTCAAATGGTTTCCACAATACGGGGATAGCTCTTCTTTTTCAGGATCATCATCTACAATTCTTCATCCATAACAGCCAGTATGTAACAACACCTGGAATATGTAAGACACTAGTCTATCCATAATAGCCAGTATGTAACAACACCTGGAATATATAAAACACTAGTCTATCCATAACAGCCAGTATGTGACAACACCTGGAATATGAAAGACACTAGTCTATCCATAATAGCCAGTATGTGACAACACCTGGAATATGTAAGACACTAGTCTATCCATAATAGCAAGTATGTGTCAACACCTGGAATATGTAAGACACTAGTCTACCCATAACACCTGGAATATGGAAGACACCAGTCTACATGAGCTATGTTAGCTGCAGATAAAGCACATAAAGATCTGAGCTTTTAGACAGATTTGAGACATTCTGTATGACCCACTTTAGACAGATTTGGGACAGTCTGTATGACCCACTTTAGACAGATTTGGGACATTCTGTATGACCCACTTTAGACAAATTTCAGACATTCTGCATGATTCACTTTAGACAGATTTGGGACATTCTGGATGACCAACTTTAGACAGATTTGGGACATTCTACATAACCCACTTTAGACAAATTTGGGGCATTCTGAACAACTTACTTTAGACAGATTTGGGACATTCTGCATGACTCACTTTGGATAGATTTGGGACATTCTGCATGACCCACTTTAGACAGATTTGGGACATTCTGCATGACCCACTTTGGACAGATTTGGGACATTCTGCATAACCCACTTTAGACAGATTTGGGACATTCTGCTAGATCTCCTTTAGACAGATATGGAACATTCTGCATGACCCACTTTAGACAGATTTGGGACATTCTGCATGACCCACTTTAGATAAATTTGGGGCATTCTGAACAACTCACTTTAGACAGATTTGGGACATTCTGCATGACTCACTTTAGATAGATTTGGGACATTCTGCATGACCCAATTTAGACAGATTTGGGACATTCTGCATGACTCACTTTAGACAGATTTGGGACATTCTGCATGACCCACTTTAGACAGATTTGGGACATTCTGCATGAGTCACTTTAGACAGATCTGACTCACTTTTGCCACCTTTCATTTCATATGTAGCTTATGTTTAATGCAAACACTACAGATGGAGCATTCCATGAAGGGGATTCAATCAGAACAATAAAGCATATCAAATACTTGGAGAGTGACTTAAAACATTCTTTTTGCCAGCTTTGAGTGCCACTTTTCAAAGGTTCTGATCATATTCCATCACATCTGATATCACCCTTCAAAGACCATCATGCCCAGGCTAGATGGATTATAGTCAACCTGCTTTAGTTGAAAGAGAAATACAGACATCACCTTTTAGGTGATGGCACCACTGTGTCATCAGCATCAAAACCATGTTACGATGTCGTGTTTTTGATTAATGTATGGCTATACAACTTCTACTTCAGTAATTGTATTTCAGCTTAAACATCAGTACAATATTACTGTATACTGCCTCAGTCTGCAGGTGAAAGAATCATCAAAAATCCATTGGAAACATATCAGATAGAGAATTTACTGCCTAAAATGCTATTTGAGCCATATAGTTAACTAGACTTGTTGGCTGACCACAGACACATGTTTTATATAGTTTTTTCAGGTGGTCTTTCTACTACCTATAGTAAACACAATGGTAGTTGGCACATAACAGTAATCTTGAATCACAGACAGTTCATACTCCTCAGTATTTCCTAGTAACTTCATCACGTGATTTGCCAGTGTTTTTTGGCATCTTGCGGCCTGAGCCATCCTCTAGTTCCTTGGCTTTGTAATAGTGTGGTGCCACCTCCAGCAACCAGCTGTTCTCTATCTCTATCACCTGGGAAAAAATTATACAAATTAACATTAGCTTGAAATTTTGATCATACCCATAAGCAACCTACATTAAGAAATGAAACATATGACACATTTAAGTTAATATATGTGGGCATACTATTATAAATATGACACATTTAGGTTAATATCTGTGGGCATACTATTACAAAAAACATGACACATTTAAGCTAACATCGGTGGGCATACTATTACAAATATGACACAATTAAGTTATTATCTTTGGGCATACTATTACAAATATGACACATTTAAGTAAATATGTGGGCATATTATTACAAATATGACATATTTAAGTTAACATCTCTGGGCATACTATTATAAATATGACACATTTAAGTTAATATCTGTGGGTATACTATTCCAACTTATTTGTTGCAACTTGATTGGCTCAGTTCACTGAATACACTGAACAAGTGTATGAGTTACTGCTTTTCTGGTCAAAAAGTCAACCTTAAAAATAAAATCTTGCTGCATGGAACATTTACATATCGTCTACCAGTTGTCCACTATGAATATTTTGTTATGTATTTTATGGGAGAGAAATATGGGCAACTGGGGTTACTGAAGCACTTCTCCCTACATTGCTTCCTGCTATCTCATGATCCAATTTCATCATAAACTCCTGAAGAAGTGAATTACAAATATGAACCAATGTGTAATTGATAAAGACAAACTTGTACTAGATCAACCAATCTGACTTTAAAAAATAAAAACTGCCACTTGTTTAAACATGTATGCACACACTTTATCTACCTACATGCAAACACCTACACATATTCTCCCACCCATCCATGCACCAACCAAACAACAATGCACTCCACACCCTTGTCCAAAACCCATGCCATAAAAACATACATGCATACATACAAATAAAGACACCTGTACCTGTCTCATGAACTCCTTTGTGGTTAGATCATGTTAGATCAGCCATCGTGGTTTGTCCTCAAACTGCTGTAGGGGTGAGTACAAACATACATATATACTGACAGATACACATCATGCAACAAAGACACATACACACATGCATACAGATACACATCATGCAATGAATACACATACACACATGCATACAGATACACATCATGCAATGAAGACTCATACACACATACATACAGATAAACATCATGCAATGAAGACAAATACAAAATTGCATACAGATACACATCATGCAATGAATACACATACACACCTACTAACAGATACACATCATGCAATGAATACACATACACACATGCAGCATACAAATGCACATGATGCAATGAAGACACATACACACATGCATACAGATACACATGATACAATGAAGACACATACACACATGCATAGAGATACACACCATACAATGAAGACATATGCACATGCATACAGATACATATCATGCAATGAATACACATACACACATACATGCAGACACACATGCATGCAATTAAGATACATAACTCTAGCCTTACCTGTCTCATGAACTCCTTCGTGGTAAAGACAAGTTCATGGTAAATTAGCCATTTTGGTCTGTCCTCAAACAGACTGCTGTTGGGGTGAATCATCACAGTCTGCTGGTACTTGACTGTCTTGTAGTTACCTCCCTTGTCTAGCCGTGCAGTGTGGTAGAAAAATCCTGCTGTAATTGCCTGAAAAGAAAAAAAAAAGAGGTGATTCAGTGTCTAAAGTGCACTGGATTTTTCTCCTGCAAAAGTTAACTTTCATGTTGTGGCCTAACGGAATTAAAATGGAGCACTTTAAGGTATCCCTGAAAACAAATACAAAATCTTTAGCTGACTCAGTGTGGGAAAAAACCCCAGAGATGAAGTTTATTGAAAAAGCTTTTTTCTAAGATTGATATTAGAGAAATGAAATGACCAACAGACAGCTGACCTTATCGTTGATATATGTCTCTTTTCTGCAGTTGAAACAAAAAACAATTCTAAAAGATGGGTAAAGCATGAAACTCTTAAATTGCACACATTACAGTTATTATTTTTTTTCTTCAATTAGCTGCCATACACTCCATTATGTTTGCAATATGGGCTTAACATGAAAAGAAAAATGACATATTAGGAAAAAGTACAACCTGTAGATGGGTGACCATAAACTTTTGTCTTGAGTATGTTAAATAAATATACTGTCCGCAGATGGGTGGCTATAAACTTTCATCTACAAGCATGTTAAATAAATGTATTCCCTGCAGATGGGTGCCTATAAATTTTCATCTAGAAGCATGTTAAATAAATGTACTGCCATAACAAAATAGTGAACAGAGCTATGAGAAGAAATCCCCGTCCCGTTTCCCCCCTCCCCCCATGGTCAAGATATTATTTTTAATGCTGACAATTTCATCATACCTTCCTAATGGCCACTGTGTCCATTGGATTTGAGGTCAGTTCAATCTCCACTCTATCCAGTAGTCCCTCTAACTGTTCCCGCACATCTCGAGCTCGCTTCATGGAGCGGTGCTGGATGAAGTTCTCATAGCACCATTGTGTGGAATGAGCTGTTTCCTCCCACTGATTGTATACATTCATCAGTGTGATGTGGTCACCACCTGGCAGAAAGAAATTCTGCCGTGCTGTGTCTGCATGAACTACTTTGTCTTTAGGCCGGTAAAATATGGAATTGTTAACAGACAGCATGGAAGCAATTGTTATGATTTCCTTAGAGCATTTATACCTGTTTAATAGAAGAAATGAATGTGCACATTAATGTTAATATAACCTACTCGAAGATTGTTTTGTTTTTTAATTAAAAAAAGAGAAAAATGTATTTGTATTCAGTTTGATGTGAGCCAAAAAGACAAAAGGAATATTTCAAGTACTTGTATTGCTTTCACACATTAACAAAATATAATATTTGATGTATCAATACAATAAACAAACAAAACAATTTAAATCAACAAATATTAAAGTGTTTCTCAGTTCTCCTGCTTCATACCGATTTTAAGTGGTTAACTCAAGAGATTCTTGAATTTTACCATGGTAAGTGTAAATCTGGAAAAAAAATATTTAAGCACTTGAAATATAAGCATACATTCATAGCCAAATATAGTTTCATGGCAGATCACTCCTTCCAAATTCTTGTCAACAGATAAAGGCCATTCAAGTACCATCTGAATGCACTTACTTTTCTGAGGCCAAAATCATCTTGGACAACATGGGGTCTACCGGAAACTCTGCCATTTTTCTACCAAGCTTGGTTAACTCCCCCTTGTGGTTCAGTGCTCCCAGGGCATACAATTGTTCCAGGGCAAGTACAAGCGTCTCATGGGGTGGTGGGTCCATGAAATCAAAGTGAATCAGATCGTTGATCCCCAGACTCTTTAACAGCAACACAACATTCCCTAGATTTGTCCTCTGGATCTCAGGAATTGTGTTCTCCTCCAGCTCATTTTTGTACGCCCAGGCAGTGTAGAGACGGAAACATTTCCCAGCAGATGTCCTGCCTGCTCGACCAGCTCTCTGATTGGCTGAGGCCTGAAAAAGAAAAGAATTTTGCATGTAATTCCTCTTTTGTCCAAGACATCAGACTTTCATTATTCCAAAAGAAAACTACCTTCTCAATTGTTTTCTTTTTAATTTTGCACTCAATGTGAGTCGCTAAGTCACTCTAAAAGGATGATGAAAAAAATAAAATTTGCAGATTAGTAAAATGACATCCAAATGAGAATTTAAACAAGAGGCCCAAGTGAGTCTGGCATTGCTCAACTAGCTTATGTAACTGAACAGTTGGCCATTTAATTAAGCATGTTTATATTGTGAGACCACAACCTAAGTAAACTATCTCCCAAACTATATACTATGTCATTTTTACAATAGTCTGATAAAAGTATTACCAAAGATAATGGCATAATTAATATGCACAGTCTCTTGCTCATATGTGAAGTCATTCAGATGTTGATGATAAACCTATTTACTAAGTTTTATCAAATTGGAAATATAGTCTCTGGATTTAGAGACATAATAACCTCTGCCAACCAGATGCAAGATCATTTCATTAATATGTGTAGATCTCACTTATTATAGAACCTATCTAAGACAATGATGATATAAGCTTATTTACCAAGTTGGAGCAAAAACTCACTCAAATTTGATCTCCAGAGTGTTAATGAGCTCAGCCAGATGCAAGATTACCGCATTAATATGACTTGGTCTTGCTCACTATCAAACTCATCGAGCATCTTGATAATATAAGACTATTTAACAAGTTTGATCAAAATCAAATCAATAATATAGTTCCTAAGACAAACTCTGCCAATCAGTTGCAAGATCAGGTCAATAGTAAGTGTACATCTTGCTCATAATCCTACTAAATCGAGATCTTCTTGATATGTGCCAATTCATGAAGTTAAATCAAAATTTCACAAAAAAAATACAGTCTCTAGAGTTTAAAGAAAAACAGCCAATCACATGCAAATTCATCTCATATGCATAGGTCTTGCTTGTAATAAAAATCAGTCAATATCTTGATTATCTTAGTCTTAATGATATTAATCTTGATTGATACTGGCCTATTTACCAAGCTTGATTAAAATTGTGTTAGAAATACCATTCTTGAGTGCTAAGCAGCTCAGCCAATCAGATGCAAAATATATTAACATATATAGCTCTTGCTTTTATAAATCTCACTGGATATCTTGATGATCTAAGCCTATTTACCAAGTCTGATAACAATCTGATCAGAAATAGAGTCACTGAAAGTGAAAAACTTTGTTTCGGTTGTTCTGGGAATTCAGTCTATCCTACAATAGATGTCTGCAATGATACCAGTGATTCCTGTTTTACAAATATGGACTCCTGTATTTTTCAGTTTATTTACATGTGTGATACTATCATTGTACATATTATATCTAAGACAGTAATTGTGATGCAAATCATGATAAAATATGGCTGGCAATATCCA
This sequence comes from Margaritifera margaritifera, assembly GCA_029931535.1. Taxonomy (NCBI): domain Eukaryota; kingdom Metazoa; phylum Mollusca; class Bivalvia; order Unionida; family Margaritiferidae; genus Margaritifera; species Margaritifera margaritifera. The sequence continues at coordinate 246,404 of JAQPZY010001256.1, read as the reverse complement.
GCTATACTCTAAGGTGATAACAAGCTCAGTCAGTCACATGAAGAATCACCTCATTATGTGTGGATCCTGCTCATGATTAAACTTATTTAATCCTATATCCCAAGTTTGATTAAAGCTGTGTAGCAGAAAATTTTCTCCAGTTGACCAAATTTGTCTTTAGTTCTTGTGCAAATGAATCTTAAAACAACTAGTGTTGACTACCCAACTTTAATCAATGATATAGGGGTTGGAACTTATCAATTTAATGCTACCAAACTTAACTAAATGTATCAAGATGCATAAACAGTTAATAGACTTTTTTTACTCAATCAAAATAGCATAAACACAAAATGCTTCAAGATACAAAATAGTTCATGAAGTAATAGTTTCTTAGTCACCAGACATAAAATTAGAATAATTTGTAATAACTTTTAGTTCAAACGCTATAACATACACATGTAGAGAAACAACTGCATAAAACTTACATTGCAAAATCAAATTGTGAGATTGTCAAATACTAATTCGTCTCATAACCAATATTTATCTGGACAGTACATTAAGGGGCATAATTAGCATTAACTTATTTTTTGCATCCCTCAACATTCGCAAAATGATTAAGAAGAAATGGCTTTATGCCGAGACATAACAAAATTAAGTTTTAGAATTTTGTAGGTCTATGAATGTTTATAGCATTTTGCTGTTTTTCTACTCATAAACCAGGAATTTAAAGCTATGGAGTACAGTACATAAAATTACTGTATCAACGTAAGTAAAAACATGTAATCAAAAATGTTTCTAGTATATTTCTTCACGTGCACTTCACAACAACACTAAATGAATTCCGATATATGACCAACAAGGAGAATATGTGAAAACAATATTATATGAATAAAAACTCTTTTACTTAAAAGTGTGAATATCTATCCTAACCAATATGAATGAGCTTTATTGTTTAAAATATTATCGTACTCAGGTAATGATATTAAATCATTTGTTATACAACGGAAATGAAACTACATATCCAATGAATGTGTTATGTCGCAGATGAATTGAAGAGGATTAACATAGAAAATTTATGATACTGATAAATTGAATATAAATATTAAAATTACATATTCTACATTATATGGTGAAAACAAAATTATTTTACCATTTAGCACATCAAAAGTGACTTTATATGATTAAAATGTCCAGAACAGTTTGGGAATGCAAAAAGTGTAGGATGGCATTTCACCATTTAATCAATCCAATATCCTAGAAAATAGCACCAAAATCTAAATAAATCTCGGTAATAACAAGGTTTGCTTACTTAAAAAGAGACAAATAATTTTATGATGGCATTACACCACTTAAGAGACCAAAATATCTCTTGTACCCATGATTTCCCCTTGTGCTCTGCATTTTGCAGTTGTATTGCCCCTTCCAGTGTTCCACAGGGTGACTGTTTATATGCCTGGGCTATGTGCACAATATAATCTTTCATCTGTTTACAAAATGTGTCTCCACAAGAATAAAAAGTAACTTCTCAACACTTAAGAAAATCTAATGATAATACCTCTTTTTTATAGGATATCTAAAATTGTTCAATATAAAGTGTTTGGAGTTCATTGTTTTTGATTTTCTAAATAAGAATATTTTGGATCAAGATTAGATTGCTTACATATTTAATGCCTGCATGATGTCATGTCAATGAACCAATCGGAAAGCATCTTGCGCTACATGATGTAAACAATATGGCGACTCCCATATATATATATATATTAATCATTAGCAATATTGAGCTGTGCAAAGATAAGGATTCAATAAAATTTGGGAAGTAACTGTAGATCAAATTCTTCAATGTATATGCATCAATCGGACTACTGCAACTTAATAAGGGATTTGTAAAAATGTCAATCGTTATGTTTAAAATACTATATACAACCAGCAATAAACATTATGTATACACGTTATGAGATTTGTTTATTTTCTCAATTTTACAACAACTGGATAAAAATATGACTTCGTAGTGGAAACAAGCTCCGATGCAGGATCACCTCATTACTATGCATGAATCTCGCTCCTCATTGAACTCATCCGAGATCTTGATGATACGGCACATATTTGAAATTTGATACAAATTAGATCAGAAATATGGTCTTCAGAGTGATAACAAGCTCAACCAATCAGATGCATGATCACATCTTTAATATGCATGGAACTTGCTCATTAATGAACTCAAATGAGATCTTGAATGATGATTATGGTCTATATTCCAGGTCGGATCAAAACTGGATCAGAATATGACCTCCAGAGTGGTAACAAGTAATTGTCGATGGACTGATGACTCACTATGCACTATATAAAATGGACACTGAGACATACCATAAGCTCACTTGGCCTTATATCCAGGTGAAATAAAGAAAACAAAAATAAAAATAAAACATTTGAAAGTAAGGAAAATCTTCTAGACATATTCTTGGATCATCTTAACTTCTGTCTATTACTGCCAGAGAAAATGATTGACAAAAGAGTATAATATATAAAGAATGAAGATTGAAAAAGAAGAAGCTTTGCTTTGGTTTGCTTTGGTGCTTTACGGCACAGCAACACAAGTAGGTTATTTAGTGCCAAGGCAATTGGATTAAAGTGCTTTGCCCAAGGACACACCATGGCAGCTGACCCAGGCTAGTCTGATGGTAGAATTCGAACCAGCACTCTTTCGGTCTTGAGTCCAGCATGCTAACCACTGAGCCACTGCGGCTCTAAGAAGAAGAATAAGCATACAAGTATTGAAAAGTAGACAATATTTAGCATGTAAACCTTAGAGATGGGAGTGACAACTAGAGATTCCATTCCAGTCCGAGCATTATAACTGTTCTGCTTACAAAATCCTGGATCGAGGACAAACTTGATCCCATCTATAGTCAGGGATGTTTCAGCAATGTTAGTAGCTAGGACAACCTGTCAATCAAAGGTGAAATTATTAACTACTACATGTTTAAAATCCTAACATAAAACAATACATAAGGAAATAGAATCATATATCTATATAGGAATAAATTATTGCTGTTGTGATTATATCATCTATACACTCCATCATTTGTCTGATGAAATTATGTAAACAACAAATCAAACTAGAGCTAACAGTATTGGGTGCATGGAAAAAGTCCTCACTCACTACAATTTGCATGACAGGGGCTTTAACAGAAGAACTTGTTTTGTGAAACCAAAGTTCTGAGAATGTGCAATCTGAGAACATAACTCATCTAAATGAGGAATTGGAATACTACTAATATCCACTCATTCATTGCATCATCAAAAAAAGGTGCATAATAAACAGACCTGCAACCATAACAAGATCTTTTCAATAAAGCAGCCATTATTGTTTCCATAAATTTGTAAACGTTTCTCTAAAGTGTAATGAAATATCATGTACTGCTATTGTTGACTTGGAAAATATGCATTCGAAAAGTTTAGAAGTGTAATTTGATGTAGTGAAGGCAACATTATGTTCCACTAAAAAGTTTATAAAGTACTTTTAGACTTTAAATGACCTCCAGTTCAGTTTACCAAACTGCTGTTCCAAACCCCATGGAGGCCAAAGGCTTCTTGCTATGCTCTCAACTTGATGTAATCTTTGTTTTTCTTAATTTCATGTGGCACAGCAATAATTTTCCCCCCCATGAGCAATAGTCAAATCAACACGACATGATATCCAATAATGTAATTATTGCCTTTCCTACCTTCTTCCTAGCAAAGCCAAGAATCTGAATATTCCTTTTAATACTTCTGTGCTGACTGTTTTAACCTTTTAAGAGACTGATGTGTTTTTGTTTGTTGGATCACATTTTTACATAAAACTCTCATGTAAAAACAAAAGCTTGATCATGCAGGCATTTTGCATTAAAAATATGGGGAAATTAAAGCATCTGAGTTACTCATGTTAAGTTAGTCTGGTTCCCTGTCCAACTACACTGAATCTACTATGAAAACCCTGATGTGGACCAAACCAGAACAAGCCAATACTGTAATTTGAGGGTAATTTCCATAAGACTTATGGTCAAATTGTAAAATGATTGACAAGTCTGGACAAATATGGTTGAAATATAATATTCTTACTAAAATTATGCTGCAGAAACCAAACGGGTTTTGGCAATCAGGAGCAATAACTCTTGTAAATCAAAATGTGGAATGCTGGAAATAAAATGTATTCCAGATCTTATCAGTATAAAACTGCTTGTTGCACACTAGGTTTTCAAGCCCTACTTTTATATTTTCATTAAAACCCTCTAATATTCAGAATTTTCTCCCCTTTTTTAAAATAAAGAAGGGGGAAATTTTCCACTTTAAATTTTCATTTTTAGAATAGACCCTGCATAACTCCTGTAAATGATGTCATGGAATGCAGGAAATTAAATGTATTCAAAGTCTCACCAATTTAAAACCCCATACCAAATCTGGCTGAAATCCAGCAAATCTTTTAAAAGTCTGCAGGATGGGCAATCTGGGGTCAAAACTCCTGTCAATGCGTCATGGAAATTTAACTCATTCAAGGTCTCCTCAACAAAGAGTTGCATGCCAAATCTGACTGAAAGTTAGTGCGACTGGCAATCTGGGGTCAAAACTCCTGTCAATGCTGTCATGGAAATTTAACTCATTCAAGGTCACCTCAACAAAGAGTTGCATGCCAAATCTAACTGAAAGTTAGTGCGACCGGCAATCTGGGGTCATAACTCATTTAAATGATGACAGAGAAAGCTTAAAATGGAATTCTTCTGAGGTCTCATTAACATGAAACTGCATACCAAATTTGGTTAAAATCCAACAATTCCCAGAAAAATGTTATCTTGCAGAAATGAAACTGTTGATGGACAGATGGACTATGGGTAGCTGCATGGATGGAATGATGGGCACATGATTACTGTAGAGTTTCTCTGATTTCATTGTGCAAGACCCTAAATCCCCTACTCCATCTCATTTAAACTTGATTTATTTTTGTCAAACATGTATTTGTGCATACTGATGAACATGTAAACTAATATAATTGAGTATATATTGGAAGAGGAAATTAACAATGGAATCATGTTATCTTATTCAATTTACACATACTTCTGTTCTATCTACACTGCTGATGAAAGTTACTAGGAGGTATTTCCTGGATGAAATTTGTCAAGTTATTATACCATCAACATAAAAAGTACTCTCGTTGCAGAAAGAGGTTCATAAGTGGGTCTAACAGGATACAGATTTTGTCAGGGACAGGGAAAATGCTGAAGAGGGTGGCCAAACAAGTAGGAACAGACTGATGGAAAGTGAGACAGATAAATATAGAGGAAGAGATACAAGAGTAGAGATATCTAGAAAGGACAGACAGAGCTAAAAGCCTAAATAAAACAATATCACTTACTATAATTTTAATTACATAACATACCTTCCTGGCCCCTGGAGGAGTGGACTCAAATATCTTGGCCTGTAGGTCCGATGGCAGGTTGGCATAAATAGGGGCTATAATCAACTCCCTAATCTTGGACCCCAACTTTTTGGTTCTTTCCTATTATTAGATAAAAAATGAATATAGACAACCCACTACATGACAAATATATGTGACACACACATTACAACTGCATCAATTATGTATATAAATTCTGATATCTATTATTACTACAGAAAGAGTTAGGAGCAGAAAATCCTATGTTGTTGCTGGTGATGTCTAATGTCACCAAAAGTGATCAAAATTTCAGATGGTGATTTATTTTAATAAAAACATCTTTTGTAATTAAAATTTTTGGGGCTTTGCTGATGCCTATAGATTTTTGCTCAGAAGTCACTGACATTTGCCAGTGTAACGTATATTTTAATTTGTATAAAGGGGCAAAAAATTACTTAACAAAGCAACATGCATAAATGAATAATTCAGCAATACATCAAACTTTTATTAATTTGAAAAGAAAATAAATCTGAGAAAAAGCAGGATTATGAAAGAAAAAAGTTTATAAGAGGTGATGAACTTGTCCCAATAACCCGATAACCAAGTTTTAATTCTCAGTAGAACATCTGGAACTTGCCTAGATAACCAAATAACCAAGTTTTCGTTCTCAGTAGAACATCTGGAACTTGTCTCGATAACCAGGTCTTAATTCTCAGTAGAACATCTGGAACTTGTTCTGATAACCAAGTTTTAATTCTCAGTAGAACATCTTAACTTGTTCCAATAACCAGGTCTTAATTCTCAGTAGAACATCTGGAACTTGTTTCAATAACCAGGTCTTAATTCTCAGTAGAACATCTGGAACTTGTTCCGATAACCAAGTTTTAATTCTCAGGTATCATAAGTTCACATATCTGAGCATTAACTTGACATGAATTCACTAAGCATTAACTTGATATGCATTCACTAAGTATTAACTTGACATGCATTCACAAAGCATTAACTTTACATGCATTCACAAAGCATTAACTTGACATGCATTCACAAAGCATTAAGTTGACATGCATTCACTTTAACTTGACATGCATGCACTAAGCATTAATTTGCCATGCATTCACAGAATGTTCAGAAAAAAATAGGTGTCGATAAAACCTACTGTGAAATATTTATTTATCCTTTATTTCCAATATTACTTCAATCTCCAGCTTCAGTTATTTCTGACAAACCATATAATGAATCAACTGACATCAGGAAACTATAGGGCTCCAGAATTGAGTTAAAGTTCATGGAACTACTTCCAAGTTTAGTAATTTGACAGTGAGGGCCATGGTTCCCATGGTTTTTGAAACTAAAATTTCCAGGGCTTTTCCAGTTTTTTTTCCTGGATGAAATTGATTTTTTCAAGGATCACTTATGACCCTTACCGAACGGAATAAAAAACATTTTGGTTTTCAAAATGTTCATTTTTAAAATCACAAGCTATTTCTATTTTGAGACTCTCCCATAACATCTGAATTAATTATATGACCATGTACCAAAACACAGGATGTATCACTAGAAACAAACACAACTATTGAAATTCATTTAAACTACATGTAACTCATTTTAATTTACAGAATAAAAATGTTAACTTTACTCTGTTTCACTGCATATGTTGGTATAAAGAAAGTCTTTTAGGCAAGGGTTGTTTTAAAATTTGGACTAAATGCCCTTACAAATTATATACCTCTGTATAAAAAGGACAGATTATTTATTTTTTTTAAATTTTAAAAATTCCAATTGTGTCTAGTTGGTGTCCTAACATCTACTTTCAATGTAATCTGACTATGGATTTTATACTTTAGTGCAGTCATTGTCAAGGACACCCTGAGCATGGAATTCTGCATTGAAAACTGCCCCAGTAGTCGATACATTTCTAAGTACAAGGGTGATTCTGCTATATTAATTGGGGCCGCCTGGCAGTCCCAGAATTTTTATTTTGAAATACCCCAATCAAAAGTTACTACATCTTGCTTCCCAGAACTTTTACCTCATTGCATTACCTCTCTCAAACCAGAATAGGGCAAAGTAGGCTAAATAGGGAGAAGCAGATGTACAAAGTTCAAAATAGTCACTTGAAACTACTGTTTTTTTCATATTTTCATGCCAGATGATTAAAATGCTTTTCAAATACTATTAGAAGTTTATAAAAATAGTAAGACTTTTCTTATATTGCTTCACTATAGTTGCTGTATAAAATATAATGGCAACCTCGAAAATAGGTTACAGTCGAAAACATGCAACTTATTCCATACCAGAAAGCCTATTTTCATAGTCCTGTATGATGAAATATTGGAAATAATTATTTTTATCAGTAATTGACCTGGATATATCTACTGAATCATAATTTGCTTCAGATTGGGCTACACAAATTCAATTTTTCACTTGTTTCTCATGGATTGTGTATGAATTTTCGGCAGGAATTACGCAGAAAGCAATGTAATTTCAGGTATTTGTGATCATCAAATAGCACCAAAAATTGACCACAGAACATAAACTTCTTTTTCTATATTTCCACCTTCCTCTTTGAAGGGAAAATTTACAAAAAGTTGACGTTTTACTTTGATTATTAATGCATTGTATTTAAACAAAAGGGGGTGGGGCGATGTCATGAAATCAATACAAGGTGAAGTGAACTTGGCATTTTGGGCCTGTTTAGATGAAATAACAGAGCACTCTAAGGTGACTATTTTGCCCAAAACACCCCCAAGCGTGGACCCTCTAAGTATTCGGATTCTCCAACATGTGCATTGTCGAAAAGCTGACAAGTGAGCAGAAAGCTCCTCTATTTTCATAGTGATTGATATGTGTTTCTTCCTTAATTATAATTTTTTTTTTGACTACTATCAATTCACACATTTTGTGCTTGGATTACTTAAATTCAACATACAGCCTGAGATTTGTTTGCCAAGATATGCTAGGAATCATGTGGTCTAGTGTGAAACGCTAAATGACTCTTACCTATCCTTTCAAACACAACAGAACTTTAATTTGATGTGAAACTAACAGTGCCGTATGATCATAGGGCGCCTTTAATCCAGTAACACTTGTAAGTAAGAAACAAAATTATCATAATGTAACCTAACTTAATATTATGTTAGATAAATAAACAGATAAATTTGTTCATATTAAGCACTTGTTATTAAAAAGAGCTATTTTTATGCCAAGAACACAACAACTTCTACTACCGCTGTCATTTAGGAATGCAACTTCTCTACAAAACAAGAACAAACTTATATAAATAATTTTGGTTTACACTATACACAAACCAATATTAATGTTTAAATCTCCTATTGAGGGACATTTGAAACTAAACTGCAACAAAAATTAATAGTGATGAGGGATAGGAGGTTAGAAACCATAAGACTATGTGTTAAAACCTTTCCAAAATACTCTAAAAAAACTCCCCCAAATTCTTGTATCTCGATAAAAATGCCCAATTCTAGGGATAGGGTCTCCAAAAGTTTATTGTTGGAATCAAACCTGAAGTATTTACCAAGATCTGAAAGTAAAATTCACCCCAAAGGCAAGTTGGGGGAGGCGAAGGTTACTGTTGTTGATAATGCTTAACACCGTATTCCCAGTGCGAACTACCAAGTAACAAGCAAAGATTTATCACAATATATTTTTGTTAACTTTACATATCAAAAGGGGAACTGGGGAAGAAAAGCTTTATTGTCTTTCTCTTACTCTCACCACAATCACACGTTGCAGCCATGTCAACACATTGTGACAGTAGACTGATCTTCATAACTTCTGCATAAAAAAACAAAACATGATACCAATATGGCATGGACTAAGAGGTAATGAGTCTACTTGACCAATGCAATTGTCTGAGCATTTGGATTGACTATACAAATATGTTTAGGGCAAGCATCCAAATGATCCATACAGCAATTGTATCTCAACTGACTGAAGAGTTCTGCAATCTCCAAAATTCAAGTAAGAACTCAATAAATTTAACTCCTGATCTGTTCAGTTATGACTCAATAACGCATTTTTTTTTTTATCATGTGGCAGCTGAAAATTCCCATTTTTTCTCCCCAACTTTAGTCAATATTTGTAAAATTCAAGTGTTTTTCCCAGTCGGGAACAAACCTGTTCTTTCTCCTGACTTTTTTCAAATTTCCTGGTGGCGTGGGGACCCCGAGTGGGGAATCAGAGTTTGACAGCCACAGTGGGGAAGCAGAGTCTGACAGCCGCAGTGGGGAATCAGAGTTTGACAGCCACAGTGGGGAGTTTGAGTCTGACAGCTGCAGTAAGGAATCCAAACATTGACAGCCACAGTGGGGAATTCAAGTCTAACAGCTGTAGTCAGGAATCTGAGTCTGGCAGCTGCAGAGTGGCTCGAAAGTGAGTGGCAAGATTTTATGTAAGAATCATGTGAGCATCATCAAAACAGCTGCATCCATTACCTTCTGACAACCAAAAACTTAAGATCCTCAACAAATGATCAAATATGCCATTATAAAACATGGACTATGCTTACATCAGGAACAACATGCCATTATAAAACATGGACTATGCTTACATCAGGAACAATATGCCATTAAAAAACATGGACTATGCTTACATCAGGAACAATATGCCATTAAAAAACACGGACTATGCTTACATCAGGAACAATATGCCATTAAAAAACATGGACTATGCTTACATCAGGAACAATATGCCATTAAAAACATGGACTATGCTTACACCAGGAACAATATGCCATTAAAAAACATGAACTATGCTTACATCAGGAACAATATGCCATTAAAAAACATGGACTATGCTTACATCAGGAACAATATGCCATTATAAAACATGGACTATGCTTACATCAGGAACAATACGCCATTATAAAACATGGACTATGTTTACATCAGGAGCAATATCCTAACTGCTTTGAATTAAATGTTTAAAACTGTTCTACATAATTTGAACACATTTCCAAATTTCTGTATGCATTTTTAATTTATTTGTTTGTGTACAATACATAAATATGCTGCTTATCTTGAGCTTTGAATCCTTATTACACTTACATATGAAGAATATTGCAAGTACATATATGTAATAATTTGGCATTTTATTCTGTAGCACATGCCAATTCAATAAATTTGATGTCTTGGTATATCATTCAATATGGTAAGTCTGTAAACTGTTAACCTAACAAATCTCTATACTGCACAGCAAAACTATTTCAGCCATTAACTTCTAGTACCAACCTTTCCTTACTTTGAAATGCTACCAAAAATCTTCCATTACAACAAAACCAGAACACGGAACATTTACTAAAAGTACATGATAAAGACAGATGTTTTATTCCAGTTTTGCTGGGGAGGGGGGAAGGAAGACTACTACAGACCCTGAAATCTGTATTTTATTTGCATTCCATTTGCTATCATTTTTCATTTATGGTCTCAGAAAAGCATTCAGATATTGTGTTTTATCTTTTTCTTCCATCGTTTTTGTTAATTTGCAATGAAATGGAAATGCATTTACCAAAGTCTGGTTTTCCATTTTCGAGATTTGCTCTAAAGGGAGAGAACTATAGCTTTTCTATATTGTCTAATTAAAAGTGCGCTTTAATGAAATAGCAGATGCATAAAATACAAAAGACAGCACTGAATTTCCAATAAATTAAAATACATTGAAACTTTTCCAGACTGAAACCTCACTAAACTCATGAAACCAAAACATTTTTCTGGTCCTGAATTTTTTCTTCTTTAATTTCAATACAAATAATTCAGTGAACCAAAACCCATCTACTCTAAAACCAAACCAAATTTTCAGTTCCAAATTTCATTTTTACACTCAAAATGAACCCCATAAAACCAAAACTTACTCAAAATATGGCCAGGTAGCTGCCAGATCACAGTTATGAAGTCGTCAAATGGTCCAGAAATAGCCTATGACCATGCGTGAGGTAAAACAAAACCCGGCATATACATTGACACAGATTAAAGCAAGCATAAAAAAGAGGCTAACCAGTAGTCTTCACACCTAGCTAAAGTGACATCTTTCAAAGTTAACTGTTTGTAATATAGTGCCAGTGGTTGTGCAAATCAAAGAAGATTATGTTTATTTGCCGATCATCTGACTATACATGATACTAAATAAATAATCCTCAATCAACTAGCATTTAAACTCAAGACAAAGACCAACAAAATAAAATTTGCAAAGATCAATCCCCTGATTGTGTCTCATTTTGGGTGAAATTGGAGAACCTCAGTAAAACAAAAACCCTAAAAACCAATAAGTTTACATGGACCCACTAGATTTCGGTCGTGAACGTTTCAATGTATAACCACAATTGCAATAAGTGTAAAAATATACCGTATATACTCATGTATAATGCGTGTCCAAATGCAAACAACATAGACCCTGATCTGCCATCGCATAATGTGCCAGCAGATTCAGGTCTATGTTGTTTGTTCTACTGATTGGTCCTTACAAACTGGCGCATTATGCAATGGCAGATCTGGGTCTATGCAGTTAGCAGTTGGTATCGGCTTATATGCGAGTACATACTGATTCTGCATTTTGTTTGCATTCATTCTCCACTGATTCCGCATTCCATTTTAATTTCACTGGTAAAATTCCCCCTTTTAAGGTCTGTATTATCTTAACCTGTTGGCCAATATAGCTAGTAATAATAACAACCTTTTGCATGACATATGATACACAGGTACACCACAGTAACCCACCTGTAGCATCTCAGTGGCTGTCTCAATCTCCTCTTGTCCCGTCAGAAACACCAAGACATCCCCATCAGGCTGTGTACAGTGAATCTGTAACACAGACACCACTGCAGCATCAATATAGTCTGCTTCTGGGGCCTGCATAGTAAAACAAAAAATATACATATAGACAGACAAACAGACAGACACAAAAGTAGGTCAGGCTGTATAATGCTGGTATCACCACAGTGTAAATGGTGTCTGTTATTGGCGTCTGTAGATAAAAATGATAGGAATATAGACAGATAAACAAACAGACAAAAATGTAGGTCAGGCTGTGTAATTCTGGTATCAACACAGTGTCAATAAAATCTGTTATTGGGGACTGTAGATAAAATTGATACAGACAGACACGAAGGTAGGTCAGGTTGTATAATGCTGGTAGCACCAGAGTGTCAATATATAATCATTTAACCTTTGTTTTATCAATTAACTATGGAGAAATAACAGTAGAAACTATCAAGTAGAAATAGCAAATGATTTTGTCAGGAGATAAGGGATGGCATTTAAAAGAAAAAGGGAGGGCTGTCCCCCATTTACCATTTAAAAGAACTGCAGTGTATATGCAACAAGTTTTTGTCAATAATTTTTACCATTGATAGAGATTTAATGTATGTATTTTCTATTTGTGACTTATAAGATATAAAGGAGAGAAAATACAAAATAACAAAATTGTGCTACTGTAATGGAATTCACAGTAATTCAAAATTCTCACAACAGCTGTCATTACTACAGTTTTCTGTTTTTACTTTCTATCAATGACCATACTGTAGGTGTAGCATAAGTCATTCCAATTTCTGATCGCCTTGTCACAAATTCTCTACACTATAATATCTATGGTAGCGAACTCTTTGATCTAGTAATATGTCACTTCCACATATGTATCAGGGACAGGTAATATTTGCACCAATTTTTATCAGGGTCATACTTTTAAATGCAGTCATTTGCAAACTATAACATGGAATTTTATACAAATCTTGAATATACTGTTTCTAGGTATAGAAGATTTGAAATGAAGTTCAAACAGAAACTTCCTTATTTGACATTTGAAGGGCAATATCAAAGGGGTGTGGGCTGCCTTCAAGCCAGGTCAAGGAAATCCAGGTTGATGTCACCAAATACCATAAGTATTTACCATTTTCATGATTCAGAACTCTTGATAAGCAGCATATAATTACATATTTTACACAAACATATTGACTAAAAATGTATAAAATTTAAAAATATACTCAAATTAAACAAACAAAATATTAAATTTTTGGCATTTAGTCTAAAGCTGTCAGAGTATGGCTTCTCCTGTATGCAAAATCCATGTCTTATGATGACACGTATGATCAATATTAACTATACTAAAAGGACAAGTTTCAGATACTTGAAATGACAGTATCCGATCTCTGTAAGAACACTCATCAAACAGAGCCATATAATCAAATGCACCCTGAATTATTCTGTTTCACTAAGTTGTTTGATGCATTCTTAAAGACATGATTAGCGTCTTGATGAACAAGACTCAGTCTGGTATCATCAGTTTATGTTTTGCAATGTTCACATAATACCCAATCAAACTTGTACAAAAATACAATTACTTCCAAACCAGGGAGTAAAATGCCCAATTTATTAAATCCTTATCTAGAGCTCTGATGATTTTTATGACTTGTCACAAACCATAAAAATTTAACATCAAGGAAAATCAGGTATTGGAACATGACTTGTTAAGACTATAATATAACATAATTGCCACAAATAAACACAAAATTTCACTCCCAAATCAGAAATTCTAAAACTTTTAACAAAACAAAAAATTTCCAACATATAACAGATCAAAAGCAACTTATGGAGCTTTGACTATCCATTTATTTATGAAGTGACAGACATAGCAAAATGCATTGAAGCTTCAAGTGCAAGTGTCTAGTATGAAATGACAGACATAGCAAAATGCATTGAAGCTTCAAGTGCAAGTGTCTAGTATGAAATGACAGACATAGCAAAATGCATTGAAGCTTCAAGTGCAAGTGTCTAGTATGAAGTGACAGGCATAGCAAAATGCATTGAAGCTTCAAGTGCAAGTGTCTAGTATGAAGTGACAGGCATAGCAAAATGCATTGAAGCTTCAAGTGCAAGTGTCTAGTATGAAGTGACAGGCATAGCAAAATGCATTGAAGCTTCAAGTGCAAGTGTCTAGTATGAAATGACAGACATAGCAAAATGCATTGAAGCTTCAAGTGCAAGTGTCTAGTATCAACTTACTTTAGTGTAGTATATGTCCACCGGAAACCGTCGACCAGGGATTCGAAACACTGGTGCATCATCAAAAAACTGAAAATAAGAAAATAAAATTAAACACTATAACGCAGACACCCATCACTACAGTAAATGTTAGAATTGAGAAATACTACCATATATACTCGCATATAAGCTAATACCAACTGCAAACTGCATAGACACAGATCTGGGTCTATGCAGTTTGTAAAGTAGAACAAACAACATAGACCCTGATCTGCCAGCACATTATGCGATGGCAGATCAGGGTCTATGTTGTTTGCATTTGGACCCAACTTATACGTGAGTATATATGGTATGTATATATAAAAACACTCGCTTTGTTCTCCAAAGGAAAAACTTACAGGGATACGATATGACACAATAATAAACACTTTGTTGTAAAGACCGACTTCATTCAGACCTAAAATCTTTGTTATATGTATAGTGTGCGAGTACTTTACACCTTTAAATGCAGTTTTGTAGTTTGCACAGGGTTCGAATTTTAAAGAAAAAGAATTTCCCAGATTTTCCTCATTGGTAATCCTGGCTATTTAAAAATGACCTTGTACATCTTAAGTACTTTTAATTCCCCTTAATTTTTTGCATGACTGATGGGTGTAATTTGGGTTGGAGAGTATACAGCTTGGGCTTACTTCA
Organism: Margaritifera margaritifera; assembly: GCA_029931535.1. NCBI lineage: Eukaryota > Metazoa > Mollusca > Bivalvia > Unionida > Margaritiferidae > Margaritifera > Margaritifera margaritifera. The sequence continues at coordinate 231,332 of JAQPZY010001256.1, read as the reverse complement.
GATGCACATGCATCAAAAGACTGCAAGCTCCGCTTGGTCATTTTCACTTCCTGGACTTCAAAGGTAAATTGGAACAGACCTAGCCCACAACTTTTTTTACTTTGTATATATTTTATAATTCATTTATTGCACTTTCTGAAGCTGGCATTGTCTACTCTGGTAAAATTCATTTCTCTATATTTATAACTGCTAAAGTCTGTGTACTTTGGACTAGTTTAAATTCATTTCTCGAGCAAATAGGAGCTGCCGTTTTGATCAGCTGTTTGCTTTAGATAGTGCATGGTTTCCATAATTACCACATATAAAGAAACTGCAATCACAGTACATGAAAGTAGCATAGCGGTATGGCAACATTCTCTCCGCTGTGTATGCTGCAAATGCAAACAACTTAACCTTATACCTGTCCCTCTTCCAGAAGAACGTAATAACTGTAGAGTGGAACCAAACTTTGTTGTAAAGATGAACTTCATTCAGACTTAAAATCATTTGTCATATGTATAGTGTGTGACTACTTTACATCTGTAAATATAGCACATACAACAATATTTAAGGGGAACTCAACCTTATTAGGAATTCAAACATATGATTAAGATGGTCTCAAAGGGAGATAACTCTAATGGTCCTGTACATGTTTTATCCTATTGGTAATAAATCTTCACATTAGGAACTGATTTTGTCATAACTATCATAGTTTTCTAAACTATACTGATCAAAATTATGTACAGATTGAAATTTCTGGCTAATACATCAATTGTTTGGAATAGATGCTGCTTCCTGTAATTCTAGCTACAATTTAAACCTTCATAACTAACAGGAGTATATTTAAACCTTTCCAATTAAGAGAAGGAAAGGGCAAAGAAAATATACAATATTTCATTGAAGGCATATTAATTTTCTCTATAAGCAACAAAATTACCCGTGAGAACTTCTCAGCATCTAGAGTGGCACTTGAAATCAATAATTTGAGATCAGGGCGGAAGCGAGCAATGTCCTTCACCAGTCCAAAGAGAATGTCGGTGTGCAGAGTCCTTTCATGAGCCTCATCCACAATCAGAACACTGAAAATAAATGGAGATGGTTAGTGACAACAATGTTCTCTCATGAGTTTCATCCATAATTAAACAACGAAAATTAATGTTAATGATAACAGAATTTTTTCTTGTAAGCCTCATCCATGATCAGTACATTGAAAATTATGAGATGACTAATGATAACAAGAAAAATGAAGTACTGTAAATTCACTATCTTTTCATGGGTACCAATTTCGTGGATTTCATGGTTGCTAAAAACCATGAATTTTAGTACCCTGAAAAAAAAAGGTCCTTCAAAGGAAGCAATAAGACCCCTTTCCAAATCCATGAATTTAAAGACCCTGTAAAAAAAATGGTTCTTCAGTGGACGTAATATGACTCCTTCCCAAATCCATGAATTTAAAGACCCTGTAAAAAAAAATGGTGCTTCTGTGGAAGTAATAAGACCCCTTCCCAAATCCATGCATTTAAGTACCAATGAAAATGTCATGTTTTGCAAAACCACCAAAATTTACACCTACAAAATAAGATAAATTCAGAGTATATTTACTGGAACATACATCTATACAGTAAAATGTCTATTATCTTGAACCACTGGAATATATGGACTACATCTGGATAACTGGTTGTTCGGATGACTGATTTAATGCACAGTAATTTCAATAACTACAATAGTCCATAGGATCTATACATCAGGGCAACTCAACCATTCCATCTGGGTAACTCAACTAATCCATAGGATCTACTGCATATGTCACAATAACTCCACTAGTCCAAAAGATGTATATGCCACAGGATCTGTATGTCTAGATAACTCTACTAGTCCACAGGATCAACATGCCTGGGTAAATCTACTAGTCCATAGGATCTATTTGGATAGCTCTACCTAGTCCAGAGGATATGCTGTATATTTCTGGAAAATTCCACTAGTTGATAGGATCTATATGTCGGGATAAATGTACCAGTCTATATGATCTACTGTATATGTCTGGATAATTCTACTAGTCCATAGGATCTATACGTCTGGATAACTCTACGAGTCCATAGGATCTATGTGTCTGGGTAACTCTACTAGTCCATAGGATCTATATGTTGGAATAACTCTACTAGTCCATAGGATCTATATATCTGGATAACTCTACTAGTCCATAGGATCTATATGTCTGGATAACTCTACTAATCCATAGGATCTAAATGTTGGAATAACTATACTAGTCCATAGGATCTATATATCTGGATAACTCTACTAGTCCATAGGATCTATATATCTGGATAACTCTACTAGTCCATAGGATCTATATATCTGGATAACTCTACTAGTCCATAGGATCTAAATGTTGGAATAACTATACTAGTCCATAGGATCTATATATCTGGATAACTATGTTAGTCCATAGGATCTAAATGTTGGAATAACTATGCTAGTCCATAGGATCTATATGTCTGGGTAACTCTACTAGTCCATAGGATCTATATGTCTGGATAACTCTGTTAGTCCATAGGATCTATATATCTGGATAACTCTACTAGTCCATAGGATCTATATATCTGGATAACTCTACTAGTCCATAGGATCTATATATCTGGATAACTCTACTAGTCCATAGGATCTATATATCTGGATAACTCTGTTAGTCCATAGGATCTAAATGTTGCGACAACTCTACTAGTCCATAGGATCTCTATTTCTCGATAACTCCACTAGTCAATAGAATCTGTATGTCTGAATAACTCAACTAGACCATAAGCTCAATAAGTCTGAATAACTTACCTAGTCCAAATGATCTATATGTCTCAATAACCAGCATCCAGAGAGTAAACATATTACTATATTAATATTGAACAGGGGGAGACAATTCTACTTGCTCAGACATTTTTTAATCTTTTCTTTGGAAGCTGGACAATGGATTTTTCCAGTCATGTTTAAATGTGAGAGCCATGAGGATTTAAGTACCAGGTCAGTTACACAGCATACATGGATTCATAAGTCTGCATTCATTAAAAATATTCTGAATCAAGTGAAAGCCAAGAGATAAAATCCAACCATATTCTGTTACAGTTGTAAAAATAATCTCAGTTCTCTTTGCATCTATGTCCAGTCATGTTCATCATAAAGATTGTAATTATTTTCAAAATATAAATCATATTATGAGATCTTTTTCATGTCATATTCTAATAATATAATCTTGTATCTATAGAAAAGAAGAACCGCCCCCCAACCCCCGAGAATATTGTGTAACTATTCTTAAGAAAGTTACACTTTTTATCTAAATTTTAAAAAAGATACCACTGTATTATATATATGACAATCATTATGACTGCTTTAGTAAGATATACATGGGACTGGCACTGGAAATTTAAAAACATATACCGTATGCCAGGGTACCCAGTTTTTCTCCATGACACCCACCCCAATTTCAAACTATAAACCTGCATCTATAGTAGACTACCCAAATCTGAAAGTGCTCTTTAAAGGTAGAATGTTTATTTAAACAGAACAATTTTTTAGTCAACTGAAATGTCATCTACAGATAATTTGTGTCATTTACCTGTAACCGGCCAGATCAGGTTCAGACAAAAACTCTCGAAGGAGCATTCCATCTGTCATATACTTGATGATTGTTCTCTCTGAGGTGCAGTCTTCAAACCGAATACTGTAGCCAACCTGCAAAAGTTGTGTATATCTACTATCAGTAATACAGAAGACTTAAGTACATATACATATATATATAGTTGTGTATATCTACTATTAGTAATACAGATTGCTTAAGTACATATACATATATATATAGTTGTGTATATCTACTATTAGTAATACAGATTGCTTAAGTACATATACATATACATATTAGAGTTTTCTCCTTTGAAATCAATAAAATAAAAAAATATTTAAAAAAACAAATTTCCTATAAAATCAACCGTAATAAATGTGTCACATTCCTCTATTAAAGATCCGTAATAAATGTGTCACGTTCCTCTATTAAAGATCCGTAATAAATGTGTCACATTCCTCTATTAAAGATCCGTAATAAATGTGTTACATTCCTCTATTAAAGATCCGTAATAAATGTGTCACGTTCCTCTATTAAAGATCCGTAATAAATGTGTTACATTCCTCTATTAAAGATCCGTAATAAATGTGTCACATTCCTCTATTAAAGATCCGTAATAAATGTGTCACGTTCCTCTATTAAAGATCCGTAATAAATGTGTCACATTCCTCTATTAAAGATCCATAATAAATGTGTCACGTTCCTCTATTAAAGATCCATAATAAATGTGTCACGTTCCTCTATTAAAGATCCATAATAAATGTGTCACGTTCCTCTATTAAAGATCCGTAATAAATGTGTCACATTCCTCTATTAAAGATCCGTAATAAATGTGTCACGTTCCTCTATTAAAGATCCATAATAAATGTGTCACGTTCCTCTATTAAAGATCCATAATAAATGTGTCACGTTCCTCTATTAAAGATCCGTAATAAATGTGTCACGTTCCTCTATTAAAGATCCGTAATAAATGTGTCACGTTCCTCTATTAAAGATCCATAATAAATGTGTCATGTTCCTCTATTAAAGATCCATAATAAATGTGTCACGTTCCTCTATTAAAGATCCGTAATAAATGTGTCACGTTCCTCTATTAAAGATCCGTAATAAATGTGTCACATTCCTCTATTAAAGATCCATAATAAATGTGTCACGTTCCTCTATTAAAGATCCATAATAAATGTGTCACATTCTTCTGGTAAAGATCAGTATGAAGGTACATTTTACTTGTCAAAAATGTAAGGGAAGGAATTTTGCATGGTTCCATGCAATTAATATGGGATATGATGTTCAGGCATAAGTAATGCAGAGATGCCAATCATTCTGGACTTTGTGGAATTATTAATAATTTTTAGTGAAAATTTCTCATTCCAAATTATACTGATAAAATTTCAGAAATCAATATTTTATGGGATACAATCTGAAACAGACTTTTCTATGTAGACACGGGTAGAAAAAAAATTAATTCAGCACCAATTTGATACACTGGTCGATAGAATTTAGCTTTTAATTTAGAACACAGAATGTATATACCAATAAAGTAGCAGATTACACTGGAAATATGTGAAAAATAGCAGCAAAGAAACAAGAAAGTGGCAGATAATTTGTGAGGAAAACTAATATTTTTGTGGCCAATAATGTTGAATGAATTGAAGGTTATGGAATTGAAGGAATGGACACATCATTTATTTTCACTGGACCCTAATTTTTACTGTGTACAGGTATGTATCGGTTCATAGGAAGATGCGATATGGCTGCATAGTAGTTTGTGACTTTTAACAAACATGTTATCCATTTCAGACAGACTGCCTTGATTCCAAATCACTGACTCTAGGATTTCTGATAAGTATACTCATGGATTGGCATCTCTGGTAATGTTAGTAAAGAAGAGAAAGAGACTTGATATGCATATATATACTTCTTACCTCATTTCCCAGTTTGAATCCCATTTCTTCAGCCACTCTAGCTGCCACAGACATGGCTGCCACTCTTCTGGGCTGGGTGCACCCTACTTTCATCCCCTTCTTACAGTAACCCTGGAATACATGTGTACAACATCTGCTGACATATGAAATGTATAAGACAGATTTAACAATGTCTTCCTTTCCTTTACAAGCCTTGGCAAGCAAAAGATGAAATTATTAACTGAATTTTCCAAATTTATGTAAATCACACAAAAAGTAGGATTATATATTTATTATGTAAATAAATGAAAATTACTAATTTTATTTTGGCAAAACATAATAATGATGAATCTCTCACGCTCCATCTACCTACAATTAACTGTCAGTCAATCATTGTTTATTCATAATTCCAACTGACTGCTGCCCACTCTATAGCATAATAAAGTATGGAGTGCTAAGCTTGTCTGACTAAACAGTGGTATGGTTCATCGTGGTCCCTCACCATGGTGAATTTTACTATATAAGATGCCCAAAATCAAACATATAAATTCACCATCCTTTACCCAATTTTTGAGAAATTTTCATTGTGATGTATGTATAATATGTATAGGGTTTACCAGCACATCAGCATAATCCTGGCTATAAGTTCAGTAAGTTTAGGTATTGAATAAAGATATATAAAACAAAAATAAAGGAAAAATAAGGGTAAAATTATTAAAATGCAAAGTCATTTTTTAAAATATAAACTCTTTTAAAAAGACAAAGATCATCTTATCTGGAACATCATCATGGGATGCATCCTAGGGCAAAAAGGTTTACTCCATTAGTCTCCTCTTATGACATACTATTCAACATCTATGAGTCCACAGGAGGACTGAACTAAACATGAGTCCCTCGAAGGGACTGATGCTCTACTGGGTGAAAAGAATCTCCAGGAATTCAAGATAAGACCATTTCTTCTTTTCAACTGTCAAGTGTTGAAACCATCTCTGATATTCTTCAGAAATAACAAGATTTTCAAATTAGCTGCTGTGGTACACATATTGGATGTCAGCTTGGCAACCTTTTCATTTAAAAAAAAGGGGACATCATTCAAAGTCTTTTGGTGAAAACCCCATGTCATAATGATCATCCATTTAGGGGGAGTAGTGACAACAAGATTTTTAAGAGAGTTGTCATTCCAGCCATAATTGATGTACGACTGGCACCACTTTCATTTAGGACCAACAAGGTATCATAAGAAGTCTTCTGGTGAAAACCTCAAATCAAGATGGCCTTCTGTTAAAGTAGAATTGTCATAACAAGATTTTTAAGATGGCTGTCGTGGTGGTCATATTGAATGTCAGATTGGCATTATTTTTATTTAGGACCAGCTATACATCATAAGAAGTCTTTTAGTGAAAACCCTATGCTGATATGGCCATCCATTCAGGAGGAGTAGCGATAAAAATATTTTCAAGATGGCCACCATGGGGGCCATATTGGACATCAGATCGGCACCATTTTTATTTAGCACCAACCAGACATCATAAGATGTCTTATAGTGAAAAGAGAAACAACTAGGCATCATAAAAAGTCTTATACTGAAAACCCCATGCTGATATGACCTTCCATTCTGGAGGAGTAGCGATAACAAGACTTTCAAGATGGCTGCCCTAGCAACGATATTGGACGTCAGATTGGCATCAATTTCATTTAGGACCAACTAGACATCATAAGAAATCCTTTAGTGAAAACCACAAGTTGATATGACCATCCATCAAGAGAAGAAGTGATAACAAGATTTTCAAGATGGCTGCTGTGGTGGCCATATTGGATGTCTGAGCAGCACCATTTTCATTTAGGACCAACTAGACCATGGGATGAATGTGTGTGTAAAGTTTCAAGGCAATCCTCCGAGTAATTTAGTAGGAACAGCAATAACATACTTGTGTGAACGAACAGACGAACATTGAACGACGGAAAACAGACCATCCCATAAGCTCTTCTGGTCTATGACCAGTAGAGCTAATAAGGTTCACTAATAAAGTAGTTAAAATATCAAAAGAAAACTATCTGAATTAATAGAAAATGCTGTGCTAATGAGTAGAAATATTTATCTCTGATTTTGGGGATTCATTTGCTGCAGTAGTGATTTGGGGATTCACATACTACAGTAGTGACTTGGGGATTCACATGCGACAGTAGTGATTTGGGGATTCACATTCTACAGTAGTGATTTGGGGATTCACATGCCACAGTAGTGACTTGCTACAGTTGAGATTTGGGGATTCATAGCAGTGATTTGGGAATTTACATGTAACAGTAGTGATTAGGGGATTCCCATGCTACAGTTGTGATTTGGGGATTCCCATGCTACAGTAGTGATTTGGGAATTCCCAAGCTACAGTAAAGAATTTGAGATTCCCATGCTACCATCATGATTTGGGGATTCCCATGTTACAGTAGTGATTTGTATCAGGAGTACATTTTGATACTTCACAAAGTATGCCTTTAATCAGTGATATGGGTTTATGATCCATGAATGATGTTATCTGATAAAAAGGAAAGCTTAGTTTTACTTCCTGCTGTGACAAACTTTGATGAAGGGCACCTACAATAAAAAGGGTGGCTGATTTAAATCTCTTAGAATTATTGTTTATAAAGCTTTCAAACTTATCTCTTTCACCTGATAAGTACATAAAATTACATCCTTTCTTAAAGGTTATAAAATGGAAAGAATTACAAATCATATTTAATAAATTTTTTCCACAAAGAGGGAACATTTAAAAATTTGAATTAAAAAATAAACAAACAATACAATACTTTTGATACTGTAACCTAAAAACATTTATAACATGCTTCAAAAGCATTTCCCCATTAATCCAATCTAATAAAATTGGAATTTATTTGAGTAGTGACACCAGTTTCTCACTATATGAATCTCATGTCAAACTTTAATCACCAAGAGACAGAGACTGACAGATGAGATGTGTATTCCTGGTCTTTCAAAATATAACTGAATCAATGTGTAGCCATTGTATGAATTTGTATACATTCCAATGCATTCTGCCCACTCACTCATGTCTTGTATACATTCCAATGCATTCTGCCCACTCAATGATGTCTTGTATACATTCCAATGCATTCTGCCCACTCAATGTCTTGTATACATTCCAATGCATTCTGCCCACTCAATGATGTTTTGTATACATTCCAATGCATTCTGCCCACTCACTTTATTTAAAATACACATTCCAATGCATTCTGCCCATGAACTCATGTTTTGTAAATAATCAATTTTAAGTATTTAGATTTGTGTTCTGACAACTAAAAATTATTATAAATTTGACAACATATTGTGCAACTGTGCATGCTTCTGATCTCCTTTGTTTTTCTGAGAAACTGAGAGAGTGATGCCAAATTCATCCAATTTTACCAAAACTCAATAGGCACATCTACACACATTTTCTCGGTCAATAGATTTTTATCCATGTAATCAGCAGAAAAAACACTTTTATTATCCCAAAAGTGATAACTTGATTTAGCTAGAGAAAATTCATAGAATTCCATCAACAGAATTTCTTTGAATGTTGAAGCTGATCATGGATAATTCAAGCCACAAGTTTACCCACATTCTAATCTGAAACATTTTCTGTTAAAATTCTTTCTTGAAACTTTTCTCACACCAATCATTCACTACCAGGTTCACTGCAATTTTAATCTATGATATATTGACTAATTTTTATGCTGAATCAACAGCATTTGATCACGGGTCAAATACCACACTTCAAAGCTTGAAAGCATGTGCTAACATGAACAATTCTGATTGGTTACTATGAAAAGAAGCACTGGAGATCTTATGGGTAAAATTATATGCAGTGGAGAGTAATTACACATCTATTAAACCCTCACCTGCACATATCAATTTATACACCATTGTTCAAAAATATTTGGAAAATTTATTAAGAAATATAAAAAGAAAATTAAAATTAAGTCTCTAAAAGGTAACTGATACTCAGTTTCTCAATTGAGATACATTTCCCTTTTCAAAATCTACATACTTCTACATGTCTGTATCTAATAGGTGAAGACAAATTTGAATATAGAGATATATGCTTACCAATTCTACAATTAGCCACCCTTCTTACCTTAACTCACCTGCAGGTGACAACTCTATCCAATTCAATAATGGACACATATATATATAAGTGCAGATGGAAGACAAGAATAAATCCTCTGTTGGAGTACTAGATAATATATTAATGGTGCAACAGATGAACTGACAAAAGTAACTGTGCCACCAACATAATACAAGCTGGTACTGACACAATGATAGCTTTCATGACCCATGTCTGCCACATTATGCTGCAATCTCAAAAAAGATTTTGTATACCTACAGCTAACACCATTAGGCTAAAAAATTAGAAAGTTTATAAAATAACAGCTATGCCAGATTTTGCATACTAACAGCTAAAACCATTAGGCTAAAACTAAGAAATCTTTGTACTCCCTATCATATGGACAGGTTGGGTACAGGTGAAGCTAATGGAGACAGGAAAGAAGTACTATGAATATTGGCAATGCGACTTTTATCATATTAAGTAACAGACACATTATTAGACTGCCAATGGAATACAATACAGATTGCATGCTGTAATTAGAGGTTGTAATGTAGTCATCAAAGACTGCATGCTGTAATCAGACATTGTAATGTAAGTTTTCAAAGATTACATGCTGTATTAGAGGCTGTAATGTAAGGCATCAAAGATTACATGCTGTAATTAGAGGTTGTAATGTAAGTCGTCAAAGATTACATGCTGTAATCAGAGGTTGTAATGTAAGTCATCAAAGATTACATGCTGTAATTAGAGGTTGTAATGTAAGTCGTCAAAGATTACATGCTGTAATCAGAGGTTGTAATGTAAGTCGTCAAAGATTACATGCTGTAATTAGAGGTTGTAATGTAAGTCGTCAAAGATTACATGCTGTAATCAGAGGTTGTAATGTAAGTCATCAAAGATTACATGCTGTAATCAGAGGTTGTAATGTAAGTCATCAAAGAGTACATGCTGTAATCAGAGGTTGTAATGTAAGTCATCAAAGATTACATGCTGTAATTAGAGGTTGTAATGTAAGTCGTCAAAGATTACATGCTGTAATCAGAGGTTGTAATGTAAGTCATCAAAGATTACATGTTGTAGAGGTTGTAATGTAAGTCGTCAAAGATTACATGCTGTAATCAGAGGTTGTAATGTAAGTCATCAAAGATTACATGCTGTAATCAGAGGTTGTAATGTAAGTCATCAAAGATTACATGTTGTAGAGGTTGTAATGTAAGTCGTCAAAGATTACATGCTGTAATCAGAGGTTGTAATGTAAGTCATCAAAGATTACATGCTGTAATCAGAGGTTGTAATGTAAGTCGTCAAAGATTACATGCTGTAATCAGAGGTTGTAATGTAAGTCATCAAAGATTACATGTTGTAGAGGTTGTAATGTAAGTCGTCAAAGATTACATGCTGTAATCAGAGGTTGTAATGTAAGTCATCAAAGATTACATGTTGTAGAGGTTGTAATGTAAGTTTTCAAAGATTACATGCTGTATTAGAGGCTGTAATGTAAGGCATCAAAGATTACATGCTGTAATCAGAGGTTGTAATGTAAGTTGTCAAAGATTACATGCTGTAATTAGAGGTTGTAATGTAAGTCGTCAAAGATTACATGCTGTAATCAGAGGTTGTAATGTAAGTCATCAAAGATTACATGCTGTAATCAGAGGTTGTAATGTAAGTCATCAAAGAGTACATGCTGTAATCAGAGGTTGTAATGTAAGTCATCAAAGATTACATGCTGTAATTAGAGGTTGTAATGTAAGTCGTCAAAGATTACATGCTGTAATCAGAGGTTGTAATGTAAGTCATCAAAGATTACATGTTGTAGAGGTTGTAATGTAAGTCGTCAAAGATTACATGCTGTAATCAGAGGTTGTAATGTAAGTCATCAAAGATTACATGCTGTAATCAGAGGTTGTAATGTAAGTCATCAAAGATTACATGTTGTAGAGGTTGTAATGTAAGTCGTCAAAGATTACATGCTGTAATCAGAGGTTGTAATGTAAGTCATCAAAGATTACATGCTGTAATCAGAGGTTGTAATGTAAGTCGTCAAAGATTACATGCTGTAATCAGAGGTTGTAATGTAAGTCATCAAAGATTACATGTTGTAGAGGTTGTAATGTAAGTCGTCAAAGATTACATGCTGTAATCAGAGGTTGTAATGTAAGTCATCAAAGATTACATGTTGTAGAGGTTGTAATGTAAGTCATCAAAGATTACATGCTGTATTTAGAGGCTGTAATGTAGGGCATTACAATTACATGCTGTAATTAAAGGTTGTAATGTAAGTCACCAAAGAGTACATGCTGTAATCAGAGGTTGTAATGTAAGTCATCAAAGATTACATGCTGTAATTAGAGGTTGTAATGTAGTCATCAAAGACTGCATGCTGTAATCAGACATTGTAATGTAAGTTTTCAAAGATTACATGCTGTATTTAGAGGCTGTAATGTAAGGCATCAAAATTACATGCTGTAATTAGAGGTTGTAATGTAAGTCGTCAAAGATTACATGCTGTAATCAGAGGTTGTAATGTAAGTCGTCAAAGATTACATGTTGTAGAGGTTGTAATGTAAGTCTTCAAAGATTACATGCTGTATTTAGAGGCTGTAATGTAGGGCATTACAATTACATGTTGTAATTAAAGGTTGTAATGTAAGTCATCAAAGAGTACAAGCTGTAATCAGAGGTTGTAATGTAAGTCATCAAAGATTACATGCTGTAATTAGAGGTTGTAATGCAAGTCATCAAAGATTACATGATGTAATTAGTGTTTGTAATGTAAGTCATCAAAGATTACATGCTGTAATTAGAGGTTGTAATGCAAGTCATCAAAGATTACATGATGTAATTAGTGTTTGTAATGTAAGTCATCAAAGATTACATGCTGTAATTAGAGGTTGTAATGTAAGTCATCAAAGAGTATATGCTGTAATTGGAGGTTGTAATGTAAACCTTCAAAGATTACATGCTGTAATTAGAGGTTGTAATGTAAGTCATCAAAGATTACCTGCTGTAATTAGAGGTTGTAATGCAAGTCATCAAAGATTACATGCTGTAATTAGTGTTTGTAATGTAAGTCATCAAAGATAACATGATGTAATTATAGGTTGTAATGTAAATCATCAAAGATTACACACTGTAAGCAGAGGTTGTAATGTAAGTCATCAAAGATTACATGCTCTAATCAGAGACTGTAATGTAAGTTATCAAAGATTACATGCTGTAATGAGAGGTTGTAATGTAAGTCATCAAAGATTACATGCTGTAATCAGACTGCAATGTAAGTCAGCAAAGATTACATGCTGTAATCAGGGATGGTAATATAAGTCAGCAAAGATTACATGCTGTAATTAGAGGTTGTACTGTAAGTCAGCAAAGATTACATGCTGTAATCAGGGATGGTAATATAAGTCATCAAAGATTACATGCTGTAATTAGAAGGTGTAATGCAGTGTTTCAGCCAAGTTTGATAAAAAAAAGGGCCAAATGACATCCTATAGTTTTAAAAAGTGGGAGAGTGCTTTAATCATAATGGGACAACCTCATAATAAAATGAGATATCATTTATATAGTCTCTTTTACATTTTATTGCTATGAAAATCCAAATAAATAACCATCTTTACTTTAGGATTCTCCTCTCTGATGCCTCTGACCATACTCTAACAGCACAGGAGAAGTCAAAGTCTACAACTGTATGTCCCTCCAGCATTATAGTCATCAGTCTTTGCAAAGTTTGAGCTTTCAAGAGATTTCTTCAGGGTGTGATGTTTTACTTATTTTGTTCCACCATTGTGGAATCCAGTTCTTCGTTGGAGGTTTCACTTTCTGTTTGACTTTTGTCTCAGTTTTTGTGGGTTTTACCAGCTTCTTCACTGAAGTCAACATATCTGTGGTAATTTGTATCACTTTCACAATTTGAGCATGATACTGGGGTAAAGAAATCAGTTATCTAATGTTCCATACATCTACCTCTTAGTGAAACTTCACGACCTTTACAAATGATAAATGGCACTACATCATGGTCATATCATCTGACTGGAAGCAAGTGCTTGTGAGAATCACAGGGACTAAAAAAAAATTCTTAAAGTTACAAATGTTCATAAAACATTAGTGGAAGTTACCTCAATACATTACATGAATTTGTTTCATCTTTTTACATCGAGACTATTACAATATGGTTGCAGGCAGAGCTTATTTCTAACTTCACAACCAAAAAATATGATGGGATATACAGAGTATACAATTATTTCCAGATGATTTTGAGCTTTGCTATATATGGGATTAGGAGAATGAAGGAAAATAGATAGTCCAAGCATAGTGACAAGTACAATCAAAAAAGATTGCCTGATGGATTCTGTTAATTTCATAAAAACAATCACTCAGTAATTCAGATATCTGATAACTGGATGGAGCATCTGTATCAGATTAAAGGTAAATTAAAAGAAATGCAATTTTTTCCATTTTTTGGGTGCCATTCTTTTTTAGCGCATTAAATTTCTTTGCTTGCTAACCTTCTGTTTATTTTGTGCAAATCCCACAAGGGCATATCCTGGCTGAAACATTCGTAATGCAAGTCATCAAAGATTACGTGCTATAATCAAGCGTGTAATGAATCATCAAAGATTATATGCTGTAATCAAGGGACATAATGCAAGTCATAAAAGATTACATGCTGTAATCAGGGTGTGTAATGTAAGTCATCAAAGATTACATGCTATAATCAAGCATGTAATAAATCATCAAAGATTACATGCTGTAATCAGGGTGTGTAATGTAAGTCATCAAAGATTACATGCTGTAATCAGGGTGTGTTCTATAATTCAACATAGATTATATGCTGTAATCTGGGGGTGTAATGCAAGTCATCAAAGATTACATGCTGTAATCATGGGGTGTAATGTAAGTCATCATAGATTACATGCTGTCATGGGGAGCTGTGGTAGCTCAGTTGGTAGAGCATCTTAACTCATAATCAAAGGGTCACGGGTTCAATACCCACCCAGACCAACTGTCTCGGTGTGTCCTTGGGAAAGGCACTTAGCTCCCATTTCCTCAGCATGATATAGCCAATAATGTGTTGAAAAGTGCTGTTAAAAACCCACAAAAACATAAATGCAACAAAAATATACTGTAATCAGAGGGTGTAACATAAGTCATCAAAGATGGATACTGACAAAGAGACAAGTCTGCCATATTGGCTCAATTCAAGAAAAATATTTTTGAATTTCTGTCCTTTATTGAATTCATTTCAAAATCTAAATAGTACACTGAATGAACAGTAAATGTAGCTCTGAGGATTTTTTGGTATGCTATCTGACAATGAATTCATACACAAATAACTGCAGCTGAGTGTTTGAGAATTTGGATGCACTTTTGCAATATATCAGAACTTTAGACATTTGCAACAATAATTGTGCATTCAGCATTGTATCTAGATTTTAAAATGAATTACAGAGGAGAAATTCAACAATATTTCCCTTGAATCATGCCAATATGACTGACTTTTCTCCATGTCAGTATCCTTCTTTGATGACGTACAGCCCCTGGTAATAGTCAACCGTAGTACCATACCAAGCACCTGCCATAGTAGAAAGCTCTAGATTGTACTCTAACATGAGGCACATATTTAATACACATACTTACACAAACACATGTAAACACATTGATAACCAGTCTAATTTCTCTGTACTTACAGCTTCATATAGATACTGTGGAATCTGTGTGGTTTTCCCTGAACCAGTCTCTCCCTCAATAATCAACACCTGAAACCGTTCCATTGCGGCGATCAGGTCGTCCTTAAATGGATATATGGGTAAACTTTTCTTCGTCTCCTCAAGTGACATTTTCTTCCTCTCTGTTTCTGAGACATCAGGCTCCTTTTTGTCCTGTAAGGGGACATATTAAAAAGTTTATATGTTAAACATTTGCTAACTATCAGACACAACACTTCCTAACCTACCAAGAATTCTGCAGAATGCCATGGAGACCTTGTCTGCATATTCCAAATACCCAGCAGAGTCATTGGAACATAAAAAGTAGGCCAATGTGACCTCCTTTTGCTTGTGACAAGCAGTACCCTCCACAATGAATACAGCCATCAAGATTCATAACTATACATGCAACAATGCAAGAGAAACTGCACTCAAAAACAAATAACTTAACACTGACACCCACAACAATGCCATCAGAAAAGTGATTTGTATGAGTACATCAATACCATGAAACAACTATGCCATTAAAAAAGTGTTGTGTATGAGTACATCAATACCATGAAACAACAAAGCCATCAGAAAAGTGATATGTATGAGTACATCAATACCATGAAACAACAATGCCATCAGAAAAGTGATATGTATGAGCACATCAATACCATGAAACAACAATGCCATCAGAAAAGTGATATGTATGAGTACATCAATACCATGAAACAACAATGCCATCAGAAAAGTGATATGTATGAGTACATCAATACCATGAAACAACAATGCCATTGAAAAAGTGATATGTATGAGTACATCAATACCATGAAACAACAATGCCATTGAAAAAGTGATATGTATGAGTACATCAATACCATGAAACAATAATGCCATTGAAAAAGAGATATGTATGATTACATCAATACCATGAAACAATAATGCCATCAGAAAAGTGATATGTATGAGTACATCAATACCATGAAACAATAATGCCATTGAAAAAGAGATATGTATGAGTACATCAATACCATGAAACAACAATGCCATTGAAAAAGTGATATGTATGAGTAAATCAATACCATGAAACAACAATGCCATCAGAAAAGTGATATGTATGAGAACATCAATACCTATGGGCACATAAATACCATAAATATTTCAGATGTCATCAATGTGCAACTCATCTGGCTGTTTCCTAATCAGTCAGTCTGACAAAATGAATTTTCTTGTTTTGGGATCCATTTTTATCTTAATCATTCAGGTGCTTAACTCAGGTCCATTAACTCATGCAGGTTGTTCAACAGGCTTGTAATGCATGCCCTCATCACAGATGGAGTGAGAAGGGAGGTAACACCAGTGTTGTTGTTCAAGAGTCTAACTGACCAATACTGCCAAGTGACCATGACACAATTGTAAACATCTATAAACATCAACTAAATAAATGAAAACATAATGCCATTTATTTCATCAACAATGGCTTGCCCCAGCTTCAATATTAAACCACAATTTATTAAATGTTCTGTTCAGGATGACAATCTCCCAATTTATTATAAGTATTTTTGGCAACAAAAATATCTGGAACTGACCGACAGTTAAACGGATGACTCACCAGACTCCCAGCTTTAAAGGAATGTGCTGACTCAGCATTATGTAAATCAATCAATAGGCACAAATTAACTGGCACCGGTGGCAGAGATAAGGTGCATTTTGGAATGGTTGGGATAACAGGGATTTATTATTTGGGCATATAGGTAGATGCAAGGTAAGTCCCTAGGCAATCCAGAGGTAGAATTTTGGACACCCTCGAGAAGATTTTGGGCATATTATACGCCAGGATGTCCATTAACAGAACTCCTATATGAATAGGAAATACTGCATATGAATCGTAAATACTGAGCATATCAATATCAAATACGAAAGGAACACGAAATATCAAATATGAAAGGAACTGAAGATATTTATATGTATGTAATAGCATTGTATGGCACCCCAGCACAACAGTGATCATATGGTGCCAACTAAAGGTAAAGATCAAAAAATGTAATGAATGAGAAACATGGAAATGAATGCAAAATCTCACGTATAAAAGATAATTATCATACACAAATAGGAAATATCAAATATGGACTGAAACATTGTGCAATATGAATGAAAATTATTGCATATCAGTTGATTTTATTGTATTTGACAAAGAACTTCACCAGCAGTTGATTGTATCTACCGTATAGACTTGTGTATAAGCAGATACAAACTGCAAACTGCATAGACCCAGATCTGCCATCGCAGAACGTGTCAGCAGATACGGGTCTATGCAGTTTGTAAGGACTAATCAGTAGAACAAACAACACAGACCCTGATCTGCCGGTGCATTATGCGAAGGCAGATCAGGGTCTATGTTGTTTGCATTTGGACTCAGATTATACACGAGTATAAATGGTAGTTTTTACAAAACTGATTTTTCATCCTCACTATTACACCACTGATTAGGGCAAGATTAGTCTGCATGATCCCTAATTCTAACTCTTGACTCAAAAAGTAGATCCAGTGACTTACTTTCACTTTTACATGGGGATGAACAGAGCTTCTAAAGACCAATGCACTCATCAAAATTCATGACTATATGTTAAAGATGCAGAAAAAATGAGTTCTATGAAAAAGGCTTAATGTCACATCTTAACAGATGAGACAAGAATTATAAGGACAGCAACTGACCTTGTCTTTCTTAGTTCCAGGCATCTGTAAAGCTTGTACAAATTCTATCTCCTCATCCAGTATAAATTCATAGTCTTTCACTTTGTTCTTTTCTCTTGCTTTTTCCTTAGCATCACGTGCCCCAAATTTCAGTACAGCTGCACCAACATGTTCCTCTTCCCATCTTTTCTGCTCAGCATTGGGACCTACAATACAACCACAAAAACTATCAGCATTGGGTCTTACAATACAACCTTAACAACTATCAGTATTGGGTCTTACAATACAACTTTAATAACTATCAGCATTGGGTCTTACAATACAACCTTAATAACTATCAGCATTGGGTCTTACAATACAACCTTAATAACTATCAGCATTGGGTCTTACAATACAACCTTAATAACTATCAGCACTGAGACTTACAACACAACCACAATAACTATCAGCACTGAGACTTACAATACAACCACAATAACTATCAGCACTGAGACTTACAATACAACCACAATAACTATCAGCACTGAGACTTACAACACAACCACAATAACTATCAGCATTGGGTCTTACAATACAACCTTAATAACTATCAGCATTGGGTCTTACAATACAACCTTAATAACTATCAGCATTGGGTCTTACAATACAACCTTAATAACTATCAGCACTGAGACTTACTATACAACCACAATAACTATCAGCACTGAGACTTACAACACAACCACAATAACTATCAGCATTGAGACTTACAATACAGCCACAATAACTATCAGCATTGAGACTTACAATACAACCTTAATAACTATCAGCATTGGGTCTTACAATACAACCTGAATAACTATCAGCATTGGGTCTTACAATACAACCTTAATAACTATCAGCATTGCGACCTACTATACAACCACAATAACTATCAGCATTGAGACTTACAATACAACCACAATAACTATCAGCATTGAGACTTACAATACAACCAGAATAACTATCAGCATTGAGACTTACAATACAACCTTAACAACTATCAGCATTGGGTCTTACAATACAACCTGAATAACTATCAGCATTGGGTCTTACAATACAACCTTAATAACTATCAGCATTGAGACTTACAATACAACCTTAATAACTATCAGCATTGGGTCTTACAATACAACCTTAATAACTATCAGCATTGGGTCTTACAATACAACCTTAATAACTATCAGCATTGGGTCTTACAATACAACCTTAACAACTATCAGCATTGAGACTTACTATACAACCACAAAAACTATCAGCATTGGGTCTTACAATACAACCACAATAACTATCAGCATTGGGTCTTACAATACAACCTTAATAACTATCAGCATTGGGTCTTACAATACAACCACAATAACTATCAGCATTGAGACTTACAATACAACCACAATAACTATCAGCATTGCGACTTACTATACAACCTGAATAACTATCAGCATTGGGTCTTACAATACAACCACAATAACTATCAGCATTGAGACTTACTATACAACCACAATAACTATCAGCATTGCGACTTACTATACAACCAGAATAACTATCAGCATTGAGACTTACAATACAACCTGAATAACTATCAGCATTGGGTCTTACAATACAACCTTAATAACTATCAGCATTGAGACTTACAATACAACCAAAATAACTATCAGCACTGAGACTTACAACACAACCACAATAACTATCAGCACTGAGACTTACAATACAACCACAATAACTATCAGCACTGAGACTTACAACACAACCACAATAACTATCAGCATTGGGTCTTACAATACAACCTTAATAACTATCAGCATTGGGTCTTACAATACAACCTTAATAACTATCAGCATTGGGTCTTACAATACAACCTTAATAACTATCAGCATTGGGTCTTACAATACAACCTTAATAACTATCAGCACTGAGACTTACTATACAACCACAATAACTATCAGCACTGAGACTTACAACACAACCACAATAACTATCAGCATTGAGACTTACAACACAACCACAATAACTATCAGCATTGAGACTTACAATACAACCTTAATAACTATCAGCATTGGGTCTTACAATACAACCTGAATAACTATCAGCATTGGGTCTTACAATACAACCTTAATAACTATCAGCATTGCGACCTACTATACAACGACAATAACTATCAGCATTGAGACTTACAATACAACCTTAATAACTATCAGCATTGGGTCTTACAATACAACCTTAATAACTATCAGCATTGGGTCTTACAATACAACCTTAATAACTATCAGCATTGGGTCTTACAATACAACCTTAATAACTATCAGCATTGAGACTTACTATACAACCACAAAAACTATCAGCATTGGGTCTTACAATACAACCACAATAACTATCAGCATTGGGTCTTACAATACAACCTTAATAACTATCAGCATTGGGTCTTACAATACAACCACAATAACTATCAGCATTGAGACTTACTATACAACCACAATAACTATCAGCATTGCGACTTACTATACAACCAGAATAACTATCAGCATTGAGACTTACAATACAACCTTAATAACTATCAGCATTGGGTCTTACAATACAACCTGAATAACTATCAGCATTGGGTCTTACAATACAACCTTAATAACTATCAGCATTGGGTCTTACAATACAACCTTAACAACTATCAGCATTGAGACTTACTATACAACCACAAAAACTATCAGCATTGGGTCTTACAATACAACCTGAATAACTATCAGCATTGGGTCTTACAATACAACCACAATAACTATCAGCATTGAGACTTACAATACAACCTTAATAACTATCAGCATTGGGTCTTACAATACAACCTTAATAACTATCAGCATTGAGACTTACTATACAACCAGAATAACTATCAGCATTGAGACTTACAATACAACCTTAATAACTATCAGCATTGGGTCTTACAATACAACCTTAATAACTATCAGCATTGGGTCTTACAATACAACCTTAATAACTATCAGCATTGGGTCTTACAATACAACCTTAATAACTATCAGCATTGGGTCTTACAATACAACCTTAATAACTATCAGCATTGGGTCTTACAATACAACCTTAATAACTATCAGCATTGGGTCTTACAATACAACCTTAATAACTATCAGCATTGGGTCTTACAATACAACCTTAATAACTATCAGCATTGGGTCTTACAATACAACCACAATAACTATCAGCATTGGGTCTTACAATACAACCTTAATAACTATCAGCATTGAGACTTACAATACAACCAGAATAACAATCAGCATTATGACTTACAATACAAACAAAATAACTATCAGCATTGCGACCTACTATACAACCACAATAACTATCAGCATTGAGACTTACAATACAACCAGAATAACTATCAGTATTGCAACTTACTATACAACCAGAATAACTATCAGCATTGAGACTTACAATACAACCAGAATAACAATCAGCATTATGACTTACAATACAACCTTAATAACTATCAGCATTGCGACTTACTATACAACCAGAATAACTATCAGCATTGAGACTTACAATACAACCACAAAAACTATCAGCACTGAGACTTAAAATACAACCAGAATAACTATCAGCATTGAGACTTACAATACAACCACAAAAACTATCAGCATTGGGTCTTACAATACAACCTTAACAACTATCAGCATTGGGTCTTACAATACAACCTTAACAACTATCAGCATTGGGTCTTACAATACAACTTTAATAACTATCAGCATTGGGTCTTACAATACAACCTTAATAACTATCAGCATTGAGACTTACAATACAACCACAATAACTATCAGCATTGGGTCTTACAATACAACCACAATAACTATCAGCATTGGGTCTTACAATACAACCACAATAACTATCAGCATTGGGTCTTACAATACAACCACAATAACTATCAGCATTGGGTCTTACAATACAACCTTAACAACTATCAGCATTGGGTCTTACAATACAACCTTAATAACTATCAGCATTGAGACTTACAATACAACCACAATAACTATCAGCATTGGGTCTTACAATACAACCAGAATAACTATCAGCATTGAGACTTACAATACAACCACAATAACTATCAGCATTGAGACTTACAATACAACCACAATAACTATCAGCATTGGGTCTTACAATACAACCACAATAACTATCAGCATTGGGTCTTACAATACAACCACAATAACTATCAGCATTGCGACTTACAATACAACCACAATAACTATCAGCATTGAGACTTACAATACAACCACAATAACTATCAGCATTGAGACTTACAATACAACCACAATAACTATCAGCATTGAGACTTAAAATACAACCAGAATAACTATCAGCATTGAGACTTACAATACAACCACAATAACTATCAGCATTGCGACTTACTATACAACCACAATAACTATCAGCATTGAGACTTACAATACAACCACAATAACTATCAGCATTGAGACTTACAATACAACCACAATAACTATCAGCATTGAGACTTACAATACAACCACAATAACTATCAGCATTGAGTCTTACAATACAACCACAATAACTATCAGCATTGCGACTTACTATACAACCACAATAACTATCAGCATTGAGACTTACAATACAACCACAATAACTATCAGCATTGAGACTTACAATACAACCACAATAACTATCAGCATTGAGACTTACAATACAACCACAATAACTATCAGCATTGGGTCTTACAATACAACCACAATAACTATCAGCATTGAGACTTACTATACAACCACAATAACTATCAGCATTGAGACTTACAATACAACCACAATAACTATCAGCATTGAGACTTACAATACAACCACAATAACTATCAGCATTGGGTCTTACAATACAACCTTAACAACTATCAGCATTGGGTCTTACAATACAACCACAATAACTATCAGCATTGCGACTTACTATACAACCACAATAACTATCAGCATTGAGACTTAAAATACAACCACAATAACTATCAGCATTGAGACTTACAATACAACCACAATAACTATCAGCATTGAGACTTACAATACAACCACAATAACTATCAGCATTGCGACCTACTATACAACCACAATAACTATCAGCATTGCGACCTACTATACAACCACAATAACTATCAGCATTGAGACTTACAATACAACCACAATAACTATCAGCATTGAGACTTACAATACAACCACAATAACTATCAGCATTGCGACCTACTATACAACCACAATAACTATCAGCATTGCGACCTACTATACAACCACAATAACTATCAGCATTGAGACTTACAATACAACCACAATAACTATCAGCATTGAGACTTACAATACAACCACAATAACTATCAGCATTGAGACTTACAATACAACCTTAATGACTATCAGCATTGAGACTTACAATACAACCACAATAACTATCAGCATTGAGACTTACAATACAACCACAATAACTATCAGCATTGAGTCTTACAATACAACCACAATAACTATCAGCATTGCGACTTACTATACAACCACAATAACTATCAGCATTGAGACTTACAATACAACCACAATAACTATCAGCATTGAGACTTACTATACAACCACAATAACTATCAGCATTGAGACTTACAATACAACCAGAATAACTATCAGCACTGAGACTTAAATATGACCACAATAACTATTAGAACTGTAAAAGGCTTTCCGACATTACAGTGATAATAATACTAATGATGACATGTAAGGATAAAGATGCATGCTGTAAAAGATATGTTCATTTTTTTCTCATATGAGCAAATGAATGAAAATATAAATGACCTGGTGGGGGAAAATAGATACGTTTACAAAAAGAAATTAGATTCCAGTAAATTTTATGTACCTTCAGCAAAAATTCCAAGAGCTTTAAAATACAATTTTAAGACAACTTGATTTGATCATTAAAAACATAAACATAGATTTAAATTATAAATATGTTATGCGATGGGAAGATAAAGTATATCTGTGTATGTCATGAAGTAAACCCTGTTTATCTGTTTTACAGTCATACACACATACCACTAGACAAAAAGACTTGGACAAACTAGGCTGGCTAATGAGGGACCACTATTCTGAAAGGCTCAGACAAGGTACCTTGTAAGTCATTTACCAATTCGGCAGGCAAAGTGTTCACCATTGTAATCAAAATAAGAAGATTCCGTGTACTATAGTCATCCGGAACAAACATTTGGCAAGCTTAATTGAGCCAAAAACTGATCAACAGACAGACAGATAGATATTGACAGACAGACAAACAAACCTTTTTCCTTCTCATCCTCAAAGTACTTATCCTCAGGTTTGACCTTGTCACTGGGGATGAAGTATCGATTGACTCTTTCAATGTCTTTGGCAGCCCTGTGCTCTTTAGCAAGCTTCAGCACTTTCTTTTTGTACTCCAGCTCTTCTCTTTCTCTCTTAGTTAAGCTGTAAAAGTAGTAACAACTCTGTCAAATTACTTGAGTTAATCAAGATTATGTAACCTTTATTTATAACATTATATTTTTTAATTGATAACTGTTGACACAAAAATAAATCAATCATAACTAAAGTCCATTAGGAACAATGAATTTGCAGTTTTTCTAACCACATTTATAAGTGACTGGAGTCACTCGCTAGTGATCAAAGAGAATTTCCGGGAATCCCAGGAGAGTCTGTATTTCCTTTTTAACTGCTGAGTTTTGAAACCATTGTTGATATTCTTCAAAAACTCCAATGTACTAAATTTGGTAACAAAACTATTTTCTATCTGAGTTAACATGTTTGAAAGATAACACTCTGATTGGCACTATTTTCATTATGGACCAACTAGGTATCAGAAGAAGTCAAGGATTCTCCCTAGCTCAGAAAACCAGTGGGCCCATAACCCACTTTCTATATATTAAATCAATGTAAAATTTAGAAAAACAATTAGCCATTTAAAAATTTAAGAGGCCACCAAGAAATTTGATGGCCTGAGTATCTCTTAATATTGCTTTGCTCTTGGAGCAAAACAAATGCTGTATTTTAATTGGTCATATAGGGAGCCCAGGCAATTATGAATTCAGTTTATTTGCATCTATTGTATTTGCTATCCTTCTCTTTGGATGGATGATTGTGAATCCCAGGGAGATCTCCAAAGTCTTGCTGTGAAAACCCCATATCATTATGACTGTCCATTCAGGAGAAGGAGCGATAACAAGACTTTCAAGATGGCCACCATGGTGGCCATATTAGATGCCAGATCAGCACCTTCTTCATTTAGGACCAAGTAGACATCATAGAACGTCTTTAAGTGAAAAACCCAAGGTTGCTACAGCCATCCATTTAGGAGAAGTAGCCATAAAAAATTTTTCAAGAAGGCCACCATGCCATCCATACTTCTTTGTCAGATCAACATCATTTTCATTTAGAACCAACTAGACATGATAAGAAGTCTTTTGGCAAAACCCCATGTAGATATAGCCATCCATTTATGACAAGTACTGAAAATAAGATTTGGTAGCCATGGTGGAGGTCACATCAGCTCTATTTTCATTTAGTACCAAGCAGACATTATAAGTCTTTTAATGAAAATCCCATGTAGATATGACTTTCCATTCAGGAGAAGTACTGATTGCGATTTTCAAGATGGCCACTGTGGTGCCCATGCTGAAAGTCAAATAGGCGCACGTTTATTTCGAACCAACTAAGCAGACATCATAAGAAGTCTTTCAGTTGAAATCCCACGTTGACATAACTATCCATTAAGGAGTAGCAGCGATGACAATATTTTCAAGATGGATGCCATGGCAGCCATATTGGATGTCTGAGGGTCACCATTTTCATTTTGGACCAACTAGACCTCAGGATGAATGTGTTCGTAGTTTCATGGCAATCCTCCCAGAAATTCAGGAGAAGTTGCAATAGTGAACTTGTGCACATGAGGTGTATTTTATATTTTTAGCCTATTACCCACTGTAGCCACAATGCCAGGTCTTGGGTGGTTAAATCCTCTCACCCTGGCTTGACAGGAAGAAAGAGGTGTTGCTGGGCTATACAGCACTTCCCATGCACTTCACGTAGTGTCTGAGCACATGGACCAGTTCTTGCATCTCTGCCTCCATAGACTGATTAATGGAGAAGAGGGGACAAATGACTACTCTTTGATTGCCTGTTGATGGAAGCCTGTTCTTCGCTGTGAAGCCTATTTGCACCATCAGGACCATGGATCCATCTGATTCTAACTGGAGATAGCCCAGGTCAGCTGAAAGGGCACGCAACTCACTTACCCTTCATGATGAAGTTAAAGCTATCAAGAAACACATTTTGCATGATAGCAGCTTCAAGAAGGTGCTGGCTATGGGTTCAAACTGATCTAAATTGAGCCATGTCAGCTCCCACAAGAAATACCACTTGGGAAACAGGGTGAGCGATTTTGGCCTATTAAAGTCAAAATTGGCTAATAGGGCTAATAAATCCTTATAATGACCTATATCCGCATTATCGTGATGCCTGAAAGTTGGTGAGATCACAGAGTGGTAGCCTTTGATCATGGTGGAGGCTAACTTTTTCTGCTAAAAAATCAGAGAAAAATGCATGATTGGTACCTGCTTTTTCAGCCAGTGCAGCTAAATACAGTATCAAGGAAGTAGTGATCATGTTTCACACTAACTTGGAGGGGGTGTGCAAAGACATTTTTGTCCACCTTATAAAACAGATGATTGGTCATGTTGACCACTGCAATATTTTTGTCCAAGGATGGCAGCTCAGTATAGAACATTGATGAATGTGTGCAGTACAAGCATTGAGAGAATGATGCTGGCAGCTGGCTTTCCAATAAGTTCTGGAATTGCCTGGGTCATGTATTTTATCAGTCAAGCAGTTGGAGATTTTATTAACCTCTGCTGACTGCAGAAGAAGACAGAAAGGATCATCCAAATCCACTAAAGCTGACCATGATGCACAAACAATTATTAAAAAGTCCACAACTGCAAGAAATTCACATAAATATCAACAAATTTCAAAAAATAATGATTGCAACATGTAGTAAATACCTTCTACATTCAATATTATATAGACTTTGTCCATGAATGGTCAATAATCCACAAGATATAACTTGGATTTTGTGAGAGGTATGGCATATGATGAAGATGAAATCTAGCGAAAGCTAAAACTAAGTAAACAACTGTAGCTACCTAGTGACATTGAAGGGAGGTAAGAGAAAAGGCATGGAAGGGTTTCTTCCCTTTATCAATGGAATTTGTTTTGTTGCTTTCTGCAATTGCTGGATTCAAGAGGTGGTAGTGGAGATTCTTCCCAATGTTAATGTAATCACGGAATGTGTTCAAAGGAGAAATGGATATGAACTCTTTATCTTTTTTTATCATATTTGTTTCTTTCATTTCTTTTTTTCTTTCTTGCAATTTTATTATTTCATGACAGGTAATCTCTAAAACACACAAGTGTTGGAGCTTGTCCTGTTGTTTACACCTACATGCAGACAAACATGTCAGAAAAAGAATGTCAAGTTAAGCCCATGCATTATGATTATAATTTTATGTTAATACTGTCAAATCCCATCCACAAGTCCTCAGAAGACAACAGTTTTTATGTACATCATGGCTAAAAGATTTATTAACATCAGAAGTTTTAAGAAGAAAGCTGCACCAGCAAATCAATGAGAAGGTGGGCCATTCATGTTAACTTTTAAAAATAAAAATTAGTTTTATTACAGTCTAATCTTGTTAATTATACTAATTCTACTACTCTGAAAGATATATGGTAAACCAAATAGCTGGGACTGACACTCTACTGGGCAAAAAGAATTTCCAAGAGTTCAAGATATGACCATTTCTTCCTTATACCTGCTGAGTGTTGAAACCATCTCTGATATTCTTCAGCAATAACAGTATTTTCAAATTAGCCGTTGTTGTGGACATATTAGATGTCAGATTGGCACCATTTTCATTTAGGACCAAGTAGATATTATAATAAATCTTCTGGTGAAAATCCCATATCAATATCAATTTTTGTTCAGAAGAAGTTCTGATGAAAAGATTTTCAAGATGAATGCTGTGGCAGCTATAATGGCCATCAGATCGGCACCATTTTCATTTAGGACCAATTAGACATAATAATAAGTCTTTCGGTGAAAACCATAAGTTGATATGACCATCCATTCAGGAGAAGTAATGATAACAAGATTTCCAAGATGGCCTGTATGGCAGCCATATTAGACGTTAGATTGGCATCTTTTTCATTTAGAACCAACTAGACATCATAAGAAGTCTTCTGGTGAAAACCCCATGTCAATATGACTTTCCATTCAGGAGTAGCAAAAAAAAAATTTTAAAGATCGCTGCCATGGTGGCCATATTGGATGTCCAATCTAGACATCATAAGAAGTCTTTAAGTTAAAACCGCATGCTGATATGACCATCCATTCAGGAGAAGTAGTGACAACAAGATTCTCAAGATGGCTGCTGTGATGGCCATATTAGACATCAGATCAGCACCATTTTCATTAAGGACCAACTAGACATCATAAGACATCTTCTGGTGAAATCCCCATGTCAATGTGACTTTCCGTTCAGGAGTAGTGATAAGATTTTCAAGCTGGCTGCCATGGTGGCCATACTGGATGTCAGATCAGCACCATTTTTCTTTATGTCTAACTAGATATCATATGAAGTCTGTTAGTGAAATACCCATGTTGATATGACCATCCATTCAAGAGGAATAGCGATAACATGATTTTCAAGATGGCTGCTGCAACAGCCATATTTGATGTCCAAGCGGCATCATTTTCATTTATGACCAACTAAACCATGGGATGAATGTGTATGTGAAGTTTCATGGCAATCCTCCAAGTAGTTTAGGAAGAATAGTGACCAGTAGAGCTAAAAATTGTTCCTAGCTGATGTACTGAATCAACCTAGTTAATGCAACCTGACTGAAGAAAAGAAAAAACACCAAAAAACAAGGTTTCTGCTCACCTTGTTATGAAGTACTCCCTGTGTATCTGACTTGCTAACCTTGCTATGAAGTATGCCCTGTGTATCTGACTTGCTAACCTTGGTATGAAGTATTCCCTGTGTATCTGACTTGCTAACCTTGGTATAAAGTATTTACTGTGTATCTGACTTGCTAACCTTGCTATGCAGTATTCCCTGTGTATCTGACTTGCTAACCTTGCTATGCAGTATTCCCTGTGTATCTGACTTGCTAACCTTGGTATGAAGTATTTCCTGTGTATCTGACTTGCTAACCTCGCTCTGAAGTATTCTCAGTGTATCTGACTTGATAATCTCGCTATCAAGTATTCTCAGTGTATTTGACATGCTAAAACTTGAACACAAAACTTGAGCACAGAACCTTAACACTGACACCATGACTCCACCGGAAAAGTGAAACACATGGCTCGTTATTTGCTAATGCAAATGAGGCAAAAATGACGATCATAGATTACCATGTTTGTACTGTTGGATACTGTGGACAAGACCAATGTGCAAATGGGTGAGCTTGCAAGCCCATGTATTTTGGGTGAAACCACAATTTCCAACAGTACAAACACTATAATTTACTATATACCCCTATCTTATGAATAATATATCTAAATTGCCTTTCACAAAAT
Organism: Margaritifera margaritifera; assembly: GCA_029931535.1. Classification (NCBI taxonomy): domain Eukaryota; kingdom Metazoa; phylum Mollusca; class Bivalvia; order Unionida; family Margaritiferidae; genus Margaritifera; species Margaritifera margaritifera. The sequence goes on along the minus strand of JAQPZY010001256.1, from coordinate 201,712 downwards.
TGAAATGAACATAAATATTTTTGAAAACAAATCTTATTTGAATTATTTCTATGACTGAATCATGCATAAATACATTGGATAACATGATATGATATCATGTACTGTTGTGTCATGAAAGACTTGCTGTGACCTAATATTACATAGCAACAAACAGTACCCATTAAGTACTTTGGCAGTGTCCAATAAAAGGAAAATATACTATACTACACCATACAATGCATTTGCATAGGAAGACAAATGAGGGGGGATTTAATAATAATGACGATGACAAGGATCAATTAATCAATCAATCAAATAATGTCTTACTTTGTATCACCAAACAGGTACTCCTCATCCTGAATATCAGCCTCCAACTCATCAAGCTTGTCTACCTGTCGTTTCTTCAAGTAGTCCCGACGGGACTTCTTTCTGATTTCAGGAATTATCTTTTTCTTGTCTTCAGTCTCCAACTGCAGTCGCTTCTTGGCTTCTTCATAAGCCTAGTATACAAAACACTGGACTTAAAACAATGCATGTATATAGTGAATTTCTTATAAGTTGATTTGATATGATTTCATGAAACAAGTTTACACAAAGATGATTCCCACAATAAAATTTTGGGGCCTCTGTCCCTAGAATTGGGAATTTTTTGTCACGAAATCAGTATCTTTGGGAATTTTTAACACATAGGCTTATGGCTTGTAACCTCCTAAACCTCATCACTCATAATTTTTGTTGCAATCAATTTTCATATGTCCCTTTTTAGCTGATAAACAAAATTAATATTAAAAACCAAAATGACCAGTAATTATATAATTTTGTTCTTGTTTTGTAGGGAAGTTGCCTTTTAAATAGTAGTGCTAGTAGAAGTTGCTGTTGATGTTGTGCTCTTGATATTTAAAAAAAACAACAGTTTTTGTATAATAAGTCCTTAATATGAACAAATCTATCTGTTTATTCATCTAACATACTAAAAATTAAGGCTGAATTATAATAATTCTATTTGTTACTTACAGGTGTTATTGGAATAAAGGTGCCCTATAATCATATGGCACCATTAGTTACTTCCACATCAAATTAAAGTTCTGTGATTTAAAGGATAGGAATCTTTGCAGCATATTTACCAAGCAGACACATGTCAACAAACTATAACACTAAATACCTTTTAAAAGTATATTCGATTTTCACTAAATAAAAGAATGAAATAGAATGTCATAAGAAACATAATTTGGTTCATTAGAAGTAAAGTAGTCAAAAAGTCATTTAGTGTTTCATGCTAGACCAAACATACCTTGGCAGACAAATCTCATGCCGTGTGTTTAATATAAGCGATTCAAAGCACAAAATGTGTGTATCAACCATTACCAATATGAACTGTCAACTATCCAAACAGCTAGTCAAAAAAAAAATTATAATTATGAAAAGAATACATATCCATCATTATGAAAATGGGGAACTGGCTGCTCTCGTCAGCTTTTTGAAAATGCATGTATGTCTTACATACATGTCTGTAATACTTACAGGATCCATGCTAGGGGGTGAACCAGGTGAAATAGTCACCACACAAGGGATCGAAATCAGCCTGCTAGCCTAAGGCTAGTAAATTTTCTGTCAGACTAGTGGTTTTCATAATTTTAATAGTTCGAAGGCTAATAAAGTTTCAGTTGTCACCAGTCAGCATTTTTTACTCCATCATACATAATTTTCTAAAATCTGAATGATCAGACTACATCCAAGTTCTCTCAGAGCTAATCACAAAAATCCCCAAGATTCAATTGATCCCCTAATGGGTTAGAACAAATGAGGATTTCACTGATCGTATTTCAAAACAAGGCTTATAAATCTTTACCGGTTTCATTAGATTTATAAGGTGAAGTTGTATGTCAAAGACTGTTAGTCCAATTTTCCTCTGACTTTTATTACCCCATATTATTTTGAGGTCAGAGTGCATTGCCTTTAGAAAAGCTGGAATTTGCCAAAACTATGCTGTGTAGGCACAGGGTAACTGCTTACTACTGGGCCTAGCAAACTTAAACAAACTTACATCGAACCCTACAACAACTTCAAATAGCAAAACGTTATTTATTTGTCTTGCATGCAACAATTTTATGCCAACTAATGGACTCCATCTTTAATCACCTGACTCACCCACTTTCCAAAAAGGACCCACCAGTTTTCCTAATAGGACCTCCAATTTCTGGAAAGTTAGGGAGTTCTGATTAGCATAGCACACTGATTGAAAATACAGTACCTCAAATTGTTATGTGATATCAGTGAGTCATACAAAATGGTGCTAGCATCTGTTGGGGTTAAACTCCAGTGGATGCGAGGAGTGATACATTTTTTTGTTTTGTGTTATAAGCCAATAGCAGGATTGTGAAGACTTCAACTGTATATCTATAAATAATTACTGACTGAGATGATAGGATAAAAAGCTTCTGTGCAACTCGCCTTTTTATCAGACTTGGACATGAGGTGTCGAGTTTTATCCTTGTCCTTCTCCTTGAGACGGTTGGTGAAGTCATCTCTCTCCTGTATGTCCTTCATCCTCTCTCGCTCCTGCTGCTCATACTCATCATCATCATCATCATCACTGTCACGGTCTAAGTCCACATCAACGCCACTGCGAGATTTCTCTCTGCAATCTGATGATGCCCTGTCAACAAAATTCAAAATAAGAGTATCAAGGACAATGAAACCTGAGGTTACATGAATAAATAATTAGACAGATAGATAATGGTAACGCTATATTCCTCTTCACACTCATGACAGAGCATAATAAAAATGTGGTTTGGGGGTCAAAACTATGGTGACAACTAACTTGGTGCTCCAGCACCATAGAAATAAAGGGCACTCATCCCTCTCTGACTCTGATGTCATCCCTTCTGCTCATGAAAACAGTCTTTTTTTGTTTTAATTTTTTATGCTAATTTAACGTGGGATGCAAATTTTAAGGTGTTACTTCTTTGCTCACAAACAAATGTGCACCAAATAATGCCCCTGGATATTTGGTGCCCCTCTTGTCCATCTCTATCTGAAGCACTTTGATATCACCACACAGAAAAAAAAGCTTCTCACCAACATATAAATCAGCCATTTCCTTAACCACATCCACATTTGGTCATTCCATTTATATTTGTAAAACAGAAAACTTATTTTCTCAAATAATACCATCTCCTGATTCAAATCAATCTATCAAATCAGTGATTTTAACTGTAAAGCATTACTCCCTCATTTTAATGCTGTCCATGGGAACACTGTTCGATAGTGAAACATATAAATTAAGTACATAATACACAGAAATTTCAGTGATCTCCCCAGAAATTTTTTATAGCATTGGGGTAAGCACATGTTAGCGTCATAAAATAATTTTCAAAATGTGCGTTATCATCATAAAAGTGAAAAAAAATTATATAAAAGAAGCTGTGTTCTCCCAGGGCATTTTACCATAGTGGCCCTTCTATGCCATCATTTCAGCTTGTGACTATTTAGAATGCGCCACTACTCTTTGTGCTTGTGTTTATTGTTTCCCGCTATCCTTATAAATATAATCTGTTAAATAAACATCATGTGACCTAATTCAAAGCCCTATTACTCAAATGATACATGTTCCTAGCGTTTCTTGGGTATTGAATTTAGATAATCTGGTATAATTACTCACTCACTTAGCCATTATCTTTCGTACCTGGCTTGCCCGACTGCCGGTGCATGACCTTTGATGTCGATTTCGTGTTTGCATTGACATAGTCATGTGATCAGTCAGCAATGATGGAGTCTACTGGTAGTGTTATATATATACAGGGGTCAAGCTAGACTTGAATTTTAGGGGGAAGTGACTTCTCCTGTTGGACAGAATATGGAGAAGTGAGAGCAGAACAGGGAGAAGTGGCAGCATAGCAAGAAACGCAATATATATATATATATATATATATATATATATATATATATATATATGTGTGTGTGTGCTTTGGTTTTCTTATTTGAATTGTGCCCTGTATTTGTCATTATGCATATTTGCATTTAACATCATCTTCAAGTAGAAAATTCTCCTATATTGTATGTATATTATAAACACATTTTGTAAGTATATGAATGTATCATACTGATTATGCAGTGTTTTCATACTTGAAAGAGTACATGTTTAGATGGAGGGAGATATGCAATGTATTTTGGCCATATGACTTCAAAAAAGCATAGCAGAAATAATACATTGTAATTAATTTTAACTGACAGGAGTACATAGATTACAGCATTGTAATTAAAAATAGGTAAAATACTTAAGCAACTACCACTTAAAGAACAAATTTTTTTTTTTTTAGTTTCTTCTCTAGCAAATAGCAGTCGAAAACATTTCAAAATTAGTTTGAAACATTCCCTATATTAGGCTATAACACGCACTTGAGAGCACATGTATATGTGTATCTTCAACGTCATAGTGTTCAGACATTCAAACCACAGTGGTCACTGATGAGTAATCTCAACTTTACAACTGCATGTTAAGGGAGCTGATTCTAAATTAAATGTGAATCTTTTGACTTATTATTTGGTGAAGTTTAAAAAAGCAGATGCATCTATTTTTAGAAACGGGGATTTTCTTCATTTGACCTCTCACTTTCTAGCTTCGTTACAACAATCTCTAGATAGGATTGAAAATGTATGGTTTTAATATTTGTCTACGTACTCATAATAACATTGTGTATTGGTTGGATATTTTTTTTTCTTTGCTACTTGTTTTCGTATTTTCACAAAAATGAGAACTGTGAGAAACAACCTTGACCTTAAGTTACAGCGCTTATCGATTCCACAAGCATTGTCCCATACCTTTCTGACCAACACTTTTTTTTCGGGGGGGGGGGGCTAAATCTTTTATCACATAATAGTTACACTTTGCTTTCTACGAATTGTATAATTTCCTTAAATGTGCGTGTCCAGTGAATTACGACAATAGACAGTCTAATGAAGACGTACTTCCAAGACACGGCGATGTCCGCCATTATTATCCCTTAGCAGGTTCAGTGACGGTTTCAAACTGATTTTATGAAGAAAATAATGCAAGCAGGGCAGTTTAAATCTTCAAAATATAAATTAGAAAGTGCTTTCACCAATTCTATTATAAAAACAAATTGTTATTTACACATAGATGATTTAGTTTCGAAACACAAGTTAAGTTTTCATCATCATAATGATAACTTGTGGAAATCGGGCAGCGGTATTTTGCAGGGGAAAATGAGTTTTGGTCAATCAGCTATTAAAACACTTGCCTGTGAATGCGCAAGAGTTTGTTTTGTTAACGCAATTGATATGAACACCCGCCAAAGCATAATGCAACCCATTTTGCCTAGAGCTTAATTCAATACTAACTACTTGGCTGGGTTGAGAGAGCATCTCAAAAGTCCTAAACTACTGTCACTCGGTGTAGATTTTTTTAAAAAAATAAAAAATGACAGGGCGAAGTCGTTTTCGCTTTCTTAACAGAAGTAGGCGAAGTTTACATTTTTTCGGCTACTTAGACGCCCACTTTGCCTGGTAGCATGACCCCTGTATATATATATATGTCATTTCCACTACCAGCTGAAAAAGTTACACATATTTCATTTTAAGTTGAGCAAATTCTTGTGAAAAATGGACACACCACCTTCCAAAAAAATATATAATTCACCAGCACCCGGTTAGCCCCATGTTGACCTGACTATGAAGATCAGAGAGTGGTGTCACCAATGGTGATTCCAATTGAGATAGTGTGATTTCCCCAAAAGAAAGAGTTTAAGAAACAAAGGATGGGGTTTAATATATGGGTGGAATTTGATGGATCATATGGCAAGTTTTCCACAGTGTTAAATTCTGGTTCAGATCTACTTAGTTACCAACAGTGGGGGATGCAATTCATCAGGTTTACATAGAGGATATCTACATTTATGAGTAGATATAAGGAAATATTTCCCGAGTGACGTGGAAATATTGTATTTTCATGAGCGGCAAAGCCACAAGTGACAATACAAAATGTTTCCACTTCACAAGTGAAATATTTCCTTATATGTACTAAAAAAAACAGCTTTTCTTTTTATTATATATTTCTAAAGACAAAAACCTTAGATTTGCATGGATTTGTTTCTCCATTCTGTGTCAATGCAATTAATGGCTGCATTACTACATTGATAAAAAGAAGCTTCAAAGTTTACAAGATTTATAGGCCAGTGACTTTTACAAATTTAGATTGTACATATAATGCATTAAATTGTGTATTTTGTCAAGTTAATGATTTTTTCCATGTGAAAATGAAGAGATTTTTATTTTCGTTAACACATTTCTTGCGCAGATTGATACAGTGAACGTTGCTGGGGTGGGGTACTACAGCAACATGACAGAACACTCCAAAAGAAGTCAGAGCGTAACATCATTAAAAACAGATTTTAATGATTGTGAGTTTACTTGTAAGGAATTTGGCTGCTATTTTTTTTTGGGGGGGGGGGTTTGCATTCAGATGTGAATTTTGTTTGTTGGCAGGCTTGCAATCTATTTCGGTAACAGACGCTGCACCAAATTTTCGATTGTCACTTAATTTCAGTTTGCAATCGACACTAATCAATACCTGATTTCTCCATCATTTTCAAACATGATTATGATTGTGATGACAGTTAAAATTGCTACTTAAACAATGTTATTATTATACGTAATCAAAAGTTTTTCTTAAAAAATTGTACTATTTGTCGCTGAGTGTAAAAGGTATATGATACTGAATGGGTGACACAGAATATCAAATAGCACAGGTCATGTAAGTTCAGTCACAAACAATTTGCATTATTAATGTGGAAAACTAATGATAAAAAAGTTAAAACTTGAAGACTGCTTTTTGTTGTTTGGGGCTCATTTTTATAAATTCTTAACTGCACCTTTTCATTGATTACATAATTGTATACTAGAAGGCCAACAGATTCGACACATTTTAATATCTATTCATCCTGATGGAGAGAGGAACTGCGGGAGAAAAAGAGAAGGAAAAGAAAACAACAAAATAAAATAGGCCTAAATATGGAAATACAGGTCTGAAGAACATGCACAGGGCTCGAATTTAACACAAATTTTTTTGTTGCCAGAAGGACTAGTATACTGAGAAATTTACTAGTCCTGCCAAATCTTTACTAGTCCTGTCCAAAAAACAATGTCACACACTTGTATTGAGATTAACAACAATTTTTCCCTATCACAAGAATTATTCCTCTCTTTTATGTCATTTTCATTCAACTTTACTGATGAAATTATTTTTCTCTTGCTCTGAGTATGCTATGTAAATCTAAGAGCAACTCATGGATAAAATGCAACTTTCATTCCTCATCACATTTTCCTCAAATAAATAAGAACAACAACAATCACAAATACAACTACTGCTATAAAAACAAAAATATTATATTGTGATAGTGCCTAAGGAATTGCACCACCCCCACCCCCAATCTCACCTGTTGGTAACTGTGTAGATCTGAATCCAAAATTTAGCAATATGGAAAACTTACCATCCAATCCAGCAATTAGCACTCAAGGATATGAAGTCATTCAATCAGTGTTAAACCACATCCATCATTTCTTATGCTCTTTCTTTGGGGAAATAACGCTATCTGAATCGGAATCACCATTGGTGACACCAATCTAGGGCTGAGCAAATCCCATAGCCCAACATCCCAGACTATTCATTTTCCAAGTCGAGCAAGTAAAATTTTCCAAGTCGCTAGTCTGGATTAAGTGCTTTATGCATATTTTAAAAAAGTTGGGCAAGTGCCTATTTTCATGCCATACTCACTTTATCCACCTTATCTGGCCATTCATGCCTTCTGGGCATACTGAATGCTTGATTGTACTCCTCTCCATGTATTTATTTACATCCAGTATCACACCTAATGTTTATCATTGATAACTCTGATGATGATTTTGCAAATTTATGACGTGTTCAGCCCTTCGGCCATGTAAGCCGGTATTGATAACTCTTGCATGTGCGCATGTTATATTACCACTTGACTGCATATTGGGCTAAGTGACTAAATTATTGGCCAATCAAAACATGTGAGACAAAACAAAGCAGGTATGATTAATTAGCAGTGTCTTAAATGGCTTCCTTTACACAGATCCGCACGAACAACTCACCCTATGATTTTAATCCAGTGAATCAATCCAATTAAATTAATGAAAGGCACTTTACCAACATTAATGTTGGTTCCCTTTATGAACTGATTAAATGCCAGTGAAGATTCTTTAAGTTTTAAATGATTATGCGGAAGATTAACTTCCATGTTCGATATTGCATTTGAAGCAAAACAAATACGCACAATTTAGGAGCTGTCTCTGTTGATATATAAAGGACAAAATGTATGTTATGATCACTTTAGAAGTAGTTGGCAAGCAAGGTAATATTTACTATGTGGATACAATGAGTTTACTAAATTATTTTTTTAAAGGAAATTAATAAGGAAGAGTCGGAGAAGGAAAGTGGAGGGGTAAAACGTAACACTGCCACTGATTGTGAGGTAACTATTTCTCCAAAGAGACATAAGCCAGACCCTGTAGCAACAAAAAATATAAAATATGACACTACTAAGAGACTGATAATTTTTCAGCCACATTGGGTTGATAATTATCCGTGGCTTGAATTCATTGACTCTGAAGCATAAATGTTTTGCAGCTATTGCAAACAATATCCCAAACCGGCACAGGTTGGAAATTAAACCAGTGTAATTGTCAATGGAACTGACAAGTGAATTTTCTGAAACCACAAAGTGGATGAAAAAAAAACATTTGCTCAGCCCTTCGATCCCTGATCTTTGTAGCCAGGGCAACATGGGGCTAGCTGGGTGCTGGGTAATTTTACATTTTTTTGAAGGTGGTGTGTCCATTTTTCACAAGAATTTGCTCAACTTAAAATGTAATATGTTTAACTTTTTTAACTGGTAGTGGAAATTACTGAAATATATACAGTATATACTACTAGTAGACCCCATCATTGGTGGTCGATCACACGACTATGTCAATTCAAACACGAAACCCGCATCAAATGTCATGCACTGGCAGTCAGCAAGCCAGGTACAAAAGATAATGGCTAGGTGAGTGATTAATTATCCTGGTTTATCTAAATTCAATACCCAAGAATAGGTAAGAACAGATGTCATCTGAGTAATAGGGCTTTGAATTAGGTGACAGGATGTTTATTTAACAGATTAATTTTACAAGGATAGCGGGGAACATAAAAGCGTAGTGACACAAGCACAAAGCATACTGGTGGATTCTAAAGCATCTTGGGCTGAAATGATAGCATAACAGGACTGCTACAGTAAAATGCCCATGGGGAGAACACCGAGTTTACTATTACATAATAAAATAGGACCCTTCATAATATCTGCCTCATAACAGAAAATGTGTTATAATGAAAGTCCTTATACTGGAATGCATGTTCGCTTAGAAGCAAACACTGTATCAGTCCATGTTATCGACACTGCTGCTGAAAGCAACAGTAAACGTGAGAAGCAGCCCATGCAAGTGTAATCCTTTATAAATTCCCTTTTGTTCTTCTGTGGCAAATAGATAAGCAAACAAGCATTTGTTATGAGTAATGAGTTAATTTCTTACTTTAAAAACAGTACATCCGACTTTTTGCTTTTAAAAAAATGCACTTGCCAGGAACAAAATTCTCCCTGTAATGCACATGACTGACTGAAACATCTGACTAGCCAAAGACATCAGGTGATTCAATTTGTAGTGCCCTAGAAACTATGAAATATTTTTTTTTCTTCTAAAACCTAGAATTGTAATATTGTTTCCAATAAAAAAATTAAACAATTAATTTGATGACTATCTCTTCCCACAGAGACAATAGTGCTTGTGATCTTCAATACAAAACTTAAGTAGACAATGTACAATCAACTGGCCTGAAGAAAGCTTGAATGAATTTTAAATAATTAAAATAAAAAAAAACTGTAAACATGTTTTACTAAAACTAAGTTATTATTGCTTACTGACCTCTCATCCTCAGAACTGCTCTCTTCTGAAGATTCATGCTTCTTGCGCAAATGTTTTCTTTTTTTTTCAACCTTAGCTTTCTGGAAGAAAAAAAAAAAAGAAAAAGTAATATTTCTTGTAAGGGAAAATAAAATCCAGCTATTTGCTAATCAGGGTTCTCCAGGGATGCCAAAATCCATGTAAAAGTGCACATACTTTTCATTTTCGGATGCATGAAAATTCCAACTGATGAGTCCTCGGTATACAAACTCCCATGTTAATCATCATAAATCATCATAAATTCAGCTGTTGTTTGGTGTCATGTACAGATATACCTTTGTTTTCAAGTGATTATCATTTGTGTACTTAAACAATGAATGTAGTATGATGTATTGCTTAAAGATGAAATGAAACATAGCGAATGGAAAATGGTCATTTGTTTCTTATTCCAGTGTCTTGGAAAATTGACTGATTTGAAATGGAATTAAGCTAATTAAATAAATTAATATAGAAAAAAAAGTGTAATCTCTTCCTTAATTCCTCTAGCTGCGCACAAAATGAAAGAATGGCAAAGTAAAGGCATTGATAATTGTTATAGTTGTAAGATCACAAACAATAACAATTATCATGGTTATTAACTGCCTTCATTTTTAATTCATTTATTATAATACTATTTCACAATGAATGAGCATTAGCAATCTGGTGACATAACAATACACTCATTATGTTCTAAATTATTGCAAGGGAAAAGGTATCATTACTGGAACTGCAACTTTCAAAATCCCGTGGAGAACCCTGCTAATGAAAAGATCCATCTTTTGGAAAACAGTTGCCTGAGGTTTAAATATTTAATTCCTACCAGAACTTCACGATAAAATGAAAAGTCACAGACAAACCTAATGCATGCTCTTGTCAAACCTAATTACCATCACTCAACAAGTGCTTTGTGTCCTTGAATATGTGGAAGTTTTCTAAATGTATTTAAGCTTTTATTGAAACTAGACACTTTGTGATGTGTATCTATGAAACATAAGATCAATGCTCCTTTGCTGTGGATTTTATTTCTGTTCTAATGCTGAGTCGTTGGATGACCAGCTTATGAACATTTTATATGAGCCTCTGCACTACAATGTGTTTGAATACTTTTCAAGATGAGGTTCTAGATGGGGTCATTTGATGAAAATTATGCATTAAGATATGTAGCAAAAGAAATATGAACTATTGGTAGAGTGTAAATATAACAAAGTAAAAGCAAGAAAGACAAGAGCAATAACTTAAATATTCATTACCTAAGAATTAATTTTGCAATGAATATTCACAAAGAAATTTATTTCCCAGGAAAACACTGTTTTCCTCTACAGCTAAAAGAAGTATAAAATGAAGTGTCTCTAATAAAGGACATAAAATATATGTTGAGTACTACCTTTGTTGGGACTTCATACTTCTCCTCCTCCTCCTCTTCATCATCATCATCATCATCAGACACTAGTGTGTATCTCTTGTTCTTCTTTTCAAGCTCAATGGCAGCTTGCTCCTGCAGACGTGCTGGCTTGATTGTTTGTGCTTGGTGTGGAACCTGGTCAACAAGATTGGCACACAATAGTAAAAAATTAACATGGAAATATTTAAAAACTATACTAAACACCATGTTTTTATGAAAACCAAGCATACATAAAGAATAATAAAACTACATAACAAAATCTCTAAGTGTATTCCTGTTTGAAAAATGACTCAATGAAAACAAAAATAATATGGTATTCACCATACTAAAAGATTTAAAGATTAAACAACTTCATAAGTTTGAATACTTACACTAATTTGAAAAGAATATTTTTATTTTGTCCATTTTTTCCCATTAATGAAAAAGATGAAGAAAAAATAAAGAAACTCTAGTAGTCCTGATACTTCTGAATATTCTGATCAATGACATTTAAAAAAAAGAAAAAAAAGAAAGCTCACTTCCTCATTGCAAGTAAAAGATACCTCATGTATCTATCTGCAAGTGCATACTATGATGCAGTAGCATGTATGTCATAAACAAATAGTGATAGATAGATAGAGAACCAAAGAAATTTAAATTTAATAGCAAGTGCAGGCTTTATCTCATGCACCAAATTTTCGGGGTGAAACGATGAATCTATATATTAGTGTATCAATACTTTTTCCATACTGATACCCATATCGACACAAAAAGTGAAGAATCGATACAAAATGATACTTACCCTACACAAGTTACTTTAATCTTCAGCAGTCGTGAATACATATGAGTCATATGCCTTTTTATTCTTTAAATTGAGAATTCATCTGAGACAGCTGTAGCAGGCACATGCACTCATTTCTGCCAGCAAGAAAGAAAAACTATTGACAACACCCAGTCTCCTTCTACAAATTAAAACAAGGTGACTAACTCGCATAGTTCAAAATCTGCTCAACCCCACTTCGCCGCTTCCATGCTAATTATTTTATCCTGACAGCATGTTCAGCCACTGATAACACATATCAACGTAAAGAAGACATTCCAGATTTGTTCTCCATGTACGATTTAAGTACTTTAGTGATCATTTAATAACCAGTTCTACATTAGCTTTTTCTGTTGCTTCACATCTTGTCTGCTTGGATCAAATTTGAAGGCTACACTTCCAGTGTGTCATGCAGTGAAATATGTTACATTCAGTTCTGATTGTAGCTTGTTCACTGCATGACACACCAGAAGTATTGGCATCCAAACCTGATCCAAATAGATACAAAGCAACAGAGAAACTTCGGGCCGAAGTGGCTATTAAATGATCTGTAAAGTACTTAAATTGTACAAGGGGAACAAGTTTGGAATGTCTCCTTTTACGCTGATATATGTAATCAGCGACTAAATGTGCTGACATAATTTTTTTCAAAAATCACCATCGAATCGGCAAGGAGGCAGATTCCAAACCCCACAACTTATAGCCACCTTATTAATTTGTAGAAGGGGGGTAGATGTTATCAATAATTTCCTTTTTTTACTGACAGAAATAACTGACTGTGGTAGCGGCAGTTGTTTTGTATCTGCAGGAAGTACAATGTGAAGGATTTGGTTGGTAGGCATCTTCGCTCCCACATTCGGACTTGTTCTAGATAAAAGTTTTCTTGCACAAGGAAATTGCACTATTTCTTCTATTTTGAAGATTACACCGTAATGCCATCCAAATTTAAGTGAAGAAATTAAATTGGCAATAAGGTGTTTTTAAAGCATTCATGCAGTGGAAAACAAAGGGCATGATGACCAAGACGAGTCCTGCATCTAATCAACCAGAGCAGTCTGAAAAGGCCTAAAAGGTTGAATTAAAGTCACTGACAACTAACAGGTACTATGTCAGGAAGTGTGAGTTTTTTTTCTTGTCAAGGATGAGAATGACATGTGAACAGATGATAAGGCTATGTCTATCTGTAATCTGCATACTGGAAATACAACCAATATGTCAACACATATAAAACTGCACCACCCTACCATAGACAGACCTTCTAAAGATGAAAAGACCATCAAGTTGATATGTGTATCGTTTCACCTCTACCGAATTCAATTAGAACTCTAGTTTTAACCAGGGTATCTGTACCAGTAATTGATATATGGCTGCAATTAAGTTTACCAATTAAAAATTAGATGATGTGGCCAGTGATTGGCTACTGGGTTTAATCTGGGAATTTTAGTAACAAGAGTTGAACTCTACCCTCACCAAGAGTTAACAGAATAGAGATACTCAAGTTGAGATTATGCCTGTTCAATTGCAACTCGAGTCATGCGAATGTACACCAGAGCTGAAAATGGCCACAATTTACTTCATTTGAGTGTCTCAAAAAAGAATACAAAATTCAGAGCAATAAAATCAAAGAATGCAGAGGAGGAAAGGTTTGTCCTGACATAACTATATGACTTAAAATATATTTTTGGTATTCGTGTAACAAATTAAGATTCTGTGCAATACAAAAATACTTCCTATGAACAGACCAAAAATCTGTACATGCCCTATGCAAAACATTTTTAACATGTGACACAATATTGTTGTCCATGTGCAGGGCTAAGAAAATCTCATTGCCCGATGCCATGGACTATTCATTTTCGAAGTCAGGCAAGTAAAAAAAATTTAAGTCACTGGTCTGTCACAAGTGCTTTTTTTCCTATTTTAAAAAAAGTCAGACAAGTTCTTATTTTCATGCCATAATCACTTTATCTACCTTTATCTGGTCATTCATGCCCTCTGGGCATACTGAATGCTTGATTCTACCCCACTCCATATATTTATTTACATCCTGTTTCACACCTATCAGTGGTCATTGACAACTGTTGCCTGTGCTTACATTATATTACCGCTTGACTGCATATTGGGCCAAGTGACCAAATTACTGGCCAATCAAAACACATGAAACAAAACAAAGCAGGTATGATTAATTAGCAGTGTTTTAAACAGCTTTGTTGTATTGCATTTACTCAAACCAGATCCCCACGTACAACTCTCTCTTTGATTTTAATCCAGCAAGTCAATCCAATTAAATTAATGAAAGGCACTTTATTAGTGTCAGTTCCCTTTATGATCAAATTAAATAGCAGTGATGATTTTTTAAATTTTAAGTGGTTATACAAAGGATTAACTTCCTTATGTGATATTGCGTTTAAAGCGGAACAATTATGCTAATTAAGGACTTGTCTCTGTTCATATGTAAAGGACAAAATGTATGTTATGATTACTTTAGAAGTAGTTGGCAAGCAAGGTGATATTTATTATGTGGATAAAATGAGTTTACTAAATTAATTTCGCAAGAGAGTTAATAAGGAAGAGTTGGAGAAGGAAAATTCATGTGAAAGTGGAAGGATAAAACATATCACTGCCACTGAGTGTGAGGTAACTATTTTTCAAAAGAGACATAAGTCAGACTGTTTGGCAACAAAATTGTCAAATATGACCATACTAAGAGACCCAGAAATTTTCAGTCACATTGGGTTGACAGTTATCCCTGGATTGAATTCATTGACTCAGATGGAAAAATGTTTTTCAGTTATTGCAAATAATATCCCAAACTGGCACAGGTTGGAAATTCAACTAGTGTATTTTGCATGGAACTGACAAACTCAGGATTGAACCAAGGCTCATGAAGTTAGAGACGCTGACCCTCCACTAGAATAGGCCCTTTCAAAACTAAATGAGACTGAAATGAAAAAACGAGAGCCTATGTTAACACAGCCTAGCCCATTAGGAAAACCATTTTCTGATATGGAAATGCTGTGTGCACTTCAAAAGAAGAACGGTGTTTAACTTTTTTTTTTGGGGGGGGGGATATATGTTTTTTGTTTTTGTTTTTTCTATTGAACATAAGTTGTCAGGATTTTACATGTTCCCCTACATCACCACCTGACCTGTTGTATGGGGTATTACCTTAAATTATTTTGCATCCTGATCTCTACATATATTACTTAGACACCACACATTTGCATGCACACACAAAAAGATATACATTGACAAATATTGTACACGAAGACACACTCGCATACAAACCCCAAGGTGTTTTAGATTGCCTGTTTGTCTGCTGTTGTTTTTTTTTTAAAGTAATATTATTTTCTTTGCCTACCCAGGGCTGAGCAAATCCCATAGCCCGATGTCCCGGACTATTCATTTTTGAAGTCGGGCAAATACAATTTTGCAAGTCGCTAGTCCTGGACAAGTGCTTTTAAAAAAAGTCAGGCATGTCCTTTTTTATGCTTTAATCACTATATCTACCTTTATTTGGCCAATCATGCCCTCCGGACGTACTGAATACTTGATTCTACCCATCTTCATGTATAGATTTACATCCTGTATAACACATAAATGTGGTCAGTGATAATTGTCGCATATGCGCACGTTCTGTTACCGCTTGACTGCATATTGGGCTAAGCGACCAAATTATCGGCAAATCAAAACATGTCAAACAAAAGAAAGCCAGTATGATCAATTAGTAGTGTTTTAAGCGGCTTTGTTGCATTGTGTTTACTCAAGCCAGATCCTCACGAGCGGCTCACTATAATTTTAATCCAGTGAGTCAGTGTAATTAAATTAATGAAAGGTACTTTACCAACATCAGTGTTGGTTTCCTTTAGGAACTGATTAAATGACAGTAATGATTCTTTCATTTTTAATTGATTATACAGATGATTAACTTCCACGTGCGATATTGCGTTTGAAGCGAAACAATTACGCTAATTAATGAGCTGTCTCTGTTCGTATTTAAAAGAGAAAATGTATGTTATGATCACTTTAGAAGTAGTTGTCAAGCAAGCTGATAGTTACTCTGTGGATAAAATGAGCTTGCTAAATTATTTTCGCAAGGAAGGTAATAAGGGCGATTTGGAGAAGAAATTTTTTTGTGAAAGTGGAGGGATAAAACGTAAGACTGCTACTGAGTGTGTGGTAGCTATTTCTCCAAAGAGACATAAGCAACAATCCGTGGTGGCAAAAAATTTCAAATATGACACTACTAAGAGACAGAGAAATTTTCAGCCACGTTGGGTTGATTGTTATCCCTGGCTTGAATATATTGACTCTGAAGGAAAGATGTTTTGCAGTTATTGCAAACAATATCCAAAACTGGCACAGGTTGGAAATTCACCCAGTGTATTTGTCAGTGGAACTGATAAATTCAGGATTGAACCAATCAAGTCTCATGACATGTCTAGACCCCACAAGGCCTGTGCAGCACAATATATTGAGGATTTGAACCCAGACACAGCTATCAACTGCTGGCTTAGT